>CM024239.1:3546492-6046492 GCA_013421045.1 Propylea japonica
ATAAACTCCCATATCTTCGTCAATATGGCAAATTTTTCGCTGATATTTGGCAAGCGTGTTACTATACATATTCTCCATCAGATCGAGAAGAAAACATTCCCAAAAATTGCAGGTCCGTATCCAAAAATTTCAATTTCCGTGTCAGGTTAGAAATATCACTCGGTATATGAGATAAAAAAATTTAATTGGAAAATTGGAATCTTCAAGAAACACTGAGTAAAAATCTGTTTTTAGTTTGAATGGCACAAATTTTTTATAGTTTTTATGATATGTTGAAAGTCGAATATTACAATTTATTCATATCGAATTCAAGAAACATACTATTCCTGAAAGAAAAAAAACACTGAATTTGAGATGCTTAAATAATCCTGACGCATTTTGAATATTCCTTCACATCTTGAAATAATTTTTTAAATATTTTTCTATCAATATTATGAGAAAAATCCAAAAAACAATACAAATACAAAAAAAAGAACAGTAGCCCATATCATTCATAAAAAATCAAATAAAGAAATGCTCGATATGCGAGAGCCATTCCCCTCACACACTTATTGGCTCTTTTGAACAATTGAAGTACTTTTCATATCCACAAGATGAAAAATTATACTCTTGATAGAACAGAAACACTGGAAAATTGAAATCTGCAAAAAACACTGAGTAAAAATCTGTTTTTAGTTTGAATGGCACAAATTTTTTATAGTTTTCATAATATGTTGAATGTCGAATATTACAATTTTTTCATATTGAATTCAAGAAACATTAAGATGACGTCCTGTCCACACTTTTTGCCACATATTCGCAAAACGGAGTCTCATAAAGTTCTGAAAGTTTACACATTGGCTAATATCAAAAATACGCATCGATTAGATTGAGTGCATTTCTTTCATGTCAAGCACAATCGTATCATTGGGGGGGGCGAAGGGTATTTTTAGTTGAAACTTTTTTAACTTTCATTATTTCGCGAGATTTACATCATATTCATAAACTGTGATGTTTTTTCTCGAAAAAAGATGCTCCCGTATAATGACGCCCCGATGCACCATTTCTGAAAAAAATAGATTCGAAATTTTCTCTCTTTTCACTAAGTCTTTAGAGTTAGTTGAATGATAAAAATAATTTTTTTCTCAGAAATGCTGCATCTGGCCGTTATTATACAAGAGCATTTTATTTCAAGAAAAAACATCAAAGTTTATGAATATATGTAATGTAAATCTCGCGAAATAATGAAAGTTAAGAAAGTTTGAACTAAAAATACCCTTCGCCCCCCTCCAAATGATACGATTGTGCTTGACATGAAAGGAATGCTCTCAAATCTAATCGATGCGTATTTTGATATTAGCCAATGTGTAAACTTTCAGCACTTTATGTGACTCCGTTTTGCGAATAAGTGGAACAAGTGCGGACAGGACGTCATCTTCAAAGGGCGCTAGCTCCTTAACGAAGCAATTTTGCATTATATGATTTGGGTCGAATCTGTCTGAAATACGATCTTTAATGTCCACTAGAAGTTTGTCGGTCTAATTACGAGACACCCTGTATGTTGTTTGGACTGATAATACATTGAATCTCGAAGGAACACCTGTATGTAGCGGCCAACATGCACATGAATGTTATAATCTTTCAGTGGGCTGGCAGAATGGCACAAAAAAGGTGCAATTCCCAGGTGTATTCTGCGCATTCGATAAGGGGTATGTTTCTATGTTGAGGAAAATGAATTGAATTCGCAAACCACAAATGTATAACCGAAAATAACAAAAAGTTATGATGAAATGTACAATTCCAAGACGTCCAAATCGGGGCTATCATACCTCATTTCCCCGAAATGTCAAAAGCAGGGTGAACTTTGTCAAGGAAATCCAGTATACGCCGATGGCCGAAAGCCATTATTTTCGTCGTTGTACCGCATCGGTGTGGCCGAAGCGAAAAGGGTAATGCTCTGGCCGGCTCTGATTGCAAACCGTTGCCTGTTCCGAATTGTTGATTGTAATGTTCGGTTTTACTCCAGGGGTTAGTGTTATTTCAGCGACGTTGTTCACGCGATGCATCCGTATTTGCTTATTGTCTGAGTTTCGTTATTTCCGCCGTCCACGAAACACGAAACCTAGCTGAAACAGTTATTGTCTCTTTTCATATTCTGTTCCAACACGTTTCTGTCCATTCTTAGTTGCCGAGCATATTGATGGCTTGGTTTGTGATATTGAATTCATGGATATGGTTGACGAGGATACAATGGAGTATTCGAGGATTGAAAATTCAATCCGAGGGTTGACCTAATGGTCTATTATGTCCTCATATCTAAAGCAGTCCACGGTACTTGCCATACAGTTTTAACCTTGAGTTTTCCTCAGGTACTCCCTCTGTAGGAAATCAAGAGCCAGACATTTTTCTTGTTCGATTCCCTTGATTCTGAGTGTTCCAGAATCTGTACCAAAGAGACATTTTGTGCTTTCTTTATACATTCAGAGTTGTCCATCATTCTCACATCATTTTCGAACTAATGGTATTGAAGCTAGGTTCCTTAACTGCAGCTTTACTGTATTATTAGCCTTCAGAGAACTGCGACCTTGTGGATTTTCCGTTCTTTATAGTACTTATTCATGGAAACCTAAGGAAAACGCCAATGGCGATGCTTGAACCCGAAAATCTACTTAGGAGACCAGCCAGCTCTCGAACTTTCATATCATTTGTTCAGCTATTTCTGCTTTTGATCCACAGAGCCTGCAAAGCTCATCTGTGGACTTTTCTACATGGTACAAATGAAATTCCTACTGACAGTATCCTGTCAGTAGTCCCACCATCCTCCGAAACTCAGCTCGTGACAGTTTCAGAAGTATAGGTAGTTGAAATCACCACGAACTTTTTGGCCTGGATTGCTCACCTCAAGTCAACTACAGGGTGTTTCCTAAACATGCGGCAAAAATTCAGGGGATGTTCCTTGGACTATTCTAAGAATATTATGTCCTTTGATGATTTTTGAAAAACCTCTTTGTTTCGAAGATACAGGGGAAACAAAATTTTAGATAATAACATTTTATTATGAAAAATTACATGAAAATTTAACTTAACCTACAAAACTGCTGAAATGACCACCTCTAGCCAAAAAAAACGAATTCAAATGAAACCGTGTTTAATCTGTATTCCTTTACCATCTGAACTTATCAATTTTAAGTAAAAAAACTGGCCGTTTTTAGTAATTGGAATGTTGTTAAACAAATTTAAAATAAATTGTACCTACTTAGTAAACACAGTGCGGTACGCATTTTTATTTAAACTATTATTAATTTTAAGAATATGAAAAATGTTGTTCGCCCTGTATCTTCGAAACAAAGAGATTTTTCAAAAATCATCAAAGGACAAAACATGCTTAAAATGGTCCAAGGAACAACCCTCTGAATTTTTGCCGCATGTTTAGGAAGCACCCTGTATAAGGGGAATCGCGTACAGTTCAACTCAGCTTACTGAAAATGATGAATAGCTTGATATCATTAGAAACAGTTTTGGTATCTTCATGTGATTGTGGTTATTAATTTGTCGCTCACGCTAAATCGATCATCTTTATGAAAATCCATATTACGCATGTGTGTATCTCACAATATTTCGAAGAGAAAATGCAAAAGCATCTAAGTATATTTCTATGTACGATACAAGAGCACAAAGATGAAACCTCAGCAAAACAAACCCATAAGTTCAATGATTGATTATGTTCGTAAAATAAGCTGAAAAATTCATATCATTGCAAAAAATTTTCCTCTTTTCCTTCATCTGATTCGATTCAATATATTACTTTTAAATACCACAGTCATATTTTTTGATCTCTTGATTTCAAATACCAACGAATTTCGAATGGAGTGAATTTATAACAAGAAAATCTGGTTGTCCAAGTAATTTTCAGAACCGCAGATTGACAAGAAACTATAGCTCATTATACAGCGTGTTCATTTTCCAAGTTCATTAGAAATATATAAAGATAAGAACTTAATGTCTCAATGAAATAACTCATTCAAATTCAATGTCTTGAACCAACATTTCGAACTGATGAAATACAGGTACATTCCTGTCATATCCACCATAAACCATGATTGTTACATATTCGGAAAATATGGGTCGGCGAAATAGCTCATAGTCACAGAAAACATGTGATACATGAAATGGGAACGCCGAACACACATAGATTTCAGGGCGAAGCAATTTAGTGGATTATAATTTATTTGTGTAAACAAATGGAAATCCATGTTCAACATTATGATGAACTGGTACATTATACATTATGGAAATTGTTGGTAATCAAAACAACACAATTTGCACATGAATGAAAATCATTCAGCTTCATTCGATTAAATGTTCTTTATGGAGATTTGACTGTTCTCTTTCATTCGAAGGATGTAACAGTGGCGCAGCCAAGATTTTGTTATGGGGGCAGAACTGAACAATTCTTGATGATACAACAAATATACAAAAGTTGAAAAAAATTAAGTCAGAAAAAATTTAAACTGTTAAAACTTTGGGATTTTGATGATGATAATAGTTCACAAATGTCATTGGTGGAATTTCAGAATTGATTATCGACTTCGATGTGACTAACTCATCAATATTTATTGCAATGTATGCCAGCTGAAACATTTCTAATGGGTCGATTGCATTGAGATATTTTACAAGCTGTTACTGAGCGAATTTAGTAGCTTGTGAATTAGCTCAGTGTAATGGTGTTCACAAGCCAACAATTTGATTGTACAAAAGCTGCGACTAAAGTTGAAAGCTGGGCTACTACACGCTTAAGCGCTGGCGTTTTAGCTTATTGGCATATAAACAAGCCGTGTGTAATCTCCGTTTCTATACTAAACAATCTGTGAGTTCTCTTCTACTTGGTGCTTCCTAGTTCTTAAATAATTGAAAACGTATTTGACATTTATCTTAGATCCTTGACAACGATACAAACATAAACCTCACGTAGATCGCTAGATTGTTGGCTATAGTCCGTTCACAAAAGGTTGAGCCGTCGGCGTCGGTTGGCCATGGAAATTTGGCATATTCCACTGTGTACATTAAAATTTGAGGTTATGTTCTTTATTATCTTGTCAGATTGATACACAATGTTGTCAATATTGTATAGAGTTCTCTGATAACTAGCAAGCTCGTCGTACGAAGCCGGGTACATTTGGCAACGTTGACTTTGTTCATCGTTATGACAGCAAATACTGCCAACTTCAGATAAATAAACAAACGCCCAGGGCCGGCGCTAGGGGTGAAACAGTGAAGCAAATGTTTAAGGGCGCCAGCTTTCTGGGGCGGCATTTTTCGCCAGCTGACTTTCGTATTAGGGTATAGTAGGGCTAGGGGCGCCCGAAAATTCCTTGCATCAGGCGCCAAATTTACTAGCGCCGGCCCTGCAAACGCCTACTATGCGCTCAAACTTTCGTGAACGGACTAAACTTAGCTAGTAGACAGTTTTGTGTGTAATCATCACAATCTCACAAGCTAATTGCAGCTTATAAATGTATCTCAATCTAATCGACCCATAATGAAATATGATTTGTCGTCTGATCAAAGAAACCAATCAAATGTGTGAATTAATCCGAAAAATAACGAAATTCGAATTTCACTAGCTCATTATCGCAAGAAACAATCAGATAACCACCCGTAAATACATTTCTTAGCCGAATGCGCCTGACATTTCGAATTTTAAGACTCTTAAAATATGCTGACCAACCCGAGCGAGCAAGCGGTTGGCACTGTGGAGGGTGCCATTAGCATATTACTCTGCATAAACAGTTCGCGTTCTTCACTGGTGTCCCCAAAAAGATGAAGGGTGAAGGGAAGTTGGTCCTAGGAGGCGAACAAGAACAATGTGATTATAGAAATCTAAGTTGGACCCGTTTTGCATAGCAATTTATCCTCGCGAGTGGTTTCGGTGTCTTACTTCTCTTATATAATTAGAATTCGGTTGCTCTTGCGGTTAATTCCTACAAATAAAACGGAATAAATTTACAATTAATTCTGGGTCTTAATCGATAAGCTTTTTCCGTGTTAACTTCCAGATTGAGAGCGCCCTAAATCGATCATGATGCAAATTGATATCCCCCTTCTTGTTTGAAGAATATTCTAGGGAGGGAAAGTGATATCGGCGTTCGGATCACAACACCATGTAATTGAATTCGAGAGGAATAGATTAGGGTATTGTGTTTTTTCTGCGGAGACACAAGAAATCGAATAATCAGTTTTTTGTTATGAACTGGTTTGATGCGAATGTTGATGAGGATCGTATTAAAGAAACGAACACATTTGATTTCATATTATGTGAGAAATGAAAACAGTACTTGAGCGTTACAGTAGTGCCATCTCATAACAAGTTGACATTTGCATAATAGGGGGAAAGATTTACTAGGAATGTCGGAAAAAGTTGATGAAAAACACATTGATAAGGTATGATGTGAAATTGAAACATTAGTTTTCGTTGTGCTGCTTCGGTTAGACTTGTTGTAGCTTGTGGTTCTATACTATTGTGTTCAAATGCTCTTGCTTTTTTTTAACAATTTATTGGGATAGCCATTTTCTCTATAGTTTCAGAGATACGAGGGAATTTCAAATAAAAACGAGACTTTTCGATTTTCAGGCACAATAGTGGAGGTAGAACATTCCTGATTTTTTGTTGTTGTGTAGGTTTGTCAGGAGTAAGGAAAGCACGTCGGATTGTCTCATCGACTCTCTCGGTGTCCACTGTGACGATGTTTGACCAAGAGTTTCATCCGTCAATTCCGCAACGTATTGTTCTCTCCACTCCTTACTCACTTGTTTAGACTGTGGGGTGTTAGTGATGCACCCATGTTTCATTACAGGTGATAATGTGAGTAAGAAATTGGGCTCCTTGTTCCTGAGATCGTGCAAGAAGACGTCCACACACCTGAAAACGATGCAATTTCTGGTCAGCTGTGAAAGGGCGAGTAAACCACCTGGCGCAACCCCTTTCTGTACCCTTGCTCCTCTGTGAGTATGGGGTAGGTGCTCCTAACTTATCCCGACCTAACTCGCAATTTCAGAAGTGTACGACGTCTGTTGTCTTCAATAAGCTGTCGAACACTACTGATGTTGTTCGCTGCGGTCATGCCTCTCATTTTCAACACAATCACGACCCTCCACGAACTGCTTATGCCATGCAAACATTCTGGCTCGCGACAATGTCTCTTCTCCGAACATAGGCAGACAATCTCCTCAAGATTTTGGCCAGTTTTACGCCTTCGGAGGCGAGAAATTTGATTACAATACGTTGCGCAATTGACGGAGGAACCTCTTGCTCAAACATCGTCACAGTGGACACCGAGAGGGTCGATGAGGCAATCCGACGTGCTTCCTTACTTACTGACAAACCTACCCAACAACAAAAATATCAGGAATGTTCTTCCCCCACTATTGTGCCAGAAAATCGAAAAGTCTCGTTATTTCTGCTGCCACATCCGTTCATATTGAATTGAAGAAAAGGTTTCCAAAAGGTTCAAAACTATGGAGCTAGTTTCATGAACATTTACCTCAGTTGAGTATATAGGGAAACCAGGTTGTATAGAAAGACTTAATGTGTGAATAACAAATGTAAAAACTCGCAATTTCTCTCGACCTCATGTCAGTACCTTTCTCGAATTACTCGATTTTATTTTCACCCATCCGGTTGGCTGAACAGCCATTCATAAAAAATTCCTAACTGAACTCTCCTATCAATATCGGATACATCCGGGGTAAATAACCTTTTTTTCTCCCCCGTGCAAAATTTCTGGAATGTCCTGCCATTACCGTAACCCTTTCCAGTTCCAATAGCAATTTCAGATAATCAATTCGGCACGGCGCTGCAACGACTGTAACTTGTTAAGAAAAATAATGGATAATCGGAACAATTTGGACCCCAACAATGAATCGAGGTATTTTATTTGGGTCGAGGTAAGATTGGATCGGCTGAAGGAAGAGTGCGGAACAGTGGCGGCTCTTGAAATTTCATCGGAGGAGGCCTGAACCCCGAAGGCACACAGAAAATAAAATAGTTATACCACAACTGTCTCTTCTTGGCTACACAGCAAAACAGATGCACATTCAAATGCAAGAAAAAATGAGAAAATACAATACAATAACTGTGAAGGCTTCAACGAGGCTAGTTCCTCACTCTTACAAGTTTCTCGCCCAAGCCATCTCTCCTTAGGCTCGCAATGCCATGGCATTCCGTGACTAGGTGAATCAGAGTTTCTTCTCCTCCCCACAGAACCTACACTTGTTAATGTCCGATAATCCCATCCTCAACAGGTGCTTCCTGAGGCAGCAATGTCCTGCAAGAAAGCCAGTGAGGAGGTGTAATGCTTCTTACCAAGATCCAGATTTTTTTGGATCCTGCTGTCTCAAAGTTCCGAAGGATCTTAGTGGAATGATTCATCCCTGGGAGATTCCGCCAGAGTTTTTCCCTCTCGGATTTCTCCTTCTCCAGAAACTCCTTCTTATAGGTACATTTGGATATACCACAGAAGGGTTATTAACCATTGAGTGACATTCGTGCGCCGTCTTGGCAAGTGTATTGGCATCCTCTCGTTTCCTTTGGTTCCCGAGTGGTCAGGAACCAAAGACGTTATTTTTCTTGCCTACCTCTTTGAGTTTGTTCCGGCACTCCCAGATCATTTTAGAGTCCATGACGTAGGAGCTCAGTGCTTAAATAGCAACTTGACTATCTGAGTGTTTGGCTATATCACACTTCTGAAAGTTTCTTTCTAGATTTATATCTAGACATCTTTCAATACCTAAGATTTCCGCTTGAAAGACGCTCATACAGGAGCCTAGCGACAGTGCACACTTGGTTATCCAGCGCCTGCTCCTGTAGAGGTTTTGGAACCATCTGTATACCATTTTACGGTATTTTCTTTGAGGTTATAGTCGGTGTATTACCGTTTTCAATCCTCTCTTTCACTTAGAAATGTCCTGAAGTTTTTCTCAGTGATTACATTTTTGATCACGAACGATATTCACGCTGATAGAAAGGGAGGAAACAAGGAAAGAAAAATCAAAACAACAGCTGATATCCATTCAGGCCGATCGGGCGTATTGTTTTTTTAAGTTCGTTCGCCTAGAAGCGGAATGAGCCGCGAAGCCAGGGCTCCGTCACGTGATCTATAGATTAAATTTTTGTGTGGTAGCTGCATCGTTCATTTGAAGAAGTTCGAAATGTTACATTCTAACGAATCTTGACTAGTGGGGGTGAGCCTCTGCCAGTGAAAAGATGTTTCAGGGGTTGAAATTGTAACAAATTTGTTACATTTCAGACCTTGTGATATGGTGTTGCCACAATTCTTGAATTGATGAAAAGTGTTACAGTTTACGTTTTAGAAATTTAAGAAAACATAAATGCCACGCTTATTATGTGTTACGGAAAATGTCTGAATGTTTTTGACCTGTGATTTGGATAGAATGATACAAATTATACAGATACAGAAATGTTATTCTTCCTTTCTTAAACTTGAATTTGTAATTGAATGAAATGCAGCGAATTTAGGGGTGCCTGGCTGCCTCTCTGCCTCCTCTGAGCGGCCGCCACTGGTGCAGAATCGATTGGTTCTTCCATAAAGGGATGGCGTCAGGGAAGATTTAATGAGGTCGTTTCACCCCATTTGCCATTCACCCTTCGATATGACTCCGGTTGTTATTCATGTAGGTACGAGTAGTTATACTTGCCGTGGAAAACTCGCAGATCGATCAAATTGTAGGGGTCGGGAAAATTCTACTCTAGTTTATTGCCAAATTGGAGTTTCGCACGATTCGGGAAAATCGTAGGAAAAATTCATAACCCTCGCTGAAAGTCGGTAAGGTGAGTTTCAAGCTGTTTATGTGAAGTTTTTGGCAATGGAACTGATGTATTATCATTATTCCCACCCATTACCCGAAGCTCACCTCCTGACAGTTCATGATCTTTCTGGTATAGGTAGATAAAATCAACAAGATTTTTTTGGAATGAGTAAGTCCAGAGCTGTTTCTCCAGAAGGTCATTCTGAATTTATGCAAAGCTATATATGTCAGCTGAACCATTCTACAACTGCTTAGAAGTACGTTCGGAAATGAAATAGAAGAAATCGAATTCCTGGTAAAGTGAAATGATAAAAAATTGACCAAAAGTGGCGGAGAGATATTGTATTTAAGAAATAAAAATCCATTAAATTTTTTTTCTCTCCTACGTCGCGAATAATGAGTCCAGTTCTCGGACAATATAAAGGAACCCAACTCAAATTGAATCACTCGAAAGGAGAAGAGATCGGTCACAATATCAATCACAACAATCGGGCCCATAACCTCGAAGGAATGCGAGGCTGCATGGAAAACATCATTTTTCAATTTCTTTATTAGTTTTATCGATCCAAATCCCAATTGTTCGTTGCGGGGAATAATCAGTCCGGTTTTCCTCTTGCGCCCACAACGGGAATAACTCCAGAGATAGAAAATCCGGCGTTCGAGCGTCCCTGTCGAGAAATTCCCGAGTTCCAGTTTGTTATTAGTCCATAAGGGAAACTAATCAGCTTTCCTCGGTCAATTGTACGTAGTCTTTCTTGACTTTTTCGCTTAGCTTGATTAATCATAAGAATAAGCGATTTGAGTTCAACTATCTTTTAACTCCCGAGAAGGACCTTCAAAAACGAAATAGATAAAAAAGCATGTCTAGTCATGTATCATAACATCCAGAATTGACATCTCAAATATTTTCCGGCGATAGAAAATCGAATGAAAGAAATAACAATCCATTAAATTTTCTTTTTTCTGATTCATCACGAATAATGAGTCCAGTTTTCGGACAATATAAAGAAACCCAACTCAAATTGAATCACTCGAAAGGAGAAGCAATCGGTCACAATATCAATCACGACAATCGGGCCCATAACCTCGAAGGAATGCGATGCTGCATGGAAAACATCATTTTTCAATTTCTTTATTAGTTTTATCGATCCAAATCCCAATTGTTTGTTGCGGGGTATAATCAGTCCGATTTTCCTCTTGCGCCCACAACGGGAATAACTCCAGAGATAGAAAATCCGGCGTTCGAGCGTCCCTGTCGAGAAATTCCCGATTTCCAGTTTGTTATTAGTCCATAAGGGGAACTAATCAGCTTTCCTCGGTCAATTGTACGTAGTCTTTCTTGACTTTTTTGCTTAGTTTGATTAAATCATAAGATATAGCGGTTTGAGCTCAACTATCTTTTAACTCCCCAGAAGGACGTTCAAAAACGAAATAGATAAAATTGAATGTCAAGTCATGTATCATAACATCTAGACTTGACATTTCAAGTATTTTCCGACGATAGAAAATCGCGAATAATGAGTCCAGTTTTCGGACAATATAAAGAAACCCATCTCAAATTGAATCACTCGAAAGGAGAAGCAATCGGTCACAATATCAATCACGACAATCGGGCCCATAACCTCAAAGGAATGCGAGGCTGCATGGAAAACATCATTTTTCAATTTCTTTATTAGTTTTATCGATCCAAATCCCAATTGTTTGTTGCGGGGTATAATCAGTCCGATTATTAGTCCATAAGGGGAACTAATCAGCTTTCCTCGGTCAATTGTACGTAGTCTTTCTTGACTTTTTCGCTCGGCTTGATTGAATCGTAAGATATAGCGGTTTGAACTTCGATTATATTTTCCTCTCTCTGTTGGAATGACCGTGGAACTTTTTCCATCTCGAGCGGATTAAACGGGAATTGGGATTCTTCATTGAGTTGGGATTATGGCGGGTACAAAGAGTTATATTGACGGAGTATCGTCGATTGCCTCCGGTTATTATTATGGTTTAATATCGGATGATGATGTTTCGGTTGGGATTAGGGTTTTGGAGCAGGTGCGCTTTACACCTTAGAGTATTTTTCTTCTCTACTGGCGTAGTTTATTAAGCAACACTATTGTGAAACATCTTATTCACACGGAGGAGATCAATTGGTACACTTTCAACTGACTTGATTTCCATAAATCGAGATTAGAAAAAAAAATACTGAAATCAATTTGAAATTTCGATGGTATTGGTATTTCACAACATATTTACTTGCAAAGCAAATTCTTTCGCTTGTATATTGATCTGAAACTTATCGATAATTTCATTTTATACATTTGTGAATTCGACACTTCAATTGATATCTCAAACCTACCCTGAAGGTTTTGAGTTTTGCAATCATTTCTTCTGGAACTTGTCTTGTTTCCATAGTTTCGAAGTCGAAATATACCGAATACAAAATATACCTCGAAAATGTTATTTCGCTACAAAGTTTTTGGATTTTTCTATTCGAGATATTGAAAAGTTATTTAAACCCTTTCCGAACTGTATAAAAAAAACCTTTGAAATAACCAACTTTATAGTTCGGGAGCAGGATTCGTAATCCTGTGAGGAAGTGACAGAAGAATATTCAATGAACTGTTATTTTTCTTTCCACCAACTTACCACTGCGAGAAAATATTCGAAATGCCAGTTTAAATGCTTTGTAAATGATTGAAGACTGTTATACTGGAATTTTATGCAAAATTTCGTGACAATAGTGTCAACAGAACCATAAAAAATTCAATTGAAATACTTGAAAAAAGAATCCCTATATTTCCCTAACAGGAAAACCGATTCGGGTGAAATATATTTCGTGAAGCAAGACTGATAGAACGATAGAATGAAATTTTTGTAATTATTAATTTTTTACATATTTCATTTTTAGAATTATTTTCAGAATATAATTCCTATTGTGCTGAGATTCTGTATATTTGGTATCAATCTCAAATCCCATATAAAATTTTGAGGAAATGTTCTTATTGCTCCACCAAGGAAGGAGCGCTCAAAAGCTCCTGCTCTGGGCTTTTCTTGAATTTTTTATAACGAAAATTGATTCGATTTTCAGGATAAAATATCAGTTTTTTTCATAGAAGATGATTAGTCAATATAGGGTACCCAAATAATTCCTAAATATCTTATATTTCGAAAAATTATCACATCTGCATTCGAACATCGGAGGGACTTCTCAAAAAAATAGTTTTTATCAAAATGGACCATTGTTTGTGGCGCAGAGGTGATTTCTACATATGTTACTCACTTCTTTCTTTAGATTGTTTAATCTTCTTCTTATGTAATTCCAAGATAATCAGTGAAACCACATGAAAGATAGAAAATTTGTTTCAGTAAAAATGACGCTTCTCAGATGTAAATATTTTCAGCTCATTCGTTGAACAAGTCCAATAAAATTACACAAAACAAAGTTTTTTTGCTGAGGTTTTTTATATCTGTCCTTGTATCATAGGTAGAAATGTATGTTTCCGTGTTGTTTTTTGTTTCACTAACTGTAATTCGACATAAATTTTCGTCGAGACATCCTGTATAACACGAATCCTTGATAATGATGTCGAATCAAACCGTCTAGAGAAGTCTATTAAGCCCAACTTACCCAAGTAATAATGAGTAAAATAAAAACTAAAAAATAAATGCGAACATTCCGTTCGTAAAAATCTGAAGCGACAATCCGAACTTCCAAGAACTGTTCCCAATGATTGCACCCTTGATTCTCCATAAAATTTCCTTCCCAGGTCGATACTCCAGGACTTGGAGTTACTCACCATTTCCAGGACGATGCACTGAAACAAAAGAGGAAATTAGACATCTGCCTTGGAAGATACGAAATGGACGAATATACTTTACCTTCGACGTCTACAAAGATGAATAAATTACTTCGGTATCAGAGCTGAGTTCAGTTTTCGCAATTGCAAACGCGGAAAATCAAATATTATCCCAAGAATAATTAATATAGCAATTGTGTTAATTGAGATTCTAAGGAGAATCTTTATCTCTCAGAACAGTTGGTACAGAATGATGATTTGATTTTGAAATGGTAGTATTCGAGTTTTTCGATGAAGAGAATTCGCTGACTGGAATTGACCGAATATAAAGGGTATTTCAAGGGGAGCGCAAGATTCAATAAAACGCTCATCTTCTGCAAAGTGTTGAAATATTAAGGAATTCAGATAAAATACATATGACAACTATGGGTGCGTTCACAAACTTACTCTGACAGTAGAGTAAAGCCTTGTTGGCACTACGCTAGTAGTTTAGTCGAGTAGCTAAAAATTTTGTTACTAAAAGTGTGTGAACACCAAGAATTTAGTCAAGTAGATTATTGTGTAGTTTAGTCGAGTCGATCCATTTGGTTCTATTTTATCGGGCGAGTAGAGTACCTTACCACGCGATACTCTTCACTCGCTCACGGACTAACAGGTCCGAACCGATCAGTTTAGTTGAGTGCATTAGTATTATTATTTGCCGCCACCATGTCCGATATATAACTTTAAATCATAGGTAGAAGAGTTGTTCTGTGCGGAAAATGTCTTTCCGTTGGAGCGAAGAAATCACCCTTCAATTCGTAACGACATACCCTGAACATGAATGTTTGTTGAATATTAAATCTCAAATATACAAAAACAAGCAAATGAAGCAGTCCGCATATCAGGATACAAATTTCATCATCCACCTCTTCTTAAATAGCCATCACGATTAGATTCACAAGTTTATTTATTTTATTACGTTGCAATTTGATGGACAAATTGCAATGATTTCGTTTCGCTTCGAAGAAATCGCGTCAAAATTTGTGCGTTGCAAGTTGTTCATTCGACAAACCGCTTCTCAATTGTGTACTCTACTCGACCAAAGTACGAACGATTGGATGGAAAGTAGCTACATACTAAATTTTCTCACTACTCGACTAAGTTACCAGCGTAGTGCGAACAAGACTTAAGAGTATGGAGGAGTATGACGGAGTGAATGCAGTTTGTTCGTCGTTTAGAAACTCTACTCTGACAAATGTCATTCGTGAGACATGTTAGGTTAAGTTAGATTAAGATGAACTTCCTATTTTCGGTTACTTTAACCTTTTTACTAACTTTTGGTTTATTGTAGACAATTAATATTATCTCTTATATAATTCAGGGCTCTTCAAAGAATGCTAATATTCAACCAGTAGATTCTCAGATACCGTTTGTAACACGTTCACTCAAATGATTTCCTCTGCATATTGATTGCAAACTATTAATAACAGAGTTGGACAGAGAGAATTAAATAGAGATCAAAACATTGCTCTTGTATTTATATAGAAAGTTATAGGTATTTGGAATTTTTTAACGCCCATTCAAGGATGCCAAATGGCTACCTGGTACCTACACCTTCAAGTGTTTCTTTTATCGTTTTTGAAAATCCCTAACTGAGAATATCGACAGAATTTCAACATATATGAAAATAATATTCTTAATGAAATTATAATACATGACTATACTCCCACTCAAAATATTCGATTTATTTAGTTGAGGTTATCTCCAAATTCTTGGTTTATCGTGTGAAATCCGAAATTAACCCAAAATGATGAATAACGATTAATATATTTTTAAATTCGAACAACATTATCACATTACAATTTCAAGAGTTATGGATATACTTTTTTTTGAGTATTAAAGGGTGTTAGGTACTGTCAATCAATAAAATTTCTAAATTTTCAGTTTATCGGGAGAAAATAGAGATATTAACTCAAAACGGTTAACATACGACGAAAAAAGCTTCAAACTCAAACCAGAAAATTTTTCACGAATGAATGACTTTCTCAATTCCCTCGATTCTGGGTACACTGCTGAATCCATAGGTGTTGGTAAAAAATTAATATCATCACCAGAATATGTGCTGAGGTAATAACCCATGAAAGCTCAGAAAAAATTGAAATGAACAAGAAAGAATCTACATTGCATGAACTTAAGAATACAAAAATAAGAACTAGTTTAAACAACAAAATAAGTCATTTACACCCCATCTATATTAGCAAATAGAACACAATAACAATAACTTTGAATTGATCAGATGTGGAATTCTGAAATATTGGAGAAATGGTAAAGAAATCAACCAAGAATTCCGAAACTAGTACACTAATTTAGTCCGTTTACGATCGGCATTCGGATCTTCAACCTACATTTGTTCCACGAGAACAACCAGGCAAAAAGAAATTGTTGAAATCGGGCAGAAAGTTAAAAAGAAAATGAATTACAAACTTCGTTTGGATTCTGTCCGTTGCCCTAATTTGCCGGTGTGTATATTATTTTTAATTAGACCTAATTCATAAGAAAAACATTCGGATCTTTCAATTGAGAACCAGCAAGATATCCTCATAAAGATCGAGGTGCATGTAGCGGCGAATGAAGTGAAACGGATGAAAAGTGAGCTCCTGCAAACCAATAAAAATATCCTCGAATTTCTCTCTTTTCAGCTCTGAATGAATTAATTATTTCAATTCTGGACAACAATGGGGCCTCTTCAAAGGATCGACATCAGTATTAGGCAAAATTGAAAGCGGCAAATATAATTAACCTTTTATCCTGTTTCATCATATTTCCGAATTCATTTCGAATGGCCATAGAACAATGGCTCGTTTTATGACCGTGAAATCGATGAAACTGCGCTAATTTTAACCGTGTTCGTCAAAATGGAACCGAGTGTTATTCTATATCGAATTCATTTCGTTATTCACGTTTTTATTGATCATAACGCTTAGCTTGGTGAATTCTGTTTCCAATTAAATATTGTGTTTTCCTGCATTATTTCTTTTGTGTTACTCGTACTGAATTTCACGGTTTTCAAATTGTATTATAACATTTGCTTCGATTTGTAACGGAATTGTTAGGTATTCGAAAATTTAACAACCTGTTTATTATAAGAAGAAGTTTGATGCGTAACATCACCAGAAATATCAAAATAGTGAAAGCAGAGAATAATATTAATCGATTGAATAAAACCAATATTAAACTCATACTTCGGATCTAATCTCGTCCTCGTTCAAGACAAAATACAAGGAAGTGGTATCAAACAGAGAACTTATGGATGGTCATTTCGTCCTTATTGAGACTCATCAGCACAGGATGCGCTGAGCGCACCGCGTCATGAACTGAATACGTAAAATTCGTACGCTTCGGTCAATAGGACAAATGGTAAACATCTCGCTACTTCGTTCGAGGTCCATGCTATAAAGATAGTTTTCGTATGGAACTGGAGATGGCACCTTTGGTATACTCATACCTATGAGGAGGTGCCATTTTGCTTTAAGTTCCAATAAATATCTTGTATCATGCAGAGCTATCTTGTGCTGATGAGTCCTAATAAGGAAGAAATGGCCATCCATAGGTGCTCTGTTTGATACTACTTCCTTGCATTTTGTCTCGAACGAGGACGAGATTAGCTCCGAAGTATGAGTTTAATATTGGTTGTTTTCAATCGATTAGTATTATTCTCCGCTTTCGTTATCTGTTTATTATGTTTTACTTTCTATCCAACATGATGTCATTTTGACTGACTACTCGGAAATAGTTTAATTCACTTAAGAATTATTCTTATTAAACCTTGTCTGCATCATCATTATTGCTTATTATTATATTATGATCGATTGATACAATAACTAGCTTTCTGCTCTTCGACCAATGAGGTATTTTGTAGGTTACTGTGCTATAGGAACATGATTTCCTTGATTATTATTCAATGATACTTCGTTCTTATGTCGGCTGACATTGGAAATGTACTTCCCGTACTCAAACATCGATCTCAATCTCATACTCAAGGCGTTCTCGGCCGAGACGAGCTGAAGTATTCTCGCATGTGCTTAGCAACGCTCGTATCTCATGACAAACCTTCGGTAATACTCGGCGGAGAACTTCAATTTCGTGAAAATCTAGTGATTTTCACGTTGCTCTGTTGAAGCACTGAAGAGTTTCCATGGAGATCAGCCATCAAGAAAGGAACGAAAAAGTACAGAGAAAAAATATATCTCCAGAAAAAAATTCCAACCGATTATCCATATTCCTTATTTTATACCATTAAGGAATTCTCGATATATTTTCTTTTTCCTCTACAAAATCGATAAAGTTGTTCATTTAAACGTTCGAATATTGGCAACAATTGACAGTTCAACATCCGAGCACTTCTCAAAGTTGGTCGGTAGCGGACTTGAGTACCGAAACCTCTATAAGATGAAGACGAATGCTTGAGTTGAGATCTGCTTGAGTACGAGATCTGACGGAGCATCGACTATGAGTACAGGCATAAGTCTCATTTGCCTTACCCGGGATTCGAACGCAGCACCACCGTGTGTGAAGTCAGCTCTCAATCAACTAGGCCACCGAGATTGGCGATAATATTAATAATCTAAATCAATACACATTCTGGCTGAATACGAACCTGGTTATTCTAAATGGCCTGAAACTTTACGTATGCACGCTACATTGTTTTAAACGGCTATAAGATTTATGTTTGCTTTTTGAACTAAACACAAAGTCCGATTCGAACATAAAGGCATAATTCACGCACGCTGTGTGATGAATATCGAATAGGGTATGGCTGCCAAAGTTTATTCTCAATCGATAACGGAAATTTTTCTCATGGTGAAATTACCCTTTCAGCTATTTTGGTGAATGAGGTCAACGTTTTTGTTGTCTTTTCAATATCGAATGATACAATGACTGATGTTTCATTCAACGAAAATTGAATTGAAATCAAACTGTACCTATAGCTAGCGAATTGAAATGGGGATTTGCTTAAAATGTCGAAAACTATGAAACTGTTTATTTTCACATCATAACTGGTACTTTTTCACATTGAGGGGTGTTGTTCTTCTTAAAAACGAATGAAATATATATGAGCACTGAATACGTCTGGGATATTGACATGAGTATGAGTTTCAATAAAAATCAATCCGTACACGATAAAACATCGCATTCAAATTGTTTCATGGAAACCAGGGTTCTGTAAAACGTGTTTTTAGAAAATAACGTGAATTTTATAGATTACGAAATCGTCCATATAAAAGCACTATTGGTCGAATTAAAAAAATCCAAGAGACAAAGTTGTTGGAAGATCAAAAAAGTGAACAATATAGTAGATGCGGTCGTTAAAAAAAATATTGATTTTTTTTGTGAAAGTGTTGTCCATAGATAACGTTGACAACGTTGACTTAGTGGGTTCACAATATGTCGTATTTGACACAAGGATTTGGCCCTGAAGGCATATAAGGATCAAATAGCACAGGAATTGAATGACCCAATCGATTTTTTGATACTAAAATTTCCTAGATGAATAGTATCAAGAAACGGTGATGTCAATTAGCCACCAGGATCATGTGATTTGATACGGTTGGACTATTTTCTTTCAAGTTATGCGAAAAGCCAGATCTATAAGAAAAACAGTTGAAACTCCTCGTGTTGAGATAGAGCCTCAATTATATGAAGATGACATTGAAAATTTCAACGAATGAATAGACGTCTGTAGAGCAGCGAGAGGAGGCCATTTGGCAGCTATTATTTTTCGTACATAAATGTCAAACTGATACTTCAATTAGAAATAAAATGTTTTTGATATTGAATGCCAATTATAAGTTTTATTTATTTGAAAACAACGTGCAATTTGAAACAAACACCCTTCAAGAAATCATAACAATCAATATTGACTAGGATTTTTATGTTACCCTATCATTCAAATGAATACAGATGCGATATAAATAATTCACGAGGAAATTCGATAAACCAACCCTTTTAACAGTGGCGGCAAGCGAAATAGTTATTTTCCTAACAAGTGCGGAAAGTGATATTTTCCCGCACGAAACTGCCGTTACCCAAACGACGCGAAGCGGAGTTTGGGTAAGCAGTTGAGTGCGGGAAAAACACTTTCCGCACGAGTTAGGAACAATATTTTTTCTACAAGCGCTTATACGAGATCGATTTCAACACACAGATCAATGTGAATTGATCATTCTATATACACATGAATGACAAAAGTCTCTGACAAGTCGTTTACATGCCGTTTCCATAGTAACGTCGTCGGTGGCATAGAGATATATAATTATTCAGTTTATTCTTTAGAAAAAGCGTGCGAGAAAAACCCTTGCTAATCCATTACCACACGCATTTGCGTGCGGTAATGGAATAGCAGGGGTTTTTCCCACACTGTTTGGCAATGTGACTCTTTACGAATTGAAATACGTGCGGGAAAGAGAATGAAAGTGCACGCTTGTAGAAAAAGATATTTATAATGAGTTTCGTGATTCGATAATAATCTCGATAATGAACGTCTCCTGAGTTCTGACATGGAGCTAATGAAACGATTATATTATTGTATAAATAGTGAATAATAATTATCATCCTCAATGAACATTTTAGGTGACCATGACCCTAGGAATTTTTAGGTGAAGAGCCACTTCACTCCCTTCACCTGAAAAGCCGCCACTGCCTTTTAAATTATTTTCTATCTTCGTGTTCATCCTCACGATATTTCAAACCAAAAATCTCGAGTATAGATTTTTGTTGCGAATCATTTTTTCTTGGCTACAAGGTTAAACAGTCGTTTTTCATTAAAAACCCGTCGAACTGGCTGGTATCCACCTGATGAATCACTGCGATACACACCGGAACATAAATGAGGGGAAAAATGAAAATGAGTTTGCATGTTTGAATTTTGTCGGTGTAGCATGGATTCTTTCGGTCGTGTAACTTCGCCCTCGTGTTACATAACACGCAATAGTCTTTGTTTTACGACACCCGCCCGCCCCGCCTTAGGTTCATTTTCGGCTGAAAATTCCGTAATCCCCTATATCAACACTGTTAGAAGGAGACCGGCAATCCTGCGAAAGTTTGCATAGCGGGTGGTGAGACTAATGGCTTCTGATCGAAGTTCGCGAACTGCCAAGGATACCTGAATTTGTTCGCGATTGGAATTTGACTGGAATATTTCTAGAACTTTCCGAATACTAACGGTTCAGTGTAATTTTGCGATTTCATGCTTTTGATTCGACTGTCAGCTTGTTCTACTTAAACGACTGCTATATCGTTTTGCCCAGATGTCGTTGAGCGAAAATGGTCTCAAACGATAGGGTTATAGACCCTGAGGACGAATTCTTGGTCAAATCTAATTCTGTTTGTAGACCGTACGCCCGCCCATTAGCACAATAACTTTCGCAGGGATTGTACTAAAGGCTTGAAATTTTCAGTTCGTTAACCAGCCAAATCATAAATGTTCCATAAAATATGGCCATTGAACATTTTTGTTCTTCAATATCTCAGAAAAAACGAAACCCATCGAAATGAAATGTTGCCACATGCAGGATGCTCATTATAAGCTTCATTCAAAATTTGGTGCCCACAGTGTGAACATATCCATAGAAAATTGAAATGTAATATTGAAAAGAAGAAATTTCATATTTCCATAAAAATATCCGATTCAATTGAAATTCATTTTATGAATAAAGGTTTATAAACTGAATTTTCCTGCAGAATTTTGTGGCCATAGTATTAACAGAACCATAGAAAATTCAATTGCAATATTGAAAAAAGAATCCCTATATTTCCAAAACAGAATAACCGATTCAAATGAAATTTATTTTGTGTATCAAAACTGATATACTGTATATTCATGCAAAATTTTAAAAAGATCGCATCATCAGAACCATAGAATGTAGGTATTTTTTGTAATTATTTATTTTTTACATAGCTATTTCATTTTTTGAATGATTTCTAGAATATAATTCTGATTGTGCTGGGATTCTTCATTGAGAAGTTAAAAGTCTTACTGCTCCACCAAAGAACAAGCACTCAAAAGCTCTTGCTCAGGGCTTTTCTCAAATTTTTCAACAACGGACATGATTGGCTTTATCATTACAAACTTCAACTTTTGCCACAGCGTGTGTTTTGAAGGGTGTTTCAAAATGCACGTTTTCTTCAAGATTGAAAAAATACATAATTTGCATTCGTTTCCGGAAACCTCTATTTGATGATTGAAGTATCTGTTCTGACATTAATGTACAAAATAGTTATTTTTGTATTAAGTGCGTAAAATGAGTGTTTTTTTCATGGCATATGAGAGTGTCAATTTTGGCCGAGACCGCAGGTCGAGGCCAAAAATTCACTCGAATGTGCCATGAAAACACGAATTTTATACGCACGAAATACAAACAACATTTTTTGTACAACTGTGAATGTGAATTTACATCGTCTGAAATACGTATAATCATTGAAGATAATGCTTTCAGTACAATATTTAAATGAATCCAGTGATCTTTCTGTGTCGTAACTATAGAAACAGTTTGTTGAAATTGTTTGAATCTTTGACAGTATTTGCTCGTAGTTGTTTCAATTTCGAATTATTTTAAAGAAGATGAATGTTGAACATGATAGTGGTAGTGATACCCCCGCAGATATGGCTGAAGAAGCAAATATAATTGTATCTTATATGTTACCAGCCAAATCAAAGCTAATAATATGAGAAAACATATAACCAATTTCGAGAATGGCGCAACAAGAACAACGTAAAAAAGGTTTCTGAAAATGTGCTCACATGCTATTTCGAAGAAAAATAAAAAAAATTTCAAACCTTCCAAGTTATGGAGCTCAATGTTAAAAAGAAACATCGAATGTCAAGGAAAATATTGATATAAGGAATTTTTCAAAATTGGTCCCGCTTATTAAGAACAAAAGCGTCGGATACCGAAGAAAGAAATCTAAAGTGTTATGGAGGGATAATATCAATAAATTTCTCAGAGATGCTGATGACGAAACTATAATTTACTTCATAAGGTACAGATACAATCATAATTTTGTGAAATTAGTTGTACCTAATTAAAATATTCATTATTTTTAAGTTGTTCTAATTTTAGTTATCAGCAGTGAAAAAAAGACTTTTTTAACGGTGAAAAAAAGACTTTTTTTAACGGTGAAAAAAAGTAATATTTTACGCATCCATAGTGATGAAGAAAAGTCAAGTTTTTTTGACAGTTGTACAAAAAATAACTTATGCCAAATGGCATTCTCTTGTAGCTCCACAGATGTTTAGTCTTACGTTAAAATTTTCAATGTCATTTTGATATAATTGAGACTCTATCTCAGTAATGACATAAATCGTTTTATCGTTTAGTTCAGGAATCGATTGTTCATTCTTCTTATAGACCTGGGCTTCTCACATAACTCCTAAGAAATAGTGCAACGCTGTCAAATCACATGATGTGAACATCGTCTAATGGACATCTCAGAGTCTTCAGCAACGCTTCCACGAACCAAATAAACATTTTCTTGTGAACGACTATGACTGAATTTTTTACTCTTTTGACCTTCCATTGAACCGGTCTCTTGACATTTTTTTGATAGTGGTTTCAGATGGACGATTATAAATTCACGAAACTGGTGCTGTATTCACAGAAATATATTGAGTAATTTGATAACTGCATGAAGAAAGAAGAATACTTAGATAATACTCTGGATTCTTCGAATTTCAGAGGAAAGTGCTCGAATATACTAACTTTCTTCTCGTTGAATTATACCTCATGTCACCTCTGCTCACAGCCTGTATATCGAAAAAATGAGACATTAAAGGACATATCAATATTGCGATTATAATCTATAAAAAGCATAGCCCCATTAGTAAATATTGACCCAAATATGCTATAATAATTAATCGATGTTTAAATCCACAAGAGCACAAAACTGTGAAAATTATATTTCCATATAATCAATGCCGATTTTAATAATTGAAAGTATAAAATAGGTGCGTGAGGTTATTTGGAATACATATGATTTGTACACAATAATTGGCGAATTGATCGAGTATCTGGATTGGCATGGCATCCAGAGCATTTACTAATGAAATTTCGGTTGAATTATTCAGTTACAATATTCTAGAAGCTGGCTTAAATTTGAATCATAATTCAATAATTATTGAATAATATTCACATGTATGCATTTCATATGTTGTGCAATTTAATTCAATTTTGGGGCAGATTATTATTTCCATACTGGGGATAGCATGGATATACATTCACGTATTTGATTCTTAGGGGGGAAAAATCAAATGAATATCACTGAAAGTTATATTTGTTCATTTTCTCTTTAGTTAAAAATCGTATTTTTCCGCAATTGAGGGGGTGTTCCAGTTTGAAACGTTGGTTTCGGCATTTCCAAAGTCTTAAATGAATTTTAAATTGCAGCGAAAACTCTATCTGAATCCGTCCTCGAAAATTTATTTCTGATTACCACCTCTAAAAAACTACCTACTCCCGCATACTTTCAAAAAATTGTCTCATCATATATATGTTTTTCCTTTTAAAAGCCAGTAAAGGAAAAAATTTGTTTGAACGATTATTATGAAAAAATAAAACAGGGTAAATACTTTACATTCGATGAACGATTATTTATCATTTAACGTAGATTCAAGCCTTAAAATCAGGATTATAAATTGTGGCCTATCCACCTTATTTTATTTTGACACTTTACTCAATTGAGATGTTTTAATTAGGTATCAAGTTGTTGTTATTGTGTTTCAGGTGTCTTCTGTGTTGATGTTTTGTTTTTATTGTCTGTATTGTATTGAATATCTTGGAAAATAATTCACCATAAGTCGTATCTAATTCAGCTGGGTACGATTTATGGTGAATAATTTATAGTTATTATTTTAAGGGGTGGAATTAACGTAAAAGTATAAAGAATTATTTTTAAATATTTTTCTTTGACTGAGGAATCGTTTAAAGAGGAAAATACTAGGGTGCAATTGAAAGAGAAATATTCCGAGAGTTGCTTTTCAGAAGTGGTTATCAAAAACAGAATTTAAGCGACAGATTCTGATAAGAATTTGAACAGCCATTTGAAATACTTTTCGTTTGATTTTTCTACCTTGTTTGAGAGTCGAGATATTGGCTGTATGGAACATCTTTGGAAATCCTGTATATTTCTGACGTCTGACGTCTATCTAAGATCAGAACTTCAGTTTGGAGCGTTGATTTCGGCCTTCCCAAAGACTGATATGCCTATGCCTGCATTTCGCTACCTTAGAAACTTACTTGTATACCAGATAAGATGATTTTGTCGAAATTGAGTGGAACTTTTCTTACCTTCTCGGCAAGTTTCGACCTATCACTTCATAGTGGCATGGAGGTTACAAGGTAATGTGAAAAGTTCACCACCAATTGATTTAATAAAACTCTTATGTGTTATACTAGGTCCTATACAATCCAGTTTTTTCACATCATATATACAGTTCGGTATATCCGCTGAAACCTGCAAACGTAACCCATATCCAAATCTTGCGTAGGTGGCCATGACATGACACATTCACCCTATGTCTATCCTAGCTCTGCTTCTCGGTTTGACACCCACGTCAGTGACGACGCTAACGATGTAACGGCATTCAGATCGACACGGAACAAAAGAAGCGGAAAATTAGGGTACGGTTTTAATCTCGGAGTTTTTATTCAATGTACAATTCCGCATTAATTCGGCCGGGCGACAATAGATCGAGATCCGGGGAAAACCCCAAAATCCGCGGTCCAATTACCTAAGCAATTAAAACCAATTGGGATCCCCCAAGCATGGCGGGGAGAAAAACGCGATGATTTATTCGGCCGTCCGTCCTAATGGTCCTCAGGGCGGTTAAGAATCTTGTTACGAGAGCGAATTTAGCAGTTCTGGACGCCGAAAAGTATTTTTTTTAGTTTCGGCGTCTGAATAAATTCGTTTCGCTCAGTTTTGCGGCTGTCTGAAACGAAATTACGCGGATGGACGGGAAATCTGAAGGAAGAGGAATTAATTAAATGGCACTTATAAATGTCTCGAACATTAACAATGCGAAACGGGGTATACGAGAAAGTGAATACACGCATCAGTGTAGAGGGTGGTTTGAAACAAGAATTTTTCATTGATTTCGTATTCAAAAATATTTTTTTGGATTATAGTCCGGTCTATTTAGACCAAAAAATGAGAGTGAAGTCACATAAAGTCCCAACAAGCTGAATTTCTGTGAAATTGTTCAAAACATAATTATAAACAATGTCTAAAAGTTCCTCATCATTCCCCTGTGAGGAAAAAATTTTATTCGAGGTCAAATGTCAAAAAAATGAGTTTTTCGCGATTTTCAGCAAAACGGTAAGTTTTATCATAAAAGTACCTCAGACAAAAATTGTAGATCATAAAATTATCTATAAAAAATGTTTTTTCTTACGAGCCACCGTTTCTGAGATATAACGATTCAAAAAGTTATAAAAGTCGTTATCGTCATAATATGCACACGTTTCCACGCCACCTATGAGGTAGTGTACTTAGCGCGTTTCTATAACTTTTTGAATCGTTATATCTCAGAAACGGTGGCTCGTAAGAAAAAAAGTATTGATACATTTTTTATAGATAATTTTATGATCTACAATTTTTGTCTGAAGTACTTTTATGATAAAACTTACCGTTTTGCTGAAAATCGCGAAAAACTCATTTTTTTGACATTTGACCTCAAATAAAATTTTTTCCTCACAGGGCAATGATGAGGAACTTTTAGACATTGTTTATAATTATGTTTTGAACAACTTCACAGAAATTCAGCTTGTTGGGACTTTATGTAACTTCGAATGTCTAAATAGACCGGACTATTAGTTTCGCGCCAAATACATAGTTTAATTCCATCAGTAAGCTTTATTTTTCACTAGAAAAAGCCTACATCGTAAACACCATCATGTAATCCAGAAATAGAATGTAAATCTGTCTTACGGAATTACCTCCACTTCTTCTAAGGATAATTTGGATTCGATTAAATTTACATGGTGATACAGCCTTTGGAAGGCGATGACGAGTTGACAGTTTTTAATTTTTTTTGGAGTTATAAAAGCACTGACTCATGAAACTACACATAATATGATTCATTGAGTAGATATTACTCACACAAATTTTTTTGATCTCATAACTTTATTATTAGGAGTTGCAAATAACTACCCCTTATGATTTTCCTTCAAAAATTGTTTTCGTGGGACAGATTTCGAAAAATAAAATTTTTTTATGGTTTTCCATTCAATTCTGGAGAAAGGCTCTTGCAAAATTTCGATACAGTCGATACTTTTCTCGGAAAAAATAAAAATTTGCAAGCAGTTATGATCACTATTCATTGCATTCCATCGTATGTTAAATAGACTGAATATTCTTCATGCTCAAAATTGGTTTTGTCAATTATGCTTATCAATTGAAAGAAAATTCTATTTGTGAAATTAAAATATTACGAATATAATTTTGTTCCGGAAATTAGTAATTAAACCTTGAGAAAGATTTATAGAATATCTTTATCTCCTGTCAAAGACGTACAATATCTTAGAATATTCATTATATGGAACACTGCTTGTAAGATTTATTTTTCCTAGAAAAGTATTGACTGTATCGAAATTTTGCAGAAGATATTCTTCCTGAAGAATTGAATGGAAAATTAAAAGAGAATTTTATTTTTGGAAAATCTATCCCACAATTTTTGAAAGAGAATCATAGGCAGTTGTTATTTTCAACCCCTAATAATAAAGTTATAAGATTTAAAAAAATAGTGTCAGTAAGTTTTACTTAGTGCTTCATATTATGTATTGTTTTATTGAAAACTGTCAACTGGTCATCGCCTTCCAAAGGCTGAATCTTGGAAGGGGGATAGATTTCGAGAAAACTACCCCTGCTTATTTTCATCGAGGATTTATCTCCCATTTGTTTACAGACACCCTTTATATGTTTGTCCAGTTATGACGAAACCCCACTATATATTTCATTCATTCTTGAAAAAAAACACGCTTTACAATTCCAAATACCGTTATGTATGAGACAGCAAATTTTCCTTCTCGAAAATGGCCAATCCGTGTCATCAATCGGAACTTCATAATCGAATACATCCTCAATCCCGATAAAATCCTGGATTAATTCCAAGCTCATTGTAGAACCCATACAAACAAATTCAATTGGGCGTGAGGAACTACGCACAGGCAACTAGATTCCTTGATAACCACCATGTTAGCTCTATCGGAGCCGAAAAATCCCCAACTCCCTACTATCACACCACGAAAAATCGGATTAAACAGTATAATGCCCTTCGATTATCTGGCTTCGTTGGAGGCTTTGTAACTTTGTCGATGAAATTATTTAGTTCCGAACTCTGTGTAGTCGACTAATTGAAATTCAAATGAAATTTCGTACTAGTGCAACCGGTTGGTCGTGAGACAGAGACAGGACGAGCTTTCAGGATGGCTTGACGAATAGCGTTGCGAGCCGAAGGAGTATTATCAAATTAATCTAGCCTACTCTGTAAATGCCCACTAACGCGGATAAATGAAGGTACTAACTGACTGCTAGGTTGGCGGCCCTGATATGAATCATGCTATCTACCGCTAATTATGCTATCGTGCTTTGTTTTCCAATACCAATCGAATTAGAGGGTCTGAGCGAAATTTTGGTCTTGTTCATCGACCCTTACGGGTTATTGAGTGAAAGTGGGATTCCCTTCGATAACTTTCGATAGCGACGAGTTTGAATATTGAAAGCAACAAGACCGCTTTGAGGCTTGAACACGAAAACTTGTTATGAAACAGTGTCGAAATTTCTTAACTTAATAAGCCCGTTCGGCATTGACCTCCGCGGGCAGACGGATTTTTAGTCACGTGACTGATATTGATATCTGCACTATCTGTGAATAAACGAACGGTACAGAGCATCTGCCACAGAACATAATGCTTTGTTCTACTCAGAGTTCAAAGCTAGCTTGCATGGATCATAAGATTTCAAAGATCACTATTATGGGAAATATGCTCATCTTTTAACGTTACTTTCACCATTCACTCTACTCTACCGAGAAATCTTTGTTGAATAATTAGGTGCAAAGGCACTGAATGCAGTATCCCCTTCTGGTTGTTCACTACGGCGATAGTTGTACCGAAAAATCCTAATTAATTAATTAATTAATTAATTACCGCAAAAAAAAACGAAAAAGTATTATCTCATTCTGCCTATCCGCAACTACGAGAGCTATATCGAAAAATCTCAATAAATTAATTAGGTTTCTAAAGGATAAATGAAAACAGAAGAATAAAAGTGTTTATAAGTATTAGAAATTTTCAATCTATCTGCTTAAGGATCAGGAATCTCAACATAAAACACAAAAAATATATAAAAAACATAAAAAGACGTAAACTCTCTGGATAAAATCGCTTTGATCCGTCGAAATACACCGAGCGAAAAGATCGTCATCCGATTGCTCAGATTTCTTTGCCGAACGGTCCAGATGTGTACTACCCTCAATCTGGATGTAATAAACGAACGGTTCAGAGCGATCCGACCAGTCCGATGTAATTGCCGAACGCCCCTTATGTTAATACTTTCAGGAACATTTCGAAATTGACATCATTTCATAAAATCACAAGTAATTAGTCATTGATTTGACTTAGGTCAAAAGGATCTGCTAGTACTAAATGCAAGATCAAGTCTAACAAGTAAAACTGAAGAAAAAGAACACCCATGACTATACTTTCGTAAGAAAGTAACAACACATCTTTAGTTCCCGTTCAAGATTCGCGAGTAAAGTCGATATCTGAGGCCCAATTTGACCAATTGTCCAAAAGCACACTCAAAAATTGGGACTAGCTGGACTCTGATGCCAAATTCTGATGAAAAAGTTTTGTCAGGAGCTTCAGTGAATTTGCAAGAAAACCATTTTCTGTTTTCTTTCGTAGCAAGTTCTAATCTTCTCATCAGTGAGGTTTTGATTATTATCTGAATTAAAAATACTGAATGCATCATCGCAGTATAGGCACAAATAATGAAAAAGTTTGATGTCGGTGTCATTGATGTAGATGATAAAAAGTAATGGCCCCAGTACGGATCCCTGGAGCACACCATGACCAACTTGCACTTGCACTGTGGCTACAGGAGCAGTAGTGGTACTAATCCGGCTAAAAGAACCACGAAAAAAAACTTGTGATCAACTCGTTTTCTAATCTAGCGATTACTAAATGAATTGATTGAATAACTTTTGATGGTTTGACTTTGTATACTGCAACATTTTCAGAAATTCCATACCACAACATTCATTCCTAATACAGGGTGTCCAGAAGGGTATCGGGTATTTGTTTTCGCGCCATATTCAGAACGGGGCGTCTAAAAGGAGCGAGAAGGGGTTCGTGGCGTCCACAAATTTTGTGGAGTTTAGTCACGATGGAACAGTACTCGGAACGCATCCCGCATTTGCGTATGAGCGTATTATCGTAATGGTGGTCAATAGTGACTGCCCAACGTCTCTATCGTGCGGAATATCTACACGTCACGCGCCAGATGACGATAGCATTAGGAAATGGATCGGATGTTCGAGAATACAGGTGCGATAATAAATATTCAAAACTCTGGTCGTCCTCGTTTACTTCGCGATGAAGAAGAAACAATTGAAGAAGTTTGGGCTTCGGTTCGTCAAAATCCGTCCTTATCCATCCGAAAGCAAAGCCAAGCGTTGAACATCTAAAATCGTTTTACTTTCGATTGTAGAGAAAGACTTACATCTAAAAAACCTATAAAATTCAATTGATTCAAGAATTGAAGGATGCGGTCTATGCTAATGGACTGATTTTCCGAACGAAATGCTGCAGCGATTCAACAAGTCATTTTGCGAAGGAGTAACATCAACTGGCCTCCCAGAAGCTCTGACCTTAGCCCGTTTGACTATTTTGCATAGGGATACCTTAAAAGTAAGTTCTATCAAAATAATCCGACGAATCGAAACCAGATGAAGCAAAACATCAGGTCATAAATGGCAGCAATATCAATAGCTATGTGTCAACGTGTTATCGCCAATCTTCGTTCCCGTTTAGAAGAGTGCCAGCAACGCAACGGTCATCATTTGGATAACATTATCTTTTTCAAATAATTCTTCAATTCATATGTTAATAATAACCAATAAACTTCCTCATTGTTCACAAATATTTTTTGTTTATTGAACTTACAAATACCCGATACCCTTTCTGGACACCCTGTATAACCCATCTTCCATAATAAAGACGAAAAGTTGCCATATAGGAACATTAAGAATATGCGCGAACGTGTGATCATAAATAAAATTATAATTCTTACTCTGCCATCTGACGGTCATGAGGATTTAGTGAGCACTAAAGTTCCCAATTGAAATAGAAAGGCAATATGTGGAGGGCAGCCGTAAAAATTTTCATTACGATAGAAGTGGCCGGATATGAGAAAAATGATCGGCCGTAATAAGTGTGACATCCGCGAAACTTTTCCGCCAGAATGCCACGGTCCGAAGAAGTCAATAAGCTTTTACGGCGGCGAAACTACGGAAAAGATTTACAGATCTACTCAACTTTCATAACTTTCTTGCCGTAAAGTTTATGGACGCGCCCTCGCCCCCGTAATGAAACTAAATATCGGACAATAATTCCGAAATCTGGGAAAATAAAGGCCGGCTTGATCCCTAGCATAAGGCCCGGTTTACAGCTTTACAGCGCCTGACCGGTCTCAATGGCGACCTGCGGATTTGCACCGGGAATTTTCAATATGAATTTTTTGACATTTCATCGATTTCGCGAGCAGGACGTGACAATTTTATCAGAAAAGCACAATGAAAATGTTATAAAATTTCATTTATTTCATCTGCATTATGGAATGTGCAGATATGTCACGCGAGTTTCGATATGGGAAATAAATTTGTTTGTTTTATACGAGTGTATCATCCACATGTTCTGAATGCGTTAATTTTATTATATCATCATATTATTATATACAGGGTGTCTCAAAAATACCACTCGAAAGTGACACTGGTGATAGATTGGCATTAGGTCTATCAGATAGCATCAACATGACCTCAGTAAAAGTCCGCTGGTTTTCGAGATATCACCACTTTCGTGTATTCTTTTAAAATCTCCAATTTTCGGTCTTCAAACTCATATTTTTTTTACCTTGGCTATCCTGAATAGTTGCTTTAAACAATGAAGTAATAACTTTACCGAGAACTAGAACAAAATCCTTCAAAAAATGTCTAACTTGTTGTATTTTATGACGAAGTTAAAACGTTAACTTAAGTTTGACTGACTGATGTGAAAAAAAATTAAATCAGACTGAATTGACAAATAATCGTAAAAACTGGTCCATTTCCTGCACTTTTCAAAATGATATAACACTACCAATTTCTTTAAGTCAAAACCTTAGAAATTATAATTTGTCGCGAGAGATTGTGTTAAGCCAAAATATTTTAAAAATTAGGAAAAATGCACAAGTATCACCTGTTGCCAAATTACATGTTGCTTGATATACTTTCCTCGCTACCGTTTCAAACAACCATTATTTTTGCTCTGCTTTCTCTTTTATCTCACTTTCTCTTTCATTTTTGTTTGCAAAAGTGCCGAATCTCGAAAACCAGCGGACTTTCACTGAGGTCATGTTGATGCTATCTGAGAGACCTAATGCCAATCTATCTCTAGTGTCACTTTCGCGTGGTATTTTTGGGACACCCTGTATAATCGGGTTAAAATATCCTAAAGACGTTGTCCGATTCCCAATTGCCAATGCCTTCTATTGTTGCAGTCTTTATAATTTAGTCCTCTTTCACTCATTGATTCTCTCATTCCACTAATCCATGTCGTTCTTGTTCCTCTTTCTCTATCATCTGGAGGTAAAGTATTCTCTACCATTCTTTGCACATGTATAAATAATTTCCCTTATTATCAAATTCAGTACCTTCTCTCTTCTCGAAGTTCTTGATGCCTGTCGTATTGCATCAATTTCTGTAGCTTCTATCCTCCTGCTCAGTTTTTCTTTCAATCGCCAAGTTTCAGATCCGCATACTAGGGTACTTTTTATTAGTGATCATATATTCTTATCTCTCTTTTCGTCCTATCTCTGTGATCCATAGAATACCATTTAGCGAAATTATCATTTTTTCGTCTTAATTATTCGTGATTTAATTTCGGTGTCATCTGTTCCTTCTGTAATGACGTTGGTACCCAAATAATTGTAGCTTTGGGATTTCGTTATGGTTTCATTATTTTCTACCTTGGAATCAGTAGTTTCTTCTCCAACACACAAGTATTGTGTTTTAGATATATGCATCTGAATACCCCATCTTCCATACTCTTCTTAAAGTTTTCTCGCCATATATTCTAGGTCTTCTTTATCATTCGCACAAATAACTTCTTCTTCTCTGTGCGGTGCCTTACCGGCCGAACTGAGGCCTAGTGGCCCATTGTTCACCCGCATCGTTCTATAGAGACTCAGTTCCTCAGACACGAATACAGAAATGTCGCGAGCCTGCCAGGAGTGGTCCCTTCTCACCATAGGAATAGAAGGTGTTGGATTTCCTAGGTGTGTTGACCTTAACTCAGTAAGGTTTCCACAGTTGAACAAAATATGCTCAACCGTTTCATCGGTACTCCTGCACCACCGGCATAGAGAGCAGCTCGTCAATCCCATTCTCTTCAAATGCTTGTTAAACAGGTGATCAGTCAATGCACCAGTCACCAGACTGAGAGTGTTTCCTCTCCAGCAGCAGAAGCCTATTGACCTCAGATCGCGGAGGACGGTCTCTCAATGAGAATCCTCGACCACCTCAGGCCCACCCCTGCGCTCCATTCCGAGGAAAATTCCCTGTTCAGCGAGTTCCTGAAGAAACTTCTGACAGATGTGCGACAGATTGGCAGCGAAGGCTCCGGACCAACAAATGCTAATCCGGCTCCCCGCCTAGCCAGTTCATCTGCCTTGACGTTACCAGGTATATCCGCATGAGCCGGACACCAGATCACTTTCAAAAAGTTATCAGAGCCCAGCCCACGCAGAGCTTTCCTGCATTCTTCTACCAAAAGAGGATCAACTCTAACATCAGATAGAGATTTCAGAGTTCCCTGGCTGTCGCAACATATATAAATGTGCTGGCCAGAGTATCCCTGCGAACACAAAAAAATAACTTGATAGTCGGCAAATTGAAGAGTGTATATGCAAGTATCTCCATCAATTTCGAAACCCATACCTCGAAATTCATATTATTAATATAATATAATCTGAATTGTGCTGAAAGTAAACGGCATATTGTAACCAAGAAAATGTTGCAATATTTCTATTCAGTGAAAGTGGAAAAAAGTATGTTCAAAACCTTATTTTCCTTCACGAACGACACCCTCCTTGTGGGCGATTCTACGGATAAAAGAAATAAAAAGTTGGACGAAGGGAACGGAAACTTTCCCAAACTCTGCATTAAAGAGTTATGAAAGAACTATTTAATGCCGAGACGAAAATATCAAAAATGTAAAAAAAGAATCTCGCTTCGTTTCTATTAACGTGCATTCTGAGTTGAATTCACTCTCTCTAGAGTTTTTCGTAAAAGATTTTAGTGGCATGTCGAGATTGGGTAGAATTAATTTGAGATAAATTAAATTGAATTAATCTCAATTGAATCACGTATTTCAGAAACCCCACATGTCCACATTTGGGTGATGTGGGGTTTTTACGAAAAATCAACTCCTCTAATATAGATACACTGTTTTGAAGAAATCACACAAGTCCGCTTGTTACTTTGGTTGCAGTTCATTATTGAATTCACCATGTATTTCAGAAACCCCACATGTCCTGGACATGTGGGGTTTCTGAAATAGAAAATATTCCTAGAGGAAGCGAATGGCGGTAAAAGCAGCGCCCCAATTCAATTATTAAAATGTCGTCATCTGAGGAACATGTAGGTAACGACAATGTCCCAAAAAAACGAAAAAAGGGTGTGATAAGTGTTGTTTATAAGAGATGAAGACAACAGCGTGATAAAAGATTTCAAAAAATGGTGGCCCCAGTTTTATAAGAAAAATTGCTTATCTACAGCTTCTTAGGCAGAGGGGTACAAAAGATGAGAAAGTTTCATTCAATATTTCTAGTTTCATGCAGTTCACTCACACAGGAGAAAAAAGGGTTATGTTCTTGCCCGCAACTACATCGATGGTCTTATGGAACATGAATTTAAACTTAATACATCTACGCAAATAATATCTTTTCCCAACGAAGCTGCCTACCCAGATATAAAGGTGCCAATAAGTGCCAAAAAATGATATCGATCAAGAAATTTTGAACGATTTATTCGCGACCAAGACGAACCCATTAAAAATTTTTATCAAAAAATATTTTCCAGGCTAACAGTGGGTGGAGAAGATGAAGACGTTATTGATTATTGAATTTAACTAATCATGTACCATTAGAATAGGTTTTGGATTGAATAAAGATGATTTATTACAAATTGTTTAGTTAAATAAAGGTGTATTTCAGAAACCCCACATGTCCAGTCGCTATTTTATGTTTTAAATGGAACACCAAAAACTGCATATTCATATTTGTATGAAATTTCTAATCCATTCACCATACCCTCATACACAATAATAGTATTTTTCGTGTTTGATGATCAGATTTTACAGAAATCAGTTTTTTACGTTTATCTCTAAACTATAACTCATGGACATGTGGGGTTTCTGAAATAAGTGATTCAATTGAAGGAGTAGGTACAAGCTTCGGAGATTGCGGAGAATTACACTGAAAGGATGAGTTTGTCTATTTGTCCATTTGAATATTATCTAACCAATTTCAGTATTATTTCCTGAGTAAAAACCATCGAGATATAACAGAGAGGAGACGCTATGACATACAATTGAGTAAGGAAAAATAGTACCACTAGGCGGAGCTCAGTCGGGGACCAATATGGCGGATTGTTCAGGGTTGAATTAATTCTAGTTAATTTGTGATTTTTTCTGCTTAGTAATATACAATAAAATGGTATCGTGTACTGTTAGGCTTTCTTCCAGCAGAGGAGAGGCATATGAAGAAAATTAGAGGAAAAAACTATATATATATATATATATTCTTTTGAAATCAAGAGCTAACATAATACAATACATAAAACAAAAATAAAAATCCCTAACTGAGGTTGGTGCAAAACGGGGTACCATACTATTTTTTCGTATGATACCAGAGCTCAGGGAAAAACCCCAGTAGAAAAAACCCTGTCTCGCCGTTTCAACAACAAAAATGACACTTAAAAACTATTAGAATATTGTAGGATTCCTTCTTCATTCAGACCGAACGATAACCCTCTCCAGGATGCCTTCGGAATTCTGAAAACGAGAAAATCAAAGCAGTAAAAAGGAACAGAAAAATAAAATGATTGAAACTCTATTAAATCGATTTAAAATTAATAACCCAATTCAAAAACGAATCGGTAATTTCATGTATAGCTCTCAAGCCATCCTGAAATTTATATATGGAACAGTTATTTATCAGGTGTTCAATTGTCTCCTCTGCTTCTCCGCATTCGCAACTAGGACTCTCAACTGAATTCCATCTGAAAAGCATACTATTGCAACGTCCATGACCTGTTCTTATACGATTGAGAACAGTCCATATTTTCCTTGGAAGATCAAATCCAGGAACTTTATTCGAGGGATCAGTTATTAAATCTTTGTTCTGTATATTACATAAATTCCACTCGGATTGCCAAATTGATTTATCACTTTCATTTGAGTTCAGAAAAGAATTTGACCAAAAAGGTTTACGGGATTTTAATCGAGGAATCTTATTGTCTGGAATATATGAGAGTATTTGATATGAATTTGTCGAAATTAAATTTATTCCAAATTTTCGAAGTAATGACCTGCCTGCGGATATGTGGAGGAGAAATGTTTGAAAGAACTGGTAACCATGGAGTTGGTGTTGATTTTATGGTTCCAGTTACTATTCTCATGGAAAAATTTAATTGTGCATCGATCTTATGTACATGTGCGCTGTTGAGCCAAACGGGGCAACAATATTCAGCAGTAGAGTACACTAAGGCTAGAGCTGCAGTACGAAGAGTTGTTGCGTCCGCACCCCATGAAGTACCAGCAAGTTTTTGAATTATATTATTTCTTGTTTTTAGCTTCATTCGTAAATCATCCAAATGGGCTTTGAAATTAAGAGAAGAATCTAGTTTTACGCGCCTAGATATTTAGGATTGAAATTATGTTTGAGAAAAGAATTACCAAAAAGTACGTTCAATTTTCTATATTTCTGATGATTATCCAAATGGAAACACGAGACTTCGGTTTTGTTAGCATTTGGACATAAACGCCAGTCGAAAAAACTATCACAGGTAGGAATGAGTACTGAACAGTACTGAACTCATTCGAAAGTTTTGCAAGTCTGTTTTGGTAATCTGATATCTTTTTATATGTTATAATCGCTTGAAGAAAATTGTTTATTTGATATTCAATTGACCTTATCTGAACAGGTTTCCTAAAGACTCAACACGTCGTATTTTTTCTTTTTGAGTGAAAGTTGTGGACAGAAAAAACTGGCAACTTAATTCAACCCCGAACTTTCCACCATATTGGTACCCGACTTGACCCCGCCCAGTGGTACTATTTTTCCATACTCAATTGTATGTCATAGCATCTACTCTCTATTATATCTCGATGGTACAGACACTTGGATAAAACGATAGCACGCTATTTTCTTGGGAACAAGCGCGAAAAAAACAAATAAATACTTCGTGTTCAGCTGAGTGTGAGCGTGCAGAATGGTTGCAACAGTTAAAACAGAGTATCTTTGGAAAAGAAAATATAATCTGATAGAATTGAATTATAGATAGTTATCTTTTGCGACATAGTCAAAACAATCTTATCTTATAAGCGGGATATGTCCGTCCAATAAATTCCGTAATACGGTCGAGTCGGAAAAATCGCGGAAAATTCCACAATTCAATGGATTCCTCCCGATCAATCCATATTCGAAGAATTCCTATTGAAAACAAAAAGATCGAAAAGCGCCAGTTGGGGTTTCAATCTGTTAACTTCAAGGATGGCAACAATAATAAAAAGTGACTATTTTTATTCGCGGCACGGACTGTTTCTCTTTTATATATATCTGGGATTTTCGTCTTCGCTCAATGTTTTTCCTTTTATGTCAGACCGCATTCTTGTTGTCATTTCACATTAAGCCGCCCGTTGCCTCGGTCAGAAAGTCGATCCCAGGTTCGTGCCTCGCTTGCCTGAATCGTTCTAAGTGAATTATTGTATAGGAACATGATTGATTCATCTATGATTACTTTCCTTCTCGAATTCTCCCTTGATGAATTTATCGAAGGATAACTCTCTTATTCGATATAGGTATGGGATTTTCCGACCTCCGATATTTTATGCTCTTTGATTTCCTGATTGATTGATATTGTTGGTCAGGAAAATACATATTGGGGGATGTTTTTAGGATATCAAGATTGTTTCCAGTATGGATTATTTTCTGTTTCTGAATAGAGATTATTCTATTGAACAAATATCAGAAGATCAATGGAAATATTTATATGATGAATGAAATTAGATCAATGAATTTGAGGATCAGATATACGAAGCAAATGATTGTTTTTCTCTTGAATTTTGAAATATAGATATAAACGAAAGTGAGTATTGAATCGAAATGAATATGACTGAGATAAAAGGAATTTTGTGAGAAATAAGTCGCATCTACCTTACGGTTATCAGCAACCGTGCAACATTTAACTAATTACAAAAATAAATTATTGTATAGAAACATTATTGATTCATCTAATATTACTTTCCTTCTCGAATGCTCCCTTGATGATTTATCGAAGGATAACTCTCTTATTCGATATAGGTATGGGATTTTCCGATCTCCGATATTTTATGCTCTTTGATTTCCTGATTGATTGATATTGTTGGTCAGGAAAATACATATTGGGGGATGTTTTTAGGATATGACTTCAATCAAGATTGTTTTCAGCATGGATTATTTTCTGTTTCTGAATAGGAGATTATTCTATTGAACAAATATCAGAAGATCAATGGAAATATTTATTTGATGAATGAAATGAGTTATCAGATCAATGAATTTGAGGATCAGATATACGAAGTAAAAGGTTGTTTTTCCTTTGAATTTTGACATTTCAATATAAACGAAAGTAAGTACTGAATCGAAATAAATATAACTGAGATCAAAAGGATTTTTTTCGAGAAATAAGTCGCATATCTACCTTACGGTTATCAGCAACCGTGCAACATTTAATTAATTACAGAGGTGAATTAATGTATAGGAAATGATTGATTCATCTATGATTACTTTCCTTTTCGAATTCTCCCTTGATGAATTTATCGAAGGATAACTCTCTTATTCGATATAGGTATGGGATTTTCCGACCTCCGATATTTTATGCTCTTTGATTTCCTGATTGATTGATATTGTTAGTCAGGAAAATACATATTGGGGGATGTTTTTAGGAGCTGACTTCAATCAAGATTGTTTTCAGCATGGATTATTTTCTGTTTCTGAATAGGAGATTATTCTATTGAACAAATATCAGAAGATCAATGGAAATATTTATATGATGAATGAAATGAGTTACCAGAAAATGAATTTGAGGATCAGATATACGAAGCAAATGATTGTTTTACCTTTTTACTGGTTTTCAAAATATTCGGCATATTGTTTCGTTATGATGTGATGCCACAGTTTCAATTTGAGCACCGGCAAATCAATAATTGTCGAGAAAATCGAAAGAGGCTTTCTATAAATCGTCCATTATTCAAGTGTCACTTGTAAGAGCCAAATCCTTTTTTCATTTAAAAATAATTGTTTTTGGGCGATTCCCACTCTTATAAATACTTGGCACTGTTCCTATCTTAGCTAACCTAACCAAACTTGAGCTAACCTAGAAGCTTAGGTTAGGTTAGCTAATCTAAGCTAGGTTAGGTTAGCTAAGATAGGAACAGCAACAATTCTTATAAATACGTGGCACTGTTCCCATATTAGCTAACCTAGTAGCTTAGGTTAGGTTAGCTAATATAGGACAGTGCCACGTGTTTATAAGAATTGTTGCTGTTCCTATCTTAGCTAACCTAGCTAATATAGGAACAGTGCCACGTGTTTATAAGAATTGTTGCTGTTCCTATCTTAGCTAACCTAGCTAAGATAGGAACAGTGCCACGTGTTTATAAGAATTGTTGCTGTTCCTATCTTAGCTAACCTAACCTAGCTTAGATAGCTATATAGGAACAGTGCCAAGTATTATAAGATCGGGAAATCACCAAAAACAAAAACGCTTTCATTGTTTATATTATACTGCGTTACTGTTAAATGCATGAATTTTCATTTCGTACTAGATATTATGACAGCGTTTCCACGTCTGGTTTATGACATTTAAAAGAGCGTTTCCACTTCATCGACTGAAAGTTAAACCCACATAGTCGGACTATCACCAGTTTGTATGATAAACGGATAAACATCTCGCACTTCGTTCAAGGTTCATGCATCGGAGGAAGGTGTTCGTAAGGATACCAGGAGATGGCGTTTTGGTTCTGTTATCCTCAGAGCTAGGCGACGTTTCTTCAAATAAGGGAACCTAGAATGCCTTTCAGACGGAGCTTCTCTATACTGAAGAGCCCCAAATAGAGCGAAATAGCTATCTGTGGATGCTCTGCTTGATATTACCACTATGCATGTTCTTTGTGCGTTGACGCGATTAGTTCCGAAGTATGGGTTTAATATTGGTTGATTTTTGAATCAGTTAATATTATTCTCCGCTCCCACTGTTCATATTATACTTGCGTTACTGTTAAACGCATGAATTTTCATTTTGTACAATCGAGAAATACCTTTTAATTTTTTTTTAATCCTCTAGATTGAGAGTTGCATTGCTAAAGATTCGAAATCCGGTCACACTATACAATCAGAAATATCGAAACGAACGCTCTGTTTCGATCGCAGTGATACGGATACAACCAGAGCAGCGCTGCAGAAACTCAATCAAAATTAAATTTCCATTTCCCTAGCGTTGTAACCGGTCCATCTTGTTCGTAAACCATTTAAAACATGTTAAAAGGATTCAAGCCGGTATGAGGACGCAATAGTGGCCATTACGAGAGCGGATAGAACGAGAAATTACTCTTCCATTATCTAATGAGATTTTGAAGACAATTACCATAAAAATAACTTTAACCTAAGGGTAACTTGTGAAGGGTTTGACGAATTAAACGCCCCTCGGTTGTTACGTGGGTCATCCTGACTGAACCAATGGTTTTTCCGATTGTAGAATTGATAATACTTGTAATTTTAGTGAAAACCATCTATCTTCGTAATTACCCTTAATCGGAATTTCGTATTTTTTATCGATCAGGGTGGAAAGGCTATAAAAAATTCAAGTTCTGACTGCGTGCAGCGTTTCTAGGTTGTAATTTCCTTCTGATTTCATCGATCAAGCTTTTTTAAGAATTTTTCTATGATTCAGGCTTGCCGTTTATGGAATAAGAAAAAAATACCGTTCTTCGCTATCAGCTCTTTTGACAGCTTGACTTGTTTAGATGAATTTTTATGTTCTTTGATTCGAAAACGTAAAGACGTTTAGTATGTCTCATTAATTAAAAGTAAGCTCAACAGGGAGATACTTATAAATGAAATATTTTTCAACATGCTTTGAATGAAGACTTTTTAGGGTAAATTTTCCATAATGTCGGAAGGAGAAAATTGAAGAAAGTAACTTTGATGCCAATCACCGAAAACCCCATCAGTCAATCTCTGTTGGTCTCCTAGGTTTTTCCAAGGAAAAAGAAATCAAAATATACATTTCCATTCATTTCCTCCGGTTGGGATAAGTTACGTGTTTGGGTAGAAGGGAAATCGGGGAGTATAGTGAAGATGAATCGACGAGAAGTCTTTCAATTGAAACTTGAAATCGGTAAATATGAAAGTTTGGTTTTTGCATTTTGTAGAGGACGATTATTTTTATGGAGGTAAGTACGGATTACACAAAACGTGTAAATTAAATTAGATTCATGGGGTTAATCGTTTACAGATCCCAGTTTCCAACAGTGGAAGCTTTTGAAAAAGACTGTTGTGCCTTCCAGAAATCTTTCTATTGAATCTACTACCAAAACGAACAATCAGAATGTTCTAGTTCTAGTAGTAAAACTGAAAGGTTGAGACGAAGAAGTCTGAACAAAGAAAGACCCACCGGTCATCAAAGAATGCTATTCTGAAGAAAAAAGTAGTGTTTGAGCATAATAAAACAATGTTAATTCAAATGTTCAACAAACAAAATTGTTTTCTATAATTTCTTCAACAGCCACACCTAATCGATATTTCACTATGATTGATATAATAAATTGAAATAAATGGTGGCACCAACAGTTCTTTTTAAAAAATTAACATATAATATACACAGCAAACTCATTCACTATAGTCTGAAACTTTTATATATTGATAAAAAATCCAAATTTTAATCAAGCAAATTTATACTTAAACAATACAACAAAATCATTCCATGTCAATATCAATAGTTCTACGGATGCCCACCGTGGCGCTGAATTCTTATTTTCAGATGCCTATAACGGTATCCAGCTCGTAAAAGATCAAGAACTTTATTTTCTGTAGACATAAAAATTCATTGTTCAGAATCAAGGAAATTCTGTGCATCATTAGTGTCAATGTTAATAATTATGGTTGAAACAACCTGTCAAACGATAACGCAGAATTATGAAATATGAATGTAATGAAATTATTCAGCATGTAGCGGTATTTTTCTGTAAGCCAACACAATACAACACGAATAAAATTAAAACTCTATTGTTACAGGTGCAATGGATGCCATAAACGCCGGACTTGAGTACGGTTGGACATCTGCAGCTTTCCCTGTTCTTCTACATCCAAGAGGTAATGCAACTAAAGCAATGGTGACAAGCGAGGAGGGAGTTTGGATAGCTACTTTGGCACTTCCAGGAGCAGTTGTTGGAGCTTTAGTTAATGCTTTCTTCTGCGATCTTTTAGGGAGGAAATTATTCATCATATTATCCACGATACCATATGCAATCAACTGGGTCCTTGTGGCCATTGCCAATGCCCCCTACGTTTACTTCATCGCAAGGTTTATAGTTGGTATATCAAGCGGAATGTGTCTTTCTGCCATATCGATGTATACCGGGGAAATAGCAAGTCCCCACCTCAGAGGAAGACTTTGTGCAGTTCCAGGAATGTGCGTTGTCGTAGGAGTATTCTTCATCAACTTATTAAATCTTTTTATCACAATAGAAGTGTCAGCACTAGTTCTGTTAGTGTTCCCAATAGTCAGTTTTATTGGTCTTATATTCATGCCAGACAGTCCATATTTCCATATAATGAAAAATAGGAATGAAAAAGCGTTACGAGCTCTACAGTTATTTCAGGGAAGGACAGATGTCGAGTCAGAATTCCAGAGAATTAAAGCAGCGATTGAAGCGCTAAAAGACAAGCCAGGAGGGTTCAAAGCTTTGGTGACAATTCGAGTTAATCGAAACAGTTTAATCATAGTGGTGATACTTAGAGCAGCGCAACCGCTTTGTGGAATCACTACAATGGTGTACTATGCTAGTGTTATTTTAATGGAAAGTGGCAATCATTTGCAAGTGAAGTATGCGACATTGATCTTCGCCTTTGCTTTGATGATAGCGGTCTTGATAGGTGTCCTAATTGTCGATCACTTAGGAAGGAGAGGTCTTATGTTTCTTTCCGTTGTTGGTGCTTTTGTGGGATTGACCATGTTAGGAATTTTCTTTCATTTGAAACACTCTGATACAGATGTATCATCATATACCTACATTCCTCTTATAGCTATCATTATCACAGTATTTTTTTACGGCATTGGTTTACATCTAATACCCTATGTTATACAGGGTGAACTGTTTACTACTGGAGTGAAGGCTTCAGCTGTTGCATTGGGATTAATAGTTTTCTCAATATTTTCAATGATATGTTCGAAATATTTTCAATATATGAAAGATATTGAGCAAGCACATTACGCCATCTATACTTTTGCTATTTTCTCAGTTTTGACATTTTTTTATGTTTTATTCCAATTGCCTGAAACTAAAGGACTATCAATGGCTGAAGTACAAATGATGGTGACTCAGAGAAAAATTCATTTTAACGATGTAGACGTAAGTGATCGATAAATAATACAAAATCAGATAAGCTTATGGTAATTTTATTCAATTCCTCTTCATTATGAGGGTTCTTTTATTCGTGAAGATATTTTCATCATGATGTAAGTATATGGATATTTTTGAAAATACGTGTTTCTTATTATTAATGAATAATGCTGATACTTTGCAATACGTATGTTACATCCTTTCCAAAACATTGAGATTTCAAAAAAATACACATATTTATCTCATATGTTCGAAAATTACGATTTTGAGCTTCATCATTGAAGTAAAAAGTTCATGTGGTGGGAATGAAGAACGAATTATATGGAGAAGTTGGATCTAAGTATAAGAAATCCAATAGAGTGAAATTCAAACATCCCTTACATTCGAAATGAAAAAACTTTGTTGATCGACCTGTCACCAGGAAAATAAGGGTTGCTCTAAAATTCAACTCAGAATACGTCTTCATTAGTTAGAAGTAGTTTGGAGAAGACTGAAAGGTGTGGAACAATTCCTTTTTTATGAAGAAGTAAGAGAGGGTAGTAGTGATATGAAACTATTTGATGTTCGATTGAAGGAATAAACTATAATAAGCTGTTGCCAACGAAACTTACTCATAATAATCGGCAATATAGTCAAGGTTGAACTGAAAGGTATAAAAAGCAGTTGAGTCTGTAAATTGGCAATTTGATATACAGGGTGTCCAGAAAGGGTATCGGTTATTTGTTTTCGCGTCATATTCAGAACGGGACGTCTAAAAGGAGCGAGAAGGGGTTCGTGGCGTCCACCATTTTGTGGAGTTTTAGTCACGATGGAACAGTACTCGGAACGCATCCCGCATTTTGCGTATGAGCGTATTATCGTAATGGTGGTTCAACAGTGACTGCTCAACGTCTCAATCGTGCGGAATATCTACACGCCACGCGCCAAATGACGATAGCATTAGGAAATGGATCAGGATGTTCGAGAATACAGGTGCGACAATAAAAATTCAAAACTCTGGTCGTCCTCGTTCACTTCGCGATGAAGAAACAATTAAAGAAGTTGAGGCGTCGGTTCGTCAAAATCCGTCTTTATCCATCCGAAAGCGAAGCCAAGCGTTGAACATCTATAAAAATCGTCTTTAGTTTCGATTGTAGAGAAAGACTTAAATCTAAAAACCTATAAAATTGATTCAAGAATTGAAGGATGCGGACTATGCTAATCGACTGATTTTCCGAACGAAATGCTGCAGAGATTCAACAAGTCATTTCGCGAAGGAGTAACATCAACTGGCCTCCCAGAAGCCCCGACCTTAGCCCGTTTGACTATTTTGCATAGGGATACCTTAAAAGTAAGTTTCATCAAAATAATACGACGAATCGAAACCAGATGAAGCAAAACATCAGGTCAGAAATGGCAGCAATATCAATAGCTATGTGTCAACGTGTTATCGCCAATCTTCGTTCCCGTTTAGAAGAGTGCCAGCACCGCAACGGTCATCATTTAGATAACATTATCTTTTTCAAATAATTCTTCAATTCATATGTTAATAATAAACAATTAACTTCTTCATTGTTCACCAATATTTTTTGTTTTATTAAACTTACAAATACCCGATACCCTTTCTGGACACCCTGCACACAAATACGAGGGACTTTGGGAGATGATTCCTCGACGAAAGTAAGCAGGGGTAGTTCATATAATTTTTTTTCGAAATCTACCCCCTTTCCAAGATACAGCTTTCATAAGGCGATGACGAGTTGACAGTTTTTAATTTTTTACGGCTTCTTAATCACTGAGTCATAAAACTGTACATAATATGATGCACTAAGTAGATGTTACTCACACAATTTTTTTATATCTCAAATAGCTATTATAACAACTAGGGAAATATGAATAGTATATTCACCGAGAACAAATATAAAGGATCCGTTCCCAAAAAATCAGCAGTGTTGTCCCGGGAGCAGATCAAGAAATTTTTGATAAAAGCTCCAAATGACTTTTTTCTGATGTATAAGGTTGCATATTATACTATTTTAGTAAAATATGATTTGACGTTTCATATTTCCCTTGGGACAATATGACTTGACGTTTCATATTTCCCTTGGGAAATATGAGTGTGTTGTGACATATGGTAACTAAGGCGATATGGCTCAATATTGATTCGATCAGAAAAAAACTTTATTATGAGGAGGTTGAAAAAAACAACCCCCTATTATTTTCGTTCAAAATTTGTTTTCGTCTCTTGCAAAATTTCGATACCGTCGATACTTTTCTCGGAAAAAATAAAAACTTACAAGCAGTTATGATCACTGTTCATTCTATTTCATCGTATAAGTGTTCCATAGAATGAATGTTCTAAGATATTGTATGTCCATGACATTAGATGAAAGCAAAAATGCATATCTGCCAAATGCAAATTCGAATAAACTTCCATTTATATAACTGAGTAATTCATTTTATTACTGCAAAGTATTCAATAAAAAAATCGAACTCTTGTGAAACTGAAAATTATAGAAAGAATCATGAAAAATCTTTTTTCTTCTGTCAAAACCAATTTTGAGCATAAACAATATCTTAGAATATTCATTCTATGGAACATACGATGAAATCATAGACATATAAGTCTATGGATGAAATGGAATGAACAGTGATCATAACTGCTTGTAAGTTTTTATTTTTTCCGAGAAAAGTATCGAGTGTATCGAAATTTTGCAGGAGACTTTTTTCTCCAGAATTGAATGGGAAACCATAAGAGAATTTTAGTTTTCGAAAATCTATTCTACGAAAACAATTTTGGAACTAAAATCATAGGAGGATGTTATTTTCAACCCCTAATATGAAGGTTATGAGATCTAAAAAACTTGTGCGAGTAATATCTACTTACTGCTTCATATTATGTATAGTTTCATGACTCAGTGTTTTTAAGAAACCGTAAAAAAAATTAAAAACTGTCAACTCGTCATCGCCTTCCAAAGACTGGAAGGGGTCGATTTCGAAAAAAATTTATAGGAAATACCCCTGCTTATTTTCATCGAGGAACCATCTCCCAAAATCTCTCGCATTTGTTTACAGACACCCTGTATAACTATACCGTGAGAATTTAAAGATGTGGAGTTAGTCGTTTCTTTTCGTTATCGAGTTAAATTTAAGGGTAGGTTTAAAATTAGAACAAGAAACTCGCATTCAGAAATGGATAGAAAAACAAAACACAATTCTGGCATAGTTCAGAGAGTACTGTATTTGGCAAACCGTATTTCGCACAAACAAAAATAAATAGTCTTGTAGCTCAGACAAAAGGACTTTGAACCGAACGACCACAACAAAGCTAATCCAATTATTATAATAAATCCGATATTCTCGTAGCCATCCTTTACGATGAAGTTTTCATCATAAAAAATTCCCTTTCAAGGGCCGTACAATAACAGAACGTCATTTACTCAATTAATCATCAGTGCAACGTTGAAACCACTCAATATAAAATTTTCAATTAATATTTCGTCATATGCTGAATCCGGACAGTATTTTATCGTGTCTTAAAATTCTTTGTGACAAATTTGAATGCCACTGGGAAAATGATTACGTCAAAAACATTAGATAAGGGTTTGATTAATGGTTGTCGCGCCACTTTACGAATGAAATTTTTTTCCGATCATAATTTTCGGGGCCCTTCGGCTTTTCGGTAACTTTTGTGAGTGACGCCGATCAGATTAATCTCGATCGGACGAGTAATAAAAAGTTCATTATGAATGGAATGGATCGAACGACGGAAGGCAGAATTTTTTTTCGGCTTTATTATTTTTGAATTCGCCGGCGTTTTGAAACTTTATATTCGAGTTTATCATGATGATAGAGCTAGAATGGCTTCGGTTTTCATCTGGTGGGATGTGCGGACTACGTTGGTGGTGAACCCACACATTTCCTACATATTGTTTGTTCGCGTTACAAAATAATTGATTTTCCTGAATTGTCTGTTGAAAAATTGGATATCTGTTGTTGGAAAGAAAGAGCTAAATATAGGCGGATTTGCTGCTTTATGAAATGAACATTTATATGGTTTTTTTGAATGAGTGCGACAACCTTCAGGAAATGATTTTGCATGAGAAAAAATGACATGTTGCTATATTTTGTCCGCAAATAACTCGTTTTCCAAGGTTCGGGGTACTAGAAACTGCCTCAACAATTGGTACGCCACTGTGAAATTTCAATCTTGCAATAATTTTTTATTTGTAGTTCAATTCGTGACGAACCTCTCTTGCCATTCTTTCGTATAGGGCTCCGTTTTTGAGCGCTCGTTCTACGTAAACACCTGCTATATCGTTTTGCCCAAATGTCTGGAATTTTTTAATTTTGAGCCGAAAATGGTCTCAAATGATAGGGTTCGACTCCCTGATGACGAATCCGTTGTCAAATTCACTTCTGTCCGTTAGCAAAGTAACTTTCGATCGGATTGTCCTAGAGACTTGGGATTTTCAGGGCGAGTTCGGTCCCCAAATGCTTCGTACAGGGTGTTCCATAAAATATGACCATTTAGAATTTTTGTTCCTCAATATCCCCGACAAAACGATACCAATCGAAATGAAATGTTGCGGCCACGTGCAAGATGCTCATAATGGGCTCCATGCGAATTTTTGTGGCCATAGTGTACACAGAACCATAGAAAATTCAATTTAAATATTGAAAAGAAGAAACTTCATTTTTCAATTACAGGATATCCGATTCGAGTGAAAGTTATTTTTTGAATCAAGACTGATAAATTGAATGTTCATGAAAGATTTAAAGACGATCGCATCATCACAACCATAGAATTTAATTATTAATCATTCATTTTTTACATATTTTTTTAATAACTTCCAGAATATTATTCCGATTTTTGGCGAAGATTCTGCATTTATATACAGGGTGTTCTGATTTGTTTCCGACAAACTGAAATGGGCGATAGATCACATCATTTTAAGCCAAAAAATTCCTATGAACATGGGTCCGGAAATGCTTCGTTTCCGAGATACAGGGTGTTAAAGTTGAAAAAATAATTCGCGTTTTCTTTAATGTTTCGAAGATGTCATTTGTGCATTCAACAGAACAGTGGACATTTTCGAAATTATTATGTTATTTGGTTTTGTTTCAAATTGTTACTTCTAAAAAATATTTAATTTAAAATTATTAGAAATTTATTCCTACATGTTTTAGAGATTACAATAATATGGATTTGGCTTTAAATGCGTTTTTCTCTGAAACGGTTGCTCCTAGCAACTTAAATGAGGTATACCTTTTTTTTAACTAGAAAAGTCAGGGGAATCGATTTTTCTGATCCAAAATGACGTACAGAGTAGCACAAAAAAGTTTGAACGGTTTAAAGGGGACGAAATGAGTACCAGTGGCGCCCTCTAGAAAATACAACCAAATCGACCACAAATTTGAATTTCTCACCTCCAAAAACCCTACGTACCAACTTTCATGCAATGATTTGGAAGCAGTCGAAAGATATTAAAGAAAACGCGAATTATTTTTTCAACTTTAACACCCTGTATCTCGTAAACGAAGCATTTCCGGACCCATATTTATAGGAACTTTTTGGCTTAAAATGATGTGATCTATCACCCATTTCAGTTTGTCGGAAACAAATCAGAACACCCTGTATGTATATCTCAAGTCCCATTCAAAGTTTTTAGGTAATAGTCTTATATTGCTACACCAATCAACGAGCGCTTAAAAGCTCCTGTTCAGGGTTTTTCGCAAATTTTCATTAAAAATATAATGTAGTACTTCAACATTAATTAATTAATAAATTTTGATCAGATATTGATACACCTCGAGGAGACACATTTGAAAGAAAAATGGCAAGATTCAGTTTGTTAACACTTCACGTTTTTCACCAACACCACGCAGAATAATTCCGATCGGCACAACTGGACACCTAGCAATTCACGCTTGAAAATATTTTCCGATGGTCAATCTCTGCACTTTAAACTCGAACGCCCGTCAACGAAAGTCCATTTCAAGTGAAAATATGAAACCCCTATCAAGTAGGAGAACTAATGCAGTGGAAAAAGTGCCTTGAATTCAAATCAGCCTTTTCTATTACCCAGGAATGATCCGTGGTCCTATCTATATTCAGCAAGCATTCGTCCCCGGTCTGAGAAAAATATTTCGCTTTTCCAATCCGAAATTCTAAACGGACCTAAGTGGATTTCTTTTGAAGAGGCGTTGTTATTTTCATTTTTCTCCACGCTAGAATGCATTGTGCCGAAAATATTCCCGTTTTCAGGCGGGAATAGTTCGGTATGAAATGTGAGCTCAACTGGAATCTCTCGGCTTTTGTTCACAATTTATATCGAGCAAGTGGATTAGAAGTATACAAAACTTGAATCAGGTCTCTTTGAAGTTCACTGGTTGATAGAACATAGATTTTGCCTGATTTGTACTACAGAAACAATGTGGTATCGTTTCATTCGAATTAAAAAAAAATATTTTCAACGAGCGTGCTCTTGACTTTTATAATGTTGTGCCATCGAGATATAATAGAGAAAAGACGCTATGACATACAATTCAGTAAGGAAAAATAGTACGACTGGGCGGGGCTAAGTCGGGAACCAATATGGCGGAAAGTTCAGGGTTGAATTGAATTGCCAGTTTTTTCTGTTCACATTTATCACCCAAAAAATATGACTTGTTGGGTCTTTAGAAAACCTGTTCAAATAAGGTCAATTGAATATCAAATAAACAATTTTTCTTCCGGCGAAAATATACACATATGAACAGATATCAGATTACCAGGACAGGCAAAAAATTCGAATGCGGGTCTGTTCAGTACTTATCCCTACCTGTGATATGTTTTTCCTCTAAATTTCTTCTTATCTGTTTCTTCTCTGCTTGCAGGAAGCATTATAGGGCACGATACCATTTTATTGTATATAAGTCGGCAGAAAAAATCACAATTTAACTAGAAAAAGGCGCAAGAATAACAATTCCTCCAGAAAATTCTTCAATTGTCTAATTTGACGTTAAGGTGGTAGTAATATGGCAGATCTGATACCACGTTTATTTCAATGATAGCAACTCTATACTATCCCATCTCTATGTGTTGTGCACAATATAAATTGTCTAGAATAATATCGAAAAACTGATAGAATATTGGGGCAGGAAATTTGGATTACTAGTCATTTAAAAACTATCAACTGCTAGATATAGATCATCGAGTACAACTGTAGAGAGTCACCCAACCTAGTTATAATGAGCGAGTGAAAGAAACCACACAATTTCATAATAGGAAAGAATCCTTGTATATGCACTTTCCAAGGATTATTATATAATTGTCTGCTATTAGAACATTCACCCCAATAATAACTTGACAATTATTCATATTTTCTCTATAGACGCCATGAATAAAAATGGAACGATACACGCTTCAAAAATGCATTGAAATTAAAATTCATTATAACAATGGTGAAAATCTTGAGTGATAAGGCCCATTTCCACCTCGGTAGCTTCGTCAACAAGCAAAATTGTCGCATCTGGGGCTCGAAAAACCCAAGAGTTATTGTTGAAAAGCCTCTCTATACTCAACGTGTGACTGTTTGGTGCGGTTTATGGTCCGGCGGAGTCATTGGACTTTACTTTTCCGAAAATGAGGCTGGAGCAACAGTTACGGTGAATGGATTGCGCTATCGAGAGATGATTAATGATTTTTTGTGGCCGAAAATGCATAGTATTGATCTGGACAACGTTTACTTTCAACAAGACACCTCCTATTGGAAAACCCTTCATATGCTGCTATATTAATGTATTCAGAAAAGAGCATTCCTGAAATGTTTTAAAAGTTTATTCACTTCCGTAATTCAATTTCGAACATTATCTGGAAATAACCGAAAACACCTGGCCTTAACGCCTGTGTCATTAACACGATATCACTCACCATTGTCCATATAATAACGCATATCCAAACCCAATAACAAATTCTATGAAGTGTTTGATGGCTCAACTGATACGAACACATCATATTCCCAATCAACCACAATACATCGGTCAGATAAAAACGTTCGTCTATTGTTTCCGCTAACCGCCCCTTCGAAAAGTTCCGTCGGAAATTGAATCAGTCATACCACCATTTAATATGAATTAAACCGACATACGGAGAAGAAGGTCTGGACAAAAACAAGTGATGGTTGCGTAGGGAGTTTTGTCACGTTAGGTTGTCATTATCACTTATCTATTGTTCAAACAGCGTTGGCGTGCTAACAAACTTGATAGATGTTCCGGGAGCTATTTGTGTTTACTTTTTGTGCGACGTCGTCGTGTTGGCAATCGTGGCGTGCTATGGATCCATGCAAGGCGTCTTGTTTTCCGTTGAATTTTCATATTTATCCCTTGAAAAGTATCCGCTTTCAGCGTATAGAGTAGGTGTGGTTTGAATGATGACTATACCGTGAGTTATACAATATGGTTGTCGCTAGGGTCCTGTGTGAGCGTCTTTCAAGCAGAAATCTTAGCTATTGAAAGATATCTAGATAAAAACAGAAGTGTCATATAGCCATATACTCAAATATTCAAGCTGCTATTAAAGCACTACTCAAAAATTATCTGGGAGTGCCGGAACAAACTCAATGAGGTAGGCAAGAAAAATAAGGTCTTTTTAATCTGGGTTCCCGTCCATCCGGAAATCAAAAGAAACGAAGAGGCCAATACACTTGCCAAAGAGGGCGCACGAATGTCACTCATTGGCCCAGAACTCTTCTGTGGTATAGATGAATGTACCTATAAAAAGGAGTTTCTGGAGAAGGAGAAAGCCGAGAGGGAAAACCTCGGGCGAAATTTCCCAGGGATGGATCATTCCACTAAGTTCCTTTGGACCTTTCAAACAGCAATATCCGAAAGATATCTGGATCTTAGTAAGAAACAATTACACCTGCTCACTGGCTTTCTTACAGGACACTGTCGCCTCAGGAGCACCTGTTGAGGATGGGATTGTCGGACGCTAACGAGTGTAGGTTCTATGGGGAGGAGGAAGAAACCCCTATTCACCTAGTCACGGAATGCTTTGGTATTGCGAGCCTAAGGAGAGAAACTTGTAAGAGTGAGAAACTAGCCTCGTTGAAGCCTTCACAGATGTTGGATTTCATCAGATCTCTGGAACTGGAAGGCGAGCTGTAAAGGGTGTGGTCCGAACTGTTCTGTAAGGGGGAACAATAGACCTTGTGGTCGCTGTGAACTGTAACCCCTTTTAAACTAATTAACTAACTAACTTATTATACAAGGTGTTCGATTTACCGATGCATATTCGAAAATGATCACATATTTCGCGAACAGGTCCCCATTACCCCCCATTCACAACATGCAATACGAATAATGTTACGACTCAGCTGAAACATAGAAGTTTATATTATGTCAATTATATCTCCTATGCGAAATGAAAAATGTATTTCAATAAAAATTTATACTCAGTCAGGTCGACGAAAAATTCTTGTATTCAATTCGTTTATTGATCTAGCGATTAATAGTCTTGAACTATTAATTATCATGTTTCAGTTTTAGGAGATAAGTCAGTATTTTTATTATTACAAAATTTCAATTGATTTTCAGACTGAAAGGCCAATGTTTGAATCTACGGAAGATTATTAATAAACCAGTTTAAAGGTCTACATTACTCCTAGCAAGTATAAGCTTTTGAAAAGTCATTGGAAAAGCGTACCATGTCTGATAACCACTTTAGATGATTTGTTACATTTCACGATTCAGACTGAACACGTTTTGAACACCTGATCCAATGAATAAAACTATAAGCATCAAAGAGATTTCTACCTGTTAGAATAGACGATAACACAGCTCATTTTCAACTAAGCGAAAGAGTAAACAAAACGAATTTCCGTTCAATTTCGAATAAGAAATCAGTGCCACTTCAACTTTTTCAACCGGTTCATCAGAATTCAACTGAATGTTCTCTCCCTGAAGTTCGAATAAAAGTTTCTAATGCGGGACTACCACTGTTTTGATAAGAGAGGAAGCTGAAGTCTGAGTTTTCACCATCCCAACTCGGTGAAATTCTTATAAAATTCAGAGATATCGCAGGGAAATTCCTCGTTCAATAAAAGTTTCATGAAAGCTATCATTCAGCGTTCACTGTACGCTTTGCCGATGTTTGTTCACTTGGAAAGTTATAACAAATTCACGCTTGATCGAAACCTGCTCCTCCCTTATTCATAATTTGCACTTTTCACTTCGAACATCGTTTATTCACCGGAAAAAAGGAACCAAATAGGTTTTCTTCGTATTTTCGCGAAAAAGACACCAAATTCAGTGTAGATATTGGAGTGAAATTCTTGATGATGGCACATTTATTGGAATATTAGTTGTGCTATTTCCATCAGTTTTGCTTCTTTTGCTTTCAGAAAAGTAACTTTCGTTACTATTAGAAATTGTTTGTCATTCTTGACAGTTTTCAGAAACCAGTCGCCAGTGATTTTGATCTTTTTTGAATGAATCGGTAGTCTAAGAATTTCATCTTTTTAAGCTGGATCTATAGTTAGTTGACGAAAGGTTGAGTCGTCGGTTGGCCATGACAATTTGGCATATTCCACTGTGTATTTTAAAATTTTAGGTTATGTTGTTTATTTTCTTGTCAGACTGATACGCAATGTTGTCAATATAACATAGAGTTCTCTGATAACTCGAAAGCTCATCGAACGAGGCCGGATACATTCGGCAAAGCTGACTTTATTTTACGTTATGACAGCAAATACTGCCAACTTCAGATAAATAAACAAACGCCTACTATCGGCTCAAACTTTCGTGAACGGACTATATACTCCGTTCACATATTATTGATTGCAAAGTAGGCGTGTGTTTATTTCTCTGAGATTGGCAGTAGTTGCTGTCATAACGATGAACAAATTCAACGTTGCCGAATGTACCCAGCCTTGTCCGACGAGCTACCGGGTTATCAGAGAACTCTATGTTATATTGACAACATTGCGTAATGCGTATCAATCTGACAAGAAAATAAACAACATAACCTAAAATTTTAATAAACACAGTCGAATATGGCAGATTGACATGGCCAACTGGCAGCTCAAAGTTCAGTGAACGGACTATAATTATTAGAGCCTATATTGTTCTGTGATCGACAGATGATTGACTGATGGGATTTTCGGTAACTGACATGAAAGCTGCTTCCCTGAATTTTTTTACGATTCAGTTTCTCATCTATTGATATTATGAGAGCTTCATTCCATAAAATTCTACGGACTTCATCCACAGTATGTTGAACAAGTTTTTTTACAGTATCTTCCATTTGAGCTTTTTATGTTCTTTGATTCGAAAATTTGGACGTTTAGATTGTCCACTATAGGCTTCACTTCAGCACACTCACAGGGTTCTATAAAGTATGTATATGCATTTTCTCGAAAGTTGATTTTCATTATCGAGTTGGGATCTTAATAATATTATCCTGCACCTTGTTAATCTTTCTCGTACAGTATAGTTTCAGATCGAATCAATTTTAAACAATTTATTATATGAATTTGCTTATGGAGTATATTTCTACATAAGATGTTGAAATTCAACAAAAGGGTATATATGAATGATTACTTTTTACCCATATTCAGTTAATTTCTCATTGTAAATTTCCCCAAGCAATAATCTGGCAAGATTGGACAAACTGAAGTCATCATTCAAAATGATTTGATCGATTGAAATCTTCTGCATCTGGTGATGTCTAAAACTATCATCAATTTCCGAACAGGTCAAAGTCCCCGATCGGTAATCAGTACAAAACTTGATAGTCCACAAAAAAAGCCACGATATCGAAGTGTGACATCTGTTGGTACTCACCCATAGCACCAATTAAGACATAATACCTAACCTTCTATTCTTGACACGTATTTGGTCAACTTATGATAGATGGGACAGAATAGCCAGCGCCGGCATCCCATCGCACTAATTATCTGCCGAAACCTTCTACCGACCACCCTCTAGCTCACAGGCATACTTGATGAATATTCATTACATCGGAAAACACCAACATAGCAAGTGCAGGCTACAGCTAGAGACTGAAATGTACCGCTTCACAAGATAGAATTGTTACAGAGAAGGGTTAAGATATCAGGGATAATTTTCCAGGTACAGTCAGTCCTGATTTTGTGGACTCATCATCTTTCTATAATTATGTATATGAAAGTTAGAAATTCAGGAGAATAGACCAAAACATCTTCACCAGATCAGCGAGTTCGAGGGGACTAATATAACATACCTTTTTTATTGTGTCATTCGAAAGATAATTTAACTCTGAATGTTTTTTCTGAAAAGCATTTTTTTCTATTTATCACCCTCAGCGACTTGTAATGTGTTTTATGTTAGTTCCATTCCATTTATTTTTTTCTGTATTGTGACAGTATACCTTGGTTTAGAGACATAGAAATGATTGTGTTTCTTAAAATCAAAATAGCAAACTATTTCTCAATCCTCGTATTCATCAAATATTATATTTTATAACAATGAAATATTTTTAATAATAAATGCAACATGTCAAATCATATGTTCTATACAGGGTGTTCCTAAATTGAACGTACAAACGAAAATGGGAGATTCCTTAAGTGAGTTTAAGAAAAAAAAGTCCCATAAACATGGGGTAGTAAACGTTTCGTTTTCGAGATACAGAGAGTTGAAGTTCTAATTTCTGATCAAATATTGTTGTGACCAGTCATAAAAATCGTAATGAAAATAGTAGTCTAACTACATTCAAAAAAACAAATAGCCACAAATGCAACCACCTTCATTTTTTAAAAGAACAAACGTTCAATAATTTGATGTGTCAAAACTGGCACTGAATTCATTCACCACAGATTACAAACCTTCCTATCATAGTTAGGAGAATTCCGAGAGAATCGTTCAAAATTTTTTTTCTCGAAATCGTTGGTAGATACGACAAAACTACAAGATACCGAAAAGTTTAGTATAAGAACAAATCTTTTTTTTACATTTTTTCAAATTAACAGTTACTCACCAAAAAAAAGTTCTGCAGAAGAACAGGTGGCAGTGTTCCAGAAAAAATATCACCCTGTAGATCTTCTATCGAAATTGCCATGTCACGTGGTGACAACTCTCAAATGTAATATCTATGCCAAATTTCAGTTGAATATCTTGTGAAGTGTAGAGACTATGAGAAAATAACTTGAAAAAAATTCAAACTTCAACACTCTGTATCTCGAAAACGAAACGTTTGCGACCCCATGTTTATGGGACTTTTTTTTCTTTAACTCGCTTAAGAAATCTCCCCTTTTCGTTTGTACGATCAATTTAGGAACACCCTGTACAGCGGGCATTATGATTCATACAAAAATTATACCTTATCCTCAGTTCATTAGTTGCTTTGTCTAACGCTCAGTTGCAGGAACGTCCATTAAAATTTAAAGGTCCATTAAACTCTTAAACCTCCATTATTACAAGGAACTAATGGAGGATTAAGGGTTTAATGGACGTTCCTGCAACTGACACTAAGTGAACCCTAATATTTTGGCTGAAGTAACTAAAGGTATAATGAAATGAGGAAAACACATAATCCATGTATGAATCATAATGGCCGGTCTATAGAACATATGGGTTATAAGCCCTAAGACCCAAATCTTTATGCAAAATACGGTGTAATGACGTTTGTGGAATGCCTGATTCCAAAGAACGACGAAAAATGGACAAACCTAGGTTTTCCTCAACACTTTCAGCTACAACAGCAACATTCTCGGCTGAACATGAGCGACGTACACGGGTTTTATTCTTCACATCACAAACTTGCCGAACAGCAAGAAATTTTCCACCAATTTCTTTATTGCGGTCCGACAAGTTGCTTCCCGACAACCCAAAAATGTTTGAGTTTTACGAACCGTCTCTGCCAATTTTTCGCCAGTTTTATATTTTATATTTTAATAATTTCAATCCGTTCTTGAAGCCGGTATCGTTCCATTTTTATTAATGGCCTAGTTTGTACTTGTCAAGTTCCAAAAAATGACAGCTTCAAACGTGACATTTACCGAAATAGCGGGCTGTTCAGAATAACACCTCTTATTGGAAAACCCTTTATTAATATGTAACTTTCAAATCATAACTCTTTTTATGCTCACGTTCTAACTACGAGTATAAGGCGAAAAAGTTCCAGCCCTTCTAAAACGAGTAAGATCTGTTAGTCATAGCTCCCACATTACAATAGTAGTTTATCCCTGTCCAAGCCACAGTAAGAGGCCGGCCAAAACTTCAACGCCGCTAAATAGGAAATGATGAATAGACTACCCATTTCAGCAAGTTCTAAATGACAAAAACACCATCAACCGATATAATGTTTCCCTTCGAATAATTCATTCGCTAATGCACGGAACTGATGAAACGGTTTTACCACGAATATTTATTCATTACCAAAACCAAACCCCTGCATTAATTTTCTGCCGGTTATGTTTTCAATTACCAGACAGATAATTAAACGTCACTCAAACTAGTTCTGAAACAGTAATATAACGTATGAGAAGGTGAAATGCGTTGGGATTCGCCATAGGAAGGTTTTTTGCCGGAAGGCGGTCGGAATGGTCACGTCCGACCATTGGCGGCGAGTGACCGTTACCGACACGCCGACGTCCGTCAACGAGCTGGTCCGCTGTGGTTGTCCTTCTTACTCATTTTAGATTTGGAAAGGACGATCCCCTCGGTGTAACCTGCTAATCCTGGAGCGGTGCTGGAATTCACGACTGCGGGGTCAATGGTCAATATTGCACGGACTCGCAGATGGAACGTCTAATTTCGAGGGTTTTAATTGGGGTTGTTCGAGTTGCTGATGGACTCGAATGGCGCTCGTGAATCTCCCTTATTTTTCTATTATCGAGATATGCGAACAGTTCGTGTATGAGAATTTCATTGTCTGACTGCACATCGGGAATTGGGGGATTACTTGTTCATGCGATATGATTTCAAATTCCTCTGAGTATTTCGTTAACCCTCCGTTAGTCGCGCACGGTCTATGAAACCGGCCAGACACTTTTTATCCTAATTTTAAGAAATTCAGGGGACATGACATCTTCGGCTCCGTCTATCTTTCCGTGAGAATGCGACAGAGAGTCTTTACGAATCTCGGCGTGAAACGTGCTAGTACAAAAAAAATATATCGTGACACGGTGTGGGAGACCGGCGCTACGGTACTCTCGTACCCTATTTTTTTTACATCTTGATAGTTCGATTGTACGGTGAGTTTCAGGTGTGTTTGTTCTGTATAACTTATAACGAGGTAAATTCATTGTTTTTTAGCCATATGGTCTTACGAAAAAGAGCAAGCTCGACTGCAGAAATTACTAGAGGTTTTAGATGAGGAAGAGGATCAAATAGCAAATGACGAACATTCAGATATTGATCAGTCCGAATAAAAATTTGAATATTTAGATCAACAACTTGCGAGTGATGAATCAGAGCAGAATATTTCTGACGATGATGAGGAAGAAAATCAAAGTAATACACTGTGGTTTTTTGGCAAAGATAAAGTGACACGTTGGAAAAATTTCCCCCCACAAAAAAAAACTGCCTAGAGAATGGACTTCAGTAAGCTAAAATATGTTTGTAGAATCATTTTTATTTGATGAAAGGTGTAACTTTTTGTTATTTCTAGTCTTCAAATCCTAAGAGTTTGATTTTTTCTTTTTATGACTGAATAAAGTAAGGTATATGAAGAAAAATGATTTTTTTTTAATTTCCCCAATATATTTGCATCAATTCGAAATATGTACCAATTTTGCATTTTTTTGTCACTCAGTGATGTTTTGAAAGACATCCATTTGAATTTTTAGGCAAAAAGCCTTTTCACTTAGCATTCAGAGCTCAATGAGTATGCACGGTCTGTGAGACCTATGTTAAAAATTTTGACGCGACTATGCGAAGGTTAAATTATGTATGACCATGACTTTATTGAATGATGCTGTATTTATCCACGACTACTATATGATCCAGCCATTGCTTGGCCAAAATAATATCCATTAACCATAAGTGATTAATGAGATATTAATCACTGCTGTCAGATGCTTCATAGATTTAGCTTTGGTATAATATTCTGTAAATTGAAATTTCTTCAGTATTCTTAAGTACTCCAACTAACAAATATGGGTAAACCTTGTCAATTGAGGTCCAAATCAACTCTTATGATATCAATTCAAGCAATCTTCATTAAAAAATATACAATGACGAATTCTCCAAAAATTTCTCATGTGTCAACTAGACTTTTTCCACGCTCGTCCTAGAAGGGTTTTGTCGAGGTCGCCAAAAATTTTGAAATCTTCAAGAAATGTATTCAGTAGTCGTGGATAAAGTATAGTATGCTACTCGCGTATAATGGCTATTGTTCACTTGGTGATTTGGGCCACTCGCCTACGGCCCAAACTTCACCTCGTGAATAATAGTTATCATTATCCGCTCATTGCATTAATATACTTATTGCAACGTGCGTGAATGTGTCAAAAATTAAACTTTAACATAATTATATGCGTAAAACGCGTATTTCGAGTTATTTTTAATACACAAACAAAGTGTGAGTTATAGTAACTCACTTCCATAACTCATCATGACAAATTGTAAATGGTAGGAGCCGAAATGTACAGAACGACAAAAAACAAGATGAGGTTCGAACTGATCAATAAGCTGAAAAAAGTACGTACGTATTTTAAATTTAATGAGAAAATTGACGAATTCAACCTGCTCAAAGAAGGACAAAACTATATCTTGATGGAATCTGAGCTGCGAAAAATTCAGGATTAAGTATATATGTATTGTCTGTTGAATACTTTTGACGGTTTAGAATGAAGTTGATACCTAATTATTGCGAATGTTTTGCTGAGAAAATTGAATTTAGATCGTTCAGATGAATAATTGAATACTTCTCCAAAAATGAGACAAGTGATGTTGGCATACATAAATTATTGCTCAAGAAAATCTAAAAACAGATCTCTTTAAAATTTGTGAATGCATTCATTATCTGTACTGTTACCTCTGTATTTATTGTTTTAGTCGTAAAGTATAGTAATATTGCGGTTATTTCTATAACTCACTCGATTTTGATGGCCATAACTCACGTCGTCTGCGTGAGTTATGAAAAAAGTCAATAATTCAAATATGTTCCGTTAATTTAGTTAGTTATAAATGAAAAAATCAGAGATATACACGGGCGAATCATTTCCTAATCAGAAATCAAGGTCAAAATTATTACTCCATTATTTATTCAATTAGTGAAAGCACCGAAACTTTGAACATTAAATTCGAGCGATACCTACTAGTTAATAAACAATTTATTCTATTTTATTGTTCTCAGAAAAATTCACGTTGGGTGAATTTAAAGTTACATGCGATGTTCTTAGGTTCATCAAAATAAATATAATTTCTGCTTCGCAAAAATAACAATTATTTCCGCATGGAAATTTGTCACACCGATCGATAATGCAGGATTCAAAACATAAATTCAGATGCGACCCCAAGAAGTGAACAAAACGAAAGTAGCATATTTATTTCCCCCATACCCGATTCAAGCAAAATTAAATCAGGATTCAATGCTGCGCAAGCTCATATTTTCAGCACAATGTTGATACCATTATCTCTAATATAAGGTTATGCAATCCTTTCAGGGCAGAACAATATGAAGGAGAAGATACAACTATCGTATTCTGAAGGCGAGACGCCTGCTTGGGTAGCACTTATTAAAAATGTATGTACCTCATTTTACGGCTACGAGAAATAACTTGGTAGCAAAGTTCGTCGGTAAATCCTCCTCTTTATTTCATCAAAGTTCGCAGGATGATATACTCCGTATATCCGCATAATGGATATGTATGTGCCTGATGCGTTTATACCGAGTGTATTCAATTGCGAAGTGAGTTTTCTCAGTTGTAAGCTTTTCTCTAGATACAGAAGTTTATGGTGCCTATAAAATGAATATGTCATTTGGCAGTAGTTTTATTTATATCCCTAAATTGAATTCGGTTTTCTGGTTCGAAAACTTTAGTTTAAATGTATAACAACAAGGTGTTTTCAAAGGTCTATAGAGTCCATTGAGGTATTCAAAAATCATAGCTTGAATGGCTGAACCTGGTTTTATAGACCTTCTTGGTCAGGGGGCGAGAGTATTCTGTAAAGGCTTCGGTTCTAAAGATTGTTCATTCAGAGAAAGACTGGTTTTTTTTCCATTATTGTTTTGTCTTTGTGTTCGTGCATCATATGTAGAAATGTATGGTACTCCGTCTATATTGTACTTTGCTACTACTAGGAGAAACAAACATTTTATGGTTCGACACATGGGAAACTACCCAGTTAGGAGAACATTAATGATTGAAAATGGGAAATCCTGCATCTTTCATTGAGTGTTTCATCTGAAAATATAGTGAAATAAATAACGAAACACAGAAGATATCAAATTTTTATCGATACCAATTATTTCATCTTTAAAACTAAAATATTTACCAAAAGTTTCGAGAGTTTTTAGATTTGAATAATGTGTCATTTGTCATTCGACATTTCTAACTATAGTACAGAAATATGTGGATCATATCTTGTTTGTTCGATGAAGTTGTTAGCCCTGTACTCTAATACTCAATCCATACTAGACAGATTAAAAATTAAACTTCGATATTCGAGTTTCAATATTTCTCCACTATAATCATTAGTCATCAGCTCCGTACCTGGCTATAAACTATTCATTTCCTTTTTCTCTTTATGCCATAGTCACATTTAAGTGTTACTTATTTAAGCTCGGGCCAACTGAAGTATCATATTTTAAACTTGATTCGAAATGGAATCGTTGAGCCAATTTAGTGAATGAAAGCACATCAGTGTCTAAAACTGAACTACACGTTGAAACCTTAATCAAGTATTCGAAACTCTAGAGACGAGCATTATTACTTACTTCGTAGCTTCAACTGAGTCACTAACTTCAAACTTCGTTTCAGTTTTTTTTCTCAAAATTAAACTCAGGAAAATAATCAAACAAATGACAAAATCCCTTTAAGGCCCTTAGTGAGTCGAATGACTTATTTCTTGCCCACCACTCTCACTTCGTCAATCGTAGATGTCGCTTTTCTCACTCAACACTTCATCTCGTTAAGGAAAGTTTCTACAATAATTCTTTATATGAGCCATAAAGACAGACACGTGAGACACTGAAAAATATAAGAAGATAGAATTATTTCAAAAGCTTCAATGCAAACCAACAAATCTACCGAAAAATTGGTAATAATATCATCCCATCAAATACGAGAAACGTAAGATACACCTACTTCCGGAGTCGCTTCAACTCAAAATTGGGTAGATATAAGTGAATCGTGCTACATGACTAGAAACTATAAATTTTCCATTACCGAAACTATTCTAAATAGGGAAAATCCATTTTCTCGATTGTTCTAAAGTTCGGTTTTATTCTCACTGTTACGCTCGATGAATTTCAATATTCTACCCAGCGAAATCCAGCTACACGGGTATCTCCAACCGTTTTACGAGCATTACACGAAATATACGATTCAAAACTCATAATTTCGATGGAACGTGAAATAAATCCGAGATATCCTCACAGTCAAACAGTAATAAATCAGATATTCATCCGCCGAAAGTTTTTCCGATCAAACTCGGCATCGCGATGCCCTGCGGAGGGTCACCCAACGTAGATGCTTCGGGAATCGACGGGAATTTCGAAAGAAAGCATTACAAGTTGACGGTGCATGAAATGAACCCGATGGATCTTTTACGTCGCTGGTCTATCGTTCGTATCTCAGCGGCTACGGTGATGTATGGGCCCTTTTGAAAGGCGGTCTAGGGGTTCTTTGCACTTTTTCGAAGGTTTGGTACACACCCTCACTCCTGGAACTGCCCAGGCCGAAAAATTGGTGATGATTTCATGTTTTTCATATACTGACTTGCACGTACGATGAAAAAAGCAGATGAACTTACAGAATGCCTGCCGGAACCTTGAATATAACGATCCAAGATAATGGAAACAACCCAAATAATCTTTCTACTAATGAGCTATCATCATGAATTTCCCTTTCATAAAACACAAACAGAAAGTGCATCAAGGTTAATACCTGCTGGGATTTGTCAATACCAATATGAGACAGCAGACCAACAATACAGTTGAATAATAGAATAACCTCTGGAGACCTGGACTTACTCAGGCCTCAAAAATTCGTTATGTGTTCACCTACCAAAAAGCTCCTGAAGCTTTCATGAGCTGAGCCTCGGGTGATGGTGGGACTGCTGACTGGACACTGTCTTTACAAATATCTTTCGTACCATATTGAAAAGTCATCAGGTGATATTTACAGGCTCTGTGGATCAGAAGCAGGAGCAGCTGAACACATGGTACGCAAGCGTGCAGAGCTGATTGGTTTTCAAATAGGGAAACCGATCCTGAATACCCAAGAGGTGACAGAAAAGGCTCCTATTGAGATTGTTGGTTTTAACACCGCCATTGACGACCTCTTTGGTTTTCCATGAATGAGTACGGTAGATAACAAAAGATCTACATGGTCCTAATCCCCGGAAGGCTAGCCTAGCCACAAACGACCCCAGTTATACAACTAATAATTATAATAATGGGTACGTTCAGCAGCACTCAACTGTTGAGTAAGTTGAGAAAGCGTTAGCGTTCAGCAAAACCGCTGATAGATCGATGTTTCTCAGCAGTTGCCGATTTCTGACAGCGGTAAAAATTTGCGCTTTGTAACTCATCTGACCGCTGAGACAGGGGTTTTTAGTTGAAGTTTAGTATTGTTGTGTTCTGTGCGTTGAAGTTTATTAAGGAGTATTTTGGTTATTCCAATATACTTCAATTCATAATCTGCAAATACAATCACAAAAAGTTTCTCAACTGGGTATCAAAAAATAAGGTTATGATATGTCAGATTTGTAAATCACTCAGCAAAGCGTTCAGAAATTTTTCATCCGCTGAAACTGAACTCTACTCACCTGATTTTAGCTTTATACCAACAGTTGAGTGCTGCTGAACTTACCTAATGATAGCTGTTTCGATACATCTTTGATTTTTCTCGAAAATTTTATGTGAATGATTGTTTGTTCTTTTAGACTTTTCATGGTCCACCTTAAAACTTTATTTTGAAAGAATATAGTGTTTTAGAACCTACTTAAGAAAGCAAAAAGGCGAATAACCACTAAAGGAGATTTTTTGAAGCATCTACCAATAAACAATTTTTGGAGGAGGAGAAGCTCTTTGGAAGAATCTGCTAAAGGCGCCTACAGACGACATGGCAAGCCTCGGCCAACGTCCACTCGTTCCAACGTTGGCGCATCGTGTGTATGCAAAACATATGACAAGGCGAGTCCCACGTCGGTGCTGGCAAGGGTTCGCCTAGCAAGGCGAACGTTTGAACGAGCAGACGTTGGCCCAAGCTTGCCATGCCGCCCCAAAAACGCCGCTACAGACGGCATGACAAGCCTCGGCCAACGTCCGATCGTTTCAGCGTTCGATAGAGACGGCATGGCAACGGCCGCTCGTTCAAACGTTGGCATCGTGTGTATGCAAAGCATATGACAAAGCGAACTTCACGCTGGCGCTGGTCAGGGTTCGCCTAGAAGGCGATATTTTTGACACACATCAAAGGGATTTGTTGAAATCCGCCTGTGTATATGATTTTTGAAACATAGATAAATTGAAAATAGTATAATCATCGAATTGAATTTGATCACAGTACACACGACACGCTGAGCTCAATGAAGCTAGTAAGGCAAATATGTCGAAAATTAATAGGAAAAATTCTGAGCATTGGCCATTTTTTGACCATGTTTCACCATCTTCTACTTTTGTTTGAAAACCCTCCATAAAAAAAATATTGCGGTGTTTCTATCGGATTCTCGAAATTTTAGAATTTCGGAAAAACAAATATCGGGTGTCCGAAGGTGAGTGGCCTATTAGACGTTTCTGGAGAACTTGACACATTTGGAATTCACTACTGAGCTGAAATATTTTTAAAGCTTGAGCGCTTCCGGTTATACAGGGAGCGAAAATAAATTTTTTCCTCTCTGATATAATTGAGTATTCAGTTTTGAATACATTCACATTGAAATTATCATATTTTTTCAATAAATTTTCAAAATATCGATGGAAAACTGGAAAAAAGTCAAATATTCGTAGTCAATATTAGGTTCATTTTTCTTATTCTCAACATCCTGTGCGTGAACCGTTCTCATAACATCAAAGTAGAAAAATATGGAAAGGTCATGCATCTTTTAAATTTCATAAATATCATCACAGGGTGTTTGGAATTTTGTGTTAAAAACTGTGATCGATAATTGGCCATAACTTCTGTTTTTCAAATTAGAACCCCATTTTTTTCCACCCTTAGTGCAAGAGATTTCAAAATTGAATAAAGTGACGTCTTTCCAATAAAAAAGTACCTGTAGGGGAAAGGCAGGCAAGATGGCATAGTAGGGCCAAATGGCATACCATATTTACTGAAGAATCCACTGCGAGTGGAATCCTAGAACTCGGTGCAAATGTTCGAATTAGTTGGCAACAGTGTACGAACGTTGTTTCAAGGGATCCGTTACGTTAGTTGATGAGTTAGTCGTGAAAAAGGGGTATGAGCCTGTACAACTTCGACGTAAGCTCTCTCTTCTCGTCTATATTACTGTAAGTACAGATTATTTCACTATTATTTTTATATCCGAGTAGAATTGTACCTTTATTGTGATCCTTTTCATGTATTTACCTGTCATGTCACAAAAACGTTGATATAATATTCGTTTATTTGACACGTGGTTAGGGCAAGTTGACATACATAGAGGCTGGGTAAAATGGCATGGTACTTTTTATTAACAATAAAATATTTTTTCAGATGGTCTTCAATTATCGAAGGAAAACCAACAGAGGAGAGTGGGATGAGAATAATATGTTAAGAGCTTTGAAAGCAGTAAGAAAAAAACAAATGGAATAGGCCCTTGCTAGTAAAACATTCAATGTACCTTTTTTTTTTATTTATATGAATATGATTTTTTTTGTTTATTCTTTATATGAAAATAAATAAATTTCAATTTCTTGTATGATATGTTATTTATTGGAATTTTGTTTTTTTCACTACAAAATATATCATATTATATGATATGTCATCTTGCCCGACACTGTGGGGCAAAATGGTTTTTTGGATGTTACAGATTATCGCGATTTTTTTTTGTCTATAATTTTTTTTATTCATATCTTTCTTCAAAAATTGATAGCTAACTTGATTGACTAGAGATTCAACTAATGCTGTGCTCTATTTTTTTTCCTCATAAGAGATATCGATTTTCAAAAGATTGTATGCCATCTTGCCTGCCTCTCCCCTAGAAAGTTCCAATCGTTTTTTGATACCTATTCTAGAAAAAAAACTATGGAACATTTTCGAAATCGATGAGATATCGAAATTTGGTTTTAACTTAAAAACAATATCGTGAAATGGCTTCCACAAGGTAATGGTGTTTTCATGGAAATCGAGCCAGGGACCCCTTTCAACATTTTCACCTATCTAGTCTAGAAGTACCAGAAACAGCCAAAATCAAGCATTTTGGGATACCTTGTACAGTTATTCCTGGGACACCCTTTTCCCAGGTACTTATAGATCTTCGTTTGACAGTGCTTGAGCGCCTTTTACTTTTTTCGAAAGCCCTTCTTTCCGGGAACTTCAAAAAAATATAGGGATATATTGAAAATTGTGTGTATGTTTTTCCGAAATCCATTCTTCATGTAAATATATTAAAATATTCGCCCTTCCTACAAACTCAATTCATTTTCACGGTCGCAGAGCTACCACCAGATGAAAAAGTGATAGAAAAAGAATGGCAAGATAAAAACATGTCATGTGTATCGTAGTCTATGATGTGTACCGTCATCGATGCACGAATATCTAGCGAAAACCAACGTGTCTATAAAAGTTCGCTAAAACGTTGGCCGAGGCTTGCCAAGCCGTCTGTAGCCGCATTTATAGGCGAGCCCTGGCCAGCGCCAGCATTCGATTCGACTTGCCAAAAGTTTTGCGTACACACGATGCAACAACGATTCGCGTTGCAACGAACAAACGTTGGCCGAGGCTTGCCATGTCGTCTGTAGGCGCCTTAAGAATAATGGATCCTTACCAAAAATCAAAATCCTTTGAAACTTTTCAAAACTGCAAGGACCAAAAAGGATCGCAGTACATATAGGTGACGCCTCTTCACTTGCCTTTCTAGCAGGATATTGTTGCCATAGGAATTCGCTCAGCAGAAACTGTGAAGTGTAGATTCTGTGGGTAAGGTTGGGAAACTTTTGTTCACTCAGCAACAAAATGCATCGCCATTGTGATCCTACGCAAATATCTTGGACAGGAGATGCTATTGTTATGATTCGTTTATTCTGACTCTTTACACCAAATTTTCATCTCATCGGAAAAATATAGAGGAAGAATAGATGTACTCTCCTTATTTCCTTTAGTATTTGAGAACAAGCCCTGTTGACTATTAACAACAGTTAGCAGTCGAAAGTTAAGCGTAAATGGGCTATTCAAAATAACGAGACCCCTGAAACCAAGAGAACATGAACTGTGCACACATCAAGCTTCGAACGAATCCCGTGTTGCGTGAGAGCCTTTAACGTTCCGGTCATCCTCACCCATGTAAAAGATAACACATCTATCTTCCTCTCAGACCGGTGAAAAATGCTACCAACTTCAGGCATTCAAGGGATTTGTTCGGGAACTCGTAAGGGGGATCCTTCTTCCAATCAAAACCGACAAATTTCCACTAGTCCCTATTCGTCTTATTTTGTTATAAGGGCGAGCGCCATCCAAGGCCTAGCTCCTTTCAATGGTATCCGGAAGTATTTCCGAGCACCTACTTGAATACGTATATCTGGATAAACACACTTTCTGCCTGACTAAGCTTAAGTGTACACGTCCGTTCTCGTTTCCTCGGGATTCTAGGGATTTTTATTTCTCGGTCGGGTGATTATTTTTACTATTTTCTACCCTCAGGCCGATATCAAACCGAGTACTTTAATGTATTTCAGAATTGCTGTTACCTACAATAGGAAATGGGACTGGAAATCCGGAGATGCTGTATAGCTATTGCAATCTTCAGATGAATAACTTTTTATTCCCAATTCTATTCCGTGAAGTTTGAGTAATGGTACAGGCACATTATTCACATGTGCAGTGTAAACACGCAGCGCGCCACGTGTTGCAGAAACATTCACTCCTAAGGGGCCAACTCACTAAGAAGGAAGCGCGAAGGCTTCAATGCGCGTGGTACGGTGTCTAGTGAAAATAGTGTGTGTATGGCGTTCCACCGTTCAAAATTTGGAATACGCAATTCCCTTGGTCGGAATTACGATAGTTTTGATTTTTAGTATGTGCATTGCTAATCGTACGTGGAAGAATGACCAAATACGACCGTGTATGGGCAACAAGTCTGTGCAAGTTTCATATTTTTAGCAATACAATGTTGGGTTCGCTATTTATACATTGGACATTTTCTCCTTAATAACAACACACGCCACTGTCATTAGCATCAGATCTTTTTCGACGTCATCTCACGCTTGTCACACATCCTCACTCAACAAGCAAAAGTGTCTGTGTGTGGGAAATATGAAAGTACACGTTTACTTTAAAGCCTACACGCAGATACTTAACTGCGCATTCCTTCCCTCCTAGTAAGCGGGCCCCTTTACTTATTTCTGGCTCACGAGTAAGTGAAAGTGTTTTTCTTCTTTTCCCAATCAATATACCTAACCTGAGGGCACAGGAAAGAAGTTTTTCCTCCGAGATTCATGTAAATCAAACGAAATGACTTGTTCCTAAGAGAACAGCGTGCTATCTGTATATTTCGGTTTCCTTCAATTATAGCATAATGTGACTAATCTGGAGTACCTGTGTTTCAATGTTGAATACGATATCATTCTCCGAATTAAATAAATTTTGATGAATCCACACCCCAGAAACAAACATTCGTATCCTCCCCATCGCTTGAAAAGGTGAAATTCGGCCTAAATCAAAGGAACCTTAAAGCCGTTTCTGATTCATTGAATTACTCTCAATTAAGATCCACGAATATCGTCATTAGGGCTCGAGGGTCCAACGGAAGAATCGTCAACAAACAGATAGTCTACGAGACGTTCCCGATAAATCAAATTAATTAGTAATTAAGAACAATTACATCAAGTTACAGATCGTGCCTGGCTGCCCCGGTCCCGGGCGTTAGGAAATGGCGTCGCAGAAGTTCCTATCGCGATCGCTAGATGCCGCCCTTAACTACCGGATACGGAAACCGCACCGGAAATTGGAAGCATCAGCGATCGCTAGTTTCTCTCGTCAGGATAAGTTGCCTCCGTAACCGTGTCATATTTTCGCGGATTGAAAGTTTCGGATCTCTTTGTGAATCGGAATGCGAGCTGAATGCCCTGCGGTTGAATCTCTTTTGATTAATTAAAAACTTGTGTGTTGGATCTATGTTGGTATTTAGAGCGGGCATTCGTAGGTTTGGTGCATTGCATTCATTTTTATTATCTATGAAAGTAAGAAAAAAATTTCACGTCAAACTAGGAATGAACTCCGGTTTTGTTTCGACTCATCTGCCGAAGGCGAAATATTGAATTCTGCGAATTCTAGTTGAAGCATAAAACAATAGGAACAAAATAGTTTTCGTTTTCTGATATCGAAAAAATATGAAAATTTCATTGGCTAACATCTGAGGTAAAATTCGCGAATAATTAAGACAGGCTATCCTCAGAAATTCTGCTGTAACAAATCAGGAGACAATATCTTTGCCCGATTATTGCTAAAAAGAGCGTTTAATGGTTAATCATCCAATATCTGTCACTTTTAGTCTCAGAGTAAAAAGTAAACCTAGAGTTGCCTTCACGCATTTGTTATGCAGCCAAGTAGAATCTGTTTATACGCGCGAACAAACTTGCGAAATCGTGCCGTATGTTTATTCCGTATTGGGATAATTGGTTTGCCGCTTCCCTACTCTGATACTAACGGCTTGCGTCTATTACAGATAATTCTGCCAGTTTGGCAACATTGTCTGTTAGTGTTTAGTTTCTTGATGCGATGTGTTTACATTTTCATTTCGATTTGACATTCATAAACTGAATTATTTCAATTATTTGGTGGCAGTTTATTGTTGCTGAAGTCTATTCCGTTAATTATAGCTAGGGCAAAATTACGAAATTGTCGTAATATATTCAGGAATTGGAGAAATGCACACCAGCTTACAATGAGATCAGTTCCGTTGATGCTTTTTCACAATTTTATACAAGGAACATGTTTGAGTGCTTTTCACAAAAAGCTTCTCCCCTTTTGCATCTTCCTCTTGAATTTTTACTTAGAATTAATGATCATTCTGCTCTCTGCCCCACTTAGCGAATCAAGTAAGAGCTCAGCATGAAATGAATTCAAGCCCTGAACCGCTTCGTTTCGGAGCTGACTGGCACTGATGAGCCCAAATAGAGTGAAATAGCTATCTGCGGATGTTCTGGATGACTTAATATCCTTGCAGGTTCTTTGACAAAACTAGCTCGGAAGTATGAGTTTGATAATTGTTGATTTTTTATCGATTAATATAATTCTCTACTTATACTTATATCTATATTATTTGTCGAACTCTTGTAGTTTTTCCGTATAATTTCAAGCTACTACTGGTATTTCGAAACACGAAAATAGAGAATATTTTTCAATGAATAGGTAGCCTAACAATATGAGTCTTCTACCTTGGTCTTCAAACAAATTCAATCTCTTCACTCATATGAGGATAGTTTACAATGAACAGTGAAAATTACGATTCTCATGGTCCTTGCGTATGTATAAAAAAATTAAAGTAATCACATAAATGCCGTGTACAAAATTGATCACCTCCTGTTAAAATCGCTTCAACATATAAATCCGATAATTAACGACAAGTTGATTGGCGTCATTGCCCATTTAATTCAACCGTGAGTTTTCCATTAGTAAATTCCATATAATCCATTGAAAACATTTTCGGTTCCAAATCAGCTTACAATGATGATCGACTGATTTTTTATCGAAATCGTGAATGCCTGATTGCATTGAGATCAGTTCCGTTGATGGATTTTTACAATTTTATGTACGGAACCTGTTCGAGTGCTTTTCACAAAAAGCTCTTCCCCCTTTGGATCTTTCTCTTGAATTTTTACTTAGAATTAATGATCATTCTGCTCCCTGCCCCACTTAGCGAATCAATTAAGAGCTCAGTATGAAATGAATTCAAGCTCTGAACCGCTTCGTTTCGAAGCTGACTGGCACTGATGAGCCCAAATAGGGTTAAACAGCTATCTGCGGATACTCAAGATGAATTGATATCTTGCAGGTTCTTTGAATGTTGACAAAAGTACCTCCGAAGTATGAGTTTGATGCTTATTGATGTTTATCGATTGATATTATTCTCTACTTATACTTATTTGATATCTATATTATTTGTCAATCCCTTGTATTTTTTCCGTACAACTTAAAGCTCTTATGTCGAACGAGGAAAAAAAATTTATCAATGAAAAAGAAGTCTAACACTACTAAAATTACGAATCTTATGGTCCTTGCGTATGTATAAAAAAATGACAATAATCACACAAATGCCCTGTACAAAATTGATCACCTCCTGTTGAATCGTTTCAACATATAAATCCGATAATTAACGACAAGTTGATTGGCATCATTGCCCATTTAATTCAACCGTGAGTTTTCCATTAGTAAATTCCATATAATCCATTGAAAACATTTTCGGTTCCAAATCAGCTTACAATGATGATCGACTGATTTTTTATCGAAATCGGGAATGCCTGATTGCATTGAGATCAGTTCCGTTGATGGATTTTTACAATTTTATGTACGGAACCTGTTCGAGTGCTTTTCACAAAAAGCTCTTCCCCCTTTAGATCTTTCTCTTGAATTTTTACTTAGAATTAATGATCATTCTGCTCCCTGCCCCACTTAGCGAATCAATTAAGAGCTCAGTATGAAATGAATTCAAGCCCTGAACCGCTTCGTTTCGGAGCTGACCTTTTGGATATCACATCTTCAGTATTTTTGTGCGGAAGAGTGAGGAGCTGATGAATTATGCCATCATGGCATAAATATTTTATTATGGAATAAGAGTCGGCTTTTTGGAGTAGTACCCGGAATAATTAGATCTCTTCGACCAAACTTATTGGAAGGAACTTCCAATTTGAGAAGGGGCTCTTTGCAGTTCGTATTAACCCTGATTAATTATGATTTCATGGAAGACGGAGGGAGAAATGTAAGAGAATATGGATGAAACTCGAAGAATCGAGAAGTGTTTTGACATAAAACAAATTTGTCGCGAAGGAGTGACTTATTCGAGCTTTCTGTGACAATGGTAACGTTGATATCATAGACATTAACCAGATTTATTTGAATCGTTATAGTTATTTAATCAACTAGGTTATTAATGGAATTGACTTATGGTCCTTCGCTGACGCAATAATAGTTCGAGACCATTAGTAGCTAGATTAAAGCGGGCCTCATTACAAGAATTTTCTGTCGATCCACTATGAATTGAGAATTAATTTCTGATTAAACTACATTCTTATTTTGCACAAGATATACATTTGACATAATAAACTTTCTATGTTTCAGTGGAGTTTCGACATAACTCGTATTGCATCGTCATTGAAGCTCGTCTCTTTTGAACCTGGGCGGTGGTGTTCCACAGGCATCTATCCTGGGTCCACTCTTGTTCATTACTTAGAGCGTGTTCTATATACAGGGTGGTCCAGATCGTAACCAAGAAATTGTTTCTCATATAAACCTGTCGAAAAAGTGTTAAAATTATAGAGAAAAAAATGTTTTTTATTAATAACATTCACACTGCTTAAAATATTGTTATGAAATTTGAGACATAGATTTCGAGCGTCAAGGAACACTTTTTGCATAATATCACTTCTTTCTAATCTACCAGTGGCCTCCGTACTGCAGCGAGACTGAAAATTTTCAAATAAAAAATGTTACGCCACTGGTTTCTCCGACAATAAAAAATCCTTATTCAATTTGGAGCCAATTCGGTCTTTTAACTTTCTGCTGTACGAGGTACCGTTTCCGGTTAAAAAAATAAAACACATTCTCATGCATGAAGAAATCGCTTTCATTTCATTCACAAAAATAGTCCTATTATAATTATTATGTACCTACCTCATCAAATTTTGGCGATTTTTTCAAGCATGAGAATGTATTTTATTTTTTAACCGGAAACGGTACCTCGTACAGCAAAAAGTCAAGTGACCGAATTGGCTCAAAATTAAATAAGGATTTGAATAGTAATTTTTATTGACGGAGAAACCAGTGGCGTATCTTTTCCTTATCTGAAAATATTCAGTCTCGCTGCAGTACGGACGCCACTGGTAGAATAGAAAATGAATGATATTATGCAAAAAGTGCTCCTTGACGCTCAAAACCTATGTCTCAAATTTCATAAAGATATTTCAAGCAGTGTGAAAGTTATTAATAAAAAACTTTTTTTTCTATAACTTCAACTCATCTCGGAGAGGAAACTTTTCTCGACATATGTTTAAATGACGAACTAGGGCTTATTTTTGATGTAGAATACGTGGTTAAAATTTCTTGGTTACGATCTGGACCACCCTGTATATTTGTTGGATAATGGTAAATTGAAATTGTGCTTCCAACCACATGGATCTAGAGCATTAATGTGGCAACCGCAATGGAAAATAATATGAAAGTAAAGAATAATATCAATCGATAGAATTCAACAAATATCAAAGTCATGCTTCAGAGCTAGTTTCGTGAATGTTCAAAAAACCTACAAGGAGAATAATTCACAAACAGCTGTTTCGTCCAATTGGTGCTCATCAAAGAGGAACATTGACAAGACTAACTTCGAAGTATATTTGTTGGTTTTCTTCTATTAATGGCGGAATCTCACAGGGATGGATCATTCTCGGAACTTTGAAACAGCAAGATGCAGAAGATATCTGGATCTTGGTAAGAAACAATTACACTTCCTCACTGGCTTTCTTAAAGGACACTGTCGCCTCAGGAAGCACCTGTTGAGGATGGGATTATCGGACACTGACAAGTATAGGTTCTGTGGGGAGGAGGAAGAAACCCTCATTCAACTAGTCACGGAATGCTTTGGAATTGCGAGCCTAAGGAAAGTATGCCTTGGGCGAGAAACATGAAAGAGTGAGTAACTAGCCTCGTTGAAGCCTTCACAGAAATTGGATTTCATCAGATCTCTGGAACTGGAAGGCGAGATGTGAAAAGTGTGGTCAGAACAGCCCTGTAAGGGGTACAATAGACCTTGAGGTCGCAGTGAACTGTGACCTCTTCTTGAACTATAACTATCTATTAATGTTATACACTTACTTCATTTTTTTGCCTGCATTTTCCGCATTGAACATAGTATTGTATTCGAAAAAATATCTGGGTAGAAAACACCGACCATCCAATTAACGTATATGCTCTCGTTGAAATGACGTATAGACAACGGATCGATATACGGCCGAAACATATCCCCACTGAAAAATCCAGATAATATGCGACCCATCAAAATCCCGAGCTACGTCCACAAATAACATTCAAACCGAATGGCATAATTACGTTTCTCAATATACTATCACGTCAAAATGGGCATGTCATTTTAAGTCCTGATTCATATTGACAGTACGTATGATTTAACGTATTGTTGTTACGAATGTGACTGCATGATGAGCTAGTGGCGTTTCCTTTTCCGATGCACGTTGACTAAGATAAATTATTATCATTCTGGTTCCGAAATGTCACATTATAAACAATATTAAACTTTTGTTTTCGTCGTACTTGAAATAAAAGATTTTTCCGCCGACCTCAAAATGAAAGATGATTTTATATACGAAATTGAACATTAATGGCCCGTTTTAATGCTCAATTTCGGCTATTTTAATGTACAACCCTCATAGCAACCGTTAACAAAGCATTCAGAAGCACTACGAGAAATGTCGGAACTCTACTGGAACATAAACACATAGAAACTCTATTATGTCAAATGTTATTGTGCAAAATGAGAATGTATTTCAATCAAGAACTCATACACAATTCATATTGAGATCGTCGGAAAAATCTTGTAATCAACTCTGTTATTAATCGAGCGACTAATGCTCCGCTCACGCGTTAAAATATTTTTACTATTAGTCGGTAACTTAGTTGATTAAATAACTATTTCCGTTGTACTTAAAACAAAAGATGAGTTTAATGTTTACGGAATTGAACGTTAATAAATAACCCATTTTAATGTTCAATTTATGCTATTTCAATGTGGAATTGCCATGGGCAACCGAACATAATACATTCACAAGCGATACGAGTAATGTCGAAACTGTACCGGAACATAGAAACGTAGAAATTTTATTATGTCAAATGTGTGTCTTGTGTCAAAGGAGGATGTATTTCATTCAAAAATGTATTCTCAATTTATAATGAGGTTTTCGGAAAAATCTTGTAATCAACTCTGTTATTAATCTAGCGACTTATGGTCTCGAACTATTAAAATGTCATTAATAACCTTGTTGATTAAATAACTATGAAGGCGGGACTTTTTCATATGAACAATCAATGTAATGGATCTTGATTAGAGTCAGAATTTTCAAAAACTATACGTCACTATTTCGATTCGATGATTGATCGCGTAAATGATATGTTGAAACTCAGTCGAAAACAATAACAATCGTGAGTTGTCAAATCAGGAAAATTTGTTGGTCAACTAATTCGACAATCATTATTTTCGATCACAGGAGTAACTATTCATTCTCTCCTAGAATATCTCACGATTATGAGGAAAAAAACATTATTAACAGTAATTTAAGACGCTCTAATGGTTATTGAAGATATAAGGAACTCGATAATGGAAAAAACTGTCTGCCAGTCTAACCTATTTATTGAACATACCAACACTGACAAAACTGCATTGTTTAGATAATATTGTATGACAGATAAACTCATAATTGATGCTGTACCAATTCATAATTAATAAATTTGTAGCGATTTCCTGATGATGTAACAGAAATTAAATTTTCAGAAAAAATACGAAACGATGAAAACGAATTTTCAGTCAGTGCTTCTCTCGGTTTTTAAGGCGTGAAGATTGAAGTCACAAAAGTTGAACCCATTTTACGATGTTTCACGTAGTTTTACAGCGGGTTTGCGGCATACCTACTGTTATTTGAAAAACGACCTTCAATGAATAGCAAGCAGGTTTAAAATCTGGGTATCGGCATTAGACTACACTGCCACACACTTAAAGCTGAAACGTATTGGATTTCATCTTGAATGTTTATTTTTCTCAATATTTGTCTGGCTCAAACAGTCAATAGTTCCACCAAAATAGGATTTGGGGAAAGAACCTTAGCGGATACAATAACAAGCCATACCATTCATCCAATCAGAAACAATTGCGATCGTTGCCGATTTTTAATTTGGCGTTAAGAGCAGCAATGGTTATACAGGTTCGGTAATTCACATCGGAAAGATACGATATAAAATGCATCAGACAGATAATTTTGCAGGCGAGTTGAACAGATTTATACTCGAAAGTTTCACGTGCTCTAGTGCTGTCTCTTTCTTAACGTTGGAAATGGCAACCTGCATCGAATTATTTGATGTCAGACTGCCCGTGATACTCGATTTGAGTACTTGCGGTTGCCTCTCATAATCCCTAAATTAAGCCCCTCTCAACGATAAGACAGATGGATCATGTCAGTTACAGCACGTGAAACTTTCGAATACCAAATCTGCTCAACTTGCATGCAAAATTCTCTGTGTGATGTATTTTATATCGTATTTTTCGATGTGAATTTCAAAACCTGTATATGTCTCATGTGCTGTACTGAAATGAATCATTCAATAATGAGTTTGAATACAAGGGTTCATCGAATTATATATCATATATCACATATTTCAATTTATGATTATTTTTCAAAATGAATATTTCAATTCTGTTCAACAACAAAATTGTTCTGAAACTCTCGCAGTAAGATTCAATGAAAATATTCGACGAAATGAATGAAAATTCTGTTTTAATGATATTCGAATTAAACTCGATTCACATGAAACACTGAATCATAGTTGGGATGCAACACATGGTTATTTATTATGTTATTCCTAAATAATCACTCATAAATAGTCTTAATGATAATAATAATACATAATAAATCTTGTAGGCGTTTGCTTTTCGAAGTTTTTTCGTGTTTTTCGTATTGATTCAATGAAGGTAGCAATTTCTTTGCAGTTAGGATAGGCGAATATCGCTATTCTTTCTGTTCGACTTCAGCCATCACATGGGAAGTTATTTGCATATCTTAATTTGGCGGCCATTTGTGGCATATTTACGACTACTGCTTTATGGACTAATGTCACGAACATTTTCGGACGAATTTTCGGTGCTAAAATCGTTTGGGGTTTCATTTTCAACGATTTGAAATGAAACTTTTTTCGTCCAAGTGACTCATAACGTGAAACCGAACATTTTGATTATTTTTTTCTGATTTACAAATTGACATTGAGTTTGAGATTATGTTATAATTTATATACGAATGATATCAATGTGAGCTTCCATAGCAAAATGATGACCCAGACAAACTGAGATTACAATCCTGACTTAACAAGTTTTTTGGAAATTCCTTGGTGCATATTATTTTATTCATGTCCAAGTCGAGTTGATGACTTTGTTTCGTAATTATTATTCAATTCGTTAATTGAACAGGGAGACATTAGCATTAGATATTTGGGTATTTTGATATTCAGAAGAGTTGATGAAAGAACTGCAAACGAAATCATAACAAAATATATGCTGTTTCTCGATATCTGCCGTAACCTCGAATAATTTTCCCTTCCACGAAAATGATTACATTTTCCTCTATTGTGGTAACTACCTAGCTAACGAACCAATCAACTATTGCGTAAAAATAAACCCAGTTGAATGTTTTCTAATAATACAAATCGTAGAACTGAATAAAAATCAATTTGTGGGATTTAATTCGGCAAGAATAAATTACAAAGAATACAGATTGCAGGAACGAGAAAAACCGTCGAGAGAGCCTATACAGAGAAAGGGTGGAAAACTCAATTAAAATAAAATTTAATGCCTTATCGCTTCTGAATCGATTTTACAACTCTTTTTTACTCATTTCTCATTGGCTTGCTACGGGTTGAATTTTCCTGGAAAAAAGTGAGGATGTACCTACAGTGCATCCCATTTTGGGTGAGACTGCCAGTGTGTTGAATCTTCAAAACATACCGCGAAAAAATATTTTAGTACGCCACTGTATTCTACGCAGAATTTTGATTCAGGCGTAGCAGATAAAGGGGGGAGGGCAGTCCGTTAAGTATCAATTTCCAAAAGTGCCCTGTATCTTTTGAACGGAAATAGTTATGAAAAATCTGATAAGACCAATTTGAGTTTCGCGAAAAAGTAGGACAGGAACGAGAAAACCGCAAAGCTCTATCTTAAATAACAAGCGAGAAACCTAGCTGTCTCACCCAAAATGGGATGCACTGTACATTTCGCATCTGAAGGAAGTATTTCAGTTCTTAAACAATTGAGTTCTCTTGTAAATCTAGACCAGGTACATCGAGTATTGTTCAAGCAGAAAAACTTGCGATCGGAAAATGCATAGATAAAAACCTGGAAAAAACTATCAAAAGTATGACAGTGATCCATTCTGATAGTAGAGCAATCAACTCCTGTGTACTCAACTCCAAGCTGATATGTCCCGAATGAAACTCACTGAAATGGGCAAAATGAACAAGCTCTTACTAGTTTGGGTTCCTGGTCACTCAGGAGGCAAAGGAAATGAAAAGACTAACACCCTAGCTAGAAAGAAAGCACAATCGCCATTTACTAGCCCAGTAGATTCTGTTGTATAGGCAAATGCACCTATCATCCCGATAAAACTCAGCTCACTTAAACGGCAGGAAGCAGGGAATTGAGTAGGGAAGTGGGCAGCGCAAGAATGTAATCACTACACTTCCCTACTGTCTCCCATTGCCACTCGTGCTGCTCTACGCTCCCTTAATTGACGGTTTTTCGTACGGAAATAAAAGGACCGGCAGCGTGAACAACTGTGTGCACTGATAAAATTTAACTAAGTTGCTGTAGAATTTCTTTGTCCGTTATTGCCGACACTTGGTCAAGAGGGAAATGTTGCAGCAGATTGTGAATGCTCACTGCCTTAGATACTGTCGCAGAAGTATTTCGGGAATTATCGCCGACAACGCGAGCGGCAGTAGGAAGGGCTGAGTGTAATTGAGGCATATAAGAAGGAGTTTTTGGAGAAGGAAGAATCTGAAAGAGAAGCACTCTAGAGGAATCTTCCAGAATCGGATCATTCGATAAAGTTCCTTCGTAACTTAAAAACTGCAAGGTCCAAAAAGTATTTAGATCTCAGTAATAATAAGCTACTCCTGGCTTTCTAATAGAACATTGTCGCCTTGGAAAGCATTTGATGAGAAGTGGCTTAGCAGAAACTGCTCCTCTCTTCACTTAGTTGAAGGAAACTCTGCCATTACGAGCATGCGCAAAGAATGTCTCGGACAGAAGAATTATAGGAAAAACGCAGATCTAACCTTCTTGAAATCAGATTTTATAGTTCATTGGGGCTCTGGTGGGCAAGCCATAGCGCAGTAGCGAAATCAGCCCTAATGGATCACAGTGCAATATGACCCTATTAACAATCTACAATCTTGATCTTTATTAGAACGAAATGTATGGAGCTGCATGAATTCATTTCAGTGAATAACAGTAGTTATAAAAGAGGGATTCTGGCACACACACACACACCTGTGTCAGAATCCCCCTTTTATAACTACTAATAACCAAGTTTCTTCTTCTTATTATTCTTGAAATGCAGAGCATCATTGAAAGACTTTCATTCAGCTTACATTGTGGACAAAGCTGAACTTCGAGAAACCCAAAATATACCATGATAAAAGGCAACAATTCATAAGAGAGATAGATCCATGTTCGAACGAAATGAAGCCTAATGCACTCCAGGATGTCGGCGGGATTTCGTGCCCGAGACGGTCTCTAGCGACCCTGTTTATCGATATGAGCTGGTCAGGAATACCATTTAGAATTCATGACGTCCGCTGCGCAAAAACAATATTTTTTGCCATCCGAGACCGGATGAAGTGAAATGAATATCCGCCTGCACAAAGGATGATTTCAGGTCAGACCCTAGAGATATGGGATCGCAATATGAATCATTTAATTTCCATGGGTCGGAATTGCCATTCGCGATCTGGACATGAGAGGTTATAGCTGGCATTGTTCGAAGTTGTGGAAAAATATCTGCTGATAGTAGAAGTGATTTCAACTTTTCATTATGTTTTACACGTCAATTAAATGTAGCATTGACGGAAACGTCAGAGGTGGAATGGTGCAGAGGTAATAACTGAAGGGTTTTCCAATAAGAGGTGTTATTTTGATAATCAAAGAAAAATGCTATTTTTCAATATAAATGATCGGATGCTTATTTCATTATAAAGAAGAAGCTATGCCATTAATAGTGGAAAATAACATCAGGCAAATGACCACCTCGACCATGCTTACAGGACCATATCCTTTTAATGAAATTTTCCAGAACCAAATCCCAAAGTGGCTGTTCTATGTCCTCGATAGCCTCAGAAATTCCACCTTTGAGGTCTTGAATCGACGCTGGGTTATTGGCGTAGACCTTCTCTTTCACGTGGCCCCAAAGGAAGAAGTCGAAAGATGTTGAATCACGAGATCTCGGTGGCCAATTATCATGACCTCTGAATATCCTTTTTGAGTTTATTTACTATGCAACAAGCGTATGTTATATCTATTTTCATCAACAAAATTCAAGTTCACACCTTTTGGGACATTTCTGGTAAAAGAGTTACCAGTTAAACTCGATTTTTTCCTGAGGAGGATTTTCGAGTCGTATACAGTTCAGTTTTCACTACATTGTTGGATTTTTGGGCAGACTTCAGTAGAATTTATTCTTATTCGAAATGAGTTCTTTGAAATGCATAATATAGTAGGAGAGCTGGCACGAATTTTAGGGTAGGTATTTGGGGCAAGCTGAAAACTTGTCAGATACCTCTCCTATTATGTATATCCCAACTCGGGATTGCAGACCTGGCTGGTGAGTAGCGGGGCTAAATCAACCCCTACATTTTTAAAAATATTTATTTTTTTTTCAGATAGAAAGCCCTACCGAAATGATCTGTCTTTTTGGGAATCTTATTTTTAAGTTATAAATAACACTCCATTAAAATTTCAAGCTGCCTCAAAAACATTTTTGGCAAAATATTTTTGCACGCGTCTGGCAATGTTAAAACCCTGATTGAATTATCTGGCTTATTTTTTTTAGTATTTATAAAGCATTACACTGCAACATATATAAAATGCGTATTGCCTCAAATATATTTTGGGAAAAAAAATAAATATTTTTTTAAAAAATGTAGGGGTTGATTTAGCCCTGCTACTCACCAGCCAGGTCTGCAATCCCGAGTTGGGATATAATAGGAGAGGTATCTGACAAGTTTTCAGCTTGCCTCAAATACCTACCCTAAAATTCGTGCCAGCTCTCGGACTAATACAGATAACCGTTACCTCTACGTCCAAAGTCATCTTGCATAGATTTAAACAGAGGTTTGTCAAAATATCAAAATTATTTAATCGGAATAATGATAAAAAAATTGTGATAAACCTATTCCAAAATGAAGAGATAACGGACGTGAAAGCTTTGAAATCTTTGGATGGGGTTCAACATTCCATAGACATGAATTCGAATGAAAATAATCCCCAATTCCGCAGTCTGCCAAAAATAGCAATTCCGGAAAAAGCATACGGGTAATCTCTCACGCCAACGTCGAAGCGAAACTTTTCATCCCAAACGTCACAAGTGCAAAACGAACTTTCCGAAACGCCCATCTCCAAATAGGTCAACATATTCCATATTTCATTCAATGGCCGCTACTCCATTCCAATTTCCTCAACATTCACGAATATAAATAACCGTTACCTCCGCGTCCATAGACTCGATATTAACATAAAACTGCGATGGCCTTCAGGTGATATCGATTCCCCATTGCCGAAACGTCGTTCCTCCTCACACGCCCCCCCTCCCGGTCGGGGGGAAATGGAGGGATATCCTTATCCTTAAATCCTCACGCCGATATCCCCGTGGCCGCCTATCGTATCGGACTTTCTCCGCTCTTTCTTTTTCAGATTATGGGCTTTTGCACGCCGTTGAGAAACAGACATCGGGCTTATTTGTTCGGACATAACAAAACCGAACTGGTTCGAAATATTCGAGTTTGGGTGAGTTTTCACGGAAAATTACGTACATTTCCACACAGGTGGAGGTATATAGTGAGTTTTGGGTATGTTAGAGGTGCTCAATCAGGCGAATAAAAGTTATGGGAGATCTTTGGGCTGTTTTCGATCTGACGAATTATGAATTGTTCTGGAATTCGATGAATTTTACACTCAATTTGAAGTCCAGAAAAAGTCAATTTGGAAATAATGGACCCTCAGAAGGTAAAAACGATTATCCGTTTTTTGTTTCGCCATCAGGTTTTCGAGAAAAAAAGTTTTCAAACCACTAAAATAAGCTGGCGAATTCAAAAGGTCACAGTTACGCCCGGTTTTACAATCGCTGGTCACAAATTATGGTTAGGTTACCAACACTCGATGGTTAACTCATAGCTGGCGTTTTACAATATTTTTATTGATCGAGGTTTGGTAACCATGGGTTCTGTTTAAATTTTCTCAAGTTGATAGAACTGGTTACTCTTTTTGACCTAAATAGTAGGTCATTTCTCTACTTATGTTTGAATGTTCTGTGGTTATGCGGCTTGTTGACAGTTGAAGTTGACCGTTGTCCATTAGACCGCGAAAATAGGAAGCAGCTTGCAATTCTAAAATACATTCCGACTGAAATCAGAAATCTGGTAAGTTTTTTTACATAAGTATTCCAACTTTGTTTTTTTCAATTCTTACGTATTCTACTAAATTACCTCTTTTCCATTGTAGAAACATGTCAGGTTTAGAAAGCAGACGTCAGATCAATTTCGATGAAACTGAAGAAGTTATTCTATTACAAATAGTTGAAAAACATAAAAATATAATTGAATGCAAAAAAACAGGAGCAACAACGTGGCTTGAGAAGAAAAAGTGTTGGGAAAACATTTCTAGGACCTTCAATAGCCAAAGCACCCGAAGCGTTCATAGAAATGCTGACCAGCTAAAAGAAAAATATAATAATTTGAAGAAAAAAAGTAAAAAGAGGATATCGGAAAATAAAACAAATATTATTAAAACAGGGGGGGGATTCTATGTGCCAAACAAAATTACTTCTCAAGATGAAATAATGTATAATATTATAGGACCTCAAATGGATGGTCTTTCTAATGCATATGATGACGATGCTCCAATTGTCCAAAGTGAGTATAAAATTTAAGGTTCTAAATAATCTAAATGAAGATACTTTGCAGTTTTTAATAATGAAGTATTAGAAGCTGTATATATCACATAATAATATTTTTTTTGCAGATAATGCAGTAGAGTTTGAATGCACGAACGAAATTGAATATGACGAGGTGAATGGAGGCTTCAACAATGATCATTATCAAGAAAATATGATAGAAGCAAATAAGCCGCCAATTATAATAGAAAGAAATGAAATAATTGAAGATATTGACAATCTTGAGAACTCTGAAAGACCAAAAGCTACTGATGAAAATAAAAATCATGATTGGGCCACATATTCATCTAAAGATCTCAAACGTCCAGTTTCAAAAAAATTATGCAAGAAGCAAAGTAGGTAAGCCTCTCATTTGATGAACTTTTTTTTACATAAGTTGTTTTCTAGAGAAATTAATAACAACAACTAACCATGTCCAAAAGAAGTATATACCAATATCACATGAGTTAATGGAAGAAAAGCTGGAATTTGTCAGACTGCAAAAGACCAAATTTTCAGAAGAGCACGAGATAAAAATGAAAATATTGAGAAGAGAACTAGCATTAGCAGATAAAAAGTGTTGCTCACAAAATATAGAAATCAATGATAAAAAGTGTCAGTTCCAAAATATTGCAGTTGATGATTGAAATGTAGATTTAGTTTTTTTTTGTCGCTGAAATTTGAAAATGGTTGTTGTTTCAAGAGTTAGACTATTCTAAATAAATTTCATTTGCGATATCAAAAGTTGTAGAGTCTATTTTATGTTATATCAGAGTTCAATAAATGTTTTCAGTTTTTTAATAGTATTTTTTTTGTACATTTATATATATATATATACATATGTGTAGGTTGATTCATTTCTGACCAGTTTAATTAATTGGTGGAGAGTAATTGGGAATTTGTCGAGGAATAATTTAACAGTTTTGTGAACTCTTTATTGTTATATACATATGTCTACATAGAATAATTGTTGAGTTTATTTACAATCTGTTAAAGTACATGTTGATGAAGGTATCTCGAGTAGAGGAATTCACATTATGCCTCTGCTCTGGAAATTGTACAATATCCACATTAGAAGTGAATTGCACAGCAGCTTCTTCTTCTTCATTGATTGGAGGGATCAGTTCTTTTTGGTCACATGCAATATTATGAAGAATAGCTGTGGCTACAATCACAGCCTGAGCAGTATCCAATTTGACACGCATTCCCATGGAAAGAGCTGGAAAGCGACGCTTCCACACTCCATACTGTCTCTCAACGACATTTCTTGTTCGAATTTGTGATTCGTTAAATAAGATTTCGGATGGTGTCCTTGGATTAGATAAAGGGGTAATTAGATAAGGCTTAATCCCATAGCCACTATCTCCCACTAATACACTGTGTGGAAAGTTTCCTCTTTCGAATGATCTGCACAGCGAAGAATTCCGGAAAATATGGCTGTCATGTGCTGAACCCGGCCACCTTGCCACAATGTTTCTGATTTTCAGAGAGGGATCCGCTACTGTTTGCACATTCAAGGAAAAAAACTGTTTACGGTTTCTGAATAGTTCGGCTTGATCACCTCCTGGAGACTGAATTTTAATATGCGTACAGTCGATGGCACCTATGCACCTCGGAAATCTGGCAATATCAAAAAACTCTTGCCTCAGTGTAGCAATTTCCTCATTACTTGTTGGCATTTTTATGTAAATGGGCTTAAGGGTATTTATAGCTCTAGTTACCCGTTTCACAACCAAACTTGCAGTGGCTTTGCTTACACCTGCAAAATCCCCACTACATCTTAGAAATGAACCAGTAGCATAATAGTTGAGTGTAAGCAGAAGCTGCTGGCTTGCAGATAAACAATCATTCCTGAAAATAAAACAAGTATTTATATGAAAACATACCTACAAACGCATTGGGATTCAATTACCTTCCTGTTGGATGAGCGATCAAATGTTCTATTTGATCTAAAATTCTGGAAACACATCTTTTCGATAATCTGAATCTCCTAAAGAAATCGTAATCGTCGTAGACTTCGAAGTAATTCGGTCTGTGACGGATTACTTTAGGTCTTCGAGGTTCCTCTTCATCACTGCTATAAGCGTTTATTTCGAAATCCATGAAGAATTCCATATTGACACGAACGTTGACCAATAAATCACAATTTCAGGTTATGAATGAAGTTCACAAGAAATTCTTCTATGTACTAACTTCTGGTTTACCCACACTTTGGGTGTTGGTTAAATTTACTGATGGTTAACTTCGTTTTGTGAGATTGTAAAACTCTTAACCTTTAAAATTTCCTTAACCAAAAGTTAACCTTCGATTGTAAAACCGGGTGTTAGCGGTTAGCATTTATTCCATGTTGGATCATATTTTATTTCTATTTTGCCATTAAATAATTATTATTCAACGACTTTCGAGGAAGAATTTCATTGATTTAAATAATAATTCAGCGAATAAGAGAGAACAACTTTCAATACAAATGCAAGAAACTCCTTCGAATACTTGTTCATTAATTTTTGAACTAATGAAAGAATATCAATGACGTTTGCACTCGTCACTCAATTCAGTGAAACCAAAATAACCTGAATAGTTCTGCAACAAATATGAACAACTGTTTGTACAGAAACTGATATGATATTATTTCTAAATTTTCTAAATTTCATGAAAATAAAAAACTTGCATATCGAACCTGCCGATGCTCGATTTTTTCAAACTTGTTACGAAGCTTTAGTTCAATCGATTTATTCCTTTTGCCATTAATCTTTCATTAGCGACCATATTATCATCCTTTCACTTCATAAAAAAGTACATTATCGTTAAATCACACGATCTAAGAAAGCGGTTAACATGATCATCAAGAGAAATTACTCAAGGATTTAATGAAGGATAATTTAACATTATGTTATGGATATCATCATTAGTTTCAATATGAATTCGGGGGGTTCCTATTTTTTCACTGCTTTGGCGACAAAGACAAAGATTGAATTCATTCAAGTAACTACGTAACTGAGCTTGACAATTTATGATGGTGACTTATTGCCAGAGAAATATTATAAGAAAAAAAATAACATTGCATTTTGTGAACGACTGAAGAAATAAGAATATATCAACAATATGAAGATTTTTAAACAGTTTTCGATATAAATTTTAAATTGTTTTTTCCATAATTGAATCAACAAGGAGTACAGAAGAAGTTGGAAGACAATGGATTGAATTTTCGATATTGCCTCAATTTCCTTTGCTTTCAACTCACATGAAAAACTTGCTTTCATGAAATATTGAGAATGTAGTTTCCTAATTCCAACAGCCACGCCGAATGCACATAAATATTACATGCTAGCCGGTAGAATTGAATATACCTAATTTTGGCATTTCCCGAATTGAACATTGCATGGACATTGAATATTTTTCAAAGTTGCATACATTACTGTTTGAATAATTTATATTTACTCGTGAAATAGTTATGTCGAATAGAACTCCAAATTCGGTTTGAACATGTGACATTTCTTTCGTGAAGTATTTAAGTTATTCATAAAATTCGAGTGGGTGTTAAATGATGCAGGAAATTGAGTAGATCGCTCAAACATCACATGAAAACGAAAAACTATTTAAGATTCATCAAATAACAAAATTATCATATATTTCAAAAATAAAAGAACTAATATTAAGAAAAATACCTACATGTACAAGTAGTTCAAATAAGAATTTCAGAGTAGACGTTTTAGTTGTTATGTTGATATCGTCAGTTTGTGTTCACTGTTATTGTTTATTTTATTTCCAAAACATTAAGAGAAAATGAAGAAGATATTATAGTATTAACTACATTAAAATTCAAACTTGTCCAAATTTCTGTTGAATATTTTATCAAAATGTCCTTATTCAAAAAAAATTCTCACCTTCATATTGAGTACGGATTCACCATTCACAATTACAAAACTAGACATATTCTCAACTCCATTTCACTCCTACAAACCCAGCAAAAAACTCTCAACTCTCACAAAATCTGACAAAAAAAACATCTCCAAAAGAATATTCGTCACTTCAAGAACGCTTCCCTTCGCCCCGCCCACAGCGCTCTAATTTTTCAAGTGCTAAATCCATTTTTTCCAGGTGCCACAAAATTGAAGCCATCACTTTTCATCGGAATTAATCCGAGCCAGACGTGGGCGATTCAGTCGGTTGCCGGGCCCAAAGTGATTCCATAATACCGAGATTATGCAAAATAACGAAGGTTTCGAGTTCCTGCAGGAGATCAGATTATAATCGAAATAAATTCTGCCGCGGGATCCAGGCCGGACACGGCGCTCGGTAGTCTCGTTATTCGGCAATAAATGGCACGATGGTTCCTATTCAATCCTACGCCTCCATTATGAGAGGAGTTTTCAGGATGAATCAGGTGAGTGAAATTGAAAATGATGCATCGATTGAGCTTTTCCGACCATTTATCATCTCTGGGGTGAAAAATGGGGAATCATCGCTGATATCGGCGTTTTAAACGAAACCGAAAAAAGGTAAAAATTCAGCGCCTCAATTATGGGGAAAGCTTTTATCGGTAAAAGATGTATACAAAATCCAGAGTGTGAAATACCGTTAAAGTTTGAAAATAATTATTGTTCGATCACATCATAAAATTCAATTGAATTTATGTACCTTGTATATAGGATGCTTTGGCAACTCAAGAATAAGAAGATCAGCGCGAGACATCTGCTAGACAACGCGTTTGAAAGTCTCGTTAGAGTGGAACTCTACTGGTCCGTTGCGTTACGTTGTGTTGCGTTAACGCAACGGATCATCGCTTTTTATGCTATTATTCGACAATAAATGGCACGATGGTTCCCATTCAATCCTACGCCTCCATTATGAGAGGAGTTTTCAGGATGAATCAGGTGAGTGAAATTGAAAATGATGCATCGATTGAGCTTTTCCGACCATTTATCATCTCTGGGGTGAAAAATGGGGAATCATCGCTGATATCGGCGTTTTAAACGAAACCGAAAAAAGGTAAAAATTCAGCGCCTCAATTATGGTGGAAGCTTTTATCGGTAGAAGATGTATACAGAATCTAAAGTGCGACATTCCGTTAAAGTTTGATAATAATTATTGTTCGATCACATCATAAATTTCAATTGAATTTATATACCTTGTATATGGGATGCTTTAGCAACTCAAGAATGAAAAGATCAGCTTGAGACATCTGCTAAACAGCGCGTTTAAAAGTCTCGTTAGAGTAAAACTCCACTAGTCCGTTGCCTCACGTTGTGTTGCGTTAACGCAACGGATCATAGCATTGTATGCTATTATTTGGCAATAAATGGCACGATGGTTCCCATTCAATCCTACGCCTCCATTATGAGAGGAGTTTTCAGGATGAATCAGGTGAGTGAAATTGAAAATGATGCATCGATTGAGCTTTTCCGACCATTTATCATCTCTGGGGTGAAAAATGGGGAATCATCGCTGATATCAGCGTTTTAAACGAAACCGAAAAAAAGGTAGAAATTCAGCGCCTCAATTATGGCGGAAGCTTTTATCGGTAAAAGATGTATACAGATTCCAGAGTGTGGAATATCGTTAAATTTTGAACTTTATTATTGTTCGATCATATCATAAAATTCGATTGAATTTATGTACCTTGTATATAAGATGCTTCGGCAACTTAAGAATGAGAAGATCAGCGCGAGACATCTGCTAGACAACGCGTTTCAAAGTCTCGTTAGAGTAAAACTCCACTGGTCCGTTGCGTCACGTTGTGTTGCGTTAACGCAACGGATCATCGCTTTCTATGCTATTATTCGACAATAAATGGCACGATGATTCCGATTCTATCCTACGATTCCATTATGAGAGGAGTTTTCAGGATGAATCGGGTGAGTGAAATTGAAAATGATGCATCGATTGAGCATTTCCGACCATTTATCATCTCTGGGGTGAAAAATGGGGAATCATCGATAATATCGGCGTTTTAAACGAAACCGATAAAAGGTAAAATTCAGCGCCTCAATTATGGTGGGAGCTTTTATCGTTAGAAGATGTATACAAAATCCAGAGTGTGGAATATCGTTAAATTTTAAACTTTGTTATCGTTTGATCACATCATTAAATTTACGAAACATCTGCCATACACCGCATTTGGAGGTCTCTTAGAGTGAGACCCCACTGGTCCGTTGCGTTACGTTGTGTTGCGTTAACGCAACGGATCATCGCATTGTTGGCTATTATTCGGAATTACAATTTCGTTAATATTAAAAATTCAGACTGAGTTCAAACGCGAGTAACGAAACCTATAAACTAACTTACCGATTTAACACGAACGTATGGAAATTACCATAGTATCGAAAAATTTCGTGCCTCTAACTAATTCCATCTCAGAGTTACAGTGACTTGAAGAAGTTTGTCGGTTCACATCACTCAGACGATTTTTTGTTTGATTTCCTGATTGAAAGGTCCTCATAAAATATTGCACAGTTGTCCACGCTACCTTTCTCTTTCTAAAAACCAAATTTCGAATTGATAGGAGTGGTTACGAAAATATTGAGAAAATTGTAAAACTTTAAATTTCGATAATTCGGAAACTAATGGACCGATTTGTTCCGTTAACGAACATAGCCGCAGCATTCTGAACCCGAAACTACCCTTGAAATTTCAAAATCCTTACTACATCCGTTCAGATTCATCGTGTTTATTCATAATTCACAGAATATTTTCCTGCTGATTTTGAAATGAATTATTACAAAAACTCTCACTCTTTTATTGTCACTACGTTGTACCTGAATCTACATAAATAGTCCGTTCACGAAAGGTTGAGCCGTCGGTTGGCCATGACAATTTGTCATATTCCACTGTGTATATTAAGATATATGTCAGATTGATACGGAATGTTGTCAATATTGCATAAAGTTCTCTGATAACTCTCAAGCTCGTCAGACGAGGCAGGTTACATTCGGCAACCTTGACTTTATTTTACATTATGACAGCAAATACTGCCAACTCCAGATAAATAAACAAACGCCTACTATGCGTTCAAACTTTCGTGAACGGACTATACCCTAAGGTGCTTAGGGGTCAGAAATGGATTTTATCATAGTAAAAAACTTCCATTATCCAGTCCAGTCCAACACAAACTTCTATTGAATCTTCGATAGAAACTTTATCCTGCTACTAAGTAGGAGAGAATATTCGATAAGGGTTCGAACCCGAATGTATAATCAAATTTCTCCTTTCGGACGTCTGTCCAACCTTCCGCCTAAACCGCTACATTCTGACGACCTGGGCCTATATTAGCATGAACAGTGCGGAGCACCTCAGGTGCTTGTTAGGATCCTATCGATCCGATAAACAGACATGGTAGCGCATCGCAATGTTGACCCAAGCTGGTCGACTGCGATCTTATCATAGATGAAAATGAAAAACCAGAGATAAGACTGCCGTTCATAAGGTATTTCTTCTATTTACGAAGGAATGACTGCGAGACTCATATGTTTGGATGTGGGTATTCATTCGTTTCCTTCCTATTTGAGGTAGCCAGCTTTATTCCCTGCAGTTTGGCGAAGAATAGATGGAGATGTATCGTCTATTGTGTAGTTTTCATTTTGTTTCGAAGCGAGAGCATATTACAGCTTTTTCTTCTGACTGAGTGAAAAGTTGGTAATTCGAACGACATATCGTCGGTTAAGATGACTGCTTTTCCTACAATTACCTTTAGAAACATGAAAACTTTTGATTGACCGTAGAAATTTCGATGATGATGAATATACTTGCCTAAATGTAAGTCTGAAAATCTAAAGATAGTCAAGATAATTCTGTCTTTCTTCGAAGAAATCTTTGAATATCAATATGGCAATCATTCAATGAAACTACATTGACAACTAGGTCTCCGCGATCACAAAATTACTTATTCAGTCAACAACTCTTCAGTTGTAGGCGTTGCGCTAACTGGATGTGACTGCGCTATGGTCGCACTATAAGTAAACAGAATTCAATAACAATTTCCTGGAAGTCAACACAAAGCTGATATCGTAACCTTTCAGCTAATTTCATATCATCCAGCATTCAGCCGTAACAAAAGTGAATATGACTGTGCATTGCAAAAAAGAAAAAACTAGAAACAGCCAAACAATAAGTGATTAAACTGAATCAATCATGAGTGAATGAATCAACTACAAGAGTAATTAATAAATGGGAAAATTATTGACAAAATTTTTATTATTTCTACTCTGTCACAATTGCAACTTCAACTGTAAACTATTCGAGTGGAAATTTTCCAATATCTACACACCACTCTATCATTCATTTCCCAGATTCATATCGTGTTATTTCATCCTAAATCGTCTGAATTCAATTTCCAACTCACGACCACTCATAAACCGTAACAATGGCCTACAAGGACGCCACCAAAAAACGATCCACCTCATTCAAAATAATAACACAAGAGGGAAAATCACCCATATGTGTCAAGTTTCACCGTTCATCGCGCGAAATATAATTTCCCCTTCATAATAGCATAAAGTACGTTTCTCAGTCGAGAAAAGCAACAAATAAACCCGAGCAGTTTTTTGTTTCCACCTCTCACCTGCGCTTTGTGCGAAATGACGAACATTACCGCTACTAACTGCGGTTTTATTCTCGTTCTTGACAGCCGTAATGAATAAAAATGCCCGGTTCTGTGAAAAGAGTCTTGACGTTGCCAGATGTACGGATTTCTCCGGATTTTCGATGTATGGTATGGATTACTGTTGGATCTGAATTTTTATACAGAATTTTCACATATTTCGGTCGAGTAGAGGTTCAAAAGTTCGAGGAATGGGGGCATGGAGTGGCTCTTGTTTAGTGTCATCAAACAGTTATAAATTTTTAAAATGTGGCAGAAGAAAATGACAAGGTAAAATGAACCTACTTGTTCATAATTCAATGGTGTAAAAATCAATTGAGAAAATTAGTATCGTGAATTGATCACTGTTTTTGACAACGCATAGATAATTTGAAAATCTTACCCGAGAATTCAGGAAGAAAAATTTTATTTCACTTTAAGCCGTTGTGAATAGTTGAAAATACCTAAATTTAATCCACAAAATTTGCTATGTTAGGTTTATGTGCCCATACAGATATTATACAAATGTTCTGTTATAACTCACACTGCTGAACCGCTACCTTATATTGGTTTTTTCCAAGCCCACAGAAAGGCTCGGGGCCAGCAGGTCTTGATCCACTTTTTGCGAGTTCGTCCGCTATTTCATTTTCTTCAACACCCATATAGCAAGAAAAAATATGAATCTGTTTTAAGAAACAATCATCAAAATACAAGTTATCCTATTGGAAAATTTGGTGCTACCATAGTTTTAGAGATGGAAATTCCTGATTTCGCTAAATTTACCGTAATATTTGCAGATCTGGCATCACCGAGTAAGGCAGATCACGGTCCCGTTTTTCCACTTCAAATGGTGTGACCGTCAGCGCTATCTCGTGATATAACCTATAAGGGACGCGCACACACGGAACTTCCACGTAAATGAGAGCTGCTCACGCGAGGTTTTTGATCGGAACCGAGGCGACATTCGAGGTATTTTCACGAGTCTGGTGGTCGATTTCAGATAAACATGATTTTACTGCATTAGTTCCTTTGGAACGGTTTCTTTCGATTTGATAACATGTTGAGATTTGTATCAAAGATGGAGAAGGTAGCTCTAGGATCATTTATGGTTATCTGCAGCCAATCTCGGAACTAATTCAGTTCAGCTGATAAAGCATTCCACTTCTATATAAATCATATGTTATTGGGATATTTGTCACAAGTTTTTCATTTCCATGGAGAAATTCAAATTGATCTTCACACTTTAAAACAGAAGATGTTTCAGCAATACAATGGGACTGTGAAGTTTCTAGCATATTCCAAGATTATAGCCGGACCTGTACCCTCACGCTAGGTATCATCCATACTGATTGAAGAAGAAAAATAGTATATTATGCAACGAGCATATAATGATAGCTATTATTCGAGAGTGGAATTTTAGGCCACGAGCCGTAGGCGACTGGCCCAAATTATCGAGTGAATAACAGCCATTATACGCGAGTAGCATATTATACTTTATCCACGATTACCGAATATATTTCTTGAAGATTTCAACATTTGGCGACTGCGACAAAACCCTTCTATGACAAGCCTGGAAAAAGTCAAGTTGACACATGAGAAATTTTTGGAGAACTGGCCATTGTATATTTTGTAATGAAAAAAGCTTCAATTGATATAATGAAAGTAGATTCGGCCCTCTATTGACAAGGTATGCCCATATTTTTCAGTTGGAGTACTTTGGAATACTGAAGAAATACCAATTCGAAGAATATTATATCAACGCTGAATCTATGAAGCATCTGACAGCAGCGATTTATAATCTCATTATTCCCTTGTGATTGATGGGTCTTATTGAGGCCGAGCACAGAGACGTACAATGGACGGATTTTACAATAGTCGTGGATAAACACTCTTATTGGATTAACAGATCAGGTCAGAGACGAGCAGAGAGTTTGAGTAAACTGTCAAGAGAGACGGCTCAACGGGCTCTATCATTGTCAAAAAGCAAGTAAAGGCTGCTCACTGGGCTCTTCACAGGTCACTGTATCGTGAGATATCCCCTGCAGAATACAAGTAAGAAAAACGTAGATATCTTAAGGTTATGAGGATCGACTACAGAAACCACCTAGCACTTATTTCAGGTTTGTGCCAATGTATTGTATTGTGTATTGACTTATATTATTATTATTACTCCACTGGATGGCAGCACAACCTTGACGCCAGCCGTGAAGTCTCCAAGGAAAATATAATCAACGTTGCGAAGGAGATTAGTTTCCTGTGCAAAGTTGAGCTCTAGTATAATAACGCACCAATGAAGTCATGGTGAAAATAGACCATAATCTGAAGGTACTTCTAGGAAATCATCAATTAATGACCAGATCAAGTTCGATGAAGGCTTCAGATCAGAGATCGATTCTTGTAAAAAATTAAAGACAGTATTCATCAAAACTAAAGGCATTTTATGGGCACAAAAGCTGTCATAGTGCATATTGCTCTCTATTCGATTATTTGCTATTTTCCGTTGATTTTAAGATATAGACAAGATCCATGATAGACCAATTTAGAAAACTTGTTCAGCAATTCTACCTTTTGTGAGTATATGAAACAAAGACTTAGTAGATATGCAAGAAACAAATGCACATAAAAAAACCTCAACATACTTGGCATATTCAGTGTTGAATGTCACAACAGTAATAACGACAAAGATGGCAGCGAAATGTTCTCCTTCGTTATTCTGTCAGTCCATCTCCAACTCTGATAAAACTGTCTTTCGAGAAATGAAATATTATGCAGTCATTGTTGAAAATTGGACGGGATACTTTAATATTTATTCGCTGCTACAAAAGGGCACGCCGACCAACGGCGAATTATGAGCGTGACGCTGTTTTTCATTGAATTTTCGGTGTTTGCGCGATTAGATCTTTATTAGATTTTATCAGTCTCCTGGGAAATTTAAAAAACTCAGTTCGGAAGGTTCAAGCAGAAAAACGAGTCGAAATTGTAGATTATCTTATTTACGACCCGAAAAAATGGCACTCTCTAATGAACAGAACAATTAGGGCAAATCCACATTTTTTGAATCGTTAAATCTTTTATTCTTGAATTTGTTATCGATTCAGTATCAAAGAAGAATCTTAAGAAATTGTCTCAAAGTCTCTCGTTCACATCTACAATCAACTTTGAAAAGAACCATGAAATACAAATGCGTTCTAAGGAAGCAAAGAGCAGGTATACTCCGTTCTCACATTATTGAGCACAAAATAGGCGTTTGTTTATTATCTGAAGTTGGCAGTATTTACTGTCATAACCTAAAAGAAAGTCAACATTTACGAATGTACCCGGCCTCGTCTGACGAGATTTCGAGTTTAGATCAGAGATCTCCGCGAACTTTTTCGTCATTCCGACAACATTGCGTATCAATCTGACAAGAAAATGAACAACCTAACCTAAAATTTCAATATACACAGTGGAATATGCCAAATATTCATGAACTACTTTGTGCTAAATAATTTGTGAACGGAGTATAATCGTATAAATAGATCCAAATACATTTATTCCTTATATTTGGAACTAAAATTTTAGCCACAGAGAGATATGCCCATAACTGTTTGTCCAGAAAGTACAAGAGAGCCAAAATTTGCATATAATCACTCTTGAAAAAGAGGTCACATTCATGGAAACAAAAAAACTGCAGTATGGTAATCATTGGTGCAAAAAGGTTGTGCCAATCGACCACAATTCAATAAACATTATCGAGGTTTGTAAAGCAGAGCTTGAACAGATAAATTTGTATGTAATTCATAAATGTAATGTATTTGCAATTGAAATTTTGTCAAAATTTACTTCAGTGATTTGTCAGAGTTTGTTATGAAACTTGTCGTTTTATTTGAGTTATACAGAAACAATTCGACATCCGACAGCGTTGCCACATTATCGCACCAAATTGACTTCCGTATATCGTTTAGGTTTTGTATGTATATTTTGGATTATTACATCAATCGTATAGGAATAAGAATTTGTTATTATACACTTTAGAATAATTATAATAACATCATGCAGAATGAATATAGTATGTTAGTTCGCGGAAAACATCTATGAACGAATATGACTTCCGTATATAGGTCAGGTTTTGTATATGAGTTGTGGAGTAGTACAATAATTTAGGTAAATCACATAGGAAGAAAATTGTTATCATACAAATAATATTGAGAATGAATATAGCACGGTATTTTGATAAGAACTAATGGATTTTCTGTTGTGTTGTGGAATATATAATACCCTCATCTACCACGTTAATAGAAATTTCGCTATTTCCTGTATATTTCACTTCGAATTTAAATTTACATTCTACGTTCGGTTTTCGAGCTTAAGTTCACGATGAAAATTCATGAGAGGCACTGGAACAATATGACCAGTAATTGCTCAGAGAAATGAAACCTTGGCTATACCCTACTTACACCCCCGATTCCCTAACACCTCCTGGTATCGATGTAAGATTATCATCGTTGCATTAACATTTATGTCCCCTGTAGAACATGAACATAGCACCGTTGCGCGTTACCAATTACCTCTGAACCAGGATCTAGCTTCATAAACTGATTATACGAGTACGACGATAACACTATCATTTCGGAATATTGACTTGGTAATTGGATAATGTACATATATTGAGCTATTAGTTATTCTACGTTAATTTTAGGTCCGTGAGCCGGCCGAACTTCTCCTGGGATGCATCGGAGAATTATGCATGCAGAATTCTCTGCTACCAAACTAGCAAAGTATATACAAACTCACTCAAAGAACGTATAGGGGAAAACCCAGATAGATGCCCCACTTTTTGAATTTGCCTCATATTTTTGAAAATATTGATTTTATATGTCTAATTTCTATGAGTGTAGGAACCCCCATTATTTGATTTGGAATACTGAGACTTTTCTCTGACAAAGCAATCCCAAATGGCACAATAATTTGATTTTTGTAGAACCCTTTTTTGGGGATAGTTGCCTACAAGTATGGATAGTTGCCCCACCATGAAAATACTGGGAGGGATAGATGCCCTTCATACTGTGTGAACCAAAAACCCAACTAAATACAATGAGATTTTCTATGCTTAAAACAGCAACTTTATGTACGAAACATGGATCGAATTAACAACAATTGTGCATTTTAATTGAATTTCAAAAGCATATATTGAACGGAAAGTTGCATTCTTCATATTAACATAAAGCATTATTCCACACATTTATGATAAACTAATTAAATGATAAGTCTCAACAGAAATGATCAGGAATCAAGTTTAAAATCAAAATAACACAATGAATCGAAAATCTGCTAAGAAGATATGGTTTTAGTTTAGATATCCTAAGGGGCACCTATACCTCAAAAAATCAGGGCACTTATCATTTTCGATAGGGATAGATACCCATGAATTTTTTTAATAAATTAAGAAGAAAACAAAAACTATTTGTACTCAGATGTACACTCAATGAAACACTGTATTGGCGTAATAAAGAAATTAATGAATTTATTACCATTTCAAAAGTTGTACAGCGGCAAATACCTACCTCTAAAAGTTTGGGATGTTTGTGAAGTTCGTTGCGGAGATGATCGCACACACTAGCGAAAAACGGCTTCACTTCACAATAACCCTTACAAAACTAAGGTCCAGGGTGACTGTAGCAGCTACTTATAAAATTAATTTTTTGATATGTGTTTCGAAAGTTAGGTATTTTGAAAATGGGGCATCTATCCGGGTTTTACCCTAAAAACCTCACGATAGATGTTCCTTTGATATTTAGCCGCTTCCATGGGCGTACGCAAATATGACACTTCAAGCAAATTGAAAAAAATAATGTGCAACACATCAACAGAGGGTTCATTCAAAAATTCTCGAAAAAAACAATCGTTTCTGCATAAAATGAATCGATATGACCACTTGAATGTTTTGAACTGAGTTCTTACCATATCTGACAGTAGATAGGTAACATCGGTTCTGGCCCAGTTTTGGTGATCTTTATACGACGATTGCACTTTCATTTCGGATTATTGATTTGGTAATTGGATAATGTACATATATTGAGCTATTAGTTATTCTATGTTAATTTTAAGCCCGTGAGCCGGCCGCATCTGACAATTAGGCAACATTCTCGGTTACCAACTCTTGTTGTGTATCCGAACTCAACTGAAGTAAGTATAAAAACTAACGGCAGATGTGCCTGTGATATACAGTGTGTTTGGTCATGAATTAGCGATAATTTAAGGTCATCAAATATACCTAATATTATCGATAAAAACACCCAAACTTGGGGGTTTACCCCCTTAGTTTTGGAGTAGCCCCCATTTTAAATTTAAGTCTTTATTTTCGTTGACCCTTCCAAATAATATCAATTTCGTTGGACATAAAGATCCTACAGATGTGAAAAAAGGTTTTTTGAAAGATGACACTACTACCTTTCATTGAAGTATAACAATATAAAAACATTCAACTTGAAAACGCCATAAAAAAATTCTTTAAAAAAGTTCATAGTAAAAATATGTAAGTACTGATTTTCTTAGTAAATCCGCAATAGTACAAGAACTAGCAATAATTCAGTTGATATGTAATAACTGACTGTTTTGAACTTATCTCTTACCAACCTCACAGTAGATAGGCAACACCGGTTCTGGACCACTTTTGGTCATTTTTGCATGTGAACAACCATAAGGAATTGTAGGGTCAAAATTATTTGTTTTGACCAACATGGAAAAAACATGAGTTTCTCTGAATGACTCTGAATTATGGAAAACTTCATTTCCATGAGTTCGATTCAATAGACGAAATATGCATGCCCTGTATTGAATACGTTCACATTAGCGAAATTAGTTACTCCAATCAAGCTAAAAATCACACAATTAAAATGGTAAAACTTTTCAGTTTTTTTTTGAAAAGTAACAAACAAATCATTTGTGTCTGAGATAGGTATAAGGAAGAAAAATCTTGCATACACATCTGCACACATCATTGCAACCGATCGCGTAAGAGAATTTCGAAAAAGTAATTCAACTGGCAACCTCACAACGGTTTGCTTTTAACTCTATGAAATTATTATCACCGTCAAGTTGACGTGGCAGCAAAAAGCGGGAAACGCAATACAAAATTTATGGGTCATCGATCGACTACCTGCGACATGGGAAGATCGCTATTTTCTATATTTCCTTATTTGTCGTAGGAGATCCCATCCGAGGAAGAGGAATAATGTTAGTTATTGATGTTACCTTAGTGGTCTGAATAATTGAGAGACCAGTAAGTCTTATCAGGGCGTTGAACTGGTAAGAAAAAAACAGGATGATATATTTGATCAATGCATTTAGAATGTAGAGTAGCATCGATTTGTGAAAGAAAGCTCGATTCTCCAGCAATTTTTCAAAATATAGAATTCATGACAGAATGAATGATGGCAAGCAATCAAATTGATTGTTTCATTAAGACTCTCAACAAAATCAAACGTGATATATTATTCCGTAACCTTGCAGGAGTCGGATGCATGGTTGCCCCGTGAAATGGTAGGATTCATGTCAATGCTGTTCGTAGAACACAATAGATGACTGTCAGGGCAGATTACAACTCAGGTATTCCACAAGGATCGCTTTCGAAACTCTTGTAATTCAATATTACCTATGTTGATATGTATCGATATGGTATCGTGTAATTATAATTCATTTTTAATTTTGAATAAAAGAGCCAAATTACAGGATCCAAGAACTACCTCGACTAATTTTGAAAATATTATGATTTTATTAAGACTTCTCAGGGTGGGTTCTATTTATGAATAACTATTCAACGTAATGAATTTTGTTTGTTGGAAATTAAATAAAAATTAAATTAATTGAATTTAATATAAAGAAAAACTATCAACAATCCAACTATTCCTACTCTATGTCCTAACCTTAAAATTAACTAACCTATTTCTTGATAATTTTCTTCACAATACTTGTGATCCCGTATTGTAGTATTTCTTGTCTTTTCAAAATTTCTTCAAATGTAACCATTCTATTCAAATTTGAGAAAATAAACCAGCCCTTTTCTTGACCTGACTGAAATCTGACATTGAAAGTTTTAAATTAGACTACAAACAAAGGAAGACAAAATACCAAAGATTTTCCAAGTTTGTCTGAAGAAGGAGTCTGATATAGGCACCGAAACTTTCAAGTTATCCTTTTCATTTATTTCATTTTTTAGTTTGACTGTTAGGCAATAATTTTTCCGAAACCAATTTGCTCCTGACAAATACATGCAAGGATTCACGCAATAGCATATCATCTTAATTAATTTTTTTTAATTGTTTCTGTTTCAGAGACTGAGAATGAAAACCTAAAAAGTTTTCTAGAAATGCAGAATCCTCCCAGATTATATTTCAATCGACAAGTGAAAAAACTGTTTTGGAAAAGCATCGATTCACTATTAGGGAAGTTGTGGAAAATGTTGGCATATATAAACCAGATAATGCCATGCAATTTTCTCGAATGCTTTGAGCATAAAAACCAGCTTATAAATAAGTGCTTGTTCATGATCTTGAGGTACTCATACTTCAACCACCGTTTTCACCAGATTCAGGGATAGACAGTATGTATCAATAAATGAATATTATCCTAAAAAAGTTACCGTTCCTTTTGAAAAAACCTCGTATGTCTCTTATAATTCAAAACTACATCTGAGATATAAGAAGAGATTGAATATTTCGACAAATTCCATATTTTCTAGGCATTCTGCGGCGGTCATAATGTGTATACTTTTGGGTCAACAATATTTCTTTAATAAAAAATGGTGTTTGAGGTACTATACCAAATAATACGCAAAATAGAAATGATTTTTCCAGTTTTGAGCAATAATGGATCAACCAGTTGGGAATCAGTTTGCAATTCCGAATGACTACTCTTAAATAATAAGCTGATCGCTTTTCGAAAAAAAATCTATTCCTCTCAATCTGCTTGGGTAAAATACGATATTCGAACTCAGAAACAAAACTCAACTGGTGGCCTCTCGAAAGAAAATCGAATACCGGATACACAGTAAACATTAACTCGAATAAAACCGTCTTCATCTGGCACAAAGCATACATAATCTCAAAGAAGTGGCTCGACTTCCTGGTTTATTATGAATTTCAAAATAGCGGAATTTCGCATTTCCGACGTCAACTTGAATGCGGTAGCTACGAGTGAAGCGACGCTTTGTTTGCCAGCCATATTATCCCCCAAATATTGAACTCTCTAGATCTCGCATTCGCGCTGCTGGTTTCAGTGCAGCCACCATATTGCACTCAATTGTACGTTTGGGCATTTCATCATGTCGTCTGGAAGAGCCCTTAGAATTCGATGTTATAGTGATGAGGCCGATCGGAAAGGTCTGAGGTCTGAGACCTACGGCAGATTTAACCATCTGTCGTTAAATTTACTGAAATAATGAAATTTTCGAACATTTTTATGTGTATTACACAAGGTGTAAATAAATAACTGCGATAAATTTCGAGGGATTCTGCGGAAAAAATAATGACGTTATATAAAATTTGTATGCGAATGCTTCGTTTTTCGAGATACGATCAAGCTTTACTCGGGAAATGATAAAGAATATGGTACTATATACAGGGTGTCCCGTAATTAGACCGACAAACTTCTAGTGGACATTAAAGATCGTATTTTAGACAGATTCGACCCAAATCATATCATGCAAAATTGCTTCGTTAAGGAGCTAGTGCCCTTTGAAGATGACGTCCTGTCCACACTTTTTGCCACATATTCGCAAAACAGAGTTACATAAAGTGCTGAAAGTTTACACATTGGCTAATATCAAAAATACGCATCGATTAGATTGAGTGCGTTTCTTTCATGTCGAGCACAATAGTATCATTTGGGGGGGGGAGGCGAAGGGTATTTTTAGTTGAAACTTTTCAACTTTCATTATTTCGCGAGATTTACATCATATTCTTAAACTCTGATGTTTTTTCTTGAAAAAAGATGCCTTTTATAATAACGCTCAGATGCACCATTCCTGAAAAAAATAGATCTGAAATTTTCTCTCTTTTCAATAAGTACTCAATGTTCACTTTTGTTTTGAATTTATTTTCACTTGATAATGGTTAGGCATCTTTTTCCAAGAAAAAACATCAGAGTTAATGAATATGATGTAAATCTTGCGGAATATTGAAAGTTAAAAAAGTTTTAATTAAAATACCCTTCGCCCCCCCTCCCCAAATGATACGATTGTGCTTGACATGAAAAAAATATACTCAATCTAATCGATGCGTATTTTTCATATTAGCCAATGTGTAAACTTTCAGCACTTTATGTGACTCCGTTTCGCGAATATGTGACAAAAAGTGTGGACTGGACGTCATCTTCAAAGGGTACTAGCTCCTTAACGAAGCAATTTTGCATGATATGATTTGGGTCGAATCTGTCTAAAATATGATCTATAATGTCCACTAGAAGTTTGTCGGTCTAATTACGGGACACCCTGTATGTATATGGAGATATTTAAAACTCAAAAGCATTTTCGAATAATTCATTAAATGCATGACAAAAAACCACTCTTGTCTTTTTTACGAATGGGGAGTGGTTTTTATTGAAAAAAAAACAGCTCAATGCAGATTTGTCGTTGGTTTAACAAATCATTATTTAGTTCCGAGGCTACGCTAAGATGGCGCCTTTACGGAACCAGGCAAGAGATATTTATTATGATCTCGACCGATTTCAAAACTGAACCAATTTATGTGGTATTCTTGTTTGATGATATTCTTATACGAAGTAAAATTTGGAAAAAGCCCTGAGCAGGAGCTTTTGAAAGCTCGTTCCTTGGTGGAGCAATAATACTAGGTATCACCTACCACTAGGGGAAAACCCGGATAGATGCCCCACTTTTTGAATTTGCCTCATATTTTTGAAAATATTGATTTCATATGTTTAATTTCTATGAGTGTAGGAAGCCCCATTATTTGATTTAGAAAACTGAGACTTTTCTCTGACATAGCAATCCCAAATTGCACAATAATTTGATTATTGTAGAACCCTTTTTTTGGGGATAGTTTTGCCTACAAGTACGGATAGTTGCCCCACCATGAAAATACTGGAAGGAATAGATGCCCTTCATACTGTGTGAACCAAAAACCCAACTAAATACAATGAGATTTTCTATGCTTAAAACAGCAACTTTATGTATAGTCCGTTCACGAAAGGTTGAGCCGTCGGTTGGCCATGGAAATTTGGCATATTCCACTGTGTATATAAAAATTCAGGTTATGTTCTTGTCAGATTGATACGCAATGTTGTCAATATTGCATAGAGTTGTCTGATAACTGGCAATCTCGTCGAACGAGGCCGGTTACATTCGGCAACGTTGTCTTTATTTTACGTTATGACAGCAAATACTGGCAACTTCAAATAAATAAAAAAACGCCTACTATGTGCTCAACCTTTCGTGAACGGACTATACGTAACATGGATCGAATTAACAATAATTGTGCATTTTTAATTGAATTTCAAAAGCATATATCAAACGAAAAGTTGCATTCTTCATATTAACATAAAGCATTATTCCACACATTCATGATAAATTAATTAAATAATGAGTCTCAACAAAAATGATCAGGAATCAAGTTTAAAATCAAAATAACATAATGAATCGAAAATCTGCTAAGAAGATATGGTTTCAGTTTAGATATCCTAAGGGGCACCTACACCTCAAAAAATCAGGGCAACTATCCTTTTCGATAGGGATAGATGCCCATGAATTTTTTCAATAAATTAAGAAGAAAACAAAAACTATTTGTACTCAGATGTACACTCAATGAAACACTGTATTTGCGTAATAAAAAAAATTAATGAATTTATTACCACTTCAAAAGTTATACAGCGGCAAATACCTACCTCTAAAAGTTTGGCATGTTTGTGAAGTTCGCTGCTGAGATGATCGCACACACTAGCGAAAAACGGCTTCACTTTACAATAACCCTTACAAAACTAAGGTCCAGGGTGACTGTAGCAGCTACTTATAAAATAAATTTTTTGATACGTGTTTCGGAAGTTAGGTATTTTGAAAATGGGGCATCTATCCAACTGAGGCATCTATCCGGGTTTTACCCTACCTCAAAATGTTGTAAGGGATTTGAGATTGATACCAAAATATAAATGAAGATTCTCAGCACAATCGGAACTATATTCTGGAAATAATTCGAAAAATCAAATATGTGACAAATAAATAATTTAAAAATTTTCTGATGGTCCATCAACCATGAACATTCAGTATATCAGTCTGGATTCACAAAATAAATTCCAATTGAATCGGTTATCCTGTTATGCAAATATAGAGATTCTTATTTTGAATTTGCCAATTGAATTTTTTTGGTTCTGGTGACACTATGGTCACAAAATTTTGCATGAGAATTCAGTAAAACAGTATTCATTCACAAAAAAAATTACTCGAAAAAGATTTCCTGTCATGGGTATATAAAGATTTATCTTTTCAATATTCCAATCGAATTTTCTATGGTTCTCTTAACACCATGGCCACAAAATTCTGCGTGAACATTCATTGTATCAATTTTTATATACAATAAAATAAGTTTTATTCGATTCGGATATTTTTCAAGGAAATATAGAGTTTTTACTTTTCAATATTCCATTTGAATTTTCCTAGGGTTCTGTTCACACTATGGACACGAAATTTTGCACGAAGTTTGTTATGAGCATCTTACATTTGGACGTAATATTTCTTTTCAATTGGTTTCGTTTTGTCTGTGATATTAAAGAACAAAAATTTTGAATGGCCATATTTAATAGAACACTCTGTACGATTTGGCTGGTAAACAAACTTAACTGAGGCATTTGGAACCCAAACTCATACTGGAAATTTCAAGTCTCTAGGACAATCCCTTCGAATGTTATTGTGCTAACGCCCGGACGGTCCCACGGACAGAACTGAATTCGATCACGAATTTGTCATCAATCAGGGGGTCGAATCCTATCGTTTGAGACCATTTTCAGCTCCAAATTCGAAAATTACAGACATTTGGGCAAAACGATATAGCACTCGTTCAAGTAGAACGAGCGCTAAAAAATGAAAACTTCTATTTCCAAAAATCATCTTTCCAAAGTTCTTATAACGCTCATAATTCGATTCCAGCATTGCAGCGCCCCACTGAGTTCTGTTCGTTAAATTAAAATTCGAAAATCACAAGACGTAGTGATGAACTTCCCTTAGGATACCAAGCCAGGCGTGAAGAACATCGCTACAAGCAGAGACAAAGAATACTTCGTCTGGAACATTCTACTACCTGATTTATTTTCTAATTTAATAGTCCAGATATCATGGGCAATTAAACGTTAAAATGAATCAGAAGGAAGTTAGAGATTGCTGAAATATTTTTCTGCCATTCTGGCCAATTGCGGTTATTTATTATTTTCATTAATTTTCCGCCTAAATCGGCGGAAGAATGAAACAGCCCCGAAATATCCTCAAATGAACATCGTTACTCTTGAATTTCCACAGAATGAATGTGTTTTCAAGCGCACGAAATTCTCTTTTTCTATATGATTCGTCTTCGGTCTTAATTAGAGGAAAATTAATATTGAGGATGAATTCACTGAATCTGACTTTACTTCATTAGATCCATTAACCTGGCCGAGAGAATAAGAATCACATAAAACACTTCAACGACTATAATAGTCATTCTACTGAACACCAAACTTTATTATTTCATTCTTCTCCATGTTGATTTCCACATGACAATTGTAAATAGATTTCTCACTTCCCATTTCCCACCAAATGTTTGTTACAGTTATAGTTTAAAAAGGGTTCTGATTACACCCTTCACAGCTCGCCTTACAGTTCCAGAGATCTGATGAAATCCAATATCTGTGAAGGCTTACGAGGCTAGTTCCTCACTCTTACAAGTTTCTTGCCGAATTCATTCTCTCCTTAGGCTCGCAATGGCAAAGCATTCCGTGACTAGGTGAATGGGGGTTTCTTCCTCCCCCCACAGAACCTACACTCGTTAGTGTCCAATAATCATCCTCAACAGGTGCTTCCTGAGGCGACAGTGTCCTGTAAGAACGCCAGTGAGGAGGTGTAATTGTTTCTTACCAAGATCCAAATATCTTCTGGATTTTGCTGTTTCAAAGTTCCGGAGGAACTTAGTGGAATGCTCAGTGCTTTAATAGCCGCTTGACTATCTGAGTGAGTGGCTATATCGCACTTCTGATAATTTCTTTCTAGATTTGTATCTAGACATCTTTCAATAGCTAAGATTTCCGCTTGAAAGACGCTCATGCAGGAGCCTAGCGACAGTGCACACTTGATACTTTGCTCGTATATCCAAGCGCCAGCTCCTGTAGAGGTTTTGGAACCATCTGTATACCATTTTACGGTATTATCTTTGAGGTTTCAATCGGTGTATTCCCATTCCCATTCCTCCCTTTTATCTCCAACCAAATCTTTCTCCACATTGTTGATTTTCTGCAGAATTGTATAGACTCCTGATATCGACAACACAACAATAATGTTTATTCTATGAATAATTATACATTATAAAGGGTGTTAGTGAATAAGTGCGAAAAACTTCATCAGGATTTGAGACAAAAATCCCTCCTGCTTTTTTTTTCGGCATGGAGCACCGTTTTATGTTGAAGAATAAAACATTTTGACGTAGCGTTTGTTTAGTTGAAATAACGACAAATACGCTTCAAAAAGTTGCATACGACAAAAAGACAAGAGAACTGAATGGTGAATTCGAAAATGACTGTTGGTTTTAAATATCATTCTGAAGCACCATTCCTTTTAGTTTTCCTTTTAGTTTTCGAGTAAAACCTTGTATCTCGAACAGAAGTTCATTATTATTCTTCTTTATCATCTCATTGTCAATAATTCGGCACCATCCGATAGTTACATTCTTTGAAAATATTGATTAACCGATAAATTGGAAAAAAGGCCATACTGGCTGCTAGATATTTCATGCGGGCTTCATAAACCAATATGATTATTTTTTACATGAGGAAACTTCCAACTATGGTTTCGATTCAACCGAATCGAATAAAATCCACACTTTCCTCGATACCATTTGCAGGGTCCCATTTCAAAAACACTCTTTGACAACATTGTATTCGCAACACTTTCAATTAGGATTTCGCAACGTTCTCTCCGAAAAATAATGAATGCTGTTATTCTATATACTATCTCGACATTAGTAGAAACAGAAAATATTTCTTTTGATCTTTGTCCCTTCGTTTTTCGCTTGCCAGAGGCTCAATACGTGCCCTAAAAAGAAAAATATCTGCTATGCTGAGGAAAGTGAAACGTTTGTGAATAGATTTTGGTTGTGACAGACGAATACAGGCCTCTAGAATTCGATATACGGATTTCCAAGAAAAAACATGGGTTATTTTTGGCTTAAATGATAGCTTTCATTTTATAAAAACGTTTTGCGAACTTGATACATTGAACATGACGCCATGTAGAAAAACGTTCCAATTTGTGAACCTTCAAGAACGCTTTGAAATTATTAAAATGCACTATAAAAATGGTGATAATTTGGCAGACATGGTTCGTAAAACTAGAACATTTTTGGGTCGTCGAGAAGCACCTTGTCTGACAGTAATAAAGAAACTGGTGAAAAAATTCGAGCTTCGTCATTACACCGTATTTTGCATAAAGTTTTGGGTTATAAAATTCAGTTAACACAAGAACTCAAGCCGGCCGATCATCAACAACGTCGTGTCTTTGCTGATTGGGTCGTTGAAATGTATGAAAATGATCCGGACCGTGTTATCTCTCCAAGAGGTGATCACAATAGGGATGTTGACTACTTTTTGGAATTTATTTTATTTTATAAATGAACCCTATACAAACACAAAAAAATTACTTTTTCCTTAAAAATATAGTAGTTGCCAATAAAAATGAGTAAATGAAAAGACAATTCAAAATTCCCGCGGAAATGCTCAATTTTGTCACGTTCTGATGATTACGTCATAATACGATCCCTTGTGGAAAAGTTCAATCTAAGCCTTCAAAATGAATACGTCGGTCTGTAAATGCTGAATGAGGTGCTTCTTTTATTTGTAATAATAAATATGAGTTAAAAGTCTGCTACTTACAAAGATAATTTCACGTTTTTAAGCTCCGCTGCACAAAAATCCTTGTTTTCAGCAAAGAAACTTGCGACCATAAGGAAATTTATCTTCGGTAAAAGTTACTACTATTACCCTTGATGAATCCTATCTCCATTATAAAGAAAATTGTAGATTATCGTTCTTGTAACGAACTAGGTATTATGTTCTCTTTCAGCTTTCAACTTCGTGAGTTCCAATCATAGATATGATATATTTACTATGGTTCAAGTCACAGAACCGTGGGTTACACAAAGCTTGATTGGCAATCAAATCGTTTATATTTAAGTAAGTCGATGGTTTATGTCAAAAATGAACTGAAAATTGCAGAGAAAATATGACATTTCAATAATCAAGGTGATTGGAGTTTTGTGGAACCCGGCCTATGAATGTATTTTGTTGATCTGAGCACCGAACATTCGAATTTGCAATGACAATACGGATAGTTTGACGTCACTATACGGATTACCTCTGATTGGCGTTCGCAGTCACGTGATAGTTGATAATAAATAACATAATTTAAATCAGTTTTATTCAATTCAACGAGAATAATAAGATCACTAAAATGGTTTTTTAGGATTGCAAAAATTTCCTTCTATGGGGAAAACCTCAATTTATATGAATTCGTAACATGAGTCAACATCCCTATTGGCCAGCGAGAACTTCTGATTTAACACTTTGCGACTTCTTCTTTTGGGGCCACGTGAAAGAGAAGGTCTACGCCAATAGCCCAGCGTCGATGCGAGACCTCGAAGATGGAATTCATGAGGCTATCCAGGACACAGCGTAGCCACTTTGCGATTTGAATATGGAAAATTTCATTAAAAGGATATGGTGGTCATTTCCACTATTAACGGCATAGCTTCTTCTTTATAATGAAGTAAACATCCAATCATCTATATTGAAAAATGGAATTTTTCTTTGCATATCAGAATAACACCTATTATCGGAAAACCCTTTATTTATTGTTCAGCAAATTTACTTTTGGGAATTACATACGAAACAAAATATCCAGTGGATAGCATTCCTCCTTGACGAAAATTTCAATGACGTTATTGAATACATGTTGTGGTATTTCATAGATACAATGTTTAATTTCGGATTTCAATACATCGAATATTTTCATGCTCGAATCTCTAAGTCTGAAGGCGTTAAATCACAAGAGTGTGAAGGCCAATTCTGGTCAAATAGGAAAATAAAATGCATAGAAAAATTCAATATTTTTTACTTTCGTTTTTGTGAGTCCAATTCTAACTAACTTGAATTCTGCGTGAAAAGAAGTTCATAGAAAGATTATTTCGCATCAATGGGCATCTTATTGGTCGCTATGAAGGTGTCAGGTGGGCCTGTATAATGTTGAAACGACATTTCTTTTCTGGAAATTACGTAAACTTTCATCCCTTTATAGTTGAAGGCAATAAAAAACACTATGCCATTGAAAAATTGTAGAATAATCAATTGAACACATAAAAACTCGGTTTTATAACCGAGAAATGTCCGAAATTGAATTCGAAAACTCCCAGTTCGAAAAAAAATCCATAATGACCTTATGCAGGGATAAGTTTGTTGTTCAACCACGCAGCATACTGCAAGCTCCAAGCTGGTCGTTTCGAGTTTGACAAATTCGTTAATTCATCATACTTTCAGGGAAGTTATTATCAAACGATGGACGTACGCGTTCATGACGTTTTATTTTCCCACACTGCCTTTAGGGGTACGAATATGTACCGTATTCAACGCGAGTATTAAATGAGTTCATAACTAGGAGTTTTTGAATACAGCGTTCTCTATCCTGAGATTTTTCTATACGCAGGTATTGGGTTATTTATAGATTCATTCGACTAGAATTTCCATAGTAAATGTCCTGTGAATTTTATTCAGAAAAAGAGCATAGAAAACTTTGCGTTGAAATTTTTTCGGACAAGACTCTTAACGGGTCTTTTCAATGAAAAATATAGGTTGCAGGAAGGCCTAACATAATTTGATGAGATAAATGTCATCATCATCTTATCATTTAGTGAAATTCATTTGGAAAACCGTGTCTATAATGTATTACAGTTTACATAAAATTATTATGGACCTTCTTGAGTTTTACAGTTGAAGTTATTGGGTTCTATTTCAATCCATCTTCAATGTTATCACTACAGACGATTTAACCAAAGTATTAGAACAGTGATGACCAAAATTACCATCATATGAACTAAAACAGAAAATAGCAAAATCTGAAAAAATTCCGAACTCTGAATTAAGAATCAAAGGAACATAATTTGTTTTCTATAGGTCTATTTCTTGAAGAAAAATTTGATTCTGCATTTTCGTGTTTTTTGATTTTTCACGATGATCGAAACATTCACTAATAAACTATAGCCATACCTAGAATATAACCACTGAATAGCCTTAAAAAGCGTTACTTATCCAGAGATTATACAACTTTGAAGCATTTGTTCTGTTTCTTGAGTATGGTATCAGTTTATTGTTGATGTGATTAAACTTTTTTAAGGAAATTTTTACTCCGATGACTTGCTTGCCTATTTGAGCTGCTTTTTGACGACGCAATTCCGTACCTACCAAAATAGTTATTATTGTATCAAGTGCGTAAAATGAGTGTTTTTGTCATGGCACATGAGAGTGTCAATTCACTCGAATGTGCCATGAAAACACGAATTTTACATGCACGAAATACAAACTACATTTTTTGTACAACTGTGAATGTGAATTTACATCGTCTGAAATACGTATAATTATTGAAGATAATGCTTCCAGTACAATATTTAAATGAATCCAGTGATCTTTCTGTGTCGTAACTATAGAAACAGTTTGTTGAAACTGTTTGAATCTTTGACAGTATTTGCTCGTAGTTGCTTCAATTTCGAATTATTTTAAAGAAGATGGATGTTGAACATGATAGTGGTGGTGATACCCCAGTAGATATGGCTGAAGAAGCAAATACAATTGTATCTAATATGTTACCAGCCAATCAAAGCTAATATATGAGAAAACATATAACCAATTTCGAGAATGGTGCAACAAGAACAACGTAAAAAAGATTTCTGAAAATGTGCTCACATGCTATTTCGAGGAAAAATCCAAAATTTTGAAACCTTATGGAGCTTAATGTTAAAAAACATTGAATGTTAAGGAAAATATTGATATAAGGAATTTTTTGAGTCGAAAAAAGCACGAAACGATCTGATATTTCATAGATTCTGGAAAATAACACTTCTACCTACGTATGTCGTTAGGAATCAAAGTTGAACAGCCACAAAAAAACACGATAAATTGCTAGAACTTTAATTTCTTCCCTGCAGAAAGCTGGAATATCCAATGAACTCGAAGATATAAGCCTGATGAAAAATATAATTCATAAAAGCGTATGAATATGATGCAGACGAAACTATTATTTCATTCTGATTTCAAATTAGCAATTATGAGTATCTGAAAATTATTTCTCCGAAAAATATCATGCCGGCTCAAAATAAAATCAATATCGATTTCCGTGTTTCATATGACCTTTCCTAATTTCCTACTTCAAGAACCAAAACGTATCTTTTCCAATACTTCGATTAATAGCCAACACAAATAAAAACAATTCGACCTAAAAATCGTACTGGATCTATAACAAAAGGTATAATTTTTAGACAGTCATCCATCATTCCCGAGTTATTATTCTAAATATCCAGAGAATTATGAATTACAGTTTCAGTTCTAAGTAATCGATTGCGTGCGTGTAAATAAAAACTTTTCGATACATATAAATTCACGTTGAATACTTCAAACGAACTTTCCGAGTGCCATGAAATAAAGCGAAGTTTTTAAATGTTAACTACACATTCTCAACGAAGTAGTTGTTAGTATATTCACGGCATTTCTGTTGAATATGAAATAACGATAAAACTAATGCACATTGGGTAAAATTACGCGAAGACATTAAAAATGGATACTTTCACATCCAGGTATAATTGAAAATAAGAGAATTAATAGGTTTACTTCTTGAAAGCTTGAAAGCTGAGTTAAGCAATAAAAAATGCAATATATATACAGGGTGTTCTGATTTGTTTCCGAAAAACTGAAATGGGTGATAGATCACATCATTTTAAGCAAAAAAGTTCCTATGAACATGGGTCCGCAAATGCTTCGTTTCCGAGATACAGGGTGTTAAAGTTGAATAAATAATTCGCGTTTTCTTTAAAATTTTTTGACTGCTTCGAAATTCTTCCATAAAATTTCGTATACAGGGGTTTTTTGGGACGATAAATTCAAATTTGTGGTCGATTTTGTTGTATTTTCAAGAGGGCGCCACCGGCAACCATTTCAACCCGTGTAAACCGTTGCAACTTCCTTGTGCTACCCTGTACCTACACCGTTTTGGACTTCTCTCCCCTTTTTCACTAAAAAAAGGTATACCGTATCGAAGTCGCTAGGAGCAATCGTTTCAGAGAAAAATGCATTTAAAGCCAAAGGGTTCCAAAACTTCTCCGGAAATTATTCCCATTCAAATATTTAATTTAAATTAATTTTGAAAATTTCTAAGGCTATGCATGCGGATTTTCTATTACCCACTAATAAGTAGAAGTGGTATGCTATAATTGTTTTTTTAGTGTTTTTAATATTCTGTTTCTTGAAATATTGAGTTGTTGGGATGCTTTACGAATTCTGAGTTCTTTATTTTCTTCGAAGGTCTGAAAAATCCTATTTCTCTGTAGATGATTTCTTCTTTGTATGCTTCGGGCCTTTGGTAACCCTCTAGAAAATACATCTAAGTTGACCACAAATTTGAATTTATCGTCCCAAGAAACCCCTGTATACGAAATTTCATGAAATAATATTAAAGAAAACGCGAATTATTTTTTCAACTCTAACGGCCTGTATCTCGGAAACGAAGAATTTCCGGACCATGTTTATAGGAACTTTTTTGCTTAAAATGATGTGATCTATCACCCATTTCAGTTTGTCGGAAACGAATCAGAACACCCTGTATGTAGCTTGTCAAATTCGAATAAAACTCACGGATACTGGAAAGATAGTGTTAGGTATGATAAGCTCGCTGTACTATGTACTGACATTATCCGCTAATTTTGTGTTCACGTTGTGAGCTGGATCAAGGCTAAAACAATGCACTATATTATCCTTCGCCTAGCCTTAGTTTCGGACACTCTTTCTGGGTGCTTCAATGATACAAATAGCCAAAAAAGTTGCGAATATTATTGAAAACCACGCTTAAAAAATAGGTCTTTTTAAAAATTATCACTAAAATAGACCATAAAGAATTCTTTTTCGCAGAGAAGTTTGATGATAATATGTCAGGAAGACTTTATGAACTGATGCAGATATCAAGATGTTTCTGGTTGACGAGTGAATTATTCAACAGTATATAAATCTAGGGTTGTTAGATAAATTTTGGTCATTTTGTGGACACTACAACTAGAAAACGTCAATATATTCGTTTTTGACGATGAAATTAGCTTTTTCAATTGCAAACTGCAATCGTGGTTACGAAAAACTGAAGAATAATTATTCTGCATTTGCGACATTTAAAGCTATTGTGAATAAACGAAGGATGACGCTAGAGATGTAAATACTCGTACACATGGAGACATCAAGATTCATAAGAAATTTTAATTGAGGAATTCAATCATTACTTTCCATCAGAATTCAGTAAAAAAGCTTATGTTTATCAAAACCTGATTCGTAAAATCCTTTCAACATGAACGCTGCTAAGGTTAATGAAGCAGTCCAGAAAGAACTCATTATTGAATTCAAGACAGAAACTGCGAGGATGCTGTGGAGTCGAATTTACTTCGTTTTGATGCAAAATGCCAATATCTATTTTATGGTTTTCTCGAAAATATTTATGCGGACAATGATTTTCTGCTCGTATTGTTATTGCTATACAAACTCAGATATCATCTCATTTCATATTTACGTATATGAAACAAAATGATATCTTCTTCTGTTATTTCTTACCGATTTTTTAATGTTTCAGTTTGATTATCATAGTTCATATTTTATCAGACCAATATAGTGTTCCCTGCTGACAAGAATAATCCAAAAGTGGTCCTTGATCAAGAAAAAGTCGGGAACTTCTGGCGAAAGAGGATGTCGGTTTTATTAGGGTCTACACCTCGATAACCCCGAAACGCTATCAGATGATCGAAGTAGAAATGAGAAACGGGCATGCTTAAAATCGAAAAAAGAAAACTTACCACTGGAGAACACCTGGCCGGTAGAAAGGAGCAAGATGAAAGCTGACAGCAAGGACGTCCCTCCATAAGACGAAACTCCGAGCCTTGTCATCGTAACCTGTATCAAAATAGAAAAAAAGATATTATAGCAAACCCTTTTTTTCTTCCTCCATCTGCTCCCTGAAGACTCGCTTATCACAGATTAACACAAGATTAAACGCAAATCGCAACACACATACACAATTATTTTTGTTAATACAACGGAGTTCGCACGGATTTTATATAGATGTATTATTTACACTTTTTGCTACAAGAAATAATTCGACTACTTTAAGAACTCGAGTTTTTATTCCAAATCTTGTCGGACTTTACTTCATTTTTTTCAACAATTTTTCCTGGTGTTTTCCACATCGATCATAAGTTTCTGGTGAAGAAAACCTGTTGGGAATACCATTCCTTCCATCATATTGGCGGTGGTTGAACAAGTTTGACTTCCTCGCGATTTCACGTCATTTTTGGTTTCAAGAGGAGACCGCGCGATACACAGGGTGTTCCCGGCGAGTGTGGTGTAGCGTTCTCGTGAAGAGCGTGGCCGCAACTGGAGAGCGTCGAGGCGCGTGCCGGGTCCGACGCCGAGCGTCGGGGACGTCAGCGCAAAGGGCTGGTGCGATGCGCTCAGGACGGCGACTTACCTAGTGGAGCGAGCACATGGAGGTTGTACGGCTGATGACAGAGGGAAATTTTTCGTTATGTTTGGGGGATAGTTGGAAGGCAAGTATCGCGTTGAATGGTTGTGTACTTGACTCGGTTCGCGCGATTTGGTTCGCACGTGTTTTCTGCTCGAGGTTTCGAAGCGGCGATTACTGTTAGGGTACATCGGTATTTTGACTGCGGCTGGATTAAATTGGCGCTACTGGTGAGTTTGATACGTGTTTGTCCATCTTTCGTGTGTTTTGGAAATTTTCACGGATATCGATATGATAATTAATGCAGGAATTACTTTTGAGAACATTTTGGTTAGAAATTTTGTAAGGAACGTAAATTTTCAACGAAGTCGATTCAAGAATCAATCGTTTTTCAGGTGTATGAACGCGCCAATTAAGTTTTGACTTTCTCGATTTTTGCCATGTTTAATGGAAATGATTTTGTGAAATACACTGTCGAGTTCAAAATTTCTCTGACTCACAAAAAAATATTTTTTATAACCACTTAAAAACTTCATTGTTGATTCATTTCTGGTCAATTTTTTGGATACTGATTTCAAACAGATGGTTTATCAGAATCAATCTAATTCGCTTGTACAGAATTTTGATCTTCAAAGTTTAATTCCTTCTCTGAAAATTTCGGAAACAATTCTACTGTTAGGGTACATCGGTATTTTGACTGCGGCTGGATTAAACTGACGCTACTGGTGAGATTGATACGTGTTGTCCATTTTTCGTGTGTTTTGGAAAGTTTCACGGATATCGATATGCTAATGAATGCAGAAATTATTTTTTAAAATATTTTGGTTGGAAATTTTGTTAGGAACGTAAATTTTTAACAATAGTCGATTCATAAATCAATTGTTTTTCAGGTGTATAAACGCACCAATTCAGCTTTGAGTGTCTCGAATTTTGTCATGTTTAATGAAAATGTTTTTGTGAAATAGACTGTCAAGTTCAAAATTCCTTTGACTCCTAGAAATTTCTGACCAATTTTACTCGTATCATGATAACGAAAATGTATATTCAACCATCGCTTTTTCGGATATTGATTTCAAAAAGAAGGTTTATCGAAACCAATCATTTTACTCGAATTCGCTCGTACAGAATTTTCACCTTCGAAGTTGATTCGTTCTCTGAAAATTTCAGTTTTATTCTTTCAGAAAAGAAATTATTCAATTTTTATTTTCTCAGGAATCTACGAGTGTCTATGTTCCGAAGATGCTCGTCAAGTATTAATTTCACTTTCCTTCTTCGAATCATATTTATTGTTGTTTTCGAGGCAGAAAATTCAGATTTAATTCGATATGGATTGTCGTTTCAGTCAAACGGCAAATTTGTTTATTTTTGACACCTAATTTGTCTTGATTGTTTGAATCATTGAGTTATTTTATCATGTTTCAAGTTATCTTTTGTATTGATATTTTGTTTATTGTCTGAATTGAACATCTTGGGAAACAAAAAACGGTTCACCATAAATCGCAAAATGGCGAATGCGCCACGATGTATAGGTATTATTTCGGTAATTTTCAACGGCGGATTCTGATAGAGTTTCTGATGCCATTTGTTTGAACCTTTCACCTTTTCTGAAAGTCGAGATATTGCTTCTAGGTCGAAAACGCTTGAATTCAAAATTCAACAAAAATCAAATAAATTTATAGTTGAATCGATTTTTATTCATAATTGCACTAGACTAATTCCACAAACGCGTCATCCATGATTTTCAATGTAGGTTTCTTATTACAGACAGTTAAGAAAAATATAAGCCTCATTCTATTACTGAAAAAACGCAAAAAAGGCACTGTGTTTGTTATACCATGTCTAAAACATGCTTTACAACGAACAAAACTGAATAAACTGCAAATCAACCTTCGTGCAACGAAGGTATCCTTGGAAAACTACCTGATGAGGTATAATGTTTCTCATTTCCCTAAACCTCTTGTAATTCGAACACGCAACTGTCTGAAAAACTATTGAAACAATCAGGAAAGTAGCATTCGCTGAAATAGAATTCTTAGCCATTAAGACTCATTCTGAAGTGATTTAAGTACCTACATTACTTTGGGATAATGAACCATTGCAAGTGAACTCATTTGAATGCGTACAATTAATTTGAAGGAAGTGAAACTGAGAATGACTGAATTTTGCCATGCGAAAAATTATGCTTTTATACCACATAGTACCATGAGATCAAGAAAAATAATAAAAATAAATATCCTTAATAATGATTGTACAGGTGGTTCTGAATTGATGCGACATATTTGAAGGGGTGATTCCTCATCATTTTGCAACTACCATAAATGCATCGTTTACAAAATACCAGGTGTTGAAGTTTAACTTGAAAACTAACTAAGTTGCGCCGCTCAGATATTTAGAACTAAATACTATTTCTGAACTCTCCGTTCAGGATTTGTTACAAAAATTTCTTCTTCCTGTGGAGCGTCGATTTTTTGTGAAGACATGGAAAATCTTAATTTAGCGTCTTTACTATACAGGGTGTCCGGGGAATAACTGTACATACTCTTACCAGAGATAGAGTGGCACTAGCTGACTACTGATTGACTATAAAAAATTAATTTCCTAATTTCCCTAGAAAACTACAGGGTGTTTTTCCAACTTCATGGAAATACTTAGACCATCATAAAATCCAAAATTATTGACGGATATTATTGAAACTTGAGGGGTTATTGGCACATGCTAAGGTCGAGTCAGAAATACATCAATAATTCCATTATTCCAGGACCGGACTCATTAATCTTCATTTATATTGTTCAGGGTGAAAAAAACACTTTGTATTTCGGATAACGAATAATTGATTCGCTTTTTAGAAAGAAGCTAGATTATGCTTCAATTTATGATATCGCTTAAAGTTGTCACATCAACAATTATTTTTTTATGAATTTTTGAATTTGGAAAAAGTTCAAAAAATTGAATTCATTCACCTGAACAGGACTTAGTCACCTTATGGAGGTCGAAAATAAATAATAAATTTTCTTTAAAAAGTCACTGAAGGTGAGGAAGACTATAATAATTTGTTTATATACTGGGTGGCCACCCTAGACGCGGATCTCATTGCGATGAAGTGAATGAAGGTATATTGCGAAAAAAAATTATTGGCGACATGTATAGGGTATACATAAGCATATTTCAATATTATTCGTGTGTATACCGGGTGTTCGACAACAAAGATATAGACCAAAGTGACACTTCTTCCAATGATCACCCGGTATACATACGATAAATATGCTTATGTATACCCTATGCATGTCGCCAATAATTTTTTTTCGCAATATACCTTCATTCACTCCATCGCAATGAGATCCGCGTCTAGGGTGGCCACCCAGTATATCAACAAATTATTATAGTCTTCCTCACCTTCAGTGACTTTTTAAAGAAAATTTATTATTTATTTTCGACCTCCACAAGGTGACCAAGTCCTGTTCAGGTAAATAAATTCACTTTTTCGAACTTTTACCAAATTCAAAAATTTACAAAAAAATAATTGTTGATGTGACAACTTCAAGCGATACCACAAACTGAAGCATAATTTAGCTTTTTTCTAAAAAATAAATCAATTATTCGTAATTCGAAATACAAAGTGTTTTTTCACCCTGAACACTATAAATGAATATTAATGAATCCGGCCCTGGAATAATGAAATTATTGATGTTTTTCTGACTCGACCTCAGCATGTGCCAATAAGCCCTCAAGTTTCAATAATATCTGTCAATAAGTTTGGATTTTATGATGGTCTGAGTATTTCCATGAAGATGGAAAAACACCCTGTAGTTTTCTAGGGAAACCCAGAAATTAATTTTTTATAGTCAATCAGTAGTCAGCCAGTGCAACTCTATCTCTGGTAAGAGTATGTACAGTTATTCCCCGGACACCCTGTAAATGTGTTGAAGTTTCAACAAATACGCGATGAAATGTTTTTTTATCTCACATAAAAACGACGCTCATGAGATTTTTGTCACAAATTGAACGAAGATATTAAAAACGATTGTAAGTTTAAAATATCTTATCGACAAACCCTATTTTTGGGGAAGTTTTCAGCAAAAATTCAACATCTTGGAAACAATGCATTCCCGAAAAAAATCCTCTTAAAATGATCAGAGGAATCACCCTCGTCAATTTTTCGCATAAATTCAGAAACGCCCTGTATATTGACTACCTCATTAAATATTTCATGTCCGCAAATAGGCCCAATTTCGAACTGCAATCAAAATTAAAAGTTGCATTGATGAATATCAATAATTGCATATCTGAAAATGAAGAAAAAAATTAATCGAATAAAAAAACACTATCGAATTATTTATCATTTCAAAACGAAACTGCCAAGTTAACTATAATTAAAATAAATATATAGAGCTGTTCTCGCAACGCTGCACTTAAATTTTTTTTATGATCATTGGTTTTCGTGTTATAAAAGGGTGTACTCAAAATTTCACGACTACGCGATTATATGGAATTAACCAATATTCGTAAAAAAAACTTAAATAAAAAAACACTGGGGAATTGCGTATTATTTGAAATGAAGGAAAAAACATAATTTTGAGGAGTTTATTAATCTCAAAAATTATCTGTAACTGTATAATGTGTGCAGACAGCATTCTTCAAAGTTTTCGGTGCAAAACTAAAAAATCGAATTATTTTTTTTGAAAACTGATTTGATATTAAAGTAATCTGTTCGAAAACAGTCTTTCACATTGAAAGTTACCTTGACTCTCTCCTTTCTTATGGGTACGTCTCTCCTTTCTTATGGGTACGTCGTTTTCGACAGAGAATGCATCGATAATTAATATCAATTTCTTTTGGAAACATCAGTAAACGAACTTGCGCGCTTGATCATATTGCAAAAACAGTCAAACCAATTTGAATACTTCGTGATTCTGCTAATGAGATCAACACACAACTGAATTTTTGAGGTGATTAAAAGAGTTTTACAAAAAATCAGAACTCATGAATGAATGGAATGCTTTTCCCCAATCTTTTAGTCACTCTTCTCTAGTTTTTTGAGCCCTGGTTCTTCTTAAACCAATGCTATATCGTTTTGCCGAAATGTCTGTTATATTCGAATTTCTAGGCGAAAATTGTTTCAAATGATAGGATTCTACTCCATGATGACGAAGTCGTGAATTCTGTCCGTGGAGCCGTCCAGCCGGCCGTTAGCACGATAACTTTCGAAGGGATTGTCCTAGAGACTTGAAATTTTCAGGGCGAGTTCGATACCCAAATGGTTCGGTTAAGTTCGCTAACCAGTCAAATCGTACAGGGTGTCCCATAAAATATTGCCCTTCAAAATTTTTCTTCCCCAATATCTCAGACGAAACAAAACCCATCGAAATGAAATGTTGCGGCCATATGAAAGATGCTCATAATAAGTTTTATGCAAAATTTTGTGGCCATAGTGTAAACAGAACCATAAAAAATTCAATTGGAATATTGAAGAGAAGAACCTTCATATTTCCATAAAAAATAACCGATTCAAAAGGAATTTTTTTTTGCGATTGAAAACTGTTATACTGAATTTTTATGCGAAACTTTGTGGCCATAGGGTCACCAGAAACCATAGTAAATACAATTAGAAAAATGAAAAAAAAACTCTATATTTCTATAACAGGATAACCGATTCAGGTCGAATTTTTTCTGTAAATCAAGACTGATATACTGAATGTTCATGCAAAATTTCAAGAGGATCGCATCATCAGAACCATAGAATTTAATTTTTGTAATTAGTTATTGTTTACATATTTCATTTTTCTAACGAGTTCCATAATATAATTCCAATTATGCTGACATTCTGCCTATCTATATTAGGTATCGATCTCAACTCCCATATTGAATTTTAAAGAAATAGTCTTATTGCTCCACCAAAGAAAGAACGCTCAAAAGCTCCTGCTCAGAGATTTTCTTGAATTTTTTCTATTTTTGAATCCAATCGATACCATCTTTCAACTGATGATCATAAAAATTGAATATTAATATCGAAAAGAAATAATCAACCCTTATTATTAAACGGTTCGGACATTTATATGCAAGTATAACCGTTTTCTATTCCATTTCGAGACAATAAAACTAACTTAATATTTACGGAAGAACTTCTGAAGAGGGAGCTCTCCAATTAAGGTATGCTGTTGGGAAAATCATGCTGAATAATCGAATAGCAGAGTTCTTCCTTCATCGTGTCGGTGGTTTCTTCCAACAAACTTTTCACTTTGTATATCCGCCAACATACCAGTACTTTCACATGGAAGGACAATCTCTTGCAGGAAAGTTAACGTGTTTCGTTTATGTTGTCATGTTTACATGGGCTGAGAGTGTGCTACAACTTCGAAATGGCTTTTCAGCTCTGAGGCTTAGTACATACTCGTAGGAACCGATCGGACTAGGAAGCCCCTGATCTTTTCCCTGTTAGAAATGGGAGAGAAAAGCCCTGACCGAGATTCAAAAAGTACTGACACGATGGTGAAAGCTCATTCAGGTTAACCTTTCATCAAACAAAACGGATCTCTTTGTTACCGTTTTTCCAAATTTTACTCTGAAAAAAGTTATATGCTTCAGAAGGCGTTCAAATAGTTACAGTTTTGGTTACATGGAACGTATTCAGACATTCAATTTAAGTGATGTCGGAATTCTGCAGAAAATATAGCACAGAATCCGAAATTCTAAAATTTGTTCTCAAACTTTCATTTGTTTGGAACTTGATTCGATCAAACCTCAAAATTTGTCAGTATATTTCTTATATTACGTTTAAGTTTCAGATCCTTATGTCCAATGAAATAGAGTTATTGTTCCTTATATAAAAATGAGTATTTATTTTACATATTTTCAGTTTCGTCGGTCAATCAGATTGCAGATTGTAGGAAATACGCAATTGCTTCAAGGTTTATACATACAGGGTTGGGATAAAGTTTGGCACCAAATTAATATATTTAAAACGGAACGGACGATAATTTTGAAATTTGGCAGCTTAATGTAATGGACCACAATGCATTTGATGAGCATATTTTCATTAATGAGATACTTCCGGTTTAACCGGAAATTACCAATTTTTTTTTATTTAAATGGGAGACCCAGTATATTTCTGCAGATTCTGAAGGAGCACTTTGTTTCGTATCTGTCCATACCAGGTTCCATGTAAAAATTATCTGTAAAAAGAAGAAATAAAGTTTTTTTTGTCCAATTGAGGAAAAAGTGGATTGGACGGAGAGGACGCATAGAGTGGCCTGCTCGTTCTCCAGATCTCAGCCCATTAAACATTTTTCTTTGGGGTTATCTAAAATCACGTGTTTATGTTAATAGACCAGCATGCTTGCAGGAATTGAGACAACGGGTTCTTGATGAATGTGCATTAATACATGGAGAAGTCTTGAGAAAAGGTACTCAAGAATTTGTTAATAGACTGGCATATTGTCTGAAGGTGAATGGCAAGCACTTCGAACATTTAAAATGATTTTATTTTAAAATTATTTTTAATAAATTTTTTCTACTAGTAAAAGCCCTGTATTTCTTCTTTTTATAGATTTTCATAAAAATACGTCATGAAAAGCAGAAAGAGTTATCTACTACAAAGTATTTCGTTTTATTTCTCACTATCGATACAAATAACAACGATTTATTTATTTGAATGGATTTTTTCTCAAATGTACAAAAAGACTGAATTTCTTCTTTTTACAGAGAATTTTTACATGGAACCCGATATGGACAGATCCGAAACAAGGTGCACTTTCAGAATCTGCAGAAATATACTTCTTTGTATGCAGATATTTCTACGCTAAGCTATAGCCTTTTTAAATCTTCAATGAAGTTACTCAAAGAAAACATTAAACATGGGAAATTATAATGAAGATTTCACAAAAGCCAATAAATGCAAGCAAAGCTAGAGAAAATCTGAAAATGGACAGGGACTGAAAAAATGAATTCATAAAATATTTGGTTATGTTATTGATAAGTTTGACACTTTAAATCCTTAACCTGATGTGTTCGTAAACTCAGTACCCGGGTCCGTGATCCGAGTAGAACCGTCACGTGACCCAATGGATCGAGTTTATAACCCTGAGTAAGTTTCCGACAACGCTTATTCATTCTTGTCTAAAGCAAAAAAAATTTTGTTATACAGAAAAAAACTTTTTTATAGTGTCAATTGACGAAACAAGCAGTATTTCCATACATTTTTTATTGTTAATTTATATACATAATCAAAAAAGTGTTAGAGTACATTTATAATAGCTTAATAGGCATTTTATGTAGGTATATGTATACGATACACAATTTTTTGGGCAAATAATTGGTGATTTTCGTTAGAGTGATTCAATGTAGAAACATTTTATTTTCAAAAAAATTTCGCCTTTTCTCAAAGATTCACAAATATTTTCCGGAACCCCTTCAATGCACCGGAAAGCGAGGCAACACGTTTTATAGGCTTGAAGTACCACTTTACGATTTGGTTTTTCAGCGGGTTGCTCCTCAGAAACAACGCTGTCGGTATCGTCGCAGCTATTGTAGTGATGCATTTGACATTGTTTCAAAAGTCCTTGTCAGCTGGAAGTTTTCTTGTTACAATATTAACAGCGACATCAACGAAATCATTTAGAGTAACCCTGTCATTATCAACATTTCCAGGTGATTCCAACGTTTCAGAAGGATTCATTACCTACCTACTGCATAATTATGGAAAAAACCCAGCCTCATACTTTTTCATCAATTTCCATTCAAGGAGTGACGTTCTTGTTCTAGTAATATTTCGTTAAAGAAAGAATTTACTTCGTTTGAGTGGGTGTTTTTTACATGGCATTTGATTCAAGGTGCAGACGTTCGCTATAGAGAAGTTTCTACTGTAGTTTATTTTCATCATTCCAACATTCGAAGGGGCATGTGTCAAATTTCCATAGCCTGCTGAATGCAGTATAGTTTCAAGTTTCATTCTCTTATCGAACCTTGGCTGCAGATGGCGCCAGGTCAAATCGTTTTATCTCCGCAAACGGCCATTACATTTGACTAGATTGGTTTTCCATTATTGCTTCTAATCTCATCCCTGCACACCCCAACCCTTATTCTTGTCTACGGCCTGGGATATATACCAGATACGCATCTTTATGTCTCTTATTTAATGTGTCAGAAATCCAATTTATGTCAAATTTAGTGGAGTCTTTTAACGGCTCAGTCGGAAAGGAGAACTCAATTTCATTGTGTGTTCGAGAATTCTTTTTCTTTCTCCTGCGGCGCCGGGTCGGAATTACTCGTAACCCCAGTTAGGGACGTACAATTTTGTTTTTCGTTTCACAACGGTAATTGCCAATGATTCCCTCGAATTTTTTTCCTGATGTGTTTTGCGAGATTGCTTCGGATGTCGGGAAAGGTACGGTATTTTATGCTTTTGTATTCGGTGGTTTATGCTGATTGCTTGCAAAGGCGAGTGTATTTCGATATCAGTAGACCTGTATACTCATTTAAAGATAGGATGAAATAGAAACTAAAAACTTCGTTGAGATTGGGGTTGAGTTCAGCTTTCGAAGATCTAGTACTACATCTCCTGAATTGAAAGAGGTGGAAAAAAACAATATACATGTCATTTTCTATTTTCTTTGAGAAACTTAAAGTGTTTTGAATATGGCCAATAATTTTGATTGAGTGCGAAAGTAAGTTCGGGGCAGTTTTCTTAGTATGTACTTTTTACTAGTGTTATCCAAAGTTTCGTGCAGATACAGATTTTGGAGAAATAAAAAAAATTCAAATGGAAACGATAGTGTGCCGAACTATTTTATTTCAATGGACTGTTACGGATTTATCTATCATACATATTATAATGTATCAATTCTATGATATAGAAAACTGTTAAGCAAACCGACATATTTCCCAATGGATAACTGATTCAGCGATTTTTTGTGAATATTTTCAACATGTATTGTTGTATGTAGGTTTCAAACAGTCAATATCTCTGTAAGACAAGAAAGAAAGTTCAACCATAATGTTTTTTATTGGCAGCAAAAAGTTTCCATTAGAATCTGACGTTAATTTTTTGTTTTAGATTACCAACCTTGAAAAAACTACCCCTGAATATTTCTTCAAACAATTCAGTCGAAGAAAAACTGTCAAAACAATTTTTCATACGCATTCGTCATTATGCGATTTGTGATAGAATATTCAATACAGACAATAAACCAAACATCAACTCAAAAGATACTTTGAAATATATTGAGGCAATAATTAAAACAATTAAATTAAATAAGGTGTCAAAATGAAAATAAGGTGAATACATTATAATTTATAAATTCTATTTCTGAGGGTTATGAATCTCCGAAAAATGATGAGAAATTGTTTCAACATATTTTACTTGGGAATCGTTTAAAAGAAAGCAATGTTGAAAAAATATCTGGGCGTAGTTTTTGAGGGGTGGTAATCTAAAAAACAATTCATAAATTGATTGTAGTCTCGTAGAATTTTCAGCATTTCAATGATACACAGAAATAATCTTTTTGTGTATTTTCTATGATGAATCGAGGTGTTCCGAAATTCATCTACCTAGTTTATTGGAAAAAATGATTTGTTTGATTCGAAGAACCACAAAAATTGTTCGTTTGTCCAATAAACAATAACTTACATACCATATTTAATAGTACATATCGTGAAGGGCAACCGCATTTATTCATACGAGTAACTTTGATACTATCTAGTGAAAAAGCTGGAAACAAAACAGCACACAATTAATAAATGTCAGAATGTTATCAGCTACACGTCCTGCTTGTCGTTTTTATGGCTACTAATTGCACAACTTATGTAATACATAAGTATTTCAAAATATCAGTAGCGAAAATCAAAACTAAAAGAATTTCTCAAGTTGGGATGTGGATCTAACATATTAAGGGTAAATACGAGATGGGGGACACAAAAAAAGTCTGAATGCAATAATGGAAAACCAATCTATTGAAATTTAAGGACTGCATAAACGATTTTCTTTCAGCCTCATTTGTGGCGGGGACTTAAATTATTAGGGCGGATAAGGGAGGAACAGCATCTTGTAACTTTTCAATCGGACTGATATTGAACAATTCGCCCTAAGTAGTGGTAGCTTGCTTTGTGATCGAATATAAGAACTCGTTCGTTATTGAAGTGAGTTAGGAGCGTTGATATTGTTTGTAAGAAGAAAACCAATAAGAGCAAAGAATCTCTCGTTTTATAACAGATATCCCAGAGGCAAATATTTGAGTGGTATTAGAAAATCTTCATTTCAAATTTGAATATCTTCATAACAGTTTACATAAGTTTTATTTTATTCATTCAATAATTGAATCTCGTAACATGTTGTTTTATTTTTTCTATATAATGAGTAAAATAAAATTGTAAAAAACGAGTTGATAATAAGATTTTTTTCCATTGACCACATTGAACAAATAGAGTATAAATAATTCTTAATTGAAATATATTTTCATTTCGCACGAGACATGTAAATTTCTATGTTTCAGTAGAATCGTTACACTCATTTCACTTCTGAATACTTTATGTTCCGAAGAAACATTCAGAATTAAATTATCTTCAATGACACAGTTAAAAAGGTATGTTCATGGAAAAAAAATTTGAAAGCGCCGCGACGTCTGGCGTCTTAATTATTTTCAGCGACTTTTATGCACATCTCAAGTCAACATTGACTTGTACCAAATACCGTCAACAGAATAAGAAAATATTCATCTCTTTTCGAGAAAAATTAGGTTACCAAGATACGAACTCGCAAACATAGATCTATAACGAACTCAGTACTTCATTATTCATTTTTTTTGTATACTTTCACTAAAAGCCATACTTTCATAATGTTATTTTCTGGTCCAATAGATTCATTATCGTTCAATTAACTGATCGGTTAATGAATTCTGGTGAAATTCTCTATCTGAAATCCATTCGGCTATCATTAGAATTATAACTTTCTCAGTCAAAATAACAATTCCATGCCGGCATAGACTATCGATCCTAAACTACAACAATAGAGGATTATATCGGGCTTTGTTCCGAGCTTATTCCTCCTGAATTATGTTTATTTTCCAATCCAGCGCACAACAATCAAAACTGAACAAAAGACTAATTTCACTATCTTCGTTCCCAAATTTCTCGAGCAATTATTCCGAAAGATTTTGCTATCATTTCGGAAAGTGGTGTTGCTGTGTTTTTCCTTCTGAACTCATCTGAAAGCTTTTGTTGTTTTTACGAATGAATTCCTCCATAGTATGTTCTCTTGAGATTAGTAAGAAATAAAATAAAACACACTACCTATGTATTATTTATTATAATCTTCGGGTATCGATTTCGGAATCATTCCATCATCAGGCCAGCTGAAAGTTTACAAATGTAGAAAATGTATTTATGTATAGTCCATTCACGAAAGTTTGAGCGCATAGTAGGCGTTTGTTCATTTATCTGAAGTTGGAAGTATTTGCTGTCATAACGTAAAATAAAGTCAACGTTGCCGAATGAACCCGGCCTCGTCCGACGAGCTTGCGAGTTATCAGAGAACCCTATGCAATATTGACAACATTGCGTATCAATCTGACAATAAAATAATTAACATAACCTAAAATTTAAATATGCACAGTGGAATATGACAAATTTCCATGGCCAACCGACGGCTCAACCTTTCGTGAACTGGACTGTAGGTGAGAGTATGCAACTTACTGTCTTTGAATTAAAATGAACATAAATCGTTTAGAAACATTTAAAATGGTTTTCTATTGTCAGAATTTTTGAAATTTTTTCATCTCCAGTCAACTTTTAGTACCGGTATATCTGTTCTTGCAGAAGTGTCAACTGAATAGTATTTACTGTTGTTTTTTAAGAAACTATGAGTTTGAAAATGCTCTTTCTGTTAAATTCTATATTATCATTAGGTAAAAATTGGTCTCGAAATTGGTTGTCTTTATTAATTAAAATTTCTAGTTGTTCCAGTTATATTATTTTATGGTAGTTATTTTCTTTATGAAGTATTTTCAGATTATCAAATGTGATATTATGTCCGATATCGTTTAGATTTGTGCCTAAAGCGGAATGGGGTTGATTTCTTTTGTGTTCATTGAATCTTTTTTCTACGTTGTCATTCCTATACAAATGGAGGGCAGTTTGTGCATGTTATATCATAGACTTAGCTGGATTCACGTTTAGATTTCATTTTATTATTAATCAGTATATCCGCTAATGTTCAGTATCGTTTACTCGTTAGTGTATAATTGTATTTCTCTAGAGTATGGTTTAGTTTTTCATGAAGATCGACACCGTATTACAAAGATCTTCATGAAAAACTAAACCATACTCTAGAGAAATACAATTTCACGCAGCAGGAGTCTCAGAGCCTAGGTTTCAGTTGAAATTATTGAAGTTGTTTTAAAATGTTCGAACATTTCCTCGAATTTATCATTATTATTTTTATCTTATCATGTCTATCTCGTCCAAAGATTGAATTTTGTTGAGGTATACGAAAAGGTATAATATAAAAATGGACTTATCTGAAACTTATCCAGCATTTTTCGGCTAAACAAAAAATTCGTGAGGCTCACACAGGTGAAGTTGCACCCTGTTCAAGGGGTGACTTTTCGAAGAAACTCCTCATTCCTTACCTTCGTGACCCATGATCGAAACTGCCAATCCACGGTTTGAAACTACCGTGAGTTCCCTCTCACCCCATAATGAGCCAACTTTAACAATGAAGGCAAAAAATTCAATTTGAATACCACACCGTTAATTTAATGAACGGTTCTCCTTCTTGCCTTCGTATTGTTTTAAGGGTAGCGGGTTTTATTACCTGTTGAAAAAGGGGTAATTGCTCACGAGAGCTGCTTCAAAGAAGGACGGACAAAAACATTTTTCAAGGGTATTTTATTCCAGTTTGTTGGCTACGCTGAAACGGGGGGCAGCTGGGATAAATAAACTCTTCAACGAGCCCAGATTATTAGATCTATCCGTCTGTGTGCTTTCGTTTGCCTGCAATTCAGTAATTTTTTAATATTAAAATGATTTGGAATCATTAGACAAGGTTTACTGGAGGAAAAATAAATTTTGGCAGGGGAAATTAATTAGAAAAAAAATACATCGGAATTTGAAAATTTTCATGGTTGAGTTCCAGAATCAAACAACTTAGAGACAAATAACGATTCAGTTGAAATATATTTTGATTAATCATAACTGAAAAAAAATCGAGATATACTAAGAAAAAGTTGACTAGTTTTAATCATCTAATTTGAACTAGGGAAAAATATGAATCAATGAAAAGGTTAACTTATTCTTGACGTTTCTCAAGCCTGGAGATCTTGGTGATCTTTCTATAACTGCAACTTGACTAGTCGATTTCAAACGCTTATTGTCAAATGAAGGGAAGAGTGTTATATTATTATACAGGGTCTCTATAAATGATTGTAACAGCGGAGTTGGCTTTGCATTATGCAAACCACAGAATTTTGTGATCATGCTATGCTCTGATTGGTTAGAGATTGGTATTCTGCAATCCAAAGCCAACTGCGCTGTTACAATCATTTATAAAGACCCTGTATTAATATTTATATGTTATTTATTATACAAGGGAAAAATGTATTAATATTATATTATATTATATATTAATATTATATTATATATTAATGTTATATTAGATTTAAGCTCGAGGTTATGTTCTCTTCTGATCCGAAGCGGAGAAAGACAAAAAACCGGGACCTAAAATCATGATACACTATTTTTTTCTTAGACTGGAAAAACGACGATTAAATAGTGAAAGAAATGAATAAATATAACTTTTCATGAAATAAATTTTTTCTCCGGGGAAAAAATGAGTACTTTCTTTCCGGATATACATAAATATAAACTCACTTTTTTCTCAGGAAAAAAGTAATTTAGTTTTATTTTATTACCTGTCAATGGAGAAAGAATGTCAATTTCTCTCCCGTAACAGAAAAACAGTTTTTTCCATAGTAACGACAGAAGAATATCACTGAATGCATAAAAATATTGTATTGGAAGCATAATCTTTAATAATTATATTTCAGACGATGGAAATTCACATTCCCAGTTTACTAAATTGTTGTTTGTATTTCGTGCGTATGAAATTCGTGTTTTTTATGGCAGATTCGAGTGAATTTTCGGTCACGACCTAAGGTCTCCGCTAAAAATTAACACTCTCATATGCCATGAAAAAACACTAATTTTACGCACTTTATACAAAATTACTATCTTGCGCAGTGCACTTCTGAAAAGAACGAATTAAAAGCTCATATCGCCTATTAAATATTATCTCAAATGAAATCTCCCAGTTATGAAGCTGAATTCGGTTCTGCTCATCAGAGGAAACAGCTTCGAAATCCAGCCTCAGCCCGCGACTTCTTCTAAAACTTCAGAGGGAAATTAATTAACATTTGAAATATATTTTGCTCTTTCTGTCTCTGTCCCAGAGCATTCAGCGCTCGGGGCGAAATTCAATTCAAATGTCATCATTGAAAATAATACGAAAATCTACCAGATTGCGGAACTTCACCTTTTCGAGCTCGGCCAGAGTCATTATCTGACTGAAAGTTTTCATTTCATTCAATTGAGATGGTGAATAGAACGACCATCCACTGGAAAGATACGAGATTCGCTGTGGAAAACGGCATAGAAATTAGCCTTGGAATAATAATTGATTGCTCGATGTGGGCGATATTGGTGTTTGTGTTAAATTGATATCAAACCCTTGAATGACCAACGTCATGGAAAAACTTTATTGTTTTCGAAATATTTCTTCTGAAAAAGAACCTCAACGGTTGATGTCTCATTAAATGGACGTTTTGAGTGCTCAAAAGACCAGTTGTTTCAGTAGATGTGAGAGGCTCGCATGTCGTTGAAAAGAGCGATACGTCTTCGGCAGTTGGTTTTCTCATTTCTTGGGTGATAACTGGCAAAAAATGGGTTTGTACGACTCATAATTGAATGTTTTGCGTTGTTATACAGGTGGCGACATGCCACCATTTCTTTAGAGGTGCTTCGTAAGCGAACAATTTTTGTTAGATCATCTTGACACACTCATAGATTAGATTAGATAGCGGTCGATCGGCACGTTTATGACCCTTCTGCACTGCGACCAATAAGGTCTTTTGTGTGTTACCATGCTAAAACTACGTTTTTCCCAGGAATCTAACCTCCTTAGCAAAGCTGGTTACTTCCTTAGGAGACTTCGCTCTTATGTCGGCTGGCGTTAATAACGCGCCACCTAGTAGAGTAAGTCTGGTTTGCGCCAGCGCAGTGCATTGGCATAGTATGTGCTCGGTGGATTCAAATAACCTACAAATGTCGGAGTTTTCTTTACCGATCTTGTGTAGGTGAGTTCCTTCTAAGACGAGATGTCGGGAAGACTACTGTCACCGCGTCTTGCTTTGGAACTCAAAGTTAATTAAATACATTGCATCAGTCGAAAAATATTGTGTTACAGTTTGATAATAAGTCAAAATAATCTTTTTTAGAGTATATATGTGTGAATTTATGTGAGGATTGTGTGGATTTTGGAAGTTACACTTTGTCGGGGTAACCCACGTGGGATGGTATAGGTTCATCCTAGACTCCTCAGCCCCAGGAATCATCCCACAGCATATTGAATATAATTTATTTATCGAATTTACGTGATTTTGGGCACATAGCATAACTGCTGAGCCTAATTCCTGATCTGGTACACAACAGGGGGGTTTTGCTGCTGCCCAGATTAGGGACCTGAGAAAATCAAATCAAATCTTGTGAAGGTGATATCTCACGGGACAATGCCCTGTGAGAAGGCCGATTAGCAGCCTTAACTCGTTTTTTGACAACAATAGAGCTTGTTGAGCCTTCTCTTTGGAAGGTTCGATTAGTCTCTTTGCTTGTCTTTGACCGGATGTGTTTCTCCAGTAAGAGTGTTTCTCCCTTTTTTCCCAAACGCCTACCTCTGCCCTAATCAGTGTAGGTGATACCCAACAGGAGGGCACGGATTCGGTGAAGGGTGTGTTTGCTCCTCTTTTTGCAAGGGCATCAGCTTTTTCGTTTCCCTCAATGTTCTGGTGGGCAGGTACCCAAGATAAGACACACTCATAAGGTCGACCGATGTGCTTTTCAGCTCATACGCGTAAATACCTGTACTATTCGTCACGTGTTTCAGAAAACCGCAATCGTAAATATCCGAAATACAGTGGAACTTCCCTATAGCGAATGTCTAAAAAACGAATTTCTCTGTATAACGTATTTAGTTCAAGACATTGCACCTTGAATTCAAATTCCATGTTGAAAACTCCCTGTGAAACAAAATAAAAGTCTATCTATAACGAAACATTCCAAGAACATCACTCTTTGAATGGGTATTAGTAAAAAAGTATAGGGGTGGGGTTTTTCCATATTTATGCTGGACGTAGGTAATAAATCCCGACCATAAACTAAACTATTACAGTGAGCGGATAGATCTTTCTGAAACGTTGGAATCAGCTGGAAATGTTGATGACGAATGTATTACTCTGAATGGTTTCGTTAATGTCGATGTTAATATTATAACAAATGAACTTCCAACTGAAAAGGATGTGTCAAATGCGGTGTTGGAGATCGCTACGATAGCAGTGATGATACCCAGAGCGATGATTTCGAAGAGCCACCCGTCTAAAAACCAAATCGTTAAGAGAAACTTCAAGACTTTCAATGGAGTCGCCTCGCTTTCCGGAAAATATTTTTGAATCTTTGAAGAATAAAATGTATTTCAATTGTAGCACTCAGACAAAAATTACAAATTATTCGCCCAAAAAATTGTAAATATGTATTGTATACGTACCTACATAATTAGAAATGCACTTACACACCCTTTCGATATATGAATTCACAAAAAAAATGCGAGGAAATATTGCTTGCTTCGATATTTGACATTACAGAAATACTTTTTCAGTATAACGAAATTTCTGGATAACGAAATTTTTTAGCGTATTATGCGATTTCGTTCGTTCCATTGTATTTTGGTCGCATCTATTTTGAGGTAGCGATAAAGTTGTGTTGGTGCACGAGTAACCTTATATCCATTCAATGAAGGGTGCAATCTCAGCAAATCTCCCACGATCCTTGCAACCTGAAATAAGGAAAACTCTTCCACGCCAGACCAATCCCGGATATACTTTGACAAGGAATAATTCCTTCTTTCAATGTCCTCGTCGTATCTCAATTCGAGGTGGATGTTATAGAGAGAAATGTATCGAACGGTTGAGTTCCGAAGAAAACAACTTCAAAACTTGAACATTTTAATCGTGAATTTTTTTTTACATTTTCGACCGAATATAGCATATCCAAATCAATTGAGCTCGAATATTTGCATGCGGATTGAACAGGCGTTTGACTGACGGTTTTTTCTGTTATTGACATGAAAGCTGTTTTCTCCAATTTTCCACGTTTCAGTTTTTTTTAAATATGCTCTCTCAAAGGAGTTGAAATTGAGAGGATATCTGAAATTCTCAAGCAAAATGGCTAAGGAAGGCTAGAGCAATTGAATTGAAACACAAATGACAAGTCAACCCAAACCAACATATCTAAACTCTAACCAATGTAATAAAATATTATAAAAGGTTATAAGAAAAGATTATAAGAATCGGAACTTCAATGTAAGCATTTTACACTTAAGATACTTTTAGGGCTAATATTTCTAAAGTAGAGCCTGATAATGAAAATCGCTAATACAAAAATGAGAGCATATATTGTAGAAACTAGGTCTTCAAAAAAACAAAGAAATCAGCTCAACTGGGAAATCCTGATACGTCAAAGCTTCTCCAACATGTAATGAACAGCATATAATGATCCTATGGGGTGAAACTTCCATAACATCAGGAGAAGAAAAACTGAAACGTAACAGATTGAAACGTTCTCGATCAGCATTCAAAATTCAACAAAAAATTCAAGAAAAGCCCTGAGCAGAAGCTTTTGCTTTGGTGGAGCAATAGGACTATTGCCGCAAAATTTTATATGGGATTTGAGATTGATACCAAATATATAAATGCAGAATCCCAACACAATCGGAATTATATTCTGGAAATTATTCAAAAAAAAATAATATGTAAAAAATAAATAATTACAAAATTAAATTCTATCGTTCTGATGATGCGATCCTCTTGAAATTCTGCAGGAACTTAGAAAATATAGAGATTCTTCTTTTTAATATTCCAATTGAATTTTTCTATGATTCTGTTGACACTATGGATTCAATATTTCCCATGAAGGTTCAGTATTACAGTCTTCATTCACAAAAAAATCAATTGAATGGAATATCCTGTTATGGAGATAAAATATTTTTCTTTTCAATATTGCAATCGAATTTTCTATAATTCTGTTGAAACTATAGCTAAGAAATTTTGGTGATTGGTTTCTTTTTTTCTGAGATATTGAGGAACAAAAATTCTGAATGGCCATATCTTATGGAACACCCCATACGATTTGGCTGGTCAACGAGCCATTTGCGACCCTAACTCATCCTGAAAATTTCAAGTCTCTAAGACAATCCCTTCGAAAGTTATTGTGCTAACGGACGGCCGGATGCCCCACGGTCTGAATTGAATTTTACCATGAATTAGACTACGCAGTCTAACCCTATCGTTTGAGACTTGTAGAACGAGCGCTAAAAAAATTGGTGAATATTACTTCAAAAACGTTACCAAATATAACAGAATTTTATTTTCAAGCCATGCATTTTCTGGCAACGAGATTATTGGGTTGAATACGCATTCACTGCTCTCTGACAATTTTCAGATTCAATTTCTACTTCTTCTTCATGTTTTGTTATCCACTTCGGAAACATCTCGAAAATATCGACATTGGACAAAATTAACCGCCACGCATGCAAAACCATTGACGTCACCACAGCGGGGATGTGTAATGAACGTTCACCCCTTCACCCCCTTTAATAACACAGAGAACATCCACGGAAGAAAATCCACTGAAATTAAAACCACAATTTCCATTCGCCATCGAAATTGCACAGAGGTCCCTGAAAGCAATCGAAAAGACTAAACATGGAAGAGAGTTATCATTTTGGCATCACATCCTCTTCAGATGTGTCATCAAAGAAGATTAGTATTTGAAGTATTGAAGCGAATTTTCCGAGCCAGGCTGGCGCAGTGCAATCCTCTCGGTGCTGAAGAATCAAGACCGGCATGAAAATTTTCAGGACATTTCCATTTGTTTTAATCCGACCATATTCTCCCGAGATTAAACTGTACTTTCTAGTTTTCAATCTAGGAACGTTATTATCTCCAACTGGAGGCAAGCTCGAGCGAAGAAGGTGGACACGTTATTTTTCTTCTGTTTGTTCATTAAATGTTGACTTCCGCTAGAACGGGGTTTACAGAAGTTCTTTATCTTCTGATCTCATGCTGAGATGGTAAAAGTCGGGAAAAGTGCCGACATGATATATTGATACGAATGCAGAAGAATTTAATCTGAAGATAGTTCTGAATGATTTGGAGGTACTTTTGAAATGATACATTTTATAGTTGGATTATATGATTTTATACAGAGACAACTCCGTCGCGGAGAATCCCTACTGATGATTCCACTCACTGCCTGAACCTCAAGTGAAGTGAATATTTAGACTAAACATGGAAGAAAGTTATCATTTTGGCATCACATCCTCTTCAGATGTGTGATCAAAGAAGATTAGTATATGAAGTATTGAAGCGAATTTTCCGATCCATGCTGGCGCAGTGCAATCCTCTCGGTGCTGAAGAATCAAGACCAGCATGAAAATTTTCAGGACATTTCCATTTGTTTTAATCCGACCATATTCTCCCGAGATTAAACTGTACTTTCTAGTTTTCAATCTAGGAACGTTATTATCTCCAACTGGAGGCAAGCTCGAACGAAGAAGGTGGACACGTTATTTTTCTTCTGTTTGTTCATTAAATGTTGACTTCCGCTAGAACAGGGTTTACAGAGGTTCTTTATCTTCTGATCTCATGCTGAGATAGTAAAAGTCGAGAAAAGCGCTGACATGATATATTGATACGAATGCAGAAGAATTTAATCTGAAGATAGTTCTGAATGATTTGAGGACCTCTAAGAATTATACATTTTATATTGGGAGTATTGATTGTGATGGTTTTATACAGCGACAATTAAATCTCGGATAATCATTTCTGATGATTCCATCTTACTGCCTGAAATTCTAATGAAGTGAGTATCCAGGATAAACATGGAAGAGAGTAATAATTTTGGCACATCCTTTTCAGATGTGTCATCAAAGGAGATTAGTATTTGAAGTATTGAAGCGAATTTTCCGAGCCAGGCTGGCGCAGTGCAATCCTCTCGGTGCTGAAGAATGAAGACCGGCATGAAAATTTTCAGGGCATTTTCATTTGTTTTAATCCGACCATATTCTCTCGAGATTAAACTGTACTTTCTAGTTTTCAATCTAAGAACGTTATTATCTCCAACTGGAGGCAAGCTCGAGCGAAGAAGGTGGACACGTTATTTTTCTTCTGTTTGTTCATTAAATGTTGACTTCCGCTAGAAAGGGGTTTACAGAGGTTCTTTATCTTCTGATCTCATGCTGAGATGGTAAAAGTCGAGAAAAGTGCTGACATGATATATTGATACGAATGCAGAAGAATTTAATCCGAAGATGGTTCTGAATGATTTGAGGCACACTAGGATCGTTATATATGAGATTTTGAGTATTATACAAAGAAAACTTGATCTCGAAGAATTCTAACTTATGAATAGCTTCTACCTCAGAGCGAAAAGTAAACATAAGGTGTTTTCGGAAACTTACTCAGGATTATTAACTCGATTCATTGGGTCACGAGACGGATCTACTCGGATCACGGACCCGGGTTCTAAGTTCAGAAACATATTAGGTTTAGGATTTGAAGTGCTAGACGTATCAATAACATAACCAAATATTTTATGAATTTATAATTTCAGTCTCAGTCTATTTTCGGATTTTTCAAAAACTTAATAGGTTTTCATTCCCAGCCTCTGAAACAGAAATAATTGAAATTTTGTTTAATTAAAAAGAAGTGCTCCTTAATTATTTCTGTTTCAGAGACTGGGAGTGAAAACCTATAAAGTTTTTAAGAAATGCAGAATCCTCCCAGAATATATTTCAATCGATATTTTCGGATTGTCTTCAGCTTTGCTTGCATTGATTGGCTTTTGTAAAATCTGTCTAATAATTTCTGGTGTGCCCTCTCATGCTTAATGTTATCTTCGAGTAATTTTGTTGAAGAAGTAAAGAAGGCTGTAGCTTAATCGCAAAAAGATTTCTATACAAAGTTATTTGAAGTTTTTTCAAATTTGTCGTTTCTATATTTATTTATCAGAAAAACAGTAATGATTCCTAGTACCAACATAATATATTGAAATATAACTAAGAAAACAATTTTTTGAATCCAAAATTGTACTTTTTGCTCTTATCATGTGGCATAATAAAAGAATTCACCACAGAATAATAATACATGCACAACTACTCCGATTATCAAGGATGACCACCAAGCATAATGAATTTTCCAAGACGAATTTTCCCGACCTCAGCCTCTGTTATCAAAGGAAAACATTGCACACAAAAGAAGTTGCGGGCATCGTGTGGAAATTATCAAGCAAAATTTCGTTTAATCTGAAACTGGCTGCAGCTCTTTTTTTTCGGCGAGAGTGAAATTAACGGCAAGCGGGGCTTCAAAAGAAGCACTCAGAAAGACGAATGAATGTCGGTTCAGACGATGGCTAATTTATTTTGCCAGGCTTGCTCGATGAATATGCAAAAACTGGTGTTATTGCTAGGCCGTGACTGCAAAATTTGATGGTCGAAGGCTTCTCGGCAACGCTGGAAGATTAGATCCATTATAACAGGCCGTTATTTGATTTTACCCATATGCGCGGATTCGACGGAATTATCTTTTTTGGATTATTGTTTCGCTGATAAATACTTTGAATCAATGGTAATTGAAGCAATGGTTTCTCTGTCTTGCCTGGCAATTTTTGAAAATGATAAAACGCCTGAGGCCTGTGTTCGCAACGGTCACCAAATTTAATTTTTACCTTATCATGTAGTGAAAACTAAGCAGGCTCTCCTATTAAGAATGTTGTCGACCATAAATTTCAGAATGTTGATGCATTTAGAGGTTACATTCAAGATTAACACATTTAGGTTTTCACAACCAGTATCTGAAACAGAAATAATTTAAAAAAATTAATTAAGATGGAATGCTCCTGCTTAAATCCTTGTACTAATTCGTCAGGAAAGGTGTCAATATCAGACCCCTTCTTCAGACAAAATTGTGAAATCTTTGGAATTGTTTATTTCTTCGTTTGCAGTCTAATTGTCTGAAGAAGGAATCTGATATAGACACCGAAACGTTACATTATCCTTTTCATTTATTTCCTTTTTTAGTTTCACTGTTAGGCAACAATTTTTTCAAAACCAATTTGCTCTTGACAAATTAGTACAAGGATATAAGCAGGGGCATTTCATCTAAATACATTTTTTTAAAATTATTTCTGTTTCAGAGAAATTACTGCCTTTTCATTTTGTTTTTATAGTCAAATGAACTTTGAAACAAGAGTTGAAAAAGGTATCGTGATATTCACGTTCCTCTCATCATCTATATCTATATCTATACTAATATTATAAAGAGGAAAGATTTGTATGTTTGTGTGTTTGTGGCGTTGATATGACATCACTCATAAGCTACTGGACCGATTTCAATAATTCTTTCACCCTTAGAATGCTACATTATCCTTGAGTAACATAGGCTATACTTTTCATCCGAGAAAATTGGGGAAACCTACTATAACTTCAATGATAATAAATATGAGTACCAAAATCAGCTATTTTCAGGTGCGCTGCGAAAACCGTAAGACGTACATGGAAACAATGTATGACGGAAATGTACCTCTTCAATAGTTCTACAAAAAAGTCCGCGATAGCATATATCTATCTTTCAAGGTTTACTCGGTATCACCTTTTAAAGGTATCCGAATGTTTCTCAAAATTATGCATTTTTTTGGAGTATTTTTTTATGAATACGCTATTGATCTTTATCCAATTAAATACGTCCTTCATATCCAGTATTTAATATAGAACGAAATTGCCTTTTACATCATTCAATTATGATGAATACATCAAAAGATATGGCAGGTTGAAGATGAAATCGCACCAAAATCGAATTACGTCTCCGAGCACGATATACACAAACACTGGTATGGCGACGCCCATCGAGATGTGACGTCACAGCGGAGAATTTCCATTGCATACGCGGGATTGAAGTGTTAGAACTCGAGGGAATGATTGGAAATATGCAATTAATCGCAAGTTTCATTGAAAATGCAATCAACTAACTATTTTAAATGAAATTTCTTCGATGTCTTTGTTTGTTGATCCTGGAATATATCAATGAAGTTGTATAAATATGGATGTTAGTGCTAAGTATTTACGAGTATTTGTTAATAGAGAATAAATTATTCAAGTTTCATTTAAAAACTTTGAATAAATGAAAATATTTTTATCATATTCAGGAAATTTCTATGAATGTCATTTATAATTCGTGAATTTGGAAAGTTTTTTGTTCATTTTTTTCTTCATATTCTGAAAACTGATCTTATTCAGATCCCGGTGTCTTAAGTTGGTACGGATTCTGCTCAAAACGGTAGGTTTTAGAAAAAAGTGGTCAATAGAGCGTTTGTAGAGAATTAATTAACCTATAAAATGAGGTATCAATCGTCCTGATCGAATGAGCACAGACCGATTTATTTTCATTAGAAGATGAAAAATAGTATATTATATTATAAGGATTAAAAGTGCATCTTGTTTTTACGAGCAATATTTGCAGTTGCGAGGCGCAGCCGAGCGAATGCAAAATTGCGAGTTAAAATAGGCACTTTTAATCCGAATAATATATACTATTTTTTCTCCAACCAAGTCAAAATTACAATAAAATTGGTTTTAGTGAAAAATCGTTCATAATTTGGTTATGAATTTGAACACAGAATCATGACAGTGATTGTCAAGTAGACTTCAAATGCATGTACAAGGATTAAACGTAGCGTTTTTAATCCTAGGATTAAAAGTGTTGCTAAGTAACGAGTGAATTTTTGTACGGTAAGAAAATCTATGACTTTTGCACCTGAAAAGAGTACAAAAATGTCAACATTTTTTGATGGTTGGAGAAAAATGTAATTTTTCATCTCCTCCCAACTTTATTCGAGATATTTTCAGAACGATAGGTTATAGAAAAAAGTGGTCAATAGGGCGTTTGTAGAGAATTGATCTATATCTTTACTAATATTATACTTATACCTATATTATAAAGAGGACAGATTTGTATGTTTGTGCGTTTGGGGGTTTGATACGAGTTTACTCATAAGCTACTAGAGATTTCAATAATTATTTCACCCGAGAAATTTGAGGAAACCTACTATAACTTCAATGATAATAAATATGAGTACCAAAATCAGCCATGATGAATACATCAAAAGATATGGCAGGTTGAAGATGAAATCGCATCAAAATGTCTCCGAGGTAGGCACAAGGCGGCTAGGAGAAGGTACCGAAGTGTGAGAGATGTTTTGTATGAATGTATTTTGGATTGCCTATGCCCGTATGTTTATGACCACACATCAGATCAACAGATGGCGCTGAAGTCGTTATTCAGGTTATTCATCTACTCTGCAACTAAACGGCTCGATCGAATTGAATGAATTTTTGTGTATACAGAACAACGTCTGTTGGGTCTGCTAGTAAATTATAAAAATATCACACTGTTTCGAAGAAAAGGTTTTCAGAGTGACAGTGCGTTCTCACATATTAATTTTCATCAGCAATGGATGAAAAGGGTGAACTCTTTCACAGACACGTCGGATTCGCACGATTTGTCAAACTAAGCTGACAAGTCGAAGCTCGGCAGTTCTTCACTAGGCAACCTTGAATTCTTTAATGCGTAATTTCATTTTTAACCATCTGAAAATCCGAAAAACTACCAGACCGTATGAAAAATATCTTTCCTCGTTTCCTCAATAATAACTTGTATAATAATTGTTCACAAAAGTTGAAAATTACTCAACTCAAGTTCTGTTTCATGCGAATGAGTTCGTTGACACCATGACAGATGGAATTAATAGTATAGTATATTATAAGGATTAAAAGTGCATATTTTTTTTACGAGCAATATTTGCAGTTGCGAGGCGCAGCCGAGCGGATGCAGAATTGCGAGTTAAAATAGGCACTTTTAATCCGAATAATATATACTATTTTTTCTCCAACCAAGTCAAAATTACAATAAAATTGGTTTTAGTGAAAAATCGTTCATAATTTGGTTATGAATTTGAACACAGAATTATGACAGTGATTGTCAAGTAGACTTCAAATGCATTTACTTTTAATCCAAGGATTAAAAGTAGCGTTTTTAATCCTAGGATTAAAAGTGTTGCTAAGCAACGAGCAAATTTTTGTACGGTAAGAGAATTTATGACTTTTGCACCTGAAAATAGTACAGAAAAGTCAACATTTTTTGATGGTTGGAGAAAAAGGAATTATATCCGTCCTGATATTCAGGCTGTTCAAAGATGTTCCATATAGTCAATATCTCTCTTGTGATTTATGGTGAATTAATTTTATTTCCTATGACATGCAAGACAGACCATACACAAAACAGTATTAACACAAACAATAACATAAAAATGTCGTGGCTATGTTGGTCCTTGATTAGTAATAAAAGAAAAAATTAAACCCAGATGAACGTTGTGGACGTTTCGGACATTTTATTTTCTGATGACTAAAAAACAAAAAAAGCAGCTTGTGGTGATATGATAACTTACAAATTAAACATTGTTTTTACAAATTAGGACAAAAATTACCTTATTCATTGAATTGCTTAAAATATATAAAATGTCTGAGTCAATATTATGAATTCTTCAAAATTTTCTTACTCATGGTGTTATCTCAACATGCAGTCTACAAACTAGAATGCAACGATATTAATTTGATGTTTGGAAAATAAAAAGATGTATATTTTGTACTTGAAATGTATTCTGTGAACGCATATAATTTATATTTCATTTTGATAGTCGACATACGTTGAATATCGTTGTATTTCAGTTTGTAGACTGCATATTGAGATAACACCATATGGAGTAATAATTTGAAGAATTTATAATATTGTTTAAGTCTGAACAAGTAGACTTAGATTGCTATCGTATGTTTCATATTTTTAAGCAATTCAATGAATAAGGTGATTTTTGTTTTAATTTGTAAGTTTTCATTTCATCACATGTTGCTTTTTTCTTTTTTAGTCATGATGAAGGAAAACAAAATTCTGTTTATCGGAAAATGAAATTTCCGAACTTCAACAACGTTCATCTGAAATCTTCGTTTTGTCTCACCCGTTTTCAAGAATTTTCAAACCGAGTTAATAAATGTTCGTACTGGTGCCGTATTCTTGAGAAGTGATCTTTGGAAGCGAATACGAGATTTATTGTGCGGAGTGCATTTTTGCAGATAAGAGAGGGACTCGCGCAATAAAGTTCGCATACGCTTTGAAATATCACTTGTCGAGAATACGGGGCCTGCGGGCACGTTTTATCACTAGCGTATCGAGATGTCACCATCACGACTGGCATCATGGAATCTGGTCATGAGGTCCTTTATTTGATTATTTGATTTTTTATTCGATAATCATTTTTCAGGAAGACAAAAAAGATTTAATGGCAAATTTAGTTTTTCCTGCAGAACTTAATATGTCGTGATGATACTAATACCTAATGAAAAGGTGTACTGAATGAATTTGTTTTCATCAGTTAAAATTCCGAAACCTACATTCATTTAAGCAAAACTTGAGCACAGTATTCCCGCAAGAAAAAGCTCTAAAAAAGTCGATCTTTTCCAAAACATAGCTGACAAGTCAACGTCTGTACATTCTGCTCACGCAACCTTGAACCTGTCTGCGTTAGTTCCAAACCCACGCCAACCTGATCTCCGTTCTCGAATTCGGTAAAGGTTCAAAGAAGACCATAAATCACACGAAAAATCTCTTAATTGCTGCGATCGCGGAACGCAAAGAACACTGAATGTTCTCCGATACAGCAAAGAGTGATCTTTTGTGTTAAGGCTTCAGAGCGTGGTCCTTAAACATTGCCGAGAGAGATGAGAGATCAGTTACACAAAGAGAATATCAGATTGTGAGTTCTTTGGCAATATCGCGTACCTCACTCTTCCTCTCCGTTGTTATGGCCCAACCGAATCGTATTATCTCCAGCAAATATTCCTTCCTCTCATCTCCGCTGGAGTATAGTAACTACGGAAACCACGGTCTAGTGTTCTGCGGAATTTGTTCCCTCGAAAATCGTATATATCAAATTACGGAATGTTTTGATGTCGGTTTTGGGTAATATCTTTTCCCATTATTGGAAGAAACGGGATTCGTTTTGTTCTTGTCCTCGAGTCCCTTTGTTTGCAAATGAATCCTATTCGAAGATGCGGAGGTGCAACTGTGGAAACCGACCCAAGGTATCTTCTGGGATTAACCTCCTTTTATATGCGCAGGATTTATGATCAAAACAAGTAGTTTCTTTGATTCTTTCATCTGCAATATTAGAGATGGGATATTCCATTTTTAAATTGAATATCTGTTGCTATTTTTCATATTGAGGTTTGGTTTACGGAAGGTAGAAACGAAAAATTCCAGTCACCAAGCTAGAAACATAATGAAATGAAAACCATTTTTAAAAAACCTCAAGGAATTAACAAAATACAATACATGAAAGAAAAAGTCCCTAGCTGCGGTTAGTGCAAAACGGGGTACCATACTAGTCTGCGTATGATATCAGAGGTCAGGGAGTCAGTAGAAAAAAACCTGTCTCGCCTTCTTTACAAAATTGAAACCTCAAACTATTCGAATAAAAACCTTCAATATTGAGATACAAAATTCTTGCTCTCGAGCCACCACGGTGTTTTAAACCAGGTCTGGCCTTCCAAGTGATGATTTTTCGAATCTTCTGTTCTTCTAAGACCGCTACAGGACCCTACTGAAGGATAATCATCTCTCATCAATATAAACAGTGGTATTTCATTCTAAATTTCGAATTCAAGTTCGGAATAATGATAAAAAACGAATAGTAGAAAAATAATTATATATAAATTGCGGAAAATTAATTGCATAAAAATTATTCTATGGAAATTAATTGGAATAAGCAGTCTACGAATCAAAACATATTGTTTTTGAGAATTATAGGTTTGATTCTCTCGAATTTTCTACAAGATTTTGATAATACTGTGGCATCAGAAATTTTGTCTAATGGTTAATATAGATCTCCCTTCACTCTGAGAACTAGATGAATTAGCCGATATATGAATTCTGCCTGGGCTTCATACTTACCTGATTTCTTCTATTCTTTCGATTTAGCTTGTGTAACACATTCAATCAATCTGAAGAATGATATAAAAAGATTTTTACTAGATAACTACGAAACAGTGAACCCTAATCAAAAACTGAAAATAATTTTTCTACTAGTATGATTTATAAAACCTCCCAAGCGGCTTCAAAATGAAATCATTTCCAACTTGAACCCTATACTAACATGAAATATAAAATCTATCATTTTTGGAATAGGCATCGAAGATATTTCAGAATAGAGATAGCATGATGATCCTAGGAAAAAATGGTTCAACGAGCCTAGTATTGGAACATATCTTCAACAAAACGATAACAATTGAACATTAAAACATCAACACAGTCAATAGTATCTCTCTGTATTCATTGAGTTCTACGAGTAGTCTTGTAGCAATATTGTTCAAACTTGACATTATTATTGCATTACAAGTTCGAATTTCAAATGCTCATCCGAATATTCAAGTATCAGTGGGAATCATATCGGTATAATACCGAACAATATTCGATTAGCATATGAAATTTCCAGAACTGTTTGAATTCAACTGAGTACTCTAGGCTTGAAATTTATTCTATATTCATCTTTCAAGTGAACTCCAGGAGATCGAGGAGAGCACTGAAGGTGAGAAGTAAATTTGATAGAAACTATTTGATTCAAAATTATGCAAACAATTTTTTTTTCATTCTGGTATGACAGTGATTATCTGATCCACACCAATTTATTTTCCTCACGTGTAAAGGTTGAAGAGATCTGTTCTTGTGGTATATATGCACAGGTTTGGAAGTTCATATCCGAAAGTTACGATATACAATGCACCAGACAGAATTCTTCCGTCCAGTTGTACAGATGTATAGTCGAGAGACTCATGTGCTGTTATTGACTGAATCCTGTTGTCTAATTGCAGTAATGTAGTTTTGTCTCTCTCTTGTCGTTGGGAGGGGCTTAATTCAGGCAGTATGGTAGAAAACCGCAAGTATCACGATCAGCCTGACACATTTAATAATTCAATGCACACACTGCAGGTTTCCTTCCATATTGCCACTTCTAACGTAAAGAAATAGATAACACTACATTATTACAATGAGACACCTGCATTCGAGCAGTTAGAGCACGTGAAACTTGCGAATATAAATCTGCTCAACTTGCATGCAAAATTCTCTGCCTGATGCATTGTATATAGTATCTTTCCGATGTGGTTCTCTGCAAGAATCTCCTCATAGAGGGCGCACTCGACCAAACTTCACCTTGTAATCCGCTGCATCAGAACATTATACACCAATTAGTATTGAGCAATAATGGACTTCACGATTTATCAAAAGTATAATCGATATCTGCCTTATTGCGATATATCAAGGTATGTGTTATAGTAATAACACATCTCAAGCAACTGCCTGGGATGTATGAATAGAAATGAATTGAGTAGAGAATCACATTCGTCGATAAATCAAAATCAACAAATATCAAACTCAGACTCCTGAACTATTCATGCATATCATGCAAAGAATCTGCATCGAGGTTATGTCACCCAGAGAATCTGCAGACAGCTGCTTTTGGCTTATTGGCCGTTATCAGTGCAGCGAACTCTGAATGACCCAAGGTATTCTAGGATGGTTATGATTTTTGGCAGTCACTTATTGAGAATTAAATCTCAACAGCGCCACCACGAACCAATCCTTGCGACTACCCACCTCGATAACACAGTATTCTGTGTTGGTAATGCAGAAACCTTGGACAACAAACACGAATTTTATCCATCAGCCGATAGACGGATGGTGGACCGTGTTAAGGGTGACGCTCACTTGGACGAGACGAGACGAAGAGTTGTTTTCCGCCGGAACGGTTTGCACTGAATCAAATGGGTAGATGCTCACTTTGGAGGCGCGAAGCGAAGAGCCGAATCGTTAGACGTGAGGCATATTAGACGCGCACGTGGACGAAGCGAAGCTCTCGGAAGGAACGCGTCGTTTTCCTTTGGGGTGTTTAGCATTGAAACAAATGGGTAGACGCTCACCTAGGATGCGCGAAGCTTAGAGCAGCGAGGAGGCAAGTCGTTCGACCCGTGGATCATCTATCTTTGTTCATGCGAGTGGGCGGCATGCAACAAGGGTAATAAAAATTTATTGCGGCCCAGAGAAAGGGGGAATTTCTTCCGATGTCTGCTCGACGCATCACTTCGTCCAAGTGTGCGGTGCTCGGCGAACTTAGGCTTCGCCTCGTCTCGTCCAAGTGAGCGTCAACCTTTATAGTAATATATCAATAGTTGATATTTTGGACCATCAAATCCTATCAGTAAGATTGGACCATCGAAATCCAAGCTGTTCTGTCGAAAACAAGCGCTATCTCCGTAATGTATTCGGTGTTAATATTTCACGGAATTGGCTCCTCCTAATTCCCCCTACCTTTATCATTACTCCTGTGGGTAATCTTCAACCTTGCCAATTAAATTACCCTTAACGGTTAGTATGTAAATCGCTCACTTCGTTCCTATCCTCGGAACTATCTCAACATTTATAATATTCATGAATAAATGAAGGAAAGGGTAGCTGTAACTTTCGTTTATGTTTCAATTATCTCACAGTTCGTTTAATTTTCCGATGAGAAAATGCCGTCAAAAGTTGCGCTCATGCGGACTATGTAAATGCAAGAGTATTTTTATAACCGTGCATGGCCAGGTATTCAAATTCAACGGGCAATCTTTTCCATGCAATTCGTCGGTGAACAGTTTTGGGTCGACCTCCGTGGTATGTTTATGAGGAAATATAAAGCAATCAGTTTCCGCCCATTCATAAATTTTATTTCGCAATTGTGCCCAAACGTATTTAACCTGTGATTGAAAAACACGAACTACAATTAATGAACCAGTATGAGTTTACATATTCATAGATCAATATGGAAACATCAAAAGAAACATTGGATGAAGAATATATCCGAAAATCAGAAGTCCTTCATCTCGAATATTGATAAAAAAGTGATTGATTTTATGGGGATGGAAAGAATGGGAAAAGAATTCACTGCCTAAGTAAGTAGATGCCCTCAAATGATATACAGATGGTTCCGAAACCTCGATATGCCAAGAACCACTATACATCGTCTCCTATTAGAGTGTCTAACAGGCAAAAAAACTTGCAATCAAATGATGCATAGATATAAACCTGAAAAGAAACTATCAGGGGGTGACATAAGGCGTTTTCGGATACTTACTCAGGGTTATTAACTCGATCCATTGGGTCACGTGACTGAATATAATCGGATCACGGGCCCGGGATCTAAGTTTACGGACGCATCAGGTTAAGGATTTTAAGTGACAGTCGTATCAATAACATAACCAAGTATTTTATGAATTTATTTTTTCAGTCCCAGTACTCCCAGCCTATTTTCGAATTGTCTCTAGCTTTGCTTGCGTTTATTGGCTTTTGTAAAATCTTCCTTATAATTTATGGTGTGCCCTTCCATGTTGAATGTTGTTTTTGAGTACCTATGTTAGAGAAGTAAAGAATTGGTTTGTGCCGTTCCAGTTTGTTTTCGGATTGTCTCTAGCTTTGCTTGCATTTGTGAGCTTTTGTGAAATATTCCTTATCAATTCTGATGTGCCCTTCCTCGTTTAATGTTATCTTTGAGTAACTATGTTAAAGAAGTGAAGAAGGTTGTAGCTTAGCGCAGAAAGATCTGCATACAAAGTTTTTTAGGAATAGAATATATGAAATTACTAAGAAAAGAGTAGAAGACTTATTCCCGCCTTTTTGAAATACAAAATTAAACTGCAGTGGGCATGCGGTGACTCTACTACCCATTCTGATAGTCAAGCTGCTTTTAAAGCAATGAGCTCCTATTTCACCGGCTGGAAGCTTATGGGAGTGCTGAAGAAAACTCAATAGAATAGGTCTCTTTAGTTTAGGTTTCTGGCCACTCAGGAATCGAAGAAAACGAAAAGGGTGACACACTAGACAGATTGGACAAACGGCACACACTGGCCCAGAACATTTCTTTGGTATAGGCGAATGCGCTTAAAAAAAAATAGTTCTTGGCGAAGGAAGAACCTGGAAGAGAAGCACTCTGGAGAAAGATTGCTTCGGAACATTGAAACTGAAAATCCAACATGTATTTGCATCTCCGTAAGAATGAATTACGCCTTCCCACTGAGTTTCTAAAGAGACATTGTCGCCTGAGGAAGCATATGATGAGAATTGGCTCAACAGATAATAACAAGTGTAGGGAAGAAGAAAAACTGTTAATTCAGTTACACAATACTTTTTCGCAAAGAATGTCTAGGACAGGAGAATTATAGGAGATTTGTGGTTAAATTTAGTTTACAAGGAACATGATTGGATTTATGGATGAAACTTGAAATATTTCGTTTCCAAAAAGTGATAAATTTTTGTTGTATGATCTCATCAAGTTTAGCTCTGTTAGAAGTAGACACTAATGTATAAAAGAAAACTCCAATTTGAGATATAATAAGGAGAATGACGACAATGGCGACAACAAAAACCAAGTTCCTCCTCCTTAATGTCAACAGTGCAGAAATGTATCTGAATATAAACGACACCAGTAGGTAAACAACGATATTAGAAACTACACACTGTTAATGCGGAGTATGGGTAGTCATTTTCAATAAGAGTGATGCGTAGGAATCACCAATATTGTTCAATTATCGAGGGTAGGTACACCAAGCGTGGTTTCAGTACGGCGGCAATGATTAGAGAACAGAGGAACGTAGCCGTTAAGTAAAGCCGCACTGTCAACTCGAAATTTCCTACATGGAATTGGACCACGCCCATGAAACAAGATAGCTTTATGACCGGCCTGCAACTACGATGCCAAATGATGGAGGTATTACGTTTTCAATTAAATTGGAACGAACCTATGCTGATTAGTTCTCTCAGAAAGGCTCTGTGAATTCGCGTATTCAATGCTCTGTGGTAATTATCTGAGGATAAAAGCTGTGGGTATATGGAAATGAAGAAGGAGAACGGGTATTGGTTCATCTATTTTAGTTGGAATTGAGGAGGTTCTAACCTTTTTCTGATTTTGAGTATGTATCTTCAGCTTTTGAAGCTCTTGAAGTAATAAAATAAAGTATACAGGGTGTAAAGATATGCGAGGGACTTTGGGAGATGATTCCTCGTTGAAAATAAGTAGGGACAGTTGATATAAATGTTTTTCGAAATCGAGCCCCCTTTCAAGATACAGCTTTTGGAAGGCGATGACAAGTTGACAGTTTTTAATTTTTTTACGGCTTCTTAAAAACTCTGAGTCATAAAACTGTACATAATATGAAGCACTAAGTAGATGTTACTCACATTTTTTTAGATCTCATAACTTTATTATCAAGGGTTGAAAATAACAACCCCCATGATTTTCATTCAAAAATTGTTTTCGTAGGATAGATTTTCAAAAAATGTTTCCCATTTAATTCTGGAGAAAAAAAGTCTCTTGCAAAATTTCAATACAGTCGATACTTTTCTCGGAAAAAATAAAAACTTACAAGCAGTTATGATCACTGTTTATTTCATTTCATCGTATAAGTGTTCCATAGAATGAATATTCTGAGATATTGTATGTCTATGAGAGGAGATAAAAGCAAAAAAGCATCTGCCAAATGCAAATTCGAGTAATCTACCCTTTTATAACTGAGCAATTTATTTTATCACTACAAAGTATTTATTAAGAAAACTGAACTCTTCTGAAATCGAAAATTGTAGAAAGAATCTTAGAATATTCATTCTATGGAACTTACGATGAAATGGAATGAACAGTGATCATAACTGCTTGTAAGTTTTTATTTTTTTCCGTGAAAAGTATCGACAGAAATTTTGCAAGAGACTTTTTTTCTCCGTAATTGAATGGGACACCATTTGGTCATTTTGATTGAGAATTATAGCGTACTTTTCCTTACGTGAACACAAAAGCGAAAACTTCGAAACTTTCAAGGTATATCCAAAACTTGAAAAAAAAAGGTGAATTCATAAATGAAGAGAATGAAACCAATAGATTTCAAGATATTCGAAAATAGTTGTTTGAGGCGGTACTTACGGAAATCAAATAAAAACCTGGATTTTGACGCAAAAATGGATATTGAAAGTGATAACTTCAAAACCGAAGAGATTCCCAACAAGTGAGCTGTTTTCAAACAGTTGGATGATGGACATGCGGCAGTTGTATATACTCAATGTCTCGAAGTTTATGTACCAAAATAAGATGACAACAATTAAAAATTCACATAATTACTACACAAGACAAAGACAAAATTTACAGACACCGCAGGTCACTACAACATTGTTTCAAAGATTTATATGCACTACTGGTCCGAAAATATATAACTGTATCCCTGAGGAGGTGAAGAACTTGAGGAATTTCAAACTTTCCTCCAGAAAACTGAACCAACTAATAATATCAAATAAAAACCTTTTCCTGAGTACCTAAAATGCTGAAAGAAGCGATTATACCTTGTTCTGACCACCAAGAATACATTGGTGTGGAGGATCTATTTTATTGTTGATTTTTTCTCAAAATTAAGGAATATAATATGATAATTTCTTCCACATGAATTATCTGAACCAGCAAAATGTACAAATCAGGCACAAAAAGACTCCTCTGGGAGTTAGGTGAAATAAAATATTGTGAACTCTGTGAATGTTAAAATCGTTCAATAAATTATATTATTATTATTATAATTAGATGTTTTGTCAATAGGATCAAGCACGCAAAATCTTCTGAATAAACGTCAAAGCTTTCTTCAATTTGGTAGATGTCTTTTGAAAAAACTTTCATTCGTTTCATCGGTTAAGTTAGATCAAATCCCCAAATGATATACATATACTGATGGACAAAATAAGCGCACCACCTAAAATTTCGTTGAATTTTAACAATTGATATCTTTCCAATCTCTAGTCGGATTTCAATGTTTTTTCCTCCAGATTGTAGCTCTGTTATTGTCAAATTTCCTCCATTAAACAGAAGTCCAAAAAATAAAATCTTCATGTTATACAGGGCGTTTAAAAAATGTCATGTTTTATAGTCAAATTTTAACGTCTTCTGTGGGCAATGCCAGGTTGCTGAGGCATATAAAAACAATAAAGCGTTGTAGCCTAGTATCTCTTGAGTATTTTGTTTTTTTTTTGAATGAATTTATCTTGGAATTGTCCAGAGATATTTAACATTTCATCAACTCTTGTATTTTATGCATTAGCCATGAATATCTTCGCAACCATTTGTCCGATTCGAATGTTTTTTTGTAGTTTTATCTCTTTTATTGGCGAATATCATAAACCAATAAGATTTTCAAAAAAACAAATGCATCATGCTGTACAGGGCGTTTGAATTTTCTGTTTTTTTTCATTACAGTTTAACGCCTTCTGTGGGCAATATCAGATACCTGAGTTTTTCAAAAACTATACAGTTATGTAGCATGTTTCCTGAGCATTTTGCTCTTTTAAAAAACGAAAACATTTGGGATCAGCTTAAACTACGTATTCAAAGTCGAATGAAAAGAATATTAAAGTAAAAGAGCGTCTTGCACTCAGTTCAGACTTATTAAATCTTCTTCTTGTAGTTTTTGATGAAATTGCAACATTTCGGACATCTCGAAGGCAAGTAAAATTAAACGCAAAACAATGCCACAATTATTGAAATTAATGATTATCGACAATAACAATTCATTTGTTGATAGGGACAACTGTAAACCCCAGTACTACTTGGGTGAAAATATTAATTGTCAATATATTGTATGAAATGCAAGATGTTATGAAAATGTGAATATCTCTGGGAGGGTACAAGCTAAATTGATTTTCAAAAAAGCAAAATACTCAGGAAACATCAGGCTACATCACTGTATAGTTAGTATAGTATAGTATAGTAGAGAAGCCTCAGGTATCTGGTATTGCCACAGAAGGCGTAATACTGTAATGAAAAAAAAACGAAAACTTAAACGCCCTGTACAGCATGATGCATTTCTTTTTTTGAACATCTCATTGTAGTATGATATTCGCCAATAAAAGAGCTACAACTAAAAAACATCATTCGAATCGGACAAATGGTTGCGAAGATATTCTTGGCTAATGCATAAAATACAAGAGTTGATAAAATGTTGAATATCTCTGTACGATTCTAAGATAAATTGGTTTTTAAAACAACAAAATACTCAAGAGATACTAGGCTATAACTCTTTATTGTTTTTATATGCCTCAGCAACCTGGCATTGCCCACAGAAGACGTTAAATTTGACTATAAAAGATGACATTATTTAAACGCCCTGTACAACATGAAGATTTTATTTTTGGATTTCTGTTTAATGTAGGAAATTCGACAATAACAGAGCTACAATCTAAAAGAAAAAACATTGAAATCCGACTAAAGATTGGGAAGATATCAATTGTTAAAATTTAACGAAATTTTAAGTGGTGCGCTAATTTTGTCCATCAGTATATTTTTGGCTATACTTTTTTGTTAGCCGTGTATGTCAAGTCAAGATACGCCACGCCGTATAAAATCAGCATTTTATCGATAGCACATAAGGGATCCACTTTAATAAATTAACCCCCAACGTTCGATAGTACCGTCATCACATTTTTCATCGTCGAACGAGATGTTCGAAATCAAATAAAGAATGTAATGAGATTGATGTTCGCCAGATAAATATAATTTAATACTTCTGTAGCCGTCATATTTTACCCAGAAACCAATTTCAGTAATGTTTTCCTGGTATGAGCACGGCAGATGTTCCTTCCTGGAACTTCGGCTCACTGTTTTTTCATCCTTTCCTTTGCATGCGTAGTTTTTATTGCGAGATGTCTAAGTAAAGGATGGCGCTTTCGTGAATTGTGATTCTGAAATTATGAGCGGTTTAGAATTCGCGATTATTAGGAGCTATTTGAATATCGACAAGAATAAAATATGAAAGTAGGGAATGATACATATTATTGATATTATTGAATTATTTTCATCATATTGACTTCTTCTGTTCAACGTTTAGGCCAGCATTCGCCAGATGTCGCAGAAAAACACTTTAGACTCATAACTCTCAGAAAAGCAACTTTCGTCATGTTAATCACGAAGATTATAAAGTATAGAAAGATAGAAAACGGTCTTACATTCGTAGTACTAAAAAACGACTACAATTTTTAGTTTACATTTGATCAACAGATGCACTGAAGATGAATTTGTATGTGAAATATCTAATTTCGATTAGAAATATGAAGAAAACGAATACGAATTGACGCAGAATTGATTTTCCCCATGGGGATAGGATAGTAGAGTTGCCATCATTGAAATAAACGTGGTATCAGGGGCCTATTGCACCAAATACTTTTCAACTTTTCACTTCGCACTTTTCACTTTTCAAATGAATTTTGTGGTACCATTCGCATTCATAATTTAACAATACAATGTGAAAAGTCAAGTGCATAGTAAAAAGTACTCCGCAAATATTAAATGTTGGGAGAAATATTGTGCAACATAACTAATTTTCACTTTTGAAATTTGTCAGAATACAAAGTGCGAAGTGAAAAGTTGCAAAGTATTTTGGTGCAATAGGCCCCTGATCCGCCATATTACTACCGCCTTAACGTCAAATTTGACGATCGTTGGATTTTTTGGAGGATTTGTTATTCTTCCGCCTTTTTCTATTCAAATTGTGGTTTGTTCTGCTTAATATTATACAATAAAATGGCATCGCGTGCTGTAAGGCTTTCTTCAAGCATAGAAGACACAGATAAAAAGAAAATTAAAGGAAAAACATATCAAAGGTAGGGATCAGATCCGCATTCGAAATTTTTGCAAGTATGTCTTGGTAATCTGATATCTGTTCATATGTGTATATTATCGCGTGAAGAAAAATTGTTAATTTGATATTCAGTTGAATTTATTTGAACAGGTTTCCTAAAGAACCAACACATCGTATTTTTTCGGTGAAATTTGTGAACAGAAAAAACTGGCAACTCAATTCAGCCCTGAACTTTCCCCGACTTAGCCTCGCCCAGTGGTACTATTTTTCCCTACTCAATTGGATGTCATAGCGTCTCCTTTCTATTATATCTCGATGGTTTTCCGGGCTATGTCCTGAATTTCGGACATAGAACTTATTTAAATCAACGTAATAGAAATTCTGTGTATGTCCACCGACACAAATGATATTTTCTGCTGTTCCGAGAAATCTCATAGTCAATTCATACAAGTTGGCATAACCAAAGTGTATACTATATTAATTACCAAGTACCTATCAAACATAGAATTAGTGTGGTTACCATAAATATTGACTTGAGTTAGGTCTATATTAATTTCAGCATTCGACGTAATAAACATATCAACTGATTACATACTACATGTGTAATTGAATTGAATACGGCTATCACTAGTAATAATCATAATGAACAAACTAATTGGTCACTAATTTAGCTAATTCAGAAACTGTTAACTTTCGTTCACAATTGAATTCAATTTTCCTTGCTATGAATTCAATGTTTTTAATGCAATTCCAAACAGTAGATATATTCTGTATGAAATAAAGAGGCATTGATCCATGATATATCCATGAAAAAGATATTTAGAGTAGAGCCTTACTATTTAGGATGAAAGGGTGGCGACTATCAAGTAGAGGAATCTCCCTATCTAAATCCTTCTGATGAACCGTAACGATAGAAAAGTGACGAGTTGTGACAACCTGAAAGGCCTTCGCTAAACCCTTCAAAGCTTCCAGTTAAGGTTATCTTGAAGATAAATATACAGAAAGAATTGTTACGAGAAAACCGTACTGAAAGTAAGTTATTGACTAGAGTTGCCGGAATTTTTCAACCAACATTACAAAACACAATTCAGCATTACAGCGCAAAATAAAAGATCACGAACAGCAATATGTGACTTTAATCCAACACTTTGTATTCGGCGGTTTTTTTAGTATGCACTCATGCCAAAAACGCCGATAACTGCAGAGCTTCTTCTGAATAACAAGCGAATAGTTCTCCGAAATAACAGTTCGCATAATACGGTCCTAAAAAGGGGTTCGAATTGCAAATCGACTTATGCATATGCAAAGGCACAATTTAATTAACATTGACTGCGGTAAATACAATAGATTCGGCGGGGAACCTCGTCCTTAGCCATAGATTATAGTTACACTAATAAGTAAAATGAAATATCGGGCGATGCGATAGCGCAAATTGAACACAGCCCTGTCGCGATTCCAGACGCCCGCCCGGTCCGTGAGTTATGGTAGACCGGGATTCTTGTGTTCTATTCGTTTTATATGGGCAGGGTTTGACTTTGTATCTGTTTAATGAAATGTGGCAACTACTGTGAGTTATTCATGAAGTCATGGAGATATAGTCCAGAAAAAACCAACTAGGTTTAAAATAGTGTGGAAAAAAGGATAAATTATTGATATAATATTCGGACAATTTCCACCATATTCACCTCATCTGAGGCAGTAACTCAGCAGTGTTGAAATATGTATTGTTCGTCACAGTTTTTCCATAATTATTCCAGACGCCCGCCGGGTTCGTGAGTTATGGTAGACCGGGATTCTTGTGTTCTATTCGTTTTTATGGGCAGGGTTCGACTTCGTATCTGTTTAATGAAATTCGGCAACTACTGTGAGTTATTCATGAAGTTATGGAGATATAGTCCAGAAAAAAACTAACTTGGTTTAAAATAGTGTGGAAAAAATGAGTAATTATTGATATAATATTAGGACTATTTCCACCATATTCACCTTTTCTGAGGCAGTAACCCAGCAGAGTTGAGATATGTTTTGTTCCTCACAATTTTTCTATAATTATTCCACAGGCCTGTCGCGATTCCAGACGCCCGCCCGGTCTGTGAGTTATGATAGACCGGATTATTGTGTTCTATTCGTTTCTATATGCAGGGTTCGACTTTGTATCTGTTTAATGAAATGTGGCAACTACTGTGAGTTATTCATGAAGTGATGGAGATATAGTACAGACAAACACCAACGAGGTTCAAAAAAGTGTGAAAAAAATAGTAATTTATCGATATAATATTCGGACTATTTCCACCAAATTCACCTCTTCTGAGGCAGCAATCCAGCAGTATTGAGATATGTATTGTTCATCATAATTTTTCTATAATTATTCCAACAGCCCTGTCGCGATTCCAGACGCCCTCTCAGTTCGTGAGTTATGGTAGACCGGGATTCTTGTGTTCTATTCGTTTTTATATGTGTTCTATTCTTTTTTATATCTACTAGAAGAGTCGGAAAAAAAGAACATTGTTTTGATGTATATCTCAGATCGACTTATGCATATGCGAAAGCACAATTTAAGTAACATTTACTGCGGTAAATACAATAGATTCGGCAGGGAACCTTGTCCTTAGCCATAGATTGTAGTTACACAGATAAGTAAAATGAAATATCGGGCGATGCGATAGCGCAAATTGAACACAACCCTGTCGCGATTCCAGACGCCCACCCGGTCCGTGAGTTATGGTAGACCGGGATTCTTGTGTTCTTTTCGTTTTATATGGGCAGGGTTTGACTTTGTATCTGTTCAATGAAATGTGGAAACTACTGTGAGTTATTCATGAAGATATAGTCCAGACAAAAACCAACAAGGTTTAAAATAGTGTGGAAAAAAGGGTAAATTATTGATTTATTATTCGGACTATTTCCACCATATTTACCTCTTCTGGGGCAGCAACCCAGCAATGTTGGGATATGTATTTTTCACAATTTTTCTATAATTAATCCAACAGCCCGTCGCGATTCCAGAAGACCGCCCTGTTCGTGAGTTATCATTGGCCGGGATTCTTGTGTTCTATTTGTTCTATATGGACAGGGTTTGACTTTGTATCTGTTTAATAAAATGTGGCAACTACGGTGAGTTATCCATAGATATGTAACTGAAGAAAAATTTTTTTTTCACTGAAATAGTCGGAAAAGACAGAACATTCTTGTGGAGTATATCTCAGATCGATTTATGCATACGCAAAGGTTTAATTTAAGTAACATTGACTGCGGTGAATACAATAGATTCGGCGGGGAGCCTCGTCCTCAGCCATATATTATAGTTACACTAATAAGTAAATGAAATATCGGGCGATGCGATAGCGCAAATTGAACACAGCCCTGTCGCGATTCCAGACGTCAGCCCGGTCCGTGAGTTATGGTAGACCGGGATTCTTGTGTTCTATTTGTTTTATATGAGCAAGGTTTGCCTTTGTATCTGTCGAGGTATCTGTTGAATGAAATGTGGCCACTACTGTGAGTTATCCGTGAAGTCATGGATATATATTTTAGAAAAAAACCAACTAGGTTTAAAATAGTGTGGAAAGAAGTGTGAATTATTGATATAATATTCGGACTATTTCCACCATATTTACCTCTTCTGAGGCAGCAACCCAGCAGTGTTGGGATATGTTTTCTTCGTCACGATTTTTTTATAATTATTCCAACAGCCCTGTCGCGATTCCAGACGCCCGCCTGGCCCGTGAGTTATGAAAGACTGGGATTCTTGAGTTCTATTCGTTTTTTATGGGCAGGGTTTGACTTTGTATCCGCAACTACGATGAGTTATTCATCGTTATGGAATAGCAGAAAAACTATTATTCACTAAAATAGTCGGAAAAGACAGAACATTGTTTTGGAGTATCTCAGATCGATTTAGGCATATGCAAAGGCACAATATAAGTAACATTGACTGCGGTAAATACAATAGATTGAAGCTGGTGAGCTTCGGTGGATGGTGTGAATGCAATAGCACTCAGGATTACATTAAATTAGATTTATATTTGCACAAAATGAATAAGCGTCCAAAAACATCTCACTTTCAATTTTCATAGTGTTTTCACACTGAATGAATACCCACCATTTTCAATAATTAATTGACACACAATCCCAACTATTTGAAACTGATATCTTATACATTGTGATTGTCCAATTGGCCGCAATGCTTTCAGTTCTAGTTTCTAGAAAGCGCCACGAATTTCAATCCTTCACTAGAAGGTACAGTGGGGTGCACTCAAACTGAAATGTTTGAAACGTTGCCCATAAAATTCAATACAACCATATATTTTTCACATAGCCACCTTATCATAAATTCATGAACTTTAGCTTGAAGTAACATTTTCGCATGCAATTCTTTCCAGAACTAGTGAACTAAAAACCCCAATCGAAGTTTCAATTCCTGAACTATTATACCCGTACGTGCTGAAGGGCAATCTATTATTCAAATTTTTCTTTCGTGTCGACCTTCCTCGGAAACAGAGATCAGTTATTAAATAACAATTAGTTTAATTACTCTAGGGTCTTTATGAGCTTGTTATATCAAGGATAAAAAAGCAGTTGCAATACTGTCTGGAGGGAAATAAACTAGCTTTTAATATCTGCGAGAAGGAACCTAACCTAATCGATTATGAATTACAGTGGAACTTCTCTATAGCGAACGTCTGTATAACGAATTTTGTTCAAGACATTGCACCTTGAATTCAAATTCCATGTTAAAAACACCCTCAAAAACGAAGTAAATTCTCTCTATAACGAAATATTCCATGAACATCACTCTTTGAAGGGGTATTGGTGAAAAGGTACAAGGGTGGGGTTTTTCCTTAATTATGCTGGACGTAGGCAATGAATCCCGACTTTGAACTAAACCATTACGGTGAGCGGATAGATCCTTCTGAACCGTTGGAATCATCTGAAAATGTTGATAATGACAATGTTACTCTAAATGATTTCGTTAATGTCGATGTTTATAATGTAGCAAATGAACTTCCAACTGAAAAGGATGTGTCAAATGTGGTGTTGGAGATCCATACGATAGCAGTGATGATACCCAGAGCGTTGATTTAGAGGACCAACCCTCCGAAAAACCAAATCGTGAAGAGGAACTTTAAGCCTTCAAAACGAGTCGCCTCGCTTTCCGGCTCATTGAAGGGGCCCCAGAAAATATTCTGGAATCTTTGAGAAAATGCAAAGATTTTTTTATGAGAATGAAATATATTCTAATTGTACCACTTAGACAAAAATTACGAATTATTCGTCCGAAAAACTGTAAATAGATATGTATTGTATACGTATCTACATAAAATGCCTATAAGGTATTAGAAATGCACTTACCTTTTCGATTATGTATATGTATTCACGATAAAAAATGCGAGGAAATATTGCTTGTTTCGACACTTAACATTATAGAATTTTTTTCTCTACAACGAAATGTATTTAGCATTTCGTTGCGAACGTCAGTCAAATATAATTGCGGATTAGAGATGTGAAGCTTGAATACATAGGTATTGGGAGCTTTTTTTGAACATTATCATGAAAAGAATGAAACGCTATTCATATTCATTACACAGAGTATATCCAAACTGATGATGGCATGAAAGAATTCAATATTGCTATAACAATATAATGTATTAAAGTGTTCAAATTTCGACAACGCGAAGACTCTTTTCTTTCGAAATACAGAATATGTCAGTCTTCCATTCAAATATTCATATTCGATATAACCATTGAGTGTACATTGAGTATATTTAAACTCAATGATATTACCTCATTCATATATGAAGACGGGAATTTCTGCTGAAGTTTCAATATGTATATATACAGTGGAACTTCCCTATAACGAAATCGCTTAAAACGCAAAAAAAAATTTGTTATACAGAAATTTCGTTATGAAGAAAATTTTTTTTATAATGTCAAGTATTGAAACAAGCAATATTTCCTTGCAATTTTTATTATGAATTGATATGCATACTCAAAAGGTGTGTAAGTGCATTCCTAATAGCTTGTAGGCATTTTATGTAGGTACGTATACAATACATAGCTATTCACGATTTTTTGAGCAGATAATTCGTGAAAAACATTTGAAAAAATTTTATTCTCATGAAAAAACTTTGCATTTTCTCAAAGATTCAAAACACCACACTTGACACTGTTTAACATGTCCTTTTCAGTTGGAAGTTCATTTGTTACAATATTAACATCGACACTCGCATCGACATTAACGAAATCATTTAGAGTGATATAATCATTATCAACATTAACCGGCCATAAATGCATTTTGAGTGAGAAGTGAAGCGTAATCCAAACTGACAGATTCAAGGTCGACAAAAAACCCTCCTAAAAAACCGTAGCTTTTTTCCCCGCAATACCCTTAAAATAAGAGGCGAACCCACGTAATACATATACCAGAAAATCGTTGAGACACATCTTCGTAATCCAAAGTCAACCCTCACGTGTATCTCCCCGTGAAAGCTGAATGACCACTTCAGGTTTCGGAGCAATAAAAATGTAAATTCAGTAATTGCGGTCCTCGGTAAACACTAGAACAGAAAGAACGAATAGCTAGACGGGGTAAAAAGAGGTTTTGTTGGCATTTTTAATTGCAATAGTAGTTCATATGCATGCATACGCTGAATAGACCGCCAAGATTGCTGCCGACCATTGCCGTATTATACCTCAGCTCTTCAATGAAGCAGGCAAATTTGCACGTAAATATGGCCCTATCTATGGGATAAAAACTGAACTCGTGCCCGTTATGCAATTCCAAAAATGCCAAGCTGAATTATTCATCTTGACGTCGAGAGGGTAATACCCCTTATCGTTGTTCTCTGCTGCTACGGAATATTCGCGGACAGAAAACGTACATTTTCCATATACAACTCCATAAATTTTTTATCGTTCTTTGATGTTTGGCCGAAATAGTTGATTTCGTATGGGAATGTTGATGCCCAAATCTTCTCAACCTTAGATGTAAGGGTTGTCACCCCTAAATTTTTATAGGGAATATAGGGTGAGCCATACGTCAATTCGAAGACAATATGTCTCCCTACATGAACACTACAGTTTGAAAATTTGTATTGAATCCTTGAGGTAGTTATCATGCAAATTTTGCTCGAATGACTGATTACTTGAGTCACCAAAATAATAATAATATTTATTTCTCAAGAATAATTACATGTACGTAATCATAAAATAGAAATATATAGAAATATAGTATACAGGGTGTTTCCTAAACATGCGGCAAAAATTCAGGGGATTGTTCCTTGGACTATTCTGAAAATATTTTGTCCTCTGATGATTTTTGAAAAACCTCTTTGTTTCGAAGATACAGGGGAAACAAAATTTTAGATAATAACATTTTATTATGAAAAATTACATGAAAATTTAACTTAACCTACAAAAACTGTTGAAATTGACCTCCTCTAGCCAAAAAAACGAATTCAAATGAAAACCGTGTTTAATCTGTGTTCCTTTACCATCTGAACTTATCAATTTTAAGTCAAAAAACAGGCCGTTTTTAGTAACTGGAATGTTGTTAAACATATTTAAAAATAAATTGTACCTACTTAGTAAACACAGTGCGGTACTTATTTTTATTTAAACTATTATTAATTTTGAAAATATGAAAAATGTTGTTCGCCCTGTATCTTCGAAACAAAGAGGTTTCTCAAAAATCATCAAAGGACAAAACATGCTTAAAATAGTCCAAGAAACAACCCCTTGAACTTTTGCCGCATGTTTAGGAAACACCCTGTATAGTGAAGCGTTTCCCAATAAGAGGTGTTATTTTGAATAGCCCGCTATTTCGGTAGATGTCACCTTTGAAGCTGTTATTTTTTGACATTTGACAAGAAGAAACTACGCTCTTAAAAAAATGCAACGATATATGCTCAAAGAACGCATTGAAATGATTAAAATTCACTGTAAAAATAGTGAAAATTTGGCAGAGACGGCTCGTGAAACTCCAACATTTTTGGGTCGTCGCGAAGCACCTTGTCGGACCACAATAAAGAAATTGGTGAAAAAATTGGAGCTGTTGGGACAAGTTTGTGATGTGAAGAATAAAACCCTCGCACGTGGCTCAAGAACAGCCAATAATATTGCTGCTATAGCCATAGGTGTTGAAGAAAAAAACCAAAAAACACAGGTTTTTCCATTCTTCGTGGTTCTTTGGAATTAGCCATTCCACAAACGTGATTATATCGTATTTTGCATAAAGTTTTGGGTCTTAAGGCTTATAAAGTTCAGTTAACACGAGAACTCAAGCTACGTGCCACACAAGCAACGAAACCATTGATATTTTGCGGGAAAAGTTTTCCGGACCGTGTTATCTCCTGAAGAGGTAATCACAATTGGCCACTGAGGTCTTGTGATTTAACACTTTGCGACTTCTTCCTTTGGGGCCAAGTGAAATAGAAGGTCTACGCCAATAACCCAGCGTCGATTCAAAACCTCAAAGATGGAATTCGTGAGGCTATCGAAGACATAGGGCAGCCACTTGTCCTCCAATTGAGGTTGAGTTCACCCTCAATTCCCTATGAAGATAAGCCCCTACACCTATAAAGTTTAGGAGATTTCGGCTTACAATTTTGCTCAAAATATGTGCCCCTATCTTCAAAAATTGACCTGTTCGAGATTTTTCCTTGAAAAAATCCTCGGAGGGACAAAATTGGCCTGGAAAGTTTTCAAATTGTAATCTCCTGTAACTACTTCAAGGAATCAATAAAAATTTGCAAACCATTGTATTCATGTAGGTAGAGGGACGAGTAATCTTTCAAACGAGGTGAATTTCACCCCCTTTATCCTATTGAGAATTTAGTGGTGATAGGCCCTACACCTGTGGTTGAGGGGATTACCGAATAAAATTCTGTTCAAAATATGTACCCCCTCCGAATAAAAATTGACCTGCATTTTCTCTGAAAACATCCCTGTCGCAACATAATTGGTCTGGCAAGTTTTTAAAATGGTTACCATGTTTATCATCGATGAACAGCCAGGTTTATTTAACTGATGTAATGATCAGAAAAGTCCAGCTGAATTATTCATTTTGACGTCGAGAGGGTAATACCCCTGATCGTTGTTCTCTGCTGCGGAATATTCGCGGACAGAAAACGTACATTTCCCATATACAACTCCATAAATTTTTTATCGTACTTTGATGGTCGGCCGAAATAGTTGATTTCGTATGGGGATGTTGATGGGCACTAATGGATCACTAACAAATGCTGGAAAACAACGCGAAACGTGAATTGAAATGAATTCCCTAGTACGGCTGTCAGACTTATTGAATTTGGGTTAGGTTAAACGTTACCCCGAATGAAACCAGATTGACATGGAATATAGCATGAGATTGCTTTCTATATTTCAGGATTTCGGAGCCGCATCGAACATTATCAGCTTACGTGGGCATTGCATTGATCGGAATTTTTTATAAAATAGTATATTATGCAACGAGCGTATAATAATAGCTATTATTCACGAGGTGAAGCCTAAATCACCGGATGAATAACTGCCATTATACGCGAGTAGCATACTATTCTTTATCCACGACTACTGAATATATTTCTTGAAGTTTTCAACTTTTGGCGACCGCGACAAGATCCTCTTATGACAAACGTGGAAAAAGTCAAATTGACACATGAGAAATTTGTGGAGAACTGGGCATTGTATATTTTGTAATAAAAATTCTTCAGTTGATATTATGAAAGTAGCTTTGGTTCTGGATTGACAAGGTATACCTATATTTGTTAGATGGGGTACTTTAGAATACTGAAGAAATACCAATTTGAAGAATATTATATCAAAGCTAAATCTATGAAGAATCCGACAACAGTGATTAATATCTCATTATTCTCTTGTGAGACGTACAATGGACGAATTTTATCGAGAATCGAAAATTGCAGAGAAACTATAGGTAAAGAAAAGATATTAAAAAAATTCGAAATTAATTTTTGCGTTCAACTAGATGAAGAAATACCGGGCATGGCATTAGAAATAAGGAAGTTTTTGACCATCATTTGTAGTGAATGTTTGAGAATTAACTATAGGATCACTCTGTACATTCCATAATTAGATTTTTTTCTCTTTATGGGCCTAGCTAACATTTCTACTCAAAAAAACATTGTGTGTATCGCTTGCGTAACTGGTTCCTTCACAAATAATTATTTTAAATTTTTTGCGATCATCTCGTTAATGGTGAGTGAGTGAACTGAAGGAACACTTCATAATTTGAGATTGCCTTTCCCTTTTTGAGGTCATAAACAGGGTGTCGGATTTAAAAAAGAGAAGAACTTTGGTCTGTATCTTTATATGGAAGTAATTTTAAATTGTGCCTTTGATTACCTTACACTAACCATAAAAAACGATTTTCAAAATATCATCATTTTTTACACCCTTGAAATGACTATCGCGTCATTGGTGGGCCACCAGGGGCCTGTTGCACTAAAATACTTTGCAACTTTTCACTTCGCACTTTCCATTCTGACAAATTTGCAAAGTGAAAATTAATAATGTTGCACAACATTTGTCCCAAGATTTGATTTCTGCGAAGCGTTTTTCACTTTGCACTTGCATTTCCACATTGCACTTTTCAATTTTGAATGCGTTTCGTGCAACATTATTAATTTGAAAAGTGAAAAGTTGCAAAGTATTTGGTGCAATAGGCCCCTGGTGAAATCTATATGCGTTTTGTGCTTTCAGTTAAACTCCAAACTCCTTCCGATGAAAATTTTCTGTCAAGAATGACAAGGGACCAGCGGTCCGAAAAATACGAAGCTTGTCACCTGAAATATTAAAAACCGTAAGTTACCGCTCTGAAATTCTCGGCGATATAACAATAACAATAATGTGTTCATTCAAGAAAGAAATACTCCTAACTACCTACACTTTCCACCCTAAACGGCATCATCGAACCATATCAATAACCAAATTCCCCGCCGCAACTTAGGGACCCAGGTCTCCCCTTGTTTTCTCAGCAAACGTCGACATAATTCAATTTTTCCTTTCAGCATTTGTTTCCCTCCGACGCGAAAACATCCAGATATGACTAGCATACTTGCACAAACCGGTTCCTAGGGCGGTGTACTTAGCTCAATTCGACGCCAGCGTCGGGGAATCCGATATGCGCCTGTGGGCCCGATGGCGTCCCTGTTTACAAACAGGTTAGAACAGTTAAAGGGAACCGAGGGCTAGCCTAGGGCCCCCGTCTTACAGGTGGAGCGGTCTGGGAGTGTATCCGGAATAAATATCATATGAGATCCCCGATGGAATAAAATGTGGCTTGGGGGGGTCTGGACTGTGTGAGGAATACATAAAATAGGTAGGAGGCGGTGGCAGAACGGCGGCTTGAAAAATACTCCACCTACGGGTTTTACTAGCGAACCGAAAGACGACATGTTATCCAGTTTGGTGCATCTTCTGCTTCTGCTTCAGGTGCAGATTATTATGAACTGCTCCGCCATCCGATGCCAATCAAATTTCACGAATTTGAAATGAGCGACTGCATATAATTGCGTATATTTTTCCATTTTGTTCTGTTTCATATCCTTCAGAAGTTATCTATTGTTTGGAACGTCCCAAGGAATGTTAAATACATGTTAGTAAACCCTTCAATGATTTATATATTAAGGTTGAACCATATGTCGATCACTGTTCGATGTAATATTATTGTCACAGTAAGTGACATATGGTTTAACCTTAATATATAAATTATTGAAGGGTTTACTTACATCAATTAAATATTCCTTGGAATCTTCCAAACAATAGAAAACTTCTTACGAATATGAAATAGAACAAAATCGAAAACTATAAGCAATTATATGCAGTCGCCATCCTTAAGTAAACTCTAACATATACAGGTGTCCCGTAATTAGACCGACAAACTTCTAGTGGACATTATAGATCGTATTTTAGACAGATTCGACCCAAATCAAATAATGCAAAATCGTTAAGGAGCTAGTGCCCTTTGAAGATGACGTCCTGTCCACACTTTTTGCCACATATTCGCAAAACGGAGTCACATAAAGTGCTGAAAGTTTACACATTGGCAAATATGAAAAATACGCATCGATTAGATTGAATGCATTTCTTTCATGTCAAGCACAATCGTATCATTTTGGGGAGGCGAAGGGTATTTTCAGTTGAAACTTTCTTAATTTCATTATTTCGCTAGATTTACATCATATTCATAAACTCTGATGTTTTTTCTAGAAAAAAGATGTTCTTGTATAATAACGCCCAGATGCACCATTTCTGAAACGAATAGATTTAAAATTTTCTCTCTTTTCACTAAATTAAATAAGTTTCAACTAAAAATACCCTTCGCCCCCACCCCCAAAATGATATGATTGTGCTGGACATGAAAGAAATGCACTCAATCTAATCGATGCGTATTTTTGATATTAGCCAATGAGTAAACTTTCAGCACTTTATGTGACTCCGTTTTGCGCATATGTGGCAAAAAGTGTGGACAGGACGTCATCTTCAAAGGGCACTAGCTCCTTAACGATTTTGCATTATTTGATTTGGGTCGAATCTGTCCGAGAATCTGTCTAAAATATGATCTATAATGTCAACTAGAAGTTTGTCGGTCTAATTACGGGACACCCAGTATACACTAGTTGACACTACTGCAAAATCTCACGCCAAATATCTTATGATGGCGTTTTCAGAAAGACCATCTGAGGAAATTGAACTTGTCCCAAATAGAGAAAAAAACATTCTGAAATAGGTGGAGACAGATGGAAAAACCTAAGAAAGCACCAATAGTTTATTACTTCGGTATATATGTGTCAATCACTATAAGGGTGTCAACAACTGAACCTCTCACCCTACATGTAAGACTTTTCGACTTGTGCCAAATTCTGATTCTGTTTCAGGTGCAGATTATTATGAACTGCTCCGCCATCCAATGCCAATCAAATTTCACGAATTTGAAATGTTCTAATACACGAATATTTTCGACGAATAAAATACTAAACACACTGATTAAGATATTTCGAAGAAATTCATGACCTATTTTTTTCATTTCTTGCCCACATTGAAGATATATGCCCAAGGTGGACTAGGTTGATCCCTTAATCTGCTGAACGCTTCATTATGTCTTCAGCAGATCCCTACTGAACTTTGCTTACTTGCAGACTCGCTTGCAGATTTATTTCATTTGCTGTAAGATCACCTTAAATATGACACTTTCAATTATTTTGATTGAATGCAAAATCAATCAAATTAACTCTTGAAATCGAAAACGATCATGACCAATGTATCACTTTTTTTGTCGATTCGTAAGTAATTAAAAACAGAAGAAGTATTTCCAATAGTGAAATTGATGATATGAACCTGTCAAAACGCAAAATAACACCATTCACATATAATTTCATAACTCTTCTGTCCTTTCTCCTCGAAAAATCTTTTAATAACTGGTGCACTCTGCTATTCACTGTTTTCGCAGCTGTAAACGAAAACTCCGCAGAAGATATTATTTATTATTTAAGTGAGACAAGACTTCGAGAGGAAGTATATCTACCCACTCAGGCATTAACCTTCATTTTCTCGTGGGATTTTATAGCGAAAAACACTTACCGCCGTAGTTAGATTTTTCTGGAATTTTGGAACGTGTTGTATCCGTAGGCCTATTTACATGAAGTCATTTTCGCATGAATATCGACATTTGTAGATACCTACCTTATATTCATGAAATATTTATAGAAAATATGCGTGTTTTTCGATAAAAAAAATGTTAGTCCCACCATTTTGACCACAGTTGCTATGAATCAAAGTTAATGATGTACTTTTAGATATTGAACGAGAATAATATATCTGAAATATTATCTTTGCAGGTTCGAAGAATTTGAAGGACTTTCTTTTAATTCAGATTTTGTGAGTATATGAGATTTCGAGTGAATCTCGAGAAAATTTTCACCTTTGCACCAATGTAGACAATGAATCCTTCTGCTTTTTTCCATCATTATTTCGCCTAAATACAGAAATATCCATTTCTAACAATTTTTCGCAAAATGAAGCTAAGGTTTACGCAGAATCCTAGGTTTAAGTTTGTTTTTTATGTTGATGTTTTTAAATTATCTAATGATTATCGTTGTACAGGGTGGGCCATGGAAAATTTTAAACTTAAAAAGTCAATAAAAAAAACGGCTTGATATGATATTTTTCAAAGATCTAACATTTATTTGAAAGGTTGTTTTATGAAATTCATTTGTGGAAAACAATTTCGGACAAATGACCACCACGGCTGAGTTTACAGTAGCTTATCCGATCCACCCAATTTTGGAGTACTTTCTCGATGGTTTCAGGCCTTATGGCAGCAACAGCAGCTTGAATCTCGTACTTTAGATCTTGAATTGTTTCTGGATGGTTGGAGTAACATTTATCTTTAACAGCTCCCCACAGAAAATAGTCCAACGGAGTTAAATCGCAGCTTCTGGGAGGCCAATTCACATCACCTCTTTTGCTGATTATGCGATTTTCGAACATAGGGCGTAAAAGATTGAGTGTAGCGTTTGCTGTATGGCACGTAGCGCCGTCCTGCTGGAACCAAATGTTGTCCAAGTCTTCCTCTTCAATTTGCTTGAAGAAAAATTTGGATAACATTGCGCGATATCGCTCACCATTGATGGTTACGGCGGTTCCTTCTTCATTTTCTAAGAAAAATGGGCCGATGATTCCACCAGACCAAAATCCGCACCATGCAGTGACTCGTGCTGGGTGCATTGACTTCTCAACAATTACGTGCGGGTTTTCTGTGCCCCAAATGCGACAATTTTGCTTGTTAACGTAACCACCGAGGTGGAAATGAGCCTCGTCCGAAAAGATGATTTGAAGACTCACCACTTTGGAAAAAAGTTTTCAATATTTCCCAGTTTTTTTCTAGCGAATAGCGACCCATTTCGTAAATTTTAGACGTTTTACTGAATATCTGTCACTTTCCGAATGGTATTTGACGTTTCCAATGTCGAAATATAGATATGTAGTTCAAATTTAAAACGCTAGGTGGCCCACCGTTATTATTCATTCGTTCATTTTCCATACTGAGCTTGATTCAAATTTCTGTTAATTTTATGTACAGGTATTATTTCAATTTTCTCGGAGGAACTTGTTAGTTTCCAAAGAGATTTGTATTGTTGGTAAATGAGTTATTATAAATATTTAGTTGGGTGTGTACGGCAAAATGAGAACTGTATATTATGAAAAATGTATATTCACCGAGAGATAATGGGAGTGAAACATTTTTCGGCTAGATATATAATTCTTAAATCTTAAAATAGGTCTTCCATTTCGATTGAAATGGACTACTCTTATACAATAAAACTTTTTGAAATTCAAGTGTAAATCTTTATATGCTTGAAATTCAAGATTTTCTCAATTTAATGTAGATACGTACTTGAATATTGTTCACCACATAACATATTAAGCACCCAAAAACATTCACATTCAATAAAATCATTATCTTTTCATATCAATGAAATATTGAAATACACCATGAAATGGGAACAGACAAATCGGAAATAACTTTTCTCAATTCATCATCATCTAACAATAGGGTGTAAAATGCAAAATGAATGAAAACTCACCAATCTCTATTTACATCCAAACAATTCAATCGAGATAACCAACAAAAATTCTAATATTTCTCCAAAGGTATCCAAATGAATGAATTACACTACATAAACATTCCTCACAAAACACAGCAAACACAAACAATTAAAAATCTTCACACCGTACAAAAACAAACATGCATCCTGGTATTCACAAACAATTAATACTCTAACGTCTCTAACCTCACTTTCGGCAAAATAGTGATACATAAACGCAACAAGTATTTCCGTTGGGTCAGAGGCCGGGCTCTCCCTAAAAATAGTCAATTTCCGAAATCAGATCTAAATGAAGACAGATGGTGTCCACATGGCAAAAGTGAGAACTATTAGGAATTCCGCTGAATCAACACATGAGTTGTCATTCTGATAGAATTTGTCAACCCAATCGAATATCCCATAAGAACTGGCTTCAGGCGTTAGTCTACCAGACATTCCATCGAAACCAACTAGGGATTACTTTTCTGAGGACAGGTAGGTCAGGTACATAGACCTGGGCACCCCGCAGTAGGCGAGGTGGTATTTCCGATTCATTTAAATGACTTTTGGGTCTCATTGTTGATTGTGAATGAGCAGATGAAATTGAGAAAGGTAAAGTGAAGTTTTGGACCATGCACCAATAAAATAACGAGTGATCCAAACATGCTAAGTTAGACATTACTGCAGTTTTTTGTGGATAAATTGAAACAGGCGAATTTGATTATTCTGAATTGAGAAAATGAAAAACTGTTAGCTGCAATTGTCGTTTTGATTCCTCATATTTTTTTGTATGAAACCATTTTTCCCTTTTGAAACAGAATTATTCATTCAATTTTTTTGAGCCTTACATTGTATTGAACACAAAAAATATTTTTCATTCAATTCAACTCAACGACAGTTCTAGGTTACACAGAACAAAATTACCCGATAAAAACATCGATTAAAGATAATAATCAATCATCAACTTTTAACAAAAATTAGGTTTAAACATAACACTGTGTAGGCAAGGTTATAACATAAATATAGTGAGTAGAGATTACTAAACGAGTTGATTACAAGATTTTTTCGTTGACCACATTATGAATTGAGAATAAATTCCTGATTAAAATTCATTCTTATTTGCTGAAGACATACATTCGACATAACATAGATTTTATGTTGTCCATGAAAATTGCATTAAAATAGGTGAAACACTCATTAGAATGGGTAAATAATGATCTATTTCGTATTCGTTGAACTGAGCTTTCATTTTGAGGATGACGAAAAATGTTACAAATTTTGAAATTAAAAAGGGTAAGTACATGTAAAAATTTTCGACTTATGCCAAATTCTGAGTGAAATTCCTCAGAAAGGATATCTAAAAAATATCGCCACACCTGAGAAGCTGTTCGATATATAAGGCGAATTTTGGCGTGCTGTGGTTACATGTAACTATCTAACTATGATTACATGATTTGACAGAAAATACGTTTATTAACTGTCAACTATGTAACTATGGTAAGCTGTAGTTACAGCGCCAAAATTCGACTATAGTGTCGATGAACCTCTAATGAACGAAGAAACCGAAATAGATGTAGTTAATTCTGATGAAGGGTTTCCGATAAGAGGTGTTATTTTGCTATTCAAAGAAAAATGCCATTTTTCAATATCAATGATCGGATGTTTATTTCATTATAAAGAAGAAGCTATGCCGTTGATAGTGGAAAATAACATCAGGCAATGACCACCACGACCACGCTTACAGGACCATATCCTTTTAATGAATTTCACGCTTCAAGTCAACATTAACTTTCACGAAATACCGTCAACAGAATAAAAAAATATTCATCCCTTTTCGAGAAAAATTAGGTTACCAAGATAAGTGAATCACTCTGTACATATCCCCCTGATTCCGGATCTATCGACAAGATCAAATATTTGAGCATGTTTCGGATACATCCGAGGGGCGTTCGGTATCACATCAATCGGATGGGACATCAAACATTAACATCCTCACATACGGGTATGTACAGGACCCACAAGTCCAGATAATATCGGCCAACAAGGGCTTCAAAGGCTGGAGATGGACAACAGAAATGCGGTTGAGCAGTGGCACGGCAGTGAAAGCTTTTTGAATTTGAATAAGTGACTGGGTTCCAAACCAAGTCTGATGTTCGCGAATCGGATTTGTGGTGATTCATGCATCATTTTGAAGCGTAGTAGTCTGTCATCAGGAATTATTCAAAACTTCTGTAATTATTTTTGATCAGTTTTGACGTGAAGTTCTTGGAATATTCGAAAATAATGTCCAAATTAACAAAATTTATTTTGGTTTCTTCGTTCATTAGAGGTTGACAAAAACATTTTATCGACACTATATTTATATCGAACAGTTTCTCAAGTATGGCAATATTTTTGAGATTTCCATTCTGAGGAATTTCACTGGTACCATTCCAATTTGAAAATTTATAACCCTTTCCGGTAAATATCTAGTTCACCGCCCAGTTACTAATTTTTGAAATATTTGGCATATTGTTTCGTTTTGATGTTGTGATGCCACTGTTTCAATTTGAGCTGTGGCAAATCAATATTTCCCGAAAAATCGAAAAATGATGTCTATAAATCGTTAATAATTCAGGTGTAAGATTTTTTTTATAGTGAAAAATAAGTGTTTTTGAGTGATTGCAACTTTTATGAATACTTGACACTGTTTTCAGCTTAGCTCACCTAACCTAACTTTATGTAAGCTAACTCTAACTTTGAAACAGTGGCAAGTACTTATTTGTAGGTTTAGTCAGGTTAGGTTAGCTAAGATAGGAACATTACCAAGTATTTATAAGAGTGGGAATCGCCCAAAAACGCCTATTTTCCACTAAAAACAAGATCTGGTTCGTATTAAGAGAAATGGCACTTGAATTATGAACGATTTATAGAATTTCTTTTTCGATTTTCTCGGGAAATATTGATTTGCCGGTGATCAAATCAAACTCTGGCAGCACAACATCATAACGAAACAATATGGGGAATATTTTGAAAATGGGTAAATGGGCGGTGCACTAGATATTCACCTAAAAGATGATAAATAATATAATATTTTTCTGCCGACCCCGAATTAAAAGGTGATTTGAATGTGTACGAAATTTAACATTAATGACCCGTTTCAATGCTCAATTTATGCTATTTTAATGTGCAATCTTCATGGCAACCGTACAAAAAGTATTCAGAAGCACTACGGATGCAATGTCAAAACTCTACTGGTACGTAGAAACATAGAAATTCCATTGAGTCAAATGTAGGTCTTGTGCAAAATGAGAATGTATTTCAATCAAGAATTTATACACAATTCATGTTAAGATCGGCGGAAAAATTTTGTAATCAACTCGGTTATTAATCTAGAGACTAATGGTCTCGAACTATAAACGCGTTCGCTCCGCTCACGCTTTGAAATATCTTGACCATTAAACGCTGTCTTCAATAACCTAGTTGATTAAATGACTATTATTGCTCAATTTCCACTATTTTAATGTGTAATAGTCATGGGCATCCGAATATGAAGTATCCATAAGCTATACATGTAGTCGTGTAATGTAACAACTCTACTGGAACATAGAAATAGATATTATGTCAAATACATGTCCTGTGAAAAATAAGAATGTATTTCGATCAATTTATTCTCAGTTCAAAATGCGGTCGATGGAAAATTCTGGTAGTGAATTAGACTATTAATCTAACGATTAATAACTATTTGATTGAAAAACTAGTTCAACCCGTTCAAATTCATTTTTACAATACCGAAAATTCTTCAAATTTTCCTGAAATACGACCTGATGAATATTCCAAAAATGATGCTGTTAAAATGTTGGTATGTGGATAAAGTATTGCAATAACATTCGTTTTTTCTCTTTATGCTTTTCCAAACTATGTCATATGAGCAGTTGAAAGCAATATAGTATCTCGAGAAAAGAGTGGAAGATGTAGGAAGATTTAGAAAAGCATAACACTCAAGATAACCCAAAACACATAGCCAAGCAGAAAAATTTCATCCCCTGTGGAACCTCCCCTTTTACATACAAGAAACAGTGACTTCAAAACAAACTTACAGTAGAGATAAAAATCAGCGGGGTGTATAGTCTGGCAAGGTTATAAACGTTTTCTTTATGATTATAGTCTGACCGTTACGTCAACGCTACAAAACAGCGCAGAGAACAATGCATTGTAGTAAGGGTAGAGCCTTGGCGTCGTAAAATATAATGTTCTTCTCTGTCGTTAACCAAAAAAGTAATACAGATAATCGGTACGGAAGGATTCAACACACATGCGATGATAAAAGCAAAAGGGCTGCTTGGGCAATCGGCAATTATCGTAGCCCTTACCGCATTTACGAGTTACCCTGTTTTCCATTTGAAGAAACTTTGGACTTTTGCCGGAATACGATAAAACAATTATCACGAATAGACTAGACGCTGGAGGCAAGTGAGTATGAAAAAATAGAGTGACGAATTTTGCCAACAGATTTGAGTGAAGAAAAGGCCCAAGAACAGTTAAGGGGCCTACAGACGATCAACCTAGTTGAAGACTAAGTTGTAAACACGGCATGTTGACGACCAAGTTGAACGTCTGTAGGCTGGTTGGTGGTTGATATTTCAGGTTGAAGACTAAGTTGATGTGAGATCAAATCGGTTTGATATTTGGTGGGCGGAGCCCGATGTTGACGACTAAGTTGGAGCGTCTGTATGGTAGTCATCAACTAGGTTGACAACACCAGTTGGAATTCTACCTTGTAGAGTGAACATCTCCTAGCGTATTCAAAATTCTTCGTAAATATTCTAGGAAAGGTAGTAATTTAACTAGAAAATATGAGCAAAATTCCAAACATTCAAGTTTGGGTAGATTTCTTTTATTGGGTGAAAGATTTTCTTGAATTATGGAGAGTAAAATCCGAGATATATAAAAAACCTTGGGCAGATTCTTTGAGCGAACATTCATTGGTGGAGCAATAATGCTATTATCTCAAAATTTCGTATAGTACTTGAGATTCATGCTTAGTAAATGAATGCAAAATCTCAGGATGATCAAACTTATATTATGGAAATTATTAAAAAATGAAATATGTAAAAATCAATAATTAAAAGAAAATTGAATAATATGCTTCAGATGATGCGATTCTTGTATATCTTGTTATGACATATAATTATTCTTTCTTTCAATATTTCGCATGAGGCTTACTGTGAGCATTTTGCATGTGGTCGAGAAATTCTATTCCAATTGGTTTCGTTTTGTCTGAGATATTAAGGAACAAAAATTCGGAATGGTCATATTTTATGGGACACCTTGTATGATTTGGCTGATTAACGAACTTAATTGTGGCATTTGGAAACCAAACTCACCCTGAAAATCTCAAGTCTCTAGGACAATTTCTCAGAAAGTTATCGTGTTTATGGCCGGACGGATCCACGGACCGCATTGAATTTGACCACGGATTCGTCATCAGGGAGCAGAACCCTATCGTTGGAGACCAATTTCGGCTCAAAATTCGAAAAGTTCTCTCATTAAACCGGAATGGGAAGAATGAGACCGATTGTGGTACCAATCCTTGGTCCAAATTCTTTCATTCAAGGACTGTGCTGCACCACATTGTCGCATATATCGTTTATAATAACATATAACGAAAGATCTTTCTCCATGTTTCGATAATTTCTCCAATTCAGCCGACTAGTTCACTCGACGGAAACCACCGCTCAAATGATGTTTTCAACTTGGTTGACAACCGCTATTTTCACTCTCATTTGGTTTACAACCTAGTTGACGACATAGTCTTCAACTAAGTTGATCGTCTGTAGGCCGCTTAATGTGGATCTTGCCTGTCAAGTTTTGGTCTATTCTCCCCTCCCCTCTTTTCTTAACCGTTTATGAAAATCCAACAGATATATATCAGATGTTGGCGTCATTGTTTCCATTGAGTCCTCATGAACAACATTAGTGAAACAAACAGGTGACGGTCTGCGTTAGTTTAGAAAATATGGGCCCCCAAAGTTACAGAATGTTCCATCTTATTGTCACTTTTTTCACTATGAAAACATAGCTTTACTGCTCCAATTGAGTCTATATCACCTTTTAACATTCACATAATGTTTCGATTAGTTTGATTTCAAGTATGTTTAATAATTAATCGAATTCGAATTTTTTATGGAAATTTGAAGTTTCTTCTTTTCAATATTTCAATTGAATTTTCTATGGTTCTGTTCACACTATAGCCACAAAATTTTGCATGAGGCTTATTACGAGCATCTTGCATACGGCTGCAACATTTCATTTCGATAGGTTTAGTTTTGTTTGAGATATTGAAGAACAAAAATTTTTAATGGCAATATTTTATGAAACACCCTATACGATTTGGTTGGTTAACGAACTCAACCGTGCCATGTGGGAACGTCACCCTGAAAATGTCAAGTTTCTAGGTTAATCCCTTCGAAAGTCGTTGTGCTAACGGCCGGACGGCCCTACGGACAGAATTCAATTTGACCACGAATTCGTCATCATCAGGGAGTAGAACCCTATCGTTTTAGACCATTGTCGGCTCAAAATTCGAAAATTACAGACATTTGGGCAGAACGATATAGGTAGCACTTGTTTAAGGAGAACAAGCGCTCAAAAAGAAGCTAATTTGAAATATCTCAGTGCCGTACCACTATTTTTATTCAGTTTTTAAATGAAAATTCAACACCCTGTATCTTCCGGGTCTACATTTTTAAGGCAACTTATTTTTATAAAATCATCTGAGGAAACACCTCCTTAAATATCTCGCATCAATGCAGAAACAGCCTTTATAATGATTAATGATGACAGATTCATTCAGAGAATACAAATTATTACCAAACCAGAAAAATACAAATTTTCTCATAGTATATCTATGATCGGAATATTACGATTTGTATAAAATTATGTGAACAAGAACAAGAAAATTAAAAAAACCAACTGATAAAATGACCCAAAAATACACATAATATGATCTTAAATGGTATTCACCAATCAAATAAACTTCAAGTGGATGGTACACCTGCAAGAGAAATTTTTCGATCATCAATGTAGATAATTTGCCAGAGCCATAAAAAAAACAGCCTTCAGAAATTGATGGAGCTAAAAATATTGTTTCCAGCACTATTAAAATTCCACTCAAACCTTTAATGACATTTCACAGAAAACATCGATTCGACTGAATATTTCAGTTACAGAAAACACCGTAAAGTGAACATCCCTTACATTATAAATTCAGCAATGACACGATTAAGCTTCGGTTTCATTTCCCTGCATGAGCTCTATTATAATTATCGACCCCTGATCAATTATTCATCAACCCCCACCCACATTTAGGCTCATGTTTCCACAGCATGGGCTGATAGGAAAACTTTATCTCATTTTCCAATTTAACATGACCCTTGATGCCGGATATTGAACTGTAGGCCCAAGAATTTCGTTTAGTAGGGACCCCATTGGCAGACACTTTACAAATAGGCTATCAATTATTCAATCAATTAATATCCGTTACGGAATATGTAAACAGGTTTCACGATGGACTTTTTTAATGAGCGTCCTAATTGATTATGAAAATATCAATTATTTACGTAATCTGAAATCTACCAAGCGTGGGTGATGAAATAAGCTGAATACATCTGCTGTGAAGATAATCTATAAACTCTTTGAACTAGATAGAGTAATAAAAGGAAACAAATCAAACTAATTGTGATTTTTTTTAAAATATATAACAAAAATATTGTCGCAATACATTGGCGACAAAAAAAAATTTATGAAGTTTCCTGACTACAGAAGTACTTCGTTCGAATGTAGAAGATATAGATAGGATAGAAGGACAACGTTCATTATTTATCGTACGTACTTGAATGTAGTTTGTAACTCATTGCGTGATTCCGTTTGGTGTTTCCGTATATTTACTGTTTTTCAGATGTGATGATATCGAAAGTGAAAGCACAAAATTTGTTTTAAAAAAAGACATTAACATTAACCGTAATGCATCAAACTTTGAATAGCGGTTGAACATAACTTCCGGCGTAGAATAAACTCTTCATGACATAAAAAATATCATTTCTCATGTAAAAAAACAAAGAACAAGTCGGATGCATATGAATATGTCTTATTTGTCGAAATCGATCTGAAAACCATTCTACGGCTATGAAACGCAATAACTCCTTATCATTAACATGTTGCCGATTATTCCCGGGGATGATAAGTTGAAAGCTCCCCGCGACCGGATCAGACCGTCGGAATACACTTTTCCATTTTATTGTAACCAAATCGATCGTGAAATCCACGGTAAGAAGCGCCCCCCACCGACGACCCCACACATAAATCGTAACGTATCAAACCGTGAAAAGGGTTGAACTTGAATATCAGTGTAAAAATAAACTTATCGTGACATCGAAAATATCAATTTTTCTTGTGAACAACATACATAGTACAAGTCGAGAGCAAATGAACATCCCTGCTTTATCGAAGTCGATCTTAACCATCCTACGCCGATGGAACGCAATAACTCCCCATCACTAACATGTTGCCGATTATTCCCGGGGATGATGAATTATTGAAAGCTCACCGCGCCCGAATCAGTTCGTCTCGGCATACACTTTTCCAGTTTATTGCAGCCAAATTGATCGCGAAATCCACGGTAGAAAGCGCCCCTCCCCCTAACCATAAATCGTAACGTATCAAACCGTGAATAACGGTTGAACTTGAATACCGGCGAAAAATAAACTTCCTGTGAAATCAAAAATATCAATTCTTCTTGTGAACAACATACATAGTACAAGTGGAAAGCAAATAAAACCCATTGTTTCTCGAAGTCGATTTAAACCGTCTTACGCCCATGGAACGCAATAATTCCCTAATCACTAACATGTTGCTGATTATTCCCGGGGATGATAGGTTATTGAAAGATCCCCGCGTTCAAATCAGACCGTCCGCATACACTTTTTCAGTTTCTTGCGGCCAAATTGACCGTGAATTCCACGGTCAAAAGCGCCCGCTACCGACGCCCCCACACATCAATCGTGACGTATCAAACCGTAAATAGCGGTTGAACTTGAATACCGGCGTAAAAAAATTCTTGTGACATCAAAAATAACAATTTTTCTTGTGAACAACATACATAGTACAAGTCGAAAGCAAATGAACATCCTTTCTTTCTCACGGAGGGTCTAAACCGTCTTACGCCCATGGAACGCAATAACTCCCTATCACTAACATGTTGCCGATTATTCCCGGGGATGATAAGTTATTGAAAGCTCCCCGCGTCCGGATCAGACCGTCGGCATACACTTTTCCAGTTTATTGCGGCCAAATTGATCGTGAAATCCACGGTAAAAAGCGCCCCCTACCGACGCCCCCAAACATAAATCGTAACGTATCAAACCGTGAATAGAGATTGAACTTAATTACCGGAGTAAAATAAACTTTCTGTGACATCAAAAATATCAATTTTTCTTGTGAACAACATACATAGTACAAGTCGAAAGCAAATGAACATCCTTTCTTTCCCATAGTCGGCCTAAACCGTCCTACGCCCATGGAACGCAATAACTCCCCATCACTAACATGTTGCCGATTATTCCCGGGGATGATAAGTTATTGAAAGCTCCCCGCGTCCGGATCAGACCGTCGGCATACACTTTTCCAGTTTATTGCGGCCAAATTGATCGTGAAATCCACGGTAAAAAGCGCCCCCTACCGACGCCCCCACACATAAATCGTAACGTATCAAACCGTGAATAGCGGTTGAACTTAATTACCGGCGTAGAATAAACTCGGCGCCGTTCAGAAAACGGCGCTCGGGGCGCTAAATAGTTTCGTATAATGTATATATTTCGGTGCGGAAAATCCGCCATAATATATTATGGCTGCGAAATTCCCACCTTTTCCGTGTCATTCATGCGGAAAGAAGCGACGCGTCGAGAGTGCATTAACTGTAACGCGGTTTTCGGATTGGCGGAATAAAACAATCAAGCGTCGGTCCCGAATAACGGCGCCCGATGCGGATGCGGCGGATATTGTCTCTTTATACGCCGAGCGGTGTGTGTAGGTGTTCGCGCCCCTATGACGGTGATGCCTGTTTGTATTTTTGGGGGCACGTCCGCGTTCATGATAGGGAAGATAGGACTATTAACGTTGGAGATTGTTGCGAAAGGAAAGAAAGGGTCACCTTTAATAGACATATTTGCCTGTGCGATGCAGAGTTAAAACCTGGAATGACGTAATGGGTGCTGCTCTGATAAGGAGAGTGTGACAAATTTCAGTGGTATTCTTCTGAAAAATGGCTCTCTCGCATTTCAAGCATAGAACATTAAAAGAGAAAAGTCATAACGGCGCAACAGACATTTCTATACGTATAATATGACAGCCCAGAAATTAAAACCTGAACGAGAAAGTCTTCTTCCCCCCGTAAAAATTCGATGATTAGATTTATTTGAAGAATAAGCTGAACTGTTCATATTTTGTCTTTTTCTTCATTGACATGATTTCCTCTTCGTATTTACATCTGCAAAAAACAAAACCTAGACGGAAACAAAGAAGAAAGTAATAAGTATTATAAATATCAACTTTGCGCTAAGTCACTTTTAATCTCTTGTCCTCGAGATTATTTTGAATATTCCTCTCAGGAAGTCAGAGGTGCAAAAAAGTGCCTGAAGAGCTATTGTACCAGAATTTCATCAGACTAAAATTCAAACAGTGGTATTTTTTCCTTTATTTATTGATTATTCCATAATTTATTCTTTTCCATTATGTTATTTATTATCTGTTACATCTCTTTAAGTTATTTTTTGATCACAATTTTAGTCTTTAGAATTTTCAATCTCAAAATGTCGCTTTTTTTGGGTTTCTAAGCAATTCCATTCCATATTTTTTCAGTTTTGGATACCGATACATTTGACATAACATACATTTCCACGTTTCTATGTTCCAGTAGACTTGTAACATAACTCGTGTTGCTTCTGAATGTTCGATCGCCTATGAAAATTGCAAATTACATAGTAGAAATTAAATTCGTCACTATAAACCAATTTGGTATACGTTAAATCCACCTATTATTTTGACATCGATGGAAAACAAAATTCTTTTCAGTTCCAGTAGCCGATATATTGTTTGTTCCTCCGTTCCTCACGAAAAATAATAAGTAGTACATTGTCATTGATATTACATATCAACATTTGACAAAGTCCAGATAATAGGTCGGATTTCACAAAATGCGAAATTAAACAATGCAAGTTTAGAGAAATTAAACAAATAAGGTAAGGAGATTATATGCTGAAGTATAAAATATTCGAAAGTAGAGACTCGATAATCCGGATCAATTAATGCAAGGGATGATCCGGATTAATGAGGAATCCGTAATGCCGCGTCTTACAATTTAGTAAAGATGCAATTTGAAAAAACGGTTGAAATAAATAAAGGCTTTATTATCGAAATCATAAAACAAATATATTATTTGGAATAATTAGATATTCTACGTTTTCTACTGTAAGGGAAAAAGAATGCTGAACAATAGCTTTCTCCTGTATATCTTTCAGAAGCTGAATATCAGTAATTGCCATGAGTTATGGAATGAACAGACTGCCTCGAATTGATCTATGCTCTAAATGCATTTGCTAACATTATCCCCGTCTTCAAAGATCGGAAAAAAAAGTTCTAAAAGGCCTTTTCGGTATTTCAGTTTTGTTAATTTAATATCATTATGATCCATATGCTGTATCAAAGCTGTATGGTTTGGAGGTAGAAACATTCCATTCCATTTCACTGATTAATTATTCTTGTCTGACTTTTTTGTCTTATACCATTGTGCACTATTATATACCAAAAGAACGCCCGATCGTCGTCATAGAAATTGAGTTACGAGAAGTTAGAACCGTAAACAACGATCGGAAATTAGGATTATTGAGTCTTGCAATCCGGATTATAAGGACATAATACAATCTTGACGTCAATCCGGACTAGTAAGATATCCGGATAATCGTTCTCCGGATTATCGAGTCTCTATGTATTCATTTAGTACCATTCCATCAAATAACATCCAACATTTTAAGCGACTGGTTATTTCCTCAAAGACATTCCTGCACGAAAATATCATAAGCCAAAAAAAATCAATCTAAACCACTACATAAAACTCCTTAATTTGTAGAACGAATTTTTCGTTCCTGAAAATTCGGCAAATGCTATAAACTCGATCGCATAACACGAATCGCCATGTAAAATATTTCCGGAATATTCAAAATATCCAAATTCCTAACCCTCTTCAGGAATACGAGTCCCAAATACCTGCGAACGTAAAAAATGAATTCCAGCATACTTCATTTATCAACAAATTTCCTCTGATTGATCCCAGTACGATAGGCATACATGTGTAAGCTGGCCAACATGACGGGGAATATCATAAATATCCACGCTGAATTTACAAGCATATTCAATTATGGTAGGAGAATTCGAGAACATCCATTCCATTTTACAATTTTTTTTATGAATAACTCGAAATGTTTTGATGGAGCGTTTCAGTTTTAATTCGGATATGCACGATGAAAAATCAAATTCGTGTTTCGAATTACCCGTTCCAAAATATCAAATTGAAAAAATACAAAAATGTAGTAAACAATTCTGTTATTTTGTGCCCTGGTTTTAATGTGAAAATTATCGAAATAGTGCTGAACAATTCATGCAGACCAAAAGAAATTGATAATTATTATGATATACGGCGCGCCGTTGACAGTGTTCTTATTATAGTAAAACAGAGGTACAATTTTTTGATATTCAACACTGAGTGTTACAAAATCTCCTCAAATTTGGGATTGTTTCAGGTCCCCTGAATCTCAGAGTATGTAAAGGGTTTTCCAACACCTTGCGACTTCTTCCTTTGGGGCCAAGTGAAAGAGAAGGTCTACGACAATAGCCCAACGTCGATTCAAGACCTCAAAGATAGAATTAGTGAGGCTATCGAGGACATAGGGCTACTTTGCGATTTGGTTTTGGAAAATTTCAGTAAAAGGATATGGTCATGTAAGCGTGGTCGTGGTGGTCATTTGCCTGATGTTTATTTTCCACTATTTACGGCATAGCTTCTTCTTTATAATGAAATGAACATCCGATCATTTTTATATTGAAAAATGGCATTTTTCTTTGAATATCAAAATTACACCTTTTATTGGAGAACCCTTCAGCATCTGCAATGCAGCACATAGTTCGAATTGGCGTGACAGTGCTTTTTTTGGGCTCGTGTTCTACTTAAATTAGTTATATATCGTTTTGTCCAAATATCCGTAATTTTCGAATCTTAGCCAACCAGTTTTACACAAAAACTTCATCACCAATTTCCCTGGAATTCATAACACTAAATGCCCGATTGCACCGTTCGTCTAAGCAGAGATTAAGCCTTTAAGTGACGTTTATTCCATTGATGAAATGTCATTTCAGGACTTAAACGTTGCTTAGACGAACGGTGCAATCGGGCATTATAGTGTTTGAAAGATTGTGACGGTTTTTCCTGAATTATAAAGAATTATTTTCAAGCTACGTATAGCTAATTTTTACAACTGCAACTTTGGAATATGATGAGAACAATTTGAATTTTAGGTCCCTCCAAAATGTTTGAATTTTCCATTGATTCAAACAGTGATATTTCGCCATCATTTCATTTGAAGAAAATGTGACCCAAAATACAAGCGGGCAAATCAGAAAAAAAACTGATGAAACAAATAAGAATCTTCGTTGCCCGTCTCGGAACCGCTACCAGATGATAGTTGCACCATAAATTCCGTTTATATCCGAAATCGCGGAAAAGTCCAATTCCCAGCAAGAGGAAAAACTTCCATCAAACACATAATGACCCAGGACGGAAGGAATACCAGGCAAACAAAAAATAAATTGCAGAAATTCAATTATCTGCCTCCCCGTGAATACTGCCACCCCGACAAGTGGGACGACAAGAAAAGATTCAAATTTTGTTTTTGTTTTCCCGGTCGACACACAAACACGGACGTAGGAAATGAATAAGGAGAATTTCGGGAACAAATAAAAAACTTTCCGCTTCGACGGAGCGCGAACTAAAAAACGTGAACTTATTTATACAATATGTCTATGGGGAGAGAATAAATTCGGGAGAAACGGCGATCATTCTAGCCGATGCACATCAAAAGTTGATGCTGGGAAACTTGAGACGTTGGTGTGTGCGTCCCATATCACGATATGGCCTTTTTTCGCGTCTGGGGAGATCCTGAATTATAATCCTCGAGGTATTGACTTTACTTTCTGTTTTTTCTGAAGTTTAAGTTGTATTGTGGTTTTGTGGGACTGAAATATTTATCTGTCCAGAAAAAGTTCAATGATTTTGATCCACATTAGTTTTGGACTTCTGGAAATCGCGGAGAACTTTCTGGTAATACTCAATGTTCTCGAAATTTCTGAAGCCCCCTTTCATTAAAAAATATAATGAAAAGACCTGCGCAGGTGCTTATGAGCACTCTTTCATTAGTGGAGCAAAAATGTTTTTTATAACCTCATAAATTTGTACAGGACTTGAGTTCGAAACTGAATATACAGGGTGTTTCAAAAAAGGTGATCCCCTCTCTTTGATGGATAGAAAACTGAAAATAATTGGAGTTTGTTCAGTAAAAAACTTTCGTAGCGGCCTCCGTAATCAAGATAGCGTTGAAGAAACAAAAATTATACATATCTTTTGAAATTTTGCCGAAACTACAGGCAACATTGCAATGAAATTTTTAACGAATATGTTTTGAAAGCTGATACATCCATGACTCGCATAGACTTTTCTATTGCTGTATTAACGCAAATTCCACAAAGTGTTGTGTACTACTTACCTTGAATTGGTATTGAACTGCAAATGTCAGTTCGATCGAATTCAAAAATTTTGAATTCTTCTGAAAAATTGATAATTTAGAAGAAATTCTTCCGAGAGTTATCGTATTCACGGACTGCCTCCCGAACTGTGAGGTTAGAAAAAAAAGTTTTTGAGGAAAATTATTGTATTTGACAAGATGAATGTTATAAATGCGCACAGTTTCGATGTCATATGTGTATAATGTATTGAAAAAAAATAAAATTTGAATCATTTTGTCGTCCCACTTGTCGGGGTTGCAGTATTTTCGGGAAGACAGACAATCTAATTTCTGCGAATTATTTTTTGTTTGCCTGGGTCCTTATGTGTTTGATGGAAGTTTTTCCTCTCGCTGGAAATTCGACTTTTCCGCGATTTCGGAAGTAAACTGAATTCATGTTGCAACGTGCAACTATCATCTGGTAGCCGATTCCCACGCAAATTATTCTTCTTATTCGTTCGATCATTGTTTGAACGCTCGTTCTACTCAAACGAGTGCTATATCGTTTTGGCCAAATTTCTGTAGGTAATTTTCGACTCCCTATATTTCCATAACAGGATAACCGATTCAAGTGAAATTTATTTTGTGAATCGGAACTGATCACCTGAATGTTCATGCAAAATTTCAAGAGGATCGCATTATCAGAACCATAGAAATTAATTTGTGTAATTATTTATTTTTATACATTTCATTTTTTGAAAAATTTCCAGAAAATGATTCCGATTGTGCTGAGATTCTGCATTTACATATTTGGCATCAATCTCAAATCCCATATAAAATTCTGAGTTAATAGGCTTATTGCTACACCAAAGATGGAGCGCTCAAAATCTCCCGCTCAGGGTTTTTCTCAATTTTTTTCTGATTTGTAAGCTTATATTTCGGTTGACATTTTTTTCGAATGAAATGATGAGAAATATCTTAGTTTAACTCAATAAGAGATTGATATATTTCTGGGGGGCCTATAAAGTTTCTTCTATATCTGAGATTCTGTAAAAATTTTTGCTGGTAGGACTGATCGTTTTCGATCTAGAGAAGACTTCATTCCAAATTTGACTTGAGTTTGTAATCGTCACATTTTTTCTTCGTGAAAATGATCAGGAAAGAACAATTCTGATTTTTCATCAAATTCAGAAATTGAACCTGCGATTTTAGGCGGAAGGGTTTCAATCTTGAGAAACCTTCATAGAATTTTGACTCATTCTGGTTGAAAAAACGTAGTTCTGCGATTCACAGGATTATTGTATTTCACAGGTTGAAGCCGTTAGTTAACCTTTCAAACGACGATAGTTTGGCTATGCTTAACAAGAAAATTCAAAACTGCATTCACTATATGAATTCAAAAAATTCAAATTTTCATCACAAGACACTAACAATCTCATATCATCATACAATCATTTCCATGCAATTCAATGAAAGATTCCGTCTAGATACAATACAGACCATTGACATGCTTCAATGAATCGATGCGAATTTTTCGTCATTATTTCACAATTTATATTTGAGCGAATGTTCTGAGTACCTATCATTTTTATAGACGAGTCTTCAGGTTAACGTACATGAATTTCCCCCTATATACTTACCGGTTACGATGGCAGCGCCCTCCAGATATTGGCGATTATCTGAAAAATAAAAATATTTATTGTCAATTACTTTCATTTCATTTAGACTACGTATAAAAATGATAATTCCGTTTTTTTTAACAGTTTCAAATGGAAGAAACGGAACTTTCTTTCTTGCTCATGTATATTAATAAAAGAGGATCTATGGTTACCGTCGAAATGCAATATCTTTCAAACGGCTGCACCAGATTGGATACTCGTAATTCTTTTATTGTTATGTTCAAAATTGTTTATACAACAAAATATTTCCAAAAAAATTGTTCAGGAAAAAATAAAAGGCTTTCCTTTTTCTTACGACCAATGAAGCAGTCATAGAATACATATTTATAGGTTATAATAATTTTGACATTTGGACATTAAGTAAAGTTACATCGAGTGAATCGAAAATTCGAAATTTCAATCAGAAATAACGTATGAACTAACATATTATACAACATTTTTTTACTTATGCCATATTTTACAAATTTTAAACCTATGATGTATGATCACAAATCAGATCAGCAGATGGCGCTGTAGTCGTTATCTAGGTTATTCATCTATTCTGCAACAAACGGCTGGATCGAAATGAATGGATTTTTGTGTATGCAGAACAACGTCTGTTGGGTCCGCTAGTAAAATATAACACACTGTTTTCCTAGGAACAATCCAGGAGAAAATAATGAACTGACATGAGGAATAACTATCTAGATAATGAACGAAGAAAAAGACACATAAGTTGAAGAAAGTCTTTCCGTCTTTTATGTCGAATTTCAGAAAAACTCGTCAAGGAAACCCTCAAACTCCTGCAAGGATTCTGCAGAATTCGAAAACCTTGCAACCGTCTTGAGTGAAGTGCGTCTCCTATGTCTACGCTCAAAAGAAACCACCTTGACTCCCAGCCGGCAGAAGGTTCGCAACTTTTAATAAAGCTGAAATATCATGGCCGTGCCATACTCGTTACACAGATCGAATTTAATTAAAAGTAACCCGGAGAGCCCGAATATGAGTATTAATAAAATGATCTTCAATGCCGCTTTCATGAGAAAATATATTCCTAAATTAACGATCAACATGGAATATTTATACCTACTTTGGTAACGTGAGATGAGCTTTGAAATAAGGTCAGCTATCGGGAAGATGCTGCTATGAACTTCGACCTCGCTTTTCGTAATATGATGCGGTTTCGTGGGGTTGTTATTTTCGATAATAAACCCTGGAAAATCCCTTCGTTATATTGGAAAAAATGAAAGGAAAAATGATGCCGGATTTATTTCAAAGATATTTTTGCGAATAATGAAATTGGACAGTTGCTGAAATTCGATTTTCTAAGATGAGATGAAATACCTTGATTGGATAAGCAGTGAAAATTTGATATGAAGATTGAAAGCACTCTCATGTCGGTTTGGTTCCGTTATTTAGTAATCTACTGCACAAGTAATGGTGTGATTTTTACGTAGTTTTAAACGAAAGCAAAGTATATACAAAAAATGCTAAATATTCAAAGTTCTTTCACTCGATGCGAATATTTGTTTGATAATAATATCAGTTGCACTTGACGAAATCTGTTCGACGCTGAATAAGCCTTTTGCGAGCTTTCAATAATAATACCAAATATCAACAAAACTGAAAATTTACAGTGTAAGCGAAAAAGTGTGACAAACTTTTTCATTATTATAGTTGGTTCAAAAATATAAACGAAGAACTTACCCCATAATTACAACGTTTTTGAAATACATGGTTTTGATGTTGAAAAAATTGTTTTTTGGGATAATTTCTGGAACATTTGAGACTGATATTGAGTAATTTACGTCAAGGAAACAATTTATATTTTCTTTATTTTTCGTGAAGCCTTGTGTGTAAATCTAGAAGAACGTGAGAACTTATATTTTGCAAACTTCACATTTCCGTGAAATTCAAAAATCATTGGTAATTTATGCAGGGTGTTACATAATAGTATGTCACAACTTAAGGGGAAGGATCAACGTAGAATTTCAAGAAACACAGTCCATATAAACATATAGTCCGTTCACGAAAGTTTGAGCGCATAGTAGGCGTTTGTTTATTTATCTGAAGTTGGCAGTATTTACGTCATAACGTAAAATACAGTGACTCTTGCTAGTTATCAGAGAACTCTATCCAATATCGACCACATTGCGTATCAATCTGACAAGAGAGTAAACAACATAACCTAAAATTTTAATATACACAGTGGAATATGCCAAATTTCCATGGCCAACCGACGACTCAATCTTTCGTGAACGGACTATAGGTCCGCAAAAGCTTCTTTACGTAACTACAGGGTGATGAAATTTCCAAAAAAAAATGTTTTTTTCTTCATAAATCCTGCAGTTTTAGAAATATTCAGTCTAAATTTGAAATGCCAGCTATTTTCAACAGTCTCCATCATTGCACGTCCTGAATCATTATTAGAATCTACAAGGTGTTTTCTTTTCCGGAGCCATGTTTCCCTTTTCATCCTCAAACTTTTTTGCGGTCGCCACTAGTCAGCGCAGAATACATTTTTTGATATCTTCATTCAATTTAAAATTATTTGACTGCTACTAACTGAGTGTAATTTTTTCGTATCCCACACCGTATTCGGGTAAAAAGTTATTGAACGATTGTATGCATACGCATAATAAGGTTAAGTTGAGTCTCAGATGACGAGCTATCAAAAAAAAGCTAAATTTGTGCATTTTTATCGAGTATTTCTATTATTTTTTTTTAGCAATAACATACAACCGTTCAATTATTTTTTACTCGAAAACGGCTTGAGATACGAAAAAATTACAAGAGTAAAAAAAGTTTTGAAAATTTCACGAAAATATCAAAATTGATTTTACGCTGATCAGTGACGTACCTCTAAAAAGTTTGAGAGGGAAAATGGAGACAATATGGCTCCGGAAAAGATTCTAGTTAAGATTTGGGACGTGCAATGATGGAGACTGTTGAAAATAGCTGGCATTCCAAATGTGGACCGAATATCTCCAAAATGCAGAAGGTATGAAGAAAAAATAAATTTAGTTTGGAAATTTCAACACCCTGTAACTCCGTAACGAAGCTTTTACGGACCCATGTTTATATAAACTTTTTTTCTTAATATTTCATTTAGATTCACCCCTCAAGTTGTGACAAATAATTATGTAACACATGTCTTATTTAAATTGTTAAGGTGATTCGTTTTCCACAAACAGTACGTTGATATATTTCCAAACCAATTATCGAAAAGCATTCATCCATCAACCGCCATTGAACAACTCATTTCAACGGGAAACATTTTTAACTTACATATATTTAGAGGTAGGTATAGCCCCCATGAATACCTTTACGTGAGGCAATGAGCCCAGTACGTGCTTCGGTTCCGTGGCTTCGGTCCCTAAATATTTCAGCTCGTTCGAAAACTAACACTTTTCCGAATGTTCGTCACCCTGCAAGATGTGGTTTTATCCTGCCATAGGTCTGATAGGAAAGGCCGCCCTTTTTGAATAATCTATCGAGTTTCGGCTCATGGTAACCAGAGTTATCGAGCTGATAACCCCGACGAAAGAGAATTTGGTGCCAATGGGTTTTGTCTAAGTTCATACAGGGGCATCTGAGTGCATTTTGTTATAATTCGAATCGAGAATAAAGGGAATACCAATATACACCGTATCTTTTCATCCATGTAGGGTAAGTCAAGGTGATATGGTGAAGAAAAAAAAAGAGCCGTGTAGAAGACAAAAAAATTCATATTTAGACAGAATGAAAACACTTTTCTTTGGCAAAATATAGAGACAACAACTTAACAGTACCATAAACTCTTTAAGGCATAACGAAACTCTGGAAAATGAATTTTTTTTTCAAACCAAATTCGCCATTTCACCCATGCTCAAGGGTGAAATGGTGATCTTACTTCTTTTTGCGTCCTGCAAGTCGACATCCATAGATGATTCCGATTCGGCGTCAGTGGTGGACATTTTTCATTTCTTAGGTTACGTATCTAAGATTTTCCGTTTGCTTTTATTTTGCTATGGTTTTTCCTTTGAGCTTTCCTTTAGCATCTGGTCCACTTTTCTCTGACTCGATTGTTTTTTTTGACGATTTCTGTTTCGGAGTTTAACGATGATTTCTAGAGAAATCAAAACGTCAGCTAAAGCCATTAATTTTTCTTCTATATATAGGCATCCTTACCTGGAACAATGGTGATTGCTGGAATAGTGACAAACCCTCGAACAGACCTAACCAGAAGAAACACGAAAGATAAAAAGCTGCGATTCGTCCGCTTCAACAGAAAATATATCTTTTATAATATTTTTTAAAATAAATGCATCCACAAAACCCTCGACAAAACTTATAAAAATACGCTTTTTATCCTTCACCATTTCACCCATGCCAGGATTCACAATATCTCCCAATTCCTATGGGTGAAATGGTGAATAGCACAGCAAGAAAAAGGAAATATTAGAGGCCCTGTTTTCTAGGTTATGTATTATATAAATAAACTAAGAAGGCAGAATATATCAAAAAATACTTCTCGGCCTTCGTTACGGAAAGCAATCTCTATAAACGCATGCAACGTATAAAAATTATTGAGCATCGCAAATAGTTTTGTACAAATTTAGTACGATTTTCAAAACGGGGCCAACTTTTTGCAGGTGCACGTTGAACGGATCATCAGAAATAGCTGGTACTCAGACATTAAGCGACATCTGTGCACTCGGAAAAGAAATATAGTAAATCACCATTTCACCCGATTCGCCATATCACCCTGACTTACCCTAACAGTGGATACGGGGTTTGTCACAAGTATTTATACTATCATTCCAAAGTGTAGCTTGATATTCAAAGCGAAATTACTACCACTGTACAAGAACAATCTGATAGAAAAATAGTGTCACCTTATTGGAGATTCGAACTAGATTGCACCACCCTCGACGGAGACTAGATTTGATGGAAATATCAGGGCAGAAATTCTTTCTTTTCGATTTTTTTTATTGGAAAAGGATCCTTTTCATGAAAATATATTAATAGCTCAGGCTTTAAACAGATCCTTTCATCTAATCACTACATTTATACGGGAAGAAAGGAATTTTTATTTCTTTGCTCTTGTATCATACTGGGAAATGTATGGGGCCCCATTCACATATACCTACATACACAAATACACATGTAATGTTGTTTGATTCAACATTTTTTGGAAGCTATATCCCAAACGAATATACCTACATATTAGGAGCCTTGGGCCTTATCTCTTGGGTGTCCATGACCGGTTTCTCCATAAGATTGTTTTCAGTCTAACCAACTCTGGGCACTTGCATACAATTTATTCAGCTGTTTATGCTTCTGAACCACAAAACCTGCAACTTTAAACTGTCTCATCAGCATGTTCACCATCACCTGGAGCTCAGCTCGAGTCAGCTTCACGAGATTTCTGGTAAATCATCACGAATTTCTTGGCCTGACAAAGTCCAGAAGTGTTTTTCCAGAGGATTACACTGTTATTCAACTCGCATTGCTGAATCGCTGCCTTATATTGATCTATTCCAAGTACACCGAAAGGCTCAGGTTCAGCAGGTGTTAAGCTTTCTGTATTTCTAGCAAATTCATCGACATTTTTCATTTCCTCCAACACCAAAGTTCCCTAGCACCTATAGTAGAGTTACTTCGTTGGTGGGAGTAGTTGCAATTGAAAAACTTCAAGCTCTCATAAAATTACAAAGGTCTGCTCATAGTCTCAAGATACGACATTGCTGAAGTGAAATGCTTTAAGATTGCAAATTAATTGAAATATTTTTTGAACAATCATTAAATAGAAGTGGCGGAAATAATGAAAATGACCCGAATGTTAACTCAATAACAATGTAGTGCTGTCATTCGAAAGAGAAATAACTTCAATCCTCACATCATCTCCGACATAAAGGGTTTTCCAATAAAAGGTGTTTTTTTGATATTCAAAGAAAAACGCCATTTTTCAGTATGAATGATGATCGGATGTTTATTTCATTATAAAGAAGAAGCTATGCCGTTAATAGTGGAAAATAAAATCAGGCAAATGACCACTGCACGACCACGCTTACAGGACCATATCCTTTTAATGAAATTTTCCATAACCAAATCGGAAAGTGGCTGCCCTATGTCCTCGATAGCCTCACGAATTCCATCTTTGAGGTCTTGAATCGACGCTGGGCTATTGGCGTAGACCTTCTCTTTCTCGTGGCCCCGAAGGAAGAAGTCGCAAGGTGTTAAATCACAAGATCTCAGTGGCCAATTGTGATCACCTCTTCCAGAGATAACACGGTCCGGAAACTTTTCCCGCAACAGCTCTGTAAGTGGGCACAATAGACCTTGAGGTCGCTGTGAACCGTCCCCTTTTTAAACTTTAACTATAACTAACTTCAATACACACATCCACCTCTCGCTTTGATCAATCCACTGGAATGATATAATTACGATCGATTGCTTTATTCAATCATCCCAACAGCAACTGTTGCTTACAAACGTTCACTGATAGATATAATGCAGCAAATCCACTTCAGGGACGAAGTGCCACTTAATCCCTATTACTAGGATTCCTTCTCCAGGGGTCGAAATGGACCGAATAATATTACGCTACCAGTTCTATTCTTCCCTTGAATGATACCTCCAATATTACATTCCTCGTCTCCCAGGTAGAATCCATATTCCGTGTCTATTTTGTTCCATATTGCCCCGGTAATGTTCATTTGCTGTTGCCGTGCTGGACACAGTGAGTTATTGAAGAAGTTTTCACGAAGCGTAATGTCGACGCTATGATTTAAAATCCGTTGGAGATACAGACATTTTGTCTATCGAGTATCAGATTCAAAATTAGTTGTAGAGCTACAAAAGTTCGTGTTAAGGGTTTTCCAATAAGAGGTGTTATTTTGAATAGCCCGCTAATACGGTAGATGTCACTTTTGAAGCTGTCATTTCTTGACATTTAACAAGTAGAAACTACGCCGTTAATAAGAATGGAACGATACACCCTCCAAGAACGCATTGAAATTATTAAAATTTCCTATAAAAATAGTGAAAATTTGGCAGAGCCGGTTCGTAAACTTCTTAGTTACATACAGTCTTAGTTCTAAGTTTCCTAGTTCCTCAGTTCATTAGTTCCTAAGTTTTCTAGTTCCTCTCTTTTTTAGTTTCCTAGTTTCTCAGTTTCTTATATTTTCAGTTTCCTAGTTCCTCAGTTCCATAGTCTTTCAGTTTTTTAGTCTTGTTTATATTTTACTTGACCATATGAAGATCTGAAGAATTATCACCTGGAGAGCCTCTTTGTGCTCTTCTTTCATACGCAGAAATGTATGCTGCCCCGTTTACTTCCACTGTGAAATATGGAGTCGATATTATTGGATATACGAGAAATTTTGTAGAGTCATATTATCTGAAAAAATTTTTTTAGAACCTCAGAATAAACTTCCGAATGAACTCCAGCACAACTAAAAAAAATTACCCACAATTAACGAAGATAATCTCAATTCGAGTGATCCATTCAGTCAATGAAACAACTTCGTTCATCCCCGTCTATTTGCATAACGAGTCACTGTAACCACTTTCAAATTACACAAACTTCAAACTGAAACTCCACCGCGGCAAAAATGTCAGGAAGAGAGAGTAGACGAACAAACAGGTGTGCAAAATAAAGAGAAAAGCACATTAAGGAAATGTAAATAGAGGAGTTAGGGTTCATTATTTAGTAACGATGCTTTTACCGCATGTCACGTAACTCTGCCTGTCGCCAGATAAAATGTGAAATGTTATATTTTTCGTATATCGAGCGACGGTTTTCTTCGCTCGTTGTTTAGAAGTGTCACAGTTACGTCTTGCTACGAGGCGTTTTCTTTACGCGGTGGGAACGGATGTGATATATTGGCATAATTTGCGACAGTTCGAGGCCGGTTTTTCACGTATGGATCGACGCATCCAATTCAGGTGAGTGCTGCACTATTATCTCGAGTTTTCGCAACTCGAGATGGCTGTGGCAAGATGGAAAATACGAATGTCTTGATATTTTATATTCGGGTTAGATCGAATTCGATGTAGGAACCTTGCGCTTCGGGAAACTAGATAGTAGTTCTCAGATATTCTCAGCAAAATAATTGGATTTATTCATAAACGAGTATGTTGTGATGAAATCAGTAGATACAATATCTTCTATTCAATGGAACACATCGCCAAAAGTCTTGGCCCCGCTAGGCTTTTCAAGAAATGAACAATCTGAGTTTTAGAAATGCAATGAATGCGTTCCTCTATTTGTCTATGTAAACCGCAATAGACACTGTGTTTCATAAAAGTATTTCACAACTTAAGGGGATGAATCTACGTATAATTCCAAGAAAAAGAGTTCATATAAACATGGGTCCGCAAAAGTTTCGTTACGGAGCTACAGGGTGTTGAAATTTCAAAAAAAAATTGATTTTTCTTCATAACTCCTCCAGTATTTGAGTAATTCAGTCCAAATTTGGAATTCGAGCTATTTTCAACAGTCTCCACCGTCCTGATCTTAACTAGAATCTACAGGGTGTTTTCTTTTCCAGAGCCATGTCTCCTTTTTCCCTCTAAAACTGTATTGCAGTACGCCACTGATCAGTGTGAATCCGTTTTTGATATCTTCGTTCCATTTAGAAACTTTTTTGACTCCTGTAATTTTTTCGTATCTCTAACCGTTTTTGAGTAAAAAATTATTGAACGATTGTATGTTATTGGCTAAAGAAATAAAAATAGAAATACTCGATAGGTATGCCCAAAATTTGCTTTTATAGTCCGGTCAATTTAGACAATTGAAATAAAGAAAATTCCGACAAAGCCAAATTTTTGTAGAGACCTTAGGTTTTCCACAAGGAATAAATCTCAAAAGTCCCCATCAGTCCCATGTGAGCTTAGGGACTTATTCGGGGTCAAAGGTCAAAATTTTAGGTTTTTTGGATTTTTCTCGAAAACGGTAAGTTTTATCGAAAAAGTACCTCGGAGCAAAGTTGTAGATTTTAAAATTCTCTATAAAAATGGTTTCCATGATTTTTTCTCTAAGACCCACTATTTCCCAGATATTGCGCTTGTAAGAATCATGTTCTACATAGTATGCACACATATGCCACGTATATACATATTTAGGTACTCAAGCAAGCAAAAATGCCTACTCGTGCCTCTTCTATGTATACATTATACTATTCTAAGAAAATTTACTCTAAAATGACCGCCGGTCCCTTACCTTTACGTAATTTTTGAAAAATATGTTCAGTATTTACGTAGACATTATGGTCATACAGTTAAAGTAGTATTTGATGGCTATAGTGACACAACAAAGAACATAAAAGCTGCAGAACAACGTCGTCGTGCTACAAAAACATCCTCAGGTACCGACATAATGTTTGACGAATTTATGACAGTTCCAGTTAATCAACAACATTTTTTTGCAAACATTAATAATAAATCTCGTTTTATTTCTATGTTGAGTAACAAATTAACAGCTGAAACTATTGCCGTGAAACAAGCTCCTAATGACGCCGATGTCCTCATAATTGAAACAGCAATAAAACAATTTAATGCAAGAAATACAGCTATTGTGGTGGGTGAAGATGTTGATTTATTAGTACTACTCACTGCAAGGACTCCATCTGATAAAATTATTTACTTTTTAAAACCTGGGAAGGCGCAGCAACGGACAGAAATATATTCTTCAAAAAGTTTATCAGCTTATCCGGAATGCCAAAACTTTATTTTATTTTTACATGCGATAACCGGATGCGATACTACGTCAGCAATGTTTAGAAGGGGCAAAAATTCAGTATTAAAATTATTTGAAAAAAATGATTTGATTGACTGCGCAAAAGTATTTACAGAAATTAATTCTTCACCTCAAATACTAATTACTAAAGGAATTCGGTTTGTTCTTGCGGTTTATGGAGCTCCAAAAAAAATTGATTGCATAGATACGTACAGATATTTAACATTCGTAAAAAATACACGAAACAAAAAGCAAGTACAGCTATCTTGTCCTCCTCCAACATCGGCATCTGCTACTCAACATTTGTTTCGAGTATACTATCAAGTTCAGACATGGCAAGGCAATGAACTGAACCCTGAAGACTGGGGTTGGAAATTGATAAATAATACTTTGGAACCGATTCGAACTGTACTGCCCCCTGCTCCAGAAAAACTTCTTAACACTATTTTTTGCAATTGCAAGAAAGGTTGTAGTGCCAAATGTGGCTGTAAAAAAGTAGGATTGCAGTGTTCTCCAGCGTGTACCAATTGCCAAGGTGTCTCTTGCTCAAATGTTCAATTAAATACAAGAGAGGAATATTCATGTGATTTTGATGAAGAGACAACTGATTCATCTTCATTTGAACAATTTCTAAGCGTTCATCAACAGGAAGGAGAAGAAGAAGAAGAACAAGAAGAAATTGAAGAAAACATGATTGTTGAAGTTGAATATGAAGAGTATGAGTCAGATTAAAGTAATAAAAAATAGTTAAAACGACAGTTAAACTCAGTAACCCATATCAATAATCTTCATACTATTAAATAATTATTGTTCCTGAAAATAAAGTCATAAAGGTTCGTGGAATCGGCCTACCGGGGATACCACGTTGAAAAAAATGCGCCGAGTACACTACCTCACAGGTGGTGTGGAAATGTGAGCATATTATGTAGAACTTGATTCTTACAAGCGCGATATCTGGGAAATAGTGGGTCTTAGAGAAAAAATCATGGGAACCATTTTTATAGAGAATTTTAAGATCTACAACTTTGCTCCGAGGTACTTTTTCGATAAAACTTACCGTTTTCGAGAAAAATCCAAAAAACCTAAAATTTTGACCTTTGACCCCGAATAAGTCCCTAAGCTCACATGGGACTGATGGGGACTTTTGAGACTTTATTCCTTGTGGTAAACCTAAGGTCTCTACAAAAATTTGGCTTTGTCGGAATTTTCTTTATTTGATCACTATTTTTATGTCTAAAATGACCGGACTATATTTCTAAAGCTCGTCATCTGAGATTCAACCTAAGCTTATGCAATATCAACATACAATCGTTGAATAATTTTTTACTCGAAAACAGGTAAAGATACGAAATGATTACAGGAGTCAAAAAAGTTTTTAAATTGAACGAATATATCAAGAATTTATTTTACCCTGATCAGTGACGTACCGCAAATAAGTTTTTTATGGTACTGGTTCAGACAACCTATCTGAAAGCTTTCAAAAAATGACTTGGAGGAATTTTTGCAGCGTGTCTTCATTGCTTCAGTTGAAGTTTTTCTGATGTGTTCCTTCTTGAAGAGTTTTCTTGTTACTGGTTCAAGATCTGTCTGTTCAACCGAATAGATCTTACAGCTCAAAAAAGAAGTATTGACTTATAATGACTGAAATTTTGATAAGTTGAATATTGTAAAAACCGACCAGTTCAGAATTTCATTCAACTTTGTAACGAAATGAGCAAAAAGATAGATGTGTGATCGAAATATCCCGTCGTGATTCGCTCAAACAAAATATCTCTGAAATCCTTTCTTCCAAGCCCACACAAAACCGTTCCTCATTTCTACGGAAAATTCCTCTCATATTGAAACCTGAAATTTTCTACCACGTTAAGGTCGACCTCCCTATTATTGCTTCCTCCACCGTTGGATGCAAGACAAAATATAACCGGCGTGAGATACGCCGGTTCGAACCTTAATCTTCATAGACCGCGACGCTGTGCCCGCGTCGTATATATCCCGGGCTAAGCTGGGATTTAAGCCGACGCAGGGCGTCCAAAACATTAAATATAATAAAGACTTAATTTAGGACTAATATCCGCGTGGAGTTGTGTGAGACAATATTCGCCGGAAATTATGAAGACAGATGTCGCTGTTGGAGGATACTCCCCGGATTCATTGGGGGATGAAACCACAGAGTTTGCAATAGAAACGGTTCACCACCTAGTTGGCAGGATGAAGCGGGTAATGAAATATATCAAGTTTGGTTAGAGCTATGAAATGGAGGTCACACAAATGTGCGTTCATGAAATATTCATAAAAACTACTGAATTAAGAACAAGATAGATCGGCGAGTGGAGATAAGTTGAACTTACAAAATTTTGTAGAAAATACAACTAAGATGACTTGAATGTTACTGATAATAAGTTTTCTGATATCATCCTAACAATAGCCGAAGTACTTATTTTCGTTCTGATTTTCCAAAGTATCTCAGTTTAAATTCATGAGAGATGATAGACCAATATTTAGACACTACAGACTCTGCGACGTTTTCGCTTGTTGAGACCTGTCCAGGTTTTTTGAACTCTTCTGATTACAGAGCAGCCTTATACAACATCGGAGAAATTTCTAAAAAAACTGAACGACTATTTGTGAAACTGAAAGTTGAGATAGAAAATATAAGATATGCTTAAATATTAACATATCCCGAAACTGTTTATTTCAAGGCACAAAGAGCGACTAGTTTTCATAAAATCGGTTTATTTCAGGTTAACTCCAATATACTGCCCAAACCTTTGACATTTGGTCATCAGTAACCAATATCTGAGGAAGAATATGTTTCTGGAAATTCAATCAAAGGAGAGATGTGCGGATCAGATGCTTTACAAGAATATAGGCAAATTTCCAAAAAACAGGTAAGTATTTTATCTCATCTACAGCTCGAAGGATTTGTCATTCTCTGTTTCTTGAAGTATATAATCGATTTTTTCTAGCGATGAGCATATCGTTCATTTTTATATTCCAATAACCCATGGAGAAAAGTTGCTTTAAGGTGTATATCGTTCATATTTTCATAAGTCTTCTTATACATATACGTATTTTTTTTACTCTTAATTTATCTCACCGATGCGATGGAAGAAGTAATATGGAATTGTTCAGATAATCAAAAAAATAGTGAAAAAAATAATAAGTTCACACATAGTCTGCATCGCCCTGCAATCATTTCCATGATTAATGCCTGGAGAAGATTTTACATCTGACAATCTATTAAAAAATGGAATAGGAGACTCAATCTTGGAAAATTAGACCAGCTGCTTTACTGGTCATCTTTTAAATAAAATTATTGGATTATTTACAGGTTTGAAAAATCTGGGAGTCAATGACAAAAACAAATTCGTGAGTTTGCATGAAGATGCAATATCTTGGAAAAGGTATAGTTTCAGTAGATGAGATGCGGCAAGCCGTTGGTCGGGCAGCCAGTCAAAATTATTGTCCAGAGCAGTCGAACACGCAAGGAATGAATTAAACATATATTAAAACATAAGTTCTTGAGGTACGAAAAATACACGACTGAATCAATAACGCTGTGCCTCCAGACTTTTCGTACTGTTTCAGTTGTGTTCGTCAATACGGGGCAACATCTATCGGTGAAACAAGAGGACTAAAGACAGAGAAAAAGATAGTTCCCAACCTATTCAACATACACTTCAGTCACAGCACAAAAATGAAGAAAGTCGCTATGTTAAAATGATGAATATTCGTGAAAATTGGGAACATTCTTCAATCCAACTATCTACATCGAATATAACAAATGGACCCATTTTCAAAATTCCCCAGTTTCAAACCCCCAAATCGATCCAGACAAACGAGCATGATTTCAACAGAAAACCAGTTCAACGCACTGCAAATGGTGCAGCCCCCAGGCCATCCCAGTGCCATTTCTCAGACTCTCCTTCGCATTGATTGCATCACATAAATCCCTTCCTGGCGAAATCAATAAGCAGGGTCTCGGATCCAGCAGCTCACCAGTCTTTCAATTATCCTTCGACTTGTCATCTCCTTCCGGTCAGATCTAGATTTGCATATGTCCGACCGGCCGGAGCAGGATGCTTAATGCCTGGGAAAAATTTCACATCTGACAATATATTACAAAAAAATGAAATGAAGGCTTAATCGTAAAAAAAATGACAACAGTTGCTGTAAGGCTGACGCTCACTTGGACGAGACGAAGCGAAGAGTTGTTTTCCGCAGGCACGATTTGCACTGAATCAAATGGGTAGACGCTCACTTGGGAGGCGCGAAGCGGAGATCAGAATCGTTCGAATCAGTGCAAATCGTGCCTGCGGAAAACAACTCTTCGCTTCGTTTCGTCTCGTCCAAGTGAGCGTCAACCTTTACTGGTCATCTTTTAAATCAAATGAATGAAGTGTTTGAAGATTCCAAAGACCTAGAATTCAAATACAAAAAATTCGTGAGTTTGCATGAAGATGCAATATCTTGGAAAAGGTATAGTTTCAGTAGATGAGATGTGGCAAGCCCTTGGTGGCGGAAGCTGGTCACAATTAATTTCCAAAGCAGTTGAACACGCAAGGTATGAATTGAATATATATTAGACCATAAGGTCTTGAGGTGCGACAAATGCACGACTGACTCAATAACGTTGTGCCTCCAGACTTCTCGTACTGTTTCAGTTGTGTTCGTCAATACGGAGCAACATCTATGGGTGGAACACGAGGAGACAAAAGGACTAAAGACAGAGAAAAAGATAGTACCCAACATATTCAACATATACTTCAGTCACAGCACAAAAATTAAGAAAGTCGCTATGTTAAAATGATGAATATTCGTGAAAATTGGGAACATTCTTCAATTCAGCTGTCTACATCGAATCCAACAAATGGACCCATCTTCAAAATTCCACTGTTTCAAACCCCCAAATCGATTCAGACAAACGAGCATGATTTCAACAGAAAACCAGTTCAACGCACTGCAAATGGTGCAGCCCCTCAGGCCATCCCAGTGCCATTTCTCAGACTCTCCTTCGCATTGATTGCATCACATAAATCCCTTCCTGGCGAAATCAATAAGCAAGGTCTCGGGTCCTGCAGCTCACCAGTCCTTCAATTATCCTTCGACTTGTCATCTCCTTCCGGTCAGATCAAGATTTGCATATGTCCGACCGGCCGAGAGCAGGATGCTTAATGCCCGGGAAAGATTTTACATCTGACATTCTATTACATAGTTCGGCTTCCTGTGTGATCCTCGACCGGAAGATTGCTTCTAACGGTAGCGGACTTGTTATCTTCGCTGACTTCATGATCGCATCGGACTAAAGGGATGGCTCGGAGGTGCAATATCCTGGGAATTGGCCCCTGTGTTCCTTTGCGTTTATTGCGAAACAAAAGTTTTAAGGTATCGAAGGGCGTCACGTCAAATTGCTGTCGTTGGATTCTGCTGGATACAATTTAATCTTTGAAACATTCGGAGGCTCGTTACTTTGCGTTTGTAAAGTCAGGTTTTGGTGAGAGTAAAAGCAAAAAAAAAACGGATTCCGAATACTCAGGGTTGAGATATCATGGAAAAGAAAAAGTGATCATTCGCTGAAATTTACAGGTAGAACCGGTGTCAGACCAGATGTATTTTTCTCTTCAGCAAACTGGGTCTAAGAAATTTTTCTCTCCATCTAGTTTGGAAGGTTACAATGATATTTGGAATTCATTGTTTGACCAGTTGCAAGTAATGATGCTAACATATTTTTGACTAGGCTTCAAAAAAATGGCATTTTTTATGCAACCGCAAAACTTATTGAACAACCTGTTACTTTTAATGGCCTCTTCACAGAAGTTATCAAAAGCGTCCCAGAAAGCAATTTCGTCTTTTTGGGTATCTACACAGCTTTCCCACTTCAGCTTCGAATGCTATGAGACGTTCTAGGACTTCTAAACCACTACCTGAAAACTATAGGAAATTTGGTCGCCATTTGTCAGAACTATTGTTCAAGATTCATGTCAATGTAAGGAGGTTATTCGAAAGGAAAGTGTTAGTTCTGCATGGAACCAGACAGACCGCTTCCAGATAGGGAAACAGAATGCCTCATAAGATTCAGAGCTTCTTCCACTTTCTGAAGGGACCTGTGAGGTTGATGGAGCTATCTAAGTGTGCACTGATTATGGTACTTTTGGCGATGAAAATTAAATTCTATTTGAGTAGATAAGCTATGTCGGTTCTGGACCGGAATTGCCTTGTCAAATTCCGTTTCCGACGTCATGATTCAAGATGGCTGTCTCACCTAAATGAAGGTTGATGGGTATTTCAAAATGTCGGTAGACGTAGCTGTAGAGAAAAAATCAGAAATTTTTTAGGCCAATGAAAGAGTCGATGATGTTACCAAAAGATGTTGATAAATATTATGAATGTGAAAATTTTCTGATTGAATTCCAACACTAAGATATCTTCAAAAGTGTCCGAAGTGGAAGAAAAATTGGGTAATATTCCAACACCACCGCAGCTGAAAAGTCGAAATCATCTGAAGCTATAAATCAAATCTGGCCGTAAAACCTTTCACTATTGCATTTTTTGATTTACTGAACGCTGAAAAGCTTCTAGTTTTACCCTACACGTTCTATGAAGATTAAAGTTCGAACCGGCACGGCAAATCTCACGCCGGTTATATTTTGTCGAACAACCACCGTTTGCGGAAGGAACATTATACATCCTGATATTTCCTCGAGTCCTTTGTTTCCTAGCGCCGAGATATTTATCCTGGTTTATAATTCCCGAATTTGCATATTCATGGCGGTTATATATCTTATTTTCGGAGAAAAAGCACTGAGCCGCAATATGGCGCTGATGATAACGGCTCAATAAGGCCGCTCTTCGCGAGGGATTATGAAATCGATGCATGGCGAATGTAAGGTAGGGCTGACGGTGGTAATGAACGCAAGATGCTCGCTTGGATTTGCGGGGAGCTAGGGTACTTAAGGAATGTGTAGGGAGGGTACTTAATACCTCGTAGCGGGTTGAGGAACCTGGTTTCATCTATTTTTAGTGGGCCGCTATGGGAACAATTTCCTGCTACTTACGGTTTCGCTAAAGGAAGAGACTGCGTCAACAATGTGAAGGGTTTTCGCACCGGAAAATTGGAATTAGTTGATTGTGAAACTGTATGATGTTTTGTTGATTTTTCCAGTAGGAGTCATACGAAGAAAAACATGAATAAGTAATCAGTAATAAATAAGAATCAGCCGGACTTGCGTACAATAAAACCGTCATACCAGTAGGAAAAAATCACTTCGGAAACATAAGATATTTAATGTGAGAAAAAGAGAACTTTGTCGTCCAGTTGGTGAGCCAAGGAGATGAACTGTTACAGTGCTGCCGCATTGAATATTTTACGATAAAAAAAAGAAAACAATATTAATCGCAATTGGTCATTCATTTCAACGTAATACGTGAATTTCCATACTGGTGTATGTGACTTGAACTGTGAAAAGAATAGTAGCATAAAAGAAGGAGCAATGGAATCTCGAAAAATTGAATATTCAATTTTCTAAATGGCAATTTATAATTTTCTCAAACAAAAATAATTTATAATTGCGGTATGTTGAATTGAAAACATTTATCGGTATGCTCATCTCAATTCAATTTTTAAAGATAAGCAATGTGTTTTATTTATTTATTTACCACTTTTTCTCTATAAGAAAAATACGAAAGTAAGTATAAGGTACAGTCAAATCTAATATAAATGTGAAAATACAAAATTACAAAGTAACAAAAATAACAATCAACTAAAGAACCGACGAACAAAAATCATAATATCCCTGCGAATCGATAGAATTGTCCAATAACATTGTTTTTATAGATCTCTTGAATTTTCAAGCGTTTACAATATTTTTATACCTTTGGGGTAGATTTTTATACAGTTTCATGAAATTTACATTTGGTTCTCTTATAGCTTGTGTGAGTTTATATGCCGGAACATACAAACTATCTATATTTCACGTATGATATGTATTTATATCGCCCAATTTCCGATATTCAGAAATATTCGTGTGTACCAACACAATAATCCATAGGATAACATTTATGCAACCGTAATAGAAGAGTCTGAGAACACTGAAATTCCATATCAAATAAAACCGAATTTGAGTAATCTCATAGCTCAAAATTTCAATTCATAGCCATACATTTGACATAATAATGAATGAAAATTCATGCGTTTAACAGTAACGCAGGCATAATATAAATAATGAAAGCGGAGAATAATATTAATCGATATAAAATCAACCAATATTAAACCCACACTTCGGAACTAATCCCGTCAACGAGCAAAGAACATGCATAGTGGTAATATCAAACAGAGCATCCATAGATAGCTATTTCGCCCTATTTGGGGCTCATCAGTATAAAGGAGCTCCGCTTGAAAGGCATTCTAGGTTCCCTTACTTGAAGAAATGTCGCCCAGCTCTGAGAATAACAGAAACAAGACGCCATCTCTTGGGATCCTTACGAACACCTACCTCCAATGCATGAACGTTGAACGAAGTCGCGAGATGTTTATGCTCTGTTTGATATTACCACTATGCATGTTCTTTGCTCGTTGACGGGATTAGTTCCGAAGTGTGGGTTTAATATTGGTTGATTTTATATCGATTAATATTATTCTCCGCTTTCATTATTTATATTATGCCTGCGTTACTGTTAAACGCATGAATTTTCATTCATTATTATTATCACCACGTCTGGTTTACGACGAAGAAACGAGCGTTTCCACTTCATCGACTGAAGGTAAAAATCCACAAAGTTGGACTGCCACCAGTTCGTATGAAAAACGGATAAACATCTCGCGACTTCGTTCAACGTTCATGCATTGGAGGTAGGTGTTCGTAAGGATCCCAAGAGATGGCGTCTTGTTTCTGTTATTCTCAGAGCTGGGCGACATTTCTTCAAGTAAGGGAACCTAGTTTGCCTTTCAAGCGGAGCTCCTCCATACTGATGAGCCCCAAATAGGGCGAAATAGCTATCTATGGATGCTCTGTTTGATATTACCACTATGCATGTTCTTTGCTCGTTGACGGGATTAGTTCCGAAGTGTGGGTTTAATATTGGTTGATTTTATATCGATTAATATTATTCTCCGCTTTCATTATTCATTTGACATAATAAAATTTCTGTTTCTATGTTCCAGTAGAGTTTTGACATTACTCGTATTGCTTTTGAATGCTTTGTGTTCGGTTGTTCATGGCAATTGCACATTGAAAAAGCATAAATTTAAATTCAAAATGGGCCATTAATGTTCAATTTCGTACACATTAAACTCATCTTCGACAGAAATAGTTATTTAATCAAATAGGTAAAGACAAATGGTCAAGATATTTTAATATAGTACGTTCACGAAAGGTTGAGCCGTCGGTTGGCCATGATAATTTGATATATTCCACTGTGTATATTAAAATTTTAGGTTATGATGTTTATTTTCTTGTCAGATTGATGAGCAATGTTGTCAATATTGCATATATTTTTCTGATAACTCGCAACATTGAATTTATTTTACGTTATGACAGCAAATACTGCCAACTTCAGATAAATAAAGAAACGCCTACTATGTGCTCAACCTTTCTTGAACGGAGTATAGTTCGAGACCATAAATGGTTCGAGTAATAACCGAGTTGATTTTTCCGGCGATGTCAATATGAATTGTATATGAATTCTTGATTGAAATACATTCTCGTTTTGCACAAGACCTACATTTGACCTAATAAAATTTCTATGTATCTATGTTCCAATAGAATTTTGACATTTCTCGTAGTGCTTCTTAATACTTTGTATAGGATTGCACATTAAAATAGCAAAAATTGAGCATTAAAATGGGTCATTCAAATCAATTTCGTACACATTAAAATCACCTCTTATTTTGGGATCGACGGAAAAACATTTTTTCTTTTCAAACTATCGCCCTACCAATAACGTGGAAAAAGTGGAATATTCGACTTCTATTTCCCCATATCAACGACAAATGAACAGAAACTTTTCAATATGAAACCCGCATTCCTGCTCAATATTCGATATCTGAACATTTGGGTCGGCCCCAAGGCGAGGTATCCATTTTGCGGCAGGTTCATGAAAATAATGGAGCTTACCTTGAGCTCGCCCGCTACGCCAAATGATAAAATGCGCGGGATGTAAGGTGACAATAGTGGCGAGAAAGCCGCTTCATGAATTATGCAGAGGGTAAGCCAGTCTAATCTTCCTGAGGGCTGTTTCCCAGCGGTACAAGGGGAAAGGGGAGTTATTCAGATTTGACAAGTTTATAATAAAGCCGCAACTGTGTAGCAAAAATTCAGTCTACTCGGTACGGTCATAAGGACGGGAAAAAAGGAATTGAAATCGTTACAATTGCAGACAAGTCGGAGGTAATAGACCGTCTCTAAAGCCGGCCATAGACATCGTTATTTTTTTATCTGTTCGTACCGCTGCGATAAGAACCGTCTCGGAAAAAGCGTCAAAAACTTACGTGTGTGGCGAAACACCGTCGGTACGCCTCGTCAGTAAAAATATCTGCCGATGCTTGATTTTTGTCACGAAGGTTGTAGTACCGACTATGTGTGGGGATTTCGTCGAGAATTGGTGGTTATTTTTCATCAGCGTAGAATAAGTCTCGTTTCTTTTTTACTCAGACATCGTTATTTTTTATCCGTTTTCCTCGCCTCGGTTCGAACCGCGAGTCATATAGCGGAACTGTTTTGCCCATACACTTCGGTAAATTTTACCACTTACTTGCTCTCATTCGCGAATAAGCACGTCATGAATATGAAACATTTCCTAGGAGTGGCGGCTGCAGTTTCGGTGCTGAGTAAAAAAAGAAACGAGACTTATACTACGCTAATGGAAAATAACCGTTGATTCTCGATGAAATCCGCAGACACAGTCGGTATAGCACGACAACCGATGAACCGTCGTGACAAAAATCATCGTCAGATATTTTTACCCACGAGGCGTACCGACAGTTCTTAGCTTTTTGGTGCTTTTGCCGAGACGGTTCTTATCACAGCGGTACGAACGGATGAGAAATAACGATTTGTATGGCTTTATAGTAGGGGAGCCCACTTAGCTAAATCGGTAGTTACTCGAGCGTCATGGAGACCTATTGGGTTGCGAAGCTCAAATGATAAGACGAAGAAATGTCATCTAATATACACCTTTTCATCGGTGGGGTAAGCGACCATTTTTTACGGCTGTGTCAAGTGAACCCAAAGAAAAGCGCAATCATCATTAGAATAGAATTGTCATACAGAAGTATTTTAACTTGAAATGAATCAGTTTAAGATTAAACTTCTCTAGTCAATCGGGTTTCCGTCATCCCATAGCCTGACAGACTTTTTTGTTGATTGTAGATTGTCATTCATTATTATTTTTTCGTGATTATAAGGTAATTTTTAGTTCATCTGTGTTTGGAATCAGTTCTGCAGGGCACTTGCCTACTCCATGGTCAACATTATTCAATTGTCAATATCGAGAGGTAATCTGTATTTTTGAGCGAGAAAATTTCCTATAAGATCAAAGAGTAATACATACAATTGAAGCGAGACACTCTAACTTAAAGAAATGAGTGTAAACGTTGGTTGAAAAAACTATCAAACTCACGAAAAATGTGATAAGATAAGATTGGTTTGGATATGTTATTATCGTCTCAATTACTTTGCTTCCATCGCCGAAGTACGAGAGAGCAATTGATATAATTAACCAAGCTTTAATATGGAATAACTCCCCAATTGTTCAATCCCTCTTGTAGAAGATTAATGTGATTTCAATCCAACAACGTTTTCGAGAATCTTCAGATAATCCCATCAACACTACAATCATCAATCTAATTTAGCGCAATCTCTGAAGGTGACAGACACAAATTGTTCGAAAAAAGCTGAATTCAAGTTACACCCTGTGGCTATCAAGTGTCGGGGTAGATAATATAATTTATCTTATCAAAGTGATCATTTAAGGGATAGATACCTGTACGAAATTACCATTGTGAAACATTGGAAACGAATAATATAACTTGGAAGATCGATCTCTAAAAAAATATGACATTTTTGCTTGTTGAAAGTTGAAGCACGTTGTAGTCAAAGTATAAAGGGGTTCAGAGCTGTTATATGAACAGAAAAAGCTAAAACTTTGATTTAGATATATTGTACACGACAATCAATATTGGCCCATATAAATGCATGATTTCCACTATTTTTATGTATGTAAAGCACACAGAAGCATTACGAGTACCTTCTGTTACTACTTTACTGAAATATTATATTATGTCAAATGTATCTCTTTTGCCAAACGATTAGAATTCAAATTCCGGTTTTTTATTTTCAGAAAGTCTTCAATATAATGGAAGGGTAGTAAATAACGGAATATCTTCAATTTCCGTACGATCAGGATAAACGTCTCAGTTCTTCTCTAAAAGTTCTCGCATTATGAGAAAAGCTATCCATAAAGATGTCCCAGACTTGAAAACTTGAAATTTCAAGGGTAGGTCCAGTATTTTGTTGGAAAAGTTCAATTCACGAATTAATAGAATAAAACTAATGGCTCTCGGGATATTTCGAAATATATTATCATATATATATATATATATATATTCTTTTGAAATCAAGAGCTAACATAATACAATACATAAAACAAAAATAAAAAATCCCTAACTGAGGTTGGTGCAAAACGGGGGGTACCATACTATTTTTTCGTATGATACCAGAGCTCAGGGAAAAACCCCAGTAGAAAAAACCCATTATCAATAAACCGAGGATTAACGCTTAACTTCGCCATGAATATCAAAATAATTAAAGCAGAGAATAATATTAATCGATTGAAATCAACCAATATCAAACTCATACTTCGGAGCTTATCTCGTACTCGTTCAAGGCAAAATGCAAGGAGGATGCAAGTTTGTTTGATAGGTACCACAAACAAACGCGTCGTGGACTCAAGAAGTAAAATTTGAGGAATGCAAGTACGCTTCGGTCAATGCGACAAATGGTAAACATCTCGCTACTTCGTTCAAGGTTCATGCTGTATAAGAAGGTTATTCGTATGGAACTAGATGGCGTCTTCGGTATATTCATACCTGAAAGGAGTTGCCATTTCGCTTTGAGTTCCAAGAAAACCTTATATCATTCAGAGCTATCCTGTGCTGATGAGTCCAAATAAGAAGGCCATCCATAGGTGCTCTGTTTGATACCAATTCCTTGCATTTTGCCTTGAACGCGGACGAGATTAGCTCCGAAGTATGAGTTTGATATCAATGGATTTCAATCGATTAATATTATTGTCTGCCTTAATTATTTTTATATCATCAATGTATGTGCAAGGTGCTTATCATTTTTGTCTTCATAGAAAACCTGAAAAACCATTAGAGGTGATACATTTTTTTGCTAAATTTTAATCGTCTTTGATATGTGAATTATGTTTCAAGGTACTGATGACCACGATTATTCCCTGATTTATGCAAACTGCCGACAAAATTTATAACAAGCAACAACGAATAACTCACCCCACCTGTCGGCAAAACGAAAACGCCAGGCAGTTAGTTGCAGAGGTGTGGCCGACTCGCCGATATACCAACATATCAAATCAATTGGAAACAAATCTCTGGAAAACCTCACGTATCCTCAGAAGTTACCGGCACCAACTCCTCTCTTTATTGCTTATTTATTCATTCGACTGAAATATTGACTCGGCACTTTGAATTCATGAATCAGAAAGACGGGAAATGAAGCGTGCCTTTGATTTCAAACAATTTCTTCCGGAACGTTTTCTGGACTTCTGGGAGATCTTTATGATTGCGGGATAGCAGGGACTTCCGGCGTGAAAAATTAATGCTGTTTGGATTTTATTGATATGCGGAGATCGATGGGGATGAATGAAAACGTATTCGTGCGGGTGTAAAATGTTTACGATGATTTCGGAGGAAAGGCGTTTTTGGTATTTTATTTGGTTTTTGCACGTTTGTTCCAGGAGAAACAGGGGGCTATAGTTTCACCGGAATGTCTGTAATTTCGAGTTTCATGCTGGTTCACGATTCAGTTCACTGGAACTTCGCGAGACTCTCGAATTACACTCAGCTCACTTCCACGACAGGGAGCAGGGAAGTGGGCAGCGCGAGAATGTAATCACTACACTTCCCTGCTGCCTCCTGTTGCCACTCGTGCTGCTCTACGCTTCCTGAATAGGCGGTTTTTATAGGGAAGTCAAAAGACCGGCAGCGTGCACAGCTGTAAGTGATTGAATTTATCTAGGTTGCTGTTAAATTCCCTTGTTCGTCGTTTGCGACACTTGGTCGCAAGAGAAATGTTGCAGCTGAGTGTGGATGCTCACTGCCTTCGATACTGCTGCAGAAGTATTTCGAGATTTATTGCCGGCAATGCGAGTGGCAGAAGGAAGGGCTGGGTGTTATTGAGGCTATGGGGTTAGGCTTACTGAATACCCTGTAGTCTCTTTCGATTTCAGATACACAAATAACAATAGTTAAAACGTCTTCTAGTTGAAGGTTCAGCTAGAGATATTCTTACATTTTCCCCTACGTCTAATTGCATGAATACAAAAAAAAATAATGATATACACTCTACAAAAAACAAAAAAGTATTTCTGTTGGACTTGATCAAAGTACGGAATCTGGTTGAAGAGAAGTAGCTTCTGTACGATTGAAATATTTAGTGTGTCAGACCACCCGAAGAACTCGATTCACTTGCCTACTACATTGTTTGAATTGATACTCCTAACGATAAAAGAGAGGCAACAGTACAATATTGCAATCCGTCATTCAGTCAGTGAGTTAGTTGGCACGTAAATCTCTCGAAAATACAACTGTTTAACTAGACGGAAAAATTAACTGTCTGATGCGTTGTGTATCGTATGTTTCTGATGTAAATTTACAAACCCATATAATTCAATATGAGTTTATAAAATAGTTTGTTGTTCCTAATCGAGACGTGAGTTATCTATTCAATGCACTCCTATTATCTTTCAGATCTGAAAAAGAATTAACTCAACAATAAATTCCTTCTTTTTCAAAACTAATAATAAAAAACTTCCACGGCAATCTCCATAATACCTCAAGATAAATTTGTCAGTTCTTTCAATTCTCAAAAAATTGACGTTAATACGTACCTGAACATTTGAAAGCCTATTGGCTAGTTCGAACATTTCTCTCTTTCCCCGTCCCATTTATATCAGTGAGTTATAGGAATGAGTTATATCTTACGATGTTTATCTAGAGATACCATTGATTTCTCAGAAGAAGTTGATTAATGAATACATAATTCAATAGTAGTTTATAATAGTATATTATGCAACGAACTTATAATGATAGCTATTATTCGCGAGATGAATAACATCCATTATACGCGAGTAGCATACTATATTTTATTAACGACTACTGAATTTATTTCTTGAAAATTTCAACATTTGGCGACCGCGACAATACCCTTCTATGACAAGCTTTAAAAAAGTCAAGTTGACACATGAGAAATTTTTGGAGAACTAGTCATTGTATATTTTGTAATGAAAAAGCTTCAATTGATATAATGAAAGTAGATTTGGCCCTCGATTGACAAGGTATGCCCATATTTGTTAGTTGGTGTACTTATATATATTGAAGAGATACCAATTTAAAGAATATTATATCAATGCTAAATCTATGAAGCATCTGACAGCAGTGAATTACAATTTCATAATTCCCTTGTGATTAATGGGTATTATTGAGGCCTAGTATAGAGACGTACAATGGACGGAATTTACAATAGTCGTGGATAAAATAGTTTGTTTCTCAATTGGGACTTAAGCTATCTATTCATTGCACTCCTATTTTCTTTCAGATCTTGGACTTAAAAACAATTAATTAAACACTAAATTTCCTCTCTTTTATAGCTAGTAATAAAATACTTCAACGCGAAAATTCCAGATGAAAAAAATTAATTCAACATTTGGCCACGGCACTTCCCATTATACCTTAAGATAAAAGTCCGAAGGAAAAGATACGACCAGCAGAAAGTTTCGTACGCTTAATGACCATCAAAAACTGGTGGGGAAGCGAAAGCTAATAAAAACGTCCGAAAAAATGATATAATTAACTCCGTACAACATCATATCAGGCCTCGGAAAGAATGAAATTGCACTAGCAATCTGCGGTCAGCGGGTGGGCAAAGTTAATTCGGAACATTTGTTGCCAGCCACGCAGATGTACAATGTTGCCGTGCCCCAAATAAAAAGCACGTTCTTCGTCCGGGGATTACAATAATTGATATGTCTTAAATGCGGCCACGTACACCCCCCAAAAACATGATATTGTTAGGGGTTGCTTCTTGTCCGAGCGCAGAGCTTGGGATTGGAAAGATTTCGAAACCCTTTCGGTTTGATTTCTGAGGCGAAACCTTCTCTCAAGTTATTTTTAAGAAACCACCCATGACATATATTGATTTTACACAGAATATACAGTGTGTTTTGTTATGACTTAGCGATAATTTGAGGTTATCAAAAATACCTAATATTATAGACAAAAACACCCAAACTTGGAAGTTTGCCCCCTTAGTTTAGTAGTCCCCATTTTAAATTAAATTTTTTTTCGCTGACCCTTCCGAATAATATCGATTTTTTCGGATATAAAGATCCTACAGATGTGAAAAAAATGCTTTTTGTAAGATGATACTACCACCTTTCATTGAAGTATAACAATATACAAACATTTAACTTGAAAACGCCATAAAAAAATTCTTTAAAAAAGTTTTAGTGAAAATATGTACTGATTTTTTTTTAGTAAATCCGCAATAGTACGAGAACTAGCACATTGAAATATAATTTTTTTCAATGATTTAACACGCAAAGATATTAGCTTCAAAACAACACTCATATCATTTCTGTAAGTTACATAATTTGAGGGTTATTTCTGTTCGAACATGATCACTACGCGAGCAAAAGACACTGCCTGTCTACAGAGCCGAGGCGGTCATTTTGAGCAATTTTTATGATTAATTTGTTTGTCTGATCATTCAAAATTATCGAAAGTACAGTACAAAGTTTTATTTATGTTATCAATTTTCATAAGGGCCATGTTCAAACAGCAATTACTTTCTAATTATGTGACTTACAGAAATAATGTTGGTATTGTTTTGTAGCTAATATAATTGCGTGTTAGCTCATTGAGGAAAAATTATACTTCAATGTGCTAGTTCTTGTACTATTGCGGATTTACTAGGAAAATCAGTACATTTTTTTAATAACACTTCCTTAAAGAATTTTTTTACGACATTTCTGAGTTGAATGTTTTTATATTGTTCCACTTTAATAATAGGTGGTAGTATCATCTTTCAAAAAACCAAGACCAAACACACTGTATAAAATTAGTTGGAAACTCATTAGAAAAGTTATGTAGAAAGATGCAAGTATTTCCATGGCTTTATAGCTGCTATTATAACCCGCAAAATTCCTGCTCGAAGCTGTTCGAACAAACCTAAACACAAGTCGCATTAAAATAAACAAACGATTACCGACGTATAGATTAAATACAAACCGCAATAACCCATTATTTCGGCTAATTTGCAACCGTATTAGGTTTCTACGACCTGCTCCTTTGGGAAACATATCCGATAATATCTGAGATAGAAATGATTTAAGACGACACTCGGACTACAGTAATTTCGAATATAATGATGAAGTTTACGAGGGAACCGTGGGAGTAAAGCTCTTGATAAACTCATCGAAATCCATAAAGTTAAGGTATCTATCTACCTATCTTTTGAGGGAAAGAGCAGTGTTATGCAAGTTTAACAGAATTGCTAATTGGTATCTAACCAATGAAGTTCGAGAATGACTTCAGCTGTTATGTGGAATCGAAGTAATTTTCGCTGAGTTATATAGGGTGTCCAGGCGATTGACGTCAATAAATTATTTTTAGATTTCTCAGACCTGCGGCTATCCAAAATTACCCCATGTATGTTATGCGATTTTTTGTAGTTCTCGAGTTATGATTTTTTGAGTGTTTTTTCGATATATTTTGCAGTTTTTATATTTTCAACATGGTTATCTTGAATGTTACTTCAATCCGAAAAATATTCAGCTTCCTGAAATCACTGCAAGCTACCCAAAAAAGGCTTGAAATCTAGAAATTCAGTTTTCAGTAGGATGTAATCAAACATTCTTTTTCGATTCAGAAATGAAAAAAATTGTTTTTCAGCTTTTGGCCAAGTTTAAAATCTTTGCAGAGTCCTAAGCTACGAAAATCATAGGGAAAAAATGGTACTTGATCGGACTTCTCAACCTAGCTGGCAAAATACATTGAAAAAATCATAACTCGAGATTTACCAAAAATCGCATAACATACATGAGGTATTTTTGGATAGCACAGGTCTGTGGAATCTGAAAATAATTTATTGACGTCAATCGCCTGGACACCTGTATATTTCATCCACGATTCATGTTAAGGGTGTTGCAAATTGCTCGGTCTTTTTGAGAATGAATTAGAACACCTAATTTGCGTTCATTTTAAAATACTTTTTATTGATTACTGAAGTATCAGTTATGTACGAAAAATGATATCTACCAGGGGCAGACATTTACTCTTGTGTTAAAATATTCAATAGCATTTCGACATCGAGGCTCTATCTCACTAGTAACACAAATTACTTCATCCTTCAGTTCAGGAATCAATTGTGGATTATTCTCATAGACCTGGTTTTTCACATAACCCCAAAAAAAATGGTCCAACGGTGTTACATCACATAATCTTGGTGGCCAATTGACATTACTATTTCTACAGATTATTAGTCCAGGACGTTTCAAATATGTGCTAATTAAGTGATTCAAATTATCATCACCATAGAGAAATATTTTCTTCAACTAATTTGATGAAGAGTGGATGAATAGTATATTACATATTACTCGTCAATACTAGAGGATACAGTTGTAATATATTTTTGTTATACAGTATCGGTCATGAATCTGGAATAAAATTTATATTTCTCGAATCAGTAACTCAAAGTGAGAACCATAAATTGATTCTGCACAGTTTCAGCGATAAAATGAAGAAAAATTTTACCTACAGGCCGCGAGTGTACTCGATATGAAATTCATAGGTGGTCTCCTAAAAACTAACTCGAGAGAAGGTTTTATAATTACAACGAAACCATTTTTGTCAAAAATTATAAGCACCACAAATTTCAAGGAGATCTAGTATAAGAAATTGGCAATAAATTAAATAGAAAAAATTTGATACACTCAGAAATGGGCCTTACGCTATACTAAAAAAAATAACTTGTGACGAGCCTGTTTTAAAATGACATTTACATTATCTGAAGCAAAATACCTAATAATTCACAGATATTAATGTTCGAATATTTAGGATATCAGTAGCTATTTCTGATAAACGATTTTGAACACCCTGTCTGCACTGATAGATCCTACTAAGCTCCTGATTAATGATTTCCTTCAAGATGAATACCAATATTAGAAAGCTGTTCGGGGTACCCTCTAACCCTCAAAATCCACCCTTAAGCAGTAAGAAATATCCATTTTTTAAAATTCCCTAGCCCGAGCAGATCATTACGAAGCGTGTGCTGGTTAAGTCATTTTTTGCCCGCCATGCAGCGAGCGATTCAGATCACGACCGGCTGGTATCTATTGTTATTCTCCTGAGGTCAAGTTCTCAAGTTTTAACAACGATGTCGCTGCGTATTATTCCTTGTCAATAATTACGATTGTTAAAAGTTCGTTTCGACGCGGGAACAGTTTCAAAAATGAGACGAAACACATAAAGGGAAACTTTTTAATTCTGCCCCTTGACTCTGACGGCTGCAACTTAAAAGATTGTGAAACTTTATCGGACATTATCGCGAAACCACCAGCAGCTCGAGATATTAATTTTCCTAAGGCGAAATCCAATTACCACTCGAGGAATATAAGTTCCGAACGGTTCGGCGACGATTCTCGAGTTTTCGACGGGACTAATAATTTTCAAGGTGGAAATAATGGATGTCGACACCGCTTTGTTGACAATGTTGCCTTCTTTGTTTTGGTGTGACGAGGAGTGGCAGTTGAGCTCGAAGATAATATGGGATTACTGAGAAAATTACGATGATCATTTGGACTTTTGAATGTGATGGCTTTCTACACTAATGAAGTGCTGGATAATGTTGCATTCTTGGTTTTGTATCGCCGATAGTGGCAATTATTCTGGAAGAATATACTAAGGAAATTCTGATGATTCAGAGACCAATTTCTTCTCACTTGTTTCAGAGAGAACAGAGTCTGCAAGATTCGAATATTGAGCCACGAGTGGTCTTAATCAACTCGATTACTAGCTGATGAAAATAAGTCAAGGTCACAAACAATTATGTCTACCGACCGTGAATACTGTGATTTTCAAACTGAATAGGCAAGAGACTTAAACATTTGCGGGTAAGTGTAGGGTTTAAATATTTTTTCATTTGAAAAATAAGACGAAACACATAAAAGAAAACTTTTTGATTCTGCCCCTTGACTCTGACGGCTGCAACTTAAAAGATTGTGAAACTTTATCGGACATTATCGCGAAACCACCAGCAGCTCGAGATATTAATTTTCCTAAGGCGCAATCCAATTACCACTAGAGGAATATAAGTTCCGAACGGTTCGGCGACGGTTCACGAGTTTTCGACGGGACTAATAATTTTCAAGGTGGAAATAATGGATGTCGACACCGCTTTGTTGACAATGTTGCTTTCTTTGTTTTGGTGTGACGGGGAGTGGCAGTTAAGCTCGAAGATAATATGGGATTACTGAGAGAATTACGATGATCATTCGAGGACAAGAAGAATGGTTTATTTGATGTATCAACTGTCTCTTACTTACATTTTTCCTTGTTGTGGCTTTCAATACCAATGAACTACATCGCCATGAATACAAAAATAATTGGAGCAGAAAATAATACATATTAATCAATTAAAATCAACCAATATCAAACTCATATTTCGTAGCTAATCTCGTCGTCGTTCAAGGCAGAATGCAAAGGAGTGGTATCGAACAGAGCACCTAAGGATGGCCATTTCGTCCTTATAAAGAACTTCAGCACAGGATAGCTCTGAATTATACAAGGTTTTCTTGGAACCTAAAACGAAATGGCACCTTCTTTCAGGTACGAATATACCGAAGACGCCATCTCCAGTTCCATACGAACAACCTTCTTCCATAGCATGAACCTTGAACGAAGTAGCGGGATGTTTACCACTTGTCGCATTGAGCGAAGCGCACTTGCATTTCGTAACTTTTACGTCTTCAGTCCACGACGCGGTGCGCTCAGGGTAACGTCAGTTTACACCATAGTAAATAATGAAAGCGTACCATCGCCCTAAATACAGAAATAATCAAAGCAGAGAATATTAATCGATTGAAATCAACCAGTAGCAAACTTATACTTCGGAGCTAATTTCACTACTTCGTCTTAGGTTCATGCTATGGAAGAAGGTTGTTCGTATCGAACTAGAGATGGCGTTTTCGGTATATTTATACTTGAAAGAAGGTGCTATTTCGTTTCAGGTTCCATGAAAACTTTGTATCATTCAGAGTTATCCTGTGTTGAAGAGTCCTAGCAAGGACGAAATGGCCATCCATAGGTGCTCTGTTTGATACCACTTCTTTGCATTTTGCCTTGAACAAGGACGAGATTAGCTCCGAAGTATGAGTTTGATATTGGTTGATTTCAATCGATTAATATTATTCTCTGCTTTAATTATTTTTACTACTGGATAATGTTGCATCCTTGGTTTTCTAAGGCAGATAGTGGCAGCTATATGAAGGAATAATAATAATAAATCAGTAATACCTCGAACAGTGAACGTAGAAACAACTCAATTACGAAACCAAAGGCCATAAATCTCTCCACTCGAAGATTTGCAAAACGTCAATCGCCTTTGTATAAATCTCCGAATCTCCGCAATTTTTTATGAAGCCTTTATTACCGATGCCGCAAAAACGATAAGTAGCACCAGAGCGCAAAAAGAACGGAAAGAGTGGAGATGTTATCTCATCTCCGCACAGAATGAGAATCCTCGAGAATTCGAGCTGATTCCAACTAAGATAGGGCGAAGTGAATTTCGGATTATTTTTGTCAGTTCAATTATGGCTCGCGGACGAGCTCTGTATCTGCAAATTTGGAGAATATAATCCTCGTTGTGGTGAACGAGTTAGAGTTTCCTCAATTCATCACTTCATCCGACGAAGCAATAACTTCGTATCATTCAGTCCATTTGATACGTATAAGAATTCGATTTTTGATTTAGATACGGATGATGATGGGAATTTGGAGGATTTGTACCTTGATTGGCATGAGCGTACATCTATTCATTCGTTTCGCGCTGGTTTTCGGTTTGAATATCGGTTTATTCGAGAGATTAGAGGAACTGCAGCATTAGCAACCAGCTATCCGAAACTTTTGACTCATTTCGTTCGAGAACAAGATTTTTCAAGGACTGCCAGAACGAATTGTGCTTTAGAAGGAAAGTTTGGGGGGTAGTTTTGATTTCTTTCATTTTTTATATTTTTTGCTGGAAAAAGCTTACGAATCCTTGTCATGGCTTTCAGAGAAAGTTCAATTTTTCACATTTATATTCTCTAGTGATTTCCCACTGAATGGAAAATAGAACGTGAAGTTAAAGATCTTTATCGGGAACATCCTCTTCTGTACCTCATGCCTCATAATTCTAACTCCAGAATCGCATCGTTTCAGCGACCCGATGATTTACCGACGAAATTTATCTCATAAATAGCACATCGTCACTTGAGTAACCTTTTTCTGTAACGTTCTCAGATCACGAGAGAAACGATGTTCGTGTCTGATCCAGCCGATGCCGATGGTCACTCAAGTTGAACGACAGATCCAGAAAAAACACATCTATATACATTCTATGCTCGCGCGACGTCGAGTCTGTGATTTATTTGGAGCGATACGTTCCTGACGGGCGCAATTTGTAAATGCCAACTTTCGAACTTCATATTCCATGCTTGCATGGATACGTTACAGGTCCTGCTCTGACCTCTGCCATTTTGGAGCGATGCACTGTCGATTCTAATTCATTTTGATAATGATGATATATTAAAATTCCACGTATTTGAGTAAATGCTGAACACCGCCAGCTACCGGTAGAGTATGCACCGAAAATGTGCTCATCCGTTGGCATATATTTATAAAGGGTTTTCCAATAAGAGGTGTTATTTTGATATTAAAAAAATGCAATTTTTCAATATAAATGATCGGATGTTCCTTTCATTATAAAGAAGAAGCTATGCCGTTAATAGTGGAAAATAACATCAGGCAAATGACCACCGCGACCACGCTTACAGGACCATATCCTTTAAATGAAATTTTCCATAACCAAATCGCAAAGTGGCTGCCCTATATTCTCGAAAGCCTCCCGAAATCTATCTTTGAGGTCTTAAATCGACGCTGGGCTATTGGCGTAGACCTTTCCTTTTATTGGCGTAGACCTTTCCTTTCACGTGACCCCAAAGGAAGAAGTTGCCAGGTGTTAAATCGCAAGATCTCGGTGGTCAATTGTGATCACCTTTTCTAAAAATAACACGGTTCGGAAACTTTTCCCGCAAAAATCAATGGTTTCGTTACTAGTATGGCTTGAGTTCTTGACTTAACTGAACAAAAAATGACCGCTTCAAATGTGACATCTACCGAAATAGCAGGCTATTCAAAATAACACCTCTTATTGGAAAACCCTTCAGGTCTAAACCTAGGAGCAACAGAAACAACTGATAAGTACTTCTCGCATTCAAAAGTATGGAAAATCTCCTGATATCTGCAGAAACCTGAAAAACCTGAAGTATCTTAAAAGTACAAAGGTATCGCGAAGAATTACCCCGTAAATCTCTGAACGGAGCTCTTTAGAGTTCCAACATCCCTGAACATCCTAAACGTATGAATTACAATGCCCAATAAAAATGCTATCAAATGATTGCTGTACGGCTTATGCTGTGGAGATTGACGCATTTTATGATCAAATATCGTAGACAGTGAGAAATAAAACCGTATATGATCTCATCCATAAAAGCGAGTCAGTATGGAGTCCGGAAGAGTCATAATTAAGGGATATTGATCAGAAAGAGTGGCCATAACTTGAAACCATTTCAGGAAGGCCAATTGTTGAACTTTACCGTTTGAAATGTCTTGGGTAAATACGGCTAGAAGTATATACAGGATGCGATCATCAGCAGTTAACAACGAGATTATCTATCTTATCGCTTTCGAATTTTCTAAGCTTGATAAGGTCAGTCAGAAGGACTCTGATGTATCTTTAATTCTGCCGTTACGACCTTAGCGATGTGGAATTCCCAAGAATGGTTCTGGGTCCACAAGAGAATGTGTTCTGCCTCTTCGTTACCGAAGTAGCCTGCGAGACTCTATTGTTTGCTTTGAGTCTTTTAGAGCTTTTTGCCAGCTTCAGACTGTTTTTAATGTACCACAGCTATACTCAAATGTCTATACTGCTTCTCATAAAAATAGAAACTATCTATGGAAAAATATATCATGAAAATTTCAAGTTTAGGATTTGTAACTTACGTAACTTATTGTGTTTACAGTCGGCCGCAATTTTGAAGGAAGGTGCGAGATTTAGGATAGGAAAGTTGAGTTCACATATGAATACAAGGAAATATATATAATTTCTTCTGAAATGAGAGCTAAAAAACACAATACATGAAACAAAAAAGCCGTAGCTGCGGTTGGTGCAAAACGCCGTTTCTACAGAATTGAAACAAAAAACTTGAATAAACAGATACAAAATACTAAATTCATGCACTTGGGCCAGAAGTGCGTTTAAAACCAGGACTGGCATTCCAAGTGATAATTTTTCGAATCTCCTGTTCTTAGACCGCTACAGGACCCTATTGAAGGGTAATCATCTCACATAGATGATGGTGGTATTTCATCTTAAATATCGAATTCAATTTCGGAATAATGATAGAAAACTTGTGAAAAACTTATGTCAAAATGACATAAGAGCCTAGGATATTAAAATTCGAATTATAGCTTTTCCAGTTATCATCACATTTGTTCTTATTTTATCGTTTTTTATTTATCTTTAAGCACCATCTGTTCTTTACTTCGATCTTATTCGTTTTATTTGTTAGATATTAATGTATCGAAAAAACATCATCAACTACACTTTTGAACTTCGTGATTCTCACATCATTGGGAAAAACCATAGAGATAGGATAGTATAGAGTTGCTATGATTCAAAGAAATGTGGTATCAGATGCGCCATATTACTACCACCTTACGTCAAATTTGACAATCGTTGAATTTTCTGGAGGAATGGTGATTCTTGCTCCTGTTTCTAGTCAAATTGTGATTCTTTCTGCCTAATAATATACAATAAAATGGTATCGCGCACTGTAAGGCTTTCTTCAAACAGAGAAGAGACAGATAAAAAAAAATTAGTGGAAAAACATATCACAGTTAGGGATGAGTACTGAACAGATCCACATTCGAAATTTTTGCTAGTCTGTCTTGGTATTCTGACATATTTTTGTATGTGTATATTATCGCCTAAAAAAAAGATTTTATTTGATATTCAATTGACCTTATTTGGACAGGATTCCTAAAGACCCAACACGTCGTATTTTCCGGGTGAAATTTGTAAACAGAAAAAACTGGCCACACAATTCAACCCTGAACTTACCGCCATATTGGTCCTCGACTTAGCCCCGCCCAGTGGTACTATTTTTCCTTACTCAATTGTATGTCATACCGTCTCTTCTCTATTATATCTCGATGGGAAAAACATATCTGTGGTAGGAATATGAGATAACTAAGTAATGAGCATTTCAACGAAAAGACGATAAAATCTAAAACTCAATTCAAACATACTTTGGCAACCATAAACCCCTTTCGAACCGTTTCTGAACCTACCCTTCCATCAAAGCTTCAAAGGAACAACGGTACTTAAACCTCCATACTTACACGACTAAGGGGGTAAAAACTAAAAATCCCTAATACGATTAAGGGATATCTATGTATAGTGTACCGAAATTCGTTCTAATTAGCAGTCGAAGCGGCTAAAGCGCAGCCATGACAATACAAAGACGAACAAACAGGCAGGAACATTAACCATTTTCTTGTCTCCTAATCAGATTTCTTCCACCTGCACAATTACCTTGCAACAATGGCTCAGGTTCCTAATAGTACAAACAGGGAGAGAACCGGGAACAATGGCAGTGAAAGATGATACAGAAACGGGAATTTGTGTCGACAGAATTATGCTAAGAATGAACGGCTACGGATTAAATTAGACTATTACGTTTCGAGGATGAATCGGGGAAGCCCCGAACTGAAAAATGATTTTCCGATGGAGGGGTGGGAAAGATTGAATTTGCCAAGTACGGATTGGATTAATTCGATGATTGAGTTTCGAATTATAATCTGGGATGTTTAGCTTAGATTTATCTGAATTATACTATGACAATATTAATTTATATCTTTTGAGTTTGATGTGAACTTGAAGACAAAATTAACCAAAGAAAGCGGAGAATAATATTAATTGATTCAAAATCAATCAATAACGAACCCATACTTCGGAACCAATCCCGTCAACGCACAAAGAACATGCATAGTGGTAATATCAGAGCATCCATAGATAACTATTTCGCCCTATTTGGAGCTCTTCAGTATGGAGGAGCTCCGTCTGAAAGGCATTCTAGGTTGCCTTATTTGAAGAAATGTCGGCTAGCTCTGAGAATAACAAAACCAAAACGCCATCTCTTGAAATCCTTACGAACACCTACCTCCGATGCATGAACCTTGAACGAAGTAGGGAGATGTTTATTTGTTTTTCATAAAACTGGTGGTAGTCCCACTATGTGGACTTAACCTTCATTCAATGAAGTGGAAACGGTTAGTTAATCGTCATAAATCAGACGTGGTGAAAATCGTACAAAATAAAAATTCACGCGTTTGAGAGTAACGCAGGTATAATATAAACAATGAAAGCAGATAATAATATTATTTGATAAAAATCAACCAATATTAAACTCATACTTCGGAACTAATCCTGTCAACGCACAAAGAAGAAATATAAATTTCTATCCTCTTGAGTTTGATGTGAAGTTAACGGTGTTGTTCAAACAGTTTGTATAGTACTAGTTCTTTACTGAGCTGATTTCAGCTTGGCTCTCATGTATAAACCGACAACCACTACAGTTAAAGTCTCGAATTGGATCTTCAACTCTTAAATAATGACGATTTTCAGTTTATATTCGACAAGTATCCATTTGAGGTACTGCTTAGTACTATGTTGAGGCTTTTTGTGTTGACAGAATTATGCTGAGAATGAACGGCTACGGTTTAAATTCTGTTAACACTATGGCCACAAAATTTTGCATGGAGCTTATTATGAACATCTTGCATATGGCCGCATCATTTCATTTCAATGGGTTTCGTTTTGTCTGAGATATTGAGGAACAGAAATTTCAAATGGCCATACTTCATGGAACACCCTGTACGATTTGGCTGGTTAACGAACTCAACCCAGACTTGTGGAAACCGAACTCGCCCTGATATCAAGTCTCAAGGACAATCCCTTTGAAAGTTATTGTGGGGACGGCTCGACGAACAGAATTGAATTTGACCACGAATTCGTCATCAGGGAGTAGTAGTAGTAGTTTGAGGAGAACGAGCGCTCAAAAATGTGGAATAAAAATATCAACTCGGGTACCTCCTGAAAATGAGTCCATAAATAGAATTTGTAGATTTGAAGAAAAATTCATAAACAAAATCAGACAAGATCTTGACGGTGCAAAATGGCGAATGCGCATCTGAAAAGTATTCAGCAGTGGCGCATCCGAAGATTGAGTTAGGGGAATACTTCGAACACCAATATCCAAGTGAATAAATATGGTGATTGTCAAAACATAAGCTTTTATCAATAGTGTTACTCACCAGTGAGACCAGTGGCACAAATTACAGACATTTGGGCGAAACGATATTGCACTCATTTAAGGAGAACGAGCGCTCAAAAAGCATTCCCTTATTATTATGTTTGAGTTGAATTTACTAGGGTGGGTATAGTTTAGAGTGAAAAAATCCAGGAGTTTAATTTGAAAAATGAAAATTCTGGGGGAAATATTCTTAGGGGTGGTAATTCGAAACAAAATTTTAACGACGCATTCTGATAGAGATTTTGATTGTCTGATAGCCAAGATATTGGCTGTATAGAACATCTTCAGACACCTAATATCTAGTTTCAGAAATTTTCTGATTACATAAAAAGTATACAAATAGGGATGGTATCTGAATGTCCACACGGTGATGCGATGTCTCCCCTAAAATTCACGCTCCATTTTCCATTGACCGCCGCAGAAACATCCATAAAACCCCGAAAGGCTAGATCTAACCGCTCAATCTAACCCAGAAAACCGTCCAAAAGTGCCAAATATGAAAAACTACCCCATCGGAAAACGCCCCGGAAGTGAAACTCAGTCGGATTTCACTTGGAAAACCGCGCGGAAAAGGTGTCGGCCGGCGCGGTTTTCCTTATATTTCACTATAAAACTAAACGACAAAAAGTACCGCAAGAGTCGAGTATAAAATGTCATTTTATTAGGCGATTCGAGGAAACTCGTGACGCAATACGCCAGCACATAAAAGTTGATATTCATCACATATTTCGTCTTTGCTGGTCCGTTTCCCAAATCTCGGCTGATATAGGGGTTGGCGAATCGGGGCAAGTGGGGTGAGAATATGGATCGTAAGGTCGGATCTTTTAGGGACGGGTACATATTTCACGCATATCTCCCTCGAAAAATCGCTTTGAGATAGGCTTAAACCGAAACACGAGGATTCTGTGCGAGGTTGATCAAGAACTGGTCTGGTGGAGTCGATTTCAAATGTCCAATAGTTTTATTCTGTAGGTTGGTATATTCATATTTAGTTGAAATGTTTCGTTTCTGAGGAGATGATTTAATGAAACAAAAAACTTCGCATCTGCGGTCATATGAATCTAAATGTTGATGATGTTGGTCAATGAATTACGGAACACTCAATGTGCAAGAATGGATTATTTAGAGCTGATCCTTCAGCAGGCTGCCCATTTTCACAGGATTCCTCCCAGGAAACATCCAGATGCGCTGAGCCAATTTTTTTACATACTTTTCGAACACGAAATATTTGAAGCAGTATAATTTTCGTTCCGCTAACGCTTGTGTCTAAATTGAGAATATTCAAGAGAACACTGAACACTGCGAAAAATGGGGGAAATTTTAAATGTATGAAGTTTTACATTTTGATGTAATAAGTAAGTAACCGGATATTCACATAAAATTTTATGGATAATTACTATATTTCAGGTATTTATCCGAAGGTCCAACTGAAGAAACGTAAATTACACATTCCTATTTGAGATTCAACTAAATAATTTAATTTATTGATTGATTATGTAGAATTACATAAAAATACTATGTAATTAACCCGCCCAAATGTTGTATAATAATTATAAGCTGAAATAAAGTGTGTACAAATTAAGATTTTCAGTGTAAATTCACGATGTAGGAATGCAAAAGTGCTGTAATTTTACAATGGAATTTCCAGCAGTGAAGTAGCCTATACTCATTACATAGAAAATCAAATTAATTTTGGAGAATCCATTTTCTGCCACAATCAACATACTCATAATATGCTGTTTATTCGTAAGTAATATCATGAGGGCATCTAATTTTTCCGAAATAGAAAACTCACGTTGCTGAGTGAAACATGTGAACAAGAAGCAAGAGAGCTAAAGGCAACAAAAGCCGAGGCCAAGATGAGGATTTTTGCCACTCTACGAATGCTTCTCGATAAAAAAATATTTCTTTGCCTTGTGTTGGTATTTGACAAGAATATTTCATGAGTATCAGACTATTCAGCATGCACTTGTTAATTTGACAACAGCTGTAAACTTTTGCCGTAGGTGAATTCAAAAAAGGTGCAGACAGCTGCGATATAATTTTTCTATCAAGAGACTATTTGTATTTCAACTGTTTGCATTTCTGATTGGCGAATGAAATAGTCGGTATGAATGAGACCAACTTCTTTCGCTTAGGTGTGCCAAACTTCGAAATGATTGATATTGCGAGATATAACTTTGGAGTTTCGAACGAAATAGTGCTTTTCATTGAAACGCATAAATAGTTAACATTTCGATCATGACAGAAACATCAAATTTTTCCAAATACGTCCCAGGAAATTTTCTTCAATTTTCTCAAGATAATTCGAGTTTCTAGTGTTGAACATCTCTACCAAATTTCATCGAAAAATATTCACCCAATCAGAAGTTATCGACCACTATAATATAGGCAGACAAAGCTAGACAGTTAACGTCAGCTTGAAGTATTTTCGTTTTCAGAGTACTCCAGCTATTCATGCCGGTGAACTATGGACAACTGTAAACGAGGAAGAGATAAAATTGGCTCAAAAAATTTCCTGGTCCCATCCACACAGCATTCGCGTGGTATCGATTTCAAACCGAAATCCATTTCGGAAAACGATTTCGCACTGTGCAACCACTTCAGATCGCTTTTCAACTTCGATTAATTAATTCGATATAGTTCGTGTCACCCCCAGTAGCCTCTAATCGAATGACGCAACTTATCAGGGAGAAAACTACGCCAGAACTTCCTATCAATAAATCAGAAGTGGGAGAAGATACGCAGCCTCTACGTTCAAACTCCTAAGACGATTACTCATAATAATATGTAGAAATTTCATGGGGTTAAACGACTCGACAAAGTTCTTCGACGGCCTTAACTTGCCAGAAACTCACATAATGATGTTGATTTTATTATGACAGAAATGTCGCATTCACTAATCGACGACACGTACTATTCGAGAGTGAGTTTGGGTTCCTGAATGCACGTTTATGGGTGTTGGGTAAACAGTTTGAACCTTCCGAACACCTTCTGGAAATTGTTCCAATGATTTGCTAAGTTTATATGAGGTAACCTAAATCATTCGCAAAGAAGTGTTCGTTAAAGGATCATTGGCTAATTGTACATTGAATAACTGCATTAGTTCAATGCATCTTGTAACTGAGTTGAACCATATATACCACTTTTAATTTCTCTTTTGAATACTTGATATACTATGTAAAGCTCTATTTTTCATTATTGAATGTTCTATCTACACATGAAACATTGAAGTACTTCTACTCTGCAATCGTTTTATCTCGAACTACCAGTACTGATTTTATTAACTAAATTCATTTAGCAGAATTTTTTTCTTTGGCATGCTTAAAGACACTGTCAGTTTCCAGACATGCCAAACACAGATTGAAGATATCATTTAACGGCGACTTTGTGGTCTATTGTGTCCTCATGTTTTCGCAACTACGCTACAGCTCGTCTAGTAGTTAGCTTCAATGAACTCCGGTACCTGGAAGGGCTTTAAGAGCCTAAATCCACGTTCTTACCTTATTTATAGTTTAAAAAGGAGTTACAGTTAGGCAAGGCGCAAAATGACTCGCAGCTACGTGAGGTGATGCAGCGTGAGTCACGGCGAGATTTTGTAAATCTAAAGGGGCCCACTCACTAAGGAGGAAGAATGCGCAGTTGAGTATCTGCACGTTTGCTGTAAAGCAAACGTGTGCATTCATATTTCTCACACACATACACTTTTACGTGTTGGTTTGGATGTGCGACAAGCGTGAGATGACGTCGAAAAAAGATCTGATGTTAATGGCAGTGGCGTGTGTTGTTATTTAGGAATGTTCAATGTTCAATGTATAAATAGGGAACCCAACACTGTATTGCTAAAAATATGAAACGTGCACAGACTTGTTGCCCATACACGGTCGTTTTTGGTCATTCTTCCACGTACGGTGAAGAATGCACACGCCACACGACGGAGATGATTGCGCATTCCAAATTTACGCCATACACACACTGTTTTAACTGTACCCCGTACAACGCGATTCAAGTCTTCGCGCTTCCCTCTTAGTGAGTGGGCCCTTTAATAAATAAATACGACCACGCATATACAATCGTAGTGTGACGTGACGCAGGTTTTGCTTAACGTGACCCTACGAAACGCAGTGTTGATCCCGCAGTTTCTTGTATGTATTCACGGTGAGTCGTAGTAGAAATGGAAGAAAACTTAATTGAAGCCGTGCAAATTCGGCAAGTTTTATACGATACAACCCATGGAGACTATATGAGGACAAAACTAAAAACTGAACTGGTCACGGTTTAGCCGAAAATAATTTTTGAACCTTTCTTCGTTAAATTCTTTGATCAAGGAAAATTCTCCGTGACTTTTTCTTCTTTTTTATTATAAACTTCTCGCTGCCTTTGTTTTGGTCAGTTGAGAGGTAAAAAATATCATTTCGGACACGAACTCATCTTCCGAATCAGATTCAGAATTTAAGTCAAACAAAAGATCAGTATATACAACTGCGTTATAGCAATCACCAGCAAGTACTGCGATCGTATTTGCGCGGTTCCTGCGTTCGCAGCTAACCTCCTCAAACTTCCGCCGTGACTCACGCTGCGTCACCTCACGAAGCTGCGAGTCATTTTGCGCCTTGCCTCAACTGCGAACTCAAGGTCTATTGTGCCCCCCACGCAGAATATGCGTTAATTTTTTTGCGCAGTGTATTTGTTGCGTAAAATTGCCGAGTCAGTAAGAACGGCTTGGTCGAAGTGTCGAAAGTATTACCACCTTTCTGGCGCCCATTTTTTGTTCAGTTTAAAAAGGGGTTACAGTTCACTTCGACCTTAAGGTCTATTGTGCCCTCTTATAGAGCTGTTCTGACCACACCCTTTACAGTTCTCCTTTCAGTTCCAGAGAGATATCTTTTGGATCTTGCTGTTTCAAAGTTCCAGAGGAACTTAGTGGAATGATCCATCCCTGGCCAGAGTTTTCCTTTCGGCTTTCTCCTTCTCCAGTAACTCCTGCTCATAGCTACATTAACCTATACCACAGAAGTGTTCTGGGCCAATGAGTGGCATTCGTGCGCCCCCTTTGGCATGTGTACTGACCTCCTGGTTTCCTTTGACTCCCGAATGGCCGGGAACCCAGATTGAAAAGGTCCTTTTTTATCTTGCCTACCTCATTGAGTTTGTTGTTGCATGTTTAATCTAGAGGATTTTCGTCTTTGAGACGAGTTTCTTTGCTGAAAGTGTCAATTCTCGCAAGAATGATACTACTGTCGTCAGGGACTGAACAGAAACCCCAGCGTTGCCAAATATCCCGTAAGTATTTTTTTTCCAAAAAACTCATACCTAATATTTTCTTCTGAGACAGTGTCATCTGGTTATGACCTTATCTCCACTGTGTATTTTCCAGAACACTGCAGCACGTGTCTCCTTGCCCCTGCATATAATTCCGCTCAATATGTAGTGCGGAAGTTCGTAGAATGTTCGTCATGTTTATTTTCATTCTAAATTTATCGCCTCGCTACGGAAACAAGTAGCTGTATATCCTGATCGCTACAACAGCGCGTACCCGGCATGCAATTAAATCGACTATCATTTTGAGGTGGGCTGTATTTGTCAAGTCACAAGGGGAGGGCGGGATGTTTAGTATCCTACGTTGTACGCCATCCAACTGTTGAACGCCCGACGGTTTCAACATTCGAGGCAGCCGCAAGCGTATAGATCAAGTCGGCTCAGATACGCTGCCATTTCGTGATACAAGAACCTGGCCGGATCTGATAAGAAATAATGCTACGGTTTGATCCAGAAAAACTTTCCTTTCTGGTGATTTGGTCAATATCTCCAAAAATCTTCGAAGTTCCTCGGAACATGCCAAAAAATAACCTTCTGTTTGCATGAGAATTGTGGAAGTACAAGACTTATCGTTTGATAAAAAGTATATTGTGGAGTATGGACAAGGTTCACGATATCTGTCGGTTTTGCCCATTGAGATATAATAGAGAGGAGACGTTATGACATACAATGATTAAGGAAAAATATTGTCCAATTTGACGTTAAGGTAGTAGTAAGATGGCGGGTCTGATACAACGTTTATTTCAATGATGGCCACTCTATACTATCCTATCTCTATGGTTTTGCCAAATAGCCAGTGATTAGGCGGAAGTGAATGATTGGGAAATAAGAGAGAAACACCAATACTGCATTAACACACAAGAATAAAGACGAGCAAAAAGACCGAACGCACCTTCAGAAGAGAAAACTCAACAAGATCTATCGTTGTCAACAAACGAGTTGAAGCTGCTTACTGGGCTTATTACAGGTGACTGTTTTGTGCGATGTCATCTGCACAAGATCGGTATGGAAAACTCCTATAACTGCAGGTTATGTGGATCGGCCGCAGAAACCACAGAGCACATATTATGCCAATGCAATGCATTGGCGCAAACCAAACTCACTCTATTGGGTGGCGCGACTTATACGCCAGTCGACATAAGAGTGAAGTATTCTATAGGAAAATGATCAACTTTGCGAAACAGGGTCATTCCTGGGCAAAATGAAGCTCTAGGATAATAACGCACTGAAGAACTCATTGGTGCCAATGGACCACAATCTGATCAGTATTTCAGTATTCTTCAACAGAAGAAATATCTTCTTATGTTCTCATATTTTGTGTCTTCTGTTTTTCATCGAGAAAAGTGAAATCAATGCAAGACAAATCGATAACAGGAGAAAAAACCTCGCTTCAGGTTCTGCTCAAAATAGATTTCTATAGTAATAGTAATAGTAAGTTTATTCAACATCAAAATATTACATGTTATGTCAACTATTCAAATAACATATTTGTACCCAAAAATTCCTCAATGCTGTAGAATGTACCATTAATCAAAAAGTCCTTGATGGTTTGATCAAATTTTTTCATTGGCAGGGTTTTCAATCTTAATGGGAGGGCGTTGTAGAATTTAACCCCCCAGTAGTCAAAGAATTGTTGTGTCCTGGCTAAGCGATGTAATGGTGTTATTAACTCATCTTTTCTTCTTGTGTTATACTCATGCTGATCCCGATTTAAATTCATTGAATTCTTGTGCTGGTGTACGTGCTTTAAACATTGCCAGATAAAGATTGAAGTTACCGTAAGTATTCTTTCCTCTTTGAATGAACTTCTGCAGCTCTCTCTCCTACTCAGCCCTTTCAATGCTCTTATAGCCTTTTTTTGCAATATAAAGACCTCTCTTGATGACTGGCCCCACAAAAGTATTCCATATGTGAGATGACTATGTACGCAAGCATAATATGCAGTCTTGGCTGTTTGGTACGTGGCTATTTGCCTCATTTTCCTGATAAGAAATACTGATTTTGAGATTTTCTTACAGATCTCTTCTACATGTGCTGTCCAGGTCAGTCTACTATGAAGAGTGATACCCAAAAACTTAATATGTTTAACCTCTGCATTATGATGGAAACTTATTTCTTCTGTCTTATTTGCATTTAATTTGAGTTGATTTGCAGTAAACCATTCTTCAATATATTTTTTGGTATTTTCTTCCTTGTCTTGCATATCTTGTACACTTCTACTCCTCATTAAAACCGACGTGTCGTCACAGTAAAGGCAAGCATGGACCCAATCGGGAACATCTAAATCATTTAAATAAATTATAAACAAAATAGGTCCCAAAATGGATCCCTGAGGCACGCCAAGTTCAACAGCTGCCTCACCGGATGAAGCACCTCCAAATGCCACATGTTGTTTTCTGTTTCTTAAGTATGACCTCAGAAGATCGTTTACCACATCTCTGAAACCATAGAAGTTTAGTTTGTCCAATAAAATTTCATGGGACACTGAGTCAAAGGCTTTGCTTAGATCGAAATTGAGCATTTTGACAAATTCTCCCTCATCGAGGGCTTCTGTGATATTTTCGATGATTTCTATTAGAGCTGTTATTGTGCTTCTTTGTCTTCTATACCCATGCTGGCCCCCATGCAGCAGCGAATACTTCTCTAAGAAATTGACCATTCTATTTTTGATTGCCAGTTCAAATATTTTCGACAAATTCGGGAGTATTGATATAGGTCTATAGTTGTTACATTCATTTATATCTCCTTTTTTCTTGTATACAGGAACCACTCTGGAAGATTTGAGTTCATCTGGAAAATAACCATCACTGAAGCATTTGTTGATGAGAACGCTGATGGGTTTTGACAGTTCATTACTGAACAGTTTGAGGTCATTCATAGACAGAAAATATTTGTCTATTGTATTTTTATTCTTGACATGGGAAAACAATCTTCTCACCTCCTCCTCGGTACAATCAAAAAGATAGCAGCTTTTGGAAGTGTCCGTTTTTACCTTCTTCAAGTAGTACTTATACGGTTTACCTTTGTTCTTTAGTTGATTTGCGGTGTTCCTTCCAATCTCTGAGAAAAACTTATTCAGGTCATCTGGTGTCAACCTAGTGTCCTTAGCTGAATTTTGTTTCTTCTTGTTTTTTATGATATTCCACATGGCTTTTGATTTATTATTGGCATTTTCTATTAAGTTTGTGTTTTCTGCTCTCAGTGCATTCCCAACTTCCTTGTTAAACATTTCTTTATATTTTTTATATATTGTCTTGGATTCCTGGTCTCTCTTAACTGACATAATCACCTGCAGAGCATCCAATTTATTTTTCATTTCCTGTATTCTCTGTGTTTTGAAAATTTCGTTGTTTTTGTTATGTTGTTTAATAACTATATCTTTTACAGGTGCCCATTTATCTAAAATAGACATGAAATAGGTATGAAATTCTGTAAAACTCACTTTCGCATCTTTGGAGCCCAAAAAGACCTCCCAATTAGTTTCGGAAAGTTCTTTTTTGATATGTTGAATGCTGTCCTCCCTGAATAATCTTTTCTTCATCGTTTCTTTTTTCAATGGTGTAGTTGTTTTTGTACTTTTAATCTTCAATAATTGTGCTTGATGATCAGACATATGAATTTCCGATGTTATCAGTGACAATTCTTCCCGATGATTAGTGAACATATTATCAATGCAATTAGCAGATTGTTTTGCTACTCTGGATGGTGCAGTTGCCTCTCCCTTCAATCCATATGACAACATGAGATTTGTAATCAACTTGCTTTCTCTTGTTTGCTTCAGAAAGTCTATGTTGAAATCTCCTCCAATAATTATCCTCTCCTTGCTGTACCTATCGGAGACGACATTGAGTGCTTCAGTTAGAGTTTCCAGGAACTTGTTGAAATCTCCTGTGGGTGCCCTGTACAGTGCCATAGTTACCGTATTCATTGCTGGGATGTGTGCTGCCGCTATCTCAACATCTTTTTCCCTGGACAGTTTCACTACCTCTGTTATTTCTGAAGACTTCCATCTATCGTGTACTGCCACCAACGCTCCTCCACATTTCATAATTTGCCTGCAGTATATACTTGAGATCTCATATCTGTTCAGCTCAACCAATTCACTTTGTTCCCTCTTCAACCAATGTTCACTCAAGAGAATAATGTCGATATTTCCATCATCTAAAAATAAGTTTAATTGATTAATTTTGTTCCACAATGATTGAATGTTATAATTTAAAATTGTAAAGCTGTTAATATCTTCTTGTTTTGTTTTCGTATTAGTGCTTGCTGCTGAAGGCTCTATGTTTGGGAATTGATCCGTTTCCTCCCAAAAAAATTACCATTAAAATTAAATTTTCGTATTTCTACTCCCTCAGGCCAAAACTCTTCACTAAATAATGTGTCATATGCCTCTTGTGTTGTCACTCCTATGCTGAATGAAGAATTGTTACCTTTTGTATCTAGTTTCTTGACAACTGCTCCTTCACAAATCTTGGTGTCCTTTATATACTCCTCAATATCTTCCTTTCCTACCTCCTTTCCAGAGATTCTTCCTATATATAACCATTTCCGCCTCACTGCCCCTTTAATTTTATTATTTTCCTCAGAACTTCCATTTCCTTTGCAGATCAGACTATCCCTTGTTCTCCTTGTCTGTCTTCTGCTTTTAACTTCAGTCCAAGCTTCAGTTCTCGCATTCATAGCTGCAGCTGCACTGTTGTTTTCATTGATGTTATCTTTTTGGAATTTTAGGTTATACTTTGTCAAATTTGACGTATCATTATCATTCTGTGGTTGTGTCTGTGGATGTTCCATATGTCGTAGTTCTTTTGAGATTTGTTCTTGTACTATATTCTGTGTTCCTACTGAATTTAAATTAACAGTGGATGTACTCGATTGTTGACCTTGAATTTTTTCATCTTTCTTGAACGCATGTGGAGCTGGCTGTCTCAGTCTTTGAAAACGATTATTTACTTCGTTTTTTCTGTCTTGTTTATCTTGATTTATGTTGCCCTTTTCAAATCCCCTGATTTTTTCAATAAGTAATTCGTTGTTGTGTAACAAAACTTGATTCTTACTTTGACACTCGCTAAGTAACTGTTTCAGAAAAAGATTCTCCATCTTCAGAATTCTTATATCCACCTCAGGTTCCTGATTTTCAGTCGATTCACCAGCCATTGGTAATTCGCCGCCATCAGCTGTTGTAGATACATGGATGCATTTCGCAGTCTTTCTCGTGTTAGCTTGTATCATGCAGGCAGGGTGAAAAATTTCCCCGCACTTGAAACACTTTACAAAGTCACACACTTTTTTTCCACATAAACTGCAAATATTGTCTTTTTTGGGTTTATTTCCACTGGAAACTTCGCTTCGATCTGCATTGCGACCGTCCGCGCCCGCCATTTTCTTTAAACGCCCGCCATTTTCTTTAAACTTTAGAATTTGGAACAATTGTTATGCCGTCAAAAGATTTATGATGAATCGCCAAATCCTACCGTCAACACAGCTTGACACTATCAGCTGGTTTGGCATAGACAACAAACCTAAAAAAATTTTATGTAGCTAAAGTTTAATTTCGATACAATCTGAGACCAAGAGCCTATTGCACCAAATACTTTGCAACTTTTCACTTTGCACTTTTCTCTTTTCAAATGAATTAAGTTGCACGAAACGAATACATAATTGAAAAATACAATGTGAATGGTCAAGTGCATAGTGAAAAGTACTCTGCACAAATTGAATGTTGGGAGAAATGTTCTGCAACATAACTAATTTTCACTTTTGAATTTTGTCAGAATGCAAAGTGCGAAATGGAAACTTGCGAAGTATTTTGGTGCAATATGCCCCAGGCGCAAACCGAAGTCGGTAGACAGTCATAGACACACCAAGGCAGTTGCAGATAGTACGTTTTCGAATCGAATCGGTGTGCGATGGTTCCTCTAACACAGGGCTGTCCAAAGCACGGCCCGCGGGCCGCATGCGGCCCGCAGTCATTATTTGTGCGGCCCGTGGTATATTTTTAATATTTGAATGGAAGAACAATCACCTGAAATATATTGATGATATTATTGTGGAATTTGAGCAGCGATTCATAGATTTTAAAGAATTAGAGAGTGATATATCACCTTTAACTCATCCGTTAACAATTGATATCGAGAGTGTGAGGACTGACTATCAATTAGAATTATGCGACCTACAATCAGACCCCTTTTACAAGGGCAGAACAGTGTCTGGAATAGATATTTTTAAGCTACTTGGCGATCGCTTCCCCAAATTAACCAATCTCGGCTTAAAAATGGGTTCGATGATGGGCAGTACCTATCCTTGTGAAAGTGCGTATTTCACGATGAATTTTATAAAATCTGAATATAGATCCTCACTATCGGATAATTCACTCACACAAGCACTGCGTCTGGCTACAACTAATATTAATATTGATATTGAAAAGATTGTGAAAGATAAATTAATGAAGCACTTATACCGTTGTATAAAGAAATACAATGATAATACTTGAAATTTAATGTAACAGTTAAATATCAACTATATTGAACGTTATTAAACCTTTTCTAAAATATGTTTTTTATTTGTGCGGCCCTCCAATCTATTCAGTAATTCGTATTGGCCCGGGATCATATCAGGTCTGGACAGCCCTGCTCTAACACAACGCTTAAGCAGCTACCAAGTCGAGCCAGACCAACTTTCTGCCTAATCTCTTTTCTTTCTGCCGAATCTGATGTTCGCCCGACCTAATGGATAGTGAGAGCTTCATTGAGTATCAGTCACACGTCAACACGCAGGAAGAATAGCTGAGGAATCGCGAGAAAAATTCCAGCTACCTAGAGGCGAACTGACAGAACCCTAGAACTCTAGAAAGACTTCTAGAATCACCAAAAGTAACTTCAGAAATCCCTGCCCTGATGGTGAAATTCCAGGTACCAAAAGATGTTCAGAAAGAACCCTGGAAAAACTACATCAATTCTACATATCCTAATCCACCCAGATAAAGTGAGAAATTCGCAAGCTAGAAGTTTAAATTAAGATAAAAACGACTTGAAGGTTAGCAACTCATCGTGTATCTCCAGAAAGAATCTTCACCTGAAACCTGCCCTGCAAACTTCAAATCTCCAGGTTATTCCTCTCGAACGTGCGATGGTTTCGACATCCAAAGCCGCCGCAAGCGTATAGATCAAGTCGGCTGCGAACTGCCGCCATTTTCGTGATACAACCGGATCACGACTAAGCCTGACCTGATAAGAAATATTGCGTCGATTAAAACTATTAACGCTTACCGAAATCGAACACAGCAGGCCGTCAACTGTTTGAAGAATGGGTATAAATCAGGCAGATAGTTTGGAAAACGATATTGGGTAATCAATTCTGCAGGTTGATGCGGAAATGGGATGGAGGAAAAGACTATGATGTGGTATGTAAAGATGAAATGTAAATAGTCATAACTACTATCGAATAATTATTTGGGATATTTCTATCCTTTTTTCATTAGGCCAGCATTCGTCAGGAAAACACACACAAAATTTGGAACCTCTAGAAAAACTTCTCAGGAAAGAATCATCATGACTTTGATCTTATTTTGAAGCCCAGGTTGTTTAGAGATCAACAGGAGGTTGAGTGATGGGATTCTTGGTCAGTGACACTAAAGCTTCTTCTTTTAATTTTCTACCTATCATCCCAAATCTTATGGTACTCATTCAAGGCATGTTGAATAAGTTTTGGTTTATAAGTATTCACCTGTTGATAAATTTTTTTATGTTCTTTGAATCGAACATTTAAGGGACGTTTATTTCTTCAATATAGGCTCCACCCATAGCGATAGAATAGCATAGAGTTGCCATCATTTAAATAAACGTGGTATCAAATACGCCATATTACTACCACCTTAACGTCAAATTTGACATTCGTTGAATTTTGTATGAGAATTTTTGTGCCTTCTTCAAGTTAAATAGTAATTTTTGCTGCTTAATAAGCAACTATAAAATGGTATCGTGTGCTGTAAGGCTTTTTTCAAGCAGGGGAGAGACAGAGAAGAAGAAAATGAAAGGAATAACATTTCCCTGCAAAGATGAGTACTGAACAGATTCGCATTCGAAATACTTGCATAACTTCCTTGGAAATCTAATATTTTTTTATATGTGTACCTATATTATCGCCTGAAGAAAAATTGTTCATTTGACATTCAATTCACCTCATTTCAACAGGTTTAAATCAGATTATCTTATTGAAAGTTAAGTTTGTTCGACCCTGAATTCTCCGCCATATTGGTCCTCGACTTAGCCCTGCCCAGTGGTACTATTTTTCCCTACTCAATTGTATGTTATAGCATCTCCTCTGTACTCTATCTCTGTGGCTCCACCACAACCACAAGCTACTTCATATTTGCAATTTTGGGCAACATACATATTGAAACTTGTATATTTTTCGATAAGTGAATTTCTACACTGGTCTCAAAGGCAATTTCTTTCCAATCATACTTTTGACAATATCTTACCCACGATGATCTATTTGCATAGATTTCAAACAGCAATTATTAAGAAGGGATTTATATCCAATGATCCATACCTGAAACAAAAAATTTACTTAAATGAGCTTATAAAGGATAAATGATCTAAATTTTAGAAATTATTAAAACGACACTGAATGAATAGGCTGGAGCGCCGACAAGAAACTACAATCGATATTGGAAATACTACTCGTTTATCCATCTAGCGAATAATGAACTAGTTGATTAAATAACTATTTAATCCGTCGTTCTCAAAATAAAAGGTGATTTTAATGTGTACGAAATTGATAATTAATGACCCATTTTAATGCTCAATGTCTGCTATTTTAATGTGCAATCCTCATGGCAACCATTCTTTTAAGCATTCTTTTCCTTTTAGGCATTAAGGACGAATCGTCGTTGATAGCTTTCTACTTTCGTAGTTTCTCCATACACTTCTTCGTAGTTTATCAATAACACTACAAACGTAGGTTTTCATCTCCCGTGATTTCTCACGGAATTACATACACACTTCTCTGTAGCGAAGTTAGTATACGAGCAACTTTTTTTATCCTCTGCAATTGCGTGCCAACAAGGTATTCAGAATAATCACTACAAGAAATGTCAAAACTCTACTGGAACATACATACATAGGAATATCATTATGTCAAATGAAAGTCTTGTGAAAAATTTGAATGTATTTCAATCAAAAATTCATACCCAAATCATATTGAGATCGTCGGAATAATCTTGTAATCAACTCGCTTATTAATCGGGCGACTAATGGTCTCGAACTATTAACGCGTTCGCTTCACTTACGCGTTGAAATATCTTGACCGTTAGTCGCTGTCTTTAATAACCTAGTTGATTAAATAACTATAACAATGATCGTACAAATGACTTATTCCCATTGATCAAAGAATGCTTAAAGAATATCTATGTTTGCTGCACTTCTATTTAAAAAAAAACTCCATTCGACTAGAACAATCGCTTGTTTGATTGAATGTCCAACTTTCTGAATCATTCTATCTGTAGATGACTTACAGTCATACAGCAAAATATTCTCAAGCAAAATGTTTCAGGAATTTTCCAAGGGCTATTCCATCATACCCTCCATTTCCTGACCAGAAGGTTCTGGATAACTTTCATCAGTACCAACCAGCCATGATGATGGCCTCTTGTATGGTCGATCCATTTTCATTACGCTCTTCGACGCGTAAAGAAACGGCAAAACAATTATTTCCTCAGGCCTGCGAAGGTAGAGCACGTGAAACATAATTGAATATAACGGAAACGAGTGATCGACGATGGCTTTTATTGCTGCGACAAAATATATAGCAGAAGCTGTGGGTTTTTTCTCTCGAGAGATAAAAGCAACGAAGATGATTATTGTCCTGGCCACAGGAAACGCTACACCTTCTAATGTGTTTCGTTGGACGGAAGTGCACGGAGGTTGATAACGCCAAATGTGCTCGTACATGGTCTTGTGAAATATTTATTGGGAGCCATTAGAGATAACGAGTTTGACACGCCCTGATACGATGGTATCCGAAGTGGAGGGATGTCTGATCGTGATCTCTACGCGTTACCTAATTTCTGTTTGCCAGCATGGGTTTTGGACCGGCGTTCTCTATCATTTGTGCAGATATATGTGAAACTTTTGAAGTAACTCAATCATTTCTGGGATGTGAGATTTTGTCGATTTTTTTTACAAATTATTCTTCAGATGACTAAGATGAATCCTAACCTGACCCTCCAGTTGCAAGGAGACCGCTTAAGAATGTAATTTTTTCTTCTGATATGGTCTGGAAGAGTTTTATCATAATAAGATCTCAGAACGAACAGTTCGAAGTTCAGCCATTGTGCGGTCCAGAAAATTATTGTTTGGAGATTGTGGATTGTTGAGGCAGTTACATTTCACCTCAAGGTCTATTGTGCCTTTCCAGAGTTTTAATTACAACTGGGCTACAGCTCGCTGTCTTAATCCAGAGCTTCAATGAAGGCCAGTACCTCAGAAGGTTACAAGGAGGCTAGAGTTTCTTCTTACCCACATAATCTACACTCGTAAACTTCTGTCAGGCGTATAATCATTAGGTTTGTTCCAACAGCTGACTTTTGTACGGTAATTTGACGGTCACGAAACTGTTAGTAATCGATCTTTTGAGCATGTCTAAACTTTGACCGTACAAGAACCGTCCAAACAGTACATGCTCCAGACCAGGGATCGAAATGACGATCACAAGACCGTTCCACTCACGGTCCCGAAGCAGGATGGAACAAAAACGAAACCGTTCTCAAACGATACATTTTCAGTTGGAACACATTTTTATCTATTGCGCAGAATCCTGACGATCATTGTACGGTCAATTCTTGAGTTGGAACAAACCTATTATATGCTTCCTAATGCGACAATATCTTGTAAGAGAATCATCACTTATTCATAACTGAGATCCAAATACTTTTTGACAAGGCAAAGTTTTGAGCTCTGATGAAACTCGTTGGAATAATATATTCCTGAAAGATTTCTTTTGGGTGCTTCTTTTTCAGATGCTCTCTTCAAAAATTCTTCCTCACAGAAGGGTTCTGGGCCAGTCAGTTGAGTTTGTGCTCCTTTCGCATCCGTACCACTAAAGTAACGCTGAACAGTTTTCCAATTGTCTTCCACAAAAGAAGGAAAACTAACGTTAAAAATAAACTGAAAAGTCAACACCTGGAAAAGCACGTGATGCACTCAAAAAACATTTTTCTACGACGGTGCGTTTTTACTCACTTTCCTGCATTCATTTTAGGTTAGAAGGTGTCCAAAGAAATCGCAACCTACTTAGGCCTACCTAACCCAGGATGTTACACAGGTTACAGTTTGAGACGATCCTCAACATTTCTAGCAGATTCAGGCGAAGGGATAACCAACATAAAACGTCTTGGAGGCTGGAAGTCAACTGCTGTTGCTGAGAGTTATTTGAAACAGCCCGTAGAACAGATGAAAACCATATCGAATTAATTTTTTTCATTTACTGGCAATTTGCAACCGATGCCGTCTGCGTCATCTTCATGCATTTTGCAATCTACGAGTGTTACTCTTCAGTTACCATAAACTAACTTCTCTGGTTATTCTGACGCATTTGTAGAATGCAGAACACTTATGTAGAATGCAACATTATCACTACATAGTATAAAACAAAGTCGCTTTCTCTGTCCCTATGTCCATTTGTATGCTTACATTTCTTAAACTACGCAACGGATGGAATGTTTTGTATGTTGAAATAGAATATATATTTTCAATGTGCTTTTTGAATCTTTCTGCGGTCCTTATTCATGCGTTAAGTGTCTTTCCCGCCCTTGACTGCTTGCCTAAACTCCGCTTCGCGTAGTTCAGGTCAACGACAGTCGCGTGCAGGAAAGTATCACTTTCCGCACTTGTTTGGAAAATGGCTATTGTCGGAAATGCACTAATCATAACTTGAGAAGCGTATTGATTCTTTTGTTAAAATTTTCGATTAATAATATTTGTTTTTGTTCTCTGATCCCGAAATATAAAAACCAAACCTCGTATGGTGAGTGTATCAAATGAGACCAGACAAAGGGGAAATTTTCTGGATATTCCGTATAAATAGTTTAAACTTTCTCACCACAAGGCCATTCGGATTTGCTACCCTCGCACTTTCACGACCTCGAATCAGCATCCCTATTTATTCTTCATATTCCCCTTTTAATTTCGCTCCAGCACCACTACGTTTCAATATAGGGATCCATTTGCGGTCCGCCATTATTAAAACATAAACCTAATGGTAGGTGTCTTACGCCGCCGCCCGTTGGTGGTGTATATTAAAACCGCCTTTCCTTAGTATAATACCGAAATGTTCGGCTCGCAATGCATGTAAGTGTTTTATAAGTGGGGGCGGCGAACATCGGCCAAAGCACATCCCCAGATGGCGCCAGATGTTCTTGGCCGGAGGGGTTAAGTGCAGAGTAGGGGTCGGTCAACAATTCCTGCTTTTACAAACATTAAAATTGTTAATCATTCCCCGAGCGGGTACTAAACGCCATTGTTGGATTATTTAGGGGTATGTTGTAGATGCATCGCACCCCCATGAATCAGCAGATGCAAGTTGGTAACAGTTCCGGCGAAGCCCGATATTCATGTTCTCGTTAAATATCGCCCCAAATTAGTTCTATAATATTAGTTTCTGGCCTTTGGAGACAGATATTGAATGGCCACGGATAGTTTGGGTCGAATTGAAACAGTGATTTATGAGAATTCGATTTGGGGATTTATGCGGTGGATTAGAGGAATACTTTGTTGGTTGGTTAGGGACATCATTCGGTTTTGGTTATTTGATGATAATAATGAATCTGCAGAAACAGTGGAAGGGTTGAACAGAATTGTATTAAATTGTAATTGGGTTATTGACATCACAGCGTTTCGGTCAGTATTCGCCAGCCACTATTTTAACTTGGACATTCTAATGAAGCAACTCTCGTTATATTCCTGTGTCAACGAAAGACGTACCTATTGGAAGTTTCAAGTTCAAAGAGTGATCTCTAACGACTACTTGAACAGTAGTAAAAAAGTATTTCGAACATTTGATTTAATATTGTTCAACACATTGTTTCCATTAGTATGCAGTAAATAAATTTAGCTATTTTGAAAGTTAAAGTGAGTTATTCCTCGTTTTCATTGATTTTCCATACTAAACTTAACGCATTCAGAAAACAAATCTCTTTCTACATTTGCAGAGATATACATATAAATTGAGAGAGTTCCGAAAATGCCTCATACGAATTTTACGCCATTCCATTTACCTCCAAAATTTCATAAATATTGACCTTTTCTTTCAGAAGATATGTATTCGTACTAAATACCAGTCCTAATTATTCATGCGAAATTGAATCAATAGAAAAAAATCAATCTTGAAACATTTATTAATTGAAACTTCTTCAGGAAACTAGAACACCTTCTCTTTCTTCTTTTGAGTGACTTGTCGCGAAGTTCCGGTTACGCATACAGTTGTATAAAATTATGGGACGTAAGTTTTTCACTTTAAAAGTGAACCACTATTTTGACTGACAGATAAAAATATTCCAACCCTTAAAATCTGATGAAACTATCCGAAGGTACTTCATCAGACGTATAGTTTTCACTCTCAGTCTCTCAAACAGAAATTTATAAAAAAAAATTTAATCAAGATGAAGTGCTCCTGCGAAAATTTTTGCAACTATTCGTCAGGAGCAAATTGGTTTTGAAAAAATTGTTGCCTAACAGTAAAACTGAAAAAGAAATGAATGAAAATATAATGTAACGATTCGGTGTCTCTATCAGACACCTTCTTCAGACAAACTTATAAAATCTTCAGAATTGTGTGTTTTTTCATTTGCAGTCTAATTGACATTGAAAGTTGTCAACACATAGAGATGTTGATTCATTTAATTTTGAAATTTCCTGATATCATTTCTTTCTTCAATAAATCAATCCAAATACGATCTATTCCCACACAATTAGATAATTTGGCCAATTGTCCTTTTGGAATAGATCGTATTTGGATTGATTCACTGGAGACAGAAATGACATCAGGAAATTTCAAAACTAAATGAATCAACATATCTATGTGTTGACAACTTTCCATGTCAATTAGACTGCAAATGAAAAAACACACAATTCTGAAGATTTTACAAGTTTGACTGACGAAGATGTCTGATATAGACACCGTTACATTATCCTTTTCATTTATTTCCTTCTTTGGTTTTACTGTTAGGCAACAATTTTTTCAAAACTAATTTGCTCCTGACAAATAAGTGCAAAAATTTTCGCAGGAGCACATCATCTTAATTGAGAATTTTTTGATTATTTCTGTTTCAGAGACTGGGACTGACAACCAATAAAGTTTTTCAGAAATGCATAATGCTCCCAGATTATCTTTCAATCGATGTATTTATCAGAAGTAACTGAATCTACATTACATTATTGTTTCTACATCCCGGAATCGCGTAGAACAACATGAAAAATCTTCCTTTATTTTTTGCCGCATCGCCAAAGTAATTTGAAAGAAAAAAGGAACAAAACAGGTAAACACAATTTGAGGTACCATCAACTAACGAACAGCAATCTTGTTAACTGGAGCTTCGCATCCACCTGTTCGCCTGTTAGTATGTTCCCAGACCGGTCGGTTCTTCTTGGAAAATAAAAGGAAATTTGAGATAGAATTGGAGAAGTTAATTTATCCCAAATGAAAAAACGGTAATGTTTATATTGTTGTTTTTTTAGATATATTGCGAAGAAACTAGGAGTCAATTTGGTTGTTAGTGTTCGTTGTTTTTGTATGTTTGGACCTGTAATGAAGTAATCGTCTCAAAGAAGCATTTGAATGATATATCCTTGTTTTATGTTTCGAATTTTTTTGTGCCATGGTTTGCCATAGCTTTAGTTTCAACATTTCGAACAACTTTTTTTTCTACATGATCAATATACACTGCGCAAAAAAATTAACGCACATTCTGAAAATCTCAATTTTAATGAAAGTTACCTCTACATTGACTTTATAACTCATTTTTTATGTTCTCTCAGGAAGGTTTTGAACGAAACAAGACACATTAAATGGAAGAAAAATTCAGGATTTCACCGAATCTTATGTGAAAGAAGAGAAATGAACAATTTTCAAAATACTGAAATGCTGATAAGTGATTTAATACTTGGTATTTCCACCCCTTGCGTTAATTACAGCTCCGCAACGACGGTTCATACTCAAAATGAGTTATCTCAAAATGTTTTGATCTAATCCTACCCAGGCTTCTCTGAGTTGAATTCCTATGTCATTAAGAGTAGCTGGATGACTTCCTGAACTTCTCAGCATTCTATTGAGATTGTCCCAAACCTGCTCAATCGGATTGTGATCTGGACTTCTTGCTGGCCATTCCATTCGAGAGACTTCAACCTCTTCAAGGTACTCCTGAACGATGAGCGCACGATGGGGTCTGGCATTATCGTCCATAAAAATGAAATTTTCACCAATGTATGGAGCAAATGGCACTGCATACTCTTCAAGAATGCTCCTTATATACCTATCAGGATTTCAAGCTTCATTATCAACGACCACTAGGTCTGTGCGAGCAGTCAAATATAGCATAATCGATCATCCCCCGAAACCAGTAGTATTCAGAAAATTGCACTATCTTTCATGTGGACGTCTGTATACAAGGGAACGTCGATGACAAAGCTAGAGGGAGAATCAAGACTCATCTGTGAAGAGAACTCTTTCCCAATCAGCCTCTTCCCAATGGATATGCTCTCCCGCAAAATGCAAACGCGTCCTTCGATGGGCTGTGTGAGAGCTGAGCATCTTGTCGCGACAAAAGGCCTTAAATCATATTCTCTGAGGCGATTTCTTATTGTCTAAGTGCTAATTTGCACCCCATGAGTTCGCTCGAGTTGATTTTGAAGAAGGCGAGCGGTTTCAAACCGTTGTCTCAACGAAGAAACTCTCAAGTAACGTTCTTGAATGGCAGTTGTTACCCGTGGTCTACCCTGTCCTGGTCTTCCGACATTCATACCTGTCTCCCTGAATCGCTGCAACATTCTAGACACACTTGTATGGGAAACTCCAATCCTTTCTGCAATTCTTGTGTATGTCCACCAGAACGAAACTATTTCAAGGGTTGCCTTTTTGCCATAAAAATGCATGAGGCATAGTACAGACATTTTGCACAGATGCAACAACTTCCAATATAGACGAATCCTAGATAACAAACTTATTAAGTTCACCGAAAACAACTTTACCTTCCGCCATGCATCATAGGAAACTTCATCAAACCTTTCAGTTCTCTAATGATATAAGGAAACCGTGCAAGGCTGTAACTCCAACAATGGCGAACATGTCTCATCGAGGTCGGGCAAGATTAAATAACGGTAGCCTAGGGGGGTATTAGAGCCTTCGCCTCTAGTGGCAGTGGAGCCAACTGCGCTCGATGAAAACAAGATACTCCCTGATATAGTGGCTTGCCTTGGAACGCTCCTCTACGTGACCTGATAAAGAATAGCCTCAGCTGGTCCTCCGGTGTCCTAACGATACAAACATATTGCTCAAAGGTGATCTTAACCGGCTTGAATGAAATGGATATTCAATGAGTCAAGCTGTTTGTAATACTAGATTAGAGTACTTTAAGTTAACAACCATACTGTTAGAATTAGGACACTTCCAACTATGTGAGAAAGACAACAACGTTATTCGTGGTTGATCATTCATTTCTTCATAATCGTAGCGCGGTAAAAATCTCGAATATTGCACTCTTCAATTAGACGACGAAGTTTTTTATTTGCTACATTGAATATTGGATGTGTTCCATGTGATTTTCCATATCGGAATAAAATTTTAATATAATATGAACGAAACTATTCCAAGGGCTGCATTTTATTGCCATAAAAGTGCATGATGCATAATCCACACATTTTGCACAGATGCAACAACTTCCAATATAGATGAATCCTAGATAACAAACTTATTAAGTTCACCGAAAACAACTTTACCTTCCGCCATACATCATAGGAAACTTCATTAAACCTTTCAGTTCTCTAATGATATAAGGAAACCGTGCAAGGCTGTAACTCCAACAATGGCGAACATGTCTCATCGAGGTCGGGCAAGATTAAATAACGGTATCCTAGGGGGGTATTAGAGCCTTCGCCTCTAGTGGCAGTGAAGCCAACTGCGCTCGATGAAAACAAGATACTCCCTGATATAGTGGCTTGCCTTGGAACGCTCCTCTACGTGACCTGATAGAGAATAGCCCCAGCTGGTCCTTCGATGTTCTAACGACACAAACATATTGTTCAAAGGTGATCTTAGCCGGCTTGAGATGAAATGGATATTCAATGAGTCAAGCTGTTTGTAATACTACATTATAGTACTTTAAGTTTTCAACCATACTGGTAGAATTAGGCCACTTCCCACTATGTGAGGAAGACACCAACGTTATTCGTGGTTGATCGTTCATTTCGTTATAATCGTAGCGCGGTAAAAATGTCCAATATTGCACTCTTCAATAAGACGACGAAGTTTTCTACTTGCTTCATTGAATATTGGATGTGTCCGATGTTATTTTCCATACCGGAATGAAATTTGAATATATTATGAACGAAAATATTCCAAAGGCTGCCTTTTATTGCCATAAAAGTGCATGATGCATACTACAGATATTCTGCACAGATGCAACAACTTCCAATAAAGATGAATCCTAGATAACAAACTTATTAAGTTCACGGAAAACAACTTTACCTTCCGCCATACATCATAGAAAACTTCATTAAACCTTTCAGTTCTCTAATGATATAAGGAAACCGTGCAAGGCTGTAACTCGAACAATGGCGAACATGTCTCATCGAGGTCGGGCAAGATTAAATAACGGTAGCCTAGGGGGGTATTAGAGCCTTCGCCTCTAGTGGCAGTGAAGCCAACTGCGCTCGATGAAAACAAGATACTCCCTGATATAGTGGCTTGCCTTGGAACGCTCCTCTACGTGACCTGATAGAGAATAGCCCCAGCTGGTCCTTCGATGTTCTAACGACACAAACATATTGTTCAAAGGTGATCTTAGCCGGCTTGAGATGAAATGGATATTCAATGAGTCAAGCTGTTTGTAATACTACATTATAGTACTTTAAGTTTTCAACCATACTGGTAGAATTAGGCCACTTCCCACTATGTGAGGAAGACACCAACGTTATTCGTGGTTGATCGTTCATTTCGTTATAATCGTAGCGCGGTAAAAATGTCCAATATTGCACTCTTCAATAAGACGACGAAGTTTTCTACTTGCTTCATTGAATATTGGATGTGTCCGATGTTATTTTCCATACCGGAATGAAATTTGAATATATTATGAACGAAAATATTCCAAAGGCTGCCTTTTATTGCCATAAAAGTGCATGATGCATACTACAGATATTCTGCACAGATGCAACAACTTTCAATATAGATGAATCCTAGGTAACAAACTTATTAAGTTCACCGAAAACAACTTTACCTTCCGCCATACATCATAGGAAACTTCATTAAACCTTTCAGTTCTCTAATGATATAAGGAAACCGTGCAAGGCTGTAACTCCAACAATGGCGAACATGTCTCATCGAGGTCGGGCAAGATTAAATAACGGTAGCCTAGGGGGGTATTAGAGCCTTCGCCTCTAGTGGCAGTGGAGCCAACTGCGCTCGATGAAAACAAGATACTCCCTGATATAGTGGCTTGCCTTGGAACGCTCCTCTACGTGACCTGATAAAGAATAGCCCCAGCTGGTCTTCCGGTGTCCTAACTATACAAACATATTGCTCAAAGGTGATCTTAACCGGCTTGATATGAAATGGATATTCAAGGAGTCAAGCTGTTTGTAAAACTAGATTAGAGTACTTTAAGTTTCCAACCATACTGTTAGAATTAGGCCACTTGCAACTATGTGAGAAAGAACAAAGTTATTCGTGGTTGATCATTCATTTCATCATAATCGAAGCGTGAAAAAATTTCGAATATTGCACTCTTCAATTAGACGACGAAGTTTTCTATTTGCTACATTGAATATTGGATGTGTCCGATGTGATTTTCCATACCGGAATAAAATTTGAATATAATATGAACGAAACTATTCCAAGGGCTGCCTTTTATTGCCATAAAAATGCATGATGCATAGTCTAGACATTCTGCACAGATGCAACAACTTCCAATATAGATGAATCCTAGATAACAAACTTATTAAGTTCACCGAAAACAACTTTACCTTCCGCCATACATCATAGGAAACTTCATTAAACCTTTCAGTTCTCTAATGATATAAGGAAACCGTGCAAGGCTGTAACTCCAACAATGGCGAACATGTCTCATCGAGGTCGGGCAAGATTAAATAACGGTAGCCTAGGGGGGTATTAGAGCCTTCGCCTCTAGTGGCAGTGGAGCCAACTGCGCTCGATGAAAACAAGATACTCCCTGATATAGTGGCTTGCCTTGGAACGCTCCTCTACGTGACCTGATAAAGAATAGCCCCAGCTGGTCCTCCGGTGTCCTAACGATACAAACATATTGCTCAAAGGTGATCTTAACCGGCTTGACATCGATTCTCCTCGTTACGGACCGAATACGTAATGATAAGCAGGATGAGTCGAAGAGTTTTGATGGTTATGGGTACGTCGACTTTTGGATGATCGCTTTCGTGAAAGAGCGAATGTCTGATGATGGACGGGTTCGGATAGAAAATATTGTAATTTTCAAGTTTGAGTAATTTCTCATAACTTTTCTAGGTTGTCGACGTAAAATTTTTGATGGACGGAACATCCACTAATGAATTATTGTGGCTATTTCTTTCATATTAACTTCTTATGTTCTACGTTTCACAAGCATTCGGCAAATGTCGATAGGAAAACACTCTCGTCGCTCTGTGAAAATGTTTGTTATTTATTACAGTTTTCATGATAAATCGATGATTGGATCTTACTATTAGAGCCCAGGTGCCGTATTCGCGACAAGTGATCTTTCAAAGCGAATACGAACTTCATTGCACGGTGTGCATTTTTGCAGGTAAAAGAGGGACTCGCGCAAAGAAATTTGTATACACTTTGAAAGATCACTTGTCCAGACTACAGGGCCATTTTTTTATATCAAGGGATGACAGACTGATGAGGTTTTCGCTTATTGACTTGAAAAAGTTGCTTCCTCCGATTTTCACCGTCTCAGTTTTTCTTTTTTTGATATTATCGAACGTACACTCCATAGAACACAATGGCCTTCATTCAAAGCATGTTGGTCAAGCTTAGATTCATCTATATCTCCAAGTTGAGCTAGATTTTCATGTTATTTGATTCGAACATTCAAGGAACGTTTATTTTCTCCAATATAGCTCTATCGCATTCACGAAGTACATCGTTTATGCAGTTTTCGGAAATCATTACAATATTAGAACAGCAGTCATGACTCAAGATACTATCGGGGCAAACCTGAAGTAAAACTGAAGTGAAACATGATAACCAAACTTTGCATATGTAAAGTAGCTACTTTATTAGTTCGGTAGGCTTGTACTGTAAAAACTAAACGTTTTTTAAATGTTCGAATCAAATAACTTAAAGAAACTAGCGCAACTTGGAGAATCTGACAACTCAAACTTTGTCCAGCATGATTTTTCTGGTGATGCTTCCATAATATCAAAATGAGAAAAACTGAGACGTGGATAATAGATAGGAGCAAAAATGAATTGATTTTGAATTATGAATTCTAATTGAAAAATTGTCAATTTCAATAATGCTGAATAACTCGCTGGTTTGAACGGAGACTAATGACTCGATTACATTGAGGTACTTTACAAGCTGTTACTGAGCGAATTTAGTAGCTGATTGTAAATTCGCTCAGTGAAATCGTGTTCACAAGCCAAAAATCTGATTGTAAAAAAGCTGTGACTAAAGTTGAAAGCTGGGGTACTTTACACGCTAAATCGCTGGCGTTTTGGCTTGTTGGCATGTAAACAAGCCGTTCGTAATCACAGATGCTACTAAACAATCTGATGTGAGTTCTCGGTGGTTCCTGGTTCTTAAATTTGAAAACGTATTTGACATTTATCTTAGATCCTTGCTAACGATACAAACATAAACCTCCCGTAGATCGTACGATTGTTGGCTACTCAGCGAGTATACAGTATTGTGTGTAATCATTACAATCTCACAAGCTAATTCACTCGCTTCTAAATTCGCTCAGTAGCAGCTTGTAAAGTATCTCAATGTAATCGACCTATAAAAGATTAAAGCGTTAAAGCTTTTTTAATATCAAGAAATTGAGACGTAGAGAATTGAAAAAGAAAAAATGGTATGATTTTGAGTTTTGAATAAAAATTGAAAAATTGCCATAGTCAGTAATTTTGAATAACTCGTATTCGAAATCCGTTGTCACATTCGACAGGCACTTTTTAAGAGCAACCAATTCAATTCAATAACACTGTAACAGAATCTTTGTTCTCCTATAATCTTTTACCTACCCATTCGTAAAACTGACACCGTTCGAATCGATTCCAACCTCACCAACAGAAATATATAATGGGATTTGATACCTGAATCGGCGTCGGAAACAGGTCAACAAATAACAAGGTAGAACAAGATCAAGCGGTCGCGTCCAGCTACCATCGCCACAAAATTAAATCAGGCTTATCTTTGCGGCCGTATCGCCTCTGGTCCATACACCAGATACGACCAGGTAATAAACCGCGATTTTCTCTAATCCAAAACCACCTCTGCGTTTCCGATGATTTTCGGTCGTTATCGACACAGAACAATGCGGATACACATCACGTGTTTATCTCGAATCGGCGTTTTCTATGGCCGATACGACTGTTGTAATAACTGGAGTTATGGTACTTGTATGAACCACATAATTGGATTAGGTGATGTTATAGGAAAGCTGTGAAATTTGGTACTTTCTGCCCGAACGTGAGCAAAACTAAAAGATTAACAAGAAGAGGTTTAACGAGTAACATCGCCATGAATATCAATATGTGAAAGCAGAGAATAATCGATTGAAATCAACCAATATCAAACTCATACTTCGGAGCTAATCTCGTCCTCGTTTAAGGCAAAATGCAAGGAAGTGGTATCAATCAGAGCACCTATGGCTGACCATTTCGTCCTTATTAGGACCCATCAGCAAAGGATAGCTCTGAATGATGCTAGGTATATCTTGGAACTTACAGCGAAATGGCATCTTCTTTAAGGTATTATATATACCGAAGACGCCATCTCTAGTTCTATACGAAAACCTTCCTCCATAGCATGAACCTTGAACGAAGTAGCGGGATGTTTAACATTTGTCGCATTGACTGAAGCGTTCTTACATACCGCTACTTCGTTCAAGGTTCATGCTATGCAGGAAGGTTTTCGTATGGAACTAGATATGGCGTCTTCGGTATATATAATACCTTAAAGAAGATGCCATTTCGCTGTAAGGTCCAAGATATACCATATACCAAGATAGCATGAACCTTGAACGAAGTAGCGGGATATTTACCATTTATCGCATTGACTGAAGCGTTCTTACATCCCGCTACTTCGTTCAAGGTTCATGCTGTGGGGGAAGGTTTTCGTATGGAACTGGTTTATATAATACCTTAAAGAAGATGCCATTTCGTTGTAAGTTCCAAGTTCCTCTGGTCCATACACCAGATACGGCCAGGTAATAAACCGCGATTTTCTCTAATCCAAAACCACCTCCGCGTTTCCGATGATTTTCGGTCGTTATCGACACAGAACAATGCGGATACACATCACGTGTTTATCTCGAATCGGCGTTTTCTATGGCCGATACGACTGTTGTAATAACTGGAGTTATGGTACTTGTATGAACCACATAATTGGATTAGGTGATGTTATAGGAAAGCTGTGAAATTTGGTACTTTCTGCCTGAACGTGAGCAAAACTCAAAGATTAATTTTCGAAACTAGTTGCTTACCTTGTATTTTTGGTATTACGCTGCAGCCAAACCTTGAATTTCACAATCATCTAGAAATATTGGCAGGAAAGCTGTCTCAAGCAGTTTTCATAGTTAGACGTTTGATGCAACTAAAGGTGTTATTTTGATATTCAAAGAAAAATGTCATTTTTCAATATACCCAAATGATTGGATGTTTATTTCATTATAATAAAGAAACTATGCCGTTAATAGAGAAAAATAACATCAGGCAAATGACCACCACGACCACGCTTACAAGACCATATCCTTTTAATGAAATTTTCCATAACCAAATCGCGAAGTGGCTGCCCTATGTCCTCGATAGCCTCACGATATCCATCTTTGAGGTTTTGAATCGGCGCTGGACTATTAGCGTAGACCTTCTCTTTCACGTGGCTCCAAAGGAAGAAGCCGCGAGGTGTTGAATCACAAGATCTCGGTGGGCAATTGTGATCACCTCTTCGAAAGATAAGACGTTCCGGAAACTTTTACTGCAAAAGATCAATGGTTTCGTTGCTTGTGTGACACGTAGCGCCGTCTTGTTGAAAGTAAACGTTGTACAGATCAATACTATCCAATTTCGGCCATGAAAAATCATTAATAATCTCTCGATAGCGAAATTCACTTCTTCAACACTTTCGGCTACAGCAGCAATATTCTAGACTGTTCTTGAGCAACGTGTAAGAGTTTTATTCTTCATATCACTAGCTTATCCTAACAGCAAGAATTTTTGAAAAAATTTCTTTATTGCGGTCCGACAAGGAGCTTCACGACGACCCAAAAATGTTCGAGTTTTACAAACCGTCTCTGCCGAATTTTCACCATTTTTATTGAGAATTTTGATAATTTCATAGCGTTCTTGAAGCGTGTATCGTTCCATTTTTATTAGTGGCGTAGTTTGTCAAATGTCAAAAAATTTCAGCTTCAAACGCGACATCTACCGAAATAGCAGGCTATTTGAAATAACGCGAGGCGCAAAGATCTTTGGTAATGTATCAGAGAGAAAAATCGCGAGAGTAAGAGTAAAGTCGGGATAGTTAGAGGAGTTAGCCAAAACATAGAAATCTGTCGAATTCAGAGTAAAATTCGAACACTACCCATAAAATCTGACGAACCAGCTCCAGCCTCCGTCACCATCAAGTCCTTTTTCCTTTCATGTTTAATAAAACAATTAATAAAATAGATTCTTGTATATGATGCGTCAAAAGTAGCTACAGTAATGCTACTAATGAATTTGAAGGCCACAATCAGCTAGAATATTTACGGGGAAAAATTATTTTTCCATAAACCTACGTTGATCTACGTAGTATATTTCAACATATGTCCGTTACAAATTGGTGAATGCGCAGGTATACCTTCGTGCGCTCCGTCGGCATTTAGTTTCTCCACTATCGGAAGAAAGCAGTATAATTTTCTATTACCAACTGGTCGTGTACACTTGTCGCAGTGGTTGATTTCATTTAGATAAACGCATCTCATTAGCAATCAGGAAGCTGATATACAGCTCTATGAAAGTCGTAACAAAATTATAATGAGAATACGTTTAGATAAACATCGATGGAAAAGTATGAAATATGTAACATGTGATATAAATTAATATAAAAATGTTTTTTCGAAATGATATATGAACTTTAACGACATACCTTCACGAATCTTGCAACAAATGTAGTTTCTTCCTTTATACCTATTTGCTCACTGTATAGACCACGAAAATTGTATTACAAAAAGTTAGAACTATTTAATGCAAACATTTGTGTAGCATATTAGTTTTCATTGAAATCATCAGGACCTCAAATATACTGAACATCCATCTGAAATTTTTCTATAATGACAATTTTTTTCGAAATTACGTATTCTTTTTTCATTTAGTGTTTCCAATAATATCCTATGTATCACTCTGTTCGCAAATTCAATTGCTTTTGATATATATTTTGAAACTAATTCAGTTTTACTTGGTATTATATTATCTTTGAAACAAGAAGATTCAGTGAAGAAATGCTAACCAACATACTCAACAACGTATCCTTCGTTTGTTTTTATACTCTAGAGTTCCAAAAACACCATTACCATACGCATTCGTCTAACAAATAAACCATACGCGAATGATCCTAAAACAATTCGACAACGTTAACGAAATCCTCCCTGTTGTTCTAGGACCGAGAACGACATCATCCAGGATCCTGAAAATGAAACTGGACACTGGAATCGTGGAATTCGCAATCGAGACACTCTGAAACTTTCAGAGAGAGGGCAATGTAAGGCAGTTATCGCTGGCGGGGTCTGCTAATTTGAAAATGTAGATCTTTCCCCCGAAACCTTGCTCGCTTCCACGGCTTATCTGGCTCGGAAAATCTACTCGTCTCGTGTCGGTACGTTAGCAAGGCTTGGGCGGCCTAATTAAATTCCCGACAAGAAATATTCCGTTGATATTTCAAACGGTGTAAATTGGGATTCTGTACCGTTGTGCTTTTATTCGGAGACGAGACGGACGTATAGGTGTGATATTTCATTCTATTCATCATGCTGGCCCTTTTTTTCCGCGATTAATCAGCGTTATAAAATGGTCGTCAACAACATTTATGAAATGGGGATGAAACTGAGAAGTTAATCAACGTGGGAGGTCATCACTGTTCATTAAGATCCTAGGATATAGTGAATCATTTCTGATTTCGAAGCTCAGAAATTAGTTTTTTGAGCTTTCATTTAATTATTACGGTATGGGACAATAAAGTTGTAAATTGTATATTGAGGGGTTACATTCCACTGTGACCTAAGCTAAGGGTCTTTTGTCCAATCAGAGCTGTTTTCACAACTGCACTACAGCTGACCCTTCAATTCTAGAGCCCCATTGAATCCACTCAAAAAATCGATGAAGTTTGTTAATTCATGAATATGTTATTTCAGGTCCGATTCGATTGATTTTTTTTTCAATTGTAGGTATGTTCATCCTTAATCAATCGCGAGTTCTGAATTTCGAGAAAACTCGACGTACGTCATTTTAAACAGGGTGAAAAAAATCTGTTTTCTTTACCCTAACTTCAGAACAACCCTTGGTAAGTTCCAGGTGTTCCACCGTCTGATTTCTTATTTCATCACGAAGACACATCTTCTCTTGATAATTTTATTCTTCGTTCATAACAATAGCTCAATATTTTTTGAAGATACAGCTTTTTCAGAGCAACATTAAAGTCCACAGATTCAACCTTATTATAAAGGGCTTTCCAATAAGAGGTGTTGTTTTGAATAGCCCGCTATTTCGGTAGATGTCACGTTTGAAGCAGTCATTTTTGACATGTGGAAATTATTAAATTCACTTTAAAAATGGTAAAAATTTGGCAGAAACGGTTCGTAAAACTAGAGCATTTTTGGGTCGTCGTGAAGCGCCTTGTCGGACCGCAATAAAGAAAATGGTGGAAAAATTCGAGCTGCTGGGACAAGTTAGTGATGTGAAGAATAAAACCCGTGCACGTCGCCCAAGAACAGCCGAGAATATTCCTGCTGTAGCCGAAAGTGTTGGAGCAACAGTAACGGTGAATGGATTGCGCCATCGAGAGATGATTAAGAATTTTTTATGGCCGAAATTGAAAAGTATTGATCTGGACAACAAGACGGCACTACGTGCCACACAAGCAAAGAAACCATTGATCTTTTGCGGGAAAAGTTTCCGGACCGGGTTATCTCTCGAAGAGGTGATGGAAAATTTCATTGAAAGGTTATGGCCTGTAAGCGTGGTCGTGGTGGTCATTAGCCTGATGTTATTTTCCACTATTAACGGCATAGCTTCTTCTTTATAGTTAAATAAACATCCGATCATATATATTGAAAATGGCATCAAAATAACACCTCTTATTGGAAAACTCTTTAATTTAAAGAGCTAAATTGAAGCTTGAAAACGGATATAAAACTGAAATCCGCCCACTCAAAACCAGATTCACATGACACACTCACACCCAATTTCCCCAACATTTCAGTTACATTTTCACCGTCCTTTGTCCCCTGTATTAAATGAATCATCTCGAATGAGACCGGTACAGGGGGTACGAGCTCGAAGACAATGAAGCCGGCAATATATGCTGGATCCATTGTAGGAGTTCACACATAGTTTGTAATTTCAATTAAAGTGATCAGTTGGTTAGCGAAGTAATTAAAAGCTGTTTGTCATTCGGAAGCGTCAGGAAACTACGAGATCATCTTCACGCTCGATGGAGCGAATCCTGAACGATTTTGGTAGGCTCTCTTCGATCTCTGAACATTTGAGGTAGTGAGCCCGATCAGAGGCGTGATGTGTTTAATTTCAGCCCATACTGATTGGGAAGGTGGAAGATGGTATCTAAGATAATTACATGTTTGAAAGAAGTTGTTTGGTATTCGGTTCAATTAAATCAATAGATTAGTTTTGTTCGTGCGTTGAATAGGAACACGTCAACTCTTCACGAATATGTTGCCGTATGATTTGCGATTTGTCTATCGACTTGAAACAACCTTAAGCCGGGAATAGACGAAGAGCACCTACTCGCGCACCAGCCTCGCTTCCGCTTCCTCGCATAGTGTAAACATTCTCCTCGCCACGAGGCCCCTCGTCCTCGGGTTGAGCCATTGCCAGTCGGTTTTCAGTCGCGCATCAAAGAAGCCTCGCTGTGTCGTTTGAACAAGGTTCTGGAGCTAGTCGAGTCTCGGACTCTATACGAGGCTGATTACTACCTCGCCTTCTCATCCTGGCTCACCCTTCCAGGCGAATCCAGCGCGTTGTGTAAACACTGGCGCGAGGATGAGTTTTGGTGTTTACCCGACACGCTGGATTCGCCTGGAAGGGCGAGCCAGGATGAGAAGGCGAGGTAGTAATCAGCCTTGTATAAAGTCCGAGACTCGACTAGCTCCAGAAGCTTGCTCAAACGACACAGCGAGGCTTCTTTGATGCGCGACTGAAAACCGACCAGCAATGGCTCAACCCGAGGACGAGGGGCCTCACGGCGAGGAGCATGTTTACACTATGCGAGGGAGCGGAAGCGAGGCTGGTGCGCGAGTAGGTGCGCTTCGTCTAAACCCGGCTCTACAATGATTAGGAGACTTAATATTCTAACCAGACTAAGCAGGACAAGACTATTACACAAAATGAAATGGGTTTCATTTCTTTGGTCTACGAGGAAACTGGAAAAATACTACCAAGAGTGTGATAAGACATCTATTCTACTATGATCTTGACAGCTGCTATTGAAAAACTCTTATGTAATCGACCCAAATCTAATATGAGAGTGTAGAAAAAACTCAGTGAAGTAAGCAGTAAGTGACAGGCGAGAGGAAAACTCAAGAACAACAAGGTCCGGATTCCTACCCAGACTAAAGAGAGCTTGTTGTTCTTGCTAACTTTCCAGAGTTTCCAGGAGGTCACTCAGGTATGGTATAAATTAATGCCCCTGACCTGGGAAATGAAAAGCGAAAAACAGAACATGTGCTATAAAACAAAATGAAGGCAAGCAATTCAGAACCAGCAAATCACCTAGTTGAATCCCTAGTGAGATTTCCTCTTTAAATTAAAGGAACTACGACTTACCGAGAATGAATATTTTTTATCTCGCAAACTAAAACTTAGAAATCCCGGACATGGGATGGATTCAGATAACAATTCTTCACGATAACACGATACATGCTCTCCTTCAGAGGAAAGCCGGAAAGTTAAATAAATTTCCTTACATCCCGCAGATTCGAAGATCATAGAAGGGAAATAACCTGACATAAAGTTGACAGTCCGTCAATGTGCATTCTATGATTACCAGTGGCGTTTCAAAAGATAATGAATAGCATAGGCGTGCAAGACGTAGCAGCGTCAAGCACAATTATTACGAATTCGAACAGAAACAAAAATCAGTAAATAGTTTGGTGGAGTCACCACACAGAATTTCTCAAATAAGTCTCTACGTTTTTCATCATTTCTGATCGAAAAAGCATCCTCCTCCAGACCACGTATATTTCACTCGAAAGGCGGAGAGAAGAACGCTAGCCGATGTAAGAGCGGAAAATTATTTCAAAAGGTGGTTGCAGCCGAGCCATAACTTAAAGGCCCACATTTACCCGAGCGATTGAAACGTTCAAGGAGCACTAATGTGTCTGCAGGAGCCGCATAAAAAAGAGGAAGCCCCGGTCTTAAGTAGTTGGGCGTGCTGGACATGACCGGACCGCCGCTACGGCCATTTAAAGCTGTCGTTTTGGACGGACCGAGCTCGGTTTGGAAATAGTTTTCGCGGGTTTCGTGCAGCCGGTAACGATGTGGAGGTCGGGAACTTTTCAGATGGAAAAGGCTAAGAATCGAAAAGAATGGTTCATTTCACGATGAGCTCAGTTTATCTGTCCTCCTGAGTTGTTGCAGATATTACTGAATTAGAAAAGAACGACTTTTCCTTAAACTCAATCTGAAAAAACGTTAAAAACAAGCCTCAAAATCAATGATAAACAAACACACTCATCCTGTCTGTTCAATCTGATACGATAAAGGTATAACACTTTGAGAACAAAGGATGATTCACATTATCAGACATGCAACGACACGGCACGGAACGACAAAGACCCGATAGTTGCGGCAGCAATTCACATTATACGATACGTATTCGACATCTCAACGGGTTGTTTGTAATGAATTAGTTTTTGCTGAACAAAATTAGAAGCGTAGTGCTACAAAGTGAGCAACCCTCGTGTGTCACTGTCATGTTTAGAAATTTTACCAATAAAGATCTAGCCATAATGGCTGTATTGCTTGATGAAGATGACGAAGCCGTAAAGAAGAAACAAAACGATTATGGGTGCATAAAATGTTACAAAAACGTAAAACTGAAGGAGAATATCATACTTTATATAAAGAACTGGTAGACGACGAAAGAAAATTTCACCAATATTTCCGAATGTCAAAGTTTCAATTTCATTATTTGCTAAATAAAATATATATATACATAAAGAAAAAAATACTACTTTTCGAGAGGCTATATCTCCTAGAGAAAAACTTCACACTTTCCAGCAAGTACGCGTCACGTACAGGCACAGACACGAAAAACATTCTTGCCAAGAATGTCGGTCCGCTTCGTCGCTGCCTTTACGTGTCGTTGCTGCGTCGTTGTCTGTTAGTGTGTACATCAGTATTTATTTATATAGAAAGAATGGTTTGTCGTGTCTTTGTCGTTCCGTGCCGTGTCGTTGCATGTCTGATAATGTGAATCATCCTTAATCCAGTTCAAAGGGTAATGTCGAAACGGCATAGGGAAATCCAAGGGCACTACAATAAACATTATTAGTTCCCAACCACATTTGGTATTCTAACAATTGGACGTCATTTACCGCCCCTTGATTAATCAGTTCCAGTTCGGAGAAAACAAGCGGCACTATGTCAATCATGTAAATGCGAACAACGCATCCCTTTCCTATTCGACGTGTTTCACTCGAATTTCACGGCACTGCAGTCGAAATTAAACTGTCAAGTTTTTGGTACGAATTGAAACGAATGCGTTTCTTTGAATGTGTTAAAGGTGAGTATTTTCAGATGAGTTTTGAAATTGTGCAGCTGTGAATACACTTTATATTGTCTGGTATATTTTGCATTGTACTTTTTCATTTGGGACTCAAGTTGGAATAACTGTTATCGGCAAATACGTTAACTTATAAAAACCTTTTCTCCAAAGCAATGCTTTCAGTGTAGTGTCACAAATTGAGTCTTCTCAGAATGGGTCAACCTAGGTTACGGATTCTATTTTTCATCAAGGAGCTCGAAAAGGTTAATGCCAACCCTTCGTGAGTGGTAAAACTGGAAATAGTAGGCGAGAGAAGCATGAGCAAAGATCTAATAACTGAACACGTGACTTCGATAGGAAATAAACAACTATCTTGAATGCAGTATCCACGGAGGATATACCTGGATGACTCAGCAAACGTAGGCGTTTAAACAAGTGATGACAGTATAACCAAAATATGTGGAACTAGGCGAAAAAACGTAGAAAAAGTTAACAGATAGCCATGCTTCCAAAATCGTTCACTATTCGTTCCATTAAGCATGAAGATGATCTTCTTCCAAAAAACTATTTTCTAATAGGTGCAATAACCTATACCATACTAGGGCTCGGAATTTTCGGTATAAATCAATTCGAATATTCGTTTCATGCTTTATTCGAAGATTCGAATTCTATTAGAATATTCGAATTATTCGAATATCAATATTGAACCTATAATATTTCAGACTGATATGACTGATCACTTTTCACCTTTTGTTTTTGTGTCAACATCTGAGAATTTTTCTGAAAGGGTAAGCACCGGATTTAACGTGAAGAAAAATATTGATTATAACATATTAACTGATTATTTGAGACATGAGTCGTGGAGTGATGTTCTAGATTCAAGCGATCCTATAGAAGCGTACCAAATATTCATAGATAAATTGAAATTACATATAAAACTTTCATCGTCTGTTGTGGTTAGGAAGGTAGATAAAATGAAGAAAATCAAACCTTGGATAACAAATGGCCTAGTAAAATCTATTAATCACAGGGATCATATGAGGAGACATTTGATTAAACATTATTCTACCGAAGATGAATTGAAGTACAAAACATATCGAAATAAATTAAATATTTTATTGAGGAAAACAAAAAATCAATTTTTGAAAATAAAATTAAAGAGGCCGGGAGTAATTGTGCTAAAGTTTGGAATGTAATAAACGATATAACGGGTAGCAACAAAAAATCCTATCAGAAAATAGAACACCTTGTTTTGCAGGGTGAAGACGGCGCAGTAATTACGAATAATAAAGAGAAGGCGGATGCATTCAACAATTATTTCACTAACGTAGGAGCAAAAATGGCGGCAAAAATTAAATCTATAAACCAAAAATTAAATTTAAGCACGATAATTCTCCTATATCGACTGTGTTTTTTTCGCCAGTGACCGAAAATGAGTTAATATCATATATATCTGAACTGAAGAGCAGCAGTTCTGCGGGTCCGGATGATCTGACCGTGAAAACAATAAAAACTATTCATTTGTTCATTATATCACCAATGAAACATATTATTAATTCATGTTTTGAAAACGGGAAGGATTCCAGATCAGTGGAAGATATCTACTGTTACTCCGGTTTTCAAGTCGGGAAGTCGCAACATGCCAAACAACTATAGACCGATTTCAGTTATAAACCATCTGGCAAAAATATTTGAGAAAGGAATCAAGAAACGGTTGATGGAATTCTTTAGCAAAAATAATATTATTAATGAAAGACAATATGGCTTTGTTCCGAATTCGAGTGCGGAGGACGCAGTGGCGGACCTTGTTGAGCATACGGTGAGAGCTCTGGACGGATCCCTCAAATGTGGTGCCGCTTTTCTGGATCTGGCCAAGGCATTTGATACCGTGTCACATGAAATTCTGATTAAGAAATTGTGTCGCTGTGGCGTTCGTGGGGTGCCCCTTGAATTGTTATCCGATTACCTAAATAACCGTATACAAAAAGTTAAGATTGGTGGGCATCTCAGCGATCCGACTACAGTGAAGACTGGCATACCACAGGGAACAGTCTTGGGCCCATTACTCTTCCTCATTTATATAAATGATATAATGAAGATAGCAGATCTGAGGTGCCATCTTGTATGCTACGCTGATGACACTGCACTCGTGTTCACGGGGAAAACATGGGAAAGTATTAAGGAAACCGCCGAAGCCGATTTACATAAGATCCATCTATGGTGTGGCTTGAACAAACTCACTCTGAACATAGCGAAGACTAAAGTCGTAACATTTACTCCAACAATCACTAACCAGCCTAGTAACTTTTCACTCAAATTGCATTCCGTCCTCTGTGGTGGAACGGGTCCGTGCGCATGTTCCGAAATAGAAAAAGTACCATCGATAAAGTATCTGGGTGTCATTGTAGACCAACACATGAGATGGTCCGATCACATAGCGCATTTAAACAAACGCCTTAGAAACCTCACTTATAACTTCTACATACTTAGAGACATTCTGCCAAGAGATAAGATGATTATGTTATACAATTGCCTGGCTGAATCTATTCTGTCTTATTCCATTACTACATGGGGTGGAACTTTCGGCACGACCTTAGAAGTTCTGCAAAGAACGCAAAACACACTATTGAAAATAATCCTGAAGAAACACAGACGCTTTCCAACCGATGTTCTATATCGGGAAAGTAGAATGTTGAACATTAAACTCCTTTTCTCCTTCCAATGCTTGAAGAAAATGTGTCATCACTACTCAAGGTTCCAGAAAAAAAAGGCTCGTGTAACTAGATTAACCCTGGATGATAATTTAGACTCTCACTTTTTTAGGAAGTCGTTAACACAGAGAACGTTTTCTTTTTATGGCCCAAAATTCTTCAATGTCCTTCCAACGCAAATAAAAAAAATATTAGAGAAAATAAAATATTCAAATCCCAGTCGAAAACATATGTTTTAGATTTTCCACAGAAATTTTGCGATATCCTGAAATGAAGAGATTTTCGGCTCGAGAAACATAAAACTTTGTTTGATAACCATTGTACATTTCCCTCGCTTCCCCTACATCTCATGTCTTTTCTCCATTGTGAACCTGCTTCAAATTTTGTTAGAATGTATGTACATTTTTTTTTAAAAAGAACCATTGAGACGTGCACGAGAAGGACAGGCTGCTGCCTAAGTTTCGTGCGTGCCTAAGGTTCTTTCTCTGATATTTTATTGTATATATGAAAGTGTGTACAGAAATAAGAATAAAATGATTGATGATTGATTGATGATCATCATTAGAATATGCCAAAATTTGCTTCTTGAAGACATTTGCAGAGAAACACTTAGGAAGATATATTTCCCAAAAATAGACCTTATTACACTTGTTACTTGGATGAGTTCTCGATTTTAAATGAATACTAGGAAAAAGGCTCTACCACCTAATATTTGGGGGTGTGTTTTATCTTTTTTCAAACTGTTAGATGTACGTGATAATTTGATAGTTTAAAACAGGTGTTCAGTGCTCTGCTACCTCGAGGTCTATTGTGCCCCAAGTGTTTATGTAATAGGTACTTGTAAAAATGGAAGGTATTTACATTCTTCGGCATTTCTTTTTCAAACGAATCCTGGGTCTGTTCTGAAATCTGCATTCGATTTATTGCTCCTTGTTTGCAAATTTCACTGAATACGAACTATTACGAACTACGGAACGTGCGTCGGTCAAGGGGTAATAAAAAATGTGGCATTGCAAACAGAGAGGGAATTTACCTGAATTCAGTCAAATGGTGGAACATGGAACTTTGGAACTATTGCCTTTTTTTTCTTTCTAATTTTTTTTTTCGAATGCCTAACATTTGAATATCCAGTAAATTGATCTCTCAATAGAATAAAAATATCATTTAAATTTATTTATTCGCTTTACTCGAATATTTCGTTTTGTCTCAATGATAAGCTTAATTCAAATAATTATAAATAATTCATTCAAATAACTCGAATATTCGAATAAATCGAATATTTTATTTACGAATATTCGAAATATTGGAATATTCGAATAAATCGAATAATTCGAATATTCGAATTGAAGCGATGAGGAAAAATTCGAATATTCGAGCATTCGAATTATTCGAATATGATTCCGAGCCCTATACCATACCTGAGCGATCACAAAAGGTTTCGACTTAACGTAAGGCCTGTGATATACATCCATATCTACAATTTTACTCATATTTATATAAAATTCAAAAGACTCAGTTGATATGTCGCTTCGTGATTACTTGGAACTAATGTCCGAAAAAATATTTTCTGTTTCTCAATTCATGAATGTCCTGGTATCATCACTACAAATTCAAATCTGTCAGGCTTGCCTTCGAGCACGAAGTAAATGATTCTCCCTCCAGTATTGACACACATGAATGAGTTTGTGCCACCACACACCACATATTTGCTGACAAAACATCGGATACATGAAGATGCAATTATCTTCAAGAAACGGATATGGTGGAGCGGGAGATTCGAAAATGAACAGGTGAATAGAACAAGCTGAATAATAATAAACCAACCCCTATTGTGCGTTACAATATTCTCAAGTAATTAAGGCATGTAGCCAATCATCTTGAAAGGATTTAATTAACAATGGTGAGCCGTTCGTAGTTCATGAGTGCCTAGAAGGATAAGCACTGATCCTGTGATTTTTTCTAACGTCATAGTGAGAAGATTGAAGATGGTATAATGGTAGGTGAAAGATTCACCTTACTATACTTTGAACTCAACCAATGACCGCTCGTCAAAACACTCAAAAAAATCAAAGGGTGAAACAGTGAAACATAAGTTTTCTAACAACCTTTTTTCGGTTTTCACTCTCTGAAACGGAAACAATTAAAAAAATTTGAATTAAGATCCTGCGAAAATCCTTGCACTATATTGTCAGGAGCAGATTGGTTCTAAAAAAATCGTTACCCAACAGTAAAAGATAAATGAAAAGTATAACGTAACCTTTCATTGCCTATATCAGAGTCCTTCAGACAAACTTGAAAAGTCTTTGGAATTGTGTCTTTTTTCGTTTGTAGACTAATTGACATTGGAAGTTGTCAACTGACAGATTTGGATTTATAGTGATGATACCAGGACATTCATGAGTTGAGAAACAGAAAATATTAATTGATAATTTTTCGGATATTGGTTCAAAGTGGTGGCGAAGCGACATATCAACGGAGTCAATAAAATATGAGTAAAATTGTAGATATGGATGTATGTCACAGGTTTTTGTGCTTTTCTTCATATTGAAAAAACGGATATTCGAATTTGAATATCATTCTTATAACTTATAGGGTTTTCCAATAACAGGTGTTATTTTGATATTCAAAACAAATGTCATTTTTTAATATAAATGATCGGATGTTTATTTCATTATAAAGAAGAAACTATGCCGTTAATAGTGGCGAATAACATCAGGCAAATGACCACCACGACCACGCTTATACAGGATCATATCCTTCTAATGAAATTTTCCATAACCAAATCGCAAAGTGGCTGCCTTATGTCCTCGATAGCCTCACGAATTCCATCTTTGAGGTCTTGAATCGACGCTGGGCTATTGGCGTAGACCTTATCTTTCACTTGGCCCCAAAGGAAGAAATCGCAAGGTGTTAAATCACAAGATCTCGGTTGTCAATTGTGATCGAGAGATAACACGGTCCGGAAACTTTTCCTGCAAAAGATCAATGGTTTTGTTGCTTGTGTGGCACGTAGCTACGTCTAGTTGAAAGTAAACGTTGTCCAGATCAATACTATCCAATTTCAGCCTTAAAAAATCATTGATCATCTCTTGATACCGCAACATATTCACCGTAACTGTTGCTCCAGCCTTATTTCCGAAAAAGTAAGATCCAATGACTCCGCCGGACCATAAACCGCACCAAACAGTCACACGTTGAAGATAGAGGCTTTTCAACAATTACTCTTGGGTAGAAATGAAACTAATCGAATAGTTATTCAAAATTCCAAGGTGATTTATAGTGAAAAAAGATGGAACATTTTTGGAATTTCGTTGTTCAGGAAGACTCAATAAATACAATGACACCAAAATCTGGGCGATATCTGCTTGTCACCGAAATTCGATATTTACCAAAAATTCATATCTTCCTTTCTGTTGATTGAATATTTTTTTCACAATAACCCAACAGGACGACAAAAATTCGAAACGCACATATAGAAAAAAACATACACATCTGCGCGACAAAACATTGAAAATGGGTTCTCCGCTTTCTCCAAAATGGCGAGTAAATTGAAAATCGCTGTAGCCCGTGTTTTTAAAAAACATTTTCCAGATTGAAAATAAACGTATCCCAGTTCTGCTGGAGTATATCGCCAACAGATTCCGACGGACGAGAATTTGTTACGAAATTGTTTGAAAACACCGCCATACAATCGACATGATCGGTGTCATATTTTTGGCGCTGTTTCCGCTTCCGGTGCAGCCGGATTTTTGTCCATAAACTCCCTAATTGCCAAAAGCGGTTCGCCGGAGTGGTAGGGGGTGTTTTACAATTTGCATATTTTCAATTTCATTGTTTAATAGTTAGCGGCAATCGTTGGAACCGCGCGGTCTATACGAAATTAAATTGGTATTGAATGGTCTTGCTGAATGTGTGTGAAAGCAATAACAGAAATTAATATCAATCACCGATAACATATTTTTTTGACGTGATAGTTCCTTGTTTCGGGAATTTTCGAATTTTGAGGTGGCAGTGGTCTCAAACGAGAAAATTCATATACTTCTCTATAGCGAACGTCTGTATAAAGAATTTCTCTATATAACGAATTTCGTTCAAGACATTGCACCTTGGATCCAAATTATATGTTGAAACACCCTCTAAAACGAAGTTAATTCTGTCTATAACAAAATATTCCAAGAACAAAGAACATCACTCTTTGAATGGGAATTGGTAAAAAGGTATAAGGGTGGGTTTTCAATGTTTAATCCTCATGGCAACCGTACACAAAGTATTTAGAAGCATTACGAGAAATGTTAAAACTCTACTGAAACATAGAAACTCCATTGTGTCAAATGTATGTCTTGTGCAAAATGAGAATGTATTTCAATAAAGAATTTATACACTATTCATGTTGAGATCTTCGGAAAAATCTTGTAATCGACACGGTTATCAATCTAGCGACTAATGGTCTCGAACTTTTAACGCGTTCGCTCCGCTCACGCATTAAAATATCTTGACCATTAGTCGCTGTCTTTAATAACCAAGTTGATTAAATAACTATTAATTGTACCACTCAGACAAAAATTAGGAATTATTTGCTCAAGTAATCGTGAATCGCTATATGTATTGTATACGTAACTACATAAAATGCCTATAAGCTATTAGAAATGCACACATCTTTTGATTATGTACCTATATGAATTCGCAATAAAAAATGCAATTGCTTGTTTCGATACTTGACACTATAAAAAAACTTCCTAATAACGAAATATCTGTGTAACAAATTTTTTTTGCGGATTTAGCGATTTCGTCAAAAGTTCCACTATATTTCCTTCTGTTCATTGAATACAATTTTCATGGCAACCCAGCAGGGCGACAACAATTCGAAACGCACATACAGAAAAAAACATACATATCTGCAGGAAAAAAATCGAAAATTGGTTCTCCGCATTCTCCAAATTTGAAAAGCCCGTGTTTATAAAAACATTTTCCAGATTGAAAATAAACGTTTCGCAATTCTGCTGAAGTATATCGCCAACAGGGACAGCGGCAATCGTTGGATCTGCGCGGTCTATACGAAATTAAATTGGTATTGAATTGTCTTGCTGAATGTGGGCGAAAGCAATAATAGAAATGAATATCAATCACCGATAACATATTTTTGTGCGAGATTGTTCCTTGTTCCTGAAAACTTCGGATTTTGTGCTGAAAGTGGTCTCTAACTACACGGTTGGACTCACTGATGAAGAAATCGGTGTTAAAACTAATGCTGTCGTGCAGAGACACATTCAAGTCAAGTCGAAATATGATCCAGACTTGAAATTCCCATGCTTCATGTGAGGACGAAATCTTGGCTATTTTCGTTGATGCGCTTAATCGTCGAATAGTTTTCGATTTGAAATATCATTCCACATTCAGCTAGCTCAATAACTATTGAATACCTTCAGAAAACCCAATTTGAAAAAGAATGTTTCCCAAATTTCAGTCATATAGCTTTGTCGCAGAAAAAATAAACATATTTTGTTCACAAGAATACAGGTGTTTTCGAAGGCAAATCAGTTTTCAGCGAAAAACGAGAGTTGTACCCTTGGGAATATTCCATGAAAAATGCCGGACATCCACTTTCGAAGTTTGAACAGGCCAGAATAATAGCCCTACATCAAGAAGCTGTGTCGAACCACTAGATTGAGCAACGCTGAGAGTAAGAAATAAACATAGAGATGCCCCTTCGCGTGAAAAGTACTGCATTGTAATCAACCAAGCCCTAGAGTGAGATGGAAAGCAATTCACTGCCGTATAGCTATAATTACCGGAATAGCTTTAAGCAACAATAAACTGCCGCAAATCAGTGGAATAATTTATGAACGTCAAATCGAAATGAAAATGTGAACACATCGCATCGAGAAACTAAACACTAATAGACGATGTTGCCAAACTGACAGAATTGTCTGTAACAGACGCAAGCCATTAGTATCAGAGTAGGTGAGCGCTAGACCAATTAACCCAATACGGAATAAACATACGGCACGAGTTCGCAACGCCGGAATGTTGTTCGCGTGCAGATTCTACTTGGCTGCATAACAAATGCGTGAAGGCATCTCTAGGTTTACTTTTTACTCTGAGGAGCAACGCTTGAATCGAACAGCCACCACGAAGTCACTTTTGAGGACCTATAAACGGGTAGTCCCCAACCATTGTCTACCGTAAATAGGCGGTTGTATTCCCCAAATTTATGGACAAGAAAATCTCAAAGATTAGATCGGCTATCACCTGAATAGGAATAGGGATGTTGACTACTTTTCGAAATTTATTTTATTTTGAAGATAAACCTTATACAACCACGAAAAAATTACTTTTTTCTTGAAAATTTAATAATTGCCAAAACAAATACGTAAATGAAAAGACAATTCGAAATTCCCGCAGAAATGCTCAATTTGTCACGTTATGATGATTACGTCAATATCCAATAAACAAACTTTGACTTCTGTCAAAGCGAACTGATTTTGCCTGATTCCTTTTGAAAAGTTCAATCTAAGCCCTCAAAATGAATACGTCGGTCTATAAATGCTGTATAAGGTGTTTCTTCTATTTGTAATAATGAATATGAGTTAAAAGTTTGATACTTACAAAGACAATTTCACGTTTCTAAGCTCCGCTGCACCAAAATCCCTGTTTTCAGCAAAGAAATTCGCGACCATCAGGCAATCAATAATAGTAAGTTACTACTTTTACCCTGGATGAATCCTCTATTATAAAGGAATATGTAGATTATCGTTCTTGTAACTAATAATTGAACTATTCTGTTCTCTTTCAGCTTTCAACTCCATAAGTTCGAATCAAATTTGATTTTGAATTAAGTCGATGGTTTATGTCAAAAATGAACTGAAAATTGTACAGAAATGATGGTATTACAATAATCAAGGTGATTGGAGTTTTGTGAAACGCGGCCATATGAATGTATTTTGTTGATCTGAGCACAGAACATTCGAATTGGCAATGAAAATATTGGATAGTGACGTCAACTACCTCTGATTGGCATTCGCAGTCACGTGATAGTTGATAATAAATAACATAATTTAAATCAGCTTCATTTGATTTAACGAGAATAATAAGATCACTAAAATGGTTTTTTAGGATTGCAAAAACTTCCTTCTATGAGGAAAACCTCAATTTATATGAATTCGTAACATGAGTCAAAATCCCTATTGGCATAGAAATAATAACCTAAAATTATCAACATGATAAGATATGATATGATATGATCCCTCACCATTCGTTCAAAAGAATATGTCCTGCTGTAAATCAAAAACCATCCTGCATCTGACACACAGACGGACCAATTCCAAAGACTTATCAATCTACCCCTGTAAGCTCTAATCTCATACATTCTCCCTTTCATAAATGAATACCTACAAATTTCAATTTGTTGATAGGATTATATTTCAATTTGCATATTATCATTTTAAATTCCGATTTGTCGATTCACCATTTCCTCGGCCATTTTAATATCAAATCCTCTTTCGCTATCCGATATTGCTTTTAAACCTGGGCCGGTTTTTCATTGTCATTCGCTCAATATTTTCGTTCAATTTTCGCATTTGAATATTTATTGAGTTTCGGGGGTCGTAGTTGATCTGATCGGACGATTTCGACTTTCATTTTGTCCTCGGTCCCGGTGAAAGGAAATGCAGAAGGGTATATTCGATCATTTCATATTCATGACGACCTAAATGAGAAGTTACGGATGAAAATATTGATGTGTCTCCCGTTTTCTGCGTTAGATGGAAATTCTCGTGATGGAATGTATGGGGTTGGCGCAGGGGTAGTTGGATGCTTTTAGATCTAGAGTGCTTAGGTAGATTTGTGTAAACGTTTTTTGAGCGCTCGTTCTACAAACCAGTGCTTTGTCGTTTTACTCAAATGTTTGTAATTTTCGAATTTTAAGTCGAAGATGGTCTTTCGATGACTTTCGAAGAGATTATCCTAGTGACTTGAAATTTTGGGGGTGAGTTCGGTTCTCAATTGCCTCGGTTAAGTAAAGCTAACCAGCCAAATCGTACAGGGTGTTCCATAAAATATGTTCATTTAAAATTTTTGTTCCTCGATATCTCAGATAAAACGAAACCAATCGAAATGAAATTTTGCGGCAGCATGTAAGATGCTCATAATAAGTCCCTTGGAAAATTTTGTAGCTATATTTTGAAAATATCCATGAAAAATTCAATTAGAATATTGGAAAGACCTAACTTCATATTTCTATAACAAAATATCCGATTCGAGTGGAATTAATTTTGTAAATGAATATTGATAAACTGAACGTTCACGCAAAATTCCAAGAAAACAGCACATCTTAACCATAGAAAATTCAATTGGAATATTGGAAAAATGGAGATTGTACATCTCCATTTTTCCATAACAAGATATCCGATTCGACTGAAATTCATTATGTGTATGAAGATTGATATACTGAATGTCCATGCAAAATTTCAAGACAATCGCATCATCAGAACTATAGAATTCAATTTTTACACTTGTCAAGTTTTTACATAATTCAGTTTTTGAATAATTTCCAGAATATTATTGCGATCGTGCTGAGATTTTGCATTTATATATTTAGTATCAATCTCAAGTCCTAAACAAAATTTTGAGGAATTAGCCTCATTGGTCCACCTATGAACAAGCGCTCAAATGCACATGCTCAGGGCTCTTTAAAATTTTTTCTATTTAATTTGATATTTTCGTGGTGGGGCAGGATTGGTTCATTCACTTTCATGAAAGCAATCGATTTGCAATGAAAATATGACATTTTGTTCTGTTCTTTGAAATATTGGATAAGGTTAGTTATTTCCTTGACAGTTTCATACAAAATGTTATCAATATTACAGGAGAATCTTGGAAATTACTGATTTATCACAGCAGGAATATTGATAATACAGTTCCAAAATATAACATTTTTTTTACGTAACTGTTTGGTCGCTCAAATTAATAAATAATAATGAGTTTTAGCAATCAATACCTAGATCGCGTTCAAAACGAATCTTTCCTTTGCACCCAACCGTAAACACGATAGCTCACGAGAAAAACGTACTAAAAATCTATTTTTCACGAAGAAGGTTTGACATTTTAAAATAATTTTGGTACCTACTGGTTGAGACTACCCGTCTGATATAGTTGCTCAAAAATTGACACTAACGGGCTGTTACAGATAACGTTCGATTCCTTCGAATAAAATTTGCGATATGAAGGTCTTCCCTCGGTCTCCATTCAACGCTGCCGGTTTCCAGGAAAAGGGCCACTATGCGCCTTACAAAACTCCTTGTAATAATCAAACGTTAGGCAATCTGCCCTCAAAATATTCTCATTTCAGACTATTGCCAAACGGTATTTATTTGATCACACTGAAAAATCAACCCAAAATGTATTAAATCAATCTCTAATTCATTACTCCCGTTTAATTTAATCCCCTGATGAAGTTAAAAAAATTAAAATGCCCAATTAAAATATAACTAGGTACATGCATGCAGGAAATTAGTTTCATATCTCCCTCTCACCCCTTTTCATTATCCACGACCCATTTACGTAATATCAAAATAGTATTAATGAAAAATAAACATCAGGCTAAACGGAAATGAACCCATATAATCTAAATAACAAATTCCGTACCCAGACCGCAACGAAAAGCCTCATATTGATGCGGGAAAATCAAATTTCACTATCCCATCAATGAATGTTATAAAATCTCTGTATCGGGGTAATGGCTTAATAAAATTTTCTGCCGGAATGTATAGCCTCAATATTTATTCGGATGCTTTCGACCTTATCGGGCTTGCACTCAAAGCACAATCAATTTACCAATAAGTCGGTTATGCAGCTCTAGAGAGCTGGCCCATAAATTGGACTGAATATTCTGCGCGTTTGGCACAGAATAAATTGGTGATTTTGAAACAATCTCCAATATAGGGAGGTATTTGATGTATGTGGGAAAGCTGTTTATTCCGCGATTGAAATGATCGAATTAATTGTAGCTTTGTGGTTGGTTCATGTCGATAATTTTAAATGTGGGGTAGTGGTCCAAATCTCTGATTTTTGTACTTTCATATCATTATAGATCTGGCGGAAAATGGGTATTTCGAATTGTATTATTCATGTATAAAAACGTTCTCTTCGTACTGTTTTTTTTACCTATTTGCAGGAATGTTTTCTTTGATCCTTTCAATTACACCATTTTTCAAACGGTCTGGAAGAAAAGATTTCCAATGCAATAATTTTTAATATGTTAATTTAGGAGTTCAGATATGTCCTTCACAATGGACACTATATATGAGCTAGAAACATTCATCTTACGCACCTCTGGATAGTTTCGAGTTGGTGAACCAAAAAAACCAATAAGGTAACATTGTGATCATATTTTTTGTCAAACCTATCTTAAATCGAGAAAATGCTGTATTTTTATCGTTCAGATGTTCAGAAGTAACACTCGATCCCGCAAAAACATGGCACTCGGCTTTTTATTCGGAAATGTAAGATTCCAAATGAACCAAATTCATATGTAACGTTGGAAGTACTGAAAAGTAATAACAATGAAATATTTTTTATTCATCTTTGTTATTTTCAGATCTATGATGTTCCGAAACTATTAATTCACCATTTGCCCAAAGTTGGAATCACACCGACAATTCTTAATTCAAGAGTCATGCCCCCATGCATGTACGAGGTACGAGTCAGGATATTACATTTTATTTTACTAACTAATTAATAATACAATTCACGCATCTCTGATACTTAACATGATAATTGAAATAAATTTGGTTCAATCAGATTGTATTTTTCCGAGAAAACTTGTTGTGAGTTATTATAAGTATCATCCTGAAAATTTCAACATGAAATGTAATTATTCATATGCGAATTCACTTCATTTTTGTCATAAATGATTTTGTAGATAAGAATAATCAAATATACTCGTCTTTCAATGAATTTTATGAATGATTACAATATAGGGGATTATTTATGTGATAGTATTAAGTAGTATTAAAATGAATAGGAACCTATCAAATGATTCATTTGAATTTCAGAAATGTTTGTTTGTTGCGAAATGTTTTGTTTATTTTAGGACGAACACCAACGTTTTAATATAAGAAATTCATGATGAATTCAAATAATATGGCTTTGTTTATTGGATTATTATCGGAAGGAAATCATAACAGGTAAAACATAGTTCAATAATAGACATGACCTGAAAATCATTCTTTTTCAAAGTAGGAACTTTATGAGAATCGGAAAGGAATGGTTGCATGATCAAATGAATCCATTTGAAATGCCGAATGCCCAGAAAATGTTCAGATTGAAGAACCAGTGTACTATAAACTTAATAAATGCTCTACAGCAATTTTAACCAATTCAATTCATTAGATGAGAGAAACAAACACAAACTACATTCAGATAAATGTATTTTTGAATTCAGATCAGATCCATTTACTCATAATACAGTTCCACGATCAAATCCTACGATTGAAGGTTATGTTTATCGATAAGTAGTTCAAAAGTAACACTGTAACTAAGATAGTTACAGGAACCATTCCAGAATTGCATAATTTACGAATCTGTGAGTCGGCCAGATACAGATCAATCGTATGCTACATTATCGTTACGTAAAGGTGAAAAGCAGAATACTACCATTAGTACAAATGATGAAATGAGTTTAACTCTCAGTACATAGTGAACTAAACCATTTTGAAGCCTAACTAATCCAGCCTAGTGTCAATCAAGGATCTTATATAGTCACTTCTTATGCAGAACCATAATTCCTTAAAACGTTCAAATCCTTCTTGTTTTCGTTTCGCTATTCAGCCCGTTCCGTCATTAACTGATTGAAGACAAAATCTAGCAATGGGGTAACTCATGGAAGTCTTACGAGACGATGTTCGGAATTAGTGAATTGTCCCCAGTTTCAGGCAAACATTTGATTAATTTGATACGCAGTTCCAACTCTAAATTTCATTAGCAGGCAACTCGCGTGCCGATGTGCCCGACTAAATCAGTCTAATTAATTAATTGTTCTATAGATTAGTTCATTTCAGTTCACACGGCAACGTTGCCGAGTTGACGCGGGCGGAGAGGGAGGGGGGCTCGTTGTAAAAATAATTGTACACATTTGCCGATTAAACGAGCGGTCGATTCGGTTCGATGCTGGATAGTTTGACATAATTCATGGTTGTTTTAGTGACATCAGGGTTGATTGGTAGGGTACACTGTTAAAAATAGGGAAAAATTCACATAGGTACTGTAACATGTGAAATGGGAATCTTATGTGATTTCTTGTAATTTTTCGGAACATTACAGAAATTCACAAGAGTTTGCTGAGATTCACAAGACTGTCCAGAATATTACAAGAAACTTTTTTATGTTTTCACAAAAAATTACAAATTTTTATTATAATACACAGAAGGTTGGTAAATTCGGCCAATTCGGTTGAGTATTTGAGCGCCTGTGTCTTGCGTTTGCGTATCAGAGTTGGACACCTGCCTGCGCGTCCTGCAGTTCGCTTTCGCTTCAAATCTTATTCTGTTACGTGGTCTGGTTGAACCGTTAATAACTTCCAGGTCCAAAATCTCGTGTGTGAGTTCACCAAATACCGCGCTTTTTGATATTAGATAGGTACCTAAATGTATGTTTGTTACTATTGTTTATTATGATAAACACTTTCACGGTCATAGCAGAGAATCACGTTTCTTGTAACGAATATCTTACAATACCAAAAATATTGTTTATGTATCGCAAAATGGTGAATGCGCCACAATGTTGAGGTTGAGTTTTCGTAAAACAAAGAAAAAATTTTTCTTTTTCCGAGGAATCGTCTGAAGAAATAACTATGAGGGTCCACTAAAAGAATCCTGGGGTAGTTTTTTAAGAGTCAAGAAAAGTTTAACGACAGATTCTGAAAGTTCACACTACAACGTTCTCGAAATTATTTCTGCAGAAAAAATGATAATGAATTAAATTTCGTTTCTGATTACTCCTCAAAATCTACCTCCGGATATTTTTTCGAATTGCACAATTATATTTCTTATATATGTAATGTAAATACATGTAAAAACAATTTTTTGTCAATTTGTTACATTCAACCCTTAAAAAATAATAATAGAATGTGCCATATCCACTTTGTCTCATTTTGACCCGTCATTTAATTTAATTTTATCGGGTACTATTATGTTAAAAGGCTTCCTTCGTGTAGATGGTTTGTTTATTTTTGTATTGAATATCTTGGGACACCAAAAACGTTTTACCATATGTCGCAAAATGGCGAATGCTCCACCATTTATTATACCTAAGTATTTCAGAAAAGGTGGACTTTATATTGAATGGAGAAAAAACTATTTAACAATTTTAAGTTCAAATCGTTTTCAGAATTATATGTTTTCATTTAGGTATTCAAAATCGAAATACAATTAAGTTGCCCAGAAAGAAGACAGTCATAGTACAAGCAGCAATTCTGACGTATTTCAGAGCACAATATAAACAATAAGTGGATAAAAAAAATCAATAAGTGTTTTTTTTTTGTTCATTGATTATTATCACATACAAAAACTTTAGTATTTCTAGCTCTTCAATCACAGTCAGTATCGCCAACTAAAGATCTTAGTTTATCCAAAGCCATATCTTGATATCTGTATTGTAGCGACCTCTGTGTAACGCCCTTCAAGAATGAACGCATCGATCGATTCCATCCAGAAAGGAATCTAAAGCAGCAGCTTTTCCGAGTTTTTCTTGACATCGGTAAAGAGGGCGCAACCAAATGTAACGAAATACAGAGATTCTCATAGTTGTATTATTGATCAGAAAATGTTTAATCATAGTCAATAAAAAGAAAATAAAGTGACAATATTCACTTTGAAACTCTAGACGTTTCACCCGAGAATTTCAACTGTAGTTCTATTTTTACCAGCAGATAAAAATTAGATTGTTTTCACCATTAGGTATATTCAATAAAATCGAAGTTCAGTTTAATTCAAATCACATCAGATGAAAGCTATGAATAAAAATTTCGATTTTTGTTCAACAATGAACACATATACAATAATAGCTTCAAGAAAACTTTTTAGGTTTTTTTTGAAATGCAGAATCCTCCCAGATTATATTTCAATCGATGAACAATTATATCCCGTAATGAAGCATTTTAACCGTCTCAACGGTATTTCAAATACATGTAATAAAAAAATTAATCAAACTGAATAATACAAAATTCGGTTGGACTATCGGCCTCTATTCGGCACAGTTTGAACTAAGGGCAAATGGAACAGGTTTCTGAAAGTGCGCCATCTGCACGGCTGGGCCCCAAGCAAATAGAACCAAATAGAATCCTGCCTTTCGCAGGATTATCTGCCCTGTTTGTCCAGATATTCAGCTTCCTCAATAGATGGCGTCTTCTCCGTGCAGAAATATAGATTAACAGAGGGTTGAAAAGCTTTAGTGGAATCATAATAGAGGGTGCACCCCCAATTCTATCCCAATTCTATGAACCTTCCTCCAGATGCCGCTGTCTAAAAATAAAGCACTGATTCCGGTGATTGATGAACATAAATGAGCGATATTCCCTTCGACAGATCAATATTACATAAAACACACATTTTACACTTCCGATAGAAGATAGATGATTGGGATAGTTCGGAGAAATGTTAAGGGCGAGTTTTGCAGTTTGCTTGATTGTTCCAGATAACAAAGACATTCGAATAAGAGGAGAAAATTTTTTCAGTATTTGAGTAATTAAAAATTGATTTTTTGAAATTTAGAGTGAACAATTGGATAGGTACACGGGGTGTGCCAAGATGTTCCATACAGTCAATATCTCGACTCTCAGACGAGTTACAAAGTTCAATTAAAAGAAAAGTATTTTATTGAATAGCAGCAAAAATTCTATCAGCAACTTATTGTAAAATTTTGCATCTGAATAAGAACCCTTAAAAAAATTATTTTTTTCTGATTGTGTCCCTATATTTTTCCCTTAAAACGATTCCCAAGTAAAACGTCAATATCTTGAAACTATTTATAATCATTTTAAGTGGATTCGACCAATGTATAATATGAGCTATAAATGATTGCGCATTCGCCATTTTGCAATTCATGAAGAAATTTTTTAGGTGTGATTAGGTATTCATCAAAAAATGAATAAAACATCAACACAAAACACACCTCAAAACAAAATTAAGCAACTTAAAAATTGAAAAGTAGATATGCCACAATAAATTATTATTTTCAAGGCTATTCTATGTAAAATTATCAAAACTTGCTTTAACATATTTTTTTACTGGAGAATCGTTTGAGAGGAGAAAATTTCAGAATTCAATTGAAAAAAAATATCAGGGGTATCTTTGTTCAGGGCGATAATTAGAAACAATATTTCAAATAACAGATTCTGATAAACTGCTTGCTGCAATTCAATAGTATATTATGCAACGAGCGTATAATGATAGCAATTATTCGCGAGGTGAAGTTAAGACTACAAGCCGATGGCACAAATGACCGAGTGAATAACAGCCATTATACGCTAGTAGCATTCTTTACTTTATCCACTACAGCTGAATATATTTCCTGAAAATTTTAACATTTGGCGATCGCTACAAGACCTTTCTATGACAAGCGTGGAAAAAGTCAAGTTGATACATGAGAAATTTTTGGAGAACTGGTCATTGTAATGAAAAAAAAAGCTCTTTTGATATAATAAAAGTAGATTTGGCCCTCGATTGTCAAGGTATGCAATATTTGTTAGTTGGAGTACTTCAGAATACTTAAGAAATACCAATTTAAAGAATATTATATCAAAGCTAAATCTAGGAAGCATCTGACAGCAGTGAATTATAATCTCATTATTCCCTTGTGATTATAATGGGTATTATTGAGACCGAGCACAGATACGTGCAATGGACGGATTTTACAGTAGTCGTTTATGAAATACTTTTTGTTTCAACTTTCTACTTCGAGTTTCTCAAACAGTTCAAACCACTTTCCAATAATTGTTAACTACCCAATTCCCTTTCATTTCTCCTCAAGAATATAACCATCCCCTTTGTATCACTCTTCCAATATATCCCGAGTTCTTCCAGAACAGAATGGCACATATCGAGTAGTCTTTGTTGTCTGCCCCACAGCCACCCATCATAGGAGTAGATACGAGACGACTATAAATGAGACGAGAGGGCACCGCGACGCTCTTGGCTCAGCGTCGCATCGCCGGCATTTCGTTCGAGATGATTTCATCCCGAACACGCTGTCGGATGGAATTTGAGCATGGAAAATGGCGGTTTCGAATATCGAGGGGGTGATGCACTTCAGACTTTCCTTGACGCAATTGAAGGAAATGTCCATTCAGTTTTCTAGGAATCGTGCGAGTTCTGTTTACGTTTTGCGTCGCAGTTGTGACGATGATTTTCTATAATGTAAGGTAAATGGTTTTCCAATAAGAGGTGTTATTTAGATTTTCAAAGAAAAATGCCATTTTTCCATATAAATTCTATATTAATGATCATTATGAAGAAGAAGCTATGCTTTTAATAGTGGAAAATAACATCAGGCAAATGACCACCACGACCACGCTTACAGGACCATATCCTTTCAATAAAATTTTCCATAACCAAATCGCAACGTGGCTGTCCTATGTCCTCGATAGCCTCACGAATTCCATCTTTGAGGTTTTGAATCGACGCTGGGCTATTGGGGTAGGCCTTCTCTTTCACGTGGCCTTAAAAGGAGAAGTCACAAGGTGTTGAATCACAAGATCTCGGTGGCCGATTGTGATCACCTCTTTGAGAGATAACAAGGTCCGGAAACTTTTCCCGCAAAAGATCAATGGTTTAGTTGCTTGTGTGGCACGTAGCGCCGTCTTGTTGAAAGTAAACGTTGTCTAGATCAATACTATCCAATTTCGGCCATAAAAAAATCATTAATCATCTCTCGATAGAGCAATCCATTCACTGTAACTGTTGCTCCAGCCTCATTTTCGAAAAAGCAAGGTCCAATGACTCCGCCGGACTATAAACCGCACCAAACAGTCACACGTTGATGAAAGAGAGGCTTTCCAACGATAACTCTTGGGTTTTCCGAGCCCCAGATGCGACCATTTTGCTTGTTGACGAAGTTGTTGATGATCGGCCGGCTTGAGTTCTTGTGTTAACTGAACTTTATAAGCCTTTAGACCTAAATCTTTGGGTCTTGCAAACTACGGTGTAATGACTTTTGTGGAATGCCTAATTCCAAAGAATGACGAGGAGTGGACAATCCTGGGTTTTCTTCAACACTTTCGGCTGCAGCAGCAGTAATCTCAGCTGTTCTCGAGCGACGTGCACGGGTTTTATTCTTCACATCACTAACTTGTCCCAACAGCTCGAACAGCTTTATTGCGGTTCGACAAGGGCTTCACGACGCCGACGACCCAAAAATGTTCGAGTTTTACGAACCGGCTCTGCCAAATTTTCACCTTTCTTTTAGGGAATTTTAATAATTTCAATGCGTTCTTGAAGCGTGTATCGTTCCATTTTTATTAATGGCGTAGTTCCTACTTGTCAAATGTCAAAATATGACAGCTCTTATTGGAAAACCCTTTATATTTCTCTAATTCTGTGGTAAATTCGTTCGATATGCCATACCTAAGATGTTTAAAAGTAATGGTGGGTTTATTCACTGTTTCGCTACTGCTTCAGACATTATATCGACAAAAATTGATACTCGGAAAACTTTTCTAGTGTCAATATATTTTCCGTCATGCACTTTTCGACGACATCATGCAAAAATATCAGTTATTTTGTTGCACTTGTGCAATTACTACAAACAATTCCTACTTTATGCCTGGTGATAATTTGCGTAAATTTGTATTAGAACCTATGCTATCAAATCTCTAACTTATCGAATAGGAGATATAAATAGAAGAAGCTGGTTTATGAAATATAAGATACCTACATCTGATTTGGTGAAGAGTAAGTTTCCTGGTTACATCACAGTTGTTCAACAGAATATAAATCTTTTTATCAATGGAAATGTCGAACTTAGCAGGCTCCTCTAGTCTTATAATACTCCAGCTAGTGAAATCGTTTAATAATTTGTCTGTGAAATTTGAATTTGAAATTGTAATAATAAATACTTTTTTGTCATGTAAATTATCTAATAGGGATCGTTTAGTTGTATTGAACCCAAAAGTTGTTTAAGATATCGTGTAAATATTCTCTCAACAAAATGACAGTACACTTACAATATAACCCGAGTTCTTCCGGACCAGAATGGCATATATCGCTTAGTCTTTGTTGCCCTTGTAACATTTCATTTGTACTAAAGAATATAAATCTATTTGTGAATAGAATTTTCGAATTTTGCAGAGTTCTTAGATCACACTATCCCAACTAGCAACTTTCGCAACAAGCAAAATTGTACAATAATTTTTTCATAAGTAGACTATAAATGAGACGAGAGAGCACCGCGACGCTGTTCGCCCAGCGTCGGATTTCGGTCGAGATGATTTCATCCCGAACACGCTGTCAGATGGAATTTGAGCATGGGAAAATGGCGGATTTGAATATCGCGTAGAGCGTGGGGGTGACGCACCTCAAACGCTTTCCCTTGACGCAATTTGGCGAATTGTCCATTCGGTTTTCCAGGAATTATGCGAGATTCGTTTACGTTTTGCGGCAGTTGTGACGTTGATTTTTATGACGTTTTGTGCCATCCAAATAGGTATATTTCTCTGTTTCTGGGGTACATCAATTCATTATGCCATTCTAGAATAAGTAAAAGTTTTCCACAAATTTCAACTCGTGCACAATGAAAAATGAAATTGCTACTTTGTGCCTAAACATTGTAATTGGAGAAAGAGTAGTGTATACAAAGTGAATCGTAAGTTGGCGCATATAGCAACTCTTATTGGTTGAACGCTGATGAATCCTAGTGGTAGATACTTTTTTGTCGCTAAAAGACTAGAAGGATCTTATTGGCAACGCAATGTGGATTTCTACATCGATTATGGATAAAAACTGTACGATTATATAAATTGTCTTTGGTTCCAATCTGATCAGACACTATAGTCGGTTCACGAAATTTTAAGGCGTCGGTTGGCCATGACAATTTGGCATATTCCACTGTGTATATTACAATTTTAGGTTATGTTGTTTATTTTCTTGTCAGATTGATACGGAATGTTGTCAATATAACATAGAGTTCTTTGAAAACTCGGAAGCTCGTCGGACGAGGCCGGATACAGTCGGTAACGTTGACTTTATTTTACGTTATGACAGCAAATACAGCAACTTCAGATGAAAAAACAAACTCCTACTATGAGCTCAAACTTTCGTGAACGGACTATACTTAAATCAAACTTGCGTAAATATTTAGTAAAACCCATGTTTTGATGTAAATTCCAGATAAAATTTTTAGGTAAGTTTCTAGATACCTAGTCCAAAGAATTTTCCAATTCTGCAGGAACTTCAAATCGAAAAAACTACTATGTTCAAATACGGAATTGGTATTGATCGATTGAATAACAGGATAACTGAAGCATTCAAACAATTAAAGAAAGCCATGAAGATAAATCTACCACAACTGAGTACAAGAAATACTATTAGAAACGGTTTCTTTATAAGTATGTTAGTACATATTGGTATGTATAAAAGAGTAGAATCAATAACTTAAAAACATTAAAGAATTAACCCGGGATATGCACACCCCGTAAACATCCTGACAATTTCAATTCTGTTGATCATTTCACACAAAAGGTACAGTGTCCACGGCCGGCCAAAAACAATACATTTTGGCTTTCTCCAAGCCGGTTCATAAGTTTTCGTATATTAAGGGCCCCACTCACTTCGTTCTTCTCCGCCGTTTTTAACCGACGGTTAAAAACGTTGGAAGGAAGAACGTTGTCGGTAAAGTCCACCCACTGTTGCTGTAAAAGAAAAGTATTCCGCTGATTTTACTTTCCATGAACACGGAAATGACCTGTACACTTCAATAAATTCCAACAAAAAGTCCCGGTTCCACTTGCCGAAGATCCGACATTGTTTTCGAACAGTTAAGACTCAGCAATAAACAATTAAAAAAGTTATGTTTATCGCCACCAGACCTGTTCGCCACTGTCTCTGAAATATGCGCGACCGACTTAACTGTTTACTCCACACACCTCGTGTTTACCCGAAGCGTTGGAACGTTAACGGAAGAAAATCAGGCCTCGTCTGAAATTTGCAACGACGTGTAAGTGCGCCGTTTTTAGCCCATACACTTCGTTTTTGCGGCAGTTTTACCCGACCGTTTTTAACCGTCGGTTAAAAACGGCGGAGAAGAACGAAGTGAGTGGGGCCCTTTACGGATGTTAAAGCACGCTATTCTCCCAGGAACAAGCACCGGTCAAAAACACTGAGAACACTCCGTGTTCAAACAACATCATCGGCAATTATTTCTTATCTTAATTCCCAGACGGGTAAACTCATAATCGTTATGGAATCGGTGAATACACCAGCGGGAGAATATGCAGGAACAGATTTTCTGTAATCAATTGCTCCGAGAGACTGGTTGTCGAGGGAAAAGTGAGTCGGAGAACTCAAAATTACATCCGACCAAGAATGAAATCTTAATTAAGATTTCCTTCGTTTCAAACGCAGGAAACGGGATGAGTATTCTGAAGATTCGAAACGGATAAATGCAACTGAAATCCCACACCGAGATGGTCGGGACGATACAGCTCGGGGTATAATAGGCACGAAAATTCGAGGTCTCTCTATGTTTACGTCAGTGTTGCATCGATAGAAATAAGTAGGGAGTCTTATGAAAAGTATGTGGTGCAAGAATAGGATTTCAAACCAAAATGAACGACTTACAAACGTTATGCCATTGAAAGAAACCATTGAGTACGAAACTCATAGTCATCGTCCCTGTTCATATGTATTTTTAAAATATAATTAATTTTCAGCGCTTTTCCTAAAAAACAGCGTGCTACAATTTCGTCAAGATGTCTGTAATTAACTGTAACAGCTATTTTAAGAATAACCTCTTCGTGATCGAAAAACATATTCAAAAATAGTGAATACGTTTTGAATCTTTTCGATCTATATGACTATATATAAAATGCAAATCGAAAGCATTTCATTTATTATTTTAGCGATACTTTTGCAATTTTCAATACAATCGACCGAATGACACTGTATTCATTTTCGAGCGGAAAATTTAATTGCCGAGCTTTTATGCAGTCAATCGGAAAAATCAGTTCCAATTAAAAAGTCATAGATATCACCATTTTAAAAGTAACGAACTGAATGACACAAGGGGCGTTCGGCATCGACATCGGACGTGTCGGATCGATCTGAACCGTTCGTTTATTACATCCGGATTGAGGGGAATACACATCTGTACCGTTTGTCATAAAAATCTGAGCAATCGGACGTCGATCTTTTCGCTCGGTCTATTTCGACGGAGCAAAGCGATTTTATCCATAGAGTGTAATGTTTTTTATATATTTTTTTTTTTATGTTGAGTTTCCTGATCCGACAACCGATAGACTGAAAAATTCTAACAGTTTTATTCTTCTGTTTTCATTTATTCATTAAAAACTCAATTAATTCATTAAAATTTTTCAATATGGCTTTCGTAGTTATAAATGGGCAGGAGGAGATATTGCTTTCCCGTTTCTTTTTCGTGTAATTAATCAATTAATTGATCAGGATCTTTCGGTACAACTATCGCCAACAACGACCAGAAGGGGATATTGCATTACTCGTTTCTTTGCATTCAGTGCCTTTGCACCTAATTATTTAATTGAGATTTTATGGAAGAGCTACTAAAAGGGTGAAAGTATCGTTAAAAGATGAGCATATTTCCCAAAATAGTGATTTTTGAAATCTCATAACCTATAAAAGTAGAACAGAGCAGTATGTTCTGTGACAGATGCTCTGTACCGTTCGTTTATTCCCAGATATTTCAGATTTATCTGTACGATCTGTGGTCACGTGACTAAAAAATCCGTCCGCTCGCGGAGGTCAATGCCGAACGCCCCTACAATTAACCTTCCGTCAGAATATTATTTTTCAGATCACAAGAGTAGGGCACCCATTTGTAAAATTTCATTTGAGATTATTCTGTCAGCACGAATTCCAGACTGCGTTCACAAACTTGCTCTTCTTACTCCAAAGCGTTCAGAAACACGCTTTGGCCTGAGTATGTACTCTCGATCGTTCAGAAACTGTCTCGGAGTAAGGTGCATGTAACATGCTTTTTTGCAGAGCATTCGGTACTCTGACAATTATTTGAATTTAAAGCGTTATGCATTCCTTGTCAAAGCTTTTTTCGTCGTTTGTTAACCGTTTTGAGTTATCATCTCTATTTTCTTACGATAAACTGAAAATTTAGAAGTTTCATGGATTTGCAGAATACCTATAAATACTCAATAATAAATAAAGGTATACATTATATCCATAACTCTTGAAACTGTAATGTGAAAATGGTGTTCGATTTTGAAAATTTATTCATTGTTTTTATTCATTTTGGGTGAATATTTCGTATTTCACACGATTAACCAAGAATTTTGGTATAGTTTCAACTAACTAAATCAAATACTTTGATACTTAAAAATGGGAGTATAAGCATGTATTATAATTTCATCTCTTAGAAACAATAAAATAAACACTTGAAGGTGTAGGTACCAGGTAGCCATTTGGCATCCTAGAATGGGCGTGAGAAAATTCCAAGTATAACTGTCTATATACGAGTAAATACAATAGCAATGTTTTGATCTTCTTTTACTTTTCTCTGTCCAATTCTAGTATTAATTTATATTGCAATCAATATGCAGAGTTTATCATGTTTTTGTGAGTGAACGTGTTAGAAACGGTATCTGAGAATCCACTGATTGAATAATCAGCTCTGAAGAGCCCTGAATGATATAAGAGATAAAATTAATTGTCTACAATAAACCGAAAGCTAGTTAAAAAGTAAAAGTAACCGATAATAGAAAGTTCATCCTAATCTAACCTTACCTAACATATGTCTCGCGAATGACATTTATCAGAGTAGTTTCTGAACGACGAATAAACTGCATTTACTCCGTCATACTCCACCATACTCTACTCTCAGAGAAAGTTTGTGAACGCACCCCAAATGTCGCAAAAAATCACCGAAAGAGAATAATCCATTGTTCATTTTGCCACGTACTTTACGACGGCCTGTATATAGACGGCAGCTTTTCGCCAGAGAACATTGAGGTCGTGGGTTTATTTAATTTTTCTCTATTTTTACCAATAATAATTAATTTATAAGGGCGCCACTTGATTTATTTAAAACCTATTCTTAATGATCCAACTGTTTGAAAAATCAAGAAACAAGCAGCGTATAATTTCTAATTCAGATGACAATTGATGAAATAAAAAATAGTGTTTTACGATAAGAATTTATAATGATGGACTTCAGTTATACAATGTTCAAAAAAAGGGTTAGTAGTTTTAGCAATGACAATGTTCAATAAAAAATGCAAATATGTGGGTGTTTGTTTTCAACAATGAAATATGACATAATCGTGAAGTGCTGGTTACACCAAACCTTTCCTGGATGTTCAGGAATATAATAGTTGAAATAATAATAGTTTTGTTCGATACTGGCCTTATAATAAGATGAATTGACGAAATGGCTGTTCACAAAATGGCGTAGCCTTGGACTCGAAAAATATCTTCTACAAAGATATTTGAAATAGTTATAGGTAAGTATATTCGATAGTCCTGATCTTGTAACGTTCAATCTAGCAATATCCAAATCTTCGGTAGTAAAAGAAAAAAACCCTTTTAGCAATAAAAGATCATCGAAGAATCTGGATTAATTCTTATCTACCCTCGATCTGATAAAAATAAAAAGATATATGGACTCCGATCGCCACCTGTGTTTGACCGGCACGTTAACATATTATTTGTTTAATATGAATAAAGGAATACTTCGGGCTAAATGAATTGTTTTAATTAATTCCTGGAGATGGACTTAGGATGCAAAGATAAAACTGTGTTCTAATATTAAATAAAACAAACGCCAAAGCATGTTCATATAAAGGCTGGTTTTTTAAACCGTTACAATTTGATCGCGTTGAAAGCACACTATTTCACTCCCTTAGAACCCGGTTTGTAATGAATAACCCAACCCACATATCACACATTTTCCGCGGTATCAACATACCAGACCCATCGCCGGGATCCCGGAGCTCAACCTGACCTCACAAATGATCCGGGAAATGAAATCCCACCAATCACCTCGAATAGTTGAAATAATCAAAATTTATTCGGGGTAAGGAAGTTAACGAGGGACCGGAAGTAGAGGGTCCTAAAAATGGGGCTGAAATTCCTGACGAAAATTAATCACGGGTATCTGACAGTATTCGAATTATCAGGAAAAGTTTCGGAGGAAGAATACCGAAAGAAAACCCACGCCATTATTCGAAAAATCACTTCGATGTGCATATCACAGTACCTAACCTTGAATTCCAGAAACTAACCGGAAGACCTTCAAAGATTCAGCCAGGAAAAAGATTCAACGGCAGTTCATTTGCATAATATACATAATTAGAGGGTCCTAAAAATGGGGCTGAAATTCCTGACGAAAATTAATCACGGGTATCTGACAGTATTCGAATTATCAGGAAAAGTTTCGGAGGAAGATTACCGAAAGAAAACCCACGCCATTATTCGAAAAATCACTTCACTATGCATATCACAGTACCTAACCTTGAATTCCAGAAACTAACCGGGAGACCTTTAAAAATTCGTCCAGGAAAAAGATTCAACATCACTTCATTTGCATAATATACATAATTTTCGACAGAAATATTAACTAAATATAGTTGAGATGTTTAAGTGGATTCAGTGTTTTCGCTTTCTATTCAGACAAAATGTCGATTAAATTCGAGATTGAGAAAACTTAATTTTATTATTTTAGTGTCAAAATATACAGTGGGTTGCCAAATTATTAGGGACACTTCTAGTTTTCTGTAATTTTCAGGTTTATATTAATTTTATGGGCAAATAATTGATGTTAGGTATTGTAACTTCTTCTTTATTTATTGGAGGTTTTTACTAAGATAGAAAAACACATATTTCATAGTCACACGTAATTATTTTTCCATAGAATATGATGAACTAAAAAAATTTGATATTTGGTAATGCCGCCTTTGGCTGAAATTAAGGCTTCCAGACGTCGGGACATGCTCTCAATGCAAATTTTTGCATTGTGTTGTATATTGGGGCTCTAATGCCACACCCTAATAGGCGTTTCAATCAGTTGTCGCTTGGTGGTGATAACTTCTTTGGTAACCTCACGTTTCGTGAGTTCCCAAAGGTTTTCAATGGACCGGGGCAAAACCTTCGCAATCTTGGTGGCCAGAAATGCTGTTACAATCCTGGCTTTATGGCACGGTACCAAGTCGTGCATAAACACGTATTCCTTATCATCAGGAAACCATTCTTCCACCTGTGGTAAGAGCCGACTTTCAAGCACTCGCCTGTTCTGGTCCTGCCTCATGGTCCCTTGGAAGATGTAGAGACGTCCCATACCCTTGGCTGAGATTACAGACCACACCGTGATGCTAACAGGTTGTTTAACTCCCTCTACAAGGCAGTCCGGGTGAAACTGCTCCCCTGGGCGTCGGCGGACGAATGAGCTCTTATCAACCAAAATTTGAAAAGTCGACTCATCAGAGAAGCATACCTGTTAAATATCATTCATACTACTAAAACACGATTGAGGAATACCACAAATCAATTGAAATCATAATTACTCGACTCCAACTGTCCGCAACTGTCAGATTTCGGTGTTGTCTGGCCCATTGCAGTCGACAATCAATTTCGGTTGATAAGAGCTTTTTCGTCCGCCGACTCCCAGGGGAGCAGTTTCACCCGAACTGTCTTGTAGAGAGGGTTAAACACCCTGTTAGCATCACCGTGTGTTCTGTGATCTCAGCCAAGGGTATGGGACGTCTGTACATCTTCGAAAGGACCATGAGGCAGGACCAGAACAGGCGAGTGCTTGAAAGTCGGCTCTCACCACAGGTGGAGGAATGGTTTCCTGATGATAAGGAATACGTGTTTATGCACGACTTGGTACCGTGCCGTAAAGCCAGGATTGTAACAGCATTTCTGGCCGCCAAGATTGTGAAGGGTTTGCCCTGGCCCATTGAAAACCTTTGGGAACTCACGAAACGTAGGTTACCAAAGAAGTTATCACCACCAAGCGACAACTGATTGAAACGCCTATTAGGGAGTGGCATTAGAGCCCCAATATACAACACAATGCAAAACTTTGCATTGAGAGCATGCCCGACGTCTGGAAGCCTTAATTGCAGCCAAAGGCGGCATTACCAAATATTAGATTTTTTCAGTTCATCATATTTTATGGAAAAATAATTACGTGTGACTATGAAATATGTGTTTTTCTGTCTTAGTAAAAACCTCCAATAAATAAAGAAGAAGTTACAATACCAAACATCAATAATTTGCCCATAAAATTAATATAAACCTGAAAATTACAGAAAACTAGAAGTGTCCCTAATAATTTGGCAACCCACTGTAGGTTAAGAGCAGTTTTGACAGTTGAAAGAGACCAACATTAACCTGTAATGAAAGGTTTAGTGCAATTTGAGTGCTTTTTATTGAGAGATTTTGTGATTTTTTTATTGTTCGAACCTATATTTTTATTGAAATATAGTATTGAATACAATTTCATCTTGATTAATTTCATGAGCAGATAAAATACTTAAAATACCAATTAAATATGCTTTCTTTTTGTAATTTTGTATGGTTATGAACTGGAGTAGTACCTAGGGGAGGACTATGATCTAATTCATTTGATATTATTTAGGCTGGATCTTGAATAAAAAAATACTTAACTCAAAGTCATCAGTGATATTTCACTGGGAACTGTCAAAAATGACAAACATTTTCAAAAAGTGACGAAAGTTACATTTCTAAGACTTCTTTGTTCGAAGTGCAGGAAGGTAGTCACGGTCTCAATCGACCTCAATCTAATATAATCTAATCCAGTCTACCGTAAAATTTTCGAAACTCTTACATGACCCCTCAAGAGTTATCAGGCGTTATACAGGCGTTTTTGGATACTTACTCGGGTTAAGTCGATCCCTAACCTTCGCGTTCGTTTACCTAACCTGAACATCCAACCCGTGTTCGGAAAGTACGGTGCTATCAACTCGATCACTGACCCAGGTTGATCTATCGTAACCCAACACGAGAGCAGGGTCGTAGAGTCACCGCATGGGCACTGCAGTTCAATTTTGTATTTGAAAAAGGCGGGAATAAGTCTTCTACTCTTTTCTTAGTAATTTCGTATATTCAATTCCTAAAAATTATGGAAAGAGAAGAGAATATGGCTCAGTGTGAAATGTGTGATTCCATGAGCCGAGGAATTAATGTGAAATAACTTCTACATAACGTTGAATGCAGATCGTTCTGCGTTAAAGCTAAAGCCTTCTTCACTCCTTTAACTTAGGTACTCAAAGATAACATTGAACATGAACAAATTATAAAGAAGATTTTACAGAAGTCAATAAATTAAAGCAAAGCTAGAAACAATCATTAAATAAACTGGAACTGAAGAAATAAATTTTCTACTTCTTTAACATAGGTTCTCAAAAATAACATTAAACATGGAAGGGTACACCAGAAATTATAAGAAATATTTCACAAAAGCCAATAAACGCAAGAAAAGCTAGAGACAATACGAAAATAAACTGGGACTGAAAAAATAAATCCATAAAATATTTGGTAATGTTATTGATACAACTGTCACTTCAAATCCTAAACCGGATGTGTTCGTAAACTTAGAACCCGGGTCCTAACGGAGTAAATTCGTCACGTGAACCAATGGATCGAGCTATTAACCCTGAATAAGTTTCCGAAAACGAGTAGGTAGTTTGGATAGAAATTCGAAAAGATTTGAGCTAAACTATGGCACTATATTCGACAGTAACAAGATCACAAAAATGCTCCATTCCATAACAGAAAACTATCGTTAAAAATTATACACATCTCAAAGACCCGCCCAGAAAATTTTCTAGACCTCGTAACATTATAACCGAAACCTTTCCAAGGCGCGCCATCATTTCCCAAGAATAATTCCTCGGCCCCGGAACACCGCTCGCCTATAAAGCGACCAAACTATCTCCGAATCGACGACGACCTTTTAAATTTGCCCGATAAGGAAACTCCGAAGACCGGATTCGCGGAGACCTCGTCGTGGGCCCACCGATCGATTTTCGCCGTGAAAAATGACCCTCCATTACATTTCCCGTCGTCTCTTCCCGACATTGAAATGCTAATGACCGATATGAATGAAAGGCAGATGAGGAAAAATTAGCCGGCCCGGTGACGTTTTCCCGTAACTCTTTCCCAGTTCCTTCGTGCCGAAAATCCGATTATTACTGTCCAATATCGATGATGAATTTATCTTCGCAAGAATCAGTTACAGTGGAACTTTCCTATAACGAAAGCGCTAAATGCGCAAAAAGAATTCGTTATGAAGAGATTTCGTTATACAGAAAATTTGTTTCTATTGTCGGCAATGTCGCGGTCGACTTCACTGATAAACTTGAGTTTATCATTCAAACTTAAGCACTTCCTTGTAGACATTATCGCACAACTTTCACACTAGCGTAATGGTTAGATTGAAACCAAACAGCCTGGGGTGTATTTAAAACTGTTTCAGAAGGATCTCTCTTCCCTCCGTAATGATTCAGTTCAAGGTCGGGATTTATCACGTGCGTATGGAAAAATTTCGGAAAAAACTCACCCTTATACCTTCTTACCAATGCCCATTCAAAGAGTGATGTTCTTTGAATGTTTCGTTATAAAGAGAATTTACTTCGTTTTAGAGGGTGTTTTTAACATGGAATTTGTATTCGAAGTGCAAAGTCTTGTACGAAATTCGTTATACAGAGAAATTCGTTGTAGGGAACTTCCACTGTATTTCTGATGAAAATAAAAAATGTAATGTTAATTACATAATTACTTTCTTACAACCTGTATAACATCAGGAACTTATTAAACTAACAGGTGTTCCTTCATCACTCAAAATGTGATAAATGAACATTTAAGAAAAATTCGTTCTTGGAGGCACATGCATTGGCAAGTTACTGAAAAACACTCGAAGAGAAACAAATGAAGGTATATAATTTTACGAGAATTATGACTAAATAAATCATGAATTTTTTTCGAAATGTAAGATGCAATATGCAATATGAGTTGAATAACAGAACAAACCTCTGAAAAAACACTGCTGAACTTACTCAAGCCAAAACATTCGTGATGATTTCACCAACCCATACCAGAAAGCTCTTGAAGCTTCGTGTGATTTTCAAGGTATGTTTGAAAAGAAATTTTGAATTCATTAAGGAATTGAGTGAAATCAATATCGACTTATTCACCCATTCCGCCACATAGGTAATTTATAGAAAATTCGGGTTTTATTCATCAACTGTCCGTTCTAATATAGTAAATCCAGTTCATAAAACAAGGTCATGAAATCTAGAATTATCAAGATGTTTTTATTTGAATTTTCGTCTTCTAATATAATAAACTAATATCTAATAAACGTAACGCGGCATCTGACTCGTGTGATGATTGAAGCAGAAATTTATTCAGGCAATACAATTACATAAAAGAGAGAATAGACTTTTCCGACATTTCAACAGCTACCAATTGATTTCGATCGTGGCGAAAAATAACCTAAGTACTCATTTTCACCGAGGAAATCATTTGTTACATTTGTTGTGGCAAATGAATTCCTCGCAAACAACAGAACAGAATTACAATTATCACATTAAAATTGAATCGATACGATTTTATAATTTGAATTTTTAATTCTAAACTGATATAATTATAATTTACGGGAATCCAATTACCTTTCAAACTGATATGCTCTATCACACTCTCTACGTTCAGAATGATAAATTTAATAATAATATCACCCAGGAACATGCTGACTTCTGGAAGATTATTTCCTGAAACAGGTTTTCTCCTTGCCATTCAAGACCAAGTAGTGCAAACCAAAAACTATCAGAAATATGAAGGATAGAAGCCTCACAGACGATAAATGCCGCTACGGATGCCAAACATCAGAAACAATCCAACATATTACAGGAGGCTACCAAATGTTTGCTGGAAATGAATATAAGAGTCGACATGATGCAGTTTGTAAAATACTTCATCAGGAACTCGTCATCCAACTGAAGATGCTGCAATCCGAAACAATTCCATATTATAAGTATCAGCCTGAAGTAATACTGGAGAACCACCATTACAGGCTATACTGGGATCGCACAGTACTTACAAATTTAACAGTTGCTAATAACAGGCCAGACATAATTCTAGTGAAGAAAAAAGAGAAGAGAGCAATACTTATAGACGTAGCCATCCCAAATAACAACAATTTACGTCAAAAATATGCTGAAAAAATATCGAAATATCGAGAGCTTGAACTTCAGATCAAAAGGCAGTGGGGAATGTCTAGTACCAGAACCATTCCCATTCTCATATCAACCACAGGAATTATTCCTAAGAGCCTCAAGTCCAACCTCAAGGAGCTAGATTTGGATGAAAACCTTTTTAAAGTAATGCAAAAAGCAGTATGTACTTCTTGGTACTGCTAGAACGGTAAGGAAGTTTGTACGTCACGATGGACACCAGGAACAACCATGGAGGGAAACATTGCAAAACCAACTACCACGACATCAACCGAGAGATCCAGGACCAAGCAACGAAGGACGAACAACCCAGGACCCAGAAGAAGAAGAAGACCTCAGAGCTCAAGTCCCCTGATACTTGCTATCCGGGATGAGTGAATATTTCCCTTAGTAGGGATTGTGAAAAATCACAACCTTTCTACGCTAATAGGCTCAAGTCGATAATAATTAAACAGGCATGGCCTACGTGAGTCTTTGTTCTCGATGGTTTCTCAATGTTGAACACTCTAAACTAAGCTAATATTGAAAAACCCATATTGAAGTGTATGTTGAAAATGTGTTTGAATCGCGCATCTTGTACCGCCAGTTTAAAGCATCCCAACCACGATTCCAGCGTTCATTCTGAAAGTCACTATGTGTTTTCCATATGGCATCGCACTGATGTTTCGATTCTTCCACTGTTCCATTGGAACCGGAGATTTTCACGTTGAATCCTACGTTTCCGAATGAATTTTCCAAAACTGTATAACGTCAGTCATACCCTGAAATCGATCTTCCCAGTGAAAAACGATCCTCCATTACATTTCCCGCCGTCTCTTTTCGGCATTGAAATGCTAATGACCGATATGAATGAAAGGCAGATGAGGAAAAATTAGCCGGCCCGGTGACGTTCTTTCCTCGGAGTCCCGTAACTCTTTTCCAGTTCCGCCGAGCCGAAACTTCCACGGGAAATTCAATTACTGTCCAATATCGGTGATGAATTTTCGCGAAGAATCTAGCTGCCTTCGCACGTTTATTCGGACACGCTTTTCTTCCGGTCTCTCGTTAACTCTCGTTCCCGAATAAATTTTGATTATTCCCGACTATTCGAGGTGATTGGTGGGATTTCATTACGAGGATCGTAAGGGTGATCACGTAGAGCGTTCGGGATTCTGGTGACAAATCTGTAACTGTACGGAGAAAGGATTCAATTTTTACACTAATGTGAACCATCCGTCTATATAGATATATACATTCGGGTTAAAACATCCTAAAGAAGTTGTCCGATTCCCAATCGCCAAAGCCTTCTATTGTTGTGTTTGCAGTCTTCATCATTTAGTCCTCTTTCACTCATTGATTTTCTTATTCCACTAATCCATGTCGTTCTTTATCTTCCTCTTTTTCTGTTTTCCGGAGGTATTCATCTCATTACTTTCTTTGGTAATCTATTCTCTGTCATTCTTTGCACATGTCCATACCATACCAGCTGCTTCCTTTCCATATGTATATTCTGTGACTGTCTCTTTAATTTCCATATCTTTCCTTATTATCAAATTCGGTACCCTCTCTCTTCTCAAAGTTCTGGATGCTCGTCGTATTGCATCCATTTCTGTAGCTTCTATCCTCCTCATTTGTTCTTTCAATCGCCAAGTTTCAAATCCGTATACTAGAATACTATTTATTAGTGTATCATCTATTCTTATCTTTCTTTTTTTCCTATCTCTGTGCTCTATAGAATACCATTTAGCGAATTTATTATTTTTTTGTCTTATTTATTCGTGATTTAATTTCGGTGTCATATGATCCTTCTGTATTGAAGTTGATACCAAAGTATTTGTAGCTTTCGCATTCCTTTATGGTTTCATTATTTTCTAGTTTCAAATCAGTGGTTTCTTCTCCAAAACACAAGTATTGTGTCAAATGAGAAAATTATCAACGTCGCGATACGTCGTTGAAGGTTCCTTTATTATAAAATCTAACTTATAAGGACTGTACGAAACCGCGCAAGCTCATGATTTTTACTGTGACGACAATCCTAGAAATTTTGTGTCCTTTAATGTTTTAATGCGAGCTGATGAAACTCAAGACATAAACTATAAACCAATACTGACTTCAGTACGAATATTATACATTATAAACAGAGGTTTAACGCGTAACATCGCCATGAATAAAAAAATTGTTGAAGCAGAAAATGATATTCATCGATTGAAATCAACCAATATCAATCTCATACTTCGGAGCTAATCTTGTCCACGTTCAATGCAAAATGCAAGTGGTATCAAACAGAGCACCTATGGATGACCATTTCGTCCCTATTAGGACTCTTCAGCACATAGGTGCTCTGTTTGATACCACTTCCTTACATTTTGCCTTGAACGAGGACGAGATCAGCTCCAAACTATGAGTTTGATATTTGTTGATTTCAATCGATTAATATCAGTCTCTGTGTTAATTATTTTTGTATTCATAGCGTATTACGTGTTAAACCTCTGTTTATTATTTACTACGGTGTCAACTGACGTTACCCTGATCACCGCGTCGTGGACTGAAGACGTACTATTTGCGAAAAGCAAATACGCTTCGGCCAATGTGACATATGGTTAACATCTCGCTACTTCGTTCAAGGTTCATACTATGGAAGAAGGTTGTTCGTATGGAACTAGAGATGGCGTTTTCGGTATATTTTACCTAAAAGAAGGTGCCATTTCGTTTTAAGTTCCAAGAAAAACCTTGTATCATTCAGAGGTGCTGAAGAGTCCTAATAAGGACGAGATGGCCATCCATTGGTGCTCTGTTTGATACCACTTCCTTGCATTTTGCCTTGAACGAGGACGAGATTAGCTCCGAAGTATGAATTTTATATTGGTTGATTTCAATGATTAATATTATTCTCTGCTTTAGTTATTTTTGTACTCATGGCGTATTACGCATTAAACTTCTGTTTATTATTTACTACGGTGTCAACTGACGTTACCCTGAGCGCACCGCGTCGTGGACTGAAGACGTAAAATTTGCGAAAAGCAAGTACGCTTCGGTCAATGCGACAAATGTTAAACATCTCGCTACTTCGTTCAAGGTTCACGCTATGGAAGAAGGTTGTTCGTATGGAACTAGAGATGGCGTCTTCGGTACATTTTTACCTGAAAGAAGGTTCCATTTCGTTTTAAGTTCCAAGAAAAACCTTGTATCATTCAGAGGTGCTGAGGAGTCCTAATAAGGACGAGATGGCCATCCATAGGTGCCCCGTTTGATACCACTTCCTTGCATTTTGCCTTGAACGAGGACGAGATTAGCTCCGAAATATGAGTTTGATATTGGTTGATCTCAATAGATTAATATTATTCTGTGCTTTAATTATTGTATTCATGGCGATGTAACGCGTTAAACCTCTATTTATTATTCACTACGGTGTCAACTGACGTTACCCTGAGCGCACCGCGTCGTGGACTGAAGACGTAAAATTTGCGAAAAGCAAGTATGCTTCGATCAATGCGACAAATGTTTACCATCACGCTACTTCGTTCGAGGTTCATGCTATGGAAGAAGGTTGTTCGTATGGAACTAGAGATGGCGTTTTCGGTATATTTTACCTGAAAGAAGGTGCCATTTCGTTTTAAGTTCCAAGAAAAACCTTGTATCATTCAGAGGTGCTGAAGAGTCCTAATGAGGACGGGATGGTCATCCATAGGTGCACTGTTTGATACCACTTCCTTGCATTTTGCCTTGAACGAGGACGAGATTTGCTCCAATGTATTAGTTTGATATTGGTTGATTTCAATCGATTAATATTATTCTGTGCTTTAATTATTTTTTGTATTCATGGCGATGTTAAGCGTTAAACCTCTATTTATTTACCCTAAGCGCACCGCGTTGTGGACTGAAGACGTAAAATTTGCGAAAAGTAAGCCTACGCTTAGGTCAATGCGACAAATGTTAAACATCTCGCTACTTCGTTCAAGGTTCATGCTATGGAAGAACGTTGTTCGTATGGAACTAGAGATGGCGTTTTCGGTATTTTTACCTGAAAGAAGGTGCCATTTTGTTTTAAGTTCCAAAAAAACCCTGTATCATTCAGAGCTAAAGAGTCCTAATAAGGACGAGATGGCCATCCATAGGTGCTCTGTTTGATACCACTTCCTTGCATTTTGCCTTGAACGAGGACGAGATTAGCTCCGAACTATAAGTTTAACATTGATTGATTTCAATCGATTAATATTATTCTCTGCTTTAATTATTTTTCATTATACAATATTTTCTGAAATTCACCGAACTCTAATTGAAATTAATGAAAAAACCATACGAATATCGTTTAGTAGTTTTTTGAAAAATGTTCGTTGGCAAAACTATAGTCCGTTCACGAAAGGTTGAGCACATAGTAGGCGTTTTTTTATTTATCTGAAGTTGGCAGTATTTGCTGTCATAACGTAAAATAAAGTCAACGTTGCCGAATGTAACCGGCCTCGTTCGACGAGATTGCGAGTTATCAGACAACTCTATGCAATATTGACAACATTGCGTATCAATCTGACAAGATCATAACCTGAATTTTAATATACACAGTGGAATATGCCAAATTTCCATGGCCAACCGACGGCTCAACCTTTCGTGAACGGACTATATCTTCTGTATAATGTATATTTACAAATGTAATTATTGAAATTGTTAAGTTAGTCTTCTTTATCACCGATGCAAATCTATGAATACACCGGTACGGGATATCACATCGAAAAACTTCCGATATTCAATGTACCAAAGAGAGAAATAAGAGAAAAATATTGATGCACACTGTACAATTCTCAAATACTTATAACCTTTCACCGGATTCCAATCTGTAAATAAAGAAATTGTTTACGAATATTCCGAGTGTATATTAATTAGTCGTAATCCACTGGTTGAAACATTTTAACGTCCATATAATATCATATAAAATGGACGTTTGGACTGAAGGATCAATGGCACAATAAATAAATTTAATTTCACTTGCATTATTCCAATGTTTCATTCTGTATTCATGAGGTTGAAACAGAAGATATATTTCACGAATCTGTAGCTGAAACAGAAGACATGGCCGAATGCATAAACTGTATGAAGAGTAGATTGGAGGTTCGATATATAAAAAATGAGTTAAATATGAGAACCAAAATGACTGCACAACTTGAGGAACGAGTGGACGAGCAGAAAAACTTCATTGATCTTCTGAAGAAAACAAATAATGAAAGGTTGGGTGAGTCTCCTGGAAAACAATCAAAAACAAGTGTAAACAATGTAAAAAACCTAACCAAACCAACATTAAATCGGGACGACAGACAAAGCAGAAAACTAGAACTCGTGTCTGTAGGAAAGGCAGCGGCATCTGTAGGATTGGGGCTGATTCACGAGGTAAACTCGGAAAGAAACCTAGGACTATCGACTACAAAAGAAACAGATATTATGAAAAAGAAAACGCGGCGCAAAAGCGCTGTAATAAGAGGAACCGGAGTAGAAAACTGTAACCTGAAATCGGCTGATAGAAAAGCCTGGCTTTACGTTGGCAAGATAAACAAACAGTGTGATAGTGAAGACGTATTAAAATTTTTAAAAGAAAAACTCTCACCTAAAAATCAACCAATAGTTGAAAAAATTTCAAGAGAAGAAAGCACAAATTCAGCTTTTAAAATAGGCATTGACTACGAATCTTTAGAACACGTTGAGAAGGAAGATTTTTGGCCTAAAGGGGTTATAGTTAAAAGATTTTTCTTTCGAAACCTACGAAAGTAAACTTAATTCTGAATGTAAGAAATTCAACTTATTGAATTTGAACATAAGATCAATTCGAAATAAGATTGAGAGACTGGAGGAGGTTCTAATGGAGAGGTGTGTTGATGTAGCAATCATAACGGAGCATTGGATACCCAAAGAAAACGTTGGTCAATTGAATGTACGGGGATATAGTTTGATAAGCCATTTTTCTAGAACTAAACAGTATGGGGGAGTTTTGTTGCTGGCAAAGGAAAATACAAAATACTCATGTCTTCAGGACCTTGGTGGATTTTCAATTGAGGACATTATTGAAATAGCAGGTATGTGGGATGAACACAATAAGCAAATAATACTGGGTATCTATAGAGTCCCACAGGGACCAGTTGAGGTTTTAAAAAAATCAGTTCTCGATCACCAAAGTAGCATTTCGCGCACTAGATACAAAAATAACTATTGAAAAAAAAAAGACAATATTCTTGAAATTTAGCAGGTAAGTGCAATGGCGCAAAATGCATCTGATGTACAATTCTTTGTTGAAAATATACTTCCGGTTGAACCCTTGAATTTTATAATTTATATGAGACCTCCTTTATAATTTTGCAGATGTTGGAGAAGCTTGTGATTTCGAATTCGTACATACTGGGTTTAGTGCAAATCTTCTTTTGAATTGAATAAAAATGAAATGAAATAATTCCTTCATTTCAAAGGAATGAGCAGTTATAACAAAAAATTCATAGAGTGGGCTGCTCGTTCTCCGGATATTAGCCCGTTACATGTGTTTTTTTGGGGTAAAATCAAAAACTGCAAAAGATTATTGATTAATGTGAAAAAAATACGTGTGGAGGTGTTGGAGAAAGTGACTCAAGAATTTGTTGATAGGATGGTATATTGTTATCAGGACATTTTGAAATTTCGATTCATTTTTGTTTGAGACATGATTCTCTTTAGTCTGCGTTGAATAAATTGAGTTCCCCTATAAATTGAAAAATCTGAGGGTATTTCCTTCAACCGGATGTAAAGAAGCAATAAGAAATCGAACATCAAATGCATGTTACGCCATTGCACTTTCCTGCAAAATTTCATAACCGTTTTCCTTTTCATTCGAACGCTATTCCCTTGGTTCTATACTTTATCCCAATCCAGTTTAACTGCCCAACAGAATTTCAATTCGATGAAGAACACAACAAAAAGACAACTCAAATCAAAATCCCCTGCATATCTTACCCTCCATTTACCCCCAGAATACGTGTTATTTCCGCACCGATACCCAATCCGCTATATTACCAATCGATAGAAGAAACGTTCATTTACTCCCGATTTGCTTTTCTATCACCACAAATTCCAAGTTTGTGCAAATATCCGGGATCTTTTTATTGCCGCCGTCTCGAAAGAGTTCGTGACCTATTCGATTTTATAGCGGGGTTAAGTTGGCGGCGAAATGATTTGAATTTCGAGAAACCCCCAGATCGTGAATCGAGCATCTCATAGATTTTCCCAAATTGGATGTAAACTTACGGTATCTTTATCCGAAGCGGCATTCGCGGAAGGCTGGTTATTACTCGTTTAAATCAAGATGAAGCTAATAAGGATTCTGCGAAAAGAATTATCAGGAATGTGTCGAGAAGAATGCCAGAGTTAGAGCCTGGAGACTCAAGTGCAAGTGTTTGGCGAAATTATTCTCCTCGAATTGCTCTGAGTCGACAAGGAAAACCTATAACTAAGAACGTTGAAAATTTTACAAAGGGCTTAATTGCTCGGTTTTTCTGTTCTTAAAAATCCATACATTTCGAGAAGCAATATTGAATAATTAAACCGACTAAAAGATAATAGGAAGTGATAAATATGTACATACTGTGTTTCCTATAACAACCATATTATTTTGCGTCATTATTATGGAAATAGGAAAGAAATCCTTGAATAATTCCAGTTATTAAATACACAGAGTGTACCTAACATAATAGTATGTCACAACTTAAAGGGATGAATCTACGTATAATTTCTTCATATAAGGATGGGTTCGCAGAGGCTTCGTTTCGGAGCTACAAATTGTTGAAATTTCCAAAAAAAATTGTTTTTCTCTTCATAATTCCTGCAGTTTTTGGGTTATTCAGTCCAAATTCGGAATACTAGCTATTTTCAAAAGTCTCCATCATTGCACGTCCTGAAGCTCAACTAGAATCTACAGGGTGTTTTCCGGAGCCATGTCTCATTTTTGCGGTACGCCACTGGTCAGCATAAAATCAATATTTGATATCTTCCTTCAATATAGAAACTTTTTTAAGCCCTGTAATTTTTGTGAAAAAATTATTGAACGATTGTATGTTACTAGCTAAATAAAAAATAATAGAAATAACTTAAGCTCATTCAATATCAACATTCAATCGTCCAATAATTTTTTTCTTGAAAACGGTTAGAGATACGAAAAATTACAAGAGTCAAAAAAGTTTTTAAATTGAACGAAGATATCAAAAATTGATTTTACGCTGGCCAGTGGCGTACCGCAAAAAAGTTTGAGAGGGAAAAAGGAGATATGGCTCCGGAAAAGAAAAAAACCTGTAGATTCTAGTTGGGATTCAGAACGCCCAATGATGGAGACCTTTGAAAATAGCTCGCATTCCAAATTTGGACTGAATATCTAAAAAAACTGCAGGAGTTATGAAGAAAAAAACATTTTTTTGGAATTTCAACAACCTGTAGCTCCTTAAGCAAGCTTTCACGGATCCATGTTTATATGAACTTTTTTTTTATTTCATGTAGATTCACCCCCTCAAGTTGTGACACACTATTATGTAACACCCTGTAAAAACCTAATTTTATTACCACCCTAGAAAGGCCGAATTGAAAGTAGAAAAATTCTCAGAATTAAAGCATTGCGCATGCGATAAGAAGCTCAGTAACGCATTTTTGTTGAATTAATATTAATATTAAGTTCGAAATCATTACTGCTCCAAATATTGTATCATCAAAAAGATTAATGTCCATAGAAGAACATTCAGGAATATCTATTTACTTCTTTGAATTACCAATAAGACAATGTTATAAAGAAAGTTAATTACGAGAAGAAAATACATACCTTCAAAACAGAGTTACAACCACACGATGATGAGTGATATTGAACCGCGGAACCTGAAAAAAAAAAAATTTGAATGAATTTCAAGAAACCAATTTTCGTTGAAAGTCTGCATGAAAAAACTCGAAAACCAGAAAAATGTCTTCTCACTATAATCTTCTGATTCTATTGTGAATCTTTTCATTATACTTTCACCAAATTTTTATGCATTTTTGAAGGATTTTTGTTGCATCCTGTGCCATCCTCATCAACCCTCTGAATTTTTTGAATGGTGAAAGTGGGTCATGAGGTCTTTGTATTTTCCAGGAAGGCAGAAATATTTGAGAGAATTTATTTTTGAAAAATAAGTTAGTTCAAGGATATTTCCTTTATTCCATTACAGTTTTGTTCGTGCACAACTTACAACCCCTTTCAACCCCCTCACGTGAAGAGAAGGATTTCTGATAACGCAATTTCATCAGTGTTATGAATGTAATTTTTCACGTGAGGGGGTTGAAAGTTGTGCGTGAACAAAACTGTAATGGTCGACATTCATTCGGTAATAAATTTCATCAAGTACCATAGTCTCAAAGTGAATGAGCCATGACAAAGTGCACATCCTGAAAACCTCTTAGAACCAACTAATTTAAAAAAAAATTATCTTGAAAATTTTTGCACACTTTCGGATATTTTCTCTTAATTGTCTATATCTTCACATATTGAAATAAGGTATGTGCAGAAAATTGTAGAGAATTCATTAATAAATAGCCTTTAACAATAAATTAGAGTATCGGAGAGAAAAAAATTGATTTTTTATGAGGTCATGAAAATACTCTTATTTTCAATATAGTTTGAGACAGAACAGTTTGTTGCAGAAAAAAACTCGATTGTGCAATTCGTAGAAAGTTTCATGAACTTTCATTCAGTATGGAAAGGTTTTTCGAAGAAAGTTGATAGTTTCTGAGGAATAGGCAAAAAACTGACCAAGAATGGGATTTTTTGTCTTTTTTCGTATTTTTTTTCCATTTTCCGTAACGAAATTTTGTTAGCAAACCCCAGATTCGGATTCAGCACCCCAAAAAACATCAAAAATTGAAGAAATCAAAACTACCCGAAAACTTTTCCACCAGGGCTTCTTTTAAGCACAAATTCACTGGACTACTCCGGGAAAACCCGAACCCGCCATTGAAAAACGTAATTCGACATCGGAAAAACAAAAGGCTGTCATTACCGAAAATGATGAATCGATCCTGATGGTCCTACGAACGCCGAAAAGAACCTTCCGTGTTGTACGAACGTAATCCTTCAGGAAAGCTTGTCAGGACATCGATGAGTCGTCATCTTCGGAATACAATGTCGTCCCCGAATTGATATCGTTTTTCAGCTCCGATTCTCGTTCGTACGATCCGAGAGGTTCTTTTTTTGGCCTCCGCAGTCGGAAAAACCGCCATCCGTTCCTGGAGGAAATCAATTAGAACCGTACAATTTGGCATGATTGGACAATAATTTCTAATTTGCAGGGGTTCTTTTCAGTCGAGATATATTTAATGGTTCGATACGTCAGTTGCACGAAGGTCCATTATAATTTGATGACGTTATCAAAATTTTTACTCTGCGTTAGGAAAATATTTCATAAGTTGCTTTATCGATAGCTATCTGGCAGATATCATCAAAATTGATGTATATGCATTAATCACCTCATTATATGTAATTTCAGTTTGGAATACCATAAATCAAAGAAAAAAAAATTTCCCGATTGAAACATCTGAAATGATTGATTTAAATGAAAACAGAAATACTCATCTCAATGATTTCTGTTAGGTTTAGATATTTTAAATATTTAATGGAGACATTAGTTATTCCTTGAATTGAGGGATTATTTCTTGGCTTCAGTAGTGTGGGATGAATTATACAGACTTTTCAAATTGCCGACGTTTCGACCTTTCTTCAGATCTTCTTCAGGGATGCAGGAATATTTATTCTTAGTCTTCGAGGAGTGTACGAATTTGTGTTCAATACAACTCAAACTTCACGATGTAGAAACTTTATCGAATAAGACGCAATTACAAACAAGCTACATGGACACATAGTAGAGAGAGACCGACATTCACGTGGAATTTACAATTATATTATTTTTCTGACGACCTCAAAATGAAAGGTGATTTTAATGTGTACGGAATTGAACATTAATGACCCATTTTTGTGCTCAGTTTTTTTGCTAATTTAATGTGCAATCCTCATGGCAACCGTACACAAAGTATCCAGAAGAACTACGAGAAATGTCAAAACTCAACTGGAATATAGAAACATAGAAATTCCATTATGTTAAATGTATGTCTTGTGCAAAATGAGAATGTATTTCAATCAAGAATTTATTCACAATTCATGTTGAGATCGTCGAAAAAACTTGTAATAAACTCGGTTATTAATCTAGCGACTAATGGTCTCGAACTATTAACACGTGGGAGAAGCACTGCATCTTTATGACCATTTTTTTCTAAATATTTTCTAATATTTTAACTGCAAATCAAAATCGTGTTTTCCGTTAAAATGGGTCATCGCAATAGCAGTTTTCTCATTTGTGTCCTTGTTATTTTCTCCGCAGTCGAATATTGTTTTGTCATGCCAACATAAGATAAATTGCAACGTTTACAGGGGATTTGATAAACCAAGTTAGATTTTGTTAACTTTGGATGGGGGTCTTTTAATCTTGAGTACCAGATGTTAAGTTTTTCCAGGGGGTAGAAAACTAGTTTAATGTTGGTGGAGTTGTTTTTTATGAAGTTTTCGACTTTTTCTGATAGTCCACTTATACTATAAGGGAATTAATAAGAAGTGAGGTTTTCTCTCTCAGTTTGTGCGTTATTGTGTTAATTTTTTTTTATTTACCCCACAGTCCTGAAGCTAAGAAATATTCCCTCAATTGAACAGCAAGGGCGAGACTCATCAGTTATTCCTTGAATGTTTATCGCGTTATATCGCCCTGAGCAACATTTTCTAATAACGAAAACAGTTTTTGATCCATCGGATGATTAACTTTATATTTTGGCATGATTGAACGGACAATCATTTCTAGATTGCAGGAGTTCTCTGTCGAGATATATTCAATGAATTGATACGTCAGTTGCACCAGGGACCATTATAATTTGATGACGTTATCAAAATTTTAATTCTGCATAAAGTATGATGTTTTATTGCGGCAGATCGTATTTAATGAGAACATTAGTTATTTCTTGAATATTATGTTCAGCCTGAGTTATATTGCCATAAGAGACATTTTCTAATAAGTAAATGGAATTTTTGATCGAATGGATGATTAACTTTATACAGTGTGTCTACTTTTAAAGTAAGGGAGATTTTACGAGTGATTTGCAACAAAAAATGTCATACAACACATGGTCGAAATGTTGACGGATGTTCTTTAATTTTAACATTTCTTGATTTCGAGAAATGTTTCGAATTTTTCCTCTAAAATGATCATTATTCAGTTTTCCTTGCAGTATCATCAAAATTGACCACATATTCTGCAAGGGCAATAAATTTTTTAACATTGTTTTAAGATAAGAGAGTATGTATGTAGAAAAACTCTTATTGCGAGCGTGGTAAAGAGATGAATATCACGATTCTGAAGTTAACAAAATTACCCATTTAATGTACTTTCAAATGACATATCAACTTTTGTGCTAGCTGCTCATCCTCCGCCATAATATGATGGCAAATATGATAACGAAAACGTCTAAATATTCCGAACCTAAATTTCTCTCTCTTTTGAAGCCCTTCGTGACTGAATCTTAATGTAATTTTATGAAAGTCATTAATTCATCTTTTATCTGTAGATGCTGAAACCAGACTTACATTTTCTTGATGGTATAAGAACAATTTAGGAGAGTGGGGGGCCATTAGATATTATGGACTGATGAGGCCACTTTCACGAAATCAGATTTGATTATTTGCATATATCGATTTAATTATTTTTCATCAAATACAATATTTAGAGTTTATGTTTATACAGCTATAAATCTGATATCTGGCAAATTGTGTCCATTACTGTCAAAACACTGCGATAATAGATTTCGGAAACGTCGGACAACACATTCCAGCATTTCGTTCAGTGTTTTGGCGACAGCCAAACGAATGGTATTCTTCAAGTGGGCCAGAGTCTTGATACGATCCTTAAACATGTGGTTTTAGATAAGACCATAAAAAATTCAGGAAAATCCGGCGACTGTGGTGGAGTGCAGAAACCCCACAGAACCTCAAGTTCAGTCTCTACATTCAAAACGTGTCACCACTTGGGAAAATTGGCCCATATTTTTTCGATGAAACAAACGGACAGTTTCAGTGACTTCTGACCGTTATATCCTCATGATTAAGATGTTTTTATTTCCTGGGGTTATCTGGGGATTCAGTGCTCTAGCACATTCTCCCTTGCGATCGTTTTTTATGGAGATATCTACAATAACAAGTTTATGACAATCGTCTCAGGACTCTGCTTCACTTATAGAACAATATAGTTATCTGACATTTCCGAAATGGATTAACACATTGTATGGACTATAATGGATAGCATTCGCTAGAAATAATCTTTAAAATTTTCTAAACATAAACTCCAAAAGATGTTCACGATTGAAAAAAATATTCAAATCGATATTTGCATAAGTTTTTTCCAATTGAATTTCTAAATTAGCAAGTTCCTCTGCCCCATGTAGGGAGATATCCGAGTACCAACATAGAATAAAAAAATCTAAACATCAAAACTGTGTAAAATTGACCTAATATCGTACAAATTCTCTCTCCAAGGTATGGCATAATTATTTTCCTATACCTAGAATAAGGAAAAAGTTTGGATGTGTATATATGAGTCGATATACGTAGCTACCAACCCAGTAACTGTCGATTAGGTCAGTTAGACCAACACATGAACACAGTAAGTCAATACAGCTATTTCCGGATTATAATGTTGGACATAATATGTAGATTGAATAACAAATATCGGCGATACACGGTTCAAATGATTGGATATAGAATGACGGATGGAATGGGGTGATATCAAATCATGAAATCAATATTTGTGTTCGATGTCAATTATGACGGATGACACAGTTCCGAATGTTCCGTTTTGTAAATATGAAACGAGCTGTTTGGACGATTCAAGCGGTGAATACTCCCAATGGAATGTGAATTATTTTCCAATTTATTATACATTCCGCACTGTGGGGTAATTGAATATGATTTCCAACCATTCCTTCTTTCGATGATTTCCCGTAATTGATTCGCGGGTTGAAAATCAACAGGGTGTATGAGTTATGCACTCAAACCAATAGTTTTCTGATGTTGAAAACACTGGTCAACAAAAAAAAAAGGAAATTGCTTGTTTCCAGTTATTTTTTTTCGTTTCTATGTCGACCAGTTAAATAATTCTATCGTTATTCGTTGTTGGTTTTGAAATTGAGTAGGTTATATGTTATCACAAACCTTAAAGGGCTAAGAACCAAGTCTAATCGATCGTTCAGCACTTGTGCGAGTATCTTTCAGACAGAAATACTTGCAATCGAAAGATGCATAGAAACCTGAAACGAAACTATCAAAGGTAATGCAATGATCCATGCTGATAGTCAAGCTGCTAGTCAAACTTACTCAGAGGGTTATTAACTCGATCCATATTGGGTCACGTGACGGATCTACTCGGATCACGGACCTGGGTTCTAAGTTTACGAACACATCAGTGTCAGAAGTGTCAGACGTATCAATAACATAACCAAATATTTTATGGATTTATTTTTTCAGTCCCAGTTTATTTTCGGATTGTCTCTAGCTTTGCTCGCATTAATTGGCTTTTGTAGAATATTTCTTATGATTTCTGGTGTGCCCTTCCATGTTCAATGTTATTTCTGAGTACCTATGTTGAAGAAGTAAAAAATTTGGTTTTTCCAGTCCCAGTTTATTTCTAGATTGTCTCTAGCTTTGCCTACATTTATTGGCTTTTGTGAAATCTCTCTTATAATTTCTGGTGTGCCCACCCATGTTTAATGTTATCTTTGAGTTACTCTGTTAAAGAACTAAAGAAGGCTATAGCTTAGGCGCAGAAAGATCTATATACAGAGTTATGAAGAAGTTGTTCAACATCATTTTCTTGGCTGATAAAACAACACAGTCAAATTCTCTTCTCTTTCCATAATTTTCAGAAATAGAATATATGAAATTACTAACAAAGGAGCAGAAGACTTATTCCGGCCTTTTTCAAATACAAAATTGAACTGCAGTGCGCATGCGGTGATTCTACAACCCTCCTCTTGTGTAGGGTTATGATAAATCAACCTGGGTCAGTGATCGAGTTAATAGCACCGTACTTTCCGAACACGGGTTGGATGTTCGCGTTAGGTAAACGAACGTGAAGGTTAGTTAAGTTTCCTTAACCTTATCTTAACAATCTACAATCTATAACAAACAATTGTAATGGTACTTTAATCTATCGAATTCCTCGGAATCATCCAGTTTGTTTTTATATGTTTCCTACGTAAAAATATTTTGTATCATCACGTCCATCGATATACATTTAGTACGGTTTTTGGAACATTCGTTTCGATACTCGGAACCTTATACTATAAATAAGTCCATTCACAAAAGTTTGAGCAGTCGGTTGGCCATGGAAATTTGGCATATTCCACTATGTATATTGAAATTTTAGGTTATGTTGCTTATTTTCTTGTCAGACTGATACGCAATGTTGTCAATATTGCACAGAGTTATCTGATAATTCGCAAGCTCGTCCGGGTACATTCGGCAACGTTGACTTTATTTTACGTTCTGACAGCAAACACTGCCAACTTCAGATAAATAAACGAACGCCTACTATGCGCTCAAACTTTCGTGAACGGACTATATGTGTATAAGATAGGCTAAGCACAAAACTCAGAGACAAGCCGCGAGATTCTTATAGAAAGAACGGGAAAAAAACCTTCCGACTTCAGCGCTTTTCTCGAATTTCCAACCTGCTGACCTGTCTATAAGGTCAGTTTCAGACATCTCGAACCAACAACATCGAATTCGATGCCATTCAGTGCCAGTTCGAGAATCAATCGAATCGTACGTCTCATCTCTACAAAGCATCCAATATATCCAATTCCAAACCTTATTTTTCAATCTTCGACCTTCCTAATAACGTCGATAGTTCCGAGGAAACTTCGTTTCTCGGCCGCCCCGTCGAAGGAAAAATAAAAATCCTCAGGTGTCTGACACAATATTTCTGAAGCGTCAAAACTTGTTTCATCGAATTCGCCCGGGCGCAGTCAAACGTCGACATATGACGTTGGAAATGCCCTTCGAAACGACGTAAGGGATAAATTGAATTTTGGCCGGAACGTTCGAACAGGTTGATTCGCCCTAATTTGCCGTTTTGATATTCCGTGTTCCTTTTTTGGGATGATTATTATTATTATTATTATTCGAGAATGTTGGGTCTAGCCTGGATAGAGGATTGTTATGAAGGTAGAATTAGAAAGTTTATTGTTTCGAACGAGGTGACACTTGTGACTAGACTAGGTGGAAACTGATACTCTTCATCTTGACTCATTTTACAGTAGAAGCTTAAAGGCGGAATCAAGCCCGAATCAAACTATTATGTCGGGTACATGAAATACTGAAAAGTTGGGAATACTAATTCTGAATTGTCCAACATTCAGTGCCTAATTGGTGCCTGTTAGTGCCTATCATACCTTTAAAGCACCATTCTAGTTTTGGTGCTGACTTCACATTCAATAGCAATAGAAGCACTAATTCTGAGAGTATGTCCAATATTTAGGGCTTAATTGGTGCCTTCTGGTGCCTCATCATAGTCTTATACTATTTTAGTGTTTGAGAAATTGACAATTTCAGATCAAAAGCTGTTAAAATGGTGAAATCACACTTTTGGGCCAGGTTGCGAATAAGATTGGCTAAGGGGTTGGATTTTTGTACCTACATCTAATGTCATCGAAACTTAATCATTTTTTCACCAATATTTCCTGAAGTTCACCGAATTTTTCCAATTTACTCGTATTTCTACTCGTATATTCTGAGGATCATCACAATATTTCTGAAGCGTCAAAACTTGTTTCATCGAATTCGCCGGGCGCAGTCAAACGTTGACATATGACGTTGGAAATGCCCTTCGAAACGACGTAAGGGATACATTGAATTTTGGCCGGAACGTTCAAACAGGTTGGTTCGCCCTAATTTACCGTTTTGATATTCCGTGTTCCTTTTTTGGGATTATTATTATTATTACTATTCGAGAATGATGGGTCTTTGGGGAAGCGTGGGTGGACGGTTGTTTTGGAGAATGCTGATTTGGAAGGTTTATTGTTTCGAATGAGGTGACGCCTATGGGTAGGTGGAAATCTGTTGTTGTTGTTAATTCTATCCATGTTTCTCAGAGAAAGTTGCCGTTGTAGACGTAAAAAAATTCATTGATGTTGGTTGAGTTTTTGGTTCACGCAGTATACAGGGCATTTATCATTCCCAGTGCTGGGGCAACTATCCATACCCGAAGGCATTTATCTCCAAAAGAAGTCCCAAAAAACCAAATTTTTGTGAAAAATGGGATTGCTATGTTAAAACTTTGGTAACTATTTGAATTTCGGTGACCAGCAGATATCGACCAGATTTTGGTGTCATTGTATTCATTGAGTCTTCCTGAGTAACATAAGTGAAACCAACAGGTGGCGATCTGTCTTAGTATAGAAAATATGGGCCCCCAAAGTTCGAAAAATGTTTAATCGTCACGTCATTTTTTTCACTATTAAAACACATATTCACTGCTTCAATTCGAACATTCAAATAACTTTTCGATTAGTTTCAATTCAGGTATATTCAAAAATTAATGCAGAAACATCGAAATTCTAGAGGCACCACATATCCACAAATTCTAAGGAAAGCCCGCCGTTTTTAATGGTAGATTGTGACTAGGTGAATGGGGGTTTCTTTCTCCTTCCCACAGAACCTACACTCGTCAGTATCCAACAATCCCATCCTCAACAGGTGCTTCCTTAGGCGACAGTGTCCTGTAAGAAAGCCAGTGAGGAGGTGTAATTGTTTCTTACCAAGATCCAGCTATCTTTTGGATCTTGCTGTTTCAAAGTTCCGAAGGAACTTAGTGGAATGATCCATCCCTGGGAGATGCCGCTAGAATTTTTCCCTCTCGGCTTTCTCCTTCTCCAGAAACTCCTTTTTATGGGTACATTTACCTATATCACAGAAGGGTTTTGGGCCAATGAGTGACATTCGTGCGCCCTCTTTGGTAAGTGTATCGGCCTCTTCCTTTCCTTTTATTCCCGAATGGCCAGGAAACCAGATTAAAAAAAACCTTATTTTTCTTGCCTACCTCATTGAGTTTGTTCCGGCACTCCCAGAGTCGATGACACAGCTCAGTGCTTCAATAGCAGCTTGACTATCTGAGTGTATGGCTATAGTACGTACATTACGTAACAAGTAAGTAAAATAGGGGATTTTTGACAATTACAAATTTCTAGGACGAGTCCTAGGCGAATCCTGGAAGGCTGTGAGTGCAAAAAGCTATTAGGTATTGGACGTGTTGCGTACATCATTTTTTCGGTAAGATGAAATTATCGCTGCTGCAAACTTTTGACAACTAATTTCATATGAAATGTCAGCCGTTATTTCCTTTCTCTGGTAATGACCAACTACAACGATATGTTACTTTCTCAAAAAAAAAGCGTCCGGGAAGAGGCTACCTTCATTTATAGAGATCATCCATATGAATCCATCCCGGTTTTACCCCATGAGCGTATTTCACAGCATCGTCGATTGTTAAAAACGTCCGCGTTTATTATAATACACGAGCAAACTATCCCAGCATCCGGCCATCACCGTTCCGTCCACGAATTTCAGGTGTACTTAGCGAACCATAAACACCGCTGTCCCGCAGGAACGTGATCCCCAACCCGAACCAGGCTACACGCGAACCTGCCGCTAAACTTTTTCCCGTTGACCTCGAATTCTAGCGGCAGTTTGCAATTTGTAATTTTAATCCTGAGCGCATAATCCCCATGAACCTCCACTTCTGGCGTACACATGTTCGTGATTAATGAACCGAAATATATGTGACGTCTCGTATTGTGTCGGGCGGCAGACACGAGATGAGCAACTTCGAAATTATGTTTGTGCGAAGGGCTTTATGGCAATGTGAACAGCGCCTCCCATTTCGAGTGGACTTGTCGATATGAGGCCCATCAGTTGGAAATTGCTAGAGTCAACTACTGACGTGCATACGTGAGAATATTGTTATTACTGTTTACGACCAGCAGGATGGTATGGATTAAAAACTGATTTGGTCCAATAATTTTCTTAATGTGTGTGAAGTTGGCCCAGCACTTTTTGATTTTCGAGAAAAAATTTGTTGTGCTGAATTGTGCTAGATTTGTGCTGCTCTGTGCCGCTCAAATTTTTTTTTATTTCATTCGGTTTTCGATATTCAACGAAATGTTTTGTACGATCCTACCTATGTAGCATTTTCCGAAAAATTGCTCTTCGTCAACTGAAACAGATTGTGGACTGGATATACTGAGTTTAGTACTGACTTCTGCCGTTAAAATTTTTCAAAAGTCATTCTAATCTCTAAAAAATCAAATGAAATATGTTTTTTTTTTCCGAATTTGTGAATAAAATTTTGCTTCTATTGTGGTGAATCCATGCTAGTGGAATTTCCAGAAAAAAAAGGCCTTCATTTTTTCTTTCAAATGTCGAAAAATAAATAAAACAGTACATTCTAGGAAATAAAGAAAACACGGCAACTTGACAATAGTGGTTCAGACCGTTGCTTGACAACCGCAATCCTCAGAACACATCGCATTCTTTTTTTTGTTATGATTTATTGTCCCACCATCTGCAAAGGGGGTCGATAGCTCTGTTGCAGAGTTAAACTTTTATAAGATAATATTGGTACAGGAACCTCAGTAATGAATGCGAAATTCGAAGTGTTTTTTGAATATTGAAGATTGACACGAGTCACGACTAATACATCACATTTTTTTTCACATTTTCGGGAGAAAAAAAACATAATTTCTGAAAAATTTTTTTCGTTTATTTGAATATTCTCACAACTCCAAGGAACTTGCGAGAAAATTCGAAAGCCCCAACTAATTACTATCAGAATACATTTATACCATAATCCATCTCAACTGTTGGAAACCCATTTTTCGGAAAATGCTAGGTAGGTTCGTACCAAACATTTCGTTGAATATCTCAAAAACCGAATGAAATTAAAAAAAATTCAGCGGCACAAAGCAGCACAAATCTAGAACAATTCAGCACAACAAATTTTTCTCGAATATCAAAAAGTGCTGGACCAACTTCACAGTCACTGTTGCCAGGTATACTGGTTCTTCCTCCACCCTACTGATTTTTCTTATTTTCCCCCATATAAGAAGAAAACTCATGATTTTTCTGAAACTTTGATAAGCACAAGTTGGCACAAATAGAGTACAATCAAATGAAACAATTTTCGTCGAAAAAAAATGAAAGTGCTGGGATAACTTTTTTTTAATTTCTTTATTTTTTGGATGAATTAGCAGGATTTGTGAAAATAACAACAGCACAACTTTGCCTGAGAGTAGCACAATTTTTTGAGCATGTTTTTTCTAAAAGAATTCAAAAGTGCTGGGATAACTTTTTTCTTATTTTCGTAGTTTGCAGGAAAACAGAAAGGATTTTCGTGAAAATATTTGCGGCACAATGCAGCACAAATGTAGCACAAATTTTTACATTCTTTTGTGAGAAAAAAAAAACGAAAGTGCTGGGCTATCTTTTTTCTTAAATTTCGATTTTTCAGGAAACAAGAGGGACTTTCGAGAAAATTCGAACGGCACAACTCAGTACATGTGTAGCACAATTTTTATCAATCATTCAAATCCCATTTTTCGAAAAGTGCTGGGCTGGCTCATTTTTTCGGTTTTTGAAATATTTCGAAAACCACTTGGAATTAGGAAAAAAAATTATCAGCACAAAGCAGCACAAATCTAGCACAACTCAGCACAACAATTTTTTTTTCGAATATCAAAAAGTGCTGGGCCAACTTCACACACATATTTTCTTACCTCGAATGAAAGCGATAAAGCAATTAGGCCATCCGAGTGGAACACATGTAGTATTCAAAACGAAAATTTAAGGCCCTTTCTATTTGAAGCTGCATCACTTCCAAACTGATGCAAAATGCGCGTTCTTTTTGACAATGTTGTGATTTTGAACTGATGCGCATCACTTCCAGCTGATGTTGCTTTCTGACAAAATCAGTTTAATTTCCACAATCACTTCAGTTCATCATGATAATAACATAACATTTTGGTCAAAGTTTGCAATTTACTTCTAATCATAACGGAAATTGAATTATTATCCTCGGTTTTCATTGCTAGTGATTAAAAATTCATATTATTTTTAGAATTTCCTTACGAACTATCGTCGATATTCCTATTTGGTGCTCTGATTTCAAACCTTTTCGTTTCGTTTATTGTGATCCATAAAAGGCGTGTTTTATTTGTCAAAATCACTTCACTTCCAACTGAAGTGATTTCGGAAATTATTCGGTCAAATAGAAGGCTAGGTTAATAACTGATCCCTCCAATAAAGTTCCTGGATTTGATCTTCCAAGAAAAAATTGAACTGTTCTTAATTGTATAAGAACAGGTCATGGCCGTTGTAATAGCATGCTTTTCAAATGGAATTCAGTTGACAGGCCTAGTTGTGAATGCGGATACGCAGAGTAGCCAATAGAACATCTGATAAATTATTGTCCCATATTTAAATTTCAGGATGGCCTATGAAGTTACCGAGTCGTTTTGAAATGGATTGTTAATTTTAAATCGATTTAATATTTAAATCATTTTATTATTCTGCTCCTTTTTTCTGCTTTCATTTTTTCGTTTCGGATCTTGGAGAGGGTTTTCGGTTGGACTCAATAAAGAAGAAATCCTTCAATATTCAAATAGTTTTCAAGTTTTATTTCTGTTGGAACGGTGAGACAGGGTTTTTCTACTGAGGTTTTTCCCTAAGCTCTGATATCATACGAAAAAATAGTATGGTACCCCGTTTTTGCACTAACCTCAGTTAGGAATTTTTGTTTTTGTTTACTGTATTGTATTATGTTAGCTCTGAAAAAACGAAACGAACGTAAAAAATTCCATCGATATTCTAACTAAGCTGTTCTACAAAGGTATACCAAATTGAGTTTGGCTCTCCAAGTGATGAAGGAATTGTGTATTACGTTTGATACCTGGTAATCATCTCCCATAGTTTAAGTAATGGCAATATTGATAAAATAAGCAAACGGTTTGGTAGTGAATATCAACAAATGTTTTTCGCGTTCCAAGCCACCTGATGGAACTAGCTGTAGCCGTAAACGATGAACGAAGATTTTGACTCGCAGAGGACAAAACTCTGGAACATCTTGTAACGGAATGCCTGGCAATAGTTTCCCAACGGAGGGAGTGCCTGGACAAAAAAAATCATCCCTCAAACCACTACAGTTCATTTGGTTCTTCAAGACTGTAGACTCCGGACCATGTTTCCCAACATAATCGTTATCGATACATCGATAACGTTTTGTTGCCTCCCAAGCTGTCCAATTTGTTGGCACATATCGTTAATGATAATAATAATAAAGCAATCTTTTTTCCTGACCCCATAACAGTACAAGTACTGGCACTAGGGCCTAGTTTATAGCTGAATTAAGCTTACAACAAAGCAAAATACAAAAACAAAAAAAACATGTAAAAAATAGAAAAAAAAAATAACATTATTTCACTCTAATATAACACTTTCCTACAACCTACAATCACAAAAGAGTATCACAGACTAGTAAGTAAAGTTTCAGTTTATGGCGCCTTTTGTTTATCGAGGTAGCACTTAGTAAATGTGTCGGTAATTGATTATACGAGGAAATGCTACTAGCAATGGGGAAATTTAAGGCTTTTGTGGTTGTGGCGAAGATATTTCTGAGGTTCTCTTTTTTCCTAGTTCCAAAGTTATGATAATTATCATTGTGAAGTAGTACTGTGCTGGTTTTTAATAGTTTTCTCTTCATTTTGTAAATTAATTTTGTTTTTTCAAATGATTGTCGACTCAATATGGCCCCCGCTATGTATTTTAAAAGTTTTTGGAAATCGTACTGGCACGCAATTTCCATATTTCCCTGTACGCAATTATTGAAACTTTCATCCAGGAAATAACTAACATTCCCTTTCATTATACCTTTTATGTCACGCTGAAAATTCCACCTAACCGCTCCGCGAACGATGGGCGGACATTTTTTTATCAAACCGTATCTGACATTCCAGCAGCAGAAGCGAACTTCACGCAAAGAACACGTTAATACTAGCGCGCTGTCATGCTGGCTGTCACATGTCGCAGGAGAGCTCAGCGCTGAATCCACCGAAATAAGCGAGGAAATAAGTGCCAATTCATCCACCGTAACATGTCTCCTTAGCCACAGAAGCCACCCCCCTGTTTCAACCCGTAAAATCGTGACCGAATTCAAATTTATACGACCGTTTCGGTAGTTTTTCACGATGGGCGGAATTCCGTAGACATTTGGCTATTTTTATTGGAAATTCCGCTGTTAGTCGAGATTTAATTCGATGAGTGGGCTTCAGCAGTGGAATAAAAAGCGCAGAATGGAACTTTTTTCCATAGTTCGACTCCCAGCTTTTAGAAAATTGTATAAGACTGTTCCCATGTATTGTTTTTTTAACCACTTTTTCTGGGTTCTACATGTTCTCCAGGTATGAACTTCGGTATGCTGGGTATTTATTTTATGTTTTTATTTTTATGTTTATGTTTATACACCCACACTTGTCTGTGATCGTTGAACTCGTCTCGGATACTAACTACATCTGTTTTTACTACTTTTCGCAGGTGCTAACATGTCTTACCTTAAAGCGTTGTAGATAAGACGAGATATAGAAACGAGACAGCTGGTGACGAAAAATTCAATTTTGGTTCCAGCGTCGTAAAACTTAAATCCATCAGAAAAATTTCTCGCAATTTCGATACGAATAGATCATATCAAATATAGTTGTTTTCTCTTATAAGAGGTATGTTTTAAATCAAGACAACACAAGCGTAATGCCGACAAAACAGAAACAATTGAACAATTGAAGGCCAACATTCGTGATGCTATTGCACAGATACGACCCTATACACACAAAAAATGCTCGACAATTGATCCTACCAAAGAAGTAATCGTTTGATTCAGTGCAAATCGTGCCTGCGGATAATAACTCTTCGCTTCGTCTCGTCTCGTCTCGTCCAAGTGAGCGTCAACCTTAAGAGTTAGAGAAAAAATGTTCAAGGACTCTCTTTTCAAAATAATCAATTGCCAATTGAAAAATATGGAGTGTCCCATTTGAGAAACGCAAACCTTTTTAATTTTTCGGATCAGATGGTAGCAGCGTATAGGCAATAGAAATTACAAAAGAAAACAGTTTGTAATTTTCGTGATATCTCCAACAGAATACGAGATATATGCTCAGTTGCAGGAACGTCCATTAAAATTTAAAGGTCCATTAAACCCTTAATCCTCCATTAGTTCCTTGTAATAATGGAGGATTAAGAGTTTAATGGACCTTTAAATTTTAATGGACGTTCCTGCAACTGACACATAGCGAAATATTTGACACAGCAATTTTTCAGAAACACCCTGACTCGAGAACCAATTCACATATCTGGAATATGTTTACTGGCAAGAAATAACAGTGGAGCTTCCCTATAACGAAAGCGCTAAATCCGCAAAAAAATTCGTTATACAGAAAATTTGTTTCTATAGTCGGCAATGTCGTGGTCGACTTCACTGATAAATTTAAGTTTATCATTCAAACTTAAGCACTTCCTTTTAGACATTTTCGCACAACTTCCACACTAGCGTAATGGTTAGATTGAAACCAAACAGCCAGGGGTGTATTAAAAACTGTTTCAGAAGGATCTCTCTACTCGCTGTAATGATTTAGTTTAAGGGCGGGATTTGTTACGTACGTCCGGGAAAATTTTGGAAAAAACCTTAGACTAAGGAAGAGGAGACGCGGCATGTCATTCATAAATTCTGGAATAGTTGAAGCCAACATCTAAAACTATTTCCCATGAGTAGAACAAGGACAGCTTGATATAGCTGTACTTGTTCCGTCACGGACGCGGCAACAATGCAAAGACTTCGAACGCGTAAATCGAACAACTTCCAGTGGCGTGGAGTTATTGTTGTCGATAGATTTGAAATTAATATTTTATACTGATATTATAAGCTTTCCTCTTGGATTAATTAAATCAAATAAGGAATCGTTAGAATGAAAAATGTTTACCTCTTGAGTATTTTTTCATTTTAAAATTTTTTCTATAAAATTATAATTTTATCAATATTTAGACAATTAAAACTTTGCATCAGTAGTATGTTATTAACCGTATTTTTGCATATTTGATTTGGAAACTGTTTGTGGTTAATGTGAATATCAAGTAATTAAGTTCATTAATTTCGTACTATTTTGTAGAAAACCAATTTCTACATAAATAACTTCTTACATACATTCACAATGGTATAAAACCATAATACATTTCCTTTGTAATATGGTATAGATCCGTATACCAACAGAGCAGTATGTTTTTGAGCGCTTGTTCTACGAGTGCTATATCGTTTTGCCCAAATGTCTGTAATTTTCGAACTTTGAGCCGAAAACGATTTCAAACGATAGGGTTCGACTACCTGATGAAGAATTCGTGGTCAAATTCAATTACAGTTGCACGATAACTTGCAGATGAATTATCCTAGAGAGTTCTGTACCCAAATGCTTCGGATAAGTACGTTAACCAGCCAAAACGTACAGGGTGTTCTATAAAATATGGCCATTCAAAATTTTTGTTCCTTGATATCTTAGACAAAATTGTAAACAGAACCATAGAAAATTCAATTGGAATATTGAAAAGAAGGAATTTCATATTTCCATTACAAGATATCCGATTCGGGTGAAATTTATGTTGTGAATGAAGATTAATACACTGAATATTCATGCAAAATTTCAAGAAGATCGGATCATCCAAACTATAAAATATTCTATTGGAATATCGAAAAAAAGAATCTCTATATTTTCATTACAAGTTAGCGGTGTGAAAATCATTGTATGAATATTGATATGCTGAATATGTTGCAAAATTTCAAGAAGATCGAATCATCAGAACCATAGAATTAAACTTTTTCAATTGTATCTATCATAAGTCCTATACAAAATTTTGAGGTAATAGCCTCATTGTTCCACCTTTGAACGAGAAGATGCTCAGGGAATGAAAGCTTTTTAATGGTTATAAATTGCACTCAAACTCTTGAAGATTTATTCAACATAACATAATATATTCAACAAAATAGAACAGATTATAAAGAAAAAGCATTTTTCATACAGAAATTATATCTTCAGAATTATTTATTACAGAACAAAAAGCAATGGTGATACAGTTCACTCTCAGAAAGCTTTCAAAAAGCTAAATCAGTAATATCTGAACCGTTATCCCAGATCGAATTGAACAGAATGTATACACATGATTCACAATCATAAATCAGTATTCTAATTTTGAATTATTCTTATGAAAAATCATATCAATTTAAATACTCTGCAGTACCAATTCAAGATCAGAGAACAAAAGGAAAAAAGCAGTGTTTAAGTTTTGAATGTTAGGTTTGATACATAAAGCACAATGAAAATATGAAAAAATTTAAACACTTGTAGTTTTGTTTAAGAGAATGTTGCAAGGACCCTCAAGACAGAAATAATATGCTTAATGGTTATAAATTGCACTCAAAACTCTTGAGGATTTATTCAACATAACTAACAAAATAAAGCAGATTATTAAGAAAAAAAATTTTCATACAGAATTTATATCTTCAGAATTATTTATTACAGGACAAAAAACAATGGTGCTACAGTTCACTCTCAGAAATCAGAATGCATTCGAAAACATAAATCAGTAATATATTGCTTCTAAACGGTTCTTAAAAAAATCAAGAATCGAATTGAACATTCTCTATTCAATTGTACTAACTCAAGCTTAGAGAATAACTAGGAAGAGACAGTAGATACAGTTGGAATGTTATATATCATAAAGTACTATAAAAAATTGAAACAGTATTCACAAAATGAAACAAATCATCAATTAAAGTTAACATATAGAATTATATCTTAAAAAGTATTTATTAGGACATAAAAACAACAGTGACATGATTCCACTCTCTCAGAATGTATTCACATGATTCACAATCATAAATCAGTAATATTGATTTTGAATTATTCTTATGAAAAAAATCATAACAATTAGAATACTCTGCAGTTCTAACTCAATATCAGAGAAAAAAAGTAGTGTTCAAGTTTTGAATGTAAGGTAGGACTAGGTACCATCCACAGATCTGTACCACCTTGAGATCGTATCTAAATGAGGCAAACTGTTGTTGAAAGTTATATCCTTTCGGTGAATAGAAGACCAAAGTTAATGCGAAGGCTCTCAACGTCCGATTAAATTTTGCCTAGTCGTTCCTTTCCACAATCTTTGAAATGAATTACCTGCCGCTTCAGGCCTGAAAAAGAAAGATTCTTCAATCTGGTTGCCTGATAATATTCATGTATGTACTTTTAACGATGAGCGAAAAGGAAACATACCAATATTATAACGTCTGTTGATTCTGATACGAGTGATTTTTCTCTCAAACAATCCAGCAATGTTTTCATTGAAGTTATTTTAAACTTCATCCTTCAACAGACTGCTGCTATGAACAAATCTTTTTATTTTGACTCTGGACTCTCTTCTATAATGTTAATATCCCTTTTCCGTACCTTAGGCGTAGAAAAACCACTAGTGTGCGGATCTCCCACATAAGCTCTTTATCACAAATGAAACAGTAAAATTAATCATGAACTAGTGGAGCACTCAAATGAAATATTCACCTTCCCCTTCTTATTTGAGATGTTCATGGTTTCTCGGTAAAGCTGGAAGGCATTAAATCAGTATTCTCAACTGCTTGCTCCAGTTTGACAACAGGATATTCCACATTTTCTACAATGAAAACAAAAATCACACAAAATATGGTTAGTCAGCAATATAAGAAGAAATACAAGGTTTACCTTTTTTTCGGAGAACAAGCAATAGCATCATCATTCTGATAGATTTCTTCATCGAGAGATGAAATTTGATCTTCGCAAATATAATTCTTCGAATATTCACTTCTGTAGTGTGAATTATAACTGCATAATTATCTTTAAGCACTTGTGGGAGTTTCATTCGTAGTGGAGCTGGAGCTGCAAACGAGTTCGCAATTAATATAATGAACTTAGGCCAAATGATTTCTGCATACATATAACAATGATTACTGATACATATCTCCTATTTCCCTATTCCATCAAGTTGAACAATTCCCTTCATTTGAAACATTACTAAATTACTACATCACTATCATTATACCTGTTGTATGTAGAATAATTTGGAAAGATTTTCCACAGAAACATCTCTATTTAATTGATTGAATTAAAATTCCAGGAAGCTCCTGTAATCTTACCTTGAATTACGTTAGTCTGAAGAATGGTTTCGCAGGAATAGGATTGGCATCATTATTAAGAAATTTGGTACCATTTAGTTTAGTTTTTGGTTCAAAATGTTCCGAACATAACTATTCTGTGGCAAGTTTCTATCTCCAGCTAAGTCCATAATTGAAATCCATATATTCCTTCTCCCAATATCAAATAAGTCTGAAAGAAACTCATGAGAATTGAACAATCTACGCCAATGATTTGCAAAACAGAACAAACCTGTAAAAACTCAAATTAGGGTTGTAGGAGTCCAATTTACCACATACTTGACACTTAAGAACCATTTTATTAATATTTTTTGCACAAAATATATGGAAATAGGTCCGAAAAACACTTTTTCAACTTTGAACTCGAGTAGACAGTTGACAGAATCGTCGAAATCCCAGAAAACTAAACGAATTCATCTCGGCAACGGTGTATCATACATCAAATGTCAAATCGGAGCAAACTCACCTGATTGGCCTAGAGAAATATCGATCGGATGAGAAACAATTTATGAATGAAACTGAGAAAACCGGTGTTGTCACGTTTAAGAGAAATGAATGTTAAAAAATCCTTGAATTTGGTTGTATAACTACGAATTCTGTTCTTACTGCCTTGAAAGTTCGGTCGAAATGACTTGGAATAGGTTGGGTATTAGCTTTTATATGATTTTACCCAAGTTTTCTGTGGATGAAGGTTTTAAGAGGGTATAAATTCCACCGAAAGGATCAATTATGTGGATGTAGTTTGTGATTGTTTATGGAATTCATTGAAATTCTTAATATTTCATTCTATAAGTACTCGTTTCGTACGATTACAAAATCAATATCATATATCAGTAATCTGGATGATTGTAGGTATTCCAAGTTGCTATTTCAGTATTTCTAAGCGTTTTGATGTTAATAAATCTGATATCTTCGGAAACTTGACAACGTTGTGCATATTTTGGCGTAATTACCAATCCGTAGTAATACAGTAGTCCAGTTCAGTTCTGAAGGTAGGAATGTTGGCTTCAGTATTTATCATTGCATACCGCGTCTCCCTCTTCCTATGTCTATGGAAAAAACCCACCCTTATACCTTCCTACCAATACCCATTCAAACAGTGATGTTTGAATATTTCGAGAATTTACTTCGTCTTAAAGGGTGTTTTAAACATGGAGTTTAGATTCAAGGTGCAATGTCTTGTACGAAATTCGTTATACAGAGAATCATAATACGAAAGTTCCACAGTATTTTGAAAGAAGAGGTCGGGAGTTCTTGAACTTGTTTTCTCTAATCCTTATGGTTCGAGATGCCCTCAGTGATCATGGAATTTGGGACACCCCTGTACTTAGTTCAAAACGAAAAAATGAATTTGGCGTAATTTCAAACCGTTTTTTATTGCATTTTTCAAATTTTAACTTTAAAATTATTCAACGTGTGTTATTTACTGTTTTTGTACTAACGCCATGTGAACCTCGTATGAGTCAACCATTAAGGCACAACAACGGTCTCACCCACAAAACCCTCACGCTCCTCATGAGTGTTTTCCCGAATTTTATCCTGGAATTTCATCGAAAATTCTCCGTAATTCCCGGTCGGATTGCGCCGACTGCGGTGTCGACAGTGATCGAAAAAGCGTATAAAAAGGAATTGTTCCAATTGAAACGGAGGGGGTATCCCGAGAAACGGAGGGGAACAAATAGAGACAAATCCGTGGAAAATGCGGTTTCGAGTCGGCTGTATGGAAATTTGTAGGATTAAATGGGGGATTTGCGGTATGCGCTCTCATGAATACTGTTTGTGGATTCCTCCTGGTCGGTATCGATGAAATGACGGCTGCACGCGAGATAGAACTTGAAAAGATTTCACAAGAACGTAAAAAATCTGGCGACTCCATACCCTCGCAGACGTAGATGGTGCTTCGCACCCTGAGTAACCAAAGAAATGTCACTTCGCCTCGTTGGTTTGTATTCAGGGGACCAAACAGTTGAGTACAAAACATTAGCGGAATAGTTCGATGACATAAACATGCGCTACTAGCTCAACACATTCTGAAACGGACGCCATTTTTAGACCAAAAGCATTGTATTTTTCATTTTCGAGTTGCGTTCGAGAGCGTCTGCGACATTCAGTTCGATGTTCGATGTTTTTCTACGTTATTCGATTCATTAGTCCGAACTTATGATAATTGTCAGTTTCTGTAGATCCAACAGCATTTTAGCATAATGCGGAAATATAGCATTTTAAGGGTATGGGGGGGTTGATATTTTTCGTCCAAAATTTCAACATTTTGGACGATTATTTTATGTGCTTGTATTGAAGGGGACTACAGACTAAAAAAGAATATGCAATTCATTTTTCATTTCGGCTGTTCAAAAGGATAGTTTGAACAATCGAGTTGGAAAAAGCGCCATTTGAACGATGAAATTCTAAATGATTGCAGATATCGATTCGAAAGTATCTTTTTCTGATTCAGCTACCTCTAAAACCTATGAAAACATACCAAATTCAATAAAGTCCGCTATACTTTTCGAATAATTTCAGTTTATAGATTCTGCATTTTTCATTTTCCAGTTGCCTTAGAGAGCTTCTGCGTAATGCAGTTCGCTTCGGATCGATGAATTTTCAACATCAATCGATTCATTAGGCCGAGCTGAACAATTATAAGGAATAACCGTTTCTGTAGATTCTTTAGAATTTTTGCAAAATGCTGAAATATAGCGTTTTGGGGGGGGGGGGTTAACCACTTAGCCATAGGGGCGGCATATACCCTGGAAACGGCCCTGAGCGTAATCATGCCTTAACAACAGTATTCCCCAGATTTAGCTTTCTGCGACTTTGTCCTATTCCAAAAAGTGAAGAGACCAATAAAAGGATAGCGTTTTGTCACAATTTATGAGATGAAGTCAGAATCGAAAAGATAAGATGTTGATGGCCATACAAAGAGGCACATTTCAAAAACGGTTAGTCGCTCACTCACCAATAATAGTTATTGTATATTTGCCATACAACCTTCGCAAGCCTGAGACAAACTACCGAATGTTGAATATCCAACTCATTTCTTTTATCATTATTCCGAAATTGAATTCGATATTCAGGATGAAATACCACTATTCAAATCTATGGGAGATGATTACCCTTCAGTAGGGAACAGAAGATTTGAACAATCATCACTTAGAACGCCAGACCTGGTTTAAAACACCCTCCTGGCCCAAGAGCAAGAATTAAGTATTTTGTATCTGAATATTGAAGGTATTTATTTGAATAGTTTTAGGTTTCAATTTTGTGAAAACGGCGAGGCAGTGTTTTTTCTACTGAGGTTCTTCCCTGTGCTCTGGTATCATACGCCAGAATAGTATGGTACTCCGTTTTGCACCAACCTCAGTTAGGTACTTTTTTGTTTCATGTATTGTATTTTGTTAGCTCTCAATTCGAAAAAATATATACTTATTGCTTCCCTTTCTATATATAAGCCTTCAAAAACATGAAGAACCGGCCAAACTCTTCCACTCATTCTATCTACACCAATATACCGAATTTTCAACATAAAACCTTTAAAACCCAGAAACAAACAACCAAATTTTGAATATTCCACTTGTTGTTCCCCATCTTGTATAAGTATGAGCCTTCACGAACAGGATGAAACGGCAAAACTTCTCCACTTCTTCCATCATCCCCAGTATCCCAATTCCAGCCTCAAATCATAACGCCAATGCTCATTTATCGTACCCACTTTAACCAAAGTTAAAACATAATCAACAATCTCTCCACCCCCGAAATCCGCCGCCAAAACGCCTACGAAATTCTGCCGCCGACCCTCCGGTCCTTGTTCCGTCGGTCGAACCATAAAAATCCATGGCCTCAGCCGTCGACGGCTCGCCAGCTGGCTAACTTCACACGCCGAAGGCCGCTTGTCCGAGTGGCTTAGTTCCGATTGGATGGTGCAACTTATAATGGGTTAACGGCGGTGGTCGGCCGCCCCCGCTTTGGAGGCGTCTCTGCCCCACGCTGTGAGTGGCACTTTATCTACCAATTTAACTCAAAACTGAATTCATTAATTCGAGAAGTTTGTTTTGGAAAGTTTGATCGACGTTTCCGCGACGGCCGATTGGGAATCGACGCCTTGGAAGACCAAAAACTGGTTTTAATTGATGGTTTGAAAAGTTCGTGAAGCCCCATTAAAAAATGATGACTCTTGCTTTAGAAGTGGTTCATTTCTTGGAAGACACTGATCCAATTTATTTTTTGGAAAGAAAATGAGAAATGTTTCGAAAAGGAATATTTACACAAAGTCAGGTTTCTGCGATTGACCATTTGAAAGGAACATCAGAGATTCTACAGATTTTCTGTAACTGCTGCTTTCAGCAGTTGGCCAAAATCAGTAGCTTCTCTGATACCTTTTTTCTCACGGTTACCTGAAAAAATCACCTTTGTATTCAGATTCTTGAAAATGAGTTTCACAAAATTTCTGGAACGTCGAACGATAAAGCAAGAATATCTCTCAGTATATGTAGAGGAAGATGTGAAGGTCCCCTACCTCGCTTTAGAGGCTTCTCTGTCCCACGCTGTGAGTGGCACTTTATCTATAGTCCGTTTAAGAATTATTGACATCGAAGCATGCCATGAACGTCCAGTCGGGGCTTTATTTCTAGTTACTAAAAAGTCACTAAAAATTTCTGTGGGTTCATCAGAGTCAGAGAAGCGAAATGAATAAATATAACCTAGAAATATATTTAATACAATATTTTTATTTTCCAAAGCAACTTTTTGAGCTTGAGAATGTTCCTGATTCTTAAATACGATATTAGGATTGTGTAAATCTCTATACCTACCAGAAGTATATAATTTCTGACACTGTATTGACAAATTTTCGTATTTACCATCAATTGCAGCTAAAAAGCGAGGAAACCAGAATGGGTATAGCCCCTAAGCTTATGAATATCATGAAAAATAAACAGTCGTTTATTATTTCAGTCCAGTTCAATCAATCGGATTCAGGTTCTATTACTATATCGCTGCCTCAATAAATAAAACTATAAACTATCGAAGTACTCTAATGAGATGTCATTCATAATTCACCCATGAAGATTGAGACTCTATTGAAGATAATTAAGATAAATGTTCTTTTTCTCTGACAAACTTTCATAATTATAACTAAAAATGATTGTGTTCAACTCAAATTCAACTGAGGTAGCCAAACTGGTGAAACGAAACAGTAAGAACTTGTTGATATTCTGAAATGTGTGGCCAAATTCGTTAATTTGTTATACATAATAAGACAAAAACATTAATAAAAGAATCTATTCAGTGGGCATGTTAATTGTATAACTTTAATAAACTTATCACCGATTCTGTCTGTTTCAGTAAGAGGAATATTTCATTGGATAGCTAAAAAAAATAAACAGAGCTTGTTTGGCAAAGGTGTTAAAATTAAATGAAGTGAAAAAATGTGGACCACAAGATGTTATAATTTTTGTATGAAATTCATACTTGTTTCTGAATATACTATTGCACAGATTTAATAATGATTTCATTCATGTAAGTATATGCTTAGAATATTATGAATAGAGAAATGGTGAATATTTTGGCTTTTAATGGAAACGATTGTCAATTTAGCTTTATTTAGGTCTTGTCGGTATTATTTTAGATAAAAGTTGATTGAGTTCCTTTGAGTGTTTGGAATTCAGAGAAAGCAAAAGTTAAAGTTTTAGCATAAAATCTTTATTTCAATCCTTACCATATTGGTAAGAAACACACTTATTCAACATTTCTTAAAACTGACAATTTACAGTGAAAAACTAAAATAAGCTTCTGTACAAAATTGAGAAAATTAATTTAGAACATTATTCCAAAATTTTATTGTTAATTGGAGACACAAATATTATATGCAATCATAGATTAATTGAAAATAATTATTAAAAGTACAGTGGAATACTTATACATTCTACTATTTATTTACATATTAGAATTATCTTCTAAATGCAGTGCTCCAAATCGAACATAACATGTAAAATAACTGTTACAGTAAACATTAAATTGTATTAACAATTCAACTTTCTATAAAATCCAACAAAGGATTTAAGTATTCCTAAGTTGATCAATTATAGGAAACTTATGTTCTTGTAACCATTGCCAAATTACTTTTTTACGAGAAGCAGTCGTAGGTATTTTATCAACTCTGATTGAATGATGTGGTGCATTATTCACACTTTGTATCAAATAACTGCAGAGAAGGTATTAATTGTTCAGTAATCCATTAATGAAATAGTTCCCCATTTATTGTCTTATGGTAATCCGTATTATTGATACCACTGTCAAGAATTAGATCACATCGAGGTAAAAATCTATCAAATTGTGTACCTCCTGCCTTCACCTATGAATATACTAGGCAGACCTTTAGGATTACTTTCTAATATCCACTGGCAGATTTGACTGCCACTTTCAAATATCCATGTTTCATCTAGATAAACAAATTTTTCATTTTCTCTCAAGTATTCAAGATATTTACCACATAACCGTATATTCACGATATCTTTATGTTTATCAATAAGAATTTTCCTTCGATCAACTTTCTCATACTTGTAACCAATTTTTTTGATTATTCTATAAAGTGTTGACTTCAAATGATCGAAATCCAGGTGCTTTTTAGCCAGTTCAAAAATTATATCCAAAGTGAGATACTCGTTGTTTTTGATTTTAGAAAAAATAATTTCGTTTAATGTCTCTTTGAAGGTATAATCATGTGGAATAGGTTTCCTTCCAGTGCTAACTCTGGCTCTACCAACTTGCCTTCTACTTTTTTCTCCGAAATTCTAGGACAGTTCTAGGAGAAATCTGAAATTTTAAAACTCATTACTTAATCAGAAAACACATTGTACATGATCGTTTACCTGAAATACCAGCACAATGCGTTTAGTACTAGCAGAAATATCTGCTGAATCCCTAAAGAACTCGTAGTAACACCGATACACTGCCTGGCGTTCTCTTGCAGTAAGGTGAGAGGTATCTGGTTGTATTCCGGCCATTATCAATTCAGTAATCAAATCAAAGTAGATTTAAGAGATATTTAAATCCACTCGCCGATTAAATCAAGAATATTTACCAATAAATTCGAAATATCATCAATAGGTTAACTCAAACTTCAAAAAGTCATAAGTCAGTGATATTTTCAACACCAACCTAAAATCGGCAAATCGAAATTTACTGAACGGGACCGATACCAACATATTTTCGATTTCCCACAGCCACCCGAGATGTCAATCATTCTTAAACGGACTATACCAATTTAACTCAAAACTGAATTCATTAATTCGAGAAGTTTGTTTTGGAAAGTTTGATCGACGTTTTCGCGACGGCTGATTGGGAATCGACGCCTTGGAAGACCAAAAACTGGTTTTAATTGATGTTTTAAGAAGTTCGTGAAGCCCCATTAAAAAATGATGACTCGTACTTTGGCGGTGGTTCATTTGAAGACACTAATTCCATTTATTTTCTGGCCAGGAAGTGAAAAATGTTCCGAAAAGGAATCTTAATACAAAGTCAATTTTCAGCGAGTGACCATTTGAAGCGGACATCAGAGATTCTACAGATTTTCTGTAACTGCTGCTTACAGCAGTTGGCCAGAATCATTAGATTCTCTGATACCTTTTTTCACGCGGTTACCTGAAAAAATCACCTTTGCAACCAGATTCTTGAAAATGAATTGTACAAAATTTCTGGAACGTCGAACGATAAAGCAAGAATATCATATCTCAGTAAATGTAGAGGAAGATGTGGAGGTCCCCTACACCGCTTTGGAGGATTCTCTGCCCCACGCTGTGTGTGGTACTTTATCTACAAATTTAACTCAAAACTGAATTCATTCACTCGAGAAGTTTGTTTTGGAAAGTTTGATCAACGTTTCCGCGACGGCCGATTGGGAATCGACGACTTGGAAACCAAAAACTGGTTTTAATTGATGGTTTGAAAAGTTCGTGAAGCCCCATTAAAAAATGATGAATCTCGCGCTTTGGCAGTGATTCATTTCTTGGAAGACACTGATCCAATTTATTTTTTGGAAAGAGAATGAGAAATGTTTCGAAAAGGAATATTTACACAAAGTCAGGTTTCTGCGATTGACCATTTGAAAGGAACATCAGAGATTCTACAGATTTTCTGTAACTGCTGCTTTCAGCATTGGCCAAAATGAGTAGCTTCTCTGATACCTCTTTTCGCAGATTCTTGAAAATGAGTTTCACAAAATTTCTGGAACGTCGAACGATAAAGTAAGAATATCTCTCAGTATATGTAGAGGAAGATGTGAAGGTCCCCTACCCCGCTTTGGAGGCTTCTCTGCCCCACGCTGTGAGTGGCACTTTATCTACCAATTTAACTCAAAACTGAATTCATTAATTCGAGAAGTTTGTTTTGGAAAGTTTGATCGACGTTTCCGCGACGGCCGATTGGGAATCGACGCCTTGGAAGACCAAAAACTGGTTTTAATTGATGGTTTGAAAAGTTCGTGAAGCCCCATTAAAAAATGATGACTCTCGTGCTTTGGCAGTGGTTCATTTCTTGGAAGACACTGATCCAATTTATTTTTTGGAAAGAGAGTGAGAAATGTTTCGAAAAGGAATCTTAATACAAAGTCAGTTTTCTGCGAGGGACCATTTGAAAGGGACATAAGAGATTCTACACATTTTATGTAACTGCGTCGTACAGCAGTTGTCCAAAATCATTAGATTCTCTGATACCTTTTTCCCCACGGTTACCTCAAAAAATCACCTTTGCAACCAGATTCTTGAAATTGAGTTCTACAAAATTTCTGGAACGTCGAACGATAAAGCAAGAATATCTCTCAGTAAATGTAGAGCAAGATGTGGAGGTCCTCTACCCCGCTTTGGAGGCTTCTCTGCCTCACGCTGTGAGTGGCACTTCATCTACCAATTTAACTCAAAACTGAATTCATTAAATCGAAAAGTTTGTTTTAGAAAGTTTGATCGACGTTTCCGCGACGGCCGATTGGGAATCGACGCCTTGGAAGACCAAAAACTGGTTTTAATTGATGGTTTGAAAAGTTCGTCAAGCCCCATTCAAAAATGATGACTATCATACTTTGGTGGTGCGTTGGTTCATTGGAAGACACTGATCTAATTTATTTTCTGGACAGGGAGTAAGAAATGTGCCGAAAAAGAATCTTAATACAAAGTCAGTTTTCTGCGAGTGACCATTTGAAAGGGACATCTGAGATTCTACATATTTTCTGTAACCGCTGCCTTGAGCAGTAAAACGAAAGCATTTCATTCTCTGTTACCTTTTTTACAGATGACCACCTTGCCAACCTTGTCGCTAAAATCTAAAGTCAAATAAAAGGTATGGTGATAACAACCCTAAGTCCACACCAGTCATATACAAGACCGATTGGCAACAGGTTGTGCAACCCAGATTCATGTGTGGGTCTACGAGTCCAGGGGCCTTTTGCACCAAAATACTTTGGAACTTTTCACTTTGCACTTTGCATTATGACAAATTTTCAAAGTGAAAATTAATTATGTTGAACAACATTTCTCTCAAGATTTAAGTTCTGCGAAGTGTGTTTCACTTGCATTAGCGTTTCCACATTGCACTTTTTAATTACGAATGCGTTTCGCGCTACATTATTCATTTTAAAATGAAAAGTGCTAAGTGAAAAGTTGCAAAGTATTTGGTGCAATAGGCCCCTGGACAACTGATTAAAGCGAAACGTACCGACCCACTATATCACGATGACAGAACGGCAAAACTTCAAACAAGATATATAAATAAAAGTGGTCCAAGGTCCGAACCCTGATGTTTCCCTGGTGACAAAAAGAGATGAATTGTGACCATGAAAGACATGAATTTATCTGATCCACAACTTCTGGTTTCAGTAAGAACTAACGAAAACGTCAAAAAAGCTATTTAGGTCTGAGTAAGAACTAAAGACAACGTCAAAAGCTCAACTACTGAAGATAAAATTGCTGAAATTCTCTACTGAACCGAAAACCTGTACATGTAGAAAAAAATCTTGTGAGCTCGCTCAAAGTGTGTAATCACTCGCAACCCATCAAATATGCCATAATTTTATTCTTTCTGGGTTCGACATCATCCGTAACGAGAACAAGTTGAAGTCTATTCATCCGATACCACGATTCTCCAGCTCTACGAACACTCACTTTCCCATTAAGTGCCCTTCGCACTTCACAGCCCTGAAGGGTACATTTTAATTCGGAACCTTTATTACGACACCTAATTCAATTTCCAGTCCATTTTCGAAACGAATGGAATAGCTTGATCACTCGAGGTTCGCGAAATTCCGGCAAGGGTCAAACGCATTTGCCGCTTATGAATTATGCCCGTGCTCCAGACGTCGTTCTGCCGTCGTGAGCCTGGAGACGGCGCTACAAAAAACTCATACATGAGAGCAATGGCTAATGATTTCCTGAAATATAGCGTCGGTTCGCGCCGCTTCAATCCTTTGTCTTGGACTCGGGGAGATGAAAGAGACTCACACATGCAAGTAGGTTGTACACCCTGTTGTCAATCGGGCGTGTTAAGGGTTGTTATCACCATAGCTTTTTTCGATTTTTTATAGCGACATGGTTGGCAACGATGTTAGTCACCTTTATACATCCTAATGGGTGAGGTGGTTATCTTGATACATCCACAGTGGGACTCACAGTGGGCTACAGTTAATGAATGTTTTTAATATCTCGTGCTGTAGCCTCAGGGAAACTTCAGGGTTCCCATCTTGGACCACTTTTATTTATATTTGTCGTAAATTTTGTCGTTCTGCCGTCGTGAGGCTGGAGACGGCGCTACAAAAACTCATACATGAGAGAAATGGCTAATGATTTCCTGAAATATTGAAGCTTTAATCCTTTGCCTTGAACTCGAGGAGATGAAAGAGACTCACACGTCAAGTAGGTTGCACAGCCTGTTGCCAATCGGGCTTGTTGATGACTTGTTAACGGTTGTTATTACCATCGCTTTCCTAAATTTTTTATAGCGACAAAGTTGGCAACGATGTTAGTCACTGTTATACATTTCAATAGGTTAGAGGGTTATCTTCATATATCCACTTCCACAGGAGATCTCAAATTGTTACAGTTAATGAATTTTTTTAATATCTCTTGCTGTAGCCTCAGGGAAACCTCAGGGTTCCCATCTTGGACCACTTTTATTTATATTTGTTTGAAATTTTGTCGTTCTGCCATCGTGAGCCTGGAGACGGCGCTACAAAAAACTCATACATGAGAGCAATGGCTAATGATTTCCTGAAATATAGCGTCGGTTCGCGCCGCTTCAATCCTTTGTCTTGGACTCGGGGAGATGAAAGAGACTCACACATGCAAGTAAGTAGGTTGTACACCCTGTTGTCAATCGGGCGTGTTAAGGGTTGTTATCACCATAGCTTTTCTCGATTTTTTATAGCGACAAGGTTGGCAACGATGTTAGTCACCTCTATACATTCTAATGGTCGAGGTGGTTATCTTCATATATCCATATTAGGTCTCAAATTGTTACAGTTAATGAATTTCTTTTAATATCTCTTGCTGTAGCCTCACTTTTATTTATATTTGTTTGAAATTTTGTCGTTCTGCCACCGTGAGCCTGAAGACGCCGCTCCAAAAATCCATACATGAGAGAAATGGCTTATGATTTCCTGAAATATAGCGTCGGTTCGCGCCGATTCAATCTTTTGTCTTGGACTCGGGGAGATGAAAGAGACTCAAACATGCAAGTAAGTTGCACACCCTGTTGCCAATCGGGCGTGTTGATGACTTGTTAAGGGTTGTTATTACCATCGCTCTTCTCGATTTTTTATAGCGACAAGGTTGGCAACGATGTTAGTCACCTCTATACATCCTAATGGTTGAGGTGGTTATCTTCATATATCCCTTGTAGGTCTCAAATTGTAACAGTTAATGATTTTTTTTTAATCTTTTGCTGTAGCCTCAGGGAAACCTCAGGGTTCCCAACTTGGAACACTTTTGTTTATATTTGTTTGAAATTTTGTCATTTTGCATCGTGAGCCTGGAGACGCCGCTACAAATACCCATACATGAGAGAAATGTTGGATGTTAAGGTGGACGCTCACTTGGTCAAAGGGACGCAAAGCGTTGTTTTCCGTCGAAGAAGTTTGCACCTAATCGAATGGGTAGACGCTCACTTAGAAGGGGTGAAGCGAAGAGCAGCGAGGAGACGTGAATGATCCTTGGGGCATGTGTGCGACAAATTTGTCGAGGCGGTCCTCAAGTAGGTAGTTGGCGGCGGGAATCAGATTCGTGACCCAAGTTCGGTTCGCTGTATTCCCAACTCAAGGAAAAGTTTGCGATTTTTAAAAACATTTTATTTTCAATCGGGCTTGTTGATGACTTGTTGAGGGTTGTTTTTACCATCGCTTTTCTCTACTTTCGATTTTTCATAACGATTGACACTCGGATTGACATCAGTTTAATTGAGGTTGTGTCACAATAGGCCTGAAATTGTTACAGTTAATGAATTTTTCACCATCTCTTATTGTAACCTCAGGGCAACCTCAGGGTTTTCACCTTGGCCAGAAGTGTAATAAAATTCTTTGAAATCATGACTTCTATCGGAAAAAAACCATCATTCAGCGATCAGACTATTTCCAAAGACTTTTTTTTATTTATAAAGACGTCTGGCGATTATCTAGTGATAAGTTGAATAGAAATTATCGTAGAAATGTATACAATCACGGCAAATGAAAGTAAAAAGTCCATGCAATTCATTTTTTGTTGAGCTCGACTCACGTGAGATTTTTCTGCATAAATTTCTTGTGTAATTACTGAAAATGACATGGAATGCGATAAATGAGTTTTGATAACTTTTGTATTCGTTTAAACCCCATGCTATGTCTTTCATTGCAATTCCTTTTTATAAATATCTGTCCATATCAAGATATTTCTCTGTTGTCATTCAATTTCAATAAACCTCATCATCATTTTTTCACTCTGAGCAAAATTTCGTTGTCATTTGATGTTCAGTTCAATATTTCTGAATTTATGCGAAAGATTTAAGGGGATAATTCCTCAGAATATTTCACGAAAGCAAGTAGGTACATATAAATGTAGTTCCGGAAATGAATTGTTTCCAAGATGGGTGTTGAAGTTTTACTTAAAAACTGGCTGAAAAAGTGGTACGCCACTGAGATTTTTTGAACTTACAATTTTTTTTTGATTATTCGTTCAGATTATGACGAAAAATCTCGTGTGGTGCTCCGTTTGTATGTAAAAAATAAAACATCTTGACGTAGTATCTATACCACATAATGTGTTGAAGTAACGACTAATACGAGTTAAGATGTTTAATTTTCTTAAATAAAAACGGCACCCCACACGAAAAGAAAGCAGAAGAGATTTTTTCATCACTAATTGAACGAAGAATTCAAAAATAATTGTTAGTTTACAATATATCACTGGCGTACCACTTTTTCAGTAAGTTTTTGAGTAAAACTTCAACACCCTGTACCTTGAAAACAATGCATTTCCGGAACTACATTTATGGAAGCTTTCTTTCATAAAATATTCTGAAAAATCATCTCCTTAAATCTATCGCATCAATTCAGAAACACCCTGTATACCCAGTTTTTAAGGAAACCCAGATTCAACAATAATCTTCTAAATTCTATTCTTGCTATTAATTGTTCCGAAATAAAAGTGAACCAATATTATTTCATTATTGCATATAAACGCACACATGATTCAGATTTCTGTTGAAAATCGAATCATATGCTTCTTCTGATCTTGGGTCGCATTATTCACAATAATTATGACGACTTATTGTCGCTCAAGAGATAACAGACAATAAATATGCAAAAATAAATACGACAAATTATAATATAATTATAATATCACATTGACCCCTTTGATCCCTTAATCGTTTATTATGACCCGGACTTTTTTTGGATATATCAATCAATAATTAATGGTAATCATTATTTTGTTTTTGAAGTAATTGTCTGAATCTAACGACAAATTTATTGATCTTCATTAGTAGGAGGGGCGAAAGCTTACGGAATGAATACTATGAAGTTTAAATGACTTTTCAAGTTCTCTCATCAAATGAATCATTATCCGTTTTTTCAGATTTACAGTTTTCCACTCGGTTTTCCATTAGTAACAATAGTTCTTCAAGATTTGAACAGAAACGCTTTATTGGATAACAGAATGAGTCCAATGGCACCTGGGATATAAAAAGAATTAAATATATACCATATATGAAATATAAAAAAACAAGGAAAAAGCTTCTGTTTCATTGTCAGTGCTGTGCATTGTTGTTGTATTGATTTGATTAGTTCCTTCATGTATGAACAAACACAAAATATAAGTCCATTGTGGCAGAGAACGACGAAAAAAATTTGAATAATTCAAACTTTCATACCCAACTATCGAATGAACTAGGTAAATGATGGTAAAATCGAGGGTAAAATAATGAATGAATGAACCTCGGAATAAACCTCGGAATAAACACTTCAATTCTATTTCCGAATTTCGAGAACCATCTAGGTGAGTTTTCACTTCAATTCTTCAGTAAATGTAGGGCTTCATTTGTATTTTTATTAGGAAAATTAACACAGAGGAATTCACTTTTTTCCTTCAAATACATATGGAGTCTCGAACTGGAAAGAAAATTTTCATCCAACTAATTATTGAAAATGTAGATGAAATTATAATGCCTCTGTCGAAAATATTAGGTGCGTAAGCATCACTATTTGAATTGACCTCGAGATGGACCGATTTAGATTAGAAATATGTAACTAGATATTGGGTCGAATGTTTCGAACTATTCCGCGATTCAGCACATAAGTACTTGAAAGAATTATGTGCTGAATCGAAATTTCAATGATGCCAACATCACTCGGTTCTTATTGTAAAAAAATTATAAAATCTTCCTCAATTCTGTAATGAATTCGTAATGGCATAGGTAACCGGTATGCCAAAACAACCATATAATATTTTAGTATCTCACTCGGTTACCCTGAGTTTGTATGGTTATTTTTCATTGTTATGTGTTGATACTCCTTTCACAAACTTATCTATTATATCTGCCAACTCCACAATGCAAAAACCGAGGCAAAAACTGTTTTATCCACGACTATTGTGAAATCCGTCCATTGTACGTCTCTGTGCTCGGCCATAATAATACCCATTAATCACAAGGGAATAATGAGATTTTAAATCACTGCTGTCAGATGCTTCATAGATTCATCTTCGATATAATATTCTTTAAATTGGTATTTCTTCGGTATTCTAAAGTACTCCAACTAACAATATGGGTATACCTTGTCAATCTAGGGCCAAATCTACTTTCATTATATCAATTAAAGCTTTTTGATTTCAGAATATACAATTAAATGACCAAAAATTTCCCATGTGTCAGCTTGACTTTTTCCACGCTTGTCATAGAAGGGTCTTGTCGCGGTCGCGAAATGTTTAAATCTTCAGGAAATATATTCAGTACTCGTGAATAAAGTATAATATTATGCTACTCGTGAATAATAGCTATCGTTATACGCTCCTTGCATAATAGGTATACAGTATTGTCAGACAAGATTTTTCAATACAAAAATCACTCAACAAAATTCATGGAAATATTCAAATAATTTCAATGAACATTCAGAGAATTCAAGAAAATAATGTACTTACAATAGAGCACTAGAAAGATGGGTATGCCAGACAGGCTGACTGGGTCCAACCATAGACTCGAAAATTACAGATGGTAATGTCAATTTCTCAGTTATTGTGCTCTTTTGTTAGTTGCGTGCTTTTTTTGAAGAATAGTTAATAGAAAGTATTGATTTTTTATTCAAAACAATAAAGTTGGAGACTAGACAGGTAAGCATAAGCATTTATTCGATTACAGATTTCATTTCATTCGAATTGTTCTGTAATTTTCGAGTCTGAGGTTGGACCCAGCATGGCTGTCTGGTATACTCCCCTTTTCAGAGCCTTACTTACAATACTCGTAAGAAGTCTTATTCTTATCGTTCGTACAATCAATTTCTGAAGTAACTAATGAAAGAATGTCAATGCCAGCTGAACTTCTATTATGAATAAGTATCACAAAGCCTAATGAATAATTCGATAAAAATAATTGGGAATCAATAAAATCAAAGCTTAACGTCATCTTAACTGCAATATATTTTGATTATTAGGTAGGACTTTTTCGATACTCAAAATGAGGAAAAAATTGTCTGAGCTATCTGAGCCAAACACCCAGTACCTAAAAATTCATAACTTCATTAGTGATAATTTCTTCTTGAAGTTATGCAGATATGTATGTATGAAGATGCAGTTGCAAAGTCGCTATAAAAAAATTGGTCTCAAAGTATTAATGAATCATTCGACGAAATTATCATGAATCACACAAAATTTAACAACTGTCAAATCTGCAAATTGAATTAAGTAGATCAATCTTCCTCATTAGAATAAGGTTATATGATTAATGACTGATCTCAGACGAGCTACCTTTAGCTAGATATACATTTCGTTTCCAATATGATCTGATTTGTTAATCGAAAAGAAATTGCATGAAACAATATATAACCTCAATCCAATATTTTCTCCCAGATGCAGAATTTCCTTAAGAAAATAAGTAAAGGAGATGGCTCATTCAAGAATGAATATTTCCAATAAGATGACTAAAGTCATAATATAACCTAGTACCTTCTAGATCACAAAAAACCGACACAATCCCAGAATGAGAAAAAGATTTCTATTATTCACAAAACAATCTCTTTTTGTTGATTCCACTCCCACACAGATTTCAACATTCCTGGTAGACTCCAGCTGTATCATTCAAGATTCAATGAACACTTCGATTGACATGTATACTAATCAGAATCAATGCATAAATTTCCTCATGAAAAAAGAAATGGAATTCCTGAATTGGAGTCAACAATATAATCGAACTCATTTGAACTTAGAGGTTATAATAAACATAAACAAATGGTTTATCAACAAATTGTTAAAAAATCATAACCAAGAAATCTGTCAAACTTACCGATAATATCGAGAAGAACTGTTATCCTTTTATCCAACTAACACGTGACTAATGAAACACGAATTAAAAAACGTTCACAGCCCGAAAAACAACACCGAAACTCGCGGAAAACATGAAAATCGACGACATTTCTATTGGAAAACAACAAAATCGAGTGGACCAGCGGCCATGCCATAAGTTGGAAAAGTGTACGGAGGCGGTGGCATCTAGCGGTGAAGCGGCAAAGTCGCGGTTGTCGATAAGACAGATCGCGTGGGAACGGTGAGTTATTGAACTTTCTGCCTTGGTGCAATGACAACTGCATCCAATAATGGGTGGTATACACTGCCCAAACAATAATTGTACTTGGTATTTTGCCGAAATATATCTGAAATTAGTGAAATTCTTGACTTCTCTTGAGTTTCTTTGTTGCATACAGATCAGTCTTGATGTTGTTATTTGCACAATCCCACGTATTAAAAAATATGTAGATATTAAACAATATCTAAGAAAAGCCCGAGAGCAGGTGCTTTTGTGCGCTCTTTCATTGGTGGAGCAATAATACTATTACCTCAAAATTTTGTAGAGTACTTACTTGAGATTAATGTCGAGTAGGTATATGAATGCAAAATTTCTACACGATAGGAATTAAATCCTGAAAATTATTCACAAACTGAAATATGCTAAAAACTAATATAGTAATATATAATTAAAAGAATTCCAATTTTGTGTTTCTGATGATGCTGTCCTATTGAAATTATGCATAAACATTCAATATAGGTATTCATCTTCATTCACAAAATGAATTTCACCTGAATAGAATGTCTTGTTATGGAAATATGAAGATTCTTTTTTTCAATATTCCAATGGAATTTTCTATTGTTTCTATCAGCATTCTGCATGTGGCCGCAAAATTTCATTTCGATTGGTTTCGTTTTGTCTGAGATATTGAGGAACATATTTCATGGAACACTCTGTACGATTTGGCTAATAAACGAACTTAACCGCGGCATTTGGAAACCGAACTCACCCTGAAAATCTCAAGTCTCTAGGTCAATTCCTTCAAAAGTTATTGTACTTCCGGCTGGACATCAGAATTTAAATTGACCATTGATTCATCGCAATGGAGTCGCTCCCTAATCGTTTGAGGCCATTTTTCGCTTCAAAACTCGAAAACTGCAGACATTTGGGCAAAACGATATAGCACGCGTTCAAGTAGAACAAGCGCTCAAAAATAGATCATCAAAAACTTGTACAACTTGCTTTGAATGACGGCCATTGATATTTATGGAATGAAGCTTCTATTTTACTTGAATAAAAAAATCTGAAATGTTTACAGTTAAAGCAAACAGCTTTTTTTCAATAACCTACCGGAAAGCTATCAGTGAACTGTTTGTTGGTCTCCAATAATGAGATCCATTCAAGAAAAAATTAATTATTCGACAACCGAATCAGTCAAAAATAGATCAAATTGATGGTTTTCTGAGAACTGTCAATCATGACAAACATTTTCAAAGAGTAATGAAAGGTTATTTTTCTGAAAGTTATATGTCGTGAGTGTATTCATGACGGTGGCTGGTGAATGCTGGCCGAAACGTTGAGTAAAAGATGCAAAAGTAATGAAAAATTGCCCGAATTTTATTTCAAGAATTCAAGAGATGAATATGTGAATGATATTCTGAGATTTTGTCGAGTGATCAGTCTCAGACAGTCTGTTACTATGAAAAAACTCATAAATCTCACATCTCTTCTTCTTCTTCTTCTTCTCTGTGCGGTGCCTTACCGGCCGAACTGAGGCCTAGTGGCCCATTGTTCACCCGCATCATTCTACAGAGACACAGCTCCTCAGACACGAAGACAGAAATGTCGCGAGCCTGCCAGGAGTGGTCCCTCTCACCATAGGAATAGAAGGTGTTGGATTTCCTAGGTGTGTTGACCTTAACTCAGTAAGGTTTTCACAGTTGAACAAAATATGCTCAACCGTTTCATCAGTACTCCTGCACCACCGGCATAGGGAGCAGCTTATCAATCCCATTCTCTTCAAATGCTTGTTAAACAGGTGACCAGTCAATGCACCAGTCACCAGACTGAGTTGTTTCCTCTCCAGCAGCAGAAGCCTATTGACCTCAGATCGCGAGGACGGTTTCTCAATGAGAATCCTCGACCACCTCAGGCCCTCCCCTGCGCTCCATTCCGAGGAAAATTCCCTGTTCAGCCAGTTCCTGAAGAAACTTCTGACAGATGTGCGACAGATTGGCAGCGAAGGCTCCGGACCAACAAATGCTAATCCGGCTCCCCGCCTAGCCAGTTCATCTGCCTTGACGTTACCAGGTATATCCGCATGAGCCGGACACCAGATCACTTTCAAATCTCACATCTCATTGAAAAAAAAAATTTGGCTACACTGCTTCACTAGAAAAATGAAATCCTTTGGGGGAGAAATGTGAAAAAACTAATCAATCTCATATTACCTCATTGAAAACAAACTCGAATCTCCATAACCTTCATAATCACGGTGTGCTTATAGAAAAATGAAATTTTTTGGGGAAAAAATATATATTCTTTTGAAATCAAGAGCTAACATAGGTAATACAATACATAAAACAAAAATAAAAATCCCTAACTGAGGTTGGTGCAAAACGGGGTACCATACTATTTTTTCGTATAATACCAGAGCTCAGGGAAAAACCCCAGTAGAAAAAACCCTGTCTCGTCGTTTCAACAAAAATAACACTTAAAAACTATTAGAATATTGAAGGTTTTCTTCTTTATTTAGTCCAAATGAACGATAACCCTCTCCAGGATACCTTCGGAATTCTGAATCTGAAACGAAAAAATCAAAGCAGAAAAAAGAAACAGAAAAATTAAATGATTAAAACTCTATTAAATCTATTTGAAATTTACAACCCAATTCCAAAACGACTCGGTAACTTCATGTATAGCCCTTAGGCCATCCTGAAATTTAAATATGGAAAAATTATTTATAAAATTGTCTACTCTGCTTCTCCGCATTCGCAACTAGGACTCTCAACTGAATTCCATTTGAAAAGCATGCTATTACAACGGCCATGACCTGTTCTTATACGATTGAGAACAGTCCATATTTTCCTTGGAAGATCAAATCCAGGAACTTTATTCGAGGAAAAAATGAGAGCCGATGTCTGAAACAAAAAGTGGAAATAAAAATATAGAATAGCTGCGCAGTGTCATTATTCCAACCAGACAAGTTGGATAACTGCAACCGGACAAGCTGAAGAAAACACATGGTATGTTGTTTAATATTTCAGAAATTTGTGTTCCATTTCAAAAAGAAAAAGAATACCTAAGCAGAAGGTGAAATAAGAATTGATAAGAAAGGGATTTACGCACTAATTTACATGGAAGAAGGAATTGATGATTCTTCTCAAAGATCGAGCCGTCAAGTACATAGATAAATATTTGAATGATTTTTCATTTCTAAAATGTTGTCAAGTGATTTTCATCATTCTCAGAGAGCTTGTCAGTCTGAAAATTTTCATCAATCTCACTGTGAGGCGCCGCCAATCTATATAACTCGGTCTCCTAATGAAGGTGTTTTCAATAAGAGGTGTTATTTCGAATAGCCCGCTATTTCGGTAGATGTCACGTTTGAAGCTGTAATTTTTTTAAATTTGACAAGTATAAACTACTCCATTAATAAAAATGGAACGATACACGCTTCAAGAACGCATTGAAATTATTAATTTCACTTTGAAATGGTGAAAATTTGGCAGAGACGATTCGTAAAACTCGAACATTCTTGGGTCGTCTCGAAGCACCTTGTCGGACCGCAATAAAGAAATTGATGGAAAAATTCGAACTGTTGAGACAAGTTGATGATGTACAGAATAAAACCCGTGCACGTCGCTCAAGAATAGCCGAAAATATTGCTGCTGTAGCTGAAAGTGTTGAAGAAAACCCAGGTTTGCCCATTCCTCGTTTTTCTTTGGAATAAGGCATTCAACGAACGTCATTACACCGTATTTTGCATATACATTTGGGTCTTAAGGCTTATAAAGTTCAGTTAACACATGAACTCAGCCGGCCGATCATCAACAACGTCGTGTCTTTGCTGATTGGGTCGTTGAAATGCATGAAAATGATCCAGAATTCACAATTGGCCACCAAGATCTTGTGATTCAACACCTTGCGACTTCTTCCTTTGGGGCCACGTGGAAGAGAAGGTCTTCGCTAATAGTCCATCGTCGATTCAAGACCCCAAAGATGGAATTCGTGAGGCTATCGAGGACATGGGACAGCCACTTTGCGATTTGGTTATGGTAAATTTCATTAAAAGGATATTGTCCTGTAAGCGTGGTCGTGGTAGTCATTTGCCTGATGTTATTTTCCGTTATTAACGGCATAGCTTCTTCTTTATAATGAAATAAACATCCGATCATTTATATTGAAAAATGGCATTTTTCTTTCGATATCGAAATAACACCTCTTTTTGGAAAACCCTTTATTAAAATGTTTCAAGTGATTTCAGCATTTTCAGAGAGTTACCTTGAAAAAACACATCAATCTCATCGAAAAAAAAATTTGGCATCACTGCGAGGCGCCTCAAATCTCCATAACCCACATAATAACGGTCTCCTAATAGAAAAATGAAATCCTTTGAGGGAAAAATGTGAGACGATGTCTGAAACAAAAAGTGGAAAACGAATAGCAGCTCGCAGTCTATACGCCAACTAGACAAGTTGGATAACTGCAACCGGACGTCCTCCATTGTTGTCTCTTTCAATTATTTCTTGTCCGCTTTCCCAACTTGCATGGAGTAAATGTCTGGACCATTCCAGACCGCGGATGTTTCGCATGGACGGACAACTTGTGCGATTTTGTCTAGAGAAACTTCGAAATTATCTAGGATTGACAATGACTTATGTGGGTGGGATGAATGCAGCCATTTTGTTCGTTTTCTCTAAGGATGCAGTGTAGAATTCAGTGGCGTAGTTATCGTTGTATCAGGTTTTACCATAGAGATAGAATAGTATAGAGTTGCTATATCAATAAAATGAAAGTGGTATCAGATTCCGCCATATTACTGCGATACGTCGAATTTTGACAATCATTTAATTTTTTCTAAAAATAGTGATTTTTGTACATTTTTCAAGTTAAATTGAGATTTCTTGTGCTTAATAAACAATAATAAAATGGTATCGTGTGCTGTATGGCTTTCTACAAGCAGAGAAGGGACAGATAAGAAAAAAATTAGAGGAAAAACATATCACAGGTAGGGATGAGTACTGAACAGATCCGCATTCGAAATTTTTGCAAGTATGTCTTGGTAATCTGATATCTTTTTATATGTGCATATTATCACCTGAAGAAAAATTGTTTATTTGATATTCAATTGACCTTATTTGAACAGGATTCCTAAAGACCCAACACGTCGTATTTTTGGGTGAAATTCGTAAACAGAAAAAACTGGCAACTTAATTCAACCCTGAACTTTCAGCCATATTGGTAATATACATAGAGATAGAATAGAGAAGAGACGCTATAACATACAATTGTGTAAGGAAAAATGGAACCACTGGGCGGGGCTTATATATTACCAATATGGCTGAAAGTTCAGGGTTGAATTAAGTTGCCAGTTTTTTCTGTTTACGAATTTCACCCAAAAAATACGACGTGTTGGGTCTTTAGGAATCCTGTTCAAATAAGGTCAATTGAATATCAAATAAACAATTTTTCTTCAGGCGATAATATGCACATATAAAAAGATATCAGATTACCAAGACATACTAGCAAAAATTTCGAATGCGGATCTGTTCAGTACTCATCCCTACCTGTGATATGTTTTTCCTCTAATTTTCTTATCTGTCCCTTCTCTGCTTGTAGAAAGCCATACAGCATACGATACCATTTTATTATTGTTTATTAAGCACAATAAATCTCAATTTAACTTGAAAAATGTACAAAAATCACTATTTTTAGAAAAAATTCAATGATTGTCAAAATTCGACGTATCGCAGTAATATGGCGGATCTGATACCACTTTCATTTTATTGATAGCAACTCTATACTATTCTATCTCTATGCATATTGGTAATATATAAGCCCCGCCCAGTGGTTCCATTTTTCCTTACACAATTGTATGTTATAGCGTCTCTTCTCTATTCTATCTCTATGGGTTTTACACACCTGATTTAATGTTAACCCAATTCTCATCATATGTTCCCCAAAGATTTAATGTCTAAATCCATACTAATATTATAAATGCGAAAGTAACTCTGTCTGTCTGTTACTCTTTCACGCCTAAACGGCTGAACGGATTTTGATGACATTTGGTATGGTGATTGATGATAACCTAGAAATGGTCATAGGCTATAAATAATCACGCCATCGTTCTTAGGGGGTAGGCAGTAGGCAGATAACTAAATTGAGTTAGTGATTTTTAGTAGTTTTTGTTGGGACTTTTGCTCTTTCACGTCTAAACGGCTGAACAGATTTTTATGAAATTTAGTAAGGTAATAGATGTTTACCTAAAAACGGATATAAGATCAAAATGAACACGTCATCGTACTTAGAGGGTAGGAAGTAGGCAGAAAACTGAATTGAGTTCGTGATTGTTTTATGGTTTTTGCTGGGAGTTTTGCTCTATCGCGCCTTAACGTCTGAACGGATTTTTATTAGACTTGGTTAATATAAAATAGGATCCTAGGCACGGATACAGGCTACTTTTTACGGCGGAAAAATACCTCATTCCCGCGTAAATCTAGCGTGATCGTGTCAAGAAGCGCATGACGCCATAGCTACTGAAATGATTCTGATGTTTTTTTTAAACTGAGTGTTACTTAGACTTCAAGTTAGTATTTGATCACTTTTCTAACTTAGAGGGTCGGTAGGCGCCATAATTTAGGGAATTTATGATAAAATTTTGATGCAACTGTCTTTATTTAACATTTTTACTTGGATCGAATTACCGTGCGAAGCCGGGGCGGGTCGATAGTACTTACATAAGTTAGAAGCAGTTATCATCACTGTTCATTCCATTCATCGTATAAGTCTTCCATCTTGCATATGGCCGCAATATTTCATTTCGATGGGTTTCGTTTTGTCTGAGATATTGAGGAACAAAAATTTCAGACAAAACGAAACGGCATGAAATGTTGCGGCCATATGCTAGATGCTCATAATGAGCTTCATGCAAAATTTGTGTCCATAGTGTACACAGAACCATAGAAAATTCAATTGAAATATTGAAAATAAGAAACCTAATATTCACATTGAAAAATATCCGATTCGATAAATTTTTTTTTGTGAAAGAATACTGATATACTGAACATTCAAGCAAAATTTCAAGAGGATCGCATCATGGGAGTCAAATAATTTAATTATTTATATTATTGAGTTATAGAGTATACCTTACTTTCAATTATAATTTGAGCTAGAACGGGTTGTCGCAGAACAAGCTGTGGTAGTACAATTTGTAGGAAATTTTATTTACTTTCATTTTGTATGGAATGGTTTTTCACGAAAAGTTGATAGTTTTCGAGTAATAAGCAAAAAACTGACCAAGAATGAGATTTTTATTCCATTTTTGTATTTTTGTCTATGTTCTATTTTGTTAGCAAATCTCAATTTCGGATTCAGCCCCCATAAAAAATGAAATAAATCAAAACTACCCCAGAACTTTCTGCTAGAAGCACAATTCGACTGGATTACTTCGGATCTAATCAACTTTGACACATTTCCTTTACGATAATGATGATCACACATTTTCCACATGCAAATTTGAAACCGACAAATATCAATTAAAATTAAACCGTTTCCTTTCAGAAAGAGGTTCTGCTCTCCTCATTACAGAAACGAAACCAACATACTACTGCCAAACTGTGGCACCCATCAAGCCAATCCTTGCAGAAGAACTTTAATTTTGCCACGTGCTTGATCGTCCATCGACATAATTAGAACAGGCGCGCATCGTCAATTTGTCCGGAAACGGAAGTTATTTGTAGTCCGGGTCGAGGGCCACCGCAGAATTCTATTTCCAGGAGTTTGATAGGAATCCAGACTGAAGCAACGCGAAGCCAATTAAGACTGCTGATATCCTGGGACGTATGTGGATGGCTGAGGGGTTACTGGCAGACAACTATCTCCATCTTTGTTCGTCAGGAGTAATCGGAATTGAGACACACCATAGAGTTTCGAAGTTATGCTCCTTTGTGTATAATGGGCCTTTCAAGGGGACTTCTGAACTGCGACAGTTGCCATATTGTTGGATTAGTTGGCATTTGTTCAGCTTGTTTTGTTGTGATTATTTCCCTCCACCAATCAGAAACGCGCTATTCTGAATCACAAATGGTTTCTAGATGAAAAACCTGTATATAGTCCGTTCACGAAAGTTTGAGCGCATAGTAGGCGTTTGTTTATTTATCTGAAGTTGGCAGTATTTGCTATCATAAAGTGAAATAAAGTCAACGTTGCCGAATGTACCCCTTACCTAACCTAACCTAAATATAGTCCGTTCACGAAAGTTTCAGCGCATAGTAGGCATTTGTTTATTTATCTGAAGTTGGCAGTATTTGCTGTCATAAAGTGAAATAAAGTCAACGTTGCCGAATGTACCTGGTCTCGTCCGACGAGCTTTCGAGTTAGCAGAGAACTCTATGCAATATTGACAACATTGCGTATCTATCTGACAAGAAAATAAACTACATAACCTTAAATTTCAATATACACAGTGGAATATGCCAAATTTCCATGGCCAACCGACGGCTCAACCTTTCGTGACCGGACTATAGCAACAGCTGTAAGCAGTTTTTAGAGTTTAGCCATGGCAAAACTTGACAGTTGTCAAATTAAGCCAAATAAATGTCTATAGTCCATTCACGAAAGGTTGAGCCGTCGGTTGGCCATGGAAATTTGGCACATTCCACTGTTTATATTGAAATTCAAATACTCATTATTTTCTTGTCAGATTGATACGCAATGTTGTGAATATTGCATAGAGTTTTCTGATAACTCGCAAGCTCGTCGGACGAGGCCGGGTGCATTCGGCAACGTTGACTTTATTTTACGTTATGTCAGCAAATACTGCCAACTTCAGATAAATAAAGAAACGCCTACTATGCGCTCAACCTTTCGTGAACGGACTATAGTTTTATGACTCAGTGTTTTTAAGAATCCGTAAAAAAAATTAAAAACTGTCAACTCGTCATCGCTTTTCAAAGGCTATATCTTGAAAGGGGGATCAATTCCGAAAAATATTTATACGAACTACCCTCACTTATTTTCATCGAGGAATCATCTCCCTAAGTCCCCAGCACTTGTTTACAGACACTCTGTATAGTCTCAAATTGCCCAAATAAAAGCTGATATTGTTCCAGTGATAGCGTTCTCCAGAGAAACGCATAATTTGCTTACGTTCATTCGTTACTAAAAAAATATTCGGCAGTTGATTTCGTATTCGGAGCCAAGCAGCGCTCCGAATTTATTCCGTTGTCATTGATCGAGAAAAGTTACAACGCTGTGGCTGTTTTATTCAATAAACGAGGCCTTATATCAGATTAACTGAACGTTCGGCTTGCAAAATAGCCGAATAAAATACTGGAGAAATACCAGCTTCTCCTTTAATTCGTACAAATATTGTTATGTGTTTCTTTCGAAAGTTTGCCAATGCAATGAGTTCAACGGTTGCTCCCAGCATGCTAATTCTGAGTTTTATCGATACCGTTCGAAGCAAATGTTTTTTCCCTGATGGAATGAGGGCTTCTTCAATTTCTCATTTTGATGTTCATGGAATAATAGGGTGAATTCTTCCCAATTGAATTGCGGTGGAGTTTTTCATAGATCTGAATAAATTAGAGATATATCATGCAGAATATATGGTGAAAGCTATTGTGATTGACACCTTAATGATATTGATACTTTCAGTAGGAGAATCCAGTTCCTTCTTTTACTGTAACACCAGGTTATTGTTACCGAACTATAGTTGAATGTTGATATTTTGATAATAACCTTCAAAATTTCAATAAATATCGATTGAATATTCGAGGAGACACCAATTTCGTCACATATTTGATAGTCATTGACATATTTCGATAGTAATTAACACCCACATGATAGTCATTGACATATTTTCATCTCACTTTTGCATCAATCATTTGGTTATGATATCATCCTGCTTTCTCTCATTCATACATTGTCATTTTATGGGTCAATGAGACATTCATACTGAAAATAATAGAGAAATAAAAAGAGAAGATTCTGAAAAAATTTTCTATTGTTTGGGAGGTTCAAGGATTTTAAATTTACATGTGGAAAATGTGTAATCATCATTATCGTGAAGGAAATGTGTCAAAGTTGATTAGTTCCGAAGCTAAACTATCTAGACAAGATTATCATTATCTTTCGAATGAGTTGGAGTTTACTTCACGTAGAAAGTTTCCCGATAGCTATTTTTTTTTTGATCAATAAAATATGTCATAACTGACATGTTTAATAGTAATGGTGGGTTTGCCGTTTCGCTTTCGTTTCAGACATTATGGCGACAAAATTTGAGTTTAGGAAAACTTCATTTTTCGGTCGTAAGGATGCGCTGTACAAGAATATCTTACTGCGGAATTCAAATTCTTATCTTCTGATGTCGAAATATTGTGTTTCAATTAACCTCAATACTATCACTCGACCTGATAGCACTGTGAACGACATTCGAAATATTAATTCGCATGAATTTATCATTCGATGGTGTTTCTTCACGGTTGCCGAAAAAATAGTGTACCTACGCATTACACCCGAAATAGTATATAACATTACTAGCAAGGTAAGAGGGTTTTTACTGGCGAATGGAGGATATAATCGACGAGCCGCAGGCGAGTCAGTTACCTCCTTGAGCCAGTAAAACTCGTTACCTTGCGTGTATTGTTTTATATTTTATTTGTTTCTCGTTCTGACGAAAAAGGCCAGATCCAAATGAAACAAGGTATGAATATCGTTTTTTAATACTTTCATAACGTTTATTACCTACTAAAAATATTTGTTCCAGGAACGATGAAATTTGAAGGATGAATGAAATTAGAAGCAAGCACGTGAAAAAGAAAACAAATAGATATGAATAAAACAAGGTACAAATATCGTTTTTGAATAGTTTGAGAACGTTTATTGAGAAATACATTTGTTCCAGGAACTCCGAAATTAGAAGGATGAATGAAATTAGAGGCAAGTACTTGACAACTGTCAATGTAAATAATACTACTAACTTGTAAAAATTTTGCAAGTTAACTGTCAGTTTTACAAGTTAGTGACTTGATAAAATAAACTTTCTAGATTGATATTGCGTTTTTGGAAACTGACGTTTACAAATGAGAAACAAATACCTAAATGTTTTTTTTTGACTCGCGGACTTCCATTCCGTCTATTCGTCTAAAAAAACCTATTTTCCGGACTTGTTACGTAAAGAATTATTTTGGAGAATCTTTTACTGATACGATTCTAACGAAATTCAGCTTGACAATGCGCCTCGCTGTCTTTGTTCTGAATATGTATTAAGTTTGAAATTGATCGAATTTGTAATTTCGTTACTATTAAAAAAAGAATAAAACGAAGTTTAAATGGGAGAAGCCGATCAACCGATTTAACGTTAAACAAAAGCATATAGACACATCTCATGTGGGACTTCACTAAGTTTCATAATTTAAAACTTAAAGTGTCAGTTGCAGGAACGTCCATTAAAATTTAAAGGTCCATTAAACTCTTAATCCTCCATTATTACAAGGAACTAATGGAGGATTAAGGGTTTAATGGACCTTTAAATTTTAATGGACGTTCCTGCAACTGAGCAATAGTCTTCATAACAAGCGTTGATAAAGAAACGAATAGTTCCGGAACTTTGACGATGTTGTAACTAACTTTACATATGTACAATGAAGAGTCCAAATTCCCTCCATTGTTTTTTCAATCATAATTATATGAAAAAGGATGTGAATAATGAAGATTGAATTAATAATATTTCAATAGATTAATAATTGCGCTTACCTGTAAGGCAACTACATCTTGTTTCAATGCAAGCATTTGTTTTCTTGTGTCCACTAAATTTTATTAGGTGAAAAAGATGCAGGTTCGATGAAAGTTTCATCATAAAAAGAGTTTAGTTCTTCGGGCCGAGCCTGTGGTGTTGTTCTCTCTAATCCAATTAAACATAATTTCTGAAAATCGCTGGGAATTCCTACTCATAAATTTCGCTAATAAAAGGCGCGTGTGCTCAATATTTATGCTTGGAGACACGCAAATGAAAGCCCAGTTCAAACTGACGACCAACACCAACGTCCAACAGAAGAATACTGAAATTCCGATCAGGGTGAATAACAAAAAAATCAAAATCTCAACGAATAAATAAATTGCCACTAGTTTTATTACTGAAATTGTTAAACAGTTTCCCCAAACTTCCGAACATTGAGAAAAGTAGACCTGTATCCGAACTAATCAACCGAATTTGTACATAGAATTTAGGATATCAACACAAGGTGTGACCTTCCACACAACCAGGTTCGCTAATTTTGCAGACTGCTGTTTGAACAAGTTTGTCTCGCAGATGTATTCTGAAACATCACAGGTGCCAGGAAATGCTAATGAGACAAATGCAAAGGGGCTCAGTGCCAGCTAAAGACCTCTATTAATTCAAGCGGTTGGAAATTAGCTCAAATACTGGTATAGGCAAATCAAGCTAAGCGATACGCCCTCTGGTGACGATCTGACTAACTTTTAATATTGACATGATTCTTTCATTTTGCATTGTGTTGTCGTGATTTATGTGAATATTTAACATTATTAATAATTTTTTAAGTATAATTCATTCAAATCGCTATTGTTCAGTTCATCAGTGTTCTTCCTGAGAAAAAAGAATTCTAAATAATATACATTTTCATGCCTTTTCTCAAAATAGGGGAAAATTTCGTGTTTGGGTAGAAATCGAGGAGTAAATTGACAAAGGGTTGATGAATCGACGAAAAGCCTGGCAATTGAAAATTAAAATCGGTAAACCAATAACAGGAAATATGAATGTTTGCTCCTTGCATTTTGTAGATGACGATTATTTTTATCAAGGTGAGAACGGATTACACAAAACTCTTAGGTTAGATTAGATTCATGAAGTTAATCGTTTACAGATCCCAGTTAATAACAAAGGTGGCCCGGAAAAGTTTATTTTATCACGGCATTTCACAAAACAGGGTGTTACATAATAGTATGTCACAACTTGAGGGAGTGAATCTACATGTATTTTAAGAAAAAAAGTTTTTATAAACATGGGTCCTTGAAAGCTTCGTTATGGAACTACAGGGTGTTAAAATTATATAGAAAAAAATGTTTTTTTTCTTCATAACCCCTGCAGTTTTCGAAATATTTAGTCGACATTTGGAATTTGAGATATTTTCAACTGCAGTCTCCATCATTTGCACGTCCTGAATCTTAAGTAGAAGAAAAATTAAACTTCGATATTGTTATTATTCCCGAACGTTTATGTCCGATAAACCGGGCGTCCATCTTGGGCCTAAAATTCCATGAAAATATCCACTGGCGCAGCTAGGGAGGGGGGCTTTGGGGCTGCAGCCCCCCCCCCCAAAGATTAATTTCTTCGTTATTCCTTTCTTCTTTATTTTTTTACAACTTTCGTTATTTGTTGTATCATCAAAAATTTTTCAGTTCAGCCATCCCCAAAACAAGATCCTGGCTGCGCCACTGAAAATATCAATAAATAAAAAAGCAATAAAAATGATAAAAGCGATTATGTATGAATAAAAGCAATAAATTATACTGCATTGAAGGCAGCATAAGCAAGAAACAGCAAGAAACTAAGGATATAAAAAAATAAACATGTTATCAAGAAGGTTAAGAGAAAAATTACAGGTTGTAGGAAAAAAGAAAGAAAGAACAGAAGTATGCTCTGTTTGTAAACATTTGGATAGCACTATGACATTCGGTGGCGGTGTCGTTCATTTGTTAGTTGAGCTCATGTTGAGAGTATTAGTGCTGAAAGAGCTTCAGTTCAAGGGCGGATTTACGGGAGGGTAATGGGGGTAATTACCCCCCCATGAATATCGAAAACCTTAATAAAAGTTACGCAACGTGGTGCATATATTTTAATTTGTTTGTTTTTTTTACTTATATTACTTTACTTCTATTTTTCTTATTATATTATTCCTCCTAAATATTTTGATTAAATTTTTTTCAAGTGTTGAACTTGATCTATTGATTTTGAATCATAACTACCCCCATGAAAAAAAAGCTACATCCGCCCTTGATTCAGTTTGAATATTTGCATGGTCGATTTAACCCTTCAATGTGGTCGATATTACCTTATGCTTTTCTTATTTTTTATAGACTGTTTTATGGAAAAATTACACAAATTTTTGAAGAACCAAAAGAACGCCTTCATACTTTAAGAAGTAATCAAGCAATTTGTCTGTTTTGATCATATCAATAAAAAGATAAGAGGGTGATATTTTGATTAGAGACTTAAGTAGTCGATATTCCCCCACTCTCGGCTAACCCTTCAGTTTCTTGCTGGTGTATACCCACACTTTCAATTATTCTACTATTACTCCAAGACAGACCTAGTATATCACCCGGAATATATTCGTTTTTTCTCGTTAAGAGAAGGAACATAAAGAAACCTGTCTTCCGCTGCAACAACGATTACAAAACGCTCCTCCAGTATTTCAAACCCCACAGCGCACCATAAATACACGAAACAAGCAAAAAATGAATTTTATGGCCAATTTAGTTATTCAGCAATATAAACGATTTATGTCCAACACTCACACTTGAAATTTTATTTCACCCAGAAGTTATTCGGAGACATTTGCTGAAAAATTCATTCTGGGGTGTTATTTTTTAATGGGTCATTAGGTATTCAGAAAATTCTCGTTTTGTTTCGGAAATGGAATTGGTCAAACATTCCGTTTGTAATGGGCGCCAATTAAGGATTTTTGTGATGGGTACTTTGGTATGAAGGTTTCTATCGGATCTGCCGAATGAAATTGGGTAATTCTTGACAGTTCGTTGTTTCAGAGTTTTGTACGTAATGGAACTATCATCGTTTGGCATGTTCTGGAATCTCGTCCCAGACAATTGTTTTAGAAAAATTTCCCCTTATTCGAACGAATTTTCTGTCGTAGCTTTGTTTGAATTAATAACAATGGAAATTTCCAGCCTGTTCAAATGTAGAATTTCGTTCATATGACAGCATTAAGAATGATGTTATGAATATACCTATTCAATTAGTCACTTGAAATTTTAATGTTCCCCTTAGTAAGGAGTGTGATAGCTGTTCGCTAGGGGGTGTGAGAAATCACACCCTTTCCAAGCGCTCAAGTCGACAGAGAATGAAAAAAATTCAGGGGAAGAAGTGAACAGGTTTGTTAATTCTTCCTTTTTAGTGATAGGATGTAGTTAACAAATTCACCTCTTCCTCTGAGGTATGGATTTGAAAACAGATCTATTAACATCAATGTTTTCGGTGGATATAGAATCACCTAATTTTCATCTTTTTCTTATGCTTATCTCAACTTTGACCGAAGATGAAAATAGATCGACATTATAAAGGGTTTTCCAATAAGAGGTGTTATTTTGATATTCAAAGAAAATGGCACTTTTCAATAAAAATGATTGGATATTAATTTCATTATAAAGAAGAAGGTATACCGTTAATAGTGGAAAATAACATCAGGCAAATGACTACCACGACCACGCTTACAGGACCATATCCTTTTAATGAAATTTTCCATAACCAAATCACAAAGCGGCTGCCCTATATCCTCGATTGCCTCACGAATTCCAACTTTGAGATCTTGAATCGACGCTGGAATATTGGCGTAGACCTTCTCTTTCACGAAGTCGCAAGGTGTTAAATCACAAGATCTCGATAGCCAAGTGTGATCACCTCTTCGAGAGATAACACGGTCCGAAAACTTTTCCCGCAGAAGATCATTGGTTTCGTTGCTTGTCCAGATCAATACTATCCAATTTCGGCCATAAAAAATTATGAATCATGATTCGATAGCGCAGTCCATTTCCGAAAAAGTAAACTCCAATGACTCCGGCGGACCATAAACTGCACCAAACAGTCCCACGTTGAGGATAGAGAGGCTTTTCAACAATAACTCTTGGGTTTTTCGAGCCCCAGATGCGACAATTCTGCTTGTTGACGAAGTCACCGAGATGGAAATGGGCCTCATCACTCAAGATGATTTTTCTATGGAATTCCGGATAATTTTCATGCAATTCAACGAACCAATCAGCAAAGCCACGACGTTGTTGATGATCGGCCGGCTTGAGTTCTCGAGTTAAGTGAACTTTATAAGCCTTAATCCCAAATCTTCATAAAAAATACGGTGTAATGACGTTTGTGAAATGCATTATTCCGAAGAACGACGAGGAATGGACCAACCCAAGTTTTCTTCAACACTTTCGGCTAAAGCAGCATTATTCTCTTGTCCCAATAGCTCGAATTTTTCCACCAATTTCTTTATTGCGGCCCGACAAGGTGCTTCACGACGATCCAAAAATGTTCGAGTTTAACGAACCGTCTCTGCCAAATTTTCACCATTTTTATAGTGAATTTTAATAATTTCAATGCGTTCTTGAAGCGTGTATCGTTCCATTTTTATTAATGGCGTAGTTTCTACTTGTCAAATGTCAAAAAATGACAGCTTCAAACGTGACATCTACCGAAATGGCGGGCTATTCAAAATAACACCTCTTATTGGAAAACCCTTTAATACAGTGCTGAAGAAGATCAGCGCCACCCTGAAACCCTCCGTCCCGAAACTGGCTTCATCATGTCGCCCCAGCACCAGCCCATCAAGTTGACACTGCGAAGAGTCTCATCATTCACCGTCGAACTGGCACCTAGCACGTCCCGTTCACGGAAAATTCCTGGAAATGCATCTTTGTAAGGGTGAAAAATTGTAATTTCGTCGTATATCTGTTTCCGGCAAGCCGACTTTTATGGCGGAAAGGAGCGAGAAAGTGGGTCATTGAAGGCGTGCGGCTGGAATCTTTGATGTGAAAATACGTCCTAAATCAAGGATTGAAACAGAGCGGGAATTGGAGTGGGTTTACGAAACCCCGTCGGATGAAGGAATGGCACTTCATAAGGGACATCAAAGGTATATTGTTCGGCAGACGCACGTACCTGGGAATATCCATCAGGATTTCGGGAAAGTGCTGTAACCTGTGAGTTGACAGGTGTTTATGGCGGCCACTTTTGTTTCCTCGGGAAATACATGATGTATCCATTAAAGGTTTTCGATCGATAAAAATTGGTTTCCCTGCTGTTGAATTAATATCGAGTTCATCCACTTTCACATGTCACAGGGGATTGGTCTTAAAAGACTCGGTTATCTCTATAAATTTCTTGAGATCTGGCTTCACAAAATTTCCATTATATCAAACAATATTGCTTCATTATTATTGCTATAAGAACTGTGGTCTTTTTGCCTAGGTAGCTTTCCGGGAAGTGCGAATATGGAGATCTGTCCTCTACCCTTATCATTTATGGAAACCCAAGATGGTCGTCAATGACGTTGATGAAACCGACCACCACCTTGGCCTTGGACGTTAGCTCTTAGGTGTCCAGGACCAGTTTCTACGTATGAATTGTTCTTTGGTCAGCCAACTGCTGTGTTCAGATATTTTTGCTTCTTATATAGGGATCCTGAAAATCTCATCTCCTGCCTTTCCCACAGTGCCCCATCGGCAGTCCCACCAGAAGCTTTTTTGTATATGTAGGTAGGTGAAATCATCACGAATTTTTTGGCCTGAGTGAGTTCAGGAGTGTTTCTCCAGATGGTAACGGAGAACCATAAATTTTTGCGTATTTTTCGAGAGAACAGCAGTTGAATTAAAATCGAATTCATCCACTTCGAGCTGAGTCGTCATAATAAGTTTTTGTGCACTAGTTCTTACGAAACCCCGTCGGATGAAGGAATGGCACTCCATAAGGGACATCGAAGGTATATTGTTCGGCAGACGCACGTACCTGGGAATATCCATCAGGATTTCGGGAAAGTGCTGTAACCTGTGAGTTGACAGGTGTTTATGGCGGCCACTTTTGTTTCCTCGGGAAATACATGATGTATCCATTAAAGGTTTTCGATCGATAAAAATTGGTTTCCCTGCTGTTGAATTAATATCTAGTTCATCCACTTTGACATGTCACAGGGGATTGGTCTTAAACGACTCACAATAACTTTCGAAAGGATTGTCCTTGAGACTTGAAATTTTCTGGATGAGTTCGGGTTTCCAATGCCTCGGTTGAGTTTGTTAACCAGCCAAATCGTACAGGGTGTTCCATAAAATATGACCATTCTAAATATTCTTTCCTCAATATCTGTATGTATCCATTAAAGGTTTTCGATCGATAAAAATTGGTTTCCCTGCTGTTGAATTAATATCGAGTTCATCCACTTTGACATGTCACAGGGGATTGGTCTTAAACGACTCACAATAACTTTCGAAAGGATTGTCCTTGAGACTTGAAATTTTCTGGATGAGTTCGGGTTTCCAATGCCTCGGTTGAGTTTGTTAACCAGCCAAATCGTACAGGGTGTTCCATAAAATATGGCCATTCAAAATATTTGTTCCTCAATATCTCAGACAAAATGGAACCGATCGAAATGAAATGAAAACTTTTGTTTCCTCGGGAAATACATGATGTATCCATTAAAGGTTTTCGATCGATAAAAATTGGTTTCCCTGCTGTTGAATTAATATCGACTTCATCCACTTTGACATGTCACAGGGTATTGGTCTTAAACGACTCACAAAAACTTTCGAAAAGATGGTCCTAGAGTTTTGAAATTTTCAGGATGAGTTCGAGTTCCCAATACCTCGGTTATGTTTGTTAGCCAGCCAAATCGTAGAGGGTGTTCCATAAAATATGGCCATTCAGAATATTCGTTCCTCAATAACTCAAAAATGAAACCGACCGAAATGAAATGAAGCTCAGAGTAATAGTTTATTACTTTCTCTGAGAAATGAAAACTTTCGTTTCCTCGGAAAATACATGATGTATCAATTGAAGGTTTTCGTTCGATAAAAATTGGTTAAGCTGCTGTTCATTTAAAATCTAATTCATCATCCACTTTGACATGTCACAGGGGATTGGTCTTAAACGACTCGGTTACATCTATAAATTCTTTTGAGATTTGGCTTATCAAAATTTTCCCTATATCAAACAATATTGCTTCATTATTATTACTATAAGAACTGAGGTCTTTTGGCTTTCCGGGAACTTGCAAATATGTCCTCTACCTTTATCATTTATTATTTTCTGATCTCGAATGAAAGCGATGAAGCAATTTGGCAATCCGAGTGGAACACATGTAATATTTAGAACTCCAATAAAGTTCCTGAATTTGAACTTCCAAGAAAAATTTGGAATGCTCTTAATCGTATAAGAACAGGTCATGGCCGTTGTATTAGCATGCTTTTCAAATGGAATTCAGTTGAGAGTTCTAGTTGCGAATGCGTATAAGCAGAGGAGACAATATAACATCTGAAAAATAATTGTCCCATATTCAAATTTCAGGATGGCTTAAGGACCATACATGAAGTTACCGAATCGTTTTGAATTGGGTTGTTAATATTTAATCGATTCAATAGAGTTTCAATCATTTTATTTTTCTGTTAATTTTTTCTGCTTCGATTTTTTCAGATTCAGAATTCCGAAGACATCTTGGAGAGCTTTTCGGTTGGACTCAATAAGGAAGAAATCCTTCAATATTCAAAAGACTTTTGAGTTTTATTTTTGTTGGAACGGCGAGACAGGGTTTTCTCTACTGAGGTTCTTCCCTGAGCTCTGGTATCATACGAAAAAATAGTATGGTACCCCGTTTTGCACAAACCTCAGTTAGTTTTTCTTGTTTTTGTTTCATATATTGTATTATGTTAGCTCTTGATTTCAAAAGAACATATGTATATAAATTTATGGAAACCCAAGCTGGTCATCAATGACGTTAATAAACCGACAAGCACCTTGGCCTTGGCCGTTAGCTCTTGGGTGTCCAGGACCAGTTTCTACGTATTAATTGTTCTTTGGTCAGCAAACTGTGTTCAGCTGTTTCTGCTCCTGATACACAGATCTTGAAAATCTCACCTGCTGCCTTTCCCACAGTGCCCCGAAGTTCAGCTCGTGACAGCTTCAGAAGCTTTCTGGTACCTATGGGTTGATTAATTCATCTGGAATTTTTGCACTGGGTAAGTCCCGGAGTGTTTCTCCAGATGGTAACGGGGCACCATATATTTTTGCGTATCATTCGAGAGAACGGTACCTGGGAATATCTATCAGCAGTTGAATTAAAACCGAACTCATCCACTTCGAACTGAGTTATCACAATACGTTTTTGCGCACTTGTTCTTAGGTTATTAGCGTACTGTAGTGTTGTCCAAATATCTGCAAGTTTCGATTTTGCGCCATACATTGTATTAACAGACTCGGTTACTGGTACACTTACTGAAGGAACATATACCTCTACTGAGTTCATCAATAGATCACCAGATGAACTGTTTCCAATTTATGATGCTTTAAAATATTGTTCCTGAATGGTTTCAATCCTAGAAATGTGATCAATTTCAAATTTTATAATTGGGCAGTCAATGATGATAAGAAGACATCTGCCAAATCCGTGAAATTCAATCGCATAGGAAATATTTAAACACCAAATCATCCTAGTGGCTAACAGTATATTAGGCAACGAGAGTATAATGATAGCTATTATTTGCGAAGTGAATAACAGCCATTTTACGCGAGTAGCATACTATACGTTACTCACGACAACTGAATATATTTCTTGAAGAGTGAAACATTAGGCGACCACGACAAGACCCTTCTGTGACAAACGTGGAAAAAGTCGAGTTGACACATGAGAAATTTCTGGAGAACTGGTCACAGTAAATTTCGTGATAAAAAAAGCTTTAATTGATATAATGAAAGTGGATTTGGCCCTCGATTGACAAGTTATACCCATCATTATTCCCTTGTGATTAATAGGAATTCTTAAGGCCAAGCACAGAGACGTGCAATGGACAGATTTCACAATAGTCGGGGATAATATGATTTCTTAACGCTGCCAGAGAAACATTTTCTTCATCTTTACTTTCATGACAACTATCGTCACTGCAAAACGAAAAATAATCTATATTACCATCTCAAACAACACTCATAATTAAGAAATACCAAGAGAACCTCAAATTATTACTTTACGACCTTATGTAATAACCCCCAAGCCCAACCTGTCCGCCCAACTCTTATAATGTCGCATAAACCTTTGCCAACAAAGAAATTCAAGCGGCGCATTTAGAGAACAGGACCGCCAACCTCGTCATCCTTTCTTTTCAGTCATACCAATCTTCGTTAATAATTCCCGAACCGGAAAGGTTTTCCTGTGTTTCCGTTCTCTTGACGTTCGAGAAGTTTCCTGCTTTCGGCGAACATTTCGTCCTGCAAATGGCTGGCAGTTTTGCGCAGGACTCGTCATGGCCTCCCGTTACTTCGAAGAAGTTATTGCGTGCAACGTCCGGATGAAAGAATAAATAATTAGGGTAGACCAGCAGTAAATTAGAGGGGTGCCATTATGTTGAAATGCATGGTTAGGCTGTTTGCGATTCCGTTCGATTCAAAGTGTTTTTACGTGTAAGATATGGATCTTTACTACTCAATCTATTTGTATTAGACTGTTGTGTTGGTTCCTTTACGTTGTTATCGTTACGTGAACTTAAATGGAGGGATTGTGTTTTGATTTGATTGAATTGATCGCATCGTTTTATTGCGTTCCTATGTTTCATTGTGATGAGTGAAGAATTTATTACTTGAGAAAAGGTCAGATGTTTCATGCACGTTTGTTTTTACTGCCGAAATACTGTGTGAATTGTGAATATCAGGTAGTATTGGAATCAATTTTTCAACATTCGTTGAAATTTTCTGATGGTTCGAACTTTTTCTGAATTATCATTAGCTCACTGTTCCTGTGCTGATCTCAGTGCGTATCATATACGTATGATTCTGCGACGAGAAGACCTTCGTTATTCCATAAAGCCCTAATTACACTCAGTCCATACTACTGCTGCTCACGTTGTCGGCAATAATTCCCGAAATACTTCTGCAACAGTATCGAAGGCAGTGAGCATTTACACTCTGCTGCAACATTTCCCTCGCAAACAAGTGTCGGCAACGACGGACAAAAAATTCCACAGCAACCTAGTTAAATTAGATCTTTTACAGCTGTTCACGCTGCCGAGCCTTTGACTTCTGTTCGAAAATCCGCCAATTCAGGGATCGTAGAGCAGCACGAGTGGCAATGATCAGCGTAAAATCAATTTTTGTGATCTTCGTATAATTTAAAAACTTTTTTGACTCCTGAAATTTTTTGTATCTGTAACCGTTTTTAAGTAAAAAATTATCGAACGATTGTATGTTATTCGCTAAATAAAAAATAATAATAGAAATACTCGATAGGTATGCCCAAAATTATTTTATTTTGATAGCTCGTTATCTGAAGTTCAACTTAAGCTTATCCTGCGTACATACGAAAAATTACAGGAGTCGAAAATGTTTTTGAATTGAAAGAACATATCAAAAATTGATTTTACGCTAGCCAGTGGCGTAGCGCAAAAAAGTTTGAGGGGGAAAAAGAGACATGGCTACAGAAAAGAAAACACCCTGTACATTCCAATTAAGATTCAGGACGTGCAGGATGGATATTGTTGAAAATAGCCCGCATTATAAATTTGGTCTGAATATCTCAAAAACTGCAGGAGTTATGAAGAAAAAACCATTTTTTTTTGGAAATTTCAACACCCTGTAGCTCCGTAACGAAGCTTTTGCGGACCCATGTTTATATGGGCTTTTTTTCTTGAAATTATACGTAGATTCATCCCCTTAAGTTTTGACATACTATTATGTAACACCCTGTATATTTTATTACTGAAATTTTTTTCCTATTTCCTTTTTTCTTGAAATTATACGTAGACATACTATTATGTAACACCCTGTATATGGATGGCAGATCTTAAAAAATGATGAAAGTGTAAATAAAACGAATTTTAGTTTGATGATGTCTTCCAGGAGACAGAAACAGTGTCTGCCGATGAATAAAGTGATTTCTTATATTTTTAAAAACTTTGTTTATACATCAAAAAACTTGAAAGCCAATTTCTTACGCCTTTAGTTTCAAGTTTCATGGCAGTTAATTCTGTACGCAAGCCATACACTTTAAGACTCAAAATATATTATCCCATACTCATACTAAGGCTCTGAAAAGGGGATTATACCAGACAGCCATTGCTGGGTCCAACCACAGACTCGAAAATTACAGAACAATTCGAATGAAATGAAATCTGTAATCGAATAAATGCTTTTGCTTACCTGTCTAGTCTCCAACTTTATTGTTTTGAATAAAAAATCAATACTTTCTATTAACTATTCTTCAAAAAAAGCACGCAACTAACAATAGAGCACAATAACTGAGAAATTGACATTACCATCTGTAATTTTCGAGTCTATGGTCGGACCCAGTCAGCCTGTCTGGCATACCTATCTTTCTAGTGCTCTACTCATACAAGTATAAAATATCTATGCAATTCTATGAAATGTAGATATATACTTCACCGAATTTCAAACTGGCGCAATAAAAATAAACAGATTCATTTATTCCCCACGAAAAAGCAATCAGAAAAATAAAACTATCCATATATAGGACACAAAATTCCAAATAGATAAAAATCCAGGACCCTAAACAACCTAAACATTGCAGATATGCCCCGACCGAACACTCGTACAGATTTCCGCCATTCCAGCATCTTGGAATAACGCGGAAAAACATCAGCCATTTCCATTTGTCAGATGTAATGGGGCGCGTTCCAAACGTGTTAACGACCGTTTTATGCGGTGTTCCTTATTTCTATTTCTGACGATTCAACAATGCATTACGGAACGCTGGAACGCCCGATCTTCAAATTCTGATCTTGCGGATGACATTGAAAAATAAAACAAATGAATGAATTTCCCGGACCTGGTGCGAATCCGGAATGAGATGGGAAAATTATGCACGAGCTGCGTGGAGGGATATTCCACCTGAGATCCGGCGACATTTTCGATTCTGTCGGTTTCCGCCGAGGTGGAAATGATGGCACTTTCGGGGTGAAGTGAGAGTGTCTGATAAAAAGGGTATTTAAGCGAGTTCAGGATGTTTGTATGGATAAGGAAATTGATTTGTGGCGTCCGTTTTTCCTGCTCTGCAATCTCGAGTTCTCGTACATTCTGATAGATGGCGCAAACTTCAGATATAACCTTCAGTGACTATATTACCCTTAGATTATTCACAACAAGATAGAGCATAGTGAGAGAGAAAACGTGGCCTAAATAAGATAGCAATATGTTTATTATTTTCGTCAAAATCAAAACACATTCCCGCAGCTCCCAATTGGTGGCTTTCTACCACGTGACCTGGACGTGCGAATGAATTTCATTATGGCCGCCTTCTTTGACAGCTGATGCTTAGGTGCAACAAGTTCAAACTCATCGTTTTGAGTTAACCAAGTGATTCATTATTGTGAATAATCTAAGATATTACCACAGTGGCGACAACTGGTCATAAATGTCAAAAGTCCGCCATGTTTCGTCAAGACGTTTTTGGCAGTATTTTTGAATAAATCTCTATAGAAGTCTTTTTCGACCTTATTCTTAATCTGTAGGTAACAAAACATACATAAACGAAATAAATATGGAATCTGCGCAACTCCGACGAAACATGGCGGCCAACCAATAGAAAATGAGACACGAGTTGTCGCCACTGTGGTAATATAGTCACTGTAATATATATAACCTGAGAGCAGATTAAAATCAACTAATATTAAACTCATACTTCGGAACTTATCCCGTCAACGCACAAAGAATATGCATGGTGGTAATATCAAACAGAGCATACATAGATAACTATTTCGCCCTATTTGGTGCTAAATTTTCAGAATGAGCTATGCCATGCTCATTATGATCATTTAAAATGGCTGTCTTTCAATCTAGGCAGAATTGGAAAAATTGGTAAAGGAAAAAAGTTTTTCTTTTGACCTCAGGAATCTACGATTAAAATATATGTACAAGTCAAAGACTCACCCTGTATATAATGTATCTTGTAGGTGTGGTAGAGCATATATTAGAGAAAGTAAAATATTTGAATCAAAGAAAAAAATTAGCTCTATAGGTCAGAAGTCAAAGCTTGTCAATATGCTTTGAATAAATTTCAAAGATTTAATGGATGAAGCTTCCATAATTTCAAACGAAAAAAGGGAAACGTGGAAATTTAAAGAAATGGCTTTCATGTTTATTACTGATTATCCCATCAGTTAACTGTCCATAGATCTCAAAACATTAGACTAAAATAATGAAATCCACCTCAAAGAAAGAATTTATCCACGACTATTGTAAAATCCATCCATTGTTCGTCTCAGTGCTCGGCCTTAATAATAACCTTTAATCACAAGGAAATAATGAGATAATAATTCACTGCTGTCAGATGCTTCATATATTTAGCTTTGATATAATATTTTTTTTATTGGTATTTCTTCAGTATTCTAAAGTACTCCAACTAATAAATATGGGAATTCCTTGTCAATCGAGGGCCAAATCTATTTTCATTATATCAATTAAAGTTTTTTTATTACAAAATATACATTGACTAGTTATCCAAAAATTTCCCAATTGTCAACTTGACTTTTTGCACGCTTGTCGCGGCCGCCAAATGTTAAAATCTTCAAGAATATATTCAGTAAAATATAATATGCAACTCGCGTATAATGGCTGTTATTCACTCGGTGATTTGGGCCGCTCGCCTAAAGCTCGTGGTCTAAACTTCACCTCGAGAATAATAGCTATCATTATACGCTCATTGCATAATATACTATTGTTTGATAACAGTTCAAAGCTATCGATCGTTTCTGAGAGCTTTCAAAAAGTCTTGAGTATTTTTCTAACAATGGCTGGCAAGTGCTGGCCGAAACATTGAATATAAAAAGCAAAAACGATGAAAATAACCCCAATAATATCTCAATAATAGTCAATTCTAAATGAATGACTCAAAAACTCAATATTTCACTTTGATATTAGTATATTACTGTTGAAGCAAGCAATGTTGAGATTGAAGTAAATTCACGGAAATGTTTTGATGTCATGATTTCATCAAATCACTCTCATATCTACAGTATGATAACTCCATTATAAATATTGAAATACCTGTACAAGCCATGTCTCTCTACCAAAGATGCCTATTTTGTAGTTACCCCCATATTAAAATTAATCATGATATTTTCTACAAATTCTGCATATTTCGAAATCCGACTTCAATTGACGAACGAAGCAAACCGAGTGGAATTAGCCCCGAGTGTATATGCAGATGGGTACACATAATGAAATCTGAGGCTCCCAAAGCGTCCCTCAACTGTGATGTTCATTCCATTATAGTCTACACTGGTTCTTTTCCTCGAAAGACAAGGATTTTTGTCTTGGCGGTATTCATCAACAGCCCATTTTTCTGGAACAACATCAAGCTTTTTCAGATCTTCAGTTAACTTTTGCTGACAGTAACAGCAGTGGAACCACCATGAATAACTGTTACGTCTTCAGCATACATTACTGTGCCTCCATCTGATTCCAGAATCAAATCATTGGTATATATTATGTATAACAAGGGCCCAGTATTGATTCTTGAGACACACCTCTCTTCACAGGAAATGCATCTGCTTTTATTTCTTTGCCATTCTATGTTTTTTCGGTTGTTCTCTGTGTTCTCCCAGTTAGATAACACTTGAAAAGTTTCAGAACTACACCCCTTATGCTATATCTTTCCATTTTGCTCAATAAGATCTCGTGATTCACCCTATCAAAAGCTTTCGTTAAATCGAGAGAGAGGGCTGTTTTTTACCTGTTTTTCATTGATATATTTTATTTATGAGTTGAGAGCCTGGTATACAGCATTGATTGCTTAGTATGCAACTGGCTGGCAAATGCTGGCAGAAACATTGAATATAAAAAACAAAAATGATGAAAATAACCCAAATAATATCTCAATAATAGTCAACTCCAAATGAATGACTCAAAATTTCACTTTGATATGAGCATATAACAGTTAATGGAAGCAGTGTTGAGATTGAAGTAAATTCGCGGAAATGTTTTGATGTCATGATTTCATCAAATCACTCTCATATCTACAGTATTATACTTCCATTATAAATATTGAAATGCCTGTATAAGCCATCCGCCTCTTCCCAAGATGCCTATTTTGTAGTTACCCTCATATTAAAATTAATCATGATATTTTCTACAAATTCTGCATATTTCGAAATCCGACTTCAATTGACGAACGAAGCAAACCGAGTGGAATTAGCCCCGAGTGTATATGTAGATGGGTACACGTAAAGAAATCTGAGGCTTACGCTCCCAAAGCATCCCTCAACTGTGATGTTCATTTCATTATAGTTCACACTGACAGCCCGTTGGTTTTTCTCTCGAAAGACAAGGATTTTTGTCTTGGCGGTATTCCTCAATAGACCATTTTTCTGGAACCACTCATCAAGCTTTTCAGATCTTCAGTTAACTTTTGCTGACCTTCAACAGCAGTGGCACCACCACGAATAACTGTTACGTCATCAGCATACATTACTGTGTCTCCATCTGAATCCAGAATCAAATCATTGGTATATAGTATGTATAACATGGGGCCCAGTATTGATCCTTGAGCAACACCTCTTTCCACAGGAAATGCATCTGATTTTATTTCTTTGCCATTCCTTGTTTTTTCGGTTGTTCTCTGTACTCTTCCAGTTAGATAACACTTGAAAAGTTTCAGAGCTACACCCCTTATGCCATATCTTTCCATTTTCCCCAATAAGATCTCGTGATTCACCCTATCAAAATCTTTCGTTGAATCGAGACAGAGGGCGGCTGTTACCTGTTTTTTATTGATATATTTTATTACAAGTTGAGAGCCTGGTATACAGCATTCATTGCTTAGTATGCAACGGGCTGGCAAATGCTGGCCGAAACATTGAATACAAAAAGCAAAAATGATGAAAATAACCCAAATAATATCTCAATAATAGTCAACTCTAAATGAATGACTCAAAATTTCACTTTGATATGAGCATATTACAGTTAATGGAAGCAGTGTTGAGATTGAAGTAAATTCGCGGAAATGTTTTGATGTCATGATTTCATCAAATCACTCTCATATCTACAGTATTATAACTCCATTATAAATATTGAAATACCTGTACAAGCCATTTCCCTCTACCAAAGAGGCCTATTTTGTAGTTACCCCCATATTAAAATTAATCATGATATTTTCCACAAATTCTGCATATTTCGAAATCCGACTTCAATTGACGAACGAAGCAAACCGAGTGGAATTAGCCCCGAGTGTATATGCAGATGGGTACACATAAAGAAATCTGAGGCTTACGCTCCGAAAGCGTCCCTTTATTTCCAAGAGAAGGCGTTCAAAGGGCTCGGGATCCGTATCATCGTTTTGTAGTGAGTTCAAAGGCCCTCTTCTCAGATTTTATCACTCTTCTACTCGATTCGAACAGGCAACACGATAATAGAATTCGTGCTTTTTTTCTGTATGCGACTTGGCATATCAATTGCCATTTCTGTAACAAAGAATGAAAATCCACAACATGGGCTGAGAACTAGCGTATATAGGGGAAACATGAGTTTTGGGATATAGAAATATGAATTTGTTGAATATGTATGTAGGCAATAATATGAATTTCAGACTTGTTCTCCTGTCCTTCTGGCCTTTAAGACACTCTACATTTACTACGTTTTCATGGAATATTCAATTCGGTTTGAGTTCAATACTCATATCCGTTTTCATGATGCACATTTGAATGGAATTCAAATCGTTTTGAAATCTTTTCGATTTGAAGCTTTATCTGTCACTTGTCAAATGTCATATCTATCAGCGGGAACGCGAGGAACGCCAATTACTTCAGCCTCTTTCCATATATTTCTGTTTTACTAGGTCCAGCCTTAACACTTTCCTCGTTAGATTGCATTTTGATTCTGAAATATGTCAAACATCACAATATTGCTCGTAATGCGCATGCTCCAATTCGATACCCGTTTTCACGTGCAGCATTTGGATTGAAATTTCGATACGCTCCCGAAAAAAGCCGTATCGGAACTAAAGCTTGGTACGATTTCAATACCCGTTTTCATGGCGTATTCAGTACAGAAATCGTATTCAAATCGTATTGGATTCTCCATGAAAACGTACTAATTGGTAGAGTAAATTGTAGAATTTGATGGTAGAGTACTTACTATTCCTCTACTATTGCATAATTCAAAGAGATTTTGCTAGTAACAGTTAATAGAGGTAGTGCACGGTAAAGAAGAGTTGATAGGACTTGTGGAATAGTACACAATAGTGAAATTTTCACAATTTTGCTCTACTCTACTGGTTTACTCTTTGATTATACTAATGTGAAACGACACATGCCCGGTTTCAGTAGAGGAAGGTGCGTTTTCCTAGTACCCCTTGTGTGATTCGGGCAATTTTCTCTTCGAAATATCCTTTGAAATTACTAGGTGTACTGAACATTTGTTTTTGACTCAAGCAAAGTTTCCGGCAATAGGGAAATCAAGCTAAGCGATACGCCCTCTGGTGACGATCTGAGTAACCTTTAATATTGACATGATTCTTTCATTGTGCATTGTGTTGTCATGACTTATGTGAATATTTAACATTGTTAATAATTTTTCAAGTATAATTTATTCATATCACTCTTGTTCAGTTCCTCGGTGTTCTTTCCGAGAAAAAACGAATTACAAAATATATATATTTCACTGCCTTTCTTCAAGCTAGGGTTTAATTTCGTGTTTGGTTAGAAGGGAAATCGAGAAGTGACAAAGTGCTGATGGATCGACGAAAAGTCTGAAAACTGAAACTTAAAAGCAGTAAACCGGCCACAGAAAGTATGAAAGTTTGCTCCTTTTTTTCGTAGATCATGATTATTTTTGTCTAGGTAAGTACGGATTTCACAAAACTTGTAGGTTAGATTAGATTCATAGGGTAAATCGTTTACAGATCTCAGTTCATGACAGAGGTAGTTGTTGAAAAATTCTGTTGTGCCTACCAGTAATCTTCCTAGTGGATTCACTATCAGAAAGGAGGAAAACCGGAATGTTATAGTTCCAGTAGTAGAACTGAAAGGTTGAGATAAGTCTGAACGAAGAAAACCCACTGAAAAATGCTTTTGTGAAGAGAAAGAGTACTGTTGGAACATAATTAAATGAAGTTAATTCCTCTGTTCAAGAAACAAAATTGTTTTCCTCAATTTCCTCAACAGCCTCTTAACCTAATTCATCTTTCACTATGGCTGAAACAAATGATGACACCCACCGTCTTCACAGAAAATAAAATATAATATACCTACACAGTAATACTCGTTCACTATAATTTTTTCTGAAATTTTGGTATACTTATTGATCCAAATTTTAATGGAGCAGATATACACATAAACAATACAACCAAATCCTTCCTTCAATATTAAGAGTTCTACGAATGCCCGAAGTGGCGCTGCATTCTTATTTTCAGATGCCTTTAGTGTTTACAATATGGTAACAAAATTCCATAAAACATTTCTGAAATCAGAAATGACTCGAGCTTTGCTGACCTGTAGCTTTAGCTTCTTGAAAACGTAAATCCGCCATTGTCTCAAGCTTTCAATCATGAGTTAACCCCATATTGTTAAATTTTCTTTTACAAGATGGCTCTTTAAGGATAAAGGAAAATAAATGGAAATTTATGATATTCTTTCTCGAGAAACTCAGAATGCCGTCACCTGCATTTCTCTGTCTTCTGTTCGCGAGTTATGCTAAGCCATAACTGACCTTGAGGCAATTTTAAACTTTGAACATTATCTCCGTTCTCATTTGTGTTAGGAACCTGAAATGAAAACATTATACAGATACCTACTTCTTCAATCGCTATCGAGTCATGCACTTTGGAAGGGTTCTCTTTATGAGCATCAAAGTAAATATGAACATTTCGCACAATAAATGGATAGGAATATAAACATCAACAATAACCCACCTATCAATATTGGAGGGTTTTTTCATAGATTCAAAAGTTCTGTTTTCTTGCATATCAGTTGACGGAATATTTTGTATTCATATCTATAAAAGAAATTAATATCCTCCTCAGAACTTTCTATTTTATTTCATTCTTCTGAGACTTTTTTTCTATTACCAATCGAGAAAAATCACTGATCCATCAGGTAGAATTTGAATCTAACATAATGATCCCTGATCCACACTTTTGTATTTTATGGATTCATAAGTCAACGATTCAGAGAATCAAATAAAACCCATCGAACTGAAATTCGCCGATATCACAAACCCAAAAAGTGGAAAAAAGGGGAAAATCTATCCTCATTCCACCTGAAAAATTTTAATCCATAAGTGTACTTTACTCTGCACAAACATTCAGGACCCATATCAGTTCAGCCGGCCAAAGTTTGAAGCGATGCAGCTGAAACGCATCATCGTCAATATGAACATTTCGCGCAAAAAATGGATAACCTTCCGTTCGAATGGATACGCCGGTTTCGAGCCCCAGGCGAGCCACCTACATACATTAGAAAATTAATGCATTGATTGAACCCGAATTCGACTCTGTTAACGCTCTAACGATCTCGATTAATTTTTTTTATGGCGATGGCGATCGACCCCGATATATTACTATAGATTTCTGAAATTATGATATATTGATGATAAATCCAAATTTAAATGAAGCAGATATACACATAAACAATAAACCAAATCCTTCCATGTCAATATTGATAGTTCTACGAATGCCCGCCCTGGCGCTTCATTCTCATTTTTAGATGCCTATAATAGTGTTCATAATCTAGTTACAAGATTTGATAAAACCTTTCTGAAAGCAGAAATGACTCGAGCTTTGCTGCCCTGTACCTTCAGCTCCTTGAAAACGTGAATGCGCCATTGTCTCAAGCTTTTACATGTGTTAACCTCCATATAGTTAACTTTTCTTATACAAGATTGGTTTTAAAGGATGAAGAAAAATGAATGGAACATTATGATATGATATCCTTTCTCGAGAAGCTCAGAATGCCGTCAACTGCATTCCTCTTTCTTCTGTTCTCGAGTTATAAGCAATGACTGACCTTCAGGCAATTTCAACTTTGAACATTATCTCCATTCCTATTAGTGTTAGGGACCTGAAATGAAAACATTATACAGGAACCTACTTCTTCAACCGCGTGATGCACTTCGGAGGGTTTTTCTTTATGAGCATCATCATCCATATGAAAATTTCGCAAAAAAAAATGGATAGGAATATAACCATCAACAATAATAACAGACATCAATATTGGAGGGTTTTTTCATAGATTCAATTCTATTCTATTTTTCTTGATTATCAGTTTACCTAATATATTGCATTCATATCTAAAAAAGAAATGAATATATTTATAACTTTTGATTTTATTTCATTCTTTCGAGAATTCAATTTTTCTATTTCCAATCGAGAAAATGAACTGATCCATCTGGTAGAATCTGTATCAAACATAATAATAGCTACCACCTTTTTGTATTTTATGGACTGATAAGTCAATGATTCAGAGAATCAAATAAAACCCATCGAACTGATATCACAAACGCAAAAAAGTGGAAAAAAAGAGGAAAATCTATCCTCATTCCACCTGAAAAATTTGAATCCATAAGTGTACTTTACTCTGCACAAACATTCAGAACCAATATCAGTTCAGTCGGCCAAAGTTTGAAGCGATGCAGCTGAAAGGCATCATCGTCAATATGAACATTTCGCGCAAAAAATGGATAACCTTCCGTTCGAATGAATCTGCCGGTTTCGAGCCCCAGGCGAGCCACCTACATACATTAGAAAATTAATGCATTGATTGAACCCGAATTCGACTCTGTTAACGCTCTAACGATCTCGATTAATTTTTTTTATGGCGATGGCGATCGACCCCGATATATTACTATAGATTTCTGAAATTATGATATATTGATGATAAATCCAAATTTAAATGAAGCAGATATACACATAAACAATAAACCAAATCCTTCCAGGTCAATATTGATAGTTCTACGAATGCCCGCCCTGGCGCTTCATTCTCATTTTTAGATGCCTATAATAGTGTTCATAATCTAGTTACAAGATTCGATAAAACCTTTCTGAAAGCAGAAATGACTCGAGCTTTGCTGCCCTGTACCTTCAGCTCCTTGAAAACGTAAATTCGCCATTGCCTCAAGCTTTTGCATGTGTTAACCTCCATATTGTTAACTTTTCCTATACAAGATATGTCTTGAAGGATGAAGAAAAATGAAGAGAACATTATGATATTATTTCTAGAGAAACTCAGAATGCCGTCAACTGCATTCCTCTTTCTTCTGTTCTCGAGTTATAAGCCATAACGGACCTTTAGGCAATTTTGAACTTTGAATTTCTCCGTTACTATTTGTATTAGGGACCTGAAATGAAAACATTATACAGGTACCTAACCTACTTCTTCAATCACTATCGAGTGATGCACTTCGGAGGGGGTTTCTTTATAATTCCTCCACCTTCGTCAATGTGAACATTAACATTAACACATTACATTAACAATAACAGACATATCAATATTGGAGGGGTTTTTCATAGATTCAAAAGTTCTGTTTTCTTGCATATCTATAAAAGAAATGAATATCCTTAGAACTTTCGATTTTATTTCATTCTTTTGAGAATTCAATTTTCCTATTTCCAATCGAGAAAATTAACTGATCCATCTGGTAGAATATGTATCTAACATAATAATCCCTGATCCACACTTTTGTATTTTATGGATTCATAAGTCAATGATTCAGAGAATCAAATAAATCCCATCGAACTGAAATTACCGATATCACAAACGCAGAGAAGTGGAAAAAAAAGGGAAAATCTATCCTCATTCCACCTGAAAAATTTGAATCCATAAGTGTACTTTACTCTGCACAAACATCCAGGACCAATATCAGTTCAGTCGGCCAAAGTTTGAAGCGATGCAGCTGAAAGGCATCATCGTCAATATGAACATTTCGCGCAAAAAATGGATAACCTTCCGTTCGAATGGATACGCCGGTTTCGAGCCCCAGGCGAGCCACCTACATACATTAGAAAATTAATGCATTGATTGAACCCGAATTCGACTCTGTTAACGCTCTAACGATCTCGATTAATTTTTTTTATGGCGATCGATCCTGGAATTTATTTCCGAATAAAATGAGGTTTCGCCCGATATACCAGAGGAAATTTGCGTTTATCAAAGGAAGGCGGGAGCGAATTGTAGCTAAGAGATGGAAAAATTGAATTAGAGAGGTGGTGTAAGGCTGCGGTTCTTCAGGAATTTAGGGTTTTTTGACACCTTATTCGGCTCGCGAAAAAACCCATTTCGTCTTGCCACCGAATAAATGGTGTTTTAAATGTCTAACTAGATGTTTGAGATTATGAGCTTTTGTTATTTTTACAGCTATTAGTTGGTTGGTATACGGTCTCAAAGTGCGGCCAACAGTTAACACGATATTTTTCGAACTGCGGGACATAATTATTTTCTACCTCAGATTTTTCAGATCCCAACTGAATCGTTTTTAAACATCTCTCTGTTCAAAATTTCAAAATTAAAATTTTATAAACAACTCTGTGCCCCCAGTAACAAGCGCGCAAAAAAACTACATGATGACACCAGAATAGCCTTCAGAAGCAGACGACCCAACATTATCCAATTCATGTATGACCCATGTAAAATAGTAATCATCTTGAAGAAATTTCGAAAAAAAAGCATTGGTCCGCAAAAATGGAACTAAAAATTTTTTTTCTTCATAACTCCTGTAGTTTTTGAGATATTCAGTCCAAATTTGGAATGCCAGCTGATTCTTAACTAGAATTTACAGGGTGTTTTTGTTTCCGGAGCCATGTCTGTTTTTTTTTCGCGGTACGCCACTGGTCAGCGTGAAATCAATTTTTGATATCTTCGTTCAATTTGAAAACTTTTTTGACTCGTATAATTTTTTCGTATCTCTAAGAGTTTTCGAGTAAAAGAGTATTGAACGATTGCATGCATTAGCATAATAAGCATAAGTTGAGTCTCAGATGACAAGCTATCAAAATAAAAGCAAACTTTGGGCATACCTTTCGAATATTTCTATTATTTTCCTATTCAGCGAATAACACATAATCGTTTAATAATTTTTCACTCAGAAACGGTTACAGATACGAAAAAATTACAGTAGTTGAAAAAGTTTTTAAATATAGATATCAAAAATTGATTTTACGCTGATCAGTGGCGTACCACAAAAAAGTTTGAGAGGAAAAAAAGAAAATATGGCTCGGAAAAGAAAACACCCTGTAGTTTCTAGTACAGATTCAGGACGTGCAATGATGAAAACCATTGAAAATAGCTCGCATTTAAATTTGGACTGAATATCTCAAAAACTGCAGGAGCTATGAAGAAAAAACCAATTTTTTTGGAAATTTCAACAACTTTTAGCTCCGTGACGAAGCTTTAGCGGACCCATGTCAAAAAAACCTTTTTTTCTTGAAATTACATGTAGCTTCACCCCCTCAAGTTGTGACATACTATTATGTAACACCCTGTAGAGTACAAAATCCAAATTAATGGATAGAAGACTCGGGCAAAACTTTTCAAGAGGAGATTCATAAACATAAAATCTGAACTTGATTTCGATGATAATGAAGTTGAATGGTATAGTCCAAATACTTCGAAGTTACAGTAGAAAGAGGATTGACTTGGAAGAAAAACATTGACAATGCAGTGAACAAAATGAAATCTGCTATGGAACGACTTCCTATCTACTGATAGGAAGAAGTCATTTGAACAAGAACGTAAAACTGATATATGGATCACCTGCATGGGCTTGGAATCCAGTCCGCTGAAGACAGACTTCTGGAATTACGATGGGTCATCCATGGTTTATTAGAAACATTAACAAATTTTCTAAAAAATCAGGGAATATCCAAACGAGAAACTGAAAATGCTCTGAAGAATACTCGAAAAGAATGAAGGCCAACCACAAAAGACTGAAAGCCCAAGTAATCCAAGTATCATGCCAGTTGGGGAAATCTAGAGCTGTGAGTTTTTCAAATCCAGGGACATAGAATGCCAATCTTCAACTTTTTTTCAAGCATGTGCAGAGTGCACCATACAAGGTCAACTCCTATGTTCATTTTAAAACTGGTAAATAACAAGTTGTGCAACAAGGTTTTCTCATGTTTTTACAGTGTTTTCTGGTTATTCAGAAAACAAAGAAAATGAATAGGCTAACACACTTACCAGAAAAGGAGCACAAACGTCACTTACTGGCCCAAAAAGAGTTTTTGTAGAAGGAAGAAACTGCCAGAGAAGCACTCTGAAGGAATCTTCGGAACTACAAGGTCCAAAATGGAGTTACGCCTTCTTACTGGCATTGTCGCCTAAGGAAGCAACTGATGAGAATGGGCTTAAGAGGAACTGACGAGTGTAGATTCTGTGCATTGTCATTGCCTTGTCTTGGACAAGAGAATTATAGGAGAAACGTGGATTTAGCCTCTTTGGCGCCCTTTCGGATAATGGATCATTGAAGCTCTCAGTGGTCACAGATGAAATCTTCAATTTAAAATCACCATTATTATTGAAGGTTTCACAGTTACAATTTCATGGAACTACTTCATTTTCAAACTGGTAAATAACAAGTTGTGTAACAGGGTTTTCTCATGTTTTAACAGTGAAATCCTCTATCAATAGTCCGGTCTATTTAGACATTCGAAGTTACATAAAGTCCCAACAAGCTGAATTTCTGTGAAGTTATTCAAAACATAATTATAAACAATGTCTAAAAGTTCCCCATCATTCCCCTGTAAGGAAAAAATTTAATTCAAGGTCAGAGGTAAAAAAAAATGAGTTTTTCGTGATTTTCAGCAAATCGGTAAGTTTCATCATAAAAGTACCTCGGTCAAAAATTGTAGATCATAAAATTATCTATAAAAAATGTATCAATACTTTTTTTCTTATGAGCCACTGTTTCTGAGATATAACGATTCAAATAGTTATAAAAGTCGTTATCGTCAAAATATGCACAAGTTTCCACGCCACCTATGAGGTAGTGTACTTAGCGCGTAGTTATAACTTTTTGAATCGTTATATCTCAGAAACGGTGGCTCGTAAGACAAAAAGTATTGATACATTTTTGAAGATAATTTTATGATCTACAATTTTTGTCTGGGGTACTTTCATGATAAAACTTACCGTTTTGCTGAAAATCGCGAAAAACAAATTTTTTTGACCTTTGACCTTGAATTGAATTTTTTCCTTGCAGGGGAATGATGGGGAACTTCTAGACATTGCTTATAATTATATTTTGAACAATTCCACTGAAATTCAGCTTGTTGGGACTTAATGTAACTTCACTCCCATTTTTTTGGTCTAAATAGACCGGACTACAATTAGACAATACCTGATATCAGTATCATAATCAGAATTGAGTGTCCAAATTTCTTCACGAGCAGTCCATGTGGTTGTATCAAGTTCAATATAAACGATACTCAATATCAAAACCAAAACGCAATATCCTCTAAAGGGTGGCCATAATGAAGTTCGCCGCCTACCGCATTATCTAAATAAACTAGATCCTTAATTGGAAGGCGACATCCTCGCCGATCAGGAAAACCTGACGTTCTTCCGAGGAAAGGGAGTTTAGTCTCTGATTACAGAGGGCGCCCTAGGGGGTGGGGGACAACCATTTTGTCACCCCTGTCGGTAACGTAAACAAATGCTACCAATCTCCTACTTATTCGCAGTCGGCATTGTAGTTAACTGAAACTTCGGTGTTTACGTTTACTAACGACCAGAAACTGGGTTTATATTGATACAGTTTGTGTGCAAACTAATTACGACACGACCGATGTTGATTCTCTCACACCTTAACGGTGAAGCGGTAATAGAAGAGGACGAACTCTACTGTCAGAGCCGGAACTAGGATTCTAGCGCCTGTGGCAAACTTTCAAATGCGCCCTTGAAGAATTTCTTTTTTCAATAAATACATGTTTTTCATAAAATTGACATTTATTGATTATATTTTGAAGAACTTTTTCATTCAAAATAATCTCAATCCAGTCGAATGGTGCTTTTAGCTGGAAAGTTTTGGAGTAGTTTTGATTTCTTTAATTTTTTATTTTTTTCGGGTGCTGAATCCGAATTTGAGGTTTGCTAACCAAATTTCGTGACGGAACATAGAAAAAACAACAAAGAAAGAATAATAATCTCATTCTTGGTTTTTTGCTCATTACTCGGAAACCATCAACTTTTCGTGAAAAACCTTTCCATACAAAATTGAAGTACTTAACATTTCCTACCAATTGTACTACCACAGCTTGTTCTTCGACAACCCGTTCTAGCTCAAATTATAGTTGACAATGAGGTTTTTCCTACCACTCAATAAATGAAAAAAAAATTAATTCTATGGTTCCGACGATCCTCCTGAAATTTTGCATGAACATTCAGTATATCAGTCTCGATTAACAAAAAAAAAATCACTCCGAACGGATATCTTCTTATGGAATTTGAATTTTCTATGGTCACACAATTTTGCATAAGGCTTATTATGAGCATCTTTCATTTGGCCGCAACATTTCATTTCGATTGATTTCGTTTTGTCTGAGATATTGAGGAACAATTCAATTCAATTGGAATTTTGAAAAGAAGAATCTTTATATTTCCATAACAAGATATATCCGATTCGAGTGAAATTTTTTGTGAATCGAGACTGATACACTGAATGTTCATGCAAAATTTCAAGAGGATCGCATCATCGGAATCCTAGAATAAATTTTTTCCATTTATTGCAAATCATAAAAATACCTCATTTTGAACTTTAATTCAAGTCAGAACAAGTTGTCGCAGAACAATGTGTGGTAGTACAATTTGTAGGAAATTGTATGTACTTTCATTTTGTATATGGAAAGGTTTTTTCACGAAAAGTTATGATAGTTTCCGAGTAATAAGCAGAAAATTGACCAAGAATGAGATTTTTATTCTTTTTTTGTATTTTTTTCTATGTGTCGTCACGAAATTCAGTTAGCAAACCTCAGATTCGGATTCAGCACCCCAAAAGACATTGAAAAAATGGAAGATATCAAAACTACCCCAAAACTTTCCTGATAAAGTTTCTTTTAAGCACAAATATACTATATAATATCTCCCATATTTCTTAAAAGGTAATTAACCAAAACTCAATCAACAAAATGAATAGAAATTGATAAAAAAAAATTGTTATTTCACATTTTGCGCCCCTATGTCGTTTGCGCCCGTGGCAAATGCCTCCTTCGCCACGCCCACGGTCCGGCTCTGTCTACTGTTGTATATGAGTTGGGGTTTGGAGGAATGCTTTTTTACTAGATTTTCCGCTAACGGCTGGACAGGGTTGTTATTTTAACGATTGAAAAAGACTGGCTGTTTGGGATGTTTTCCAGCAGAAATCCACGTTGGCAAAAACTCAATTCGATTAGGGGTTTCATCTTTATTTCGAATTGAGATCTGGAGTGGTATCGAAAGAGTTTATACAATATTATTGATTAGGTGTTTGAAGAAATGCCTGAATTAATTATTACTTCAAAGAAGCTGCAATTCAAGATGGAAGATTGTAATTGAATTCCCCCAGTTCATTACCTGAAATACGCTTCCAGTTCTTAGGATTATTTTATATCATTCATATTGCACCTTTCGATATTCAATCCCCCAAACTAGGATCAACAGAATTCGGCAATCAGACAGGCACTTTCAAACTTATTCGTAGTGATGCAAACCGCAGAGCAAGAAGTAAACACAGATGCAAATAGTTGAACCTCTATTTAATGTAAAGGATTTTCCAATATGAGGTGTTATTTCGAATAGCCCACTATTTCGGTAGATGCCACGTTTGAAGCTGTAATTTTCCGAAATTTGACAAGTAGAATAGAACGCAATAAAGAAATTGGTGGAAAATTTCGAGCTGTTGAAACAAGTTAGTGATGTGAAGAATAAAACCTGTGCGGCGGAGTCATTGGACCTTACTTTTTCGAAAATGATGATGGAGCAACAGTTACGGTGAATGAATTGCGCTATCAAGAGATGATTAATGATTTTTTATTGACGAAATTGGATAGTATTGATCTGGACAACGTTTACTTTCAACAAGAGGTCCTACGTGCCACACAAGCAACGAAACCATTGATTTTTCGTGGAAAAAGTTTCCGGATAGTGTTATCTCTCGAAAAGGTGATCACAATTGGCCACCGAGATCTTGTGATTTAACACCTTGCGACTTCTTCCTTTGGAGCCACGTGAAAGAGAAGGTCTACGCCAATAGCCCAGCGTTGATTCGTGGAATTCGTGAGGCTATCGAGGACATAGGGCAGCCACTTTGCGATTTGGTTATGGAAAATTCCATTAAAAAGATATGGTCCTGTAAGCGTGGTCGTGGTGGTCATTTGCCTGATTTTATTGTCCACTATCAACGGCATAGCTTCTTCTTTATAATGAAATAAACATCCGATCATTTATATTGAAAAATGGCATATTTCTTTGAATATCAAAATAACACCTCTCATTGGCAAACCTTGTAGTTTACTTTGAGAATATGCTATCTGACAGATGATGTTAGGTTAGATTTCAACGCTCTATTGGGTAGTTTAGTTTGAGAATGTGCCATCTATCAGATGATATCGATTTTTATGAGTTTGGTTGAGATTATTTGGGATGTTTGCAAAGGAAATCTAGGATCGGCAAAAACTCAATTCGATAATGGGGTTCATCCTCATTACAAATGGAGATCTGAAGTGACATCGGAAAGAGTAAATACAATGATATTAATTAATGATATCTCCATATCTGCATACAACCAATTAGCTATAACATAAAATATATGTTCAAAGCTGTTCGAGAACATGCTGGAATTAATACCTTCGTGAGAAAATGAGAAAAGAAGAAACTATAGGATTGAATAATTTCTGATATTCAGTCAACTGTCTGAGATAAACTTACTCATGATGTTAATTCTAATCTTCATATCACCAGACTTTATAATCCTCCAGTTAGCAGATTTCAACGACTCATTGAAAGCGTTAAAATTCATGTGAGGTTAAGTGTTTGAGCACTCTCAAACAGCGGAGGTAAAAAGTTATATTCCACACGCCCTTTCAGAAAGTTCTGAATGAGGTTCTTTCATTTATAACGTGCTATTCAGATGAAAAAATCCACCGAGACAGTTTTAAACAGAATGGTATCATGAACAGTGAATTTCACGCAGGGTGAGATTTCGATAGAGATTTTCTATGCCGAGAATCGTAAAGAAACAGTGATCAGCCAAAGTGAAGCCCTTTTGCATATGTGTATTAAACGTGAGAAAATTAGAAGACAAGAAACTCTAAAATAGAGAAATTCCTGATATTTAGTCATCTGTCTGAGATAAACTTACTTATAATGTTAATTCTAATCTTCATATCACCAGACTTTATAATCCTCCAGTTAGCAGATTTCAACGACTCATTGAAAGCGTTAAAATTCATGTGAGGTTGAGTGTTGGAGCACTCTACAACAGCGGAGGTAAAAAGTTATATTCCACACGCCCTTTCAGAAAGTTCTGAATGAGGTTCTTTCATTTATAACGTGCTATTCACATGAAAAAATCCACCGAGACAGTTTTAAACAGAATGGTATCATGAACAGTGAATTTCACGCAGGGTGAGATTTCGATAGAGATTTTCTATGCCGAGAATCGTAAAGAAACAGTGATCAGGCAAAGTGAAGCCCTTTTGCACATGTGTATTAAACGTGAGAAAATTAGAAGACAAGAAACTCTAAAATAGAATAATTCCTGATATTTAGTCAACTGTCTGAGATAAACTTACTTATAATGTTAATTCTAATCTTCATATCACCAGACTTCATAATCCTCCAGTTAGCAGATTTCAACGACTCATTGAAAGCGTTAAAATTCATGTGAGGTTAAGTGTTTGAGCACTCTCAAACAGCGGAGGTAAAAAGTTATATTCCACACGCCCTTTCAGAAAGTTCTGAATGAGGTTCTTTCATTTATAACGTGCTATTCAGATGAAAAAAACCACCGAGACAGTTTTGAACAGAATGGTATCATGAACAGTGAATTTCACGCAGGGTGAGATTTCGATAGAGAATTTCTATGCCGAGAATCGTAAAGAAACAGTGATCAGGCAAAGTGAAGCGCTTTTGCACATGTGCATTCGGGGTCCATGCGATATACACATTAGCGTGAGTTATATCCGGTTGCTTTTTATTTTCACTAATTGTCGAGAGCTATGCTGGTATGAAGAAATTGAATAAACTTTCGTTGGAGAATGAGATATAAAACTGGAACGCGAATTCGAGGGCATAGAACAATAGCTGTTTTTAGAATAGCCGACGAGGGTTTTTGTTGTATCTTTATTGATCCTGTATTTATTATTCTTTCTGAACAAAACAGGTGATATACATGTTGGTTGGGTAAAGAAATTTGCAACACTTTCTTTTCATTCTGCTCGTAGGACCATGGAGCTAATGAGTGAAGCTTTTATTGTCTGTTGACAATGTCTTGATTGCATATTTTTGTTTGGTATGGGCACAGATTCTGCTGAAATTTGAAGATTAATATTTGATGCAATCAAAATTACATATAAGTATTCCTTTAAAACATGAATTATCCAACATGTCTCAAATGAGATCAATTGACTCTTTTTCTTCGAATATATTTTCGCTCTACGAAAACATGCTGAGGAATCGGAAAAAATTATATATTTAATTTCCAGATTAAATTTGATTTTTAGGGTTGAGTACAGGTGGGCCAAATTCGATACTTTTAAATTCCTAACTTTTGAATTTCTAACAAAGATAGACCGAAACTGATTTTGGTGCCTATTTCAGGCTTGCAAATAAATAGAACCGGTTCTACCCTGAAACTTGAGGATTTTGTGCCTTTTCGTAGAAATTTTAAGTCGGGTTCAATAACACAATATTTTTCTATCTAATTTGACATCTTGGCGTAACCTGATATATATGTTTTCTTATGAATTGCTCAATAATAAATATGCCTATTACTCTTTATCTTTATTCAAAGATTTTATGAATGAGCAGATTATAATAAACAAATAAATGATACGACATGCCTTTTTTTACCTATAGGTATATGAATTAAGACTCGTGGCTTTTATTGCCTGGTTTTTAGTCCATCCAAGGCTTCGCATTCTATCTCCTGTTGAACCTTTTTGGTTATTTTTCAAAATAACAGTTACAGTTAAAAGTGATTTTTTTCAATTTAATTTAACCTTCTATTGCTTGTATCACTTTTTTTTCGTATCAATACAGATACCAAGTTATTCTTTTGAAACAGTTCCAACGAAAAAAAAGCATCAGGTAAAATATTAATTTATTCCTTATTATTGTTTAAAATTTTGAAAATACTACCTGAAACACCTTGAAACAACCCTTGAAAAGGCACGGTGTAATAGTGCGACTCATTTGGGGGAAATTTACCCAACAAATCGCCCTGAAAAAAGCTCGAATATTGACAAGAAATGTCATGGTGTAATAAGGGTATTATGCATACTTCCAATCACTGGCATGATACGAGACATGTTTGACACATGTGTTCGATGGCATAAAATATTGATCATTATCTTCACAGGTCGATGATGGCTGCCACTGACGAAAGATGAGGGTGATATGTTTTATTTGCGCACATTTTCAGTCACGTCTTCATCCTAATGTAATGCAATTAGAGGAAGAGTGGGAAAGAGGACTTATCGAGCTCCGAGTCGACAGTAATGAGGCCTGGATTGAGTTCAGCTTCCGAAGGGAGCCGAATCTAAACAACGCCACTTTATTTGCCAGGCAGTTCCTCCTCCTTCCCTGCATCTTCCTATATGATCGTTATTTGAAAAGGAAATATGTATTTTACATTGTTAGTCGAGTCGAGAAGTTTATTCTATGCGTAATCATCTCAATAATATTTGATCTGGCTAGTTGAAACTTGCAGAATGTCATGCACGGCGATGAGATTTTTGACTTACATCCGTTCTTCAATCATTCCGAATGCCAAATGGATATATTACATTGAGATTCTTTACAAGCTGCTACTTAGCAAATTTAGTAGCGGATTAAACATTCACTCAGTGTAATCGTGTTCACAAGCTAACAATCTGATTATAAAAAAGCTGCGACTAAAGTTGAAAGCTGGGCTACTTTACACGCAAAACCGCTGGCGTTTTGGCTGGTTGGCATGTAATCAAGCCGTGTGTAATCACAGTTGCTACTTAACAATCTGTGAGTTCTCTTCTACTCGGTGGTTGCTGCTTCCTAAATTTGAAAACGTGTTTGACATTTATCTTAGATTCTTGACAACGATACAAACATAAACCTCACGGGGATCGCTAGATTCTAGGCTACTCAGGGAGTAGACAGTTTTGTGTGTAATCATCACAATCTTACAAGCTAATTCACTCGCTTCTAAATTCGCTCAGTAGCAGCTTATTATAAAGCATCTCAATGTAATCGACCCAAAACACATCGTTTTTTGTCGAATCATCGCTTCAAGGTTAGATCAAAGATAATACGGGGTCTTTATAAATGATTGTAACATAGTTGGTTGCTTCGGAAATTTTTCATCTTATAGTTTCTTATGCAAATTCTACGAATTTATAATTCTAATCACACTATTCAATTTCTTTCGGATTCCTAAGCTCACAGTATCGTTTGATTAAATTGAAGTTCACATCAGAATATAAATATTTATAATAGTTCGACGCCAACAGGGCTGTTATAATTATTTTTAGAGACCCTATATATTGAAACAAGAAGAAAAAAATTCTGTCAGTCAGCCGTCTGTTGCTATCAAAAAAACCTGGTCTCCAAGAATGAGATCCAGCTTAAATAATATCAAATGAATTATTCGAGAAAAGATTCAGATTATTGTTTTCTGAGAATTATCTAAATCGACAAACATCTTAGAAGGGGCCGAAAACTGCTTCTTTGAAAGTTGCAAGTGTTTTCCTGACGACGGCTGGTGAATGCTGGCCGAAACCTTGAATACATGAAGCGGAAATGATGGAAATTGCCGAAATAGTATTTCAATGCATTTCTTCATCATTCAGCAACTCAAAATCAAATTTGCACTTGATCAGATTTTTAGTTTTGAAAATATCCGAAAAGTAATGTCAAATCATCACAACTCGAAAATTTTCTATCTGAAAAAATAAAGAACTGTTTTCTAAAGAAATAACATTTTATCGTTGATCTATACGAGCTCTATACATTCTGACAGAAAGCTAATGCTTGATTCTCAATGAACTTTAACCGTAAAAATCCCATAAAGCATACGTAAAACGCAAAGTTGAAACAACGGAATCAATATGGAAATGTTCACAATACGTTTCGTAATTTTAACGTTCAAGTTCGAATTATGCTTGAGTTGAGCTAATCTCAACTTTACGTTCGAATTATTAATGGTGTCTATTAATTTTCTGGAGATATTTGAAATTTCAAGTGGATATGTTCACATCCTGTGATATGTCACAAAACATAACCTAACTAAACTTAATTCAAATGAATAATAATTCAACACGTGTGCAACTTGCAACAAACCATAGCCATAGCGACAAACGACCTTATCTTGCTATTTGTTTGGAATAGTTCTTTCAATTATTTTGGACATTATTATTGTATTTTGGATAGGTAAGGATAATTTGAGTCTAAATTTTGCTTTCGTTTCTTCAAACGTCAGTTGAATAAAAAACGTTCCAATACTTTATTCATCTCAAAAGAGCAAAGAAACCTTTAAACTGCGAAAAATAAACTACGTTCTAGTTCAAAAAAGCCGCCCTAGCTGTGAAATCCAAAAAGAGCATAAAAACGAAATGTTGCATAGAATTTTCTGTAATTTCTTTTTCTTTCTTCGAGAAATGTGTATAATTTGGATTATGCGTCCAACGTCCATTCTAAACACCATTACATTACCGAGAGTATTACGTTTACGTGTTTGTTACGCGTTACGTTCATTGTGAATCAAGCATAACATCGAAAGCATCCTGTATATCCTTCGCTAACTTCAAGCTACCGGCATCAGTCATGCGGCCAAAATTTCAAGGTTGAAACAGTAGTTTTCACATCCTTCGAATATTTCGGGAGCAATCATAATCTAATTGAAGGCACGAGTTCCTGCAGCAAACTCTTATGGCTTCCCACAATTTGTAACGAATTCCTGGGAGCATAGTTTTCCTAGCGATGAAATTATCCCCTGAGAAGAGAATTTCAACCCGTATCCGTGGGCATCTGCGGAATTTATTTATTGTGGGGGTCTAATTTGAATGAATTATGAGGTGGTTTCATCTGAGAAGAAAGCGGATATGAGGGGTGAAAAATTCATTCTTTATGATCTCATAAAATGAAATAACATTGGTGAAGAAAACGATTAAATTTATATTATCAATGTGTTTTCTCTACTCAGGTCATCAAGAGCTAGGCTCCTGTATGAGCGTCTTTCAAGCGGAAATCTTAGCTATTGAAAGATGTCTAGATATAAATCTAGAAAGAAACTATCACAAGTGCAATATAGCTATATACTCATCAGATAGTCAAGCTGCTATTAAATCATCAAATCATCGACTCAAAGATGATCTGGGAGTACCCAAACAAACTCAATGAGGTAGGCAAGAAGATTAAGGTCTTTTCAATCTGGATTCCCGGAACCAAAGGAAACGAAGAGGCCAATACACTTGCCAAAGAGGGCTCACGAATGTCACTCATTGGCCCAGAACCCTTCTGTGCTATAGGTGAATTTACCTATAAGAAGGAGTTTCTCTAGGAGGAGAAAGCCGAGAGGGAAAAACTCTGGCGGAATCTACCAGGGATCATTCCTCTAAGTTCCTTCAGAACTTTGAAACAGCAGATCCAAAAGATATCTGGTGCGAAACAATTATACCTCCTCACTGGCTTTCTTACAGGACACTGTCGCCTTAGGAAGCACCTGTTGAGGATGGGATTATCCGACACTGACGAGTGTAGGTTCTGTGGTGAAGAGGAAGAAACCCTTCATTCACCTAGTCACGGAATGTATTGGCATTGAGGGCCTAAGGAGAGAATGCCTTGGGCGAGGAACTTGTAAGAGTGAGTAGCTAGCCTTGTTGAAGCCTTCATTGGATTTCATCAGATCTTTGGAAGACGAGCTATGAAGTGGTGGTCAGAACAGCCCTGTATAGGACCTTGGGGTCGCAGTGAACTGTAAGCCCTTTTTCAACTATAACTATAAGTATAGCTCATCAAAAAATTTCACTGTGTGTTGCCAATTTATGTGGATAAGCCAGAGGAGTTTGAAATGTAATGTATGTATGCAAAAGTTCAGAAAAATGTTCAGGAGGTAGGATGTGGAAATAAGTCCCGTGAACCAAAATATTAGGTATCAGGTATCAGTTATCAATTCATACTTGTGAAAGACTTGATAAGATTTGTTAGTTAGAGTAGGTACTTCAGACGTATAAGGAGTAGATTTTACAATAGTCGTGGATAATAGATCTATATTGGAGTCTTGATGATTATAATCATACATGTCTACTCGTTGACACGTTTTTAGGAATAGAAGTCACTGGGAAATCTTATACAATGCTTTGTAGTATAATGAAGAATCTACTAATATTTAGGAAAATTGTCCATAGAAACAGAAGACAAATCTGATCGTGCAATCACTAAATGTTTACGCTGACGTTTTTATCTCTTTATTCTTGTAGGAATCTTTGGAAACGTTTTTATATTTTCCCCTGCTTATAATATGGAAAAAGAATATCTGATGAGTCTCGTCCTTAACTGTTTAATTGAGGGATTTAAAAAAGTGTGTATAATTCACCCCACAGTCCTGAAGCCAAGAAATATTCCCTCAATGGAAAAAGAATGTTGTATTGATTGAGAGAAAATTCTGTGGACCTCAACTCAAAAAATATATACCAGCTAAATACTTTGATTACTTTGGGTTTTTTGGGTGCGTCGCAGTTATTTTGTAATTTTTCCCTCTACGAAATTACCATAGTGCGGCCTTGGAATATTGAAATAATTCACATCTTTCTGACTCGATCTCAACATGTGCCAATTACCTCCCAAATTTCAGTAATATCCGTCAATAAGTTTGGATTTTATGATGTTCTAAGTATTTCCAAGTTGGAAAATCAACCTGTAGCTTTTCCAAGAAATACAGAAATTAATTTTTCATAGTCAATCAGTACTCATCTACTCCAACTCTATCTTTGGTAAGAGTATGTACAGTTTTTCCCCAGCACCCTGTATAATTCTATCAGTTACAACTATTACACTTCTTCGCTCAAAAACATTTTTCCCTCAACATAATGTATAAACTCAAGTTCACAATAACAAAAGCAGAGATTATATTGTATGAATTTTATGAGGAAAATTTCTTTTTACCTACTTCATTATAGTTCAAATATCATTCTATGAATTCTCTTGTTCGCCATCTCCTCTTGGTAGGTAATTATTCTCATCACTTTCATATCAACATTTCATAGCCGGCGAATTTATAATGAAGCTTCATCTCCCTTCATTCTAGTAGCCTAGGGTATTTTCTTGAAAAATTCATAAGCATCTCCGCGTCTAATAAGAAGTACCAACCTCGGGCTTAGGAAATCACAATAAATTGGTAGCAATCTCATTTTGATACTAACTTGAGTTGTTTTGCACCCTAGGGTGAAAGAGGGGTTGTGGTTTAGATACGTAATGGACAGTGGCGGCTCGTGAGATTTCAATCAAAGGAGGCCCGAGACCACGCAACCAACAAAATAATTTATTTCGAACTGGGCTTCCTGTCAGCCACTTGCATTTATCATACCATTTTACGCAGACGAACGATTATGAGCAGAATTAATAATTAAATTTGGCATTGCTGATCGAGGTGTCTTAATTACTTGAGCTATGAAATTTCATCATCGTAAGGCATTTTACTGAATTTATTATTCAAAATGTAAACTACAGGATCTTGCGTCTCTTTAAGTTCACTACTTACATTATAATTCTCAATTCTAGTTTCTGTTTCCATTTTTCTTGTTGAATATTAAAATCTTACCTACCAACTTTTACGAAAAATGTCACAAAACCACATACTTCAAACTGAGAGGATTCATACTTCGTTAATAAAAAGGGAGGGAATCAAAACAACGTCTGATCTCCATCCACGATCGCCGGGGTTGATTCGGGCCGATCGGAAGTTTAGTTTCGGCTAAGGTCGTTCGCCTAAAAGCGGAAATAATGCCGTGGAGCCAGGCCTCCGCCATGTGATCCACAGCTTGAATTTTGAGTAGTTCCCGGACCGTTCATTTGAGGAAGTTTAAAATGTTACATTCTAACGAATCTCGACTCGTGGAGGCAAGCCTTGAGATTTGGATAGTAGATAGAATGATGCAAATAATACATATATAGGAATGTAATTTTTCCAACATTAATTCAAAATTGAATAAAATGCAGTGATATTAGGGGAGGCCCGGCCTCTTCTGAGCAGCCGCCACTGGTAATGGAAAAGGGTAGCACAAGTCACTCTAATAAAGAAGAGTGGAGAGCTAGACAGAACGGGACTCGGGATTCCCAGTGAGATAAAAGGGAAATGGAAGGCCAAGTGATATAAATATATAGGAATTAACATAACAAAATCATTTTTCATTCTGTTAACTAACTCTGGAGAACAAGAGAAGCAATGGATATTTTTTTCAATTAGAGTTTGTCCTGCTTGAAGGAGGAAATGACAATCTCATACTAACGTTTTTTTTTTCAATTTGTTTGAAGAGTTCACCGTTGATTGGATTTTGCAAATGAAACAACCTTCACATGCGATTGGGTTGTTTACATTGGGATACTTTACAAGCTGCTACCGAGCGAATTTAGTAGCTGATTGTAAATTCGCTCAGTTTAATCGTGTTCATAAGCCAACAATCTGATTGTGAAAAAGCTGCGTCTAAAGTTGGAAGCTGGGCTACTTTATACGCTAAATCGCTGTCGTTTTAGCTTGTTGGCATGTAAACAAGCCGTGTGTAATTACAGTTGTTACTAAACAATCTGTGAGTTCTCATCTATTCGGGGTTTCCTGGTTCTTAAATTTGAAAACGTATTTGACATTTATCTTAGATCCTTGAGAACGATACAAACATAAACCTCACGTGGATCGCTAGGTTGTTGGCTACTCAGCGAGTAGACAGTTTTGTGTGTAATCATCACAATCTCATAAGCTAATTCACTCGCTTCTAAATTCGCTCAGTAGCAGCTTGTATAGTCCATTCACGAATGTTTGAGCCGTCGGTTGGCCATGGAAATTTGGCATATTCCACTGTGTATATTAAGATTTTAGGTTTTGTTGTTTATTTTCTTGTCAGATTGATACGCAATGTTGTCAATATTGCATATAGTTCTCTGATAACTCGCAAGCTCGTCGGACGAGGCAGGGTACATTCGGCAACGTTGACTTTATTTTACGTTATGAGAGCAAATACTGCCAACTTCAGATAAATAAACAAACGCCTACTATGAGGTCAAACTTCCGTGAACGGACTATAAAGTATCTCAATGTAATCGACCCATAAAAATCAACCTCCATCTCAATAATATGAGTTTCGGATAAAATGACATTTTTGGAAAAGAATCATCTGAAACCAGTTCAGTTGGTCGGAAATCTTCATTACATGACCCGAATTAAAATGCGCATTGATTTATTGAACTCTACGGCTCGCAAAGTAGGTGGATGAAACCGATTCCATTAATATTTTAATTTTTTGGTAACGAAAATTGCTCCGGTCACCATATTTAATTTCCCTTGAGCTTTGATGCAGCATGGTAGGTTGGTTTGCAACCCTACGAGATCGAATAATTTGAAATTGACTTGATTTATAACAACGATTCCGTGGCTAACGTGTGCTGAAGCCAACGAACCATACAGGGTTTCGTAATTAGGTTGATCGAGCAAACATAAACAATAAACTTTTGTAGGTTTTTCGGGAATATATACATAACTGTTCCAAAATACGACCAGAGGGTTCAAATTACCTGCATTATTATTGAATAACCTTCGAATCACAAATGATTCCCAATATAATGATAGCTTTTTAATTATTATTTACAATTCACAACTGATTGTGACAGTGAAGAATGCTAAAAATCAGCAAAACAAATTCTTTATTGTTAAGTAAATCCCCGCGTTCGAAAATATCGACTGTATTACTGCTCACTTGTTCCAGTTATTTCTGCGGAAACGGCCTGTATAAGTTTTGTATTTTTATAACAAAATTGCTCTCAAGGTTGTTCTCACTGATGAGTAATCTAGATATCGATTGAAATATAATCTGGGAGGATTCTGCATTTCTAAAAACTTTTTAGGTTTTCACTCGCAGTCTCTGAAACAGAAACAATTGAAAAAAAAATTAATTAAGATGAAGTGGTCCTGCGAAAATCTTTGCACTTATTTGTCAGGCGCAATTGGTTTTGAAAAAATTGTTGCCTAACAGTAAAACTAAAAAAGGAAATAAATAAAAAAAAGATATTGTAACGTTTCTGTGTCTATATCAGACACCTTGTTCAGACAAACTTTTCATTTGCAGTCTAATTAACATTGAAAGTTGTCAACACATAGAGATGTTGATTTATTTTATTTTGAAATTTATTGATGTCATTTATTTCTTCAATAACTCCATCCAAATACTATCTATTCCAACAGAACAATTGGAAATTATCTACTTCATCTAGGTAACAAAATACATGTGGATTCCTTAAATTTCCTTTCATAATTTATTATCAGGTTCCGTCATTAGGATCTTTGTGTTGTTCCAGTTCATCATATGATCTACGCTATTTGAACATACATCATCAGCGATTTGTGATCTTTTAATGTCCCTATTTTTTATGTTGTTCTTATGTTTTCTTATCTCTAAACATCTTGATGTCTCTCCTGTATAAGATTTTCCACATATATAAGGAATATTGTAAACACAATTTTTTGATTTTTGTGTCTCATTTATTGGTTTCGTTCTGGTTAGAATGGATCTCAAATCATTTTGTTCTTTGAAAACAGTTCTTATGTTGAATTTGGAACCAATTCTACTTATTTTTTCCGAAAGGCCAGGAATATACAGGGTCTCTATAAATGATTGTAACAGCCCAGTTGGCTCTGTATTATTCTCATTGTGAGGCTTTCTATGCAAACCACAGAATTTTGTGTTCATGCTTTGCTCTGATTGCAAAGTAATCCAAAGCCAACTGCGCTGTTACAATCATTTATAAAGACCCTGTATAAGGAATGACGTTCAACAAATTTGTTTGTTAGAATTTTAATTAGATATATTTGTTCTAAATTTGAATGTCAATTAGACTGTAAATGAAAAAACAAACAATTCCGAAGATTTACAAATTTGTCTGAACAAGATGTCTGATATAGACACCGAAACGTTACATTATCCTTTTCATTTGTTTCCTTTTTCAGTTTAACTGCTAGGCAACAATTTTTCAGGACCAATTTTTTCCTGTCAAATAAGTGCAAAGATTTTTGCAGGAGACTTCATTTTAATTGATTTTTTTTAATTATTTCTGTTTCAGAGACTCGGAGTGAAAACCTTAAAAAGTTTTTAGAAATGAAAAATCTAGGCTCGGTTACTTCACTCAGTCAAACTTTAGGTAGTAGTTAATTACAAAGCTTGAAGGCTCACCCTGTACATTTTGAAATCCGATTAATGCTATGCATTGTGGGAGGAAACAATGATATAAAGCAAAGTGTCACATAAGTACGATACTACTGTTGTGAGATTATGTTGAGAGTTTCCAAAAGGAAAAGAACTAACCTTGTATAACCCGAAATCCCTGATGTCATTCTTCCCGATGAAAATTCACCTCTCCATATCTCATCCAGAAACTCCATCGCGAAAGGAACGCAACTATTTCTGCTGTCGCAAACATGAGCGATTACGCTTGTCTCCTATTGTTCCTTATATTCTTCAAACGGATTTATTGTTTCCCGTGATTTATGTCGACAGCTCTGGTTTCAGGTTTTTCCTTGTCATTATTGGTCGTTCATTCGAGGGCGAGTTATGGGACGATCAGGAATTTCGACCGGATTCTTTTCCAGAATCCGCTTCTCAAGACGTATGGTTCAATTGTTCCGGTGAAATTTGATATATGTGGCTAGCAGAAACCTAATCATATTTTTATGTGTTTATGTTAGACCACTGAATCACTGCCGGGATATATGGCAAGTGCAAAATATTATTTTTGGATTTATTGATGTTTGGAACTGATGATGACTTATGGAGTTGGACTTTGGAGTAGGAGTTTTAGTTTGAGAGGCTGAGATTGATGACTGCGACTTTATTTGTGAGGACAGTTTCATTCGAATAGAATATCATTTGGACTTGGAAAAGGCTCTTAATTTTAAATCCTTGAATTGAAGGTCAATGAAAATATTGGATAGAGTAGTTCATTGTTTTGTGATAGTTCATTGACTAAAATCATTATCATTTTTGAAGGTTATAAGTCGATTTGTGAATTCAACTTTCCTTTGCAAATCGTAAACCTTCCCTGAAAATTTCGAGTTCCGAAGTGGTTTTCAATCGGTCGTGATATCTAATAAAGCTTCCACGCACCATCAATATGGAAACTCAATTTGGAAAATCTGGTGGCATCCATGCTTTTGAATTGGAAATTTATTATTTTAATTCACGACCCGGCTCACCAATGACGATATGAACTGCCAGTGCCAATGTGATATTTTTGAGCGCTCGTTCCACTTAAACGAGTGCTATATCGTTTTGCCATAATGAATTTAATTTTCGAATTTTGAGCTGAAAATGGTCTCAAACGATAGGGTTAGACTGCCTGATGAAGAATTCGTGGTCATTTGAATTCTGTCCGTGGGCCAGTCCGGCCGTTCGCTAGAACAATAACTTTCTAAAGGAATTGTCCCAGAGACTTGAAATTATCAGGGTGAGTTTATATCCCAACTGGCTCGGTTAAGTTCGTTAACCAGCCAAATCGTACAGGCGTTCCATAAAATATGGACATTCAAAATTTTTGTTCCTCAATGCAAAATGCTGATAACAAGCGTCATGTGAAATTTTGTGGCCATAGTGTGAACAGAACCATTGAAAATTCAATTGGAATATTGACAAAAAACTTCATATTTCCATAAAAAGATATGCGATTCAAAATTTCGTGGCTATAGCTTCAACAGAACCATAGAAACTTCAATTGGAATATTGAAGAAAAAATCTTTATATTTCCATAACAGAATTCGAGTGAAATTTATTTTGAGAATGAAAACTTCTATAATGAATGTTCATGCAAAATTTCAAGGGGATCGCATCATTAGAACCATAGAATTTAATTTTTGTGATTATTTCCTGACTTTTCATGGATTTCACGACAGAAATTGATCAATTTTTTGAGAACTATAATCATTGTTAGAAGTGATTGAAATCAACGAGAATCTATTGATATTATATCTGAATGATTGACGCGCGCTTATTTGAATAAATCTTTTTGGCGAGTCTAAAACTATAGTTGCTAGTGAGAAACGGAATGAAACTGAAAACATTTCCTGGAAATCATTGAAAACTTCATACCTAAACTCATAACATCCGCAATAAGCAAAATCACAGAAGAATAACTGCATTTTTCTGGTAATTTCAACAACCAGTGTGATATACATTTCCTATTCTCTTATTCCGCCTATAAGATGAAATAGAAATCTACCGCACGTTGAATATGATACTAATTGTGCAAGAGCTGCATAGAAATGAGTGCATTTTTCGAATGAACTGAAATAGGATCGATATATTACCCAAGATATAACATGATATATCCCATATTTCGAATCGAAATTTCCTTTAAAAGCCGCAAGAACTTACCGTTTGTTATCAGTGTGTTGATTGCATTAGACAATACAAGATGGTTATCAAGGTATGTTGATTATTCATTATTCAAAATCTGTTGATATAATATCTGCTATAGGCATTTGAAAATGAGAATGCACGGCGGGCATTCGTAGAACTACTTATATTGACATGGAAGGATATGGTTGTATTATTTTGGATTTTTCATCAATATATCAAAATTTAAGAAATCTTTAGTGAACGAGTGTATTACTGTCTATATTACATTTTTATTTTCTGTGAAGACGATGGTAATGATTTGTTTAAATTTATTTCAGTCATGAAAGATGAATTAGGTTAAAAGGCTGTTGAGGAAATTGAGGAAAACAATTTTGTTTGTTGAACAGTTGAATTAACTTCATTTTATTATATTCAAAGAGTACTTTTTCTCTTCACAAGAGCATTCTTCATTGGGTTTTTCTCTGTTTAGGCTTCCTTGTCTCAACCTTTCAGTTTTAATACTGGAAGTTCATTCCAGTTGGTCTCTTTTCTGGTAGTTAATCCAACAGGAAGATTTCTGGTAGGCACAGCAGTATTTTTCAAAAACTACCTCTGTTATGAACTGGAATCTGTAAACGATTACAATCTTCAATCTAATCTACACTACAAGTTTTGTGTAATCTGTACTTACTTCGATGAATATAATTGTCAATTACAAAACGCAAGTAGCAGTCATTTTTCCTGTGACTGGTTTACCGGGCTTTTCGTTGATCCATCAACACTTTATCACTCTCCATCTCGATTTCTCTTCCACCCAAACAAGAAATTTATCCCTAGCTCAAGGCATGGGAATCTATACAGATGTGGAAGAAACGGATGGAAACACAGGAGTTTCAGTGTTAAATTCAAGCAGGCTCGGACTCCAGTGGAACAGTGGAAGAATCGAAACATCAGAGCGATGCGATATTGAATAAGCGGCTGGTCTGTTGGAATGGCATTCCGAAATCTCTGATAAGGGTAAGATCGGAGCATTGGTTACAGCAAACGCTGGTATTTCGGTGGTAGTCATTGCCTGTGTCGTTGCCGACCGTAGCGTTTGCTGTAACCAATGGTCTGATCTTACCCTTATCCGAGCTTTCGGAATGCCATTCCAACAGACCAGCCGCTAATTCATATCGCATCGCTCTGAGGTTTCGATTAATCCACTGTTTCACTGTAGTCCGAGCCTGCTTGAATTTAACACTGAAACTCCTGTGTTTCCATCCGTTTCTTCCACATCTGTATAATTTGGAATTCTTTTTTTCTCAGAAAGAACAGTGAGGAACTGAACAAACGCGATTTGCATGAACTATACTCAAATAATGATTAATAATGTTAAATATTCGATAAAGATTGATTGAAAATAGGAAAATTCTCAAATTTTTGATGAACTGAAAGAATATTTCATTCGGTCCAATTGGATGGAAGTTTTTAATGGCTGAATTAACCATAAAGTATAAAATTTACCTTTATACTCTTTATTTAGTACGTTGCGTAGGTACATTTGAGACGCAATAGTGAACATGTAATTAGTTGCCAAAGTCTAGGTGAAATTCTCCATAACCTTTTAAAAATGTAACGAATCCTCTAAGAGCTTTTCAGGGGTGGCACTCCGAAGAATAACCCACTCCCAGTTATTCAAAAATTGATTCATTCAATTATACCCCATCTCTCCTAGAGTTTCAATTAAATTCAAGAAAGGAATCCTCATTTCTTGACGACCAGCTAGGAATATGTTGAAATAATAACGTATCTATCTATTTCCCGACTCAGCTATTTCTGTTTCATTTAACCCTTTCCGAATCAGATATTCCAAATAATGTCCCAAAATTGAAGATTTAAATCGCTCGCCGATATTCCCTAGTCACGTCGTTCATCAGATCCTGTTACGTCAGCATTCTACAAAATTCACCGCAACATGGGACCCTCCAACCAGCTGACGTCGTCAATGGTTCACCTTTCGCCATCTTCTCTTCTGAGGCTTGTTCCAGAGGTGAATTACCGAATTGATTCCTGTTATAGTCAGCCTCCGTGCCTCTGGCTTTAGGTGAAGTCAGGAGAAAAATGGGGGGTTATTTCAGTGAAAGTTCGGGTGTTGTTCATCAAAGGAAGAGAATGAAAATCGATAAAGCTGTTTGTGGCTTGACAGCTTCGGTAAATGTTGAGAGAGAATAAGTTTTGAGATTCGGCTTATTATTATCGTTGTCTGTGGCATGTAATCATTTTTTAATCAAAATATATTCAATGAAGTTTATGGTAATAATGTGCTGTAAATATACGAATAGAAACAATTTTTCTGCAAATCACTGGGAAATTTCGACAGTCGTTAAATTTTCTTAAAAAAGTTAATTTCTTGAGTATTGTGAATGTTCTAAAGTTTTCCTTCATTTCTTCGATAAAAGTTTTAATGATTAGAACAATATTTTACAGAGGAATAAAAAACATTGAATGAAATTGAGTATTCAACTCATCCTTATTTCCTCAAAAGGTTCATTTGTACGATTGAGAATACAAAATTTAAGAAAAACGCTGTGCAAGAGCTTTTGAGCACTCGTTCATTGGTGGAGCAATAAGACTATTACCTCAAAATTAAATATGGGACTTGAGATTGATACCTCATATATGAATGCAGAATCTCAGCACAATCGGAATTATATTCTGGAAATTATTCAGAAAATCAAATATGTAAAAAATATAAATTGAAGAAAATTTAATATTATGGTTCTGATGATGCGATCGTGTTGAAATTGTGCATGAACAATCAGTATATCAGTTTTCATTCACAAAATGAGTTTCACCTGAATCGTATATTCTGTTATGGAAATATGAAGATTCTTCTTTCAATATTCCAACTGAATAAACATACTTCTGTTAACAGTATGGCCACTGAATTGAATGAACATTCATTATATCGATTTGCATCCACAAAATAAATTTCACTCGAATCGAATATCTCCTTATGGAAAAATGAAGTTTTTTTTTAATATTGCAATTGAATTTTCTATGGTTCTGTTCACGCTATGACCACAAACTTTTGTTTGAGGCTTCTTATGAGCATCTTGCATTTGGCCGTAACATTTCATTTCGATTGGTTTCCTTTTTCTGAGATATTGAGGAACAAAATTTTGAATGGCCATATTTTATGAAATACCCTGAATGATTTGGCTGGTTAACAAACTTAACCAAGCCGGGGTTCGATCTCATCCTGAAAATTTCAAGTCTCTAGGACAATCCCTTCGAAAATTATTGTGCTAACGGACTGCCGTACGGCTCCACTGACAAAATTAAATTTGACCTCGAATTCGTGATTAGGGATTCTAACCCTATCGTTTGAGACCATTTTCGGCTCAAAATTCGAAAATTACAGATATTTGGCCAAAACGATATAGCACTCTTTTGAGTAGAACGAGCGCTCAAAAAGTAGGATCCTCTGTTATGGAAAAAAAAATTTGTAGCTTGTTCATTGACTATCAGATAACTCATATAGTTAACAGAAAAAGCGCTGTTAATATTACAAACTTGTCCAAGCCACTTTTCGAACAGTAAGGTGCTTTCATTCGTTTTTCAATGATTATTCTTTCCATTGTGCACCTATACACAAAAATGTTATTTCTCTGGGACCCCATAAACTCGGACATCACGAAGAATTCGCGAAGGATGACTTGACAGGTTTACCGTTGTTGAAACCGCAACCCGTCCTCTGAATAGAATAGATGAAGAAGGACAAACATTTAATGAAAATACCCCCTTCAACTTTCACCGACACAAATTACGACAGGAACAAACTACAATTCTGTATTGTCATATGTTGATTAATAGGACACAACTCCGGAGTATATTTCATTTGGAATTATCAAAACAATGGGTTTTCAATGTCAAATTTAAGGACCCCAGGAGTCCGTGTAGTAGTTGAGGGAGATTAAGGTGAATTGAATTTGAATTCACGTGTTAACTCGATTATTATTATGGTGAACTAGATTATGATGAAGGAAAGAAGCATTTGGAGATGTTGATACATCTACAGTGACTGAAAACATTGAATTGTATAGGGGTTTAAATTTCACTTACCTCAAGTTTGTTGTAATAGCTCAAATCTGTCATTTAAATAATGAAATGTTATTTATTCACGACTATTGTAAAATCCGTCCATTGTACGTTTCTGTGCTTAACCTTTATAATAACCATTAATCATAAGGGAATAATGAGATTATAATTCACTGCTGTCAGATGCTTCATAGATTTAGCTTTGATATAATATTTTTCAAATTGGCATTTCTTTAGTATTCTAAAGTACACCAACTAACAAATATGGCCATACTTCGTCAATCGAAGGCCAAATCTACTTTCATTATATCAATTAAAGCTTTTATTACAAAATATACAATGACCAGTTCTCCAAAAGTGTCTCATGTGTCAATTCATTTAGTACGTTGCATAGGTACATTTTAGAAGCAATAGTGAACATATGTAAACAAATGCGGGGCACTTTGGCAGATGATTCTCTAGGGGAAGTGCATATAATTTTTTTTTGAAATCGGCCCCCCTTCCAAAATACAGCCTTTGGTAGGCGATGACGAGTTGTCAGTTTTTAATTTTTTTAGGAGTCCTAAAAAAACTGAGTCATAAAACTATACATAATCAGGTAGATGTTACTCACACAATTTTTTTTATACCAAACCTTTATTATTAGGGGTTGAAAATAACAAACCCCTTATGGTTTTCCTTCGAAAATTGTTTTCGTGGGATGCATTTTCGAAAAATAAAATGCTCTTATGGTTTCCCATTTAATTCTGGAGAAAAAAGTCTGTTGCAAAAATTCGATACAGTCGATACTTTTCTCGGAATTTTTTTTGCTTCAGAATGGAACCATAAACGAATTTTCTAAAATCTATCCCACGAAAACAATTTTGAACGAAAATCATAGGGCTTTTTTTCATCAAGAAATACTTTCTCAAAGTCCCTCACATTTGTTTACAGACAACCTGTACAATCAGTAATGCCAAACTCTATGTGAAATTCACCCTAACCGACTAAAAATGTAACAAAAACTACCAAGAGCTTTTCAGGGGTGGCACTCCGAAGAATAACCCACTCCCAGTTATTCAAAAATTGATTCATTCAATTATCCTCCATCTCTCCTCGAGTATCTCCATTGAAATTCCTCAGGGGATCGCAAAAGAAAATATATCAAATTTTTCATACACGGAAGGCTGCTTTCAATTGCCGACGTAACATATTGCAATGCACCGGAAACCTAATCCCGTTTTTCTGGGTTCGGAATTGAGTAATACCGGTTTGAAAATTTCATGAGCTTCCTCATCTTTCGCCCGAGACGCGTGATCCCACCAAAAGCTTTTCCGTAATCTTTCATACTCATTTTCCGTCCGTGGGCGCACTCATGTACACGCATGAATATGAAAACTGGCACCCTCTTCACTTTTCTGAAAAGTTAATTCTTCATTTACGTATCAAGGGATGAAATTTATACGTGACTTGAGTTTTCGGTTTATTAGAAAATGCGTGAGATACGGCTTACCGAAAAAATTGGGGGTTAAAAAAATTGACTTAGGTCAGGTCGACGGTTGCAGGTATAAACTTGCCAAGCCGCACTGGTTATTATTTTTTTAATCTTCTGTTAAATGTTGTGAAAGATCAGATATTTGTACTTCACATATTATTCGCTCTGAACTCAATCGGATTACTAATTTTGAATAGGAGTTGAAAGAATTTAAGAAATGCCCTGAGCAGGATCTTTGGTGAGCAATGGGACTTTTACCTCAGATATAATATGAGATTGATACCGAATATATGAATGCAGAATCTCAGCAAAATCGGAATTATATTCTGAAAATTATTCAGAAAATAAAATATATAAAAATAAATAATTACAGAAATTTAATTCTATGGTTCTAATGATGCGATTCCTTTGAAATTTTGCATAACGATTCAGTATATCGATCACAGAAAAAATTTTACTCGAATCGGATATCCTGTTATGGAAATATAAAGATTTTTCTTTTCAATATTCTAATTGAATTTTTTATGGTCCTGTTAAAACTATGTCTACGAAATTTTTGGTGAACATTCATAATATCTATCTCCACTCACAAAAAAAATTCACTCGAATCGGATATCTATTTATGGAAATATAAAGATTCTTTTTTTCAATATTTCAATTGAATTTTCTATAGTTCTGTTCAAATTGTGGTCACAAAATTTTGCATGACGCTTGTTATCAGCATCTTGATTTTGGCCGTAACATTCCATTACGATTGACTTCGTATTTTCTAAGATATTGAGGAACAAAAATTTTGAATGGTCATATTTCATGGAACACCCTGTACGATCTGGCTGGTTAACAAATTGATTAAAAGTGTGTTCAAAGCGATTTGATGCATTCTTCAGTTTCTGGAATAAATGCTGAATGAACTGAATCTGACAGCCACCAAATAAACTAATTAACTTGAAGAAGACAAAGGTTTTCAAAAATCATGGGAGCGATATTGTATTCGTTCAAAATAACTTCTTTGCATGTGTGAACAAGTTCATCTTCCTAATCCTCATAAACAAATCATTTCACTCATCTCAGGCATAACACAACAATTTTTTTTCCACAGGTTATTGTACTGTTGGCAACATCCTTAGCCATATGCTCTGGAGGCCAAATAAACTCCCAGCCTATTGGATACTACACCCAGCAGCATCATCCCATACCATCTCCAACGGTCATCAACAGTGTCCAAACAGTTCAAGTTCCTCAACCAGTACCAGTTCCAGTTCCTCAACCCATCCCTGTTCCACAACCCGTTCCAGTTCAAGTTCAGGTCGAATCAATTGATCCTTACCCACAATACAACTTTGCCTATTCAGTCAACGATTTCCAAACTGGTGATTCCAAGAGCCAACACGAGACTAGAAATGGAGATGTTGTAAGAGGTGAGTACGCATAATTGCTATTGTATCTCAGACACAAACCATAGGGAAAAACAAAAGACTATATTTGTCGATAGAGTCAATGAATATCCATATTATTCTGACTCAGCCATGTCAAAACAGAAGCTACTCAATTGTCAGAGATACAAATATACATGAATCTTCAGTATATTTGTTGATAACTCATTTTATTTCTCTTTTTAATCATTGGAGACGTTAACTTCATCTGAATACTCGGGAGAGAATCAATATTTATGCAATGTTACATCGCATGATAATATCTTGATAATGTGTTGAATAACAGAATAAATCTCTGGAGAAATATTCCTGGACTCAGCCAAAAAAAAGAGCTTCTGAGCTATCACTGGCTGAGCTTCTGCTGATGGTGGTGCATACTGATGACAAGGTGCGAGCGATACTAATATCATTTGCACCGAAAAGTCAGCAGATGAGATTTGCAGATTTTGTGAATCAGGAGTATGCAGAGCTGGCTAGCTGACTTCATATGGAAAAACGCCATTGCCGATCTTCTTGGATTTTCCTGAACGAGTAGGGTAGATAACAAAAGTTCCTGGAAGGCTAATCTAGCCATAGCAACCCAGTTTTAATAATAATATCATGAAGGGTCGCCAATATGTTAGTCTTGCGACTCTTTTCTACTGGCTTCATGAGATTTGGAATATTAAAATCTGCAATTTTTGGTTCCTGTATGTGTTTCTCGTATTGTATAGTAACCAGCAATCATGTCATATGAAATTCAAATTTCTCATCAATATAAATAATATAATAGCACTAAATTGATTTTTCTGGCATTCACAGACATGATTTGCAACTATACCTGGGCATCTTAATATCCTATCGATAATTCTGCCACTCTGAAATATTCCTTTTGGATATAGACAAGAAAACTGCTCAATTCAATGATGCATTGATACAAACCATTTTTTTTTCAGGCCAATACAGTGTAAGCGATCCTGATGGTACCAGAAGAACTGTTGACTATTCTGCTGATCCACAAAATGGTTTTAACGCAGTTGTCCAGAGAACACAGCTGAGCCAACATCCTCAACAGCAGCTACTCAGAACTTCACATTAATTTTGTCCCGAATGCGACTGAAAAATTCCAGTAACTTTTTTTGCTTATCCTTGCCTGTGAAAATTTTAGTTTCTTCTCGTTTCCTACTGCCTGTATATATTGAAATGTTTATAAGTAAAGTCTCGAAATAAATCTATGTATTATATCTTATTAATTTTCTTCTACACGAATGTCTTAGTTTTGGGTGTGACTGTAGCCATTGGAAAACCATGTGCTGTTTGATACAACTTTGGAGCTAAACAAAAAAATTGTTGGAAATCTGAGGTTCAGAATCGCGAGAAGTGCCAAATAATTGTTTATACACGACTATTGTCAAATCCGTCTATTGTACGTCTCTGTACTCGGCCTTAATAATACCCATTAATCACAAGGAAATAATGAGATTATGAATCACTGCTGTCAGATGCTTCATAGATTAAGCTTTGATATAATATTCTTTAAATTAGTATTACTTCAGTATTCCAAATTACTCCAACTAACAAATATGGGCATACCTTGTCAATCGATGGCCAAATCTACTCTTATTATATCAATTAAAGCATTTTTATTACAAAATATACAATGACGCGTTATCCAAAAATTTCTCATGTGTTAACTTGGCTTTTTCCACGCTTGTCATAGAAAGGTCTTGTCGCGGTGGCCAAATGTTAAAATCTTCAAGAAATACAGTGTATATTCAGTTGTCGTTGATAATGTATAGTATAATGGCTGTTATTCACTAGCGATTAATAGCTATCATTATACGCTCGTTGTATAATTCACAAGGTGAAGTTTAGGCTGAGAGCCGCAGGCGGGTGGCCTAAAGCACCGAGTGAATAAGAGCCATTATACGCGAGTAGAATACTACCTATATTTATCCACGACTACTGAGTATTTCTCTTCAAGTTTTGAACATTTGTCGGACCTAATATGTCCCTTTCATTACAAATGTGGATAAAGTCAAGTTGAAATATGAGTAATTTTCTGAAGAATTTGTAATTGAGGAAAAAATTTCCACTAAAATTCATCCGTTGCTGTGGCGATCTGTTAAAAATACACGCTTCGATTGGTTGAAAAGACAGGTGCGCAATCTTCAACGAAATCAATCAATTATTTTATAATTATTGTTCATATACATGTAAAGAAAATCAAGCTCGCAAAAGTTTCTGATGATCTGAAATAATTGGTGACACATTGTTGCTTATACAGGGTGTCTGTAAACAAATGCGAAGGACTTAGGGAGATGATTCCTCAATGAAAATAAGCAGGGGTAGTTCATATAATTCATATAATTTTTTTTCGTATTCGACCTCCCTTCCAAGATACAGCCTTTGTAAGGCGATGACGAGTTGACGGTTTTTAATTTTTAGGAGTCTTCAAAAACACTGACTCATAAAACTAAACATAATATGATTCATTAAGTAAATGTTACTCACACATTTTTTTGATCTCCTAACTTTATTATTAAAAGTTGACAATAACAACCCCTTATGATTTTCCTTCAAAAATTGAATTTCGAAAAATAAAATTCTTTTATGGTTTTCCATTCAATTCTGGAGAAAAAAATTCTTTGCAAAATTTCCATACAGTCGATACTTTTCTCGGAAAAAATATCAACTTACAAGCTGTTATGATCACTGTTCATTCCATTTCATCGTATGTTCCATAAAATGATTATTCTTAGATATTGTTTATGCTCAAAATTGGTTTTGTTAATTATGCTTATTAATCGAAAGAACGTTCTATTTGTGAAATTAAAATATTGCGGATATAATTTTCTACCGGAAATTAGTAATTAAACCTTTAGAAAGATTTATAGAACATCCTTATCTCCTTTATAGACATAATATCTTAGTATTTTCATTCTATGGAACATTTATACGATGAAATGAAATGAACAGTGATCTTAACTGATAGCAAGATTTTATTTTTTCTGATAAAAGTATCGACCGTATGGAAATTTTGCTGGAGACTTTTTTACTTCAGAATTTAATGGGAAACCAAAAGAGAATTTCACTTTTCGAAAATCTTCCCCACGAAAACAATTTTTGAAGGTAAATCATAGGGTGTTGTTATTTTCAACCCCTAATAATAAAGTTATGAGATCTAAAAAATTATTTGTGAGTAACATACACTTAGTGCTTCATATTATGTATAGTTTTATGACTCAGTGTTTTTAAGAAGCCGTGAAAAAAATTTAGAACTGTCAACACGTCATCGCCTTCCAAAGGCTGTATCTTGGAAGGGGGGTCGATCTCGAAAAAAATTTATATAAACAAGCCCAGCTTATTTTCATCGAGGAATCATATCCAAAGTCCCTCGCATTTATTTACAGACACCCTGCATATACTTCAAAATCCTCATTCACTAATTGAATCTCTGCCATCATGATTTTTCCCAACAGGACATGGAATGGCCAAAACAGAGATTCCTCTTTATTGCTCCAGAATATATTTATGAGATTAAGTCAGAGTCCCTAGATGCATGTGGCCGTATCTCATAGGAGCAAACCTCGTATTTCTACGGAAAGCTTTTCCGAAATGGCACGTCCTCTACTATGTATTTATTAATCAACTCAACTCCTTTGAAGAGAGATCTAGATTCCGGAACTTTTTTATAATTCATACCCAGTACGTGCCGGCAATCCTTGTCATATACCGAAGCAGGAGTAATCTTCCTCGGTTCACCCTGGAGATATTTTATGGGACTTATATCTTAGAATTTATCGTCACTTTATTCGGAACTGATCACATAGGGAGCATTTTTTACGGCTTTATTTCAAAGGAAATTTTTTCCTGTAGGTTTGGTATCTCTACTTTCACCTTATCAGGAATAGGATGAACGTTTTTGGAATTTTTTCTATAATGTGTTTTTTGTTCTTCTTTGAGTTGTTTTTCAGTTTCGTTTCTATTATATATTCAAACGTACCAAAGGTTTTTGCATTGTAGGATTGAAAATAATATAGCTTATCCAATACTATTTTATAATCTATCCACTCTACGTCTGTCTGCTCGGCAATAATGACTCATTATTAACTGCTGTCAGATGTCTCCATTTATTCAGTTACACATAATAATTTATCGTTAAAACTCATCTTCCTTCAGTTTTTTAGAGTTCCCTAAAGGGGCCCACTCACTAGGAAGGAAGAATGCGCAATTAAGTATGTGCACGTTAGCTGTAAAGTAAACGTGTGCATTCATATTTCCCACCCACAGACACTTTTGCTTGTTGAGTGAGGATGTGCGACAAGTGTAAGATGACGTCGAAAAAAGATCTGATGTTAATGGCAGTGACGTGTGTTGTTATTAAGGAAAAAATGTCCAATGTATAAATAGCGAACCCGACACTGTATTGCTGAAAATATGAAACGTGCACAGACTTATTGGTCATTCTTCCACGTACGATGAGCAATGCACACGTTCAAAATCAAAACTATCTTGATTCCGACGGAGATAATTGTGCATTCCAAATTTCGATCGGCGGAACACCATACACACACTGTTTCCACTGTACCCCGTACCACGCGCATTGCCTTCTTAGTATGGGTGGAATACCTTTTCAATCGAGGGCCAAATCTAGTATAACAGACTAGATGTTTTTTGTCATTTATAATGACATGGGATGAAATGAATTAAATGTCTTTGTCCAATGAAGTATAATAACACAATTTAATCTGGAATTTTCTTACCAAATACTACACAAGTTGAATTTTCGTCGGTAATATTTTCCTGTTCGTGAATTTTCGAAAGATGAATAGATTTTCTTTTGCCTTCTACTTATGAATGAGACAAAATTGTGGTTGCAAAAGTTTGCAACCGACTATGTCGATTTGAATCTCAAGAGCCAAAAAGTAAGGATTCGATGACTCATATTCGAAACGAACTTAAGTTAAGTTTTCATCGTTAGAAATCGTCAACATTTTTCATGATTTATCTCGCAGATGTTGCAAACTGCATGTTAATGTAAACAAGAAACAGCCAGCGTATATCATGTGCTCATTACGCAAAAACTCAAAAATGTCAAACCATGTTGGTTACCAAATTGCAACCCTAAATATGTCATATATCTTATCCTGAAATATTGAGGATAAGTCGAATTTTATATTGAGTCGCCACTGGAAAAGTTCTTTCATTTAAAGGACCTCTAGACTTGCTCTAGTTATATGTAATTTAAGATTCTTTAATCTAGGTTTATTTCGAACGAAATGGCATTCTTATCCGTTATTTCTTCTGTCTCACCGAAAAAAGTTGATCAACCTTGGCCAAAAAATATCCAATCTCTTAACCTTCCCTTGTCTAACCTTACCTAGGTCAAAGAAACAACCAATCTGATGTTATTAATCAAGTAAGTACACAATAGTAATATGCAAGGTCTCTCACCCTTCAGCGAACGCTATCTGAGATCTTGAAATGGCAATGTTCAGACTTGTGCGCTGTAAATGTTCAACAAGGGTTGTGAAACGAATTTATGATGTCTGGTTTTATCTCCTCAGGGTTGTGCGTGTCAAACAAAACGTGAGTTTGCAGTTTTACACGTTCTATGGAATTGCAGAAAATATTTCTGCATTTCATCCCCCTTGACAGGATGATACATTTTGGGGAGAAACATCCGAAAACAGTAGTTAGGAGAAATTTCACCAGAAGGAGTAAATAAAATTAATGATTATTAAGCACAGGGTCAGCAACAGTCGATGGTATTTTGAGCGCAATGTTTGACAGTCAAAATGTTACATTACATAATGACCAAAGTTGACAGATGGTTAAGTCAGTAAACGTGGAATATAAAACGGTAGAACAACGTGTACCTACTGGTCGTCAAAAGTTATCATCAAAATAGTGAGAGTTTAATTGTAATTATTCATGTTCGGTCCAAATATTGTGAGTAATTCATCTACTGAGAAGAATTATCAAAAAAATTGGAAAGTATTTTGGTAAGCTGATTTTGCTGATTTTGCAAACAAAATCAATTTTATGCCATGAGACCCATTTCCACCTCAATGGCTTCGTTGATTTGCAAAACTGTCGCATTTGGGGCTTAAAAAATTCACTTATGATTATTCATCGAAAAGCAATGAGTTCACAATGTTCAATGTTTATTTAACGTCATCAAGAATATTTACATGACTAAAAATAAATAAAAATTAAAATATATCAAAAACATCACAAGCACAAATGAGAAGAATAACACATAGTCCATCTTGAAATACAACACACACATTGAAACAACATACAACAAACTGGATCAAAAATTACGAGCTTCTTTACATAGGTATACACATATGTTATCTAATAAAAACATATAAGGACGAAAGAAGAAAACCAAAAACTCAGAGAGGCCAAGGTATACCACATACAGTACAAGAGATCCAGCTTTTAAATTTTGGCTATTTGAATATTTAGCTATTGTATGGTGTGCATTATGATCTGAGGGAATAACTAAGTAAACCGTTTTAGTTTTCTGAAACTTTGAAGGTAATATCGATTGAAATATAATCTGGGAGAATTCTGAATTAGAACAGAATAATCAATTTTTTTCTAGATGTTCTAATAAGAAAAATTATAGATAATTTTGAAACAAGTATATTTCGAAAACAAACTCACACTAATAGATATCTAGATTTTTATTCTAATCATCAATTGATTGTAAAAGCAGGTATCATAAAAACACTTTATGATAGGGCGTTTTTGATTTCATCTACACCTGAAATTAGAATTAATGAAATTGCCTTCATTGAAGAGTTTCTACTAGATAATCTATACCCACCAGATTTTATAGAAAGAACAATTTCAAATCTAGAACGAAAAATATCTAATCAAAATTCGAATGATGATCAGGTACAAACAGAGAACCGTCAAGAACAACCTAATTTGTTGACAATCATTCCTTATATTCCTTATGGCCTTTCAGAAAAAATAAAAAGAATTGGTTTCAAATTCAACATAAGAACTGTTTTCAAAACACAAAATGATTTGAGATCCATTTCAACCAAAACGAAACCAATGAATGAGACACAAAAATAAAATTGTATTTACAATATTCCCTGTATATGTGAAAAATCTTATACAGGAGAAACATCAAGACCTTTAGAGATAAGAAAACGGGAACATAAGAAAAACATCAGAAATAGAGATATTACAAGATCACAAATCGCTGATCATGTTCAAATAGCGGATTGACGAATTGTGAATAATTTGGCCAATTGTTCTGTTGAAATAAATCGTATTTGGACTGATCTATTGAAGAAAGGAATGACATCAGGAAATTTCAAAATTAAATGAATCAACATCTCTATGCGTTGACAATTTCAAATGTCAGTTAGACTACAAACGATAAAACAAACAATTCCGAAGATTTTTACAAAATTGGCTGAAGAAGGTGTCTGATATAGACACCGAAACGTTACATTATCCTTTTCATTTATTTTCTGCTTTAGTTTTACTGTTAGGCAACAATTTTTTCGAAACTTTGCTCCTGACATATTAGTGCAAAGATTTTCGCAGGAGAATTTTATCTTAATTATTATTTCTGCTTCAGAGACTATGAGTGAAAACCTAAAAAGTTTTCTAGAAATGCAGATAATGCAGATAAGAAGGTAATACTTTCAACAGTGCGTTTCTCAATCCATGTCTTTCAATTAAACGATTCAAACTTTCGATAAATTTCCATGAAACTTATCAAGTTCTTCCATTGAAGTTCCTTAACCAAAACTTTTTTCATCCGAATAGCTGGTAGATTCATGTTTCGACACAGAAATATTCGTTTTTCCATACGCACGACGTTGATGTAACACAACAATATCCGAGCCCACCTATGGGCCACGCATTCAACTCTATTCAATGGCCTCCCTTCCTTTATTTCCGTTTATATCGCCCTGGGGAAATGTTTTCCAACGTAAGGAGGATTCTTTCTTTCCTGCCTAAAGTTTCTGTACGTGGGGGTAACAATGCTTGTATATCTCTATTGATCGATTAATCTCGTAGTTCTTCGGATATCTAGTTGAGGTGCACGTGTACGAAATGGAAGAATAATGAATACCAAATTTTCTATTATTCGTGTTTGTGAAAGGGGAGAATAGGAGTTGTTCGACGAATGTACTTTTTGTTGTTGTATTCTCGTGAAATTCACATTGAAAAAATTTCCTGGAATTATTTTATCCTCATAACCATTATGAGCGTTATTTTATATGGAATATTTCTCGGAAATTTCTGTTCTGCACCCTAATGAGAAGGATTAACTGAAAATTTTGTAACATGTTATACATATCAAATAGAAGGCGCTTAAATGCCAGAACTCGAATGAATCATTTCATAGAAATAAAATTCTTGAATATATACCTACACAATTTTCACTAAGCAGAAAATAGGAGATATATAAAGATTCTTTTTTCAATATTCCAATTGAATTTTCTATGTTTCTGATGCTGATATTCTCTTGAAATTCTGCATGAATATTCAGTATAAGATCATTCTTCATTCACGAAATAAATTTTATTCGAATCGGATATTTTGTTATAGAAATATTAGATATCCACTTTTCAATATTTCAATTGAATTTTCTATGGTGGTTCTATGTGGTTCTATGTGGTCACAAATTTTTGCATGAGGCTCATTAGGAGCATCTTGTATGTGGCCGCAAAATTAAATTTTAATTAGTTTCGTTTTGTCTAAGATATTGAGGAAAAGAAATATTTTGAATGGCCATATTTTATGGAGTACCCTATACGATATGGCTGGTTAACAAACTCAACCGTGACATTCAGGAATCGAATTCACCCTGAAACTCTCAAGTCTCTAGGACAATCCCTTAGAAAGTTATCGTGCTAACGGACAACCCCACGGCCAGAATTGAGTTTGACCACGGATTCGTAAAACTATTGTTTGATATCAATTGAAATATATTCTGGGATGATTCTGCATTTCTAAAAAACTTTATAATCAAAATGATTTGAGATCCATTCTAACCAGAACGAAACCAATGAATGAGACACAAAAATCAAAAGATTGTGTTTACATTATTCCCTGTATATGTGGAAAATCTTATACAGGAGAGACATCAAGACCTTCAGAGATAAGAAAACGGGAACACAAGAACAACATCAAAGATAGAGATATTACAAAATCACAAATCGCTGATCGTGTATGTTCAAATAGCGGAGATCATATGATGAGCTGAAACAATACAAAGGTCCTAATGACGGAACCTGATAATTATAAAGGAAAAATTAAGGAATCCACATGTATTTTGTTAAATGAAGTAGATAATTACATCAGGAAATTTCAAAATTAAATAAATCAACATCTATATGTATTGACGACTTTCAGTGTCAATTAGACTGCAAATGAAAAAACACACAATTCTGAAGAGTTTACAAGTTTGTCTCAAGAATGTGTCTGATATAGACACCGAAACGTTATATTGCTCTTTTTATTTATTTCCTTTTTCAGTTTTACTGTTCGGCCACAATTTTTTCAAGTCCTATCTGCTCCTGACAAATAAGTGCAAAGATGCTCACAGGAGCACACCATCTTAAATAATTTTTTTCTACAAACGTCAAAAATGACAAGGTTCGCGCATTGGCAAGAATATGCGAAGTGACCCCTTTTTTCATTTTCCTTTGTTACTATGACACCGTGCGCGAAGTAGTGTGCGAAATACTTACTTCGCACACTGCATGTAAACTATATGGGATTTTTATATTTTAACTTGGTGAATTTCTTGAAATCCACGTTTTCTTTAACATTGAGTGTTGCTTCAACATAGAATAAATTGCCCATAGTTATAATACCTAATTACTTGATTTGGAAAAACAGTTCAAACCAGTTCAATATTTTTTTTCATATTAAGCTAAGCGTTTCTAGAAAAAATTTTGTTTGCATCTCATGCGCGAAATACTTTGGCATTTAGCATTTCGCGCACTAGATACAAAAATAACTATTAATTATTTCTGTTTCAGAGACTGGAAGTGAAAACTTTTAAAGTTTATTTTTAGAAATCCTATTGTTTGAGACCATTTTCGTCTCAAAATACGAAAATGACAGAAATTTGTGTGAAACGATATAGCACTCGTTCAAGTAAAACGAGCGCTCAAAAAGCAAATGCAATAATATATTCTTTCCATTGCTGCACTGATAAAGAACAAAAATGGAGTGCAAAATATCCAGATATGAAATCGCCATCAATCGAACTTTTTCTCTTAATCTACTTTGAAATTACAGAGCGAACATGCAATCCAGATGGTGTTTTTCTGGACGAATTTTAATTAGCAGTAGCTCACGTCATTGATCGCTCCTCCGGTATGTTAAACGCAATGTTTGACAGTCAAAATGTCACATGATTATGACGTGAAAATTCCAAAGTTGAACATAACACGGTACCGCCTCGGTGGCTGCAAGGACATGGTGCTTGCCTACAAGTACTTGCGAAGCTGTAGGTCTGGGTTCGAATCCCGGTGTGGGTATGGATGTTTGTGTATGTTCTAGTTTGTCTTTACAACAAAAATTGTCTCGAAAATTAATGTGGTATGATTGAGTGAGTGAAATAAAAAAAATTGTCGATACTGGATCTGTGTACATGACCTCAGAGTCGGGCACACTAAAGAGAAGATGAATGAATGAACACGGTTGAACAACCCACTGGTTGTCAAAAATTATTATTAAAATAGTGAAAATTTAATTGCAACTATTCTTGTTCGGTCAAAATAATGTGAGTAAATCACATAGGTACTGGAAAGAATTATCAAAAAAATTCGAAAGTGGTTTGGTTAGCAGCCTGCTGATTTTGCAAACAAAATCAATTTTAGCCATGAGGTTCATTTCCTCTTCAATGGCTTCGTTGATTTGCAAGACTGTAGCATTTGGGGCTCAAAAAAATCAACTGGCCCCATGGCCAGAATTGAATTTGACCACCAAGTCTAACCCTATTGTTGAGACCATTTTCGGCTCGAAACACGAATTTGGGCAAAATGGTATAGCACTTGTTTGGGTAGAAAGAGCGATCAAAAACCAAATGCAATAATATATTCTTTCCATTGCTGCACCGATAAAGAACAAAAATGAAGTGCAAAAATATCCAGATATGAAATCGCCATCAATCGAACTTTTTTCTCCTAATCTACTTTGAAATTCCAGCGCGAACATGCAATCCAGATGGTGTTTTTCTGGACGAATTTTAATTAGCAGTGGCTCACGTCATTGATCGCTCCTCCGGTATGTTAAACGCAGAACTAACATGCGCGGCATATTTTCAGATTAACGAACATGTTGGAATTGCAAATTAATGCGGTCATATTTTCACTGGACACTTCGAATGAATTTACTGTTGGCAATAATGAAATCCATGATTCGGATCACGGCGCGTTATTCACCCGCTTGTTCGTTTGAAAGGGAAACTCGAACATTGGTTGGTAACACTTCCGGTTGAAGAAGGCACTAATTTTAGTATTTGTATTGCCGATTTTTGTAAAAAGAAAGTCCTTTTTTAAGCGCTCGTTCTACTTTAACGAGGGCTATATCGTTTTGCCCAAATGCCTATAATTTTCGAATTTTGAGCCGGAAATGGCCTCAAACGATAGGGTAAGACTCACTGATGATGAATTCGTGATCAAATTCAATTCCGTTCGTGGGGCCGTCTGTACGGCCGTAAGCACAATAACTTTCGAAGGAATTGTCTTAGAGACTTGAAATTTTCAGGAAGAGTTCGGGTCCCATATGCCTCGGATAAGTTCGTTAACCAGCCAAATCGTACAGGGTGTTCTATGCAATATGGCGATTAATAATTTCTGTTCCTCAATATCTCAGACAAAACGAAACTAATCGAAGTGAAATGTTTCGGCCGATGGCAGTATGCTCATAAAAGCCTCATGCAAAATTTTGTGGCCAAAGTGCGAACAGAACCATGGAAAATTCAATTGGAATATTGAAAAAAGAAACTTCATATTTCCATTAAAAGATATCCGATTCGAGTGAAATTTATTTTGTGAAAGGAGATCCATATTCTGAATGTTCATTCAAAATTTCATGGACATAGTATCAACAGACTCATAGGAAATTCAATTGAATTATTGAAAAGAAGAATCTTCATATTTTCATAACAGGATATCCGATCTAAATGAAATTTCTTCTGTGAATAAAGATTGATATACTAGATCTTCGTGCAAAATATATAACCTTATAAAATTCAATTGGAATATTGAACAAAAGAACCTCTATATTTCCATAACAGAATATTTGATTCGAATGGAATTTATTTTGAGAATGAAAAATAATATACTGAATGTTGATGCAAAATTTCAAAAGGATCGCATCAGCAGAATCATAGAATGCAATATTTTTCTAATTTTTTTTACATATTTCATTTCTCAATAATTTCTAGAATAAAATTTCGATTGTGCATTGAGTATACGGTTATTCTGATAGGCTCTCTTCTGCCGTTTCGGTCATTTTTGCTTATATTTTGTTTACATCAACGTAGCGTAGTAAACTGACGAAGAAATAAAGAAAAAAGTTCAAATTTTCGTGGTAAACGGAAGACCTTGATACTGTTCTCAAATCTGACAATGAAAATGTGGAAGTCGTCAACAACCGTATACAAAAAGATACATACGAAATATGGAAAACTTTTTTCTTACACAGAACACTATTTTATCCATAGTTTATAGAAAAATTCACTTTTACTCCTTTCCCTCAACTGAAACAATACATATATCATGTATGTTGTACTGAAATAACTAAATAAGAAAATGCAAAATTTAAATTTTCATATCATTTCTCCACCTCCATCAATATAAGGCTTCGAATGTTCAAGATATTTCAAAAAGAGCACCAAGAAATCCCTAGTTATTTTGCCATCCTAAGGAATACACCATTCAGGAAATAACAGGAGATAATTTAATAAAAGTTTTCGGACCAATGGTGTTATTGCGAATTTTTCCTCTTCAAATTTAAATATTAGTATATCTCGAGAATTGAAGAATACGTATCGCTGACCATATTATAGTCTGTTCATGAAAATTTGAGCGCATAGTAGGCGTTTGTTTATTTATCTGAAGTTGGCAGTATTTGCTGTCATAACCTAAAATAAAGTCAACGTTGCCGAATGTACCCGGCCTCGTCCGACGAGCTTGCGAGTTATCAGAGAATTCTATGCAATATTGACAACATTGCGTATCAATCTGACAAGAAAATGAACAACATAACCTTAAATTTTAATACACACAGTAGAATATGCCAAATTGTCATGGCCAGCCGACGGCTCAAACTTTCGTGTACGATTTTTATCGGCCTTGCCAAGTTTACTTCTCAACAAGACCTTCACTCACGTAAGGACGCTTGGAGTACTTTCAGTGAAATGAGCACTAAGGATGAGTGCTGAGTAGCCCTTACCGAAGTGACACTTGGACCCTCATCTTGGGGAATTACTATAAATACGGACTTCAGATGTTGTTCTTTATGATGGAAAAATAATTAAATCGATATTTTTGTATCTTTGAATTCCTAAATCCGCAAGTTCCTCTGCTCCTGAACTTAGATTTCATCGAATTAAATCATTCTTTTCTTTCATATTCTATATTTCCAGTTACGTTTCTGCATTGACTCATTCTGTTTTTGGACTATAATCTCAACTAGTGAGGGATGGACAAAGAAATATTCCACTAATCAATCTCGTAAATAATTTCCACCGTACAGCAGTGTTTCCTCAAATAACATTTCCAATCGAAAATTCACCCGACTCTTATTTCATCAATAGAGATCTAAAATTGATACCCGATAAAGTCACGTTCCACTTTCAACAGCAGTATAATCGAATACCCAGAGCGTTGCATATTTTCCGAAGTGTTCATTAAGCCCCGACTACAGAACGCAACGCTTATACCTAGGGGGAATGAATTAAAACAATTACATTTAACACTTACCGATTTGCAGGGCAAATTTACATAGTCCCTATCTGCCCGATCCTGGCCGACCTGAAACATAAATTTGAGGCTGTGAAAACTGCTTGTCACCGCTTTTATCTAGGAAAAGTATGACTTGCAGTCGTCGGGTAGAATTCAATTGGATTAGAGAAAATAGATGAAAGTGGTTTTTCTATATTTCACCGTGAACGAGATAAGCCATTTTCGAGCGCTCGTTCCACTAAAACGAGAGCTTTATCGTTTTGCTCAAATATCTGTAATTGTCGATTTTTCAGCTGAAAATGGACTCGAATGATAGGGTGCGACTCTCTGTTGACGAAATATGGCCAGTAAAAATTTTTATTCCTCAATATCTCAGACAAAACGGGACCAATCGAAATTGAATTATGCGGTGACATGAAAGATGTTCATAATAAACCTCATACAGAATTTTTGGCCATAGTGTTAATAGAACCATAGAAAATTCAATTGGAATATTGAGAAGAAGAATCTCTCTTTATTTTAATAACAAGATATCCAATTCAAGTGAAATTTATTTATTTTACCGAATGTTCATACATAATTTCAAGAGGATGGCGTCATCAGAACCATAGAATTCAATGTTTGCAGTTGTCAAGTTTTAACATATATCAGCCTTTGAATAATTTTCAGAATATTTTTCCGATCGTGCTGAAATTTTGTATTCGCAAATTAAATATCAAACTCAAGTTCTATACAAAATTTTGAGGTAATAGCCTCATTGCACCCCCAATGAACGAGCGCTCAAAATCTCAAGACTTTCCTTGAATTTTTATTACTGATTTCGACTGTTCTGGATCTGCCATCTCCTCCGAATTTTAGAGCTGGAGAAATTGAAGTTATAAAAATGCTTTTCTGGATGAACTATGTAATTTTTTAATTCGCGATAGCAATTAAAAGAAAGGTTCAGGATATTCTTCATGGAAAATTCTTCTATGGAAATTTCGATGAGATGAACAGAATGTCGACTCAAAAGTGATTAAGTTGAACAACAAAAAACTGAGAGAAAAAGAAAATAGAAATTCTTGATATGACTTAAGGGTTTTCCAATAGAGATGATAAAACTCAAAATGATGGCAATACAACAGTTTTGCGTTATTTACACTGGAGAAACTATCAATGATGTGAGCCTCTACTAATAAATTGAAGTACGTCCAGAAAAACTTTACCTCATAAAATCGCAAATTACTGAATCTGCTCAACCTGAAACATAAATTTGAGGCTGTGAAAACTGCTTGTCACTGCTTTTATCTAGGAAAAGTATGACTAGCAGTCGTCGGGTAGATTTCAATTGGATTAGAGAAAACAGATGAGAGTGGTTTTTCTATATTTCACCGAAAACGAGATAAGCAATTTTCGAGCACTCGTTCCACTAGAACGAGAGTTTTATCGTTCTGCTCAAATGTCTGTGATTTTCGATTGTTGAGCCGAAAATGGACTCAACGAATTCAATTCTGTTCGTGAGGTCGTCCGGGCGTAAGCACGATAAATTTCGAATGAATTGTCCTAGAGACTGGAGATTTTCAGCGTGAGTTCGGTTCCTAAATACACCGGTTAAGTTCGTTAACCAGCCATTCGAAACTTTTGTTCTTCAATATTTCAGACAAAACGGAACCAATCGAAATGAAATTTTGCGGCCACATGCAAGATGCTCATATTGAACCTCATGCAGAATTTTTTGGCCATAGTGTTAACAGAATCATAGAAAATTCAATTGGAATATTGAAAAGAAGGAACTTGATATTTTATCTATATTTTCATAACAAGATATCCGATTCAAATGAAATTCATTTTATGAATGAAAATTGATCTACTGAATGTTCATGCGGAATTTCAGGAGGATCGTGTCATCACAATCATAGAATTTAATTTTTGCAATTGTCAAGTTTTTACATGAATCAGTCTTTGAATAATTTCCAGAATATCATTCCGATCGTGCTGAAATTTTGCATTCACATATTAAATATCAAACTCAAGTCCTATCCAAATTTTGAGTTAATAGCCTGATTGCTCCACCAATGAACGAGCGCTCAAAAGCCCGCGCTCAGGGCTTTTCTTGAATTTTTATTACTGATTTCGACTGGTTCCGTTTCTGGATCTGCCATCTTCTTCGAATTTCAGTTCTAATTTTAGAAGTAGGGAAATTGAAGTTATAAAAATGCTTTTCTTGGTGAATTATGCAGTTTAATAATTCGTGAGAGCAATTAAAAGAAAGGTTATGGATATTTTTCATGAAAAATTCTTCTATGGAAATTTACACTTTGTGCTTTCATTTGCACATAGATTTATCATACTAACTCGATAGCGAACATGTCAAAAATTTTGAGGCAAACGGCGGCCATTTGCAGTTTGGGTTTACTTGAGAGCATAGATTTATAATACTAACTAGATGGCGAACCAGTCAAAAATTTTGAGGCAAACGGCGGCCATTTGGAGTTTGGGGTGGATTTGAGAGGTGTCACTTCTTCTATGAATTGAAATATTAGAATTATCAATATTCCTTTATTTATTTTATTTCAACGAACTAAAATGATAGGATTACCAATATTGTTTACTAACTATTCACAAGAATCGAAAATATTCATAATTTTAATAGACCGAAATGTCAGAGTTCACAAAACACTAATATATAGAGTTCGTTTTTCATCACTTCTTTCAAAGAAACGTCTAAGTTTCAATCAAAATTCGAGCACAAATGGCATAAAACATCAAAATATTTGTTGTTCACCCCAAACTGCAAATGGCGGCCATTTGCCTCACTTTTTCTACGTGACAGTAAGGAAGTTCGACATCCAGTTAGTATTATAGGTCCATGCATTTGCACACAGTGCTCATTGTGTAGATTGATGAGTATTATTGAATCAATTCATTTTGCAAATGATGTTTGGTGCTTCTAGATGTCAATTTCGGTGAGATGAACAAAATGTCAACAAAATACTGAAGTCAGGTTTCACAAGAACCCCGATCAAGTTGCTTGATGTGCAAATTTCAGTTCATTTTTGACGTGAACCATCGACTCAAATCATGATCAACGTTTTGATTGCCCAATCAAGCTTTGTGAAACCTGCAGTGAGAGAAAGGGAAAATAGAAATTTCTGATATTACTTAAGGGTTTTCCAATAGAGATGATAAAACTCAAAATGAAGGCAACCCTTCGTATTATGTTTTTAATTCCACGTAAGTTCTGCGTTATTTATACTGGAGAAGCGATCAATGACGTGAGCTCCTACTAATGGAAGTTCGTCTAGCAAAATGTTACTTTAAAAAATCGTAAATTACTGATTCTGCTCAACCTGAAATATAAATTTGAGGCTGTGAACACTGCTTGTCGCCGCTTTTATCTAGGAAAAGTATGACTTGCAATCCTCGGGTAGAATTCAATTGGATTAGAGAGAAATGGATGGGAGTGGTTTTTTTATATTTCACCGGGAAGATAAGCAATTTTTATTACTGTTTTTGACTGGTTCCGTTTCTAGGTCTGCCATATTCTACGGGTTTTAGTTTTAATTTCAGAGACAGAGGAATAAAAATTATGCTTTTCTGGGTTAAATATGCAGTTTTATAATTCGTGGGAGTTGTAATTAAAAGAAAGGTCCTTTATGAAAAATATTTCCATGAATGAACCGTAAATTATGCTGAGTGAATCTATCTGCATACAGCGATTATTGTGTAGATGAGAGAGATCACCGAATATCATCAATTCCTTCCAAAATGATTGCTCCAAGATTCTCATTTCAGTTCTTTCCGAAACTTATTGTGTTTACGGTCGGTCGTGAACTATTGTCAGATCCAGACCATCAGTTCAGGCCAGAATTTCTATTTCTCTGAAAATCTTCTGAAGCTATGATTCTGACAAAATTTAGCACACATATGCAAGTCGCTGTCTTAGTTCTGAATAAATCAGATTTACTTTGACTGAAAAATTTCGTACAGGTTTGCGCGTCACTGTTGAATTCTCTTTCTGAATATCCAATTTCTAATTGCTCTGATGAGTGGCTACGCAAATATTGACAAAGTAGTGAAAATTTCAAATATCGACTCCAAAACTCAAGGGTTTCCCAATAAGAGGTGTTATTTTGACATTCAAAGAAAAATGCCATATTTCCATATAAATGATCGGATGTTATATCATTATAAAGAAGAAGATTTGCCGTTAATAGTGTAAAAAAAATTAGGCAACTGACCACCACGACCACGCTTATAGGATCATATCCTTTTAATGAAATTTTTTATAACCAAATCGTAAAGTGGCTACCCTATGTCCTCGATAGCCTCACGAATTCTATCTTTGAGGTCTTGAATCGACGCATGGCTATTGGCGTAGACCTTCTCTTTCACGTGACCCCAAAGGAAGAAGTCGCAAAATGTTAAATCACAAGATCTCGGTGGCCAATCGTGATCACCTCTGCAAAATATCAACAGCCGGCTTGAGTTCTTGTGTTAATTGAACTTTATTCGCCTTAAAACCCAAATCTTTATGCAAAATACGGTGTAATGACGTTTTTGGAAGGCCTTATTCCAAAGAACGACGAAGAATGGACAAACCTGGGTTTTCTTCGACACTTTTGGCTACAGCAGCAATATTCTTGGCTGTTCTTGAGCGATGTGCACTGGTTTTATTCTTCACATAACTAACTTGTCCCAACAGCTCCAATTTTTCCACCAATTTCTTCATTGCGGTCCGACAAGGTGCTTCACGACGACCCAAAAATGTTCGAGTTTTACGAACCATCACTGCCAAATTTTCACCATTTTCATAGAGAATTTTAAAAATTTCAATGCGTTTTTGAAGCGTGTATCGTTACATTTTTATTGATGGCGTAGTTTCTACTTGTCAAATGTCAAAAAATGACAGCTTCAACATGTACCGAAATAGCGGCCAATTCAAATTAAAACACATCTTATTGGAAAACCATTTACACAGGTTGGCCTGTTGATGAACTTAACCGAGGCCTACCCTCAGAACTTCAATGCCCTAATTCCATCTGTTCGCGAGTTATCGTGTGCACGGACGGCCAGACTGAATCATTTTTGACCTTGGATTATCTTCATACTGTGTCCAACAGAGTTATTCAGGACCAATCCTGGCCCATAATTCGAAAATTATAGGTTTTTTCTTCTGTAGATAGTAGGTTCTTCTTCTCTTTGGAAAGGCTGGATTAGGAACAAATGCGCAAAAGTGTTTAACTATACATTATCTTTAAATAATAATATATGCATTGCGAAAGTTCGCGATTGGAAATGAGTTAATTATTCCTGAAAATTAGTTCAAATATTCTCCCTTAGCGTTAGATAATCCTCATGGTGAAACTAAGTGCAGGAATATCGATCGACATAGCTCAGGTATATTTTCAGAATTCACTTCAAGAGGTTGCTGCGGTCATAATTTATTCAAGGGCTTCCATCTGCCAGAGTAAATTATAATTGTAAGGAAAACTACAGCTAGAAATAGATATGACAAGTATTCTGACTCCTGCAGCCTTCATGTTCGTTTAAGATTATTTAGTAATATATTATGAATACTCCATCTTCCGAACAAGGTTTATCTTATCATGAAATGAAACGTCTATAAAATATTCATCATGTCATGAAATTGTGGATATTTTATGAGCTAAAATTGCTCTAAATTGGACCATTTTTGTTTGGGTATAACTTTAAAGCTTAGTATCCAAATCGTAATGCTGTGTCCTTTATTTACCACAATATGTCTACGGTAATACGCTTTTTTGATGACCTGAAATACTTGATGATGGAAAACTCCTTGAAATGTAATCGAGGCTATTTCCATCATTATCTTGTATATTATTCAACGTTTCAGCCAACATTCGACAGCGGTTCGTCAAGAAACATACTTCAGACTTAGAACTATAAAAAGGCATTTTTCGTAACTTTTGTCAAATATCTTCAAACAGCAATGAAAGTTCCTTGTTTTGAAACTTTAGAGTCTAAAGTCTAATGGTGAATTAATAGCCGATAATAAACAAGATAATCTTCGAATGGAATAATTTGACACATTGAAATAATCATCATGATAAAACTTCTTACCAACTCTTGTACATCGATAATGAAGGAAAATATGTGATTTGATATAAACCTCATAGGAGTTGAAGATTGGAAAATAGTTTCAAAATATTGTGCCCTTTGTGACCATGCAGGAATCTACCGAGATGTTGAGGCTCCAAATCTACGCTGAAATGTTTCAACACTATCACCAGAAGTTTCACTTCATTTCGAAATTACAAAAACTTCTTCTGGAAAAAATATTATTTTGGCTATTCCTACCATACTCTTTCTTTTTTGTTGAACATTTTCCACGTTTTCCATGGAAAATGAAGAACAAGCTTCCTTGCTTAGATGTGCTTTAACATGAACAGAATTATTCGAATCTAATGACCATTTTTAACACCAAAGTTAAGGAGTAGCCAAAATTCTATATGCATAATAGGGCATCAAAAATATGCTCTCTTCAAGAAGATACAATTGAGGAAATTGAGAATATATCTGAAACTCTCGAGCGAAATAGCTATCCAAAGAAATTGTTGGAAAAAGCCAAAGCAATTGTGCACAAAATGTAATACCATCATTAAAGAGTTATATAAAAAGATTAGAAGAATCGGAAATGGGTAAATTGATAGAACATCATTCAAAACTCAAGGTACTATCAGAGCTAATTTAACTAGGGTAAACCTTGATATTAAACATGAACTATGTGAAAATTGCATAAAAGAAGTAGGTACCCTGTGAGTGAGCTAGAAACTATATCAAAGAAACAAAACGTTCGAATAAAGGAACCCAAAAAATTATCAACTTAGAGATACTGATAAGTCAAAGCTTGTCCAACATGCTTTAAATGAAGACAATATTATTCAATGAGGTGAAGCTTTCAGAAGCTTTTCAGAAGAAAACCTGAGACGTAGAAAACTGAATGAAGCAGTTTTCATGCCAATAACCGATAACCGAATAGTCAACCATCTGTTGGAATCAAAAACGTCTGGCCTCAAATAATAAGAGCTAAATTAGATCGAATGAACTTTTTGTCAACTTAATAAATCAAAAAAAGGTCAAAATCATCGATGATAGTTTTCTAAGAGTTAAAATTCTGAAATGTTTTCCTGACGACAGAACGTCGAACAGATATAGTAAACATGATGGCAAGAACCCTAATAATATTTGAATGAAAGTTCTATCATCAAGAATATTTTCTGAATTAATTTTAGTATCAAGCGAGCGGAACTTTCAATGGGGACAAGGAGAAATCCATAATTTGATATGTATATTTTGTGAGCATAAAAGAATCATACAAGCAATGGATATCTCTCGAAAACATCTCTATCAAACATCAAGAGAACATCTGAGAAAACCCGGCAGCGTTTTGTGCAGCCTCCAAAACATCGTCCCAAGGAAATGAACTGCCACCCCGACATTTCGTGACCTCATATCTCAAAATGTATTCCTCAATGGGATGTTATCTGAAGCAATATGAATTCTGGCTCGAAGCGAATACGTTTCTAGAGCTATTAAATGGTACTCGATTAGAATCTGGAAATAATGAGAGTAATTTCTCTATACTCTGCTTCTGAGTGATATAATTCACTCCATGCTGCTGCTTTATGAGACAATCGCGCTTGGGATCCCCTCCAGCTGATTAAAATACAACCTTTTATTAGATAAAGGGCTTATTGTTTGGTATTTCAGCTGTATTTCGTGTTTTGAAGCATCCTTAGTAGTTCGTGTATTAGGATGCTCCCAGTTTAGCTGAATATAAGGGTTGTCCCCCTCAAGAACTATATTTTATTCCATCTGGTTTCCTCCAAAGTATATGGAGTTGGCCTCCTTACTGACAGTAATAAGTTTCTGACATCCCGAACAGAAAAAAATATTCACTTTCTTCAACGATATTTATTTTTGTATTTATTAGCAATGTATCATACATACAGGATAAATCCTATAAAAATGCCCATAAATGAAGTTTGACAAAGCGTTGATCTATATTAACAACAATACTCTCGATATTATTAATACAGGGTCTCTATAAATGATTGTAACAGCGCAGTTGGCTTTGGATTACAGAATACCAATCTCTAACCAATCAGAGCATAGCATAATCATAGAATTCTGTGGTTTGCATAATCCAAAGCCAACTGCGCTGTTACAATCATTTATAGAGAACCTGTATTATTATCATTTGAACTGGAGTCGTTATGTTTCCAGGAACTGTGATTACGAATATTTTTTGTTCTCTACCCTACTCATTAATGGAAAACTAAGGAAGACGTCAATGGAGTTGATAAAAGCGACAACTCTCTTTGGAGCCCGTCACCCGTTACCTCTTGGGTGACGAAGACCAATTTGCCCATATAAACCTCTTCTGATTTAGCAAAGGAGTATAAAAAACAAGTCGATATGTAGAATTATTGTCACCAAAAAATGAGAAAAAACATTGATCTAATTGAGGCTCCATTATAATTATAAGACAAAAGGTGTACTGGTACTACTTTTGTGGAAGAAGACTCGAGAGTTTTATTTATTTCAACTTCTTTCTCGTCAAAAGTTGCAGAGGTCTATATCAATACAGAATATTCAAATAGCTACACAAATGATTTGTGAAACAAAGTGTATAGTCCATTCACGAAAGGTTGAGCCGTTGGTGGCCATGACAATTTGGCATATTCCACTTTGTATATTGAAATTTTAGGTATTGTTGTTTATTTTCTTGTCAGATTGATACGCAATGTTGTCAATATAACATAGAGTTCTCTGATAACTCGAAAGCTAGCCGGACGAGGCCGGGTACATTCGGCAACGTTGACTTTATTTTACGTTATGACAGCAAATACTGCCAACTTCAGATAAATAAACAAAGGCCTACTATGCGCTCAAACTTGCGTAAACGGACTATAGGTAACCCACCAACTGTTCAGTTGCTACGGAGTTCCAAACTTCAGGGTTTTGAATTGCGACCAGAGAAATATATCACGGGAATACGTAAAAAGGTTGGTCCTGTTCTTATTCACAACAAATTTTCAACCCTTTCTGGCACGCTTATTGCAAGGGTCGATGTTGTGTTCCTACATATGGAAATTCGTTGGAAGATTTGTAGCGAGGCAGCAGGGATTTTGATACAAAAAGCTCGCTTGAAATAGATGGGGGCTAATGAACGTACAAGTTCTAGGCTACGTAACGGCCTCACGGTTTATGAAGGCCCTAAAACATGAGTGAAATTAATTCTAGGATTGCTATATAATGTTTGGAATTTAGTTGCAACATTATTGTTTTATTGTATCCCGGTAATAGGTATGTTATTTGGTTGATTATATATTTTTTTATGGTTCGTGAAACGAAGAATTAAAAGATGTTCTCAGGAAATGCGCTCATCTAGAAAAATATTCGAATACGTTTTATGATATTCTCTATATAGTGTGAAATCAGGAAAGTAAGTTTATTAACAACTATATAATATGTAATGTCATCATTACCGACGTTTAAAATGAATAAAATTTGGGAAAAGAGTGCATTGGAAGTGGAGCCACAATTAGATCCTTTTTTTTTAAGATAAGTAGTTATAAGTTTGTGCAATTTAAGAGATTGTGATTGGAACTGTAAATTTAGATTTGTACTTCTTGTTCATTTTATAATATATTGTTGAAAACCTGACTAGGAATTTTGTTGCTGGTGTAATCAAGCCTACCCTGAGAAATAAGTATTAGAATCTCATGCTCAAATACCCCTAAGGTAAAAGTTAACGTTACAAATTATTACAGAAAACACTTCATTCGGTTATCCAGAACTTCGTACCCAAAACGAATGTCCCAAAACCACGACAGTGCAACTTCTCAAAACAGGACCAAACTCCGAATATCCAATTCGGCCGGATAAATTTATCGACTCGAACTTTTCCACTTAACCGCCAGTCTGGATCTGAAACGTTTTCCCGCATTGTTCCCGTATTCCTTCACCTCCCTACTCCACCTCACCTGTCCAATAAATCGTTCGCGGTCGGTGCACATACTCAACATAACATGTCCGAATTGTAGGACAAATTAAGTTGGCGGTATCAAGGTGGCTGAGGGAGATTTAAGAAAACGATATTACTCTCGCTATGAGTCAGCTTTATGAGACGTTTTAAGGACGATAAAGTGGGCAACTTTTCCCTGAGAAAGCGTGTAAGAGATGACAAGGGTGTTCCGGGTACTTGTTCCGGGTATGATGAACGGCGCGACAGCGGGAGGGAAAATCTAAGTATCTTGGCAACGGCGTAAGACACGTAGGGGGTTGTGATGGTGTTTTCTTTGCGGGTATTTTGTGGTTTCTTAGAACGACTTGCATTATGGTTAAATGTGGAGAGAATAGCTGGGATGTCAAAAGGCACAAACACTTGTTGGATAAGTTTTTTATATGGTAATTTTCTCTAGAATATTTCAAGAAATTATGATAATAAGATAACGAAAGGACCAATGAACTCAGTGATGAAAGATAGCGGAATATGAACCTTTAAGAGAAAAATAGTTACTAATACAAAACGATATCATCTTTCTTCTGGAACTGTGAAGAGAATTGACTTTCATGAATCATATGCAATTCCTTTTTGTTCTTTGTCTTCTTCTCTAGCTTCACTTTCACTTCAATGTATATTTTACAACTCTTTTCACTTAATATATACTTATTCATATGGGAAAACCTGAAAAGGTAACGTTCAAAAGCTACTAAGGATGTTGTCGGTTTTTTCAACGCCACTGACGACCTCCTTGTATTTCCACGAAAAAAAGGGTAGAGAACGAAATATCTACATGGTCACCGTTCCTGGAAGGCCAAACTTACCTCATTCTAATAAAAATAATAATTATAATAGAAATGCCAGCCTACTGATTTCAAATGAATGAATGGAATATAAGTATGCTCAATGACACATGCTTTGGTTGTATAGTTTAATTGTACTGGGTGGTAAACTAAGGAATTCTGATTCAAAAGATCTCTAAAATTGTTTTGAATAGTAAAAGAGGAGTGGTGTTGGTCTTAAACGAAGGAGGGGTTTATGAAAATTCAGTCGCCATGGTTCATTGGACGGGTGAGAAGCGTTCGTTCCAAAGATATTCTACAAGAATATCTTTGGTTTGTTCTGTGTGCGGCGCTCATTACCTAAATAAGTTTCAACAAGACGGAGCCACTTGTCACAATTCAAATCGGACTTTACCTGTTATTCAGGCGCTTTTTCCTGAAAAATTAATTTCTCGGCGTGGAGACCTTTCATGGCCCCCCAGAAGCCCGGACTAGACACCTTGCGACTTTTACTTATGGGGATACCTCAAAAGTGTAGTCTACCGCAACAATTCCATTCGAAATTCCCATCAAAATTGACTTGATAGTTTTTGTTTCATTTCTCTTTCAAATCGGATTTCTTCGTTGACCACCCAGTATGTTTATGTTTATATCGTTTTCAATATTTGCATTCTGTTAAAAATAATCTAACAAGATTACCATCGAAACTAATCGGAGAATCGTTCACAAATTGACAATAATATCGTTCGGTGTTGTATGCATATTTTGTTACACTCGACCGAATTTCTTTCCAGTAAAAAACGGCCCTTTGCTCGTAGGGAAAAGTGACATTATCTGTTGAATATTTTACTCCCCTTTGGCGCTTATGAGAGTGGAAATTTCAATATTTGCAAAGCTTTTGTTCCGAGCTGATAAGATTTCCTATTACCCGTTACTCTGCTCGCAAACGAAGCCTGTAATATCTTTTACATGTTTCAGCTGGAAATTCTGATCATGGTAATTGTATCCTGTTCCAGCGTCCCCTATTTTAATTCTGTTAAAATTCTTCATGCAAAATATTAAGAAATTGGTTTTTCAGAGAAGTATTGTCGAATATTCGCCCCATCTAGATAGAGACTAATTAGAAATCGCCCTGTTGTTACATTGGTTTTGGGTGAGAGCTATTTATTCATCCCCCCATGTCTGCAATTTTCGAAATTTGTTCCACAAATTGTTTCATTGCGTTAGGTCACAATTACTTCAGTAATCACATGAGCTTTTCTTGCAATTCAAATATCGAATGAAGTGAAATGAAGAATGAAATTCTAAATGAATTAAGGACATCTTGTGTATGAAGTGCCGTCAAAAAAATGAATTTATAAGCGGGCTACCTGCTAATTCAATAATAGTTATTTAATCAACTAGATTATTAAAGACTAATGGTCCACTCACGCGTTAATAGCTCGAGACCATTAGTCGCTTGATTAATAACCGAGTTGATGAAAAGATTTTTCCGACGATCTCAACATGAATTTCGTATAAATTCTTGAATGAAATACATTCTCATTTTGCACAAGTCATACATTTGACATAATGGAATTTTTATGTTTCTATATTCCAGTTTTGACATTTCTCGTAGTGCTTCTGAATACTTTGTGAACGGTTGCACATTAAAATAGAATAAATTATGCATAAAATGGGTTATTATTGATCAATTTCGTACACATTGAAATCACATTTCATTTTGAGACCGACAGAAAATTCAATCAACGATAAAAATTATACTGGTCCATGGAATCATTTGAAGGGTAATTCATACAGAATGGTCACTTTTGCTTCATTTTATGATAGTGACAGCACATATTGAAGATAATGACAGCACATAGTGGAGATAGTTTCTTTGATCTTCTTGAGATCGAAGCTTCATTTAGAACTTGAAATGTTAAGTATAAAAATAATATAAACAATTGCATGTGTTTTCCCCCATTTATATGTAATTTGAACGATAACGAACATAGATAGGCTAGATATGGACAGAGGCAAAAACGATGTTCTTTATAAACGTTAACATAACTTTGGGTTTTCTTGTGATTTTCCGGATATTTGCGCCAGTTTTTAATTTCATGTTTTAATGTGCTTTGCAGTGATATTCAAGTTCATTTTCTTCAGAAATATGCCGGAATACTGTAATATTTGCAAGACATGTGAAAACATGATTAGAATATACAAATATCAACATTTCATAGTGGATAATAGGGTGAGTCAATTATAGGTAGTAGATATTCATTTAATTTTAATTCCTTCTTTTGTAAACCAATAATTAGTTGGATAATATACCGTCGCTAATAACCATAAAGTGGATACGACTCATTTCTTGAAATCTAATTGATCTTATGTTATAGGGACGTTTTATTTATTTCGTTTCAGAACCCATAAAAGACCTTCATTCATATTGAACTGTCAAAATTCGAAACAAGAAGAATATTTGATCTGTCTATTTGATCCTTGAATTAATTTTTCCGTCGATTCAAATGTGTACGAAATTGATCATTAATGATCCATTTTAATGCTCAATTTCTGATATTTTAATGTGCAATCCTCATAGCAACCGTACAGAAAGTATTCAGAAGCACTACGAGAGATGTCAAAACACTGCAGGAACATAGATATTATACATAGAAATTTTATTATGTCAAATGCCAGTCTTGTGCGAAATGAGAATGAATTTCAATCAAGAATTCATACACAATTCATATTGAGATCGTCGGAAAAATCTTGAAATCAACTCGGTTATTAATCAAGAGACTAATTGTCTCTAACTATTAATCTTGACCATTAGCTATCCTTAATGACCTAGTTGATTAAATAACTATTATTGATATCCCCCTTGGGGTCTATCTATGTTTTTATACATCTAAGAATTTTAATATTTTTCCCCAAATTATCAGTTTATATTTCCATTATTCAATTATAGAATTTTTCCGGCAAGTTTTGAGTTAAGATGATATACATCGAAGAAAATTTACCTTTGTCAAGTACAGAAAGAAATACCTATTTCATGCAATAAAATAATCTTCAATATCAAAGGACCTCGGCGTATCCTAGCGAAGGAGCATTGATGCGAGGCAGTTCCGATTCAGGCGGAACACTTTGATTGCTTCTGATCCAGAACCTCTTCAGAACAGTCCGCAGGCATTATTAAATTTAAGGCATAGGCGCCCAAAGCCAACACAGGGTTTTATATCGCGTTTAGCATTTACGACATCGTTCACGTAAATGTTGAACAGTTAATCGAGGAATAATTTATCTGTCTGGCCTTTATGGTTTGCATTCGTTTCGTTCGTGGTTTGCTCATATTTACACGGAATCTGATGGTCGTCGAAGGGGCAAAAGAATTATCTTTACGCTTTTTATTTCCATATAAACATGAGGTAGATTAATTTCGTCGATTATTTTTCAACAGATTCATTTACCCCGTTGATAAGGGTTTATTACAATTACACTTAGAATAGGAAAAATACTTTCGACATAAATTATTTCATTCCTAAAAATAGAACGTAATGTTCGAAGAATTCATTATAAAAGGCAAATGTGTCTGGCGCATACACCATTTTGCAACGGCGTTCACTCTTTGTGATACATAATATTGAACATAAAACATAATAGGCTGAAATATAGAGATATAGATCAGGACTTTTGTGATCAATAAACTTATATATATATAATACATACAAATGTTGTCAAGTAGACAAGATATTTGATCATCAGTGAAAGTTAATGTTCCATACGAATGAAAAACATTTTTTTTCTAGAATATGCAAAAACATTGTTACTGTCTAATACATCGAAGCCTATTTTTGGAAAAATATAAAGAAATGAATAACCCGTGGTCAACCAAAATAATCGAGCAACATTTCAGTGACAACATCCTTGCAATTTTTCTTAAGTTCTTTGCTGAACGCTCTTAAAGAGACAAAAAGGTTTTCATTCTCTAGGAGCACCAATACGGCCTCTCACTATCTCGTCGAAGCCTTTGTTCCTTGATTTTCTCCTGCAGAGTGTTTCTCGCAAATATCCATGTCCCGAATGAATAAATATTCCAGTTTGGTAATTCTTCCCATTTAAAAAGTTGTTCAGGCAGACGGTGGGGAGATGGAAAAATGGTCAAATCATCAACAGAAACACTGGTATTGTATGAAATTCAACGTATGCTGAGTTTGAAATAGGTAAAGGAACGAATATTTAGTGGTCCACCAACAATAATCGAGCAATATTTCAGCGACAACATCCTTGCAATTCTTCTTAAGCTCCTCGCTGAACGCTCTCGAAGAGACAAAAAGGTTTTCATTCTTTAGGAGCTCCAATACGGCCTCTCTTAATCTCGTCAAAGCCTTTGTTCCTTGATTTTCTCCTGCAAAGTGACTCTCGCAAATATCCATCATTGTCCCAAATGAATAAATATTCAAATTTGATAGTTCTTTCCATCAAAAAAATGCTCAGGCAGAAGGTGGAGAGATGACAAAATGGTCAAGTCATCTCCAAAAACTCTGATATTGTATGATCCAACGTATACTTAGTTTGGAATGAGAAGAGAAACGAATACTCCCTGGTCGACCAAAAATAATCGAGCAATATTACAGCGACAACATCCTTGCAATTCTTCTTAAGCTTCTCGCTTAACGCTTTTAAAGAGACAAAAAGGTTTTCATTCTCTAGGAGCTCCAATACGGCTTCTCACAATCTCTTCAAAGCCTTTGTTCCTTGATTTTCTCCTGCAGAGTGATTCTCACAAATACCCATCCTTGTCCCAAATGAATAAATATTCCAGTTTGGTAATTCGAAATGTTGCTCAGGCAGACGATTTAGAGATGGGTAAATGATCAAATTATCAATATAAACACTGGTATTGTATGAAATCTAACGAATGATCAGTTCGAAATAGGTAAAGAAACGAATATTAAGTGGTCAACCAAAAATAATCGAGCAATATTTCAGCGACAACATCCTTGCAATTCTTCGTAAGCTCCTAACTAAAAGCTTTTGAAGAAACAAAAAGGTTTTCATTCTCAAGGAGCTCCAGTACGGCCTCTCACAATCTCGTCAAAGCCTTTGTTCCTTGATTTTTTCCTGCAGAGTGATTCTCGCAAATATCTATCCTTGTCTCGAATGAATAAATATTCCATTTTTGGTAGTTCTTCCCATTTCAAGAGTTGCTCAGCAGACGGTAGGGAGATGGGAAAATGATCAAATCATCAACATAAACACTGGTATTGTATGAAATCCAACGAATGCTCAGTCTGAAATAGGTGAAGAAACGAATATTTAGCGGTCAACCAACAATAATCAAGCAATATTTCAGCGACAACATCCTTGCAATTCTTCGTAAGCTCCTAACTAAAAGCTTTTGAAGAAACAAAAAGGTTTTCATTCTCAAGGAGCTCCAGTACGGCCTCTCACAATCTCGTCAAACCCTTTGTTCCTTGATTTTTTCCTGCAGAGTGATTCTCGCAAATATCTATCCTTGTCTCGAATGAATAAATATTCCATTCTTGGTAGTTCTTCCCATTTCAAGAGTTGCTCAGCAGACGGTAGGGAGATGGGAAAATGATCAAATCATCAACATAAACACTGGTTTTGTATGAAATCCAACGAATGCTCAGTTTGATATAGGTAGGGAAACGAATATTTAGCGGTCAACCAACAATAATCGAGCAATATTTCAGCGACAACATCCTTGCAATTCTTCCTAAGTTCTTAGCTGAACGCTTTTCAAGCGACAAAAAGATTTTCATTCTCTGGGAGCTCCAATACACAATCTCGTCAAAGCCTTTACTCCTTGATTTTTTCCTGCAGATTGATTCTCGCAATTATCCATCCTTGTCTCGAATAAAAAAAATTCCAGTTTGGTAGTTCTTCCCATTCAAAAAGTTGCTCAGACAGTCGGTGGAGAGATGGGAAAATGGTCGAATCATCAACAAAAACACTGGTATTGTATGAGATTCAACGTAAGCTCAGTTTGAAATAGGTAAACAAAAGAATACTTAGCGGTCAACCAACAATAATCGAGCAATATTTCAGCGAGAACATCCTTGCAATTCTTATTTAATTATTTGCTGAATGCTTTTGAAGCGACAAAAAGATTTTCATTCTCTATGAGTTCCAATACGACCTCCCACAATCTCGTCGAAACCTTTGTTCCTTGCTTTTCTCCTACAGAGTGATTTTCGCAAATATCCATTCTTGTCCCGACTGAAAAAATATTTCAGTTTGGTAATTCTTCCCATTTAAAAAGTTGCTCAGGCAGACGGTTAAGAGATGGGAAGATGGGCAAATCATCGACCAAACACTGATATTGTATAATCCAACGTACTCCCAGTTTGATATGAATAAAGAAACGAATACCCAGCAGTCAACCAAAAATAATCGAGCAATATTTCAGAGACAATATCCTTGCAATTCTTCTTAAGCTCCTTGCTGAACGCTCTTGAAGAGACAAAAAGGTTTTCATTCTCTAGGAGGGCCAATACGGCTTCTCACAATCTCGCCAAAGCCTTTGTTCCTTGGTTTTCTCCTGCAGACTGATTCTCGCAAATTTCCATCCTTGCCCCGAATGGATAAATATTCCAGTTTGGTAGTTCTTCCTATTTAAAAAAATGGTCAGGCAGACGGTGGAGAGATGGAAAAATGGTCAAATCATCAACAGAAACACTGGTATTGTATGAGATCCAACGTATGCTCAGTTTGAAATGGGTAAAGAAACGAATATTTAGCGGTCAACCAACAATAATCGAGCAATATTTCAGCGACAACATCCTTGCAATTCTTCTTAAGCTCCTCGCTGAACGCTCTTGAAGAGACAAAAAGGTTTTTATTCTCTAGGAGCTCCAATACGGCCTCTCACAATCTCGTCAAAGCCTTTGTTCCTTGATTTTCTCCTGCAGAGTGATTCTCGCAAATATCCATCCTTGTCCCGAATGAATAAATATTCCAGTTTGGTAGTTCTTCCCATTTAAAAAGTTGCTCAGGCAGACGGTAGAGAGATGGGAATATGATTAAATCATCAACATGAATACGGGTATTGTATGAAATCCAACGAATTATCAGTTCGAAATAGGTAAAGAAACGAATATTAAGTGGTCAACCAAAAATAATCGAGCAATATTTCAGCGAAAACATCCTTGCAATTCTTATTAAATTATTTGCTGAATGCTTTTGAAGCGACAAAAAGATTTTCATTCTCTATGAATTCCAATACGTCCTCTCACAATCTCGTCGAAACCTTTGTTCCTTGTTTTTCTCCTACAGAGTGATTTTCGCAAATATCCATTCTTGTCCCGACTGAAAAAATATTCCAGTTTGGTAATTCTTCCCATTTAAAAAGTTGCTCAGGCAGACGGTTAAGAGATGGAAAAATGGGCAAATCATCGACCAAACACTGATATTGTATAATCCAACGTACTACCAGTTTGATATGAATAAAGAAACGAATACCCAGCAGTCAACCAAAAATAATCGCGCAATATTTCAGAGACAACATCCTTGCAATTCTTCTTAAGCTCCTTGCTGAATGCTCTTGAAGAGACAAAAAGGTTTTCATTCTCTAGGAGGGCCAATACGGCTTCTCACAATCTCGCCAAAGCCTTTGTTCCTTAATTTTTCCTGCAGAGTGATTCTCGCAAATTTCCATCCTTGCCCCGAATGGATAAATATTCCAGTTTGGTAGTTCTTCCTATTTAAAAAAATACTCAGGCAGACGGTGGAGAGATGGAAAAATAGTCAATCATCAACAGAAACACTGTATTGTATGGGATCCAACGTATGCTCAGTTTGAAATGGGTAGATACCCAAATGTCAACCCAACAATAATCGAGCAATATTTCAGCGACAACATCTTTGCAATTCTTCTTAAGCTCCTCGCTGAACGCTCTTGAAGAGACAAAAAGGTTTTCATTCTCTAGGAGCTCCAATACGGCCTCTCACAATCTTGTCAAAGCCTTTGTTCCTTGACTTTCTCCTGCAGAGTGATTCTAGCAAATATCCATCCTTGTCCTGAATGAATAAATATTCCAGTTTGGTAGTTGTTCCCATTTAAAAAGTTGGTCAGGCAGATGGTTGAGAGATGGGAACATTGTCGAATCATCAACATAAACACTGGTATTGTATGAGATCCAACGTACGTTCAGTTTGAAAAAGGTAAAGAAACGAATACTTAGCGGTCAACCAACAATAATCGAGCAATATTTCAGCGACAACATCTTTGCAATTCTTCCTAGGTTTTTTGCTGAACGCTCTTGAAGAGACAAAAAGGTTTTTATTCACTAAGAGCTCCAATATGGCCTCTCACAATCTCGTCAAGGCTTTGCTCCTTGATTTTCTCCTGCAGAGTGATTCTCATGAATATCCATGCTCGCTAAACGCTCTTGAAGAGACAGAAAGGTTTTATTCTCTAGGAGCTCCAATACGCCATCTCGCAATCTGGTCAAGGCCTTTGTTTCTTAATTTTCCCCTGCAGAGTGATTCCCGCACGCAAATATCCATCCTTGTCCCGAATTAATAAATATTCCAGTTTGGTAGTTCTTCCCATTTAAAAAGTTGCTCAGGCAGACGGTTGAGAGATGGGAAAATGGTCGAATCATCAAAAGAAACACTTGTATTCTATAAAATCCAACGTATGCTCAGTTTGAAATAGATAAAGAAACGAATACCCAGCAGTCAACTATCAATAATCGAGCAATATTTCAGCGACAACAGCCTTGCAATTCTTTTTAAGCTTCTCGGTGAACGCTCTTGAAGAGACAAAAAGGTTTTCATTCTCTAGGAGCTCCAATACAGCCCCTCACAATCTCGTCAAAGCCTTTGTTCCTTGATTTTCTCCTGCAGAGTGATTCTCGCAAATATCCATCCATGTCCCTAATGAATAAATATTCCAGTTTGGTAGTTCTTCCCATTTAAAAAGTTGCTCAGGCAGACGGTAGAGAGATGGGAAAATGATCAAATCATCAACATGAATACGGGTATTGTATGAAATCCAACGAATTCTCAGTTCGAAATAGGTAAAGAAACGAATATTAAGTGGTCAACCAAAAATAATCGAGCAATATTTCAGCGACAACATCCTTGCAATTCTTCTTAAGCTCCTTGCTGAACGCTCTTGAAGAGACAAAAAGGTTTTCATTCTCTAGGAGCACCAATACGACCTCTCACTATCTCGTCAAAGCCTTTGTTCCTTGATTTCCTCTTGCAGAGTGATTCTCGCAAATATCCAGCCTTGTCCTGAATAAATGAATATTCCAGTTTGGTAGTTCCTCCCATTTAAAAAGTTGTTCAGGCAGACAGTTTAGAGATGAAAAAATGATCAAATCATCACCATAAACACTGGTATTGTATGAGATCCAACGTATTTTCAGTTTGAAATAGAAAAGGAAATGAATACCCAACGGTCAACCAACCATAATCAAGCAATATTTCAGCGACAACATCCTTGCAATTCTTTTTGAGCTCCTCACTGAACGCTCTTGAAGAGACGAAAAGGTTTTCATTCATAAGGAGCTCTCACAATCTCGTCAAAGCCTTTGTTCCTTGATTTTCTCCTGCAGAGTGATTCTCGCAAATTTCCATCCTTGCCCCGAATGGATAGATATTCCAGTTTGGTAGTTCTTCCTATTTAAAAAAAATGCTCAGGCAGACGGTGGAGAGATGGAAAAATGGTCAAATCATCAACAGAAACACTGGTAATGTATAAGATCCAACGTATTCTCAGTTTGAAATGGGTAAAGAAACGAATACTAAGCGGTCAACCAACAGTAATCGAGCAATATTTCAGCGACAACATCCTTGCAATTCTTCTTAAGCTCCTCGCTGAACGCTCTTGAAGAGACAAAAAGGTTTTTATTCTCTAGGAGCTCCAATACGGCCTCTCACAATCTCGTCAAAGCCTTTGTTCCTTGATTTTCTCCTGCAGAGTGATTCTCGCAAATATCCATCCTTGTCCTAAATGAATAAATATTCCAGTTTGGTAATTCTTCCCATCTAAAAAGTTGCTCAGGCAGACGGTTAAGAGATGGGAAAATGATCAAATCATCAACATGAATACGGGTATTGTATGAAATCCAACGAATTATCAGTTCGAAATAGGTAAAGAAACGAATATTAAGTGGTCAACCAAAAATAATCGAGCAATATTTCAGCGAAAACATCCTTGCAATTCTTATTAAATTATTTGCTGAATGCTTTTGAAGCGACAAAAAGATTTTCATTCTCTATGAATTCCAATACGTCCTCTCACAATCTCGTCGAAACCTTTGTTCCTTGTTTTTCTCCTACAGAGTGATTTTCGCAAATATCCATTCTTGTCCCGACTGAAAAAATATTCCAGTTTGGTAATTCTTCCCATTTAAAAAGTTGCTCAGGCAGACGGTTAAGAGATGGAAAAATGGGCAAATCATCGACCAAACACTGATATTGTATAATCCAACGTACTACCAGTTTGATATGAATAAAGAAACGAATACCCAGCAGTCAACCAAAAATAATCGCGCAATATTTCAGAGACAACATCCTTGCAATTCTTCTTAAGCTCCTTGCTGAATGCTCTTGAAGAGACAAAAAGGTTTTCATTCTCTAGGAGGGCCAATACGGCTTCTCACAATCTCGCCAAAGCCTTTGTTCCTTAATTTTTCCTGCAGAGTGATTCTCGCAAATTTCCATCCTTGCCCCGAATGGATAAATATTCCAGTTTGGTAGTTCTTCCTATTTAAAAAAATACTCAGGCAGACGGTGGAGAGATGGAAAAATAGTCAATCATCAACAGAAACACTGTATTGTATGGGATCCAACGTATGCTCAGTTTGAAATGGGTAGATACCCAAATGTCAACCCAACAATAATCGAGCAATATTTTAGCGACAACATCTTTGCAATTCTTCTTAAGCTCCTCGCTGAACGCCCTTGAAGATACAAAAAGGTTTTAATTCTCTAGGAGCTCCAATACGGCCTCTCACAATCTTGTCAAAGCCTTTGTTCCTTGATTTTCTCCTGCAGAGTGATTCTAGCAAATATCCATCCTTGTCCCGAATGAATAAATATTCCAGTTTGGTAGTTGTTCCCATTTAAAAAGTTGCTCAGGCAGATGGTTGATAGATGGGAACATTGTCGAATCATCAACATAAACACTGGTATTGTATGAGATCCAACGTACGCTCAGTTTGAAAAAGGTAAAGAAACGAATACTTAGCGGTCAACCAACAATAATCGAGCAATATTTCACCGACAACATCTTTGCAATTCTTCCTAGGTTTTTTGCTGAACGCTCTTGAAGAGACAAAAAGGTTTTTATTCTCTAAGAGCTCCAATATGGCCTCTCACAATCTCGTCAAGGCTTTGCTCCTTGATTTTCTCCTGCAGAGTGATTCTCATGAATATCCATGCTCGCTAAACGCTCTTGAAGAGACAGAAAGGTTTTATTCTCTAGGAGCTCCAATACGCCATCTCACAATCTCGTCAAAGCCTTTGTTTCTTAATTTTTCCCTGCAGAGTGATTCCCGCACGCAAATATCCATCCTTGTCCCGAATGAATAAATATTCCAGTTTGGTAGTTGTTCCCATTTAAAAAGTTGCTCAGGCAGACGTTGAGAGATGGGAAAATGGTCAAATCATCAACAGAAACACTTGTATTGCATGAAATCCAACATATGCTCAGTTTGAAATCGATAAAGAAACGAATATCCAGCAGTCAACTAACAATAATCGAGCAATATTTCAGCGACAACATCCTTGCAATTCTTCTTAAGCTCCTCGCTGAACGCTCTTGAAGAGACAAAAAGGTTTTCATTCTCTAGAAGCTCCAATACAGCTCCTCACAATCTCGTCAAAGCCTTTGTTCCTTGATTTTCTCCTGCAGAGTGATTCTCGCAAATATCCATCCTTGTCCCGAATGAATAAATATTCCAGTTTGGTAGTTCTTCCCATTTAAAAAGTTGCTCAGGCAGACGGTAGAGAGATGGGAAAATGATCAAATCATCAACATGAATACGGGTATTGTATGAAATCCAACGAATTCTCAGTTCGAAATAGGTAAAGAAACGAATATTAAGTGGTCAACCAAAAATAATCGAGCAATATTTCAGCGACAACATCCTTGCAATTCTTCTTAAGCTCCTTGCTGAACGCTCTTGAAGAGACAAAAAGGTTTTCATTCTCTAGGAGCACCAATACGGCCTCTCACTATCTCGTCGAAGCCTTTGTTCCTTGATTTTCTCCTGCAGAGTGATTCTCGCAAATATCCATCCTTGTCCTGAATGAATGAATATTCCAGTTTGGTAGTTCCTCCCATTTAAGAAGTTGCTCAGGCAGACGGTTTAGAGATGAAAAAATGATCAAATCATCAACATAAACACTGGTATTGTATGAGATCCAACGTATTTTCAGTTTGAAATAGATAAGGAAATGAATACCCAACGGTCAACCAACCATAATCAAGCAATATTTCAGCGGCAACATCCTTGCAATTTTTTTTGAGCTCCTCACTGAACGCTCTTGAAAAGACGAAAAGGTTTTCATTCTTAAGGAGCTCCAATACGGCCTCTGACAATCTCGTCAAAGCCTTTGTTCCTTGATTTTCTCCTGCAGAGTGATTCTCGCAAATATCCATCCTTGTCCCGAATGAATAAATATTCCAGTTTGGTAGTTCTTCCCATTTAAAAAGTTGCTCAGGCAGACGGTGGAGAGATGGGAAAATGGGCAATCGGTGAAAATTAGAAAACTTCGCCGAAGGCTCAGATGACTTCTCTTTCAACCAGCGCGATACATACAGAGCATTTTCCTGACTGTATTCCAGATTCGATGCAGTCTGTAGGACAAAGTTTCCCATTTCGTTGTCGAATGAACTCTGTGGATCTGATGAGGCAGAAACTGATGCTTTCTGTGATAATCGGAATGAGGAAATTTTACGCTGGAACTTTTGCTTCGATTTTTTTGCGCGAACATAATTCCCAAACTCGATTAGTTTTGATACTGTCGTAGAATTTTATTCGAAGTGAGCAGAGGCGAACTAAGGGTTTGAAAAGTCTTGTGAAAGGAATGCAATCGGGCATTTCTTATCAAAACCTAAGATTAGGTCTTTATGAAAGTTCATAAATCAAATAGTATTTGTAAAAACGAGTGCAAAGGCAACGATATTCTACCACGAGTTCGAAATTCAAAAATCAAGTTTTTGGACATCTGCCATTAAAAAAGACACTTTTAATAACAGCAAATAATGTTGAAATTGATTGTTTACGTGGAGGCGTGATAAAAATATTTTTAACACGCTTTCACGTTAATTAAAGTCACTTTCAACACTCATATCATTTTGAAGTTTATTGTCATTGCAAATTCGCTCATTTCATTATCAAAATAGGGCAGTTGTACAAAAAACATTTTATGGTATTTACTTTAAAAGTGATTTTATTTTGTTCATGAAATTTTCACTCACAAAAAAAAACATCACTTTTAACACTCATATCATAAATAGCTATTTGTCTGTGACGGGAAAGAAATGTGACATTTTATATCTCTTGACAGGTCACAAAATATGACTTTTTATGAAATTACTTCTTTCCCTGTCAAAAAAATGATTCTCTATGTAGCCGGGGAAAAGGTATTCACTTTTTTCCCTTCTTTCACTATTAAATGGTCGTTTTTCCTGTCACAGAAAAAAAAAGTGTATTATACACGGGAAAGATATTAGATTTTAGCTCACGGCTTAAGCTAGAGCTAATAACTAATACGTTTTTCCCTTGTATGATAAATAACTAATTTTGGACGAATGATTGTAAGATTGAAACTTGCGTACGATTATTATAAATTATTTTGTTAAATTTCCTAAATTTTTCAAAAGGATGAATAGAATATTTCCATGAATATCCTCCACTGGTCTTCACATGGAAAAATGTTGTTTGGCAGAACTTTCTGTGTCAATTATAGGTACATTAACCAAACTAATGATATTTGGGCTAGAAAACTGAGTTGTTCATCTCACAATATGTACATTCAATGATTTTGAATAATTTACCTATGAGGGAACTGTTGTACACAACATTGTACAGCATATGTTCCTAGAACTTTTTTTAAGGACTAAGTTTGATATTCAAGGCAAAATGCATTTTTGCTCCTTGTGTTCAACAGTTTGAACTTGCATTTTTTACAGAAGCAACATTCGTCATACATACATAATGTTTTTTATTTGTGATGAACATTATTCACATTAAATAATGTTGAATTGAATGGGAACTCGGATTGACAATGTCAAAACTTGGTAGTACATTTAAAAAACGGTTTGTACAAGAATTAATTCATCCCCTCATAACAGAAATACCCAAAAAATTTTAAGTGTTTATCATGTAGTCTTCCTCTTAAATATTCCAATCAACAATACTCCGTGAATCATCCTGTACATTTCAGGATATAAATTTTTTTCAGTGCTAATTGGGTCTCATCTTCATCAAAAAGCACGAACTTCTCTGAAATCTCAAATGGTTTTTCTTTCTTTTCAAGATTTGCAATAACTTCGTAATTCATTTATAATTCATTTAGAGTCATATTTCCATAAATATTCTCCTGGAGTTTTCGAGTAGATTTTCTTATTCCTTGACAAAACATAGCTGTAACTTAATTTTCTTCACTACGGTAATTGGTAACCTGAGGAAGTTGATATTTTTATTAAGCTCACAGGTATCCTGTGTCATCACGTGTAATAAAATACTTGCCGCATGTTAGAATGTCTTTCAAAAGCAGTGATTCAACCGACATGGTGAAATATGACAAAACGAACGTTTTTCTGTTCGAATACGGGTGCATCATTTCATATATAGTGAAAAAAAATACATTTCATTCGAAATAATACTTCATATGAAACTATACGAACTCTGCGTTGTGTTATATCACAGGCAAAAAACAACAAACTGGTTTTAGTTTTGATCACAGGTTGTTGGCAGCTGGCCGAATTTTCAATGGGAATTTCAAGTGTTTTCCAGAAAAATTATTTTAGAAACAATGAACTCCAAAACATCACAGCGATTCCCTGTTTTTTGTTCGGTAGTTAGGTTTTCTAGGAAAAATATATAGAATTTACCGAAATAAGCTTGCTTATTCAAAAGATCAGAATTAGTGGTTGAATGTGACGTATGCGTTAACATTAATTCCATTCGTTGAATATTGAATTACGGATTACAGCTCTGTTGTAAATCGTCAAATCCAGTTATGCTTGCTCGCACGTCATCATGGCGCGATGTTGAACGAGCATAGAAAACGCATTTTCAGTTTTAAATTAAATATTAATTACTTGGAATTTCGTCAATAATTGAATAGGCCTCAACATTGAAATATGGTGGAGAAAATTATGGAAATAGTCTCAATTCCAATAAATTTTCTGTCATTCAGAACATCCTCTCAACAACTCATGGGGAGTCGAATCCTATATAATACTGATTGAAAATGAAAAACACACAATTCTGAAGATTTCACAAGTTTGTCTGAAGGAGGTGTCTGACATAGACACCGAAACGTTACATTGTCCTTTTCATTTATTTCCCTTTTCAGTTTTACTGTTAGGCAACAATTTTTTCAAGATCAATTTGCTCCTGACAAATAAGTGCAAAGATTCTCGCAGGAGCACTTCATCTTAATTAATTTTTTCAATTATATCTGTTTAAGAGACTGGGAGTGAAAACCTATAAAGTTTTTCAGAAGTGAAGAATGCTATCCAAGCCTTCGATTAAGATGAACCTCAGATAAATGAAGAACATAGATAGGCATAGATGGATGCACCAGCTAAATCGATGGAATGAATATAAAGATCAAATGTACAGAAGTAAATGTTTGTTTTTGTTTTAAAATTCCAGAGTTCAATATAAATAAGACACTGAAACGAAATTAATATAATTTCTTTATAAACTGAGATAACTAGGAATTTTTTTGAGCAAGTTGCATCCACTCCATGGTTATTAGCGACGGTATATTTTTTACCTAATTAAAGGTTTACATTATGGGCGAAACATAATTAATTCCTACTATCCATAATCGACCCACGCTTGTACTCATCTATGGAACATTACTGTTTGTGAACAATCATGTTTTTCGGCAGTTGTCTGAAGTAAATGAACTTTTATATTACTACGAGATACATTAAAATACAGAATCATGAAAACTGTGCGAAAATATCTTGAAATTTATAAGAATAACCAAAGTTAGGTTTATGTTTATAAAAAGCAGGGAGTGGAATATAAATTTAGAGATCTTTTCCTTTTTTTATTTGTATCTGACTAGGCCTATCTATGTTCTTCATCGATCCAAGAAAAACTCAATAAATTAGATGAAATAAAAATCCCTCTATTAATTTCGTCATAACTCAACGCTATAAGTTTCATATTTCAGTATCGTTCCCTTCTTCTGCCCGAATAGGCTATAAAATATAGTTAGTATATTACCCGGGTTCGAATATTTGTCGAAACGACACAATACCAATTTTATTGCCCAAGCTCATGGGCCTTTGATCGTGCCCTAATTGGAAATAAAAGCAATTTTAACCAATCTCTTTTATTTTCCTGCGCTATAAAAGCAACTTGATAAATGATACAGTATTATCAGTTTTATCTCGAGGATTTTGCGCTTATACCCCGCTACTGATTGTATGAAGCGGATGCATTGCTAGCTTTATTCATACAAGCGTCCTCCGATTTTCGGTTTTAGCGGAAAACAATTTGTTCGCTGTGTCCTGTAGTGTAGAGCACGTTATGGTTCATGGACATTAGGGGCGTTCGGCATCGACATCGGACGTATCGGATCGATCTGAATCGTTCGTTTATTACATCCGGATTGAGGGGAGTACACATCTGGAGCGTTCGTAATAAAAATATGAGCAATCGGACGTCGATCTTTTCGCTCGGTCTATTTCGACGGAGCAAAGCGATTGTATTCATAGAGTTTTATGTTGAGTTTCCTGATCCGACAACCGATAGATTGAAAAATTCCAACACTTATATTCTTCTGTTTTCATTTATTCATTAAAAACTTAATTAATTCATTAAAATTTTTCGATATAGCTATCGTAGTTTTGAATGGGCAGGAGGAGATATTGCTTTCTCGTTTCTTCTTCGTGTAATTAATTAATTAGGATCTTTCGGTACAACTATCGCCGTATTGAAAAACCAGAAGGGGATATTGCATTCCTCGTTTCCTTTGCATTCAGTGCCTTTGCACCTAATTATTTAATTGAGATTTTACGGAAGAGCTACGAAAAGGGTGAAAGTATCGTTAAAAGATGAGCATATTTCCCAAAATAGTGATTTTTGAAATCTCATAATGTATAAAAGTAGAACAGAGCAGTATGTTCTGTGGCAGATGATCTGTACCGTTCGTTTATTCCCAGATATTACAGATGAATCTGTACGATCTGTGGTCACGTGACTAAAAATCCGTCTGCTCGCGGAGGTCAATGCCGAATGGGCTTAGTGGAGTTGAACTGCTCGTAGTCGTAGGTTCACGTTTTCAGACTGCTGCTTATGAAAAATTGGTTTTACACATTAGGGATCTTCGTTTGATTGATGAGTGAGCGACTCAAGAGCTCGAGGTACTGGCTCCTATGTGTATTCGTTTTGTTTGGAGCACGAAGCTCCTGAGTTACCCTATTACAAGTACCATTAATCATTTTTATGTCGGTTACTCTGACGATCTTTCTTCACCTGATTCTTGTCCTATCTGTAATAACTGTTGTTTGAAATTGATGATAAAAACAAATTAAAACACTTCACAATACGTTTCACAATTTTTATTGAAATATCATAGTCAGTTGACATGCATGTTTTGGGTACTGTTTCATGTGACTGGTTTACAGTTGAATAGTGTTTACAGACTGTGTTGTGATGAATGTCCAGACTTCTATATTGGTAGACTGGCCGTTCTTTGGGTATGAGAATTGAAGAACATAAAAGATCAAGTCTCCAAAATAAATCAGTAACTAGCTTTTCCGATTACTGTATTACTTTCAACCATTTCATAAATTTCAGTAAAATCAAATTGTTACATAAAGGTGAAAAAGGAAAACATGCATTGCATGTTTCGGGTGCTAGCCCATTCTCAAAACTAAATAAAATACATAGGGTCGAACACAATACATCAAGTAACGGATGTTGAGAGCGGAGACAAACGGAAATCTAATTGATCATTTACAATAGGGAGATTTTGTTTCTGTGCTGAGAAAATTTCTAAAAATTCTAAGAGATCTAAACGTTTTCCTTTTTCACATTCATGTAACAATTTGATCGGAAAAGCCAGTTACTGATTTATTTTGGAGAAAAGATCTTTTATGTTCTACAATTCTTATTTTTAAAGAACGGCCAGTCTGACCAACATAGAAGGCTGGACATTCATTACAACACAGTCGGTAAACACCACTCAAATGTAAATCAGTCACACGAAACAGCACCCGAAACATGCATGTCAACTGACTGTGATATTTTAATACAAATTGTGAAACGTATTGTCAAGTGTTTTAATTTGTTTTTATCATCAATTTTAACAATGTTTCATCAAGTTTTGAGCGAGAAATCAATTTCAATTGTTATTTATTTTCCATCTGTCAAGAACATATGCTTCAAATCGAAAAGTACCACCAACAACCATTTTGCGCAGCTCGGGAACACAAAGCTCTGGAACAGCTGTGGAGCAGGAAACCTCAAAACGAATATAATTATTAGGAGCTCGTTGTGTGAGTTGGAATTTTCAAACGGAATGTAATAGCTATTAATATAACGTGATCACTTTGCTATTAATAATCGTGTCTGGAGAATGAGAAAGCTGAGAAGGTAAAACTCTTGCGGAATCTCCCAGGGATGTATCATTCCACTAAGTTCCTTCGGAACTTCGAAACAGCAAGATCCAAAAGATATCTGGATCTTTGTAAGAAACAATCACTGGCGCAGCCAGGGGGGGGGGCTTTGGGGCTGCAGCCCCCCCCCCAAAGATCAATTTTTTCGTTATTCCTTCCTTCTTTATTTTTTTGGAACTTTCAAATTTGTTGTATAATCAAGAATTTTTCAGTTCAGCCCCCCCCAAAACAAAATCCTGGCTGCGCCACTGGAAACAATTACACTTCCTCACTGGCTTTCTTACAGGACACTGTCGCCTCAGGAAGCACCTGTTGACGATGAGATTATCGGACACTGACGAGTGTAGGTTCCGTGGGGAGGCGGAACAAACCTCCAATCACCTAGTCACGGAATGCTTTGGCATTGCAAGCCTTAGGAAAAAATGCCTTGGGCGAGAAACTTGTGAAAGTGAGGAACTAGCCTCGTTGAAGCCTTCACAGATATTAGATTTCATCAGATATCTGGAACTGCAAGGCGAGCTGTACAGGGTTCGGTCAAAACAGCTCTGTAAGGGAACATAATAGACCTTTAGGTCGCAGTGAACTGTAACCCCTTTGTAAAATATAACTATATTTACTTTTTACGTAAATTACTTTATTTTCAAACAAAGTTTTCTTCGAAAAACCCCGTAAATTCTAAAATGATTTCCAACCCCTGTTTTCAACTGGGCAAGTTCGGTCACTACATAAATTCCCCTCGTCCTCACGGCAAAACCAGCGAAACCAGTAACAATTTTCGTCGTTTCTCCCCCATCAGCGTTCTTATTTACTTTTCAATCTCGAGTATTAAATCTGCCAGAGTCAAGCGACTCTCCACCTCCTCGCCTGAAATGAACCGGGAGTAATTTCGTCCCCAGAGCGTTCACGTCCACGCACCTGCTCAACAATGGACGACAACAGTTGTGAAGTACATCGTAATTTGTCGCATCATTTGTGGCAACTTTTCTTACAAATTGGAAAGATTCGCGGGTCTCATGCTGAGGCGAGGGGAAACTTCAAAGTGTGCTGTTTAATTAAAGACGCCGCCGCATTGCTCATTTTAGAGCCAAAAATGTTGGCGTCAGGAATGAAATCAATACGGCTCTTTGGGGGAGTTCTGTATAATGTCGATGTTTATTAGAATATTGATTTCAGGGTAATTTTTCATTCCGATCTTGCCATTGTATATCCTGAACCACTTGGTCAATTTATAAGGAAGTGTCGGCATGAAGTTCTTTGATGTTTCGCCGCCTTCTTTCAATGGGAGTATAATGATAACTCCTGTTATTGTGTTTGAATAAATATCCTCATTTACTTTTCAATCTCGAGTATTAAATCTGTCAGAGTCAAGTGACTCTCCACCAGGAGTAATTTCGTCCCCAGATTGTTCACGTCCACGCACCTACTCAACAATGGACGACAACAGTTGTGAAGTACATCGTAATTTGTCGCATCATTTGTGGCAACTTTTCTTACAAATTGGAAAGATTCGCGGGTCTCATGCCGAGGCGAGGGGAAACTTCAAAGTGTGCTGTTTAATTAAAGACGCCGCCGCATTGCTCATTTTAGAGCCAAAAATGTTGGCGTCAGGAATGAAATCAATACGGCTCTTCGGGAGAGTTCTGAATAATGTTGATGTCTATAGGAATATTGATTTCAGAGTATTTTTTCATTCTGATCTTGCCATTGTATATCCTGAACCACTTGGTCAATTTATAAGGAAGTGTCGGCATGAAGTTCTTTGATGTTTCGCCGCCTTCTTTCAATGGGAGTATAATGATAACTCTTGTTATTGTGTTTGAATGGATATCCCTATTTACTTTTCAATCTCGAGTATTAAATCTGACAGAGTCAAGAGACTTTCCACCAGGAGTAATTATTTCATCCTTTGAGTGTTCACGTCCACGCACCTGCTCAATTTGTCGCATCATTTGTGGCAACTTTTCTTATAAATTGGAAATATTCGCGGGTCTCATGCTGAAGTGAAAGGAAACTTCAAAGTGTTCTGTTTAATTAAAGATGCCGCCTCATTGCTCCTTTTTCAGCCAAAAATGTAGGCGTCAGGGATGAAATCAATACGGCTCTTTAAGGGAAACCTGTATAATGTCGATGTTTATTAGAATATTGATTTAAGAGTAATTTTTCATTTCGATCTTGGTATAATATATCTTGAATCATTCGGTCAATTTATAAGGAACTGTCGGCATGAAGTTCTTTGATGTTTTCCTGCCTTCTTTCAATGGAATGATAACTGAATGGATGATTTTTTTGTTTCTTCAGTGTATTTTTTCATTGAATTCTGCAAAACTTATATTCTTAATCAATTGGATTCATGAATTTGGGTTCTCGGATTCACTGTGGCAGGTATTCATGATGTCATATCTTATTGTTTCAACTCTTTTTCATCATTTTTTTGTTGACAATCACTATCTTCCTTTGTATATCTTGCGACCGAATGCATTTTGAGTACCCATGTCAAAATAAGGGTTGTTTTCATGTGAGTATATTATTGAATATGTACCTTAATCGATTTTTTAGGAATTCTAAGAGGGTAATTTTTAATTGAATATTAAAAATGTGGTTTCTATACTCGTAAGTTCAAACGTCCCGCAATTATGACATACGAGCAAACATTATTAGTGGAGATTCACAACAAAATGGTTAGTTTGTATTGCTGTAAATTGTGATTCAACATTCAACCAATGAAATGAATGCTGGCACGTCACACTTAACCACTGCTTCTAATCATTGGAACTCCCAAGCTTGTTGCAGTGAAAATCCGACTCCACAACCAAAGGGTCCTTCATTTCTGAATAAAATTCTTGTGAATCACTCTGAATGCCATTCTTGGCTATTGCTGACGAAAACGGCACAGAATCTGACAGCAGGGAAGCATGAGCAAATTTGATATACAGGACAAAATTATGAATGAATTTGAATATAATTCCATATTGATTTGCAACGTTGATATACAGGACAAAATTATGAATAAATTTGAATATGAATATGAATGTTTTTCTTATTGATGAATGAGTGATGGCTTATATTCAATGACATTGAGTGATTTACTGAGATCATATTGTTATACAAGGTGAGGCATCAATTCCGCCAGAACTTACAGATTATACAAATTACGGAATAAGCATCAACGGTTCTTGACATTCGCAGGTATACAATGTATACAATGAGTATCGTATTCTGCATTGGCCAAATATAATACTCATCACCACGCTTGCCATCGCTATTCCGCATTCATGTCACAGTAAAAACGACCCGTTACTTGAAAACTGACTGCTAACAAAACCAATTCATCCCAAAATATTCAAATGTATTCAAATATAATCTCCTCAAAATCCAAGCAAAACGGAGAAACATGTATATGCAAATAATAATTTACACAGTTGTCTAGAACTCTTCAATAATTATTACGACAAATTAAGTTTGAAGTTTATCCACCAAGAACTTCGCGAAATATAGGTTCCAAGTTCTTGGGTTAAATGAAGACTTCGTGATATACTTCGAGTTGAATCAGTTTGCGTTTCAACAAAGGGAAGTTTCTATCTTTCCTCTAGTATGAATAGAAGTTTGCTCGGAGTTTATAGCGTCTGTCATTTCAGCAGGTGGAATTCAGAACGTTTATAACTTAGAGAAAACAATACCACTGGTAGGGTCAGTTAAACTTCTTTTTTGCTGCTAGTTATTTCTTCTGTGGGTGCGTTTAGCTTTTGATTAGGTTATAAAAAACTCATATAAGTACCTATCTATTGTTATGGTATGATCTCCTTCAATTGAATTTTCAATGCTTTGCTTCGGCTTAAATTAATTAGAGACTCTGTCAGGACGGCTTCTAAATTTAATAATTTGAATTTTTTTGATGATTTTCATGAAAAAATAAAATGAAAAATTTTGCATGGAAAAGAAGAATGAATTTAATGAATGTGCACAAACTCGATGCTACGCTTTCTAATCTAAATATTCCTAACCTTGAACTGATAAACAACAATTTAAATCTACTACTAAAACTACTTGCCACAGTTAAGGTAAATGTACCAATTATCGACACTATAGTCGAAACTTGGGAATGTACAATGTTTTTCGGATAGTCAACAAATGTTTACTCACACATAAAAACCGGTTTTCAATTCATTGTACCTTTAATTTCTCAAAACAAACATGAAATTGTTAACAGGAAGTTTTGATATTAAAAAAAAATACAATTCAAGTTGAAAGTCAGATGACCCAATTATCGACAGCTCTGGAATTGAAATAACCAATTATCGACACACATGAGGACCAATTATCGACACACATATGAGGACCAATTATCGACACTGAAATCAAGAAGAATAAAGAGTTATATGGATAAGAGAAAAATAAATATTTAATCGGATCGATAAATTCAATGAATGATATCGTGAAATCTGATGAAATAACATAATATACCAGTGGCGCAGCCAGGATTTTGTTTTGGGGGGGCTGAACTGACAATTTTGATGATACAACAAATAACGAAAGTTGCAAAAAAATAAAGATGAAAGAAATAACAATAAATTAATCTTTGGGGGGGCTGCAGCCCCAAAGCCCCCCCCCCCTGGCTGCGCCAGTGTAATATACAGAATATGTTCAGAATGACGTTATTGAATGCCAAAGCGGTCTTCTCAACTTATTTTAAGATGAAAAGTTATACTGAAAATGAAATGACGATTCTCTCCTAGATTCGTATTTCCTTTATAATTGTTGATTCTTCACCATTTGTCAAAAACGTATTCCTCAAATCGAATAGTAACAACTATTTAGCTCTACTCACACTAAGCTCTGGACAGCTCAGAAGTTCGAAACTCTCAAAACAAATAGGGGAGAGGCAGGCAAGATGGCATACAATCTTTTGAAAATCAATATCTCTTATGAGGAAAAAAAATTGAGCACAGCATTAGTTGAATCTCTAGTCAATCAAGTTAGCTATTAATTTTTGAAGAAAGATATGAATAAAAAAAATTATAGACGAAAAAAAATCACTATAATCTGTAACATCCAAAAAACCATTTTGCCCCACAGTGTCGGGCAAGATGGCATATCATATAATATGATATATTTTGTAGTGAAAAAAACAAAATTCCGATAAATAACATATCATACAAGAAATTGAAATTTATTTATATTCATATAAAGTATAAACAAAAAAAATCATATTCATATAAATAAAAAAAAAGTAGATTGAATGTTTTACTAGCAAGGGCCTATCCCATTTGTTTTTTTCTTACTGCTTCCAAAGCTCTTAACATATTATTCTCATCCCACTCTCCTCTGTTGGTTTTCCTTCGATAATTGAAGACCATCTGAAAAAATATTTTATTGTTAATAAAAAGTACCATGCCATTTTACCCAGCCTCTATGTATGTCAACTTGCCCTAACCACGTGTCAAAAAAACGAATATTAAATCAACGTTTTTGTGACATCTTTTTGTCAAGGTAAATACATGAAAAGGATCACAATAAAGGTACAATTCTACTCGGATATAAAAAAGTTAGTGAAATAATCTGTACTTACAGTAATATAGACGAGAAGAGAGAGCTTACGTCGAAGTTGTACAGGCTCATACCCCTTTTTCACGACTAACTCATCAACTACCGTAACGGATCCCTTGAAACAACGTTCGTACACTGTTGCCAACTAATTCGAACATTTGCACTGAGTTTTAGGATTCCACTCGCAGTGGATTCTTCAGTAAATATGGTATGCCATTTGGCCCTACTATGCCATCTTGCCTGCCTTTCCCCTACACGTTGTGTGAAAAACACGTTTCAAAGATCGACACAACAGCAACTGTAATAACGCTCTCACGTTACCCATACGTCTCTGATATCTATATGATTAATCGACAAATAAATTTGTGTTCTTCATTCGAGGGTACGAACTGAAATCATTATCAATAACGAAACTGAAAAGAATAGGCCCTTTCGATGATTCATTTGGGAGAATATTCCGTTCCAAATTACATACAAATGACCGAGTATAATGGCCGAGCACAAAATGCAGTAAAAACAACAGGTTTATGCTATTGTAAATCTAGACAATTCTGTGACTAGTATCTGATCAGTGTGAACTTAGAATCACTCTCTGTTCTAAACTCGAAATTTAAATACATTTGGGCAAGACTTTGGCAAGTTATACCCCTGGGAACAAGAGATCGAAAAAACCAAAATTTGGAACTGCAGCTTGGTATTACAATGGGTCAATTCGTTTCAATTGGTGAGTTGCTCCTGAAGAACTTAGGAACTGGAAATACTGGTCTATGTGTGTCCGTTTGTTTGGAGCTTGAAGCTTCTGAGTAACTCAGTTTCCATATGATTTTTGTTTACATCGGTGCTGTCATGTTCATATTTCTTCAGATCGTAGCAATTTTGATGTTATCAAAGGTATTCACTTAATCTAATATCGAATTTCTGAATTACTGTGACGATCTTCCTTTTCCACATTCATGTTTTATTTGTAATTGCTGCTATTTACCATGCTGCATATACACATGATTCAAATCAAACAGTAACAACTCAGAAACGTGAAGTTTTGGACAGCTCAGGAGCTCGAAACTCTCAAATCGAAAACACGTTGTGTGGAAAACATGTTTCAAAGATCGACACAACAGCAACTGTAATAACGCTCTCACGTTACCCATACGTCTCTGATATCTATATGATTAATCGACAAATAAATCTGTACTCTCCATTCGAGGGTACGAACTGAAATCATTATCAATAACGAAACTGAAAGGAATAGGCCCTTTCGATGATTCATTTGGGAGAATATTCCGTTCCAAATTACATACAAATGACCGAGTATAATGGCCGAGCACACAATGCAGTAAAAACAACATCGGATGAAAGGTTCACGTTATTGATATATTGCCGCTTTTGTACATCCAGACTACACAGTTGTGAAGTTTTGGCCGATTCGCCTTGCTATTTTGCAGAAATTAATTAACCTTTATACACGGGGAAAGATAATTAGCAGCGAATGCGGTTATATTTTGGATTATGCCAGTTTTCCGATTTCTGTTATCAAAGCTGTGTGTTACGAACATGTATAATTATCGTTTCTGTTATTTCCAGAACTTTTCACTTTAATGTGCGGTAGTTCAATAAATAGGTTTTGTGGAACTAGATTAATTAATTGGGCTGTTTGAACTTTCATGTTGTAATTGATAAAAACAAAATATTAAGCATAAATGACCGTAATACTAATCGCATGGCTCATTTCCTAGTGTGGTGAGAATGGTTTCACAAACAGATAATTTTTTTATTCTAGTCGATAGACACATATTTGAGCCACAGAGACTGCAAATCTCATCTGTTGACTTTCCCATAAGGTACCAATGATGTATTGTTCGTTCTCGTAATTTTGAGCTGTCGGTTGGCCATGGAAATTTGGCATATTACACCATGTACTTTGAAATTTTAGGTAAACTTGTTCATTTTCTTGTCAGATTGATATGCAATGTTGTCAATACAACATAGAATTCTCTAATTACTCGAAAGCTCGTTGGATGAGGCCGAGTATATTCGGCAACGTTGACTTTATTTTATGTTGTGACAGTTGATACTGCCAACCTAAGATGAATAATCAAAGGCCTACTTTGCGCTCCATAATATGCGAACAGAGTATATGTAACGACCTTAGACAAAGTCTAAGGTAACGACCAGTCAGGCGTGCCACCATCACATTTAGCTTAGCTCGTGATGGCTTCAAAAGATTTATTATATAGCTTGGTGAAATGATCACGAATTTCTTTGCCTGAGTGAGACTAAGACGGTTTTTCCAGTGGGTTATTCTGTTTTTGGACTCCCATTGGAAAACTGTGCTGTCTCATATTAGTCTTTTCCCATCAGGCTACGAAAAGACTCAGATCCAGGGGGTGTTAACCTTCAGGCACTTTTTGCAAGTTCATCGGCTTTTTTACTTCCTTCAATGTCACAATGCCTCCGAGATCAGCAGAGACCGCTGATGATTCCAGCGATCGAAGTTCATATTTAGACACTCCTGAGCGCATATATAGCATTATGTCTATCTGTAAAATAGACAGTTCACTTCCCAGGGCTTCCGTGAATCTAAAATAGGTACTGTTGAGGATCAATTATATTTTACCCAAAGTCAATAATCATTCAACCATTGTTAAACGCTGAAACCAACAACTCAGAGGAACATACTATGCTGATGACATTGCCTTGTAGCCTAAATCACAATGTTATAACGATCTTCAGTAACTGATATTGTTTCGAGGTTGAAATTTGAAGTATTTTCTATTTTTCAACAAACCCTTCTCTTTGCGTTGATGTTCGATAACGGGACCACTCTGTTACCAGGAGCTCTGAATTTTTCTTATATTTTCCATAGGAGCTGCCCTCATCAGTATTCAACATAAGCCACAATATGGCAATGTGATATCTGAGACCCCAGTGTCCATTGCCGAATCCAATGAGATAGAGCATCAGTTCTTGCTTAGCTCCAACAGAATTTCTGCTTATCAGTATTGAAGTTTTTGTAAAATGCTTCGCTTCGTCCTAAAAATTCAATTAAGTTTAAGTTGGGACAACATGCTACCACGATTCTAATTCAACTCTGCATAGAGTCAGACATCCTGTGTACAATTGACAAACTGAAAAATTCACAACTCAACAAAAGTTCACTTCCCTGATTCCTTCATAATTGTTTTATTTAGGAGATTTTTTTTCCTTCCAAGAGTCGTGAAATACACACCAAAAAAACCCTATGAATGGCTTTGCATTTCAACAAAAAAATAAACGAACGTAACTTCATACTTTCAACCAGCCACAAACGTAGGGCGTACCCCCCAACATGATATATTACACCACATCACCCTTCGCCTAGGGTCTAACGTCTAGGGTCTATATATCGTTCCCGCAACTGGAAACTGCAATCAATGCACCTTCATACAACCAGAACTGAATCCAACGGTGTTAACAGATAAACGAAACGTTCGCGTTCACTATAGGTTCACCCGAAATGTTGGAAGCCCTAGTATCTACGTCCAGAAATATTTCATCCTCCTCGATAATCTGCAGTTCAACATCCGCATCGTCGAGCGTCGCCTGAGCGTCGCACTTGCTGTGGATGATTTACAAGATCGTAAATCAGTTTGAAAGCTGGCGGCACGAAATCATCATGGACGGTCTCTAAATAAGCTTCATGCAGGGTAACATTCGGATTATCCCAATTAGGAGATTATTACCTTGCGCAATGACCTGGGTTTGATGAGGCAATCAGGATATGTTCGTGGTGAAATTTTGAGTTTTTGGTGAATAGAGAAGGTTTTGTAGACATGTCATGTTTTTTAATAGGGTCTTGATGAAAGCATCAAATAAACCAGGCCTTTAATGGAAAATGATCGGTACTTTTCAATTTTTTCGTACAAGAAGAGGAATCTGATGATGTTCAACCAAAAGGATCCATTCTCACTCGAAGGATAGGTAGCTATTAGAGCATCTATCAGATTTTACAGTAGGGACCTGACAACTTTGAATTTATTTAATGAACAGAGCCTTTCACTAATCATCGAACTATCATTGCCAATTCATTCAGTAAACTCAACATTTTCATCATGTTTAGATACACGAAAGAGCAACGTCTGCAAATTATAAATATTTTCACCGAAAGTTTGAGTCTGTAATCACAACATAAGAGATTAAACTCTAAATTTTGATATTAATTCTTGACTAAGTAGACCGGCAAGAACAAGTGCAAAATTTGAGTCTCCATATTCGTTGCGTAAAATTGCCGAGTCAGTAACAGGTTGGTGTCGAAAATATTGCCACCCTTCTGGGGTCCATAGCAAACGATCCAGATCACGAGCATCTTCTCCAGAACACTATGAGAGAACGTTAGTCTCTTCAAATAGTCTAGTTCAATTTTTGAAGCCGAAAGGAGTATACTTCTTCTAGTCACAGAATCAACACTTTTCAGTTTCTGTTAAGTGAATAAAAAACTTAAGTGATTTTAATGTCTCAACATGTTTTGAGCTATAAGAAGCTCATCTTCAGGAAGAAAAAAACACAAAAGTGAAGCTGAAAACAGAAAACTTATGAAGAAACGACAACAAAGCCAAATATGAAACATTAATAATTAAATAAAATAACTTAACTTAAAAGAACAAGGACAGAGACGAAAAAGTTTAAACAATTAAAATAGATATAAAATCAGTTGATATTAAGTCAGTTTAAAAAAATAATAAATACAAAAAACAGTGACATAACAAATCGAAAAATTGAAAAAATTGAAAAAAGAGGCAGAATGTCACCAGAATAAACTTACAGGTAATCTTCAAAAATAATAATAATAATAATCCAAATTGGAGATAAAACCCAATAGTAGCCTTTAGATTACCGAAGAAAGTGATGAGATGGATACGTCGGAAAACAGGAGAAGAGGAAGACCAAAAACAACATGGATTAGTGGAATAATAAAATCAATGAGTGAAGGAGGGCTAAATGATGAAGACTACAACAATGGAAGGCATTGGCAATTCGGAATCGGACAATATCTTTAGGATGTTTTAACCCGAATAAATATATATATATATATACAAATTGGAGATTACCTTTGAGTTTATTATGGTGATATTCTGCCTTCTTTCAATTTTTTGATTTGTAATGTCACTGTTTTTTGCATTCATTACTTTTTTTAAAAACTGAATTAAAATCAACCGATTTTATATCTATTTTAATTGTTTTAATTTTTTTTATTGATGTTTTATATCTGGAAAAGTGTTTTATTCACCTATAATGAACTGCCCAGATATAAGGACATTCAATACAAGTTTCTGTTAAGCCAGTTCTCATCATATGCTTCCCAAGGCAACAATGTCCTGTTAGAAAGTCAGTAGGGAGGCGTACCTTTTTTTCGCTGAGATCCGAAAGAATTTTATTTCAGTTTCTTCCCTTTCTACAAACTCTTTCTCATGGGTGCATTTGCCACAGAAAGATTCTGGGCCAGCAGATGTCGTTTGTGCTTCTTTTCGGGTAAGTGTGTTAGCCCCTTCATTTCCTGAATCACCAGGAACCCACACTAAAGAGATCTTGTTGTTTTTGCCCACTTTATTGACTTTTCTTCGGCAATCCCATATTAGCTTTGAAACGATGATATAGGAGTAAAGCTTGACTAACAGAATGGATCAATATGTCACACCCTTGATAATTTATTCTCATGTTTCTGTCATAAAAACATCAAATTTTTAAATGTTTTGAATGATGAAATCTTTTGACTTGTGAATTACAATTTTAATCATCGCTATATTAATTTCTTGTACTTTTAAGGATTCATAATCATTTTCAATTGATTGACTGAATTCTTACAAGTATCAAAAACTCCTATTCACAAAAATTTTGAATCACATCGCTGAACAGAAAAATGATTCTCCTGCGTCTTTCTTACAAATTGTATAAGCTTTCCAGAATGTAGTCTAAGTTAATGAATTGGCCCTCAAAAACTCCTTTTAGTACCCTGTCTTAATTAAAACGGGAAAAGCAGACCTGAATTGTGTTTACCGTCATACTGGGGTTTCAAGAATTTAATCAATATTCCCTCGAGTATACTGAACTCATCACATATAAAAAGATGTTAATCTTGTGTTTTCCATTGAAACGGAAAGTTCTCAATAAGCCGCTTTTCATGCGCCTGCAAGTTCACTTCCCAGGGGCCCGCACACTGACGAGAACCAAAGTTTCTGACTTCTCCATGAACTGTAATTTGATGATAAAGCGGATTCAGGGGGATCAACTCATAAATTGAAAAAGGGAAGAATACATTTGAGTTCTTCGTTCGTTAATGTCGATTACTTTTGCAGGATTAAGCACAAAATCATTTTCACGCTTGCTTAGAGGCTTGAAGGAAAGGACAAAACTTTCGAATTCTACTAATTTTATCAATCATGGCAATTCATGAGCTCCTAAAACATGCAACTTTCATAAGAACATCTCTCGGAACCTATTCTTTGGAAATGTTTGTCATTTAAATAGTTCTCGGAGAAGAATCATCATAGACTTTGATCTATTTTGTCAAACAATTCATTTGATCTTTTTGAGCGCTCGTTCTCCTTAAACAAGTGCTATAACGTTTTGACCAAATGTTTGAATTTTTGAGCCAAAAATGGTCTCAAACGATGGGGTTCTACTCCCTGAGGACGAATTCGTGGTCAAATTCAATTCTGTTCGTGGGGCCGTCCGGCCGTTAGGACAATAACTTTCGAAGGAATTGTCCTAGAGACTTGAAATTTTCAAGGTAAGTTCGGTTTCCAAATGGCTCGGTTAAGTTCGTTAACCAGCCAAATCGTACAATGTGTAAAATAGGGCCATTCAAAATTTTTGTTCCTCAATATCTCAGACAAAACGAAACCTATCGAAATGAAATGTTGCGGACATATGCAAGATGCTCATAATAAACTTCATGCAAAATTTTGTGGCCATAGTGTAAACAGAACCATAGAAAATTCAATTGGAATATTGAAAAGAAGAAACTTTATATTTTCATTACAAGATATCCGATTCGAGTAAAAGTTTTTTTTGTGAATGAAGACTGTTATACTGAACTTTCATGCAAAATTTTGTGGCCATATTGGTGTCAACAGAACCATTACATGCGATGTAAGATATCTTCGTTAGAAAAATCGCAGTGCTGACCAGTGTGGATCCATTCTCAAACAAATGAGGAGCCGCAAAAGAGCCCTTGACACTCGCAGTTGGCAGAGTATAAAGCAATTCTAAATTTAAAATAGTTCAAATTCCTGTAAAAAATTTTATGAATTAAAAATTTTTTCTGATGAAGATATTCTTATTTTATTGCGTTTTAATCATTTTTCCGAAATTTCTAGCACACGTAATATCAGCAGAAACATATAAATGGTAAAACCAACATCAACCTCACCTCATAAGTCTGCCAGTAAGAAACTTTTTCACCGAAAATGAAGAATTCCGGTCAATTCCGAAATCGCTGAAAAAACATATTTTTTCGATCTCTCCATAACAGGCGATAGATAATTGAGTGGGCAGTTCATTTGTTACAGAAGAAACAACTTCCTTGGTTTTCTTTTATTGCCTACGAGAGTTGTTCAACTTTACCTCGAGATTCCGCAAACATATCTCGACGTTTTCAAGTTGGGAAAGCAAGGGAGGATATAAAATCGATAAAGTATATTTATTTTTCAACGAAGTTACGTGTTGAGGAAGGAATGAGAACCATCGAGTAACACAAATAGAGCTTGTCGTTTCTTTTGTAATTGAGAACAGAACATATTGTTGGTATCGGTTAATGAAGCAATTTTATGCAGCAATTATTTTCGAATAAAATAGAATACGAAAAGACGCTTTTCGAGATTTTTTTGTTATACAAAGTATTAGATGGAAAACCGAAGAACTTCATCTCGGCCTGCCTATCAATGTGGTTCCCGCGGGTGTTTCTGTGGTTGCTAAGTATCCTATTTATCAGCGACCACAGAAACACCCGCGGGAACCACATTGATAGGCAGGCCGAGATGAAGTTCTTCGGTTTTCCATATTTACCCGATTTATCGGAAAAAATGAGCAGAATTTTCCAATCAAATTTTTCAGTGAAACTCGCATGTTACAGCTTAAAAACTGTGACCTCAATCTATACTAAATTAAAAGTTAACACCAAAAAACTAGAACACTCTTGTGTAGTTTACAAAATAAACTGCAAGGATTGTGATAAATGCTACATCGGCCAGACTAAACAATATATCCAGTCGCGTTTGAAGTAACATGAATATGACTGTCGTAACGTAAATGCCGAGAAGGGGGAAAAACAGCTTTAGCAAGCCGTCATTTTGAACATGGTCATGTTTTTGATTTTTCGCAATTTGAAATTTTGGATAAAGAAGCAAATTACCGCATGAGGAGCATAAGCGAAGTTATTCACATTAACTTAAAAATCAATGTTAATTTTAGGAAGGACGCTGTATCTCTCAGTCCCCAGTATTCGAATCTATTTAATCTACACCTGAATTATGGAGATCGAAGATGAAACAAGAACATATTTCATTAATTTCATTCTAATTTCAATAAACTTTTCACAGGAAATCGGACTAATTTTCATTCTAAATTACTGTATACTTTGGGAACTTTTTGAATCTTTTGTTATCCTTTTATAGGATAGGTAGAATAATATTGATGAACAGCTGTATAGGAAGAGGTCTGCTACTCACCTCGCATTCATATTCATTAAAATTTTCGAAATTTCCTTGGAAAATTTAAGTTGTTCCATCCGGAAGTTATGATGCTTTGGTCGGCAGCAGACAAATGAGATTTCATGATTTTCCGAAATACCAATTTTCGGATGAATAGGATTCGGGTGTGGAAAATTCGAAGAAATTAATTGGATTAATTCATTGCATCAACAAGATATTGAGTCCAATCGTCTACATTAGCACAATTTCGAGCTAAACCAATTGAAGCTTTTTCCTTTTCCGTTTATATACACATAGGAAGTAATTTAATGGAAATTCATTCCGGCAGAAAGCTTCATTCATCGATCAAAGCACGACCACCATGTTCTCAAATCCTGTTGAACATTATTGTACCTATATTACGGAAAGACCATCATCACCTAATGTTTCATCCATCGTTAACCAGGTAGTCATCGAAGTATTAAATGTTAATCTACAGAAATCCATCTACTTGACTTTCCTGTCTTGCCAATCGATAGACTATGAGATAATCACCATACAATTCGAACTTCGGATCCTGTAGATACATTCATCATCTAATAATGTTAGCAGGTGGTTGTAGCATACTAATACCCAGTCTTCCCTCTTCCAGCATCTGTTTCTGAACCGGAGCTTCATTTCACACCTATATTATCAACTGCCGCTTAATCCACTAGGATCTGATGCAGGGGTACCAAACCTTTTCTCGTTCATGGACCACTTTCGAAATATTCTTCTCAGTAGAGACCACTACAGCGTGACAAAAAAGCAACGTAACTAATGAAAACGTAAAAATTAGTGAGGAAAATTCTTGCACCCATCTATTTTTAATTTCAAAAGCAATTTATCCTATGCTTTTTCGAATTCGATATTTCTCAACTCTTACGCTCCGCACCCCTCTACATTATTTTTTCTAATGTTAATATATGGATTGTGATATATCAAATGAAAGGTATTTAAGGACCTATTCAGCGGTGTGGCTGATGGAAGAATTTGTTGTGCTTTTTTTGAGCTCTCGTCCTATCGTGGTAAGCTCTTTACGTGGAGAGAATTAAGTGGACTGTATTGATCAAAAACATAGGTGTTATAGGAGTAAAGTAGAAGAAATATAGTAAAATGCACCAGACTCACCAAACAGTATTCTTCGACCAATCTTCTGGAGAGTACTCTCGGACGTAGCGAAACACAAGGTTTTATCTCAAAATAAGAGAAAATATGAAATAGCGGAAAATACAATGAAGAAAATTTGCGGTAGCGCTGAGAAACAGTCGGAGGTTATTCTTAGACTGTTTCAATTTGTTGAATTGCGCAGGCAGATATCAGTTCCAGGTAATTGATAATATACAGGCTGTCCAGTGCATATACTGTTGGAATGAACTTGAAAACTATTAAACTAATAAACAAAAAAACATATATTACTACAACACGTTCTACTCAAACTAGTGCTTCATCGTTTTGCACAAATGTCTGTTTTTCGAATTTAAAGCCGAAAATGGTCTCAAACTATAGGGTTCGACGTTCTGATGACAAATCCGTGGTCGAATTCAATTCTGTCCTTGTGGTCGTCCGTCCGTTAGCACGATAACTTTCGAAGGGATTGTCCTAGAAATTTTCAGGATGAGTTTGGTTGAGTTCGTTAACCAGCCAAATCGTACAGGGTATTCCATAATACATGGCCATTCAAATTTTTTTCCTCAATATCTCAGACAAAATCAGTCAAAATGGAATTATAACAAGCCTCATGCAAAATTTTGTGGCCATAGTGTGCACAGATTCATATAAAATTCAATTAGAATATCGAAAAGAAGAATACTTATCTTTTCATAATAAGACATCCGATTCGAGTTTAGTTCATTTTGTGAATTGCATCATCAGAACCATAAAATTATTTTTTTTTCAATTATTAACTTTTTACATACTTCTTCTATAATTTCCAGAATATAATTCTGGTTGTGATGAGATTTTGCAGTCATATACTTAGCATGAATCTCAAGTCCTATACCTACAAAATTTCGAGGTAATAGCATTATTGCTCCACCAATGAACGAGCGCTCAAAAGCCCCTGCTCATGGTTTCTCTCAAATTTTTTCATTAAAAATCAATAATAAACAATTCACAATTTGTGATTCGAAAGTACTGCAATCAGACCATTACTTTTTTTCTAAGTATCACTGAGGGAAATTCACGAATCAATAGATTTATGATTTCAAAAACTGGTCTCTCTATGTTCGAATTTCAAATCTCTCACCCCCTCAACCCAGCAAATTATTTCCTGATTTTTCAATAGAAAAAATTAAGATGAGCCCTCAGCCGGTGCTTTTGAGCGCTCGTTAATTGGTGGAGCAATATTGAAATTACTTCTAAATTTTGTACAGGACTGGAGATTTATGCTAGGCATAAGAATGCAAAATCTCAGCACGATCGGAATTATATTCTTAAAAAAAATAATTCTATAGTTTTGATGATGCGATCCTCTTGAAATTTTGCACAGACATTCAGTATATCAAATCTCATTCACAAAATAAATTTCACCCTAATTGGATACCTCATTATGAAGTTTCTTCTTTTCAATATTCCAATCGAATTTTTTATGGTTCTGTTTACACTATGGTCACAAAATTCCGCATGAGACCTATTATGAGCATCTTTCATGTGGCTGCAAAATTTCATTTCGATTGGTTTAATATTGTCTGAGATAGTTAGGAACAAAAATTTTAAATAGACATATTTAATGGAACGATTTGGCTTGTTAACCAACCCAACCACGGCTTCAAGAAACCGAACTCACCCTGAAAATCTCACGTCTCTTGGACAATCCCTTTGAAAGTCAGAGCCAGAAGTACGACCCCTCGGACAGAATGGAATTAGACCATGGAATCTTACAAGAATTATTGACGAGTCTCATTACATTTTTGGCACGCTGCACTCAAATACAGGCCCAACTTATCATTCTCAGACCATATTTTGGCTTCTGCGGACCACTGGTTGGGAACCAATGATCTAATGGTTACTTCATCAGCTGGGATCCCATCATTCGAGAAACGATTATCTGATAGCTGAGAGAGCAGAGCGCCAAGCTTAGCCTACTTCCGTGAAATATTTCATCCACCCCGATGTTGGTCAATAATTCAAACTTCAATATTCTATGAATCATCCTGGCAGACAGGAAAATTTGATAATCTATAACAGGAAATAGGATTTCCAACCAACATACGAATATTGAAGGTTTTATCTGACCTTTCAGTATCAAAGAGAATTCAGTATTTATTGGCTGTGGCAATGCGTGGAAGGTAGAAAGCCTGAATCCAGCGAATATTTTTCGATGGGGCTGAAATATTATTTTCTGTTATACGAGGTGTGTTTGTGGAGTAGCTCGTTTGGATGAATTGTATGCAATTTATTATTCCCTCGGTATTATAAGGGAGTGTTAACCTGTTCTGCATGAGATAAAAAGCAATTTTATTGCATTGAGGAATGTTGTTTGGCATTCCTGTTTTCTATATCAATTATACAGGGTGTCTCGAGAAGTTCCATACAGCGAATATCTAGGCTCTCAGTTATGCTAGAGAGTGCGAACAAGAAATTCAAGCAAAAACTCTATCAGAATTCGTCGTTCAAATTTTGTTCCTGAGCACCACCCCTAAAAAACTACCCCAAATTGTTTTAAATTGCATCCTAATATTCTTTCCATTGAATGATAAATAGGTTCCAACAATTTTTCATCACTTCAAGAAAACTAAACCCTTCAAAATGATAGCTATAAATTGTGATGCATTCACCATTCTGCAACTTATGGTAAAATATTTTTGGTGTACCAACACATTCAGTACAGACAAAACACAAAAAATCAACACAAAATAAGATTTAAAATAAAAAAAGTGAATAAGGCACAATTTTTAATTATTATTTTCAAGGGTTGAATCTACGTAAAATGATAAAAAAAAACTTTGAAGACAAATTTTTATTGAAAAAATATACGGGTGCAATTAAAAAAAATATCCAGGAATAGTCTTTTTGGGCTGGTTAACACAAACAAAATCTTTACGACAGATTCTGCTAGATGTTTGGCTGCCATTTGAAATACTTTTTGTTTGAACATTCTACAATGGCTGGGTGTCGAGATATTGGCTGTAAAGAAAAACTTGGGACACCTGCACATATATTGTTAGGTTAATCGTCTGGCCATCTGTTCCGTCGAAGATTTTCAATGATTATGATTATTATGATAATAATTTATATCCTCGGTTTAATTAATGTCAGTAGCAGAACATTAAAACATTCAACTATATGTGTTATTTCATCTTCAATTCATTCACTCATTAAAATTTTAATTTCTTCACATTCTTCTTGAATTCACCAAAATCAAGGAATCTAACATTATGAGGCAGGGGGTTAAAAAGCTCAATGCACTACTACTAGGCGAACAACTAAAACTTAGCTGTTTCATATTTGAGAACATAAAATGTAATCTTACTCCTTGTATCATAGTTATTATACTCATGCTAGCTCTATAAAACTAAGATATCACAGCGCCATTTTGCTGTACATGGTATGACATTATAAACAGAGGGATTTTCATTAGAATCAAAATAGTATATTATGCAACGAGCGGATAATGATAGCTATTATTCACGAGGTGAAGTTTAGGCTACGAGCCGTAGGCGAGTGGACCAAATAACCGAGCGAATAATAGCCATTATACGCGAGTAGCATACTATACTTCATCCACGACTACTGAATATATTTCTTGAAGATTTCAACTTTTGGCGACCGCGACAAGACCCTTTGAAATAAAAATTGCTTTAATTGAATAATAAAAGTAGATTTGTCCCCCGATTGACAAGGTATACCCATATTTGTTAGTTGGGATACTTTAGAATACTGCAGAAATACCAATTTAAAGAATATTATATCAAAGCTAAATCTATGAAGCATCTGACAGCAGTGATTAATGAGAAATTAATCACTGCTGGCTAGATTATATAATAGTCGTGGATAAAACTATTCATAACCTTTTCAATTTGAAATCCCATGCTGATCACTAATCATCATTCCAAACCACGAATTTCGTATAATCTTTCAAATGATTGATTTTCCATAGCTTCATACATAAACTAAAGTTGAAGCAATAAACCAGAGTGTTTAACTGCATCATAAATCCTTAATGTCACAATCCCATCTAACCTAAATCTCCATCGAATTCAATTTTAAACACATATCTAAAGTCGTTCTCAGAATAATCCCATTCACTATGAACCTAGTAGAAAAGAAGTTATCCTGGAACTTCTTCTACGACATCATACGTGTGAAGATGGAAAAGATTAATCGAATTGAGAACACGAAAATATGATTCAGAACGCTCGCCCAATATTCTTTCCTGATAGTTCTGGGACCGCAAAATCCCAACCCCTGTATTTCCTAGAGGGAATCCCACGAGTTAAGAATAATCCCGTCTCTGTGCCTTCGGGATTAGGATGATAGAAGGGGAATTTTCATTACGCCATTTCATTGGGTCAGTATTTCACGAAGCATGAGCTTTCTTGATGCAATATCGATTCGGAAAAGATCGCCTCATAATTCTTAAGGATAAACCGATTAGTTGTGAAAATTGTCTTAGCGAATTCACTTCAGAGAGTTGAGGAGAATAAATTGGAAACTTTAACTTCAACTGAGTGAGTTGCTATCAACAATTCTCGTATGATTTTAGGAGTGGTTGAGGCACAAAAGATTTAAGAATCTGTCATAAGAATTCTGTTTTTGATTAATACCCCTTAAAAAATACTCCCTGAATTTTATTCTGATTACATCTTTATATTTTCCCCTTGAACGATTTCCAAGTGAGGCAAATAGGTCAAAATTATTTTTCATTATTTTATGTGATCTCAACCCTTAAAAATAATAGCTGTAACCTGTTGCGATTTTGCTATATTGATGAATAAAATGGTATTTTATAGTGTTGCGTTTTACCTGTCATTAAATGTACAAGTATACAGGGTGTCTGTAAATAAATGCGAGGTACTTAGGCAGATGATTCCTCAATGAAAATAAGAAGGGTTAATTCATATAATTTTTTTTGAAATCGACCTCCCTTCCAAGAAACAGCCTTTAAAAGGCGATGACGAGTTGAAAGTTTTTTTCAGGAGTCCTAAAACTATACATAATATGATTCATTGAGTAGATGTTACTCACACATTTTTATTGAACCCATAACCTTATTATTAGGGGTTGAAAATAACAACTTCCTTCAAAAATTGTTGCCGTGGGATAAATTTTCGTAAAATAGAATTCTCTTATGGTTTTCCAGTCAATTCTGGAGAAAAAAGTCTGTTGCAAAATTTCGAAGCTTTTCTTGAAAAAAAACCTTACAAGCAGTGATGATCAATGTTCATTCTATTTCATCGTATGTTCCATAGAATGAATATTTTAAGATACTGTTTATTCTCAAAATAGGTTCTGACAAAAGAAAAAAATTTTCTACGATTCTTTCTACAATTTTCAGTTCCATAAGAGTAAGTTTTTATTTTTCTCGAGAAAAGTATGGACTGTATCGAAATATTGCAAGAGACTTTTTCGCCAGAGTTTAATGGGAAATCATCAGAGAATTTTATTTTTCGTAAATCTATCCCACGAAAATGATTCTTGAAAGAACATAATGGGGGGTTGTTTTTTTTAACCCCTACTAATTAAGTTATGAGATCTAAAAAAATTGTAAGAGTAACATCTACTTAGTGCTTCATCTTATGTATAGTTTTATGACTCGGTTTTTTTTAAAAACCGTTAAAAAATTGAAAACTGTCATCTAGTCATCGTTTTCCAAAGGCTGTATCTTGGAAGGGAGGCCGATTAGGAAGAAAATTTATTACAAAGGATAGGTTAATAAACAAAAATGAAAAAGTAAATTATTTAGGTACCTTAGTATATAACTATCACTGAAAAAAACACATTTGAGAATATTCAACTGTGTTATAAAAGCGATAGTGATGACTTTTAGACCAATAGTCCGTTCACGAAAGTTTGAGCACATAGTAGGCGTTTCTTTATTTATCTGAAGTTGGCAGTATTTACTGTCATAGAGTAAAATAATGTCAACGTTGTCGAATGTACCCGGCCTCGTCCGACGAGCTTGCGAGTTATCAGAGAACTCTATGTAATATTGACAACATTGCGTATCAATATGACAAGGAAATAAAGAACATAACTTAAAATTTCAATAAACACAGTGGAATATGCCAAATTTCCATGGCCAACCGACGGCTTAACCTTTCGTGAACGGAGTATATTCACTGCTTCGTTTTATTCAGTTCCGAAATTTCCATTCACCCTACCAACATCCTATTTATCGTTTCGAATCATTTCATTTTATACGAATTAAAAATGCTGATGAAATAACATCAAACTTCTCATTTGAGACTTCATCAAAACGGACACAACAACGCTGAAACTGCTTTCTGTTAGCCACCCCTTTCTATGGAAAGTAATTATAACGTTATAATACTCAATAAAAATGATCATTTCTGGAACAATGAGTTCAAGGGCTCTTTGTTGTCTTGCAGCTGAAAGGAATTTTCGCGCTTGAGGAAATGAAATAGCTATTTATTTGTCTTGGCGGAATTCATTTCTATCGAACAGGGCGGAATTAGCCAATATTTCATCATATTTCCACTTTTCACTAAGGGTGGAAAACTTGAGATAAATTTACAGCATAAGCGTTTTGAGTGTTATTGGAATTCTCAGGTTATTGACAATCTCAGTTTTATGTATAGGCAAAATTGATCGATAATAACCAATTTTATTGGTTGTTGTAATGTGTTATTGTCATGGGCTACCGAGCATAATGTTACAACTATACTGAAACATAAATTTGTCAAATGCACGTCTGATGTAAAATAAAGTACTTCAATTAAGAAAATATACTCAAATTATAAAGCTGTCGACGGAAATATTTAGTATTCAACAAGTTCATTAACAGAATTCATAAACTAGATGATTGAATAAATATTTCATAGACCTCGAAATGAGAGCTCAGACTAACGTATATAGAATGGATCAATAAATACCTACCCATTTCAATGCATGATTTCTGCCAATTTTGTTGCATCATTGGCATGGGCAACCAAATACGGGGTCTTTATAAATGATTGTAACATCGTAGGGAGCTTTTTTTATCTTGTCGTTTCTCATGCAAAGTCTACAAAGGACCCCGCACATTTTGTATGAGAATTGGCTCCCGGTGGATTTGGCTGAAAATTTGATATGATGTTCTACTAATCCTTCTGATCAAATGTCTCTACAGTCACGAAGCTGAAAAATGCATACTTCTAGGAGTTTTTAGCGATTTTTTGTATCCATTATGGCTTACGTATTACCGTTCACACAGAAATGTTTGAGAATATTTCGTGATTATTGAAAGCAGATGCTGTCAATTCGAAATATTTTCAAACATTTCTGTGTGAACGGTAATACGTAAGCCATACTGGATGAAAAAATCGCTAAAAACTCCTAGAAGTATGCATTTTTCAGCTTCGTGACTGTAGAGACTTGATCAGAAGGATTAGTAGAACATCATATCAAATTTTCTGCCAAATCCACCGGGAGCCAATTCCCATAATACGTGAGACAAAATGGATACAAAAAATCGCTGAAAACTCCTAGAAGTATGCATTTTTCAGCTTCGTGAATTTTCAGACATTTGATCAGAAGGATTAGTAGAACATCATATCAAATTTTCAGCCAAATCCACCGGGAGCCAATTCCCATACAAAATGTGCGGGGTCCTTTATAATTCCAGTCACATTATTCAATTTCTATCAGAATGACCAACCTAAACTCACAGTATCGTTTGTTTAAATTGAAGTTTACACCAGAATATAAATATTTATAATAGTCCAACGCCAACTACGTTGTTATGATCATTTATAGAGACCCTGTATAAAGTAATCAGAAAAAATACTAGTAATATTACAATTCGACTAAAACAAAGACATTTATATTATGTCGAATGTATCTCTTGAGCAGAATGAAATGTGACTCTTGAGCAGAAAAAAAATCAACTAGGTTATTAAAGACAGGGACTAGTAGTCAAGATTTTCAGTTCCGGACCATTAGTCGCTCGATTAATAACCGAGTTGATTACAAGATTTTTCCAATGATCTCAATATGAATTGTGTATGAATTCTTGATTGAAATACATTATCATTTTGCACAAAACTTACATTTGACATAATGAAATTTCCATGTATCTAAATTCTAGTAGAGTTTTGACATTTCTCTTAGTGCTTCTGAATACTTTGTGAACGGTTGCCATGAGGAGTGTACATTAAAATAGCAGAAATTGAGCATTGAAATACAATTTACGCCGACCTCGAAATAAAAACGGATTTTAATGTGTACGAAATTAATCATTAATGATCCATTTTAATGCTCAATTTTTGGCTATTCTAATATGCAATCCTCATGGTAACCGTTCACACATTATTCAGAAGCACTACGAGAAATGTCAAAACTCTACTTGAACATAGATACATAGAAATTTCATTATGTCAAATGTAAGTCTTGGGCAGAATGGAAATGTATTTCAATCAAGAATTCATACACAAATCATATTGAGATCGTCGGAAAAATCTTGTAATCAACTCGGTTATTAATCGAGCGCCTAATGGACTCGAACTATTAACGCGTTCGCTCCGCTCACGCTTTAAAATATCTTGACCATTAGTCGCTGTCTTCAATAACCTAGTTGATTAAATAACTATTTCGTACACATTAAAATCACCTTTTTTTGAGATCGACGAAAAATGTATTTAATTCACTAAATTCATGTGAAAAATTGGAGAAAGCAACTTTTATGTCAATGGCCTAAAAAATTATCGAATTTGAAAAAATCTACAGAATTTTGACCATCCAATAAATCAGAAAAATAGGGCAAGGTCTTAGGGCATGTAGCCGTCTTGATAGTATATTATGCAACGAGCGTATAATGACTGCTATAATTGACAAGGTGAAGGCGAGTGGTCTAAATCACCGAGTGCATAATATCCATTATACGTGAGTAAAATAGGTACTATACTTCATCCAATTCTCCTGAAAGTTTTCCTTGAAATTTTTAAAATTTGACAGCCGTACCATGTCCCTTATATTACACAAGTGTAAAAATTGAAGTTGACATAAGTAATTTTTTGATGAACTTGTCATTGCATATTTTTTAAAAAAAATTGATTATGTTTGTTAGTTGAGGAACTTTAAAACACTGTAATATTAATTTTAACAATATGATATTATTGCTGAATCCACGAAGCATCAGACACAAGTGAATAATGACTCATTATTCACTAGTGATCAATGGGTATCAATATGACCGAGCAAACAAAAGTAGAATGGGTAGATTATAAACAAGTCATGGATAAACGTGTTTTGCGAGTAGGTATTCGTGTAACAGATTATCTGATATTGAATGATTTTTGAGTTAAAACTGACCAATATTAACGAAAGTGGTATTTAGGAAGTTTCAAGTTGAAAGAGTGCCATTTCTAACGACGGCTAGAGATCAGTTGACATAACTGTCAGGAACTGTCAGGAAAAAAATTATGAAAATTGCGCAAATAAAATTGCAATATACCTAATAAGCGTGTATATGGTCAAAAGCGTAACAAATAATAATTCGTCACAGCTGGTAAACTCAAACGCTGAAGCCTGTGGCGAACAAAAAAACCTAATGCAATTATGAAGTTCCAAAACACATAAAAAGTATCCCCAAAACCAACAAAAATTTCCCCATGACCTATTTACCCATTCATCAATCTTCCAGCAAAGTAAACTGTCGATCCGGTCCTGTCTGGAATTCAATTATTTTTCCTGTGCGTGTTTCAACGAACAATACATCAATTTTCGATCAATATCGGGTAAGTCCGGTGCCTTCTTATTCGATAAGAGAAATCGAAAAAAGGACAACGCAAGCTGTTTTTCTCTCTTGAGTTGATTGTGGTGCTGACAAAAAATTATTGGAAAATCTAAAGTCTGAGATACTTCAGGGCCATGTAGATGGCGGACTCTGAATAGAGCAATTATTCTCTAAAGTGCTTCCATTTGTTGTACTAATTTCGTTCTCTTGAGACACCCATTGTTGTAATACAGCTTATTTTTGAATATCGAAAATATTTCAAGACAGAAGATTAAATTTGACTGCAATTTGTGGCGTGAAGTTGATATCTGAAGGGTATTCCAATAAGATGTGTTATTTTGTTATTCAAAGAATAATACCATTTTTCAATATAAATGATCGGATGTTTATGTCATTATAAAGAAGAAGCTATGCAGTTAATAGTGGAATATAACATCAGGCAAATGACCACCATGACCACACTTACAGGACCATATCCTTTTAATGAAATTTTCCATAACCAAATCGCAAAGTGGCTGCCCAAGGTCTTCGATAGCCTCACGAATTCCATCTTTGAGGTCTTGAATCAACGCTGGGCATATGGCGGAGAATTTGTATGCAAAATACGGTGATTTGACGTTTGTGGAATGCCTAATTTCAAAAAATGACGAGAATTGGACAAACCTGGGTTTCCTTCAATACTTTCGGCTACAACAGCAATATTCTCGGCTGTTCTTGACCGACGTTAGAGAGTTTCATTCTTCACATCATTAACTTGTCCCAATAGCTCGAATTTTTCCATCACTTACTTTATTACGGTCCGACAAGGTGCTTCGCAACGACCCAAAAAAGTTCCAGTTTTACGAACCGTCTCTGCCGAATTTTCACCATTTTTATAGTGAGTTCTAATAATTTCAATGCGTTCTTGAAGTGTGTATAGTTCCATTTTTATCAATAGCGTAGTTACTACTTGTCAAATGTCAAGAAATGACAGTTTCCAACGTGATATAGCGGGCTATTCAAAATAACACCTCTCATTGGAAAACCCTTTAGATAACCTACTTTTTATCAACCTTCGGTTTTTTCGTATTCTTTTGTTTTTTCAGATGCAATTCCAAGCAATCAGAAGATATATCTGTTGAAAAATATTGTGAAAAAAATTTACAGGCTTAATGTATTGATAGCTATATTTCACTGTGATTAGATCAAGGTATCTGAAGGTCAATATCTTGACCTTCAGATATGAAAAAAGATGAAACAGAAAGTATTCAAAATGGCAGCAAAACCTATCAGAATTCGTCGTTAAATTCATTTTCTGTTTGCTACCCTAAAAGAACTACCTCCAGATATATTTTTAAACATTACGCCCTCAAGTTGATACGATTTTTCATCATTTAAGCTTGAAAATACTAATTATACACGTCAATTCCTTGAATGATTATGTTTGAAAGTTGTGTTGATGTGTCGTTTATTGTCTGTATTTCACTACGAATCTCAAAATGGCGAATGCGCTTCAAATTATAGTGGTAATTTTTTGGGGGCTAAATAGTTCCAACACACTTTTCGATATGAGGTGTCATTTTGTTATTCTGAAGCTATTTGAGTAGAAAACAATTTCCGATATTTAGACTGCAGTTTTCAAGTATTTCCCCCTAAGAATGAACGATCTTATGTATTTAGATAAAACGGCGCATTCCTTTTTAGCTGCTTCAGAATGAAATATGTATGAAAAAATTTTCATCATTTTACGTAGATTCCACTTCTAAAATAATTATACATTAATAAATTACTGAATATGATTTGTGGCATATCTACTCGTTTTATGTTGAAAACCTATTTAATTTTATTGGTTTTATTATTGAGTTATTTTATTACGTTTTTAGGTTCTTTTGTGTTTACTTTTCGCTCATTGTTTGTATTAAATATCTAGAGATATGAAAAATATTTCACCATGAATCGCAAAGTTTTTGGCGGGGTATTGAATTTTGCACGGTAACTTCAACATAAAAGTAGATTTTTCTCAAAAACGATCGAACTTTAGAACGCCTGACTAGAATAACCTACTTTTTTGTGCACCAAACATTAGCAATTAAAATCGTACCTTCTCCTTCAGCTTGAAAGTTGAGGAGAAAAAAATTCACAATTCCTTGAAAGACCTGAAAAATTACTGCTCGGTTTTTTGAAAATTTGAACACCTGTGCATTTATCGTGAAACACCCTATATAATTCGAATAAATAAAGAAGGTCCAAACGCTGAATTTTTCATATTTATACCCCTACCATCTTACAGCCGAATCATTTTCGGAGGAAATCCAATATTCGAGCAACTTCGAAGGAAAATGGCGTTTAACCTCTAACAACGATCGCGCAGGCATTCAAGCCAGTATTGCCAACTCGCACTCTTGTGGTAATTTTTAATTCCCCGCTTAAACACACGCGAACTGCCGTGTGAATGATTTGCTTATCTGGATTGGCAGTTACCAAGCCTACCCAAATATCTTCATTTGCGTTCGGCCAAAAGATATATTGAAACTGTTCTGACAGCTCATGGACTCAAGGGCGTACTATTCGAACACCACATCGTGCTGACTTCCCCATTCTCTTTGTGTTATCTTCATTAATATGAATACAATGGAAGGGAATACATTTTAAATGTTGTCAGCTCTTTTTCGTTGGAGGAAGTTCGTAGTTTTGTGTTCGATTAAGGTTTTGTTTTATTGAAATGAAGAACTCATTTTTCAAGTATGAATTTACAGATTTTTTTATAATACCTTTACTAATCAACCTTTCGGTCAGTGAAAATCTTACGATATGGATCCGTGAAGTTAGTGAAAATAAGGCACTGAATATTGGTATACTAAAGGGTTTTCCTATAAGGGGTGTTATTTTGATATTCAAAGAAAAATGCCATTTTTCAATATAAATCATCGGATGTTTATGTCATCAAGAAGAAATGCTATGCCGTTAATAGTGGGAAATAACATCAGGTAAATGACCACCACAACCACATTCTTTTTATGAAATTTTCCATAACGGAATCAAAAAGTGGCTGCCCTATGTCCTCGATAGCCTCACGATAATACGGTCCGGAAACTTTTCCTGCAAAAGATCAATGGTTTCGTTGATTGTGTATCAAGTAGCGCCGTCTTGTTGGAAGTGAACGTTGTCCAGATCAATACTATCCAATTACGGCCATAAAAAATCATTAATCATCTCTCGATAGCGCAATCCATTCACCGTTACTGTTGCTCCAGCCGCATTTTCGAAAAAGTAAGGTCGAATGACTCCGCCGGACCATAAACCCCACCAAACAGTCCCAGGTTGAGAATAGAGAGGCTTTTCAACAATAACTTTTGGGCTTTCCCAGCCCCAGATTCAGATTGCTTGTTGACGAAACCACCGTAGTAAAAATGGGCCTCATCACTAAAGAGGATTTTTCGATGGAATTCAGACACTGAACTTTATAAGCCTTAAGACCCAAATCTTTATAGGAAATACGGTGTATTGACGTTTGTGTAATGCCTAATTCCAAAGAACGACGAGGAATGGACAAACCTGGGTTTTCTTCAACACTTTCGGCTACAGCAATCTTCAATATTCTCGGCTGTTCTTGAGTGACGTGCACGGGTTTTATTCTTAATATCACTAACTTGTCCCAACAGCTCGAATTTCTCCACCAATTTCTTTATTGCGGTCTGACAGAGTCCTTTAGTTTTACGAACCGTCTCTGCCAAATTTTCACCATTTTCATAGTGAATTTCAATAATTCAATGCGTTCTTGAAGCGTGTATCGTTCCATTTTTATTGATGGCGTAGTTTTCACTTGTCAAATGTCAAAAAATGACAGCTTCAAACGTCACATCTACCGAAATAGCGGGCTATTCGAAATACCACCTCTTATTGGAAAACCAAAAACTTGAATGGTCAATTTCTCACATAATTTCAGAAATAAGCTTCCAACTTTTAGCTAACTTCACGGACCCTTACGATATCACTTTTTATTCCAGACACACCATGCCATGAAGAATTGGGCAAATTTGTTGTATACGCTTTCATATAGTCAACAAAACCAAGAAATTGAAAGAACGATTTTAAACACCTATATTACAAATGCTATAACAAACGATAAAACCCCTAGATATTCAATGACCGAAAGGTTAATTTGTAAAGGTAATTCAGAAAATCTGTTAGTTCATACGTCATTATTGATATAGCCTTTATCAAGTTTACCCACTCAAACTTAAATTTAGAACTCATCAACTAACGTCTTTCATAATTTGTTTCCTTCATAATGACTGCTTCCTATTGTGATTTATTTTCTATTGAATATCTGCGATGATCATTTTGTACACCTGCATCTATCATAAAAATGACAATTTTCAAGAGTTATTGATTCCAACCGCAAAACAGTATTATTTGAAACAAAATTAGGTCAAATACAAATCCCATTAGCAAATTTATTTTCCGGTCCAAGTGATTTAATTTAACAAATGGAAACAACCTACAGAATCCCTGTACGAGAGAATAGAAGGCTCTTTATTTTCCACACTTTTTCCGGAAATTGGCATTTGACCGCTTCTCCCCTTTCATCACTTCACACTACGTTGATTACGAACATTCAACATGAAATAATCCTCTTATGGGGCTCTTTCCGCGCGAAGAGCTTCATCCCTTATATAACCGAAAAATAAAATATTCCTTCTGAAAAATTACGTTTATTCCGAATATTTGCTTAGGGATTAGTGCACCTATACCGTCATGATGGATAATCCTATTCTTTATCTCTTAAAATTCTTCATGAAGGAATACCTGACAGCAGGTTATGCTAAAATGTCTGCCATTTGAAACAGTTGTCACATAAAGACCAAAAAATGTGTGTTATAATGACTTCCGTGTGACTCTTTTGAATTCCAAATATTTCAGGAAGTTCAAAACAGATCTATTCGAAATTTCCCATTGAGAAAAATATATAAATTGAGGAAGATCCTGTCGTCAGCGTTTCATTACTATTGGTGTTCCACAGGGTTTCTATCCTTATTCGTTATCAATAATTTAAAGATCTGATGAAATATTTACTCATTCTTTTCAATGGCGATTTTGATGAGTTTTCGAAAGAAATGCATTCTGAATTTCCTGATATCCTGGAAAAATAGCATTATAAGTAGAAGCTCTTCTAGTAGTATGGTTTGAATAAAATAACACACTTCGTTAAAAAAAATATCAATTGCTATTTTTACATTTGTATATTTTTCAGCTGGCCTGATGATGGCTTGAAAGCCGAAATCGATAGCCAATAGATTTATTTTTTTTAAAACGAAGTGTGCTATTTTATTCAAACCATATTGACACATCAACACACTTATGGAAGAGTTCACAACCAAAACTCTTCTAGTAAATTATCAAACAAAAATTCAAGAAAAGCCCTGAGAAAGTGCTTTTCATTGCTCGTTCATTGATGAATCATGATATCACATCAAAATTTTGTATAGGACTTGAGATTCGTGCTAATTATATGGATGCAAACCTCAGCACGGTCGAAATTATATTCTGGAAATTATTAAAAAAATTGAATATGTAAAAACTGTATGGTTCAGATGATGCAATCTTATCGAAATTTTTCATGAACATACAGTATACGAATCTTCATTCGCAAAATGAATTTCCCTCGAATCGGATATCTTCTTATAGAAATATAAAGATTCTTCTTTTCAATATTCCTATGATTCAGTTAATCCTATTACCACGAAATTCTGCAAGAGGCTTATTATGAATATCTTGCATGTGGCAGTAAAATTTCATCTGTATTGGTTTGATTCTTGTTGGAACACCCTGGTTTGGCTGGTTAACGAACTGAACCACAGCATTTGGGTACCGAACTCACCCTGAAAATCACAATCGTATGAATCCATTTTCGGCTCAAAGTTTGAGAATAGCAGACATTTGGGCAAAATTATATAGCACTCGCTTAAATACAGGGTCTCTATAAATGATTGTAACAGCGCAGTTGGCTTTGGATTATGCAAACCACAGAATTCTGTGATCATGCTATGCTCTGATTGATTGGAGATTGGTATTCTGCAATCCAAAGCCAACTGCGCTGTTATAATCATTTATAGAGACCCTGTAGAACTAGCGCTCAAAATGAAAGATAATATCGATTAATAATCAGAAGGATTAATTACTAAATAAGCAATGTTTATACAGAATTTGCCAATCATTAGATACACATTTCTGACACTTCTTAGTGTGAAAATTTAGCAACGTTTCCGTCTCAAAAGTAGCAACATAGAAGCATTTCATCTAATTGAAAACTTACTTGGACGAGCATCAAGGAAAGTAGGGGCCATTAATTAAAACCAAATGAAAAGGCGGCGAACAGCCCTTACAAGACACAATTCTATATAGCCAGCCAGCAGTAAAATAAAAAACGTGGAAAAATCGCATAATTCAGCACGCGAAAACTTCGTCAAGTTTGAGGAATCGCTTTTACGTTAAGGGAAATTTCGAATAAAATTTCCTAAATCAGGTTAATGGGTAATCGCAAAGAAACTGTCTAAGTTTCATCCTCGCCCTCTGCAGACGAATGACAGTCATTACGAACTCTCTTTGGCGGGGAATTTGAGAATGAAAATGGCCGAGAACGCCGAGATATTCGAACAAATTTCGAACTGAAAGTTTTCTCGCAGTTTTAGAAATCGCGTAAAATTCGGTTACATTATTCGACGTAATTACAATATAAATTGGAGCGCCTGGACTCGGCGCTGAAGAACTCGCTTTTCTTCACTTTTCAGGTATGAGAGAAAGTTCATTTCGTTTCCATTGAAACGAATGAAATTATTGTTTTTGGGCAATTAAAGTTTTCTTTTCATTTTGTATTTCGGGAAATTCATAACAAATTTTGGGGAAGTAGGTAATGGAACGAGCTCAACGCTAATGTATCCAGTGGCAGCTGGTGTATAATAAAATAATGATAATAATACAGATGATGATTCTTTATTCTTCTCACACCTTTCACAAAACAAGAAATCCTTCAAGTTTGATCAATCGCTTTTACGTTGAGGGTAATTTCGAATAAAATGTCCCATATCAGGTAATCGCAACAACTGTCTAAGTTTCATCCTCGCTCTCTGCGGACGAATGACAGTCATTACGAACTCTCTTTGGCGGGGAATTTGGGAATGAAAATGGCCGAGGACGCCGAGATATTCGAACAAATTTCGAACCGAAAGTTTTCTCGCAGTTTTAGAAATCGCGTAAAACTCGGTTACATTATTCGACGTAATTATAGTATAAATTGGAGGACCTGGACTCGGGGCTGGAGAAACTCGCTTTTCTTCACTTTTCAGGTATGAGAGAAAGTTCATTTCGTTCAAATTGAAACGAATGAAATTATTGTTTTTGGGCAATTACAGTTTTCTTTTCATTTTTTAGTTCGAGAGATTCAAAGCAAATTTTGGGGAAGTAATGGAACGAGCTTAACGCTAATGTATCCAGTGGCGGCTGGTGTATAATAAAAATAAAAATGATAATAATAGGTACTGAAAATGATTCTTTATTCTCCTCACACCTCTCCGATTTATTTCACAAAACAAGAAACCGTTCAAGTTTGATCAATTGCTTTTACGTTGAGGGTAATTTCGAATAAAATTTCCTAAATCAGGTTAATGGGTAATCGCAAAGAAACTGTCTAAGTTTCATTCTCGCCCTCTGCAGACGAATGACAGTCATTACAAACTCTCTTTGGCGGGGAATTTGAGAATAAAAATGGCCGAAGACGCCGAGATATTCAAACAAATTTCGAACTGAAAGTTTTCTCGCAGTTTTAGAAATCGCGTGAAATTCGGCTACATTATTCGACGTAATTACAGTATAAATTGGAGGACCTGGACTCGGCGCTGGAGAAACTCGCTTTTCTTCACTTTTCAGTTATGAGAGAAAGTTCATTTCGTTTCCATTGAAACGAATGAAATTATTGTTTTTGGGCAATTAAAGTTTTCTTTTCATATTTTAGTTCGAGAGATTCAAAACAAATTTTTGGGAAATAATGGAACGAGCTCAACGCTAATGTATCCAGTGGCGGCTGGTGTATAATAAAAATAATAATGATAATAAAACAGATGATGATTCTTTATTCTTCTCACACCTCTCCAATTTATTTCACAAAAAAGAAACCGTTCAAGTTTAATCAATCTCTTTTACGAATTCGAATAAAATGTCCCATATCAGGTTAATGGGTAATCGCAAAGAAACTGTCTAAGTTTCATCCTCGCCCTCTGCAAACGAATGACAGTCATTACGAACTCTCTTTGGCGGGGAATTTGGGAATGAAAATGGCCGAGAACGCCGAGATATTCAAACAAATTTCGAACTGAAAGTTTTCTCGCAGTTTTAGAAATCGCGTAAAATTCGGTTACATTATTCGACGTAATTACAGTAAATTGGAGGACCTGGACTCGGCGCTGGAGAAACTCGCTTTTCTTCACTTTTCAGGTATGAGAGAAAGTTCATTTCGTTTCCATTGAAACGAATGAAATTATTGTTTTTGGGCAATAACAGTTTTCTTTGCATTTTTTAGTTCGAGAGCAAATTCTGGGGAAGTAATGGAAGGAGCTCAACGCTAATGAATCCAGTGGCGGCTGGTGTATAATAAAAATAATAATGATAATAAAACAGGTGATGATTCTTTATTCTTCTCACACCTCTCCAATTTATTTCACAAAACAAGAAACCGTTCAAGTTTGATCAATGGCTTTTATGTTGAGAGTAATTTCGAATAAAATTTCCTAAATCAGGTTAATGGAAACTGTCTAAGTTTCATCCTCACCCTCTGCAGACGAATGACAGCCATTACGAACTCTCTTTGGCGGGGAATTTGAGAACGAAAATGGCCGAGGACGCCGAGATATTCGAACAAATTTCAAACTGAAAGTTTTCTCGCAGTTTTAGAAATCGCGTAAAATTCGGTTACATTATTCGACGTAATTACAGTATACATTGCAGGACCTGGACTCGGGGCTGGAGAAACTCGCTTTTCTTCACTTTTCAGGTATGAGAGAAAGTTCATTTTGTTTCCATTGAAACGAATGAAATTATTGTTTTTGGGCAATTAAAGTTTTCTTTTCATTTTGAGTTTCGGGAAATTCATAACAAATTATGGAGAAGTAATGGAACAACCAGTGGCGGATCATCGCAGAAGCGCACTAAGCTTGCTGTCAGGTCCTCCGACTAAAGAAGAGCCTCCGTTTTTCAGAAAAATATCAGTTGTCGTAGAACCAAAAAAATTGTATCTTAATTTTTTTTATCATAGGAAATTTACTCCATCTAATCCTGCTTTCTTATCATCCTCACTTCATTCCTCGTCCTAAACGTCTAAGGTACCGTATTCGAACAAATTTCGAGCTGAAAGTTTTCTCGCAGTTTCAGAAATCGCGTAAAATTCGGTTACATTATTCGACGTAATTACAGTACAAATTGGAGGACCTGGAATCGGCTCTCTAGAAACTCGCCTTTCTTCACTTTTCAGGTATGAGAGAAAGTTCATTTCGTTTCCATTGAAACGAATCCGAATGAAATTATTGTTTTTGGGCAAATAAAGTTTTCTTTTCATTTTGAGTTTCGGGAAATTCATAACAAATTATGGAGAAGTAATGGAATAACCAGTGGCGGATCATCGCAGAAGCGCTGTCAGTTCCTCCGACTAAAGAGGAGCCTCCGTTTTTCCGAAAAATATCAGTTGTCGTCATTGAAATTCAAGGGATAGATAGAGTTTTCTCGTTTGTCTACTTTGTATGATTCATATCCGAACGCTTTGCTTTGAAGATTGCAAAATTGATTTAATTTCAAAATATATGAGCGTAGATCAAACATTGACTAAAAACTAGAATTTAAACGGAATGGACGTGAAATGCTTGACCTCTGTTTCGATATGTCATGTATGAGTTGGGAAAAATTATATGAGGAAATTCAATAGAAACATAACTGAAAATACTCGGGGATCCTTGGAACTGTGATGAAAATTCTGATTCTGCAGAAAAAGTTGAATTAGCGCAATAATTTTCACAGATGACTAACTTTCTAGCCTAGGGTAAAACCCGGATAGATGCCCCACTTTTTGAATTTGCCTGATATTTTTGAAAATATTGATTTTATATGTGTAATTTCTATGAGTGTAGAAAGCCTCATTATTTATTCGAAATACTCAGACTTTTCTCTGATATAGCAATCCCAAATTTCACAAAAAATCGATTTTTGTAGAACCCTTTTTTGGGGATAGATGCCTACAAGTATGGATAGTTGCCCCAACATGAAAATACTGGGAGGGATAGATGCCCTTCATACTTTGTGAACCAAAAACCCAACTAAATACAATGAGATTTTCTATGCTTAAAACAGCAACTTCATCTACGCAACATGGATCGAATTAACAACAATTGTGCATTTTTAATTGAAATTCAAAAGCATATATTAAACAAAAAGTTGCATTCTTCATATTAACAGAAGGCATTATTCCACACATTCATGATGAATCAATGAAATAATAAGTCTCAACAAAAATGATCAGGAATCAAGTTTAAAATCAAAATAACACAATGAATCGAAAATCTGCTTAGAAGATAAGTTTTTAGTTTAGATGTCCTGAGGGGCACCTATACCTCAAAAAATCAGGGCAACTATCCTTTTTGATAGGGATAGATGCCCATGAATGTTTTTAATAAATTAAGAAGAAAACAAAAAATATTTGTACTCAGATGTACACTCAATGAAACACTGTATTGACGCAATAAAAAAAAATTACTGAATTTATTATCACTTCAAAAGTTTTACAGCGGCAAATACCTACCTCTAAAACTTTGGCATGTTTGTGAAGTTCGCTGCTGAGATGATCGCACACACTAGCGAAAAACGGCTTCACTTTACAATAACCCTTACAAAACTAAGGTCCAGGGTGACTGTGGCATCTATTTATAAAATTATTTATTTGTTACATGTTTTTTAAGTTAGGTATTTTGAAAATGGGGCATCTATCCAACTGGGGCATCTATCCGGGTTTTACCCTACATTATATTTTTTGTTTTGTTTTTCCGAAAATTGTTGATTTTGTAAACATATATGTATGAGATTAATGATTTCAAGGAAACGTTGAAGAAAAATGAACTTGTTATTTTGTTACTAAAAATAATACTCTATCGCAAGGACGTCCTTTTATTGTGTGGAAATCAAGAGATTAATATGGAGAATATTATTAGAATAACTAATTGACTGCAAATTTGGTATGTGCATTTTATAATTCCCTGACCTGTTGCAAAGTCAAAAAATAACAATTTCAATATCAACAATGGTTATTTAATCAAATAGTTTATTAATGACAGCAACTCAATAGTCGAGAAATTTCAAGGCGCGAACGCGTCTATAGTGTGTGGCCATTAATCGCTAGATTGATAAGCGAGTTAAGGGCCCCACTCACTTCGTTCTTCTCCGCCGTTTTTAACCGACGGTTAAAAACGTTGGAAGGAAGAACGTTGTCGGTTAAGTCCACCCACTTCAATTATGTTTGGCGCACTTTCGCGGCAGTTAATCACGATGGAGCGTAAGTGTCTGTTAGCAGTAGCTGTAAAAAAAAAGTATTCCGCTGATTTTACTTTCCATATACACGGAAATGACCTGTACACTTCAATAAATTCCATCAAAAAGTCCTGGTTCCACTTGCCGAAGATTCGACATTGTTTTCAAATAGTAAAGACTCAGCAGTACACAATTAAAAAAGTTATGTTTATCGCCACCAGACCTGTTCGCCACTGTCTCTTAAATATGCACAACCGATTTAACTGTTTACCCCACACACCTCGTGTTTACCCGAACCGTTGGAACGTTAACGGACGAAAATCAGGCCTCGTCTGAAATTTGCAACGACGGGTAAGTGCGCCGTTTTTAGCCCATACACTTCGTTTTTGCGGCAGTTTTACCCGACCGTTTTTAACCGTCGGTTAAAAATGGCGGAGAAGAACGAAGTGAGTGGGGCCCTTTAGTTACAAGATTTTTCTCTGTCGACGCATTATGAATTGAGTATAAATTCTCGATTGAAATATATTTCAATTCTCCACGAGAAATACATTCGACATACCTAGAATGAAATTCTATGTATGAATGAACGAATATGAACATTTCTCGTATTGCTTGTAAATATGTTTTTCTTCAACCATCAAAAAATGTTGACATTTTTGTACTATTTTCAGGTGCAAAAGTCATGAATTCCCTTACCGTACAAAAATTCACTCGTTACCTAGCAACACTTTTAATCCTAGGATAAAAAACGCTACTTTTAATCCTTGGATTAAAAGTAATTGCATTTGACGTCTACTTGACAATCACTGTCTTTAGTATGTGTTCAAATTTATAACCAAATTATTAACGTTTTTGACTGAAACCAATTTTATTGTAATTTTGACTTGGTTGGAGAAAAAATAGTATATATTATTCGGACTAAAAGTGCCTATTTTAACTCGCAATTTTGCATTCGCTCGGCTGCGCCTCGCAACGGCAAATATTGCTCGTAAAAAAAATATGCACTTTTAATCCTTATAATATAATATACTATTAGTTGCCCATGATAATTATCTACTGAAATAGAAAATATCATACATTAAAATGGGTAATTATTGATCAATACCCTAAATTGAGCTCTTATTTCGAGGTTGAGGAAAATGATAATTGAATCAACTGGTTTATTAATAGCTTGATAAATAAATGAGTTGATTACAAGATTTTTTCCGTCAATCACATACTGGATTGAGTAAAAACTTTTGATTGAAATACATTTTCATTTGGACAAATGGTAAATTTCAGTAGAGTTTTTATAGTATACTCGTATTAGGATGCCCATGATAATTAAACATTAAAATATGAAAAAACGCACAATAAAATGAGTATAACTATGAATTTCCTATACTATAAACTGAGCTTTTATTTTCAGGGCGGAAAATTTAGTTGTACCCTATAAGAAATGGCTTCTGCTAATAATGATAAAAGCGAAAAACATGGAAGTATATTGGAGAATTTCGTATTTTTTCGGCAGGTATTTAATTGTGAGAGATATATTTGGAAAGAAAATTTCGATCCAATAATTTTTTGTGTAACCAGTAACCACATTTAACTTTACGAAATATGCCCTCTTTCGCAAAGTTCACTATTTGCCTAGGTGACTGTCAGTAAACGAAATCCATGAAAATATTACAGACCCGAAAATATATTAAATAAACCGGTTTATTCAATTCACCGTACAATATTTCTCAGCTCAACTTCGATAAAAATCCCCGCCAGCTGAATATACTCATATTGGACAGCGGCATGACACCTCAGCAAAAGCCCAAAAATGAATTCTTGTCATGTTTACCCAAATTAAATAAAACTGCCGCTTCCATAACGATGTTGGGGAAAAATCTGCTTCGACGTCATGCTTTCAATCATAGAGGATTTTCATATTAGTTAAGTCTTCACTTTTTCGACCTACTCGCATGTTGGTCAGTGATTGGTAATTGGAATTTTTTAACGTCATGGGTTTTTGGTTGGATTAAGTTATGAATATCGAGTGCCGTCTCATTAGGCCTGGACAACCTTGAATGTTTAAAGCAAAATTAGTCTTCTTTCAGGTGATATACCTACCTAACTCATCAAAAAAGGTCATTATACTGAAAATAATAATTACGGGCCCGGCCGCATATTCACTTGAATAGGAATATATTTCAATCGATATAGGAAATTTGTTGACATTCAAAATATTCAGTTACTGTAAATATCGTGAAGGCGGGGCCAATAGTTCGGCGAACAGTTTCTTCCAATGTCAGAATGCATTGACAAAGCATATAATAGTAGTAGTTTTCTATTCGTGTCATAATAAATTATGCATGGTGAACATCGAATAATACTCCGGGAATAACTTAGTTTTAGTTTGAAAAGGGATTACAGCTCACTGCGACCTCAAAGTCTATTGTGTTCTCTTACAGAGCTGTTCTGACCACACCCTTCACAGCTCGCCTTCCAGTTCCAGAGATCTGATGAAATCCAATATCTGTGAAGGCTTCAACGAGGCTAGTCCCTCACTCTTACAAGTTTTTCACCCATGGCATTCTTTCCTAGGCTCGCAATGGCAAAGCATTCCGTGAAAAGTTGAATGGGGGTTTCTTCCTCCTCCCACAGAACCTACACTCGTCAGTGTCCGATAATCCCATCCTCAACAGGTACTTCCTGAGGCGACAGTACCCTGTAAGAAAGCCAGTGGAGAGGTGTAATTGTTTCTTACCAAGATCCAGATATATTTTGGATCTTGCTGTTCCAAAGTTCCGAAGGAACGTAGTGGAATAATCCATACCTGGGAGATTCCGCCAGAGTTTTCCTTCTCGGCTTTTTCTTCTCCAAAAACTCCTTCTGAAAGGTACATTCACCTATACCACAGAAGGGTTCTGGGCCAATGAGTGTCATTCGTGCGCCCTCTTTGGCAAGTGTATGAGCCTCTTTGTTTCCTTTGATTAACGAATGATCAGGAAACCAGATTAAAAAGACCTTATTTTTCTTGCCTCCCTCATTGAGTTTGTTCCGGCACTCCCAGATCATCTTTGAGTCGATTACGTAGGAGCTCAGTGCTTTAATAGCAGCTTGACTATCTGAGTTCATGGCTATATCACACTTCTTTCTAAATTTATATCTAGACATCTTTCAATAGCTAAGATTTCTGCTTGAAAGACGCTCCTACATGAGCCAAGCGACAGTGCACACTTAGTACTTGGGCCGTATATCTTAGCGCCCGCTCCTGTAGAGGTTTTGGAATTTCTGTTGATAATTCTGTCGAAGTCCCTTTCATTTTCGAATGATCTACGAAAAGTTCTCCACAAATAGTTTTCCTCACTGAAAAGCTCAATTTCAACCTCATTATGTCTTGTCTTGTTTCACACTTCTTACACGCACCCGGATAATTTAGACAAAATTTTGACTTCGAATTCTTCATCAATGAATCAATCCATCTGTATCTTTACTTTTTCCGGCTGAAAATTTCGATTTTACAGAAACTTGGAAAAAACTGTGATACCTACGCTGTTCAAATAAAAACATAATCGAAAAATATTATGTGACAGTTCCTGGAAAGTTTTTGTTGAAGTTGAAGAGTCTGTAAGAAAAGAAATTGATCAATAATGACCCATTTTATTGCTCAACCTCTACAATTTCAATGTGCAATTGTCATGGGTAACCGATTACAAAGTATTCAGAAGCAATATGAAATATAAAAATTTATAGTATGTCAAATGTATTTCTTAGGCCGAATAAAATATATTTCAATCAAGAATCCGAGAGGTCGAAGGAAAAATCTTGTAATCAATTCGTTCATCAATCTAGCGATTGACAAACCAGCTGATGAATTCAACATCTAAACATTAGGTTGATAATATTTTTTCTATCGTCCTCAAAATAAAAAGTGAGTTTAATGTGCATGAAATTAAACATTAATGATCCATTTTAATGCTCAATTTTTTAGCCATTTTAATGTACAATTCTCATAGCAACCCTACACAAAGTATTCAGAATCCTTACGAGAAATGTCAAAACTCTACTGGAACATAGATACATAGAAATTTCATTATGTCAAATGCTTGTCTTATGCAAAATGAGAATGTATTTCAATCAAGAATTTAAACACTATTCATATCGAGATCGTCGGAAGAATTTTGTAATCAACACGGTTATTAACCTAGCGACTAATGGTCTCGAACTATTAACGCGTTCGCTCCTCACGCATTAAAATATCTTGACCATTAGTCGCTGTCTTTAATAACCTAGTTGAATAAATAACTTTTAATTTTTTCATCTCAGAAATCAGGATAATCATTTTCGCTGTGAATTCAGTGGTGGTGGAATTTTGTAATCAACACGGTTATTAATCTAGCGACTAATGGTCTCGAACTATTAAAGCGTACGCTCCGCTCACGCTTTAAAATATCTTGACCATTAATCGCTGTTTTTAATAACCTAGTTGATTAAATAACTATTTCAATGTAGAATTTATGCTTTTTCAAGGTGCAACCGAATACAAAGCAATTTTATAATGTCAAATGTATGTCTTGTACGAAGTAAGTATGAATAACAATCTAAACTGTATATTATCAATTCATAATGAAATCGACGGAAAAATCAACTCGTTTATTAATCTAGCGACTGATGGTCTCGAACTATTAACATTATTGAACATTAACCACAGACGTAAATAAACAAGTGGATAAAATAACTGTTAACACGCCTCTACTTAAACAATCACTTTTAACACTGTAGAATCTCATTGAAAGTGCCACTTTAAATGACAGTTTTACAAAGAAGTATTTCATTTGGTAAGATGTGTCTTGAATTTAGTTGTAACTTGAAGAGTCACAGTATCTAGCCTTAGGCCGTCATGAATCGAATTCAAACCGGCCGACTTAACCGCGTCAAATGTACATATAGGCATGATGGCTCACTGATATGGCCTACGGTTGCCTAACTGATAATCACAGATGATAATTGATTAGAGGCATATATTCCATTACAACTATCAAAATCTATTTGCTTGAGTAATCATTCGAGCAATTAAGCCCCCGTCAGTGATTGGCAGGTAATTGCAGTAATGGTCAATACTTGATGGTCATCAGTAGCTGACCTATTTGTGGCAGTTATTCCGATTCCATATTTACTCATTGATTTCGCCTGGATAACCGACAGGAAATGATTATATCAGTTTTTATATGGTCATGTATGTTGTTTTATTGATTTTATGGAAAATGAATTAATGAGTGGAATTTTTTCAGGAAAAAATATTGTGGTGTAACCAAGGGGTCTATCACTGGCAGTTTTTTGTACACTAAAATTCCAATTTGATAAATAATACCACTAAATTCACAAAAATTATTTTCAATTCCGCATAATTCCATTCAGTTCCTCACAATTCCGTGAAATTCCCCATAACTCCGTTGAATTCATCTTAATTGCGTTAAATTCTCTACAATTCCGTTCAATTCCTCACAATTCTGTTTAATTCTGCGCATTTTCAATTCCATTCAATGCTAACAGAATACCGTTCAATTCCATTGAAATTCCATTCAATTCTTCTCAATTCCAAACAATTCCGTTATAATGCCGTCAAATTCCATGCAATTCCATCAAATTCCATGCAATTCTATCTAATTCAGTGTAATTCATTCTCAATTCCAGCACTTTGTACACTAAAATTCCGCAGTGATAGACCCCTCGGGGTCTATCACTGGCAGTTTCTTGTACACTAAAATTCCAATTTGATTAATAGTTCCACTAAATTCACAAAAATTTTTTTCAATTCCGCATAATTCCATTCAGTTCCTCACAATTCCGTAAAATTCCCCATAATTCCATTAAATTCCCCATAATTCCGTTAAATTCATCATAATTCCGTTAAATTCATCATAATTCCGTTAAATTCTCTACAATTCCGTTCAATTCCTTACAATTCTGTTCAATTCTGCGCATATTCAATTCAATGCTAACAGAATACCGTTCAATTCCATTGAAATTCCATTCAATTCTTCTCAATTCCAAACAATTCCGTTATAATGCCGTCAAATTCCATGCAATTCCATCAAATTCCATGCAATTCCATCAAATTCCATGCAATTCCATCAAATTCCATGCAATTCCGTGTAATTCATTCCCAATTCCAGCATTTTGACACTAAAATTCCGCAGTGATAGACCCCTCAGGTGTAACGGATTCAATCTGACTAGTTTTTTTCATTTCCTGTTGCTTCTCCCAGTGAACATAGACTTCCTGGCGATATCGCCGAGAGGTTACAATCCGACATCTATGAGAATATCTATTGCGACATCCTATAAATGTCACAAACATAACCAGAATAAGATATTCGCATTGCGACTTCTTATAGAGGTCGCAACAAACAACCATCAGTAGTACATAGTCAACATATTATAGTAGTATTAGAGGTCTAATACGGTTAGGAGTCACGGCAGAGAATCTCTCAAATTCATGATCTGTTGGAAATTGCCCACCTAACCTAACCTTAGCTGAGAAATCACTTCCTCTCATTGTCTCTTCTTCTTCTTCTCTGTGCGGTGCCTTACCGGCCGAACTGAGGCCTAGTGGCCCATTGTTCACCCGCATCGTTCTATAGAGACTCAGCTCTTCAGACACGAAGACAGAAATGTCGCGAGCCTGCCAGGAGTGGTCCCTCTCACCATAGGAATAGAAGGTGTTGGATTTCCTAGGTGAGTTGACCTTAACTCAGTAAGATTTCCACAGTTGAACAAAATATGCTCAACCGTTTCATCAGTACTCCTGCACCACCGGCATAGGGAGCAGCTCGTCAATCCCATTCTCTTCAAATGCTTGTTAAACAGGTGACCATTCAATGCACCAGTCACCAGACCGAGTTGTTTCCTCTCCAGCAACAGAAGCCTATTGACCTCAGATCGCGAGGACGGTCTCTCAATGAGAATCCTCGACCACCTCAGGCCCACCCCTGCGCTCCATTCCGAGGAAAATTCCCTGTTCAGCCAGTTCCTGAAGAAACTTCTGACAGATGTGCGACAGATTGGCAGCGAAGGCTCCGGACCAACAAATGCTAATCCGGCTCCCCGCCTAGCCAGTTCATCTGCCTTGACGTTACCAGGTATATCCGCATGAGCCGGACACCAGATTACTTTCAAAAAGTTATCAAAGCCCAGCCCACGCAGAGCTTTCCTGCATTCTTCTACCAAAAGAGAATCAACTCTAACATCGGTCTCATTGTCTCAGTTTTTTATTGCTTGTTGAGACCTGAAGCGATTTAAGTGTGATTTAAGTGAATGTTACTCCAAGATGTCCCTTATAATAATAATAATATTTATTCATATATAAATTTCACTCAAATGAACATAGTTACAGAGATCATATTTAATATCTATAATCTGTGCGTAATTGTGGAGAAAAACACAATTTCGACACTATTTGTGCACAATAATACCAAATTTAAAAAAAAGTTCCCATTAATCTATGATTAGGCATTCCTAAATTTAACAATTGAAATAAACCCTTTTTTCCATCCTCCCAACTAAATACACTACGCAAAAAATTAATGCACATTATGGAAATCTCAAATATATTCTACAACTGAAGGTATTCTCAATGACTATTTTCATCAGAATTATGCATGCATATGTTTTCCACTTTCAACGTTTTTCTTCAGTACAGATGCTTTTCCCAGCAGGAATAAAAAAATATGAGATTATCGGATTTTGAATATATATGCTCCATTCTGAAATCAGTTGTTCTCGTTCAATTCTTTCGTTTGATTTTCTACACTCGATCGCTATGCAACGCGAAAAACGCAGTTTGAGCCAAGAGGAATGTGCCCAAGCGGTAGTTTAGGAACATTCTTGAAGAGCATGTAGTGCCATTTGCTCCATACATTGGTGAAAATTTCATTTTTATGGACGATAATGCCAGACCCCATCGTGCGCGCATCGTTCAGGAGTACCTTGAAGAGGTTGAAGTCTCTCGAATGGAATGGCCAGATCCAATCCGATTGAGCAAGTTTGGGACAACCTCAGTAGAAGGCTGAGAAATTCAAAAAATCATCCAGTTACTCTTAATGACTTAGGATTCCATTAAGATCACTCATTTTGAGTATGAACCGTCGTTGCCGAGTTACCAAGTATTAAATCACCTATCAGCATTCCAGTATTTTGAAAATTGTTTATTTCTCTTCTTTCACATAAGATTCGGTGAAACCTTGAATTTTTCTTTCATATAATGTGTCTTGTTTCGTTCAAAACCTTTCCGAGAGACCATAAAAAATAAGTTATAAAGTCAATGTAGAGTAAACTTTCATTAAAATTGAGATTTTCAGAATGTGCGTTAAAAAATGTGTGTGCGGGTTCAATGTTCGGGTTCTTGTCATCAATTGGGTTTTTGTCGTGAATTGGATGTTTGTCATGAATCTGTTTTTTTTTAGTCGCAGTAGGTAAGTATTGGTCTTCTCATTTTCATTTCCTCTATATTTCTGGTAGTTATAAATCATTCATTTGGTGAAGTTATTAATCTGTTCATCTATTTCTACCTTCTTTAATTTCATCGGTCATTCTCTAGTTTTCTTTAAAAGTTTTGTGATTTTCAATTATTTTTAGGCAAGCTGGAATCACTCTGGGGGCGAAGTAATGAGAAATGATACTTAATTGGATTTTCTCTTTAAATAAATTTATTGTCAATTCGAGGATAAATAATTTCCTCGGGTTCAGAAATCTTAAAATGAGGCTAACTAGAATATGTTGTTTTCTTGCCGAAAATTGTTCTTTATATCTATTTCTGAATTTCATTCAAACGATGCAAATTACAATCGTAGATACCATTTTCTAACCATTTCGAAACTACTCTGTGAGTGACACATCTTTCCTCGCTTCTGCATCCATCGATTTCCACTACTTATACGGTTTATTAAGGTAGCTCTTCAATAAGTCGTAGATCTTTCCCCGAAGCTTTATATGCGAAACGACATCAAATGCTATTGCAGGATCTACGAATACGCATAGGAATGAAATTTGTTTGTCTGGGCATTCATAAAGGTTAGCTGTTAATTTTCCAATTGCATCCTCGAGCCATTCTGAACAAATTCTTTCCTGTACTCAGCTTTGTCTTAAGTTACTACTTACTAATACACAAAGGCCTCCGCTACACCCCATTTTCTTAGGATTTCATCAACGGAAACTTGAGATGGCAGCGTAGAATAGATCAATATTTGCCTTATGATATCAGTAAGTTCTCCATTCGCAAATCCAACAAACAACCCGTAGTATTAGCGGTCTAATACGGTTAGGAGTCACGGCAGAGAATCTCTCAACTTCATGATCGATTGGAAATTGCCTACGGCCTGTGGAAACACACCAGTATGCGGAGGAATGGCTATTTGTTCGCAGTTTGCAAACTCAAACTTAAATACAGCCGTTCGACTGCTTCTGTCTCATTTGTTTGCTGGACGATGGAAATTCTGTGTTGACTCATGACAGCCATAACGTCCCCTTTATTGGTAGCTGGCGTATGTCGCCGAGTCACTTCCAAATGCAATTAGTTTTCAGTGCTGCTTTGAACATTCGATGTTTTCTGAATTGAATAATTATTTTTGAGTTGGGCGGAAGTGATCAATATAACTAATTAATGCCAGAGAATAACTGAATCTGTTTTTTGCCAGTGGATTAAGTTGATTTGATTGTGGTCGATTGGCACAAATGTCGGTAATGTCGGATTGTGCGTATTTGATATCTCATGATACAGAGACCTGGGGGAAGGCCAGTTAGATACCTCAACTCATTTTCTGATCACGATATTTTCTGTCTACTCTTCCGAAGGTACAATCGTCCTTTTGTCCTTTTTGAATGTGGCCTGCGGTGTTAATCCGAAGAAAGTGCTTCTATCTTCTTTCTAATCATCGACTTCTGCCTTAATTTGTGCGAGTAACGCCAAACACTAAGGTCACCGACCGGTAAAGTGTTTGCTCGCCTTTTTGCAGGTCCGATTTGATTGATTTTTTTTTCGATAGTGGGTATGTACATCCTCAATCAATCAGTTTTGAATTTCGAGAAAACTAAGCGTACGTTATTTTATACAGGGAGAAACAAAATCGGTTTTTTTCGCCCTAACTCTATAACCAGCTCTGGTGTGTTCCTATTGTTCCAGCATGTGATTTCTTATTTCATCATCGAGACACATATTCTCTTGACAATTTAGTTCTTCATTCATTACAATAGCTCAATTTTTGTTAAAGATACAGAGTTTTCAGAGCAACATTAAACTCCACAAGTTCGCTATGGCTTTGAAAGTACTTTCACAGATTTAACCTTAAATCCGAACGTTATGAAAATAAACTGAAAACCGAATTTAAACATAAAACGAGAGAAGTTATAGCGCGATATGTTGTTCGGTATTCACCGTTTATTGGAGACGATTTCGTGCTAATGCTTCATAATGCTTGACCGCATCAACCGCATGTGGCTAGGATTGCCAGGGAGTATTTATCAGAGGTCGATATCCAAGAATTCAACTGGCCTACTCTAAACCCAGATTTGAACCCCATTGGGCATGTTTGGATGCTATTGGGAGGAAAATTCGTCGCGTACCAACTCCTGAACATTTGCAGCAGCTCAGTGAAGCTCTAATTGATTCAAAACCTCAATGAGGACATGTCGAGACGAATTGCACCTGTTTTCTGCGTCACGTTATGTTTTTGACTTAGTTTTCATTAGGTCAGAATTTAAGCTTGAATTTGTTGAATGTCTGTTGTAGCCTCAGCGAAATTATATGTTTCACTAGAAACCCTGTATCTTCGACAAAAATTGAGTTATTGTTATAAATGAAGAATTAAATTGTCAAGAGACCTGGGGTGTTTCTAAATTAGTGTACATTACTACATTCAATGATAGATTATTTTCCTTCGATTGAGAGTTTATTGATTGATATGTGGAATAACAATGATGAAAATGATTGAATAACATGAAGAATTATTTATGGATTTACATTCATCACAACTATAATGATATAAACATAAATTCACAGAAACTTACTCGATGACTGATTGAACTGATTTTTTGTCAATTTGTAATCCGTGTTAGGGATCGAGTAAGTTCCCTAGAAGGTCTATAGAACTACCTGCAATTTACACATGAGATAAAAAAAAGAATTACTTGAAATTCTCATACCCTAAAGGGAATATTCTCCTAAATCGACACAGGCGGTGTTTTGTAGCGATAGGCAAGAGGAAATGTATATCAACTTTATCATTTCGTATACATATTTCCCAATTCCTCAGAATATAGGAGATATTTCCAATAATTTGCCTGCATACCATTCCAATTCGAGCGAACGAGAGATCTCGAGAGGTTCAAACGATCGCTTTCAAGAATTCCGGCAACATTCGCGATTGAAATTTGGAATAATGAACCCAATTCAGAAAACGTTCGAACTGAGGAAAATTTCTACTTTTCGCCGTGTCGTTTTGGCGTGATTCACAATGCCGATCAGCAGAAAGTTCCCGGCAGGAACAACGGACGGTATTATTAACATAATTCTCTATTTTTATCTACTCCGCGAGTTTCAGATGTTTCGGTAATACCTTAAACCGATTATGTTTTGTTGAGTTTAGATAAAAGGCGAAATTTCCGCCTGGGAATTCGACAAATGCGGCGGGAACGGGGGAGGAAAATTTGAAACTCCTGGAACGAGGCTGAGAGAAATGTTCGGTAGCTTTAGTTCAATGAAATTCTGACTGGAATTTTTCGTTTCCTTTGATTCATTTGTACTGCTGGGCCAGTTGGATTTACTTATGAAGAATCGATATGCTTTGTCCTTACAAAAGTATTTCCATAACATTTTTATAATTATTCGCATAGATCTCTTGGGATGTAATTAGTATTTGAGTTTTACAGGATGAATAGAACATTGTGTTTAATTCCTGCTACCATCATTTAACTATTTACATCATGGACGCTACCAATAACCAATTGTGTTTATCTTTTTTCGAGAAACTCGATATTTACCAAAATTTCAAGTGATAAATTCTTAATTTGATATTGAAAATACTCGGTTCAAACAACAAGCCATGATGACGTACGTGCAAGCATAATTAATGGGAATGTTGAGAGTTGAGAGTTGAGAGTGGCCATGTAGCATTCTTGTAATCTGTTATTTTTCATTAACCCAATTGAATGAATGCTAACGCGTACGTAGCACCTGACTACAAAACAATAAACAGATAATCGCTTTACTTTCCTTTGGGTCAATTATTTCTATAATGGTTTTTCTGTCAATCACTCCAAATGTACCTTTTTTTCAATCTCTGCGAAATATAGCATAATATTGAACCAATAAACCTACAAAAAAATACAATATTCAAACGAATACAATATTCAAACAATTTTGTGAAATTACATTCGATATATTGAACCAGATTCTACTAAATTTGTTAAAACAAATAAAATTCCCATAGGAATGACGAACGAGGTTATCTGAATTTTTTATCGATTCACAATTTTTCACATCATGATAACCAGAAAATTCACAAAATAATTCGAACATTGACAGAGTAGGTAGTTAGGTTAATGCAGTCATGTGTTCGATGAAATGATGAAAAGCTGAAAACGCACACAGAGTATCAATATTTCATGTTCACTGTATTAAAAGCGGCTTCATCATGTTATGATGATTCCATTTCAGGCGTAAACTTCGTGACTAAATCCGTACAATACGGTTTATGATTCAATAGTTTTGGAAATTAACTGGAACATTCTATATTTCTCTCGATTGATGGTTGTTTTGTTACCATTGGTCTATCATAATTGCGTTCAGTAAGTTTTTCATTAATAAATTATGACCAGGATTGTCGGCTTAAGCGGAGGCATAATAATTATTAATTCTTTATACTTCACCAAAACTGGACGATATTCATTATGACTATTTCATCTGAAATAGTCGGCATAGTTGAGGCTAGAAAATAAAGAAATCAGTTGGTTGATCTTCAAGATAAGTGAAGAACATTTGGAAATCAGAAGTTTTTTGTATATTGGGAAGTCGATTATTCAAATTTGAATGTCCCTAGAAGCATTGGTCTCATTTTATTCATTCATTCATTTATATTCAAATTTGAATTATCTTTTTTTCAGTATAAAAAAACCCTCAAAAATTTTATAATGTTTAATTTGCCTACAATATAAAACTGCTTACTAAATAAAGAAACAGCTGTCCTCTAAAATTTGTATCTGCTTCATATGTTTGTATATGTGCAATAATGTATAAAAGTGTTGGTTAGGTTATTCCTGTGGAAATATTGACATTTTTGGGCCGTCGTGAAGCATCTTATCGGACCACAATAAAGAAATTGGAGGAAGAATTCGAGCTGTTGGGTACAAGTTAGTGATGTGAAGAATAAAACCCGTGCACGTCGCTCAAGAACAGCCGAGAATATTGCTGCTGTATCCGAAAGTGTCGAAGAAAACCAACGTTTGTCCATTCCTTGTCGTTTTTTGGAATAAGGCATTCCACAAACGTCATTACACCGTATTTTGCATAAAGATTTGGCTCTTAAGTCTTATAAAGTTCAGTACACAAGAACTCAAGCCGGCTGATCATCAACAACGTCTTGTCTTTACTCATTGAGTCGTTCAAAAGCATGAAAATGAAACGGAATTCCATCAAAAAACTTTTTTGAGTGATGAGGCCCATTTCCACCTCGGTGGCTCCGACAACAAGCAAAATTGTCGCATCTGGTGCTCGGAAAACCCAAGAGTTATGTCGAAAAGCCTCTTTATCCTCAACGTTTGACTGTTCGGTGCTGTTTATGGTCCAGCGGAGTCATTGGACCTTACTTTTTCGAAAATGAGGCTGAAGCAACAGTTACGTGAATGGATTGCGCTATCGAGAGATGATTAATGATTTTTATGACCAAAATTGGATAGTATTGATCTGGACAACGTTTACTTTCAACAAGAAGACGCTACGTGCCACACAAGCAACGAAACCATTGATCTTTTGCGGGAAAAGTTTCCGGGCTGTATTATCTCTCGAAGAGGTGATCACAATTGGCCACCGAGATCTTGTGAGTTAACACCTTGCGACTTCTTCCTTTGGGGCCACCTGAAAGAGAAGGTCTACGCCAATAGCTCAGCGTCGATTCAAGACCCCAAAGATGGAATTCGTGAGGCTATCGTGGACATAGGGCAGCCACTATGCGATTTGGTTATGGAAAATTTCATTAAAAGGATATGGTCCTGTAAGCGTTGTCGTGCATTTGCCTGATGTTATTTTCCTTTAGTAACGGCATTTTATTGTTATTATTATTATTATTCATTAAAGATAAGAGCCAAGTTAACAAAATTATGGGGCTCAGAATACATACAAAAACATATCTTCTTCTTTATAATGAAATAAACATCCGATCATTTATATTGAAAAATGGCATTTTTCTTTGAATATCAAAATAACACCTCTTATTGGAAAACCCTATTTTCATCATTTTCCTAGGATTATCAGTTTTACCAGGAATGTTATAATGACAAATCCGCCAAACTTCGTGAAATAGTGAACAGTATACCTAATCATGTATTATGTGATATTTTTTATTGAATCCCTTAAACAATGTCACTTCCATTTTCCCATTTGCAGCCGCTAAGCTAACCACTTTGTTATTTTCTGTAAATCGAAAAAATCATCGCACCCCCTTTTCAATGAAGTTCAAGAACCGCCACTGTGCAAATCCCTAAGCACGAATAATGGTCGAAATATTCTCACAACCTCGCCCGAACTAGAATATAACTTGTATCTTGGGCATGGATAGAAATGAACTGTCAAGATTTGAATACTACCGAAATTAGAATTTCCTTCGAGAGATTTTAAACAGACGTGAAATATAGCATTTGTTTCCGTGTGGGATTCTTTTCCCATAACCAACGCTATGCGAAGGGACTACATTCATGCCTGCTTCTTAGACTGTCGCATCCAGAGGCTTGGAAACGGTATTCCAGAGATAAGAAGACACATTCCGAGCTTAAATTATGCAAAATTGAAATAAATTTTTCATGATGCCTTTGCTCAGATATGCACGTTCGACGGTTGGAAGATGCTTAGAATTGGAATGAAAATATGGTGAGGTATGACCACTAGTAAGTAGGATTCGATGATTTGATATTTCAAAAAATGATGTCTAGTACTGACATCATTTTTTGGAATATCAAATCATGGATAACTTCATCAATAACTGGTTTTCCTGCGGTTGCTGAAGGGTTTTCCAATAAGAGGTGTTATTTTGAATAGCCGTCTTTTTCGGTAGATTTCAAGTTTGAAGCTGTCATTTTTTGACATTAAACGAGTAGAAACTACGCTATTAATAAAAATGGAACGATAACACTTCAAGAACGCATTGAAATTATTGAAATTCAATATAAAAACGATGAAAGTTTGTCAGAGACGGTTCGTAAAACTCGAACATTTTTGAGTCGTCGTGAAGCACTTTGTCGGACCGCAATAGAAAAATTGCTGGAAAAATTTGAGCTGTTGGGACAAGTTAGTGATGTGAAGACTAAAACCCGTGCACGTCGCTCAAGAACAGCCGGGAATATTGCTGTAGTAGCCGAAAGTGTTGTAAAAAACCCAGACTGGTCCATTCTTTGTCGTTCTTTGGAATAAGGCCTTCCACAAACGTCGTGTCTTTGCTGATTCGGTCGTTGAAATGCATGAAAATGATCCTGAGTTCCATCGAAAAATCATCTTAATTGATGAGGCTTCTGTGGCTTCGTCAACAACCAATATTGTCGCATCTAGGGTTCGGAAAACCCAAGAGATTGTTGAAAAGCCTCTCTATCCTTAACGTGTGACTGTTTGGTGCGGTTTATGGTCCGGCGGAGTCATTGGACCTTACTTTATTGGACCTTACTTTTCGAAAATGAAGTTGAAGCAACAGTGATCTGGACAACGTTTACTTTCAACAACACGGCGGAAAAAGTTTCCGGGCCATGTTATCTTTCAAAGAAGTGATCACGATTGGCCACCGAGAACTTGTGATTTAACACCTTGCGACTTCTTTCTTTGGGGTCAGTTGAAAGAGAAAGTCTACGCCAATAGCGTCGATTCAAGACCTCAAAGATGGAATCCGTGGGGCTATGGAGGATATAGGGCGGCCACTTTGCGATTTGGTTATGGAAAATTTTATTAAAAGGATATGGTCCTGTAAGCGTGGTCGTGGTGGTCATTTGCCTGATGTTATTTTCCACTATTAACTGCATAGCTTCTTCTTCATAATGAGATCAACATCCGATCATTTATATTGAAAAATAGCATTTTTCTTTTGACTTGTTCTTTGAATATCAATATAATACCTCTTATTGGAAAACCCTTTACATGATCCGTAAATATTTCATGCATCATTTAAATTTGCGTTTATTTAAGTGTTGTTGAAGGAACATTTTTTCATTCCATCTATCAGAATTCAGTTTGAGAACTCAGTTCACTATGATATGTCATACCTTATTAGGCGATATATACAGTGTGGCCCACGGTCGACTGTACTCAAAACGTTCACGGAGAACATGAAGTACGTAGTTATTGAAAATTTGGTTCAATGGGCCAGAGCCACTGCTCTATCAGTATTTTCAGAGATCCGGCGTATCGGTTATATCAGAAAGTAATAAAAACTCAAACATTTAAGATGAATAGTTCTTTCTTAACTCAGCGTACATAATCCTTCACCATTATACCGATAGGTTTCAATGATTACATTTTTCAAAAAACTCAAAAATGACATATGTTTACATTTCTGAAAAGCTTGGACTGCAGATTTTGAAGGGGAATGAAGCATCAATCAACAAAGATTTCAGTTTTACCATTCTAAATACCTGTTTTGTCGAAAAAAGAAACGTTATTTCTGCCTATCTCCCAAACATACATGTCATTTCTCTTCGTCAAAACATCGATCGTTCGTTCCAAAAAAAAACCTATACCCAGTGTATGGTTGGCTACAGAGTTAAATGGTGCGATCGCATCTCAAGCCGAGTATCGAATTTCACTCAGAAAGTTATAATAAGGTTACGTGTTGATAGCGCAGTGTGCCTCAATTCACGTGCCACAATAACACGGCATTATTGCCTCAGAGATAAGATGGTGCGGTTTAACGATTGGCGAGAAGATGAGATAAGAGAAATGGGGATGTTCGTTCTGAGACAGTGGCGTTGAAGAAGCCGAGCACCTTGGAAATAACAATTGGAATGGAATGCATCCGGCGTCTCTAAGGAGTTGGTCTATGAGATGAACCTGCCATTGAGGTCTCTACTAGGTATAAAAGGGGATGATTATTATGATATGGTTGATAAAGGTATATACAGGTGAAAAACAGACAGGTTCATTTTCATTTTATGTGTCTCTGTAAGTCTCGAATTTCGAGCCAATAGTGTTTTTCGTTGGTTGAATGCAAAACTATAAGTACGAATTCATACTTTTCAGGAGACACAGGTCAAAAGCTGATTGAAAATATATAAAAATTCTTTCATTTTCAATTTCAACTTGAAGATCCTGATTGTTTTGTGATAGTCAAAATTTGCCCAAAAAGAAATTTCCAAAAAATTGGGACATAATATAGCCTTGTATGGTAGTTCTGCATATCAGAACTCTTTTGTCCACTTTCAACTAAACTATGTCCTTATGGTATGGGTCATAACTATGCTGCCTACCTTCAACTAAACTATATCCTTATGGTATGGGTCAGAACTATACTATGTCCACTTAATCGCTAGATTGAACAATCACGTGAATTTATATGAAATTGAAATAGTGAGGTTAGGATATACGTGGACTTGCGATATTTCTGTATCAGATGAAGTGTAGTATCAAGCATCTTTTCAGGCCATAAACCGATTTTCTGGAAAAATGGACTTGGGAAAGTTCTGCATTCAACTGACGTTTTAAACATCTTGGTTGGACCCAATAATGAATAATTAGTAGACAAAAACAACTTTATTGACGGTGAAGATTCTAACTTCTGGAAGAATGATAGCAGAAGACGAGGAGATAAGAGAAATGAGACAGTGTCGTTGAAGAAGCCGAGCATCTTGGAAATAACAATTCGAATGGAATGCATCCGGCGTCTCTAAGGAGTTGGATCTATGAGATGAACCTGCCATGCTGTCTAAACACAGGCAATTCAACACGAATTAAAGTTGATCATAAAACAACAAACGATATACCGATGTCACAAGGTTTAAGACAAGGGGATAGCTTAAGTCCATTTCTGTTCAGCCTGATTATGGACGAGATCATTGGGGAGGTTAGTGGCTTAAAAATGGGGTATAGGATCCACAGAAAACCCATCAGCATGATATGCTAAGCAGATGATGCGACAATATTGGCAGAAACAGAGGACAACCAGCAGAGACAACTCCAAAGATTCAATCAGGTCAGCACACAATTGAATATGCAAATTTCAATCGCCAAGACAAAATGCATGATATTTGCCAGGGAACCAGCAAGATGTAAGCCAGTGATAGATAAGATAAGTTGTCGAGCAGGTTACAACGTTCAGATACATAGAAGTCGATATATCTAGCTGCAAGGATCCAATTAGAGATCTCAAATACCAGATCAACGAAGCCTAGCTAGCATCAGGCTGTTTAAAAGATGTCATATGAAACCACAAACACATGAGCATCGACCGCAAGGTTTGAGTAAACAAAACATGCGTAAGCCCAATACTCACCTATGGCATCGAGACCCTAGCAGACACAAACAAAACAAAACGCATGTTAAGGACTGCGGAGATGAAGACTCTGAGATCGATAGCAGAAAAAAACACTATGAGACAGAGAAAGGAGCGCAACAATACGACAGACCTCTAAGGTGGAAGATATAGTCAGATGGGGACGAAAGCGCCGAAGATACTGGCGGGACCATGTGGAAAGAATGGACCCCGGGAGAATAGCCAGGGTTGTTCTGAATAGAAATCCAGCTGGCAAAAGACCAATCGGAAGACTACCAAAAAGATGGAGGTATAGCTGGACATCTGTGACCACCCTTCGAAACAAACAGACCAAAAGGTCTTTACAAAGAAGAGGAAGAAAAAATTCGTGATGATTCCACCTACCTATACCAGAAAGCTCCTGAAGCTATCACGAGCTGAGCTTCAGGTGATGGTATATTGCTGACGGGATACCTTCTGTACAAATATCATTTGTACTGTATGGGAAAGTCAGCAGATGAGATTCGTAGGCACTGTCGATCAGAAGCAGATACAGCTAAACACAGAGATGACTGGCCAAAAAACAATAATTCAAGTCATGGACATGGAGCTAACGGCCAAGGCTTCTAAGGAGGTTATCGGTTTTATCAACGCCATTGACGGAAACCTTGGGTTTCTATGAATGAGGAGAGTAGAGAACAAAAATCTACATGGTCGTAATTGACTGAAGGCTAACCTAACGAACCCAGTTTTAATATAAATAATAAAAGACCTTATTGGTATCGAACTTTTGGTTTAGCAGTTTCTGAAAGTTGACTTTACGTTTGGCTTCATTTGACAATTAACGCTGGCACGCTCTTTATAATATTTCCACCAATAACTCCTAAATTATCTAGCGTTAGTTTGATTAATGAACTTTTTCCACATATTTTGCCTCTGTTCAGGTAACTTTAAGTTTGTTGAGGTCTTGAGGAAATAGTGGGAGTCCTCGTCATTGTAGAACCTCGATGAAGGCGTCATCCGAAAAATTTTGTTGGCAACACCTGCACTACGCTGTATGAAGGTGTACATCACTCTCCACATTAGCGCTGCAGACCGTCTTCGGTTTAAAATAAAAACATGATGCTTTTAAGGAATTAAGAGAATAATATCCTTCCGAATGGTCTGATAAAAAAGTTTGGTTTCATTGAATTTCTGTAGTATTCTTGAAGTTTGAAAATAAACACTGTGTAAGCAAGTAAGTGTACAAAGTACAGAGGCTTGCCTGTGTGTGCATCACTGGAGCTATGAGAACGTGCCCAAGAAGGGCACTTGAGGTAATTACAGATCTCACACCTCTACATCTACATCTAGTGGTTTATAGGGTAGTCCATGAGGCTATCCTCAGAATACCTAGGGAAGGTACAGGTAATGAGAGAATAAAGAATCAGAGAGTCTGGTCCTCTCTGAATAACTACATCTCATCTTCGAACTAGTGATGTAATGATCAAGAAAGTAATCACTGAAAAAAAACTTCAGGACATTGCTAAGTAAGAAAGAGAATTGGATACGGGAATACACCGACTATAACCTCAGAGAAAATACCGTAAAATGGTATACAGATGGTTCCAAAACCTCTATAGGAGCAGGCACTGGGATAAACTGACCAAGTACCAAGCGGAATTCTTAGCTATTGAAAGATGTCTAGATATAAATCTAGAAAAAAACTATCAGAAGTGTGATATAGCCATACACTCAGATAGTCAAGCTGCTATTGAAGCACTGAGCTCCTACGTCATCGACTCTAAAATGATCTGGGAGTACCGGAACAAACTCAATGAGGTAGGCAAGAAAAATAACGTCTTTTTAATTTGTGTCACTCATTGGCCCAGAACCCTTCTGTGGTATATGTAAATGCACCTATAAGAAGGACTTTCTAGAGAAGGAGAAAGCTGAGAGGGAAAAACTCTGGCGGAAACTCCCAGGAATGGATTATTCCACTGCGTTCCTTCGGAACTTTGAGACAGCGGGATCGAAAAGATATCTGGATCTTGGTAAGAAGCAATTACACCTCCTCACTGGCTTTCCTACAGGACATTGTCGCCTCAGGAAGCACCTGTTGAGGATGTGATTATCAGACACTGAAGAGTGTAGGTTCTGTGGAGAGTAGTAAGAAACCCCCATTCACCTAGTCACGGAATGATTTGGCCCTGCGAGCCTAAAGAGAGAATGCCTTGGGCGAGAAACTTGTAAGAGTGAGGAACTAGCCTCGTTTAAGCCTTCACAGTTATAAGATTTCATAAGATCTCTGAAACAGAAAAGCAAGCTGTGAAGGGTTTGGCCAGAACAGCTCTGTAAGGGGGCACAATAGACCTTTAGGTCTCAGTGAACTGTAACCTTTCTTTAAACTAAACTAAACTAAAGCAAGTAAGTGAATTCTTAATCTGTGATTCCAAAATAGCAGATATTTAGGGCTACAAGATCTAAACTTCAAAATCATCTCTTCCAGGAATCATTGGAAATGCCGATTACGTCAGGTGTCACGTTTCCCTTCCAAAGGCCAAATAGGTCACGTTCGAAAATCCGAACTTAAATCCAGCGTCACGAGGTCTAGCAGTGCGTTGAATCCTCACGATTTTCAGAATGGAGCATTCATAATCGTCAAATATAACGGAACAATCGTTTTGTGTGCACAACATACTCTTGCATCGCGTATCAGTGTGATTTGAACCAGTATAATTAAGCGGATTAATCAGTATTCGATGCAATATAGCGATGAATTTCTGCCATCTACTCAATATACGATCATTGCGAACGCTGGATATGCATCAATGGTAATGCTGCAAATCGCACATGCCTGAGATATTCATCCCATAAATTCAACGTGAATAAGGTTCTTTCTATGACCCTTTTTGGGTATCTTTAAAATGCTGCTATTGTTAACAATGTACTACAATGTGGTACTTTTTGTTTACTTTGAATTTCGCTTAATATATTAATGTATTCATTATTGAATTTTTTAAATACATATTAATACAAAATTTACGCTATTATGACGTATTGGGAAGCACTGATGACGTGGGCTCATGGCTCATTTGAGGCGCAGTTGCCACGTTCAGTATTCTTTCTGAAATAGGAGAAATTTAAACTCCTGGACATCATGGTTGTTCAATTCAGGAATGAAAAAGTTAGTAATCATGGCTCTATACCGATCACCATTGACAGTAACGTTCTGGCCATCATCGTTTTTGAAGAAGTACGGACCAATGATTCCACTAGCCCATAAAGCGCATCAAACAGTGAGTTTTCCATGGTTAATCGCATTAACTGCTCTGATGGACGATTTTGTCCACGATAAAATGGACGTAGTGCGCGATACGTATTCCACACAGAACCATTATTTAAATGAATTTGCACTATTTTCGAACGTTGTTCAGGCGTGAGTCTATTCATGATGAATTGTCAAACCAAACTGAGAATGAATCACTTGACAGCTGTTAAATCGGTCGTCATCTTGAACAGTAATGCCAACTTAAAGTTTTATACCTCCAAAAAAAACACCCGTTATTTTATCATACCACAGCTACATTTATCAGAGAAACATTACCCTCTCAGCAAAGGTGATAATTATTCTAACAGACTTCGCTTTTATTCGAGATGGCATTAGTGTCATTCCACCTTATAGAGTGAGTCTGATTTGAAACAACACATTGCTCTAGCATAAAATGTGCTGATTGGTTTCTGTAGACACTTCACATAACCCACAAATATCAGAGTATTCCTAACCGAACTTGTGTAGATGATATCTCACGATACAATGTCCTGTTAGAAATCCAGAGACCAGCCTTAACTCTTTTTCTGACAAAGTGAGAGCTTGTTGAGCCTTCTCTTCTGAAGGTGCTACTCCTCGCTTGCCATTGGTCTGTTGTGTAAATCTAGTAAGAGTGCAATTTTTTTCCCACCATCGACTACTACCTTCATAAGGTAGCATGAGGACACCGGTTCTGTGATCTTGTCTAAATAGCATGTGACAAGCCTAACAAACATGCTTAACTCTCTTTAGACAAAAATGAAGCTTAATTCAGCGAAAGTGCTTCTTCTCTCTTCGTCTCAATCGTCTGTCATGATTTGAGTAGGTCTGTTATAAATTGAGGCACTGGTCTGGTTATCATTTGTACCTATTCTCGTGAGGATATCAGTTTTCTTATTCCACCTCAACTAGAAATAGCTTGATGCTCTTCGTCAGTGTGGAAAAGGATTGTTTAAGACTCCAGATTGAGTAACAAGTTCACAATCTTAGACTCAGTATATAGTCTAAGGTCATAATGGACGAACATCTGCCATTTCATTTGTGATCGATAGAGGGAGTGACTTAGTAAGGAAATTAACAGCAATGGAGATATCTGAATCCTCTCAAATTCCTGAAATTCATCAGAATTTTAGAACTAGACTATGGGGTGAGATGATACCTCAAGATTTGAGGGCACGATATACTTGAATGTATATCAACATATCAATGACTGCCATTTCATATTGATCACAGATTCACCAAATGAAATACATATTGACTTTGGCTGGACGAACAACAAAATGATACCTATCGACCAAACAAGGTTTGCTATCATTCCAAGACGCAATTCAATCATGAGATCAGTCGTTCGTTAATAATCTGCCTTCAGATGGAACCTTCTGCTTGGTTCTCTGAAGTTTCCTCGCTTAGCAGAATCACTATTGTACGTCCTCCTGACATTCTTCAGCTATGAAGGCATTTTATAAGATCATAATTATTATTTCAGCAATAAAAAGAGAGCTGAAAGCTAGCTAGCTCACGAAGAAAATACCGTTTGAGTAATAATATCATCTTCAGTATGTTTCCTACTGTTAAGTAGGAAACATACCATTCATCAAGCAGATATAAACCATTCATTCAGGCTGTTACGCTGTGCTGTTGTGTCATCCAAACGCGGGTTTCAAACTCCAGAAGATATGTGGCGGAATTAATTCATTGATTAAGTTGAAACGTATTTCCTGAGGGTCTCTCTTAATTTCCGGATTGTTCAGAAAGGGCGCTTTAAACTCTCATTTACCATGTCTTCGTTGGAATTTATATTCTAGATAAGTGGAACTGAGGAGATATTTTTCTGAAATTTCGGTAGAGTGTCAATGTAATGTCTGTGATACTTTATCGTTATTTTTCATTGGAGACTGTGGAGAGGATTGATAAATTTTATCGATATTGACTATAACATGATTATTCGAGGTATTGCAGGATATGCTTCGAATTAGAAGAAATATCGATGAAAACCTATGGAGCACTTATTATCTCGATAAGTTTGCATATAGTGGTTGAGTAAGAAATATTTCAATTCAAAATTTATGATCCTCTCCAAAAGTTAATACACCATACCCTGATTTATCGATCTGAATTATAACATAAGCTGCTTTTGAGCAGCAGTACTCATCCTTCTATTCGAAGTATGCGCTCAGATTAATCATTTCTATTGACCTACACACAATGAAGTCAACAGCAGTTGAATTCTATTTCATTTTAGCTAGGCTTGCTTGTATGAAGTATGTTGGTTTTTGATGCTCAAAACGTTCAAGCTCTTTCAAACATGATCTAACTATTGACGACGTTTTTCATATTTGAAAACTATGAAATATATTAGTAATGGAATTAGAATCAACGATTATGAAATCTGTTCGTTTCGAATATTTCTCTGGTGTAGATTGTCTGATTTCATAGATCTTCTTTTGCTTTATGGTCTTTATTCCACGAATCTGAATCGTTCGGTTTTCAACAGTGTACAATATGTTGGTAGTTTTGGTGGTTCTATTTTATGATAGTATTAATGAAATAATTTCATTTTTTTTATGTTTTACTTTGTTTTTTTGCTCCGAATTACACTTGGCTGCTGATATGTACCAACCAACCCTTGTTAAGGCAGGAAGATCAAGCATTATACGAGAAACTTCACATGCAAGACAAGTGAATCTTTAGAATCACGGTATAATCATTTATAGTTGAACAAATCTCCTCCGAATATACACAAGATAAAATCATTACGAATTTTGCCTTTCGGATATGACAAGTATGACACCAATTATCGAAACATGTGAAGTGAGCAGCTCAAAAAGCAAACGCTTCTTCTGTTCGATTTCGTGAATTCGTGGTTTCTCACAAGATAGATTTCCAGTTGAAATTGATTACACTGATACTTGAACTTGCATTTAGAGTTGCTCCAGCTAAAATTACAAGAAATATATATGTCTTTATCGCCATACGTTCTGTTGTACCCCGTTTCAATCACATCTAATACAAAATACTCAAATTGAGTCTTCCACATTTCGAAATAATCAATAAATCAATGTTTATTGCAGCTTAAAGCAATCACCTTCGATTGTCGTGCGTTGGAAGCTTCTTAGGCTTCTTGCTTCTACCAAATCTTACCTTATATCCTGCCCTATCTTGGCTTCTTAGATAATCCAAACTATACCAAGAAGATGTCACTATCGAAAGATGATTAGTACAAAACTCAACACAACCACAAACACCTCGTGCGAAACGTTTTGGAGCAGACTATCCGAACAAGATATACGACCAGGCTGAAAGGGCTTCCGCAATCAATGACAGATAAATCCCAGTTTTCGGGCGAGATTAGGTTATCGCGTAAAAAGGGCCTTAAAACTCACAAAATCAGATCGATCCGTAGCTTGTCGCAGGCAAGGACGGGATCGCGCCTTCGTCACGGCCACCCTCGATAAAGTGAAGTAATTCCGTCGGCTGCATGCGACTCAAAGGGGATGCGCGGTGGCGAACACTCGCTGCTTCTTGTGTGTGATTTCGATGGTCGCTTGATTACGGACCATGCAGGGGATGATTTGCGGTCATATCTGAATAAGGGTAGATTTACGTTGGTTCCTAATCAGGTGATAGAGGCTGCTATGAAAAGGATTCCGTTTGGAGGTAGATCTCCCTTATGTGTCGATTGACTCAATGGTCAAGACAATCTGAGGGTTTAGGATCTGAAAGGTTAATACTACAAGCTTTCCTGAAAGGAAGCTTAAATTTGTATGGCTGACTGCAGGAGCGCAACGAATCTGAGGGGCGCGGGTGTTAGGTCAATCGGTACCATGGCTCTTGGAAATTCAGTTGCTATGGGGCGTTTCTGAGGAGAAGACCACGCGTTGGACAAGAGTTTTAAGAGAACGGCGATTTGACAACTGTAAAGCCGAGTTTAGACGAAGCGCACCTACTCGCGCACCAGCCTCGTTTCCGCTCCCTCGCATAGTGTAAACATGCTCCTCGCCTTGAGGCCCCTCATCCTCGGGTTGAGCCATTGCCGGTCGGTTTTCAGTCACGCATCAAAGAAGCCTCGCTGTGTCGTTTGAACAAGCTTCTGGAGCTTGTTCAAACAACACAGCGAGGCTTCTAGTTAAGACAATCTGAGCTCTGGGTGTCAGCCTCCACTTCCTAAAGTAGTCCGACAGGATGTCTTGGTCCACTGACAGGGTAGCTTCTATGTTTCCCATGTTCGGATGTTGGGTTGCCAGAGCCAAGTGTGAAATACTTCACAGGTGCATAGGTGGCACCAAGACGGTTCTAGAGATACCCCATTTATTGGGTCTCACTGTCTTCGTAGCCGAGATACAGGGTGTTTTATGAATTTTGCCCGTTTCTTCCTGAGGCCGTACCAGACGAACCACCCGATATATTTTCTTCATATTTGGCAAATATGTTCCTAATTGAGAGCCCAAACATATCATGTAATAACCGCCTCGAAAATCCAGGTCCGGGTTAACAAAAAATTATGAATCGTTTGAATACTCGAAACAACACCCTGTACATCGGAATTTTGAAAATCTGTTTTAAAATTCGAAAATACCACTGAGACGTACACTTCAAATTTTCGCGCAGATAGTTTCAATGCACAAATTTTCAACGTAAAAGTGAAGTTTTTAAGAACTTGGATACCTGAAAGTGGTTTGAAGTGACTTTTAACAATGAATTATCGAAATATTGAAATCCATAATTATTATAAGTAATAATGCAACTCACTTCTCAATAAATGAAACTAATGTGGAAATGAATTACAAAGTAATGTTGAAATAATTATGGATTCAATATTGTTGATAATTCATTGTTAAAGTCACTTCAAACCACTTTCAGGTATCCAAGTTCTTAAAAACTTCACTTTTACGTTGAAAATTTGTGCATTGAAACTATCTGCGCAAAAATTTGAAGTGTACGTCTCAGTTCAGTTTTTAGTGGTATTTTCGAATTTCAAAACAGATTTTCAAAATTCTGATGTACAGGGTGTTGTTTCGAGGATTCAAACGATTCATAATTTTCGTTAACCCGGACCTGGATTTTCAAGTACACGGCTTTAAAAAAGGAAAACCAATGTGGAAATGAATTACAAAGTAATGTTGAAATAATTATGGATTCAATATTGTTGATAATTCATTGTTAAAGACACTTCAAACCACTTTCTGGTATCCAAGTTCCTAAAAACTTCACATTTACCTTGAAAATTTGTGCAGTAAAACTTTCTGCGCGAAAATTTGAAGGACACGTCTCAGTTTTGTTTTTAGTGGTGTTTTCGCATATTAAAACAGATTTTCAAAATTCCGAGGTACAGGGTGTTGTTTCGAGGATTCAAACGATTCATAATTTTTTGTTAACCCGGACCTGGATTTTCGAGGCGGTTATTGCATGATATGTTTGGGCTCTCAATTAGGAACATATTTGCCAAATCTGAAGAAAATATATCGGGAGGTTCGTCTGGTACGGCCTCAGGAAGAAACGGGCAAAATTCATAAAACACCCTGTATCTCGGCTACAAAGACAGTGAGACCCAATAAATGGGGTATCTCTAGAACCGTCTTGGTGCCACCTATGCACCTGTGAAGTATTTCCCTTTCCCAATGAAACACCCTGTATAATGCTCATTATATTGTTTTAGATCTTTTAAGTTCGCTTGCAGGTTGTTCGGCTTCGAAGATATTAGTGAAGAATTTTGCTAGCCAGCGCCTCGTATTTATTCCACAGTAATCAAGGAATTCCGGGTGTATTTGGTCAAACCCTGGTGACTTTCCGATCTTTAAGGATTGGAGGGTTTTTGTGACTTCGTCGATGGTAAATTCCCCAGACAGCTGCTCACACCTTATAGTTGAGTTTTTGTTTTTGAGGGGCTTGAGCTTTGATGATTTTAATAACTTAACAAGTATTTTCCTGGATTCATATTAGCAACGTCGCAAAATAATGTAGCGGTCTTCGTTCGAGATAAAAATTCCACCGAAAGAATTTACCATATTTAAATTTTAGAATTATTCTATTGCTTGTGTTTACTAATTCAACCGATTTAATTATCGATATTCCAAAACAACTCCATAAGCAGAATGGTACTTCGTATACTTTCTATCTTGATTACCACATAATAGAAATTAATGCACTTAAAAAGTGTATTTTTCAAATCGATTCGTTTGAGTCCGATTAACAGTGCAGAAGTGATGATGAGTTTTGGTATAATCATGTAGATACAAATCTTATTAAACGGAATAACTAATGTTTTTGATTCGATGTTTTACATACCGGATCTGGCAATTGAACTGTATGTCTCTGAAAATCCAAAATCTGAGTTAATCACTACATAGTATAAAATACATGTAGTTGTAAACGCGCGTTAGCAAAACGCGCATTGAGCGCTCATCATCTGAACGTAGCCTTAAGGCCTGGTTTCGCTTGTGCAGCCGCTGCATGCAGCTGCAGCTGAAAGTAGCCGTTGCAGCTCTGAAATACACTGCTTCTTCGGAACTAGGAAGAAGTGGTTTCGCTTGAGCCACGATCGCAGCAGCAGCTGCAACGTCCCGACTGCCGACTGCTCGGGGTACCAGTCTGTGCGACGTCCCTGCAGCATACGTTGGGTGAAAAATGAATGTTCAGAGTGTAGATCGATTTTCGCGGGACGAGGAAATGATGCTAATAGAATTTGTGTCTATGAATAGAAGCATATATGATGCTTCTCACAATGATTATAAAAATAATTTCATAAAGGATAATATATGGCAAAAGATCGCCTCGAAAATGGAGGGAAAAACAGGTAAAACGCTTTGTATTTTTGATATTTTTTTATTTAGTATGAGAATACGAAACATTTTTTTTATAATTTAATATACAAAATTTCGAACCGTTCTTACGTTTTTGTTACCATTATTTCTTGCCAAGCAATTTGACCCTCAGAAACAAAATATTCTTTGAAATTATCTCGAACTAAGAAACCATCTGCATTAGCAGAACCTCCTATTTCACTCTGCTCTTCTTCCAAAATATGGAGCGCAAGTACATACTCCATGACTGTCGAATTCTCACTGCGACTGCCGATAGTTTGGTTCGGCTGCATGCAGCGGCTGCACAAGCGAAACCACTCCGACGTAGCAGCGGATGCAAGCAGCGGCTGCTTGCAGCTGCTGCATGCCTACCGAAACCAGGCCTTTATACTCGATTCAAGTATTTACTGTTGCCTCCATACTGAATGAATTACGCTCCTCTCAACGATAAGAGAGAGACAAGACTAGAATCACTACATAGTATAGAACAGGGCTGTCCAGACCTGATATGATCCCGGGCCAATACGAATTACTAAATAGATTGGAGGGCCGCACAAATAAAAAACATATTTTTGAAAAGGTTTAATAACGTTCAATATAGTTGATATTTAACTGTTACATTAAATTTCAGGTATTATCTATACTAATATTATAAAGAGGTAAAGTTTGTGTGTTTGTATATTTGTATATTTGTAAATGGAAAGGGCTAATCTCGGGATTTACTGAACCGATTTTAAAAATTCTTTCACCAATAGAAAGCCACATTATTCAAGAGTGCCATAGGCTATATAAAACACCAAAAAATAAGAAGGCTTTCACGTGGTAATCGGTTTTGCAAAGTGAATCGGGCAAAAATCGTATGAACGCCAGCCAAATCAGCGGAAGACGCGCCAGGGCTTCGGTTTAATTCGGTTTGCGTTCGTGGTCGCTTCGGAAGAAGGGGGCGTGGCCTTTGCATCTGATCGCGTGATCGCAGCTCAGTCGCGTCGCGTCTTCTTACGCAGGCGCAGCGGACGTCATCGGAATTGAATTCTTCGAAACAGAATTAGCACACTTTCGATATTCGGCCACATAAGAATGAAACGGACATACTTCTGATACGTTCGTAGGATACCAATGAGTTGTCAGTTTTTATTAATGAAAATGTACCGAAATTAGTTAAACGCCAGAAACAAGCTTTTGGTGCACAAAATTCACTGTGTGCTTAATAACAGACGTTTAACTTCTTTCTTGACGCCTCGGGAGGCACTGGCAAACCGTTTCTTGCAAATTTGGTATTGGCAAAAGGAAGACAATCCGGGAGAAATGGACTAGCTGTTGCCTCTTCGGGGATTGCCGCTACTCTGTTAAATGATGGGAAAACAGCACACTCCACCTCTAAGCTACCTCTGACAGTCTAACTAGAGCAATAGTCAGTTTGTTCCATACGTAAAAATGGGCCACTCGGGAAACTTTTACGAAAAACATCTTTAATTATATGGGACAAATGTACTATCAAATACCTCAGAAACTCTGATGCTGTAATGGGTGGTGTTACTTTTGTTTTTTCGGGCGATTTTGGGCAAACACTGCCTGTAGTAATAAGGAACACGCGCCGATATCATCAGAGCATGCTTAAAATCATCTCACTTACGGAGTTCGGTTGCATCTCTCAATTTACGAACAAACATGAGAGCCCATTTGAGCGACAACGACGATGACGACTTTCCGCGTAAACTACTCAATCTTAGCGAAGAAAAAATTGTCTCTTCTAACACCAACAGCAATGACATAAAAACTTGACGGGACATTAGGATACAAATTGCAGAGGCAATATTGTCACCCAGAAACGATACAGTGAATGAAACAAATAAACTCATTTCAGAGAAAATGCCCGGTCAGGTCAATCACTATAAGTCTATCCCCAAAAATTTTTAAATTCTTTGAACCCTTCTAGCTTACTTCCTCACGAAAGTTGGCATTCCTATCATGCTATTAAGAAACTTGAGCATGTGTAATGAGAAAATGCTGCTTACATAACAGTTAAGGGACAGTATAATCGTGGCGACCATTATCAGGGCCAGCAGTGGGACAACTGGCCTATATTCCGCGGATACCCATGATTCCCACTGATTTACCCATACCGTTTAAAAGGCTACAGTTTCCTCCAGTGAAGATCGCTTTTGCCCTCACTATTAACAAGTCCCAAGGTGACACATTTTCTCTCTGGTGGGCCTTGACCTGAGAAAGCCGGGTTTTTCCCATTGGCAGTTACATGTTGGCTTATCTCGGGTTAGAACTCCTGACAGACAATATATTTTGCTACCAAATGATAACATTATATCCAATATTGTTTACAGAGAAGTTTTGACCAATTAAAATTACCATTACCAAACTAACTTTACCCGCGACTTGGTCCTCCTGGAATTCGTTTATCGCAAATCCCTCAAATGTTTTTTTAGGACAGAGTTACTTTCCAATTTGTATTAGCATGCAAATACAAAATACACCTGCGTATAAACCTCCTTTTTGACAGTTAGAAATCAAAACATAACACTCTGTAGTAAAAAAGGATTAATAACATTATGCCCAACGGAGTGGGCACGGGTCAGCTAGTCATTGTATATCTTTATACAATGGTATAAACAGCGGACGACCCCTGGGAAGGGCCCTCAAAATGGTTAAGGATGCTCACGCTCCCCTTCTCCAAAGAGGTGACCGCGCGGGCACTAAGTTCTACTTCGACGAACCCTACAGGGTAATTGTTCCTGACAGAGACCTATAGTCTTCATCAAACAGGCTTCTTAGTCCTGTTAGTCCCACCTGGTTCACTGATGGCTCTGTCACAGCAACAGGGTCTGGTGCCGGAATTGTGGGTGCTCACTTCAATCAGGCTATCCCTCTGGGGAAGGACTGTTCCATTGTGCAGGCTGAGCTATTTGCGGTTCTTGCATGCGCACTAGTAAATATTCGCAGGGGATACTCTGGCCAGCACATTTACATATGTTGCGACAGCCAGGGAACTCTGAAATCTCTATCCGATGTTAGAGTTGACTCTCTTTTGGTAGAAGAATGCAGGAAAGCTCTGCGTAGGCTGGGCTCTGATAACTTTTTGAAAGTAATCTGGTGTCCGGCTCATGCGGATATACCTGGTAACGTCAAGGTAGATGAACTGGCTAGGCGGGGAGCCGGATTAGCATTTGTTGGTCCGGAGCCTGCGCTGCCAATCTGTCGCACATCTGTCAGAAGTTTCTTCAGGAACTGGCTGAACAGGGAATTTTCCTCGGAATGGAGCGCAGGGGTGGGCCTGAGGTGGTCGAAGATTCTCATTGAGAGACCGTCCTCGCGATCTGAGGTCAAAAGACTTCTGTTGCTGGAGAGGAAACAACTCAGTCAAAAGACTTCTGGTGCATTGACTGGTCACCTGTTTAACACGTATTTGAAGAGAATGGGATTGACAAGCCGCTCCCTATGCCGGTGGCGCAGGAGTACTGATGAAACGGTTGAGCATATTTTGTTCAACTGTGGGAACCTTACTGAGTTGAGATCAACACACCTAGGAAATCCAACACCTTCTATACCTATGGTGAGAGGGACCACTCCTGGCAGGCTCGCGACATTTCTGTCTTCGTGTCTGAGGAGCTGAGTCTCTATAGAACGATGCGGGTGAACAATGGGCCACTAGGCCTCAGTTTGGCCGGAAAGGCACCGCACAGAGAAGAATATTAATATTAGTTGTAGCCAGACGCAGTGCTTGTGTGAGTGAATTATCCGATAGTGAGGATATATATTTAGATTTTATAAAATTCATCGTGAAGTACGCACTTTCACAAAGATAGGTACTGCCCATCATCGAACCCATTTTTAAGCCGAGATTGGTTAATTTTGGGAAGCGATCGCCAAGGAGCTTAAAAATATCTATTCCAGACACTGTTCTGCCCTTGTAAAAGGGGTCTGATTGTAGGTCGCATAATTCTAATTGATAGTCAGTCCTCACACTTTGGATATCAATTGTTAACGGATGAGTTAAAGGTGATATATCACTCTGTAATTCTTTAAAATCTATAAATCGCTGCTCAAATTCCACATTAATATCATCAATATATTTCAGGTGATTGTTCTTCCATTATAATATTAAAAATATACCACGGGCCGCACAAATATTGACTGCGGGCCGCATGCGGCCCGCGGGCCGTGCTTTGGACAGCCCTGGTATAGAACAAAGTCGCTTTCTCTGTTCCTATGTCCCTTTGTATACTTAAATCTTTGAAACTACGCAACGGATTTTGATGCGTTTTTTTTAATAGATAGAGAGATTCAAGAGGAAGGTTTATATGTATAATAACATCCATTAAATAGTGGAGAAGTACTGTTATTTTTGAGGTTTCTAATGTGATGTCGTAAATAATTTCATTTTTTTCGCTTACATTGCAAACGCAGGCTGAACCCTACGAGTTTTATCAAAATAATGTACTAAGTATTGTACACATTGAAAAGGTCTACAGAAAAGTCCGTGATGGTATATGTCTATCTCTTATGGATAACCCACAATAACTTTTTTTTGTCATTTACTTTTTACGACAAATAATGGCTAATTTCGAAGCGATTTTAACCAATACAGCATTAATCCTTAACCAATTAAATACCTTGAATACATTGTTCATTTAATATAGATCTATATGGCCCTTTACACCGTATGATTTAAGTGAATATTTTCGAAGATATTACAGATTTAAAAATTGCAGGACGTAGCGTGCGAAGCCGGGGCGGGTCGTCACTACATGGTATAAAACAAAGTCGCTTTCTCTGTCCCTATGTCCCTTTGTATGCTTAAATCTTTGAAACTACGCAACGGATTTTGATGCGTTTTTTTTAATAGATATAGTGATTCAAGAGGAAGGTTTATATGTACATAATAACATCCATTAAATAGTGGAGAAGTACTGTTATTTTTGAGGTTTCTAATGTGATGTCGTAAATAATTTCATTTTTTCCGCTTAAATTGCAAACGCAGGCTGAACCCTACGAGTTTTATCAAAATAATGTACTAAGTATTGTACACATTGAAAAGGTCTACAGAAAAGTCCCTGATAGTATATGACTATCTCTTATGGATAACCCACAATAACTTTTTTTTGTCATTTACTTTTTACGAAAAATAATGGCTTATTTTCGAAGCGATTTTAACCAATACAGCATTAATCCTTAACCAATTAAATACCTTGAATACATTGTTCATTTAATATAGATCTATATGGCCCTTTACACCGTATGATTTAAGTGAATATTTTCGAAGATATTACAGATTTAATAATTGCGGAACGTAGCGTGCGAAGCCGGGGCGGGTCGCTAGTTATCAATATTTATCTATTCGTTTTTTTTTCTTATGAAAGTAGAAAGTTTAGAGTTTTTATGTGTTTATCCGAAGGAATATGACAGCCTTTGACCTTCACAACGAGCTTGAGTCTCTTTCTGAAAGAGACACACGCTGCTCCAAGGACGTCCTCACTTAAACGGCTCCTTTCTCGTGTCAGGTCAGGTGAGCGATTCCTTATGAAGTGTGTTTTTAGAACAAACCTGCCAAAAACTCAGTAATTAAGCGGGTACAGATCTGATGATGATGGCTGCTACATGCCACGGTCGACCAAAACTGGAACCTTCGATCTCAACCAATTTTACGTGCCATTTGCTTCATGCGAGGGAGCCAAGTCTTGATGGAAAGTCCAACGCTCCTAACCCAATGTTTTGCATGCCTACGATATTAACCCAGGTCTCAAGATCTTGTCTCGGTAGATATGTTGGTTTATCTTGACTTCGTTGTAACCCATTGGCAAGCAAACGAGAAGAATACGGCATTTTTCGGAGATCGCCCAGAACAGGATTCGGTCGGCTCCTTGTTTTCAAGTGACCCGTAAACGATCCGAATTTTCGCTAGTACGTCTCTTAAACCAAACCCGATCGTTTTGTCTTTTCAAATATTGCTCAATGAAGAAAGTTTTCTCGTCGGAGAAGACAATGAATCCCACCATCGAGCAAAGGAACCAGCTCATTCGATCGATCCAACCGCTTGAGACATTGCAAAGCCGTGAGTTCTTGATACTTATGTTATATGAAAGGCTGGACTTCAAGCTTAAGGCCTGGTTTCGCTTGTGCAGCCGCTGCATGCAGCTGCGTCTGAAAGTAGCCGTTGCAGCTCTGAAATACACTGCTTCTTCGGAACTAGGAAGAAGTGGTTTCGCTTGAGCCACGATCGCAACAGCGGCTGCAACGTCCTGACTGCCGACTGCTCGGGGTACCAGTCTGTGCGACGTCCCTGCAGCATACGTTGGGTGAAAAATGAGTGTTCAGAGTGTATGTAGATTTTCGCGGGACGAGGAAATGATGCTGATAGAATTAGTGTCTATGAATAGAAACTTAAATGATGCATCTCACAATGAGTATAAAAATAATGGCATAAAGGATAATATATGGCAAAAGATCGCCTCGAAAATGGAGGGAAAAACAGGTAAAACGCATTTTATTTTTGATATTTTTAATTTTAATTCAGTATGAGAATACGAAACATTTTTTTTACAATTTAATATACAAAATTCCGAACCGTTCTTACGTTTTTGTTACCATTATTAATATTTTCTTTGATAGCTTGTAGCACATAATTGAACTGATTCCTGTTTAACCGAAAAAAAAACTATGGAATTTTTCTTCATCATCTATTAGATGCTTTGTTATTAGGTTGTTGAAGGTACCTTCCTCACTCCTGTTTTCATACAATAAATGTCCTTTTTCTATTTCTCATTTTCAGAATTATTTCACTCTGGTCTTCTTCTAAAATATAGAGCGCAAGTACATACTCCATGACTGTCGAATTCTCACTGCGACTGCCGATAGTTTGGTTTGGCTGCATGCAGCGGCTGCACAAGCGAAACCACTCCGACGTAGCAGCGGACGCAAGCAGCGGCTGCTTGCGTCTGCTGCTCACTGCGAGTGAGTTTTTTTCGGTTAAACAGGAATCAGTTCAATTATGTGCTACAAGCTATCAAAGAAAATATTAATAATGGTAACAAAAACGTAAGAACGGTTCGAAATTTTGTATATTAAATTGTAAAAAAAATGTTTCGTATTCTCATACTGAATTAAAATTAAAAATATCAAAAATAAAATGCGTTTTACCTGTTTTTCCCTCCATTTTCGAGGCGATCTTTTGCCATATATTATCCTTTATGCCATTATTTTTATACTCATTGTGAGATGCATCATATAAGTTTCTATTCATAGACACTAATTCTATCAGCATCATTTCCTCGTCCCGCGAAAATCTATCTACACTCTGAACACTCATTTTTCACCCAACGTATGCTGCAGGGACGTCGCACAGACTGGTACCCCGAGCAGTCGGCAGTCAGGACGTTGCAGCCGCTGTTGCGATCGTGGCTCAAGCGAAACCACTTCTTCCTAGTTCCGAAGAAGCAGTGTATTTCAGAGCTGCAACGGCTACTTTCAGACGCAGCTGCATGCAGCGGCTGCACAAGCGAAACCAGGCCTTTACTCTTCAACATGCAACCAACACTGTGGTCGCTAGCGTTGAGTTTTTGCGTGAACTGGTGTGCTGAGCGCTCCGGATACTTTCCATTCGATGACTCACTCCTTCGACGTCTGCTGGTTCCGTTGCCGTACCACAAAACAGAATGTGTTCTGTGGCCGTACAGCGTCGTCCTCTACCGAAGTGTTATTTGATGCTACCCACCTCAATGTATCGTTGGATAGTGCAATGCAGAAATTTATTATTCAAATGTACTTTTGGCAGAGTTCGCCGAATTTCGATATTCGATTTTTCTTCCAACTGGAAAGCAATCACCGCATCATGTTTCAAATCCATCGTCTAAATTTCAGAATTTTTCCCTTTCTCTTGAAAATCATTTTGAGTGATGGCACAAAACATGCCAGATAACGTTGGATCAAATTTTCTCTTCGTTCGGTTCAATGGTTCGGACTTTATAGCAGTAAGATGGAGACGGACACTTCAAATGCCGGACCCGGTACATAATATGATACAATAGCACAGAGATAGTAACCTTCAGAGTAGTAAATGAATTATTGAATAATGAATTGAATGACTGTATAGAAAAAATTCGCACTTTATAGAATCATGCTGAATAGTTAACATTTCGAAATTTGCAAATCCCATTCAAGCTTATGCAATTTCTCTTTTTAAGTTCATTAAATGAACTAATAGAAAAATTTGCATTATAATTATGAATGGCCTAGTACAATTGCATCCTGCAACTTTACGTCATTTTTGTTGTGTAAAACAATGGTCCTAAAGTTCCGGGATCATAATCCCATTAATAACATTGGTTATTTATTAACCCTCCTGATTTCAAAACAATAGATTTATATCAAATATAGCTGAATCGAAAAAAAAGACAAAAACTACCTAACGATAGAATTGTATTTTTTTGCTATATTATTCATTTTTTTCAATAATTCAGATTTTGTCAATTCGATTGAGCTGAAAATTTTCAGTAAAATTCTCAATATCAATTCAAAATAATACCCAAAAATTTGTTGGGGTTGTGTTATTACTACCATAGAGAAGTCTACATAATACCGACAAAAGTTCTAATATTCCCAAGAAAAAAACTTTCGACTAAAATGAAATATGGTTTGAGGATTTCATTTGGCATGTGAATGATCATACAATTTTTCATAGGAATTGTGAGATCTTTCGATCTTTTATTTATTAATTTTTTGAATAATTTTCAGAATATAATTCCGATCATTCTGCCTATACAGTGCTATACAAAATCTTGAGGCTATAGCCTCCTTGCTGCACCAATGAACGAGCGCTCAGAAACCTTTTTCGCTTTGTTGAAAAATATATGTTACTTATGCTTATGATGGCATAGCCAGAGTGTTCCTCTGAGATCAAGATCAAGAGACGATTCCTCCAAAGCCTGGTACTTCGCAAGAAATATTAGAGGTATCCGAAAATAATGAAAATGGTTTCATGTGAAGAATCGAGATCATTGAAAATCATACAAGAACTCTCACCACTGCCAACTGCCGTTGCAGAATCAACAGTAAACAGAGGAAGAAAACGAGGAAAAGTTGGAATCCTCAATACAACCCCTGACATAAAAAAAGAAGGTGGAAGAAGAAGAGAAGACGAAGAAAGAGAGAGAGAAGCTAACTAGAAAGGTCAAAAGACAGATTAAGTTCGTAAAAGAAAATGAGGAAAATGAAGAAAGACATTGTGACGATGATTCAAATGCCGCTTGTCTTTATTGTTATAAGCTGTTGTCCATGTCTCGACCAAGGGAGAATTTGTTGCGTTGCCAGAAATGCGCCAGCTGGTGCCATACCGAGTGTGCTAGTGCAAATCATATTCGTATGTGAATTGTGCCTATAAAAATTAGATTTTTATATTTTGACGATGCCAAAAAATGTAAATTTAGTTTGTTAACACTTTTATTTTCATTTTCATAATTCGTTGAGAGTGCCAACATGGGCACACTTCCCCTAACTCGTAAATAATCCGAAAAGTCGATGATCTTTTTTCGCCAGTTATTTTAGTTCTAATGTATATTCATCAGTGTTTTCTAATTTCTAATCTGCGTACGTATGGTTGACGGACATTGAATGCAAATTCAGCTTATATACTCATAATTTGATTTTTTATTACTATCTCATAATCATAATTTCCTTTTTCATTAGCTTCGATCGAATAATGGTAATGTATTAATGCCAGTGACTTAATACAAGGTTTGATGTTGCATTATTCTAAACACAACCAACAAATAATGTTATGTTCATTTTACTTTAGGCTGACATTGTCGTGAAATTTGGAATCTTAGCGCATTAATTTTGGTAGCAATTTCCAATTGGAATGTTTCCTGATGATTTCTCCCACTCGTCATATTCCATAAATGAATAATGATCATAACGTAATCGCCAATCTACGGGGTCCTCATGAATGATTGTAACATCGTAGGTTGCTTTGGAAATATTTTATCCTATGGTTTTTATGCAAAGTCTAGAAATTGATAATTCCAGTACCATTACTCAATTTCTTCCGGAATGACAAGCCAAATCTCGCAGTATCAGTTGTTTAAGTCATGTTTTACATCAGAATATAAATATTTAAAATAGCTCAACGCCAACTGCCCTGCTATAATCATTTAAAGAGACCCTGTATACACTGACCCATCCTAAAGGTTGACGCTCACTTGGACGAGACGAGACGAGACAAAGCGTAAGTTCTCCGAGGACCGCGCACTTGAACGAAGCGAAGCGTCGAGCAGGCATCGGAAGAAATTTCCCCTATCTTTAAGGTTGACGCTCACTTGGACGAGACGTAACGAGACGAAGCGACGCGTTAGTTCGCCTGGGACCGCGCACTTGGACGAAGCGATTCGGCGATCAGCCATCGGAAGAAATTCCCCCTATCTTTGGGCCGCAATAAATTTTTATTACCCATGCTGCATACCGACTACCCGAATGAACAAGGGTAGAGCTATTTTTTTTCAGTGTGGGCTCGACGTCTGAATACGACGTAGAAATAATTGAATTCAAATTTGGCGCTCATCATAACAGTTTTCTGTATTGAAAAATTCATCCTTTTCAGAGCCATCTATGTGTCAGAATTAATCAACCTACTGAAAAACGTAGTCGGATTTTAGTAGTAGAGTTATAGGGGCGTTTCCTATCTTTCTGTCATTAATCTTGGATCTGTACCGTATGGAAAGGTCAGCAGATGAGATTTTCAGGCTTTCTGGATCGAAAGCGGGAACATCTGAATACTAGGTATGCAAGTGTATAGAGCTAGCTAGTTTAAGAACAATTCATAAGGCCAAAACGGTTCTGAACACCCAAGAGATGACGGCCAAGGCTACTAGTAGGGTTGTCGGTTTCCATGAATGAGTAGGATAGAGAACGAAGGATCTACATGGTCGCAGTTCCCAGATTTTTTGCAGTTAATTATTTCATAATGCCGGGCATAATTCCATCTGACCACAAATTCTTCATCGGAAAGCCATAACTGATCATCTTGGGTCATATTCATATCATCATATCTGCATAATCCATTGTTTCAAATTTACAGTCTTTTATTACATTGCAAGAACTTTTCATAGATCCTCCGTATAGAAATGTTCACTTTTTCGAAATGTTGTCATTATGTATAATTCATTACGTTCCGATTCAACACAAATCGATATCGACGTGAATAATTATTAAATGAACATTTGAATAATGTGGTGTCAAAGTGAAGACGATAATGCTGAATCGTAAGTTTATAAGTGGTATGAACCTATTAGAAAACTGTCACAAGTTGTTAGGTGCGCGAAAGGCTTAGGCATTATGGTTCTCACTGCAATCCATGATTACTTCGAGAAAAATGGGGGTGAGTTCGATAAAAATCCCCATTTACATGATTTTTCATTTGATTTCATTTTTTGAGAAATCGAATAAGTAATATAATTCAATTTCAAGTTTTACCTCTTATTCAATTTGAAAGAGTCGGTGTTCTTCCCTATCAAGCTTTTGTGAACTTAATCTGGTACTTTTCTGAACAACTTTTAAGGCTTTCACTCCCAGTATCTGAAACTGAAATAATTGAAAAAATTTTGATTAAGATGAAGTGCTCCTGCGAAAATCTTTGCACCTATTTGTCAGAAGCAAATTAGTTTTGAAAAAATTGTTGCCTAACAGTAAAACTAAAAAAGGAAATAAATGGAAAGGACGATGTAACGTTTCGTTGTCTATATCAGACACCTTCTTCAGACGAACTTGTAAAATCTTCGGAATTGTGTGTTGATTTATTTAATTTTGAAATTTCCTGATGTCATTTCTTTCTTCAATAAATCAATCCAATTACGATATATTCTAACAGAAGAATTGACCAAATTATCTACTTCATCTAACAAAAATTCCATTTGAATGAAAAAACACATAATTCAGAAGATTTTACAAGTTTGTCTGAAGAAGGTGTCTGATATAGACACCGAAACATTTCATTATCCTTTTCATTTATTTCCTTTTTCAGTTTCACTGTTAGACAACAATTTTTCCAAAACCAATTTGCTCCTGACAAATGAGTGCAAAGATTTTGGCAGGAGCACTTCATCTTAGTTAAAAAAAATTTCAATTATTTCTGTTTCGAAATGCAGAAACCTCCCAGATTATATTCCAATCGATATCTTAATCTGGTACTTCGATTTTCTGTGTTTGTTCTTCATTGCTTATCAAATATTCCAGAAATTATGCTCTTGAACTTGTAGATAAGAGTGTACCTATATCAATCAATATATATCAATATTCAAATTATTCAATGAAAATTGAAGGAAGCCTTCATGCAAATTCCGAATATAGTAGGTTTTCAGGATATTCCAATTCATTATCGTTTTCCAAAATGAACAAGCATGCGAGAGCTTTTGATCTGTATGATGTTGTTTAGAATAGAAATTGAATATAAGTTGATGTCAACAACATTTACATCATGGAATATTTTCAGAGGTAATTTGAATCTTCAAGAAGTCTATTGTATAGCAACTGTGCAGCTAAATATGAAATTTCGAAACCATCGGATCCCTGGTTTCTGAAATATTCGCCAAATAAAATTTTAAATTTCTTCACCTCGAAAACCTGGTATTCTGACCATACATGTACCCTGAATATTTCAGGTCTTTCTGTCTTTTTTTCATAAATTTCATATATTTTCTATTCGAGAGATCCTCGCTTAATTTCATGCATGTCTTCATTTCATCATTGAGCACCGAGCATTTTGATATGAAGGATTAACCCGATGGAATTTCTATATTTGAAAATATCCGAAAAAAAATTTCCAGTTGTCACAATTCGGGAAATATTGAAGAGATTTGGTTCATTAATGAATTAACCGAACTATTTCGAGACCCTCCATCTACTTTGAAAAAAATAGCACAGATCTCTTTTTGATCTCGGTTTGTTCATCAGTGAGTCGGCCAACATAATATACACACACTAGCGACCCGCACCGGCTTCGCACGGTTGCCTCAGACGCGCTATTTATAGGCACGCTCTTGCCGCACCGGGCGGCCGGCCGGTACCGCCGCAAACGCTACGTCCCGCAATTTTTAAATCTGTAATATCTTCGAAAATATTCACTTAAATCGTACGATGTAAAGGGCCATATAGATCTATATTAAATGAACAATGTATTCAAGGTATTTAATTGGTTAAGGATTAATGCTGTATTGGTTAAAATCGCTTCGAAAATTAGCCATTATTTGTTGTAAAAAGTAAAAGACAAAAAAAAGTTATTGTGGGTTATCCATAAGAGATAGACATATAACATCACGGACTTTTCTGTAGACCTTTTCAATGTGTACAATACTTAGTACATTATCTTGATAAAACTCGTAGGGTTCAGCCTGCGTTTGCAATGTAAGCGGAAAAAATGAAATTATTCACGACATCACATTAAAAACCTCAGAAATAACAGTACTTTACCACTATTTAATGGATGTTATTATACATATAAACCTTCCTCTTGAATCACTCTATCTATTAAAAAAAACGCATCAAAATCCGCTGCGTAGTTTCAAAGATTTAAGCATACAAAGGGACATAGGGACAGAGAAAGCGACTTTGTTTTATACTATGTAGTGATTAATTCTCTACAAACGCCCTATTGACCACTTTTTTCTATAACCTACCGTTTTCAAAATATTTAGAAAAAACTTGGCCTCATTTTGGCGACCAAAAGAATCTTCATATTAACCAAGTTTTATAAAAATCCGTTCAGACGTTAAGGCGTGAATGAGGTAAACTTCTAAAACAAACAAATAAAAATCACTAACTTAAATAGTTTTCTGCCTACTGCCTACGCCTTAAGTAAGATAGCATGAATATTAATAGCCCATATCCTTTTCTAGGTTACTATTTATCACCTAACTAAATTTCATCAAAATCCGTTCAGTCGTTAAGGCATGATAGAGCAAAACTCCCAGCAAAAACCATAAAAAAATCACTAACTCAATTCAGTTTTCTGCCTACTTCCTACCCCCTGAGTACGATGACGTGATCATTTTGATCTTATATCCGTTTTTAGGTAACCATCTATTACCTCACTAAATTTCATCAAAATCTGTTCAGCCGTTTAGACGTGAAAGAGCAAAAGTCCCAAAAAAAACGATTAAAAATCACTAACTCAATTTAGTTATCTGCCTACTGCCCTAAGAACGATGGCGTGATTATTTATAGCCTATGACCATTTCTAGGTTATCATCTATCACCATACCAAATTTCATCAAAATCCGTTCAGCAGTTTAGGCGTGAAAGAGTAACAGACAGACAGACAGACAGAGTTACTTTCGCATTTATAATATTAGTATGGATAGCACATAGCTTTACCACACTGCTTTCCTAGGAACAAGCACTGAAGATTAATTTATTCAGGTTACCTACCCATTCAATTATGAAAAAACTACCTGCGTTTGTATTCAGTTGTTAAGTCATGCGTAAGTTAATCGTTGCTTCATAAATCAACATTGTTTAATCAGATTTTATGCACAAAAGTGGATATTCCATTAATTCCGAACGTGATATAATAAGTATTATTCATGGAAAAATTACTGGAAAAACATTTCGATCAGATTTGAATGACAATGGAACAAATTCCATGATAACACAAACTCTAAATGCATGTTGATTTATTTTACTTGCACGATATAGTTTTGCTCAGATATCAAGGCAACGATGAAGAATTCGAAATCAATAACAATTCTGCCTGGTAGTCCGCACAATGACTTCCAAACCGAAAGAGCTAGAGACTTTTTAAAGGAGTTTGCAGGGTAGAATAGTTTTCGAGTTATGATGACTTCGAATAGTTTTACCGAATATTCAATAAATGTGGGATTTGTTAATCCATTGGGTATTATTTATTCTATCTTGGGGTTTCGAAATCAAATCACACAATCTAACCATTTCCTTCTCGTCATTCAAGAGTTGTCTTAGTTTCGATTTAAAGTCCTTCCAAAATTATCAAAAATCTCCGATGTTAGCTCCTGGCTCAGCTTTATGACTTCGCCTTTGCCTTATTCGTGAACTTTCCAGATGCTACCACTAGTTTTGACTCAAGTGAATAAGCAATCAGAACTCTCAACCTGCTGATTCAACATTATTATTTCATTTAAAATTTCCTCGCTCATCTTTGTCATGGAGAAATTGAAAGATTATTTTTTACAGATAAAAGAATTCAGAACTATTTGTTGATGTCATCAATATGGAAACCTATATGTATCACCCTCGCGTACCTGATACTTGTTCAAGTAATAGGACCTCGGTTCATGAAGAATCGAAAGCCATATAATGTCAAAAAAATTGTCATGGTGTACAATGTTGTTCAAGTGGTAATAAATGCGTATATAGTAGTTGTGGTAAGTAGGAAAAATAGTATAGAAAACGTGATGAAAAAATATATATGTACTATATAGTCCGTTCACGAAATGTTGAGCCGTCGGTTGGCCATGGAAATTAAAATATTTCGCTGTACAAATAAATATTTTAGGTTATGTTTATTTTCTTGTCAGAATGATACGCAATATTGTCAATATTGCATAGAGTTCTCTGATAACTCTCAAGCTCGTCGGACGAGGCCGGGTACATTCGGCAACTCTGACTTTATTTCACGTTATGACAGCAAATACTACAAACTTCAGATAAATAAACAAACGCCTACTATGGGCTCAAACTTTCGTGAACGGAGTATACTCAGAGTTGTAAAAGAACAAAGTATTTAACGCCCTAACTTAAACCCTACCTAACTATTTTTAACTGGGAACATTATGTGTAGACTCGTTGAAAAGCTCATGACAAATGGAATCTTACCATTTTTTTATTTTACTTATGTGAGTCAGGAAATGAGACGAAACTCTTTAAGAACCAAAAAATCAATACATTCTTTGTACAGGGTGCGGCAGCATAACTTCCCTTATTTAAAACGCATTGTATGAATCAAACAAATTTTATTTTTTTTTTTTATGATATAGGTACATACATCAAGTTTTGTTTAACCCAGTTTTGAAGATAAAATCAGGTAGGTGACGTTCTCCATACACTGAGTAAACCGATTTCTGGCGTTTGTCATGACTCCAGTATAGCAGGCGTTATGTTGGCAATTTCTTCCTGGATGTTGTTCTTCAAATCTTGCAAGGTCCTTGGACGGTTCACACAAACACGAGATTTCAAAAAACCCCATAGAAAAAAGTCACAGTGTGGTGTGCAATTTCCTCAAGTGAAATTATTGGTCCCTGGTTCTTTGAGGAAAATGAAGTCACAGTGACAGTGAATTCGGGCCGGTATGTAAACTTGTTGCAGAAATTTTTTTCCCACGGCTAGATGAGTTGGACTTAGGGGACGTTTGGTTCCAAAAAGACGGTGCAACGGCACACACTTCAAGAGCATCGATGGCTGTTTTGAGGAAACACTTCCCAGAGCGTCTTATCTCGATTTGGAGTGGCCGGCCCGCTCTCCCGATTTGACCTCTTGTGACTTTTTTCTATGGGGTTTTTTGAAATCTCGTGTTTATGTGAACCGTCCAAGAACCCTACAAGATTTGAAGAACAACATCCAGGGAGAAATTGCCTACATAACGTCTGCTTTACTGACTGGAGTCATGACAAACGCCAGAAATCGGTTAACTCAGTGTATGGAAGAATGGGGGACGTCACCTACCTTATTTTATCTTCAAAACTGGGTGAAACAAAACTTTATATATGTGCCTATATTATAAAAGAAGAATAAAAATTTTCTGATTCATACAATGCGTTTTATTAAGTTTTAAAAAAAGGAAGTTATGCTGCCGCACCCTGTATTATCATTGTTTAAGGACAATGTTATTATCTGCGAGTGAATTGACGTAGATGCTGAAAATGTCCTCCACCCTCTACTTGGCATGCTCCCAGGTGATGGTAGAACTCGTCTACGGATTTCCGAATGGTTTCAGCTGGTATATTATTTGTTTCCACTCTCATCCCCAGAGAAACTTATCTATAGTGGCGTTAAGTCGGTGAATCTTGGTGGCCATTCAATTATACCACGTCGGTCAGTTTCAGTGTCCTGCAAACAAGAGTTTTGTCTCATTTTCTAATAACCACATAAGTACAAGGAAAACAAATTGTATGGTAATATTCCATCTGTCACTAGATTAGGTACAAGGTAACAAGGTTGCAGCTAAGGGAATGAAGAAAAATATTTCATTTAGTTGTCAAAAATGCGATTGATTCAAAATCGATTCACAGAGTGTTTAGCAGCACGTAGAACAACTTGTAGGGGATCAGTTACATTATTATGCATTCAAAATTTTTCCCTAATTTTTTGAGCAATCTCTAACTATGCAAAAAAATTTTGTTAATTATCATTTTCCAATTCTATGGAAAATACGTTAATTAAGCATATTATGTAAAGCAGAATGTTAAGGTCAAAATCATGATTTATGGAACTATTCCATCAAATTCAATAAAATTCGTGAATTGGAAATACGAGATTAATGATGCCAGTAGGTATTGCCTGTATAACTATTCTCAATCTTTTCAGTTCGAAAAAAACTAATCACTTCTAATTTTACAGACCATCATCTGTTTCACTAAACTTCCTTTGTCATCATGCCATGAAGTCGATTATACAGAGAGCGAAAGAGGCTATAGGGAACTCAATGTTGCTCATTTATATTTTATGGTGAAAATTTTGGACACAATGGATACTGTAAGTATAAAACCAACAACATTGTGTTTCAAAACAAAATTTTTACATTTCATTTTTGGATTTTTTCCGAAATAACTAACTGACGAGTGCTATAACGTTCTGCCCAAATGTCTGTAATTTTCGAATTTTGAGACGAAAATGACCTATATTCCCCGAGGACGAATTCGTGATCAAATTCATTTCTGTCCGTGGGGCCTTCCGTTAACCCAATAACTCTTGAAGGAATTGTCCTAGAGACTCGAAATTTTCAGGGTAAGTTCGGTTTCCAAATGCGTCAGTTGAGTTCGTTAACCAGCCAAATCGTACAAGGTGTTCCATAAAATATGGCCATTCAAAATTTGGTTCCTCAATATCTCAGACAAAACAAAACCCATCGAAATGAAATGTTGCGGCCATATGCAAGATGCTCATAATAAGCAAAATTGTCTGGTCATAGTGAACCATAGCAAATTCAATTGGAATATTGAAAAGAAGAATCACTATATTCACATAACACGATGACCGATTTGAGTGAAATTTGTTTTGTGAATCAGGACAGATTTACTGAATGTTCATGCGAAATTTTAATAGGATCGCATAATCAGAACCATAGAATTTCTGTAATTATTTATTTTTTACATATTTTTTGAATAATTTCCAGAATATAATTCCTATTGTGCAGAGATTCTGTATTCATATATCTGGTATCAATTTCAAATCCCATATAAAATTTTGAGGTAATAGTCTTAATGCTCCACCGATGAACGAGCGCTTAAAAGATCCTATTCAGGGCTTTTCTTGAATTTTCTATTCATTAATTCAGTTCTTCCATTAAAAACTCAAATTTACTATGAAATCTTTCAATTATGATTCGAACAGTGAAGTTGAATTCATAAATAATTAGAATGAAACACATTGTTCTCAAGATACTCAGATTTAATTTGAATTTTCGTTTTTCCAGTATGAATAAGTGTGGAAATTTGTATTATTTTGTTGCGGGAACTTTCCACGTAGAATCCAATGATCGATAATTTAAAGTTCATTCGGGAACAATGATTAACAAGTTAACATCACAAAAATAACAAATGCACCATAGGTGTAAAATTTTGAGCACCTAGTAAAAAGAATTAATTCCGTTTTCTCTAGTGTAGAGGTAGTCCAGTCAATTTGTGCTCGAAAGAACCCCTAGCAGGAAAATTCTGGGGTAGTTTTGATTTTTTCGATTTTTTATGTTTTTTGGGGTGCTGAATCCGAATCTGAGGTTTGCTAACAAAATTTCGTGAGGGAACATTGAAAAAAATACAAAAAAGAGAAAAAATCTCATTCTTTGGCAGTTTTCTGCTTATAACTCGGAAACTATCAACTTTTCGTGAAAAACCTTTGTATACAAAATGAAAGTACATGAAATTTCCTACAAATTGTATTACCACAGCTTGTTCTGCGACAACCCGTTCTGGCTCAAATTATAGTTGAAAATGAGGTATTTTCTATGACTCAATAAATGAAAAGAAATTAAATTCCGTGGTTTCGATAATGCGAACGTCTTGAAATTTTGCATGAACATTCAGTATATCAGTCTCGATTCACAAAAAAAATTTAACTCGAATCGGATATCTTGTTATGGAAATATAAAGATTCTTCTGTTCAATATTCCAATTCAATTTTCTATGGTTCTGTTTACACTTTGGTCACACAATTTTGCATAAGGCTTATTATGAGCATCTTGCATTTGGCCGCACCATTTCATTTCGATTGGTTTAGTTTTGTCTGGGATATTGAGGAACAGAAATTTTGAATGGCCATGTTTTATGAAACATAGAATATGGCCATTCAAAGTTTTTGTTCCCCAATATCTCAGACAAAACGAAACCCATCGAAATGAAATGTTGCGGTCATATGCAAGATGCTCATAAGAAACTTCATGCAAAATTTGGTGGCCATAGTGGGAACAGAACCATAGAAAATTGAATTGGAATATTGAAAAGAAGAATCTTTATATTACCATAACAAGATATCCGATTAGAGTGAAATTTATTTTGTGAATCGAGACTGGTATACTGAATGTTCATGCAAAATTTCAAGACGTTCGCATTATCGGAACCACGGAATTTAATTTCTTTTCATTTATTGAGTCATAGAAAATACCTCATTTTCAACTATAATTTGAGCCAGGACGGGTTGTCGCAGAACAAGCTGTGGTAATACAATTTGTAGGAAATTTCATGTACTTTCATTTTGTATGGAAAGGTTTTCCACGAAAAGTTGATAGTTTCCGAGTTATAAGCAGAAAACTGCGAAAGAATGAGATTTTTTCTCTTTTTTTGTATTTTTTTCAACGTTCCCTCACGAAATTTTGTTAGCAAGCCTCAGATTCGGATTCAGCACCCTAAAAAACATAAAAAATTGAAAAAATCAAAACTACCCCAAAACTTTCCTGCTGAAAACCCTATTTGACTGTACCAAGGGTTCATTCATGTTGTTTGTTGAGAAGGTGAGAATGCTCAAGACATGACAGAATTACTTTCGACCTCGGAATATTCATCATTCAATCCAATTAAGTAGTTCGACACCATTATCGGATCAAAATTTAAAGTTATTCATAGACATTTCGGCAAAACTATGGCACCTTACCATTGGAACAAGAGAGCAGAAGAACAATGATGAGTCGATAGAATAATTTTTTTTTCATTTTCAGGTGTTCTTTATCCTGAAGAAAAGTGATAGACAATTGACTTTTTTGCATATTTATCATCATGCAGTCATGGTCTTTATGTCCTGGATTGCTGCGAAATATTTTGCAGGTGGCCAGACTGGATGGATTTGTATTTTCAATTCAATTGTTCACGTTCTTATGTACTCTTACTACTTCGCAACAGCTTACAATCCCAAAATTAAAGAATTACCAATAAAGAAATGCATGACCCAAATCCAGTTGGTAAGCATTCAATTATTTCGAATAATCTCGATCGTCATTATACTCCGTTCGGATATTATTGAGCAGAAAGTAGGCTATGGAAATTTGGCATATTCCACTGTGTATTTTGAAATGTTAGTAATAAATGAAAATTCATGCGTTTAAGAGTAACGCGGGCATAAAATAAACAGTTTGATCGATTTAAAATCAACCAATATTAAACCCACACTTCGAAACTAATCCCGTCAACGAACAAAAACATGCATAGTGGTAATATCAAACAGAGCATCCATAGATAGCTATTTCGCCCTATTTGGGGCTCTACAGTATGGAGGAGCTCCATCTGAAAGGCATTCTAGGTTCCCTTAATTGAAGAAATGTCGCCTAGCTCTGAGAATTACAGAACCAAAACGCCATCTCTTGGGATCCTTTCTTCAAATCTAGAATGCCTTTCAGACGGAGCTCCTCCATACTGAAGAGCCCCAAATAGGGCGAAATAGCTATCTATGGATATTACCACTATGCATGTTCTTTGTTCGTTGACGGGATTAGTTCCAAAGAGTGGGTTTAATATTGGTTGATTTTAAATCGATTAATATTATTCTCCGCTTTCATTGTTGAAATTTCAGGTTATGTTGTTCATTTTCTCGACAGATTGATAGGCAATGTTGTCAATATCACGAAAAAACGCAATTCAGACAGTTCTGAATACCTAACGACAGAAGAATGATATTTACATTACAGATTTACCACTTGAATTGAATTAAAATAATATCATTGTTTGCACAATGGAAACTAATGGTATCGTAAATGTATTCGAGAATTATCATATTCATTAGTCAATAGAAGTGCGAATGAAAAGAATCGAGTCAAATGAAGAAAAAAATCTGGAGCGAACATTATGTGACGAATGAAAAAAATTTATGCTCAAAACGAATTAAGGTATATGTGGAAGAATAAATGGTCATTTTCAAAGTAAGTACCTGTGTGGAATAAGCCGTTTTATGTTCCATATAGCACCTTTTAACACATTACCTTATTTCTAATGAAATTATCTTCGGCATTTTTCAGAATTTTAGCTGCGACAGAATATTTTATAAGCATATAAATTGTAAACGATAGTGTAACCCCAACTTGTTTTTCTACAAACCAGGGTTCTCTGATCTGAACTCGAAAGCTCGTCGGACCAAACCAGGTACATTCGGCAACGTTGACTTTATTTTACGTTATGACAGTAAATGCTGCCAACCTTAGATAAATAAACAAATGTTTACTTTGTGCTCAATAATATTCGAACGGAGTATATGATATTATTAATGAATAAATCTGTTACTGTAATACACCCATAGAATGAACAGGGTGTACAGGGAAATGTGGAAAATCTCTCGGATTCAGATAGAACATACAAAATGAGAGAAAGATTCCCATAATTTTTTCCCTAGCGGCTCTCAGAAAACAAAACAAGAACAACCAAATTTGTTGAATGTCATTCCTTATATTCCTGGCCTCTCAGAGAAAATAAGAAGAATTGGTTGCAAATTCAACATAAGAACTGTTCAAAACACAAAATGATTGGAGATCTGTTCTAACCAGATTGAAACCATTGAATGAGACGCAAAAACAAAAAAATTGTGATTACAATATTCCCTGTATATGGGAAAACTAAGAACAACATCGAAAATAGAGACATTACAAAATCACAAATCAAATCACTGATCATGTATGTTCAAATAGCAGAGGCAGTGGCGCAGCCAGGATTTTGTTTTGGGGGGGGGCTGAACTGAACAGTTTTTGATGATACAACAAATAACGGAAGTTGCAAAAAATAAAGAAGAAAGAAATAACGGAGAAATTAATCTTTGGGGGGGGGGCTGCAGCCCCAAAGCCCCGCCCCCCCTATCTGCGCCAGTGAGCAGAGGTCATAGTTCCAGTTCATCATATTACAACATAAAGATTCTAATGACGGAACCTGATAATTATAAAAGGAAAATTGAGGAATCCACATGTATTTTGTAAGAGAAAGTAGATAATTTGGCCCATTGTTCTGTTGGAATAGATCGTATTTGGACTGATTTATTGAAGAAAGAAATGACATCAGGAAATTTCAAAATTAAATAAATCAACATCTCTATGTGTTGACAACTTTCAATGTCAATAAGACTGCAAATGAAAAACACACAATTCTGAAGATTTTACAAGTTTGTCTGAAGAAGATGTCTGATAAAGACACCGAAACGTTATATTGTCCTTAATATCATTTATTTGTTTTTTCAGATTTACTACTATTTAAGTGTTTTGTTTCGTTGAATCTTTCAATACTCAACAGAAAAATCGAATTTTCCACTCAATTCTCATGAATTCAATCTGATTTCGATATTTCAAATGAAAATGTTTGTTCAGTTTATAATGCCAAATTTCTAAATGTGCCATTTTTTCGTCATATTTTATCAAAATTTGCAATATATCATTCCAACCAAATGGAAAAGAACATTTTCATTTTGTGAGATGGGTCGTTTTAATTTTTTCTGTGACGGAAAAAAAATTTGACATTTTATATCTCTTGACAGGTGACAAAATATGACTATGTCTAGCCGAAAAATAAGTACACACATTCTTTCCACGGAAAAAAGTAATTTCATGAAAAGTTATATTTCTTTCACTATTAAATTGTCGTTTTTCATGCCGCAGAAAAAATAGTGTATTATACAGGGGAAAAATATTAGATTTTAGCCTCGAGCTAAAATCTAATAATTTTTTCGCTTGTATAATGAAGAGTTTTCCAATAAGATTATTTGATATTCAAATAAAAATGCCATTTTTCAATATAAATGTTCGGATTTTTATTTCATTATAAAGAAGAAGCTATGCCGTTAATAGTGGAAAATAACATCAGGCAAATGACCACCACGACCAGGCTTACAGGACCCTATCCTTTTAATGAAATTCTCCATAACCAAATCGCAAAGTGGCTGCCCTATGTCCTCGATAGCCTGACAAATTCCTTCTTTGAGGTCTTGAATCGACACTGGGCTATTGGTGTAGGTAGACCTTCTCTTCCACGTGGCCCCAAAGGAAGAAGTCTTAAGGTGTTAAATCACAAGATCTAGAGACGAATTTTGGCGAGCTGTGGTTACATGTAACTATCTAACTATCACGTGATGATTTGACAGAAAATACGTCTATTAACTGTCAACTATGTAACTATGGTAAGCTGTAGTTACATCGCCAAAATTCGACTTAGGTGGCCAATTGTGATCACCTCTTCGAGAGATAACATTTTCATGCATTTCAACGACTCAATCAGCAAAGTTCTTGATGATCGGCCGGCTTGAGTTCTTGTGTTAAAAGAACTTTATAAGCCATGAAAACCAAATCTTTATGCAAAATACGGTGTAATGACGTTTGTGGAATGCCTTATTCCAAAGAACGACGAGGAATGGACAACTTAGGTTTTCTTGAACACTTTGGCTACAGCAGCAAGATTCTCGGCTGTTTTTGAGCGAGGTGCACGGGTTTTATTCTTAACATCACTAACTTTTCCCAACAGCTCGAAATTTTCCACCAATTTCTTTATTGCGGTCCGACAAGGTGCTTCGCGACGACCCAAAAATGTTCTAGTTTTACGAACCGTCTCTGCCAAATTTTCACCATTTTTATAGTGAATTTCAATAATTTCAATGCGTTCTTGGAGCGTGTATCGTTTCATTTTTATTAATGGCGTAGTCTCTACTTGTCAAATGACAAAAAATGACAGCTCCCAACGTGACATCTACGCTCGAAATAGCGGGCTATTCAAAAATAACACCTCTTATTGGAAAACCCTTTATTAACTATAATTCCTTCCAGAAGATGAAACTAAAATCCGGAAAAAGTAATAGAAGAATGAGTGAGACGGTCGATTCAATCCTACACAAAATGTTTTTTTCGTGAAATTTCAACAGCTTCCATTTCTGAATTTAAAGAAAAAATTAGAACCTTAAGAAAGTTACTGAGATATCGTTGCTTTGTTTGTGATTATCATTTTTTGTTTCAGTTCCAGTTCGTCCTCTGTTTGTACTTTTATGGTTATTCATTCTTCTACTCTTGTAAATACAACAAAACCATGAGCGCATTGATTATATGGCAAAGCGTCGTATTTATTTACCTCTTCGGAAATTTTTACCATCACTCGTATATAAAACCTAAAACAGGTGAGTGATTCTTAGTTGCAAAAATCTACCCTAGCCTTTTTTCTTGCATAAATGTAAGAATAGAAATACTGCAGAACAAAACATGAATGGGTTACCCTCTATAAATAGAGCACTAGAAAGATAGGTATGCCAGATGCCAGACAGGCTGACTGGGTCCAACCATAGACTCGAAAATTACAGATCACTCGCAAATTTTCATCGCCATCTATCGGGGTTATGCACCAACATAAACAGGATTAAAACCTCATTTGATTACAGATTTCATTTATTCGATTACAGATTTCATTTCATTCGAATTGTTCTGTAATTTTCGAGTCTGTGGTTGGACCCAGCATGGCTGTCTGGTATACTCCCCTTTTTAGAGCCTTAGTATAAATAGTCAATCTGCTTCATAATATTCACAATCATTAATTTTTTCGATACATTCCATTTAAGGTTATACAGTGTGTTCCACCTGAGACGAGCCAGTCCGTGTATTTCTTATCCCTCAGTGATTGGAAAAATTTTCCGAAATACGTCAAATGAGCCACCTTGAATATTTTGGTTATCATGAGAAAAATTAATTGTAATTTGTTTTCGGGTTATTAGAGAAATTCCCTGAAACAACGAATGAAAAAAATCGGAATATTTCCTTGTGTTGCCTTCATTTTTGAGCGCTCGTTCTCCATAAATAGTGCTATATCTTTTGCTCAACTCTCAAACGATAAGGTTCGAAGTAGTCAAATTCAATTCGGTCAGGGGGGCAGTCCGGCCGTTAGCACAATAACTTTTGAAGGGATTGTCCTAGAGACTTTTCAGAGTGAGTTCGGTTCCCAAATGGCTCGGTTGAGTTCGTTTACCAGCCAAATACTACAGGGTGTTCCATAAAATATGGTCATTCAAAATTTTTGTTCCTCAATATCTCAGCCAAAAAGAAATCCATCGGAATGAAATGTTGCGGACATGTTCGAGATGCTCATAATAAGCTTCATGCAAAATTTTGTGTCCATAGTGTAATCAGAACCATAGAAAATCCATTGGATTATTGAAAAGGAGAAACTTCATATTTTCATAAAAAAATATTCGAATCGAGTGAAATTAATTTTGTAAATAAATATCGATACATCGAATGTTCATGGAGAATTTTGTGACCATAGTGACAACAGAACCATTGAAAATTCAATTGGAATATTGAAAAGAAGAATATTTATATTTCCATAACATATCCGATTCAAGTGAAATTTATTTAGCGAATCATAACTGATATACTGAATGTTCATGCCAAATTTCAAGAGAATCGCATCATCAGAACCATAGAATTTAATTTTTGTAAATATCATTTTTTTACAATATTTAATTTTTTGAATAATTTCCAGAATATAATTCCGATTGTGCTTAGATTCTGCATTTACATATTTGGTTTCAGTCTCAAGTACTATATAAAATTTTGAGGTAATGGACTTATCGCTCCACCAATGTGCGAGTGCTCATCAAAAGCTTCTGCTCAGCGCTTTTCTTAAATTTTTTGTTCTTAGAAGCTGTTTTTTTGGTTATAAAACGTTTCTCTGATCATTAATTATAAATAAATCTGTTGAATTACTACTTTGATGATTTGTTTAAAATTTAAAAAGTCACGTAATTCATACACCGATGTAAAAAGGCTTCCAAGACCTTTCAAATGAAGTATTACGCAACCCCTCTTCCCTCTCAGGCGGTTGCCAATTGAAGCCTCAAATATACGAAAGATGTCCTCCTATCAAAATCAACCAACGTGTTTCAGAAAAATTTTTCAATCACTATGGGATAAGAAATATACGGGATAGAACACCCTGTATCTGTCAGCCATAGATAAGATATAATGCTGTCAGCCTTGGGGTTTTGAACTATGTCATATCTCCTGTGACTTGAACTACTGATTCATGTATTGATTGAAATATAATCTGGGAGGATTCTGCATTTCTAAAAAACTTTTAAGGTTTTCACTTCCAGTCTCTGAAACAAAAATAAAAATGTAAAAACACACAATTCCGAAAATTTTACAAGTTTTTCTGAAGAAGGTGTCTGATATAGACACCGAAACATTACATTATCCTTATTCCTTTTCATTTATTTCCTTTTTTAGTTTTACTCTTTGGCAACAATTTTTTCAAAACCAATTTGCTCCTGACAAATGAGTACAGAGATTTTCGCAGGAGCACTTCATCTAAATTAAAATTTTTTTGATTATTTCTGTTTCAGAGACTGGGAGTGAAAACCTTAAAAGTTTTTTAGAAACACTAATTTATGGACTACATTTCTCCTTTTTTATTTTTTCATGAATATCAAATCAACAATGTCACAATAAATTAATCTTTTTAAATTTTTCAGGTAAAACGCATGTTAAATGAGAATAAGATTGGAATCTCTATGAGACGAAATCTTGGAATTGGAGTGATGCTACAATAAGCCCTTTCTTCAGTTCACCAATTTGATGTATCATCGTCATAATCAATTTCATGTCATTGTATTTATTATTCCATGAAAAATCAAAATTTTGTAAATTTTTCGTAATCATTATTGAAGTCATTGAGTAAAATAATCTATTCTTGAACTTGATGTTTTGAATGGGTTTTCCTTATTCTTTTTCCGTCGACCTCAAAATGAAAGGTGGGTTCAATGTAGGGGAAGTGTGCCCATGTTGGCACCCTTAACGAATTATTTACATATTTCATTAAAGAAATATTTTTCTATGTCATCGAGTGTACAGATTTACTGCTACTCGTATGTAGCAATTCTCCCTTGGTCGAGACATGGACAACAGCTTATAACAATAAAGGCAAGCGGCATCTGAATCATCGTCATAATGTCTTTCTTCATTTTCCTCATTTTCTTCTACGAACTTAATCTGTCTTTTGACCTTTCTAGCTAGCTTCTCTCTCTCTTTCTTTATCTTCTCTTCTTCTTCCAACTTCTTTTCTTTTATGTCAGGGGTTGTATTGAGGATTCCAACTTTTCCACGTTTTCTTCTTCTGTTCACTGTTGATTCTGCAACGGCAGTTGGCAGTGGTGGGAGTTCTTGTATGATTTTTAATGATCTCGATACTTCACTTGAAACCATTTTCATTATTTTCGGATACCTCTAATATTTCTTGCGGAGTACCAGGCTTTGGAGGAATCGTCTCTTGATCTTGATTCTTTTTCCTATGATGGCACCCTATGCTATCATAGGAACACTCTGGCTATGCCATCATAAGCATAAGTAACATATATTTTTCAACAAAGCGAAAAAGGTACTAAAAAGACGAAAAAACCTAAAACTTTCACCCTGAAAGCATTGTTATAGAGTGATTAAAGGAAAGAATGATCATTTTTTACACAGATTTTTTTGAATATCCAAATAAAATGAAAGAGAATGAAAGAACTATCATACATCAACACTTAGCCAAATGATTGAACTCTTATAACAGTCACAAATTTCCACGTGTTCAGGGTGTAACTAGGTATATCAAGCATAAATGCCATTTGGCGTACAAACTCAGTAAATATAAGTTTGTTCAGTTGATGTTAACAGACTTCTTTAAAGTGTGCCATCATAAGCAGGAGGCCATCATAGGCATACTTCCCCTATACGAAATTAAACATTGATGACCCATTTTTCCGCTGACCTCGGAATAAGAGGTGATTTTAATGTTTACTAAATTGCACATTAATGACCAATTTTAATGCTAAATTTATGCTATTTTTAATGTGCAATCCTCATGGCAACCGTACATAAAGTATTCAGAAGCACTAAGAGAAATGTCAAAACTTTACTGGAACATAGAATCACAGAAATTCCATTAAGTCAATTGTATTTCTTGTGCGAAATGAGAATGTATTTCAATCAAGAATTTATACACAATTCATGTTGAGATCGTCGGAAAAATCTTGTAATCAACTCGGTCATCAATCTTGCGACTATTAACTATTATCTTGACCATTAGTCGCTGTCTTTAATAACCTTGTTGATTAATAGTTATTTAATCAACTAGGTTATTAAAGACTGCGACTAATGGTCGAGATATTTTAATGCGTGAGCGGGGCTAACGCGTTAATAGTTTGAGACCATCAGTCGCTCGATTAATAACCGAGTTGATTACAAGATTTTTCCGACGATCTCAATATGAATTGTGTATCTATGAATTATTGATTGAAATACGTTCTCATTTTGCTCGAGACTTACGTTTGAAATAATAAAATTTCTATGTATCTATATGTTCCAGTAGAGTTGTGAACGGTTGCCATGAGGATTGCACATTAAAATTGATGAAAAATTGAGCATTAAAATGGGTCATTATTGCTCAATTTCGTACACATTAAAATCACTTTTCATTTCTAGGTCGGAACTAATCCCGTCAACGCACAAAGAACATGCATATTCTGCGTTGCGTTAGTTCCGAAGTGTAGGTTTAATATTGATTGATTTTAAATCAATTGATATTATTTTCCTCTTTCATTGTTTATATTATGCCCGCGTTACTCTTGAACGCAAGAATTTTCATTTATGAATATTAATTTCAAGTTACGCTATTGTAATGTGCAATTTTCAGTTGTAATTTAACTAGTGCAATGAAAATTATCGAAAATTTTTGGGAAATATGCTCGAATGCAAGTTAAGTTGAAAAAGAGCACGAGTGCGCGGAGCGCTCGAGTGCCTTTTACAGTTTAACTTGCATGAGAGCAGATTTGTCAAAAATTATCGATTCATTTTCATTGCAAGAGTTAAATTTAATAAGAAAATTTTGTGAATCCATCAAATCGTGTTGTGTCGCTGTAAGTTGATGTCAGTTTTCATGTTACTCTAATAAGTAATAAACGTTCATAATTACGTCTGCATTTATTTTAAAGGACCTGATAATTTTGCACAAGTGCGAATTATCGATAATTTGCACTAATGCAAAATTATCGCCTAATTGTATGCTCATTGGCTAAAACAACAATAAAAAATCAGTCAGAACATTGTTGTCTGTCGAATTTGATAGATGAATAAAATTTTCATGGTCAACCGAACACAAAGTATTCAAAAGCAGTACCTAGGGGTAATATCACAACTCTACTGGAACATGGGGAATCAAAGTTATTTATATTACTTATGTCAAATGTATATGCCTTGTGCTAATATAGAGCATGTATTTCAATCAAGATTTTATACACAATTCCTTTTGAAGTCGACGAAAAAATCTTGTATTCGACTCGGTTATTAATCTAGCGACTTTAATGGTCTCGAATTATTAACGCTCGCAAAAGCTTTTAACTTCACGTCATTCCCTTTTAATTTTTTCTGTTCATGTGTCAACTCCGTAGTCTGTAACCAATCATTAGAAAATTATTATTTTGTTCATAACCGTTAATGGAAATAAGGCATTCGAGAAATTTCAAGATAAATTAGACGATTCAAAAAACTTGAGAACTTGAGTTTTTCTGGTACCTACCTACCATCTGGATAACACGATGCCTATTGCCTACTATGGTTTTTATTTTTTTTTCTTCCATTTCAAATGTAAATCAATGGAAAACATTATAATAAGTTTCTATACCTTCCACAAGAGCATTTTTACAAAAAAGAATTCAAAGTTCAGTATTGTATATTTCATGAACATTCATATTATGTATGTATTCACAGTAGGTAAAGTAACTCAGATAATGAATTCACTAATGCTAAAATTATTTCTTCGTACACGTAGAGATTTTTCAGATTATTCTGATTTTTTCATGAATCTCTAATGAATGAAATTTACTCTCATTCTGGAAAGAAGAATTCCTAACTTTCAAAAATATATTGATACCAGAGACATGTCTCTGTTGATACATTTCTGCATTATAACTAAAGTTTTCTACCTTCAGCATTTTCTGGAATGAAATTATAGAAATCCTTTACAGAGAGCTTTTTCTTCACCTCGGCAGATGTCGCACTACAGAACCCTGTAACTCCGCTAGTTCCACTTACCGCCACTCCTAACTCCGCCTTATCATATTGAAAAATATCCATTCAACGGATGTCGAACGTGATCATACTCTATGCCGTACCCCGAGAGTTTGTGGTATCTGTGTTGTGGTTGTCAAAATTTACGTTTCGAGCACTACCCGCGCCTCGAATAGTGTAATTTGTAAACAAATAGTTGTTTTACAAAGTTCTTCGCTATCAATAAAGAACAGTGAACTTTACCGGTTAGATAATACTGGTGACAATTGGACACGACGTTTGACTTACCTATGACTCCGTTAACCCAGTTGTGAATCGAAGTGTTTACAGCAAACAAAAAATTGAGGTGAGTTGTATCTGTTATAAATAGAAACTTAAGTACAATTGGAAATTCTTTGATATCAATCTTTTCAATTTTTGCCTTGAATTTTTGAGAATCATCAACTCCAACAAGGGCGTACCTTGATGTTTACAACTGAAAATCGTTTCTTCTATTACCCATGCAAAGTTATGGCTGGGGACATAACATTTTACGAATTCTATTTTCTGTCACTCTTGCTGCGTGTGTGAAATCTATTTCCGTTTTCTCGATGATAACAATCTTTACCGAGAATTCCGATTCATCTCTGTGTTCAATGAAATTCTTATTGCCTGAGTGTTTTCGTATCCCGGTTATTTTGACTTAAATGGGTTTAATGGCTTAATGGATTGGATCAGACGGTGAATAATCGATTAGAGGTTTAATTTGAATGTCAAATACGTTGTAATGTAGTTCTGGTGTCATAATAGCAGGTGCGAGGCCTCATTCATGTTGCCATCAGATACCTGCCCTTTCGTACTAACCTTGAATGGACGTGGGGGCGGTTTTCTACCGTTTTCTTGAGTTTTCCGCGAAACAGTTCATTCAGTGCATGAACAGAACAACAATAAAAAATGATGAGTAAAACCGAGAGTAAAACTTTTCTAGAGTCCTTTTTCTCAATTCATTGCTTTTGCATTGCGAACGATTATTTCTCAATGTATTTTGAATAAACAATGAACAATATTCATTGCTCAATAACTAAACTGGATTTTACTGAAATATCAGGGTTTTATAACTTGAAAATGTAAATATTTATTTTTATCATATAAGTTTCACAAGCAAGAGGAGAGACAATTTATGTCTGATATGAATAAAACAACGTCATTTCTTTAATATCCTGTTTTCTGAAACTATTATTTGAATTCTTCCTTTTCCTCATATCATGCATTCATCATAATTTTAGATTCAGAAAAATGATTATATCATATGAAATATCAATACATATATGTATAACTATTTCACTTTGAAAAAAGTGCCGATCTTCTCAAATTGGAAAAAATTTCCAATCACTGTAGATAAATCGGATGGAATGTCGCCGCAGCCAAATTAAGCACAATGTTGTCATGAGACAGTCCAAAAAATATCACAAAGTCCAACATGTTTTCAAAGTCTGACAGAATTGAATGTGTCACTGGTAGCTAAGTCGAACAAAATGTCACTGAGTCGATATCTAACAAAATGTCACTGTGTGAAAGTGCAAAATGAAGTCACTGTCCAAATGAATATCACAGTATAAAGACCAACATATTATCACTGTTGCAGAGTCTGACAGAATATCAGTGCCTTAGAATCGAATATGTCACTGTAGCTAAAGCGTATAAAATGTCATTGTGGAATAGTCCAAATGCATATCACAGTACAAAGACCGACTTAATGTCACTGTTGCAGAGTCTAACAGAATATCACTCAGGTCGCATCGAATGTGTCACTTTGTCAAAGAGCAAAATTAAGTAAGTCACGTTGGGATAGTTCAAAAGAATATCACAATACAAAGACCGACACTATATCCAACAGATTATCAGTGTGGCAGAATCGAATGTGTCACTGTAGTCGAACAAAATGTCTTAGTGTCAAAGTGCAAAATGAAGTCACCCTGGAAGAGCCCAGTGTAGAAAAATCGAATGTATCTCTATTGCTGAGTCGAAAAGTCATAGCTTCGAAGTGCAAAATAAAGTCACTGTGGGGATAGCCCAAAAGAATATCACAGTATCAAGACCTACATAATGTCCCACTTACAGAGTCCAACAAAATGTCACTGAGTCGAAATCTAACAAAATGTCACTGTGTGAAAGTGCAAAATGAAGTCACTGTGGAATAGTCCAAATAAATATCACAGTATAAAGACCAACATATTATCACTGTAGCAGAGTCTAACAGAATATCAGTGCCGTAAAATCGAATATGTCACTGTAGCTTAGTCGTATAAAATGTCATTGTGGAATAGTCCAAATGCATATCACAGTACAAAGGCCGACTTAATGTCACTGTTGCAGAGTCTAACAGAATATCACTTTGGTCGAATCGAATGTGTCACTTTGTCAAAGTGCAAAATTAAGTAAGTCACGTTGGGATAGTTCAAAAGAATATCACAATACAAAGACCGACACTATATCCAACAGATTTTATCAGTGTGGCAGAATCGAATGTGTCACTGTAGTCGAACAAAATGTCTTAGTGTCATAGTGCAAAATGAAGTCACCGTGAGAAGCCCAGAAGAATATCAGTGTAGAAAAATCGAATGTATCTCTATTGCTGAGTCGAACATAATGTTATTGTGGTGAACTAACAAAATGTCACAGCTTCAAAGTGCAAAATAAAGTCACTGTGGGTATAGTCCAAAAGAATAACACAGTATCAAGACCTACATAATGTCCAGTAGCAAAGTCCAAAGGAATATCAGGGTGACAGAATCGAATGTGTCACTATAGCAGGGTTCGAAAATATCATGATATTTAAATAAATATCATATCACATGATATATATCGGATATATATCAGATATATATCGGATATATATCACTGTACAAAATTTTTTGACCAATAAAAATAAGTGCATTATTCATTGTGCTCCATCTTATTTCCATGGGCATAACCAGTTTTTTACCTCCTACCTTGTAGAGTCCAGAAGGTACATGCTTGTTTCGAAAATACTTTATGACTTTTAAAATGTTGGAAGCTGCAGAAGGAATTTCTAAGTCTTTTGCCAATAAATTCAAAATATGAGCTGAACATCCATATTGAAATATACCGATTTGTTTCTCCAATTCCGAACGCATTTTTTGTACATTCCCTGTATTGTCTGTATTTTTAATTCAATAAATACAGTAATTCAATATATCGGATATATATCCAACTATAAATATCATGATATATATCAAGATATATATCATGATATATATCACTTGATATATATCCTTCGAACCCTGCACTATAGCTGAGTCGAAGAGAATACCATTGTGGTTGAATCTAACAGAATATCTCTCTGTCAATGTACAGAATGAAGTCAGTGTGAGATAGTCCAAAAGTACAAAGACCAACAAAATGTTGCAAAGTCTAACAAGATGTCAGCGTAGTAGAATCGAATGTGTCACGCTGGCGAAAGTTTTAATGAAATGCGCATTGTCAAAGTGAGAAATAAAGTCACTGTAGAACAGTCCAAAAGAATCTCACATGTTGCAGAGTCTAACAGAATATCAGTAAGGCGATTGAGTTTAAAAATAATTTTAAACTCGATGGTATGGCAGTATATCGAATGTAGTACTGAAGCTTCGTCGAACAGAAGGTCACTGTTGTGAGATCTGACAAAATATCTGAGTACCAAATAAAATCACTGCAGAATAGTCCATAATAATATCACAACAAAATGTCACTGAATTGGAAAGAATGTCACTATGGCAGAGTTCTAAAGAAAGTCACTGTACTATAGTACAAAAAGACTCGATGGAGAAGAATGTGATAGAATTGAACAGATTGTGATTGTACAAATTCAAAAACTACCTAAAGAGCAAATTGAAATACTCTTTATAACGAAAGCGCTAAATCCGCGAAAAAAATTTGTTATACAGAAAATGTGTTTATATAGTTGGCAATGTCGCGGTCGACTTCACTGATAAATTTAACTTTATCATTCAAACTTAAGCACTTTTAGACATTTTAGACATTGTTGCACAACTTTTCACACTAGCGTAATGGTTAGATCGAAACCAAACAGCCAGGGGTATATTTAAAACTGTTTCAGAAGGATGTCTCTTCCCGCCGTAATGATTTAGTTTAAAGTCGGGATTTATTACGTACGTCCGGAAAAAACTCACACTTATACCTTCTTACCAAAACCCATTCAAAGAGTGATGAGTGAGAGAGAATTTACTTCGTTTTAGAGGGGGTTTTCAACATGGAATTTGGATTCAACATGCAATGTCTTGTACAAAATTTGTTATACAGAGAAATTCGTTAAACAGGCGTTCGTTATAGGGGAGTTCCACTGTATCTTCATACATTTTCGAAATTTATTACTTTTTGCTATACAGAGTTTGTTTTATCCGAGGTTCTATCCTTACTTTTGGGTGTGGTTATTTGATGCAAGAACATTCAGATTTCGATCATTCTTAAACTTTTGAGCGTCATTTTTTCAGATGCCAGCTTTATCATTTCATTATTTCTTGTTCTAGTTACATTTAAATTATGAGAGTTAATTCATAAAAGTACCTATATATTCAAAAGGACATATTCAAATTGCCTACCTCCTCAACGATTCCCAATACAAAATACCAAATAGCCAGTTCTCATATTTCAAGATTCTTACGATAAATTGATTATAATTAATATAAATGTAGTATGAAATTCATCCAAACGTACAGTAATAATGAAGGTACAGTTACAATGAAACTTGAACAGTTGCATCATCGTGAAGGTTGAAATAATATGAAAGAGACGAAGCATGTAACGAGATAACGAGCAGGAAAAAACAACCTGGTACAATTCTTTCACCTGTTCTGAAACTAACGAGGGACTCCTTCGACATGGAGTGCCTTTTATTATTCGGGAATAGGAACTCGAAAAGAAAATTAATCATTGTTATGTTGTTTTTATCGGAATTTTCTTCGTTGAAGTTGTGCATGTCAACCAGTTTTTGACGCAATATTTCTTCGATTGCGGAAACTGTAGTTCATGTGCTTTCATAAAAGCATTTCGAAGCCCCAGTTATTGTTTCATTAATTTATCCACGACTATTGTAAAATCCGTCCATTGTACGTCTCTATGCTCGACCTCAATAATACCCATTAATCACAAGAGAATTATAAGATTATAATTCACTGCTGTCAGATGCTTCATAGATTTAGCTTTGATATAATATTCTTTATCTAGAGCACTACTTTATCCACTCCTATAGAGTAATATGTCAATTATTAAACTAATTTCTATGTGTAACAGTAGCTATAACATAGATTTATAATACTAACTAGATAGCGAACATGTCAAAAATTTTGAGGCAAACGGCGGCCATTTGCAGTTTGGAGTGAAATTGACTTATTTGAGAGTTGTCAATTTTTCAACGAACTGAAATATCAGAATTAGCGAGGTTATACCGTTTTTGAGGAATCTATTGTGTATAATCATCATAATGGTACATTATTTTAATAACTAATCACACGAATCGAAAAAAATTATTATTTGATATAGACCGAAATGTCAGTGTTCACAGAACACTACTATACAGAGTTCGTTTTTCATCATTTCTTTCAAAGTAACGTCTATGTTTCAATCAAAATTCGAGCACATATGGCATAAAACATCAAAATATTTGTGGTTCACTCCAAACTGCAAATGGCGGCGATTTGCCTCACTTTTTTCTACGTGACAGTAAGGAAGTTCGACGTCCAGTTAGTATTATAGGTCCATGAGCTATAACACAACCATAGACATGTCTATGATCCGAAAAGCGAGTGATATCATAACACCCGTCCATAACACCCGCTAATAAAAATACCTAGGAATTATGAAATTGCTTACAACAAAATGAATAAAAAGTAGGATCGATCCGGAAATCTATTTCAGCCATCAAGATAACGTTCTAGCGATTCATTCCAGATTTATTTTTGGAAAACGTTACTTTTTGAAGTTGCGAAAGTACTTGATTTGATTAGTTAGAGACTCTGATTTGATTCCCGACCACAGACTACAGAGATTTGACGGTTGGGCGAAATGTTGTCAACGCTCAACTGTTCAAAATTTTTTAAATGCAGAATAATTCGAATTTTACTGAAGAAGTCGTGGATAAAGTATAGTATTCAATTCGCGGTAATGCTCAAAACACACTTGATGAATTACACCACTCGCCTGACGGCTCGTGGTGCAAAATACATCTGCGTGTGGTTTGACCTGCATTACCGCTCATAGAATAATATACTATTATCCACTCCTATAGAGTAATATGTCGATTATTAAACTAATTTCTATGTGTAATAGTAGCCATAATACAACCGTAGACATGTCTATGGACCGAAAAGCGAGTGTTTTAATAACACCCGCCCATAACACCCGCAAATAAAAATACCTAGGAAAAATGAAATTGCTTACAAAAAAAATGAATAAAAAGTAGGATCGATCGGGAACTCTATTTCAGCCATCAAGATAACGTTCTAGCGATTCATTCCAGATTTATTTTTGGAAAATGTAAATTTTTGAAGTTGCGAAAGTATTTGATTTGATTAGTTAGAGACTCTGATTTGATTCCCGACCACAGATTACAGAGGTTTGACGGTTGGACGAAATGTTGTCAACGCTTTTGACAACTGTTAAAAAATTTTTCAATGCAGATTAATTCGAATTTTACTGAAGAAGTCGTGTATAAAGTATAGTATTCAATTCGAGGTAATGCTCAAAACACTATTGATGAATTACACCACTCACCACTCGCCTGACGGCTCGTGGTGCAAAATTCATCTGCGTGTGTTTTGACCTGCATTACCGCTATTAAATTGGTATTTCCTCAGAATTCTAAAGTACTCCAACTAACAAATATGGGTACATCTTGTCAATATAGAGGGCCAAATCTTGAATTGAAATGAGATTAAATGTAGATAACATTGTCCTCTACATTTTTTGTTGAATAAACTTTTCTCTAAAACCCATGGATTTCGAGAAAAATGCATTTCAAAATATTTTTGGATTTTCACAAAACCAGGGGGAGATCACTTCGGAAATCTGGCATTAACATTTTTTTGTCCCTCTTTCGATTTATCAATTTTTGTAGGTCATTTTTTGAAAAATAAATGCTATATTAACTGTACTAATCGTCGGTTCTTGAATGTCTGAACTGCATGTTTTACTCCATCATACTGCAATACCGGCCACGCAAAACACAGACGCTGGCATGTCGTGTACCGAAAACAACAAGGATCACAATAGAATTTTTCAGACGTGCCAGACGACAAAAACATATTTTAATTACACAATTTGGCAAACTGGACGCCGGGACCATGTTATATCCTTCGATTTGTGCTATGGTGTATGGGCATCCTGCCAATGTCCCAATTATACAGTCTGCGAGTTGTGAAATAGACAGTTCCCGCATACCGAATCAGAAATAAGGTGATTCGATGTCTGCTTATCGGCCGTGAACTGGAAAATTTCCCGATAAACTATCGTTGTGTCTGTCTGGGCATATTCGAAATGCGTCAGGGGTCTATTCTCGTCCCTTACTGATCTCAAAATCTAAAATGGGCGTTTCTGAAATCAATATACATTATTACATTCATAAAACAAAGTCGGGTTTTTTAGAGCAAGGATTACTTATAGGTTTGTTCCAACTCAAGAATTGACCGTACAATGATCGTCAGGATTCTGCGCAATAGATAAAAATGTGTTCCAACTGAAAATGTATTGTTTGAGAACGGTTTCGTTTTTGTTCCATCCTGCTTCGGGACCGTGAGTGGAACGGTTTTGTGATCGTCAATTCGATCCCTGGTCTGAAGCAATTATAGTCCAGTCAAAATAGACATTCCAGTTTGCATTAATTCCCAACAAGCTGGATTTTTGTGCAGGTCTTGAATACGTCATTACAAATGATATGTCAAAAGTCCCCATCGATCCCGCTTGTGCGTTGTTTTTTATTCGAGGTCAAAGGTCACAAATTTGCGTTTTTTGCGTATATCTCTGAAACAACGAGAGCTATCGAAAAATGGTTCAGACAAAGTTTGTAGATCGTAAAATTGTCTACAAAAAATATTTTAACACTTTTTCTTGTACGATGCACTGTTCTCGAATTATGGCTATTTTAAACATAGAAAATACGAATATACACTCATACGTGGCCAGTATGCATCATCGGGTTAACCATTTGAACAGAAAATATTCCGACAAACCAACAGCAGTTTCTTGCTAATACTCACAATAAATCTCGTTTGATTTCGATGTTATGTGAAGAATTTGCAGCTGCCAATGTTGTTGTGAAACAAGCTCAAAATGACGCTGATGTCCTCATTGTTGAAACCGCAATTGAACAATTCCATAGCACCAATCCAACTATCGTTGTTGGAGAAGATGTAGATTTGTTAATAATATTAACTGCACGAACACCTAGTGATAAGATCATTTACTTTTTAAAACCTGGGAGAGCTCAAGTTCAAACGAAAATATATTCTTCACAAAGTTTAACTGCATATCCAAAATGTCAGCCTCATATATTATTCCTTCATGCGATAACTGGCTGCGATACGACATCAGCAATTTTCAAAAGAGGCAAAAATACAGTATTCAAATTGTTTGAAAAACGTGAAGACTTGATTGATAACGCAAAAGTATTTACAAATATTAACTCGTCAGCAGATGTTATCCTCACCAATGGAATTCGTGTTCTCCTTGCTATGTATGGAGCTCCAAAAAAAATGGAATCGATAGACAAGTATAGATATTTGAGTTTTGTGAAAAATACATCAATTCATCAATAAAATAGTGTTCCATTACATTCCCTCGATCAAAATATATTGTGGAGTATTCCTACTGGGGAAACCACGTTAAAAAAAAAGCGCCGTGTACACTACCTCAGAGGTGGTTCGGAAATGTGTGCATATAGTCGAAAATAAGACTTTCCTGCGCTCTAAAGTCACGATATCTCGAAAGCGATGCTTTGTAGGAGAAAAATGTTGAGATATTTTTTGTAGACAATTTTACGAACTACAAACTTTGTCTGAATCTTTTTTCGATAGCTCTCGTTGTTTCAGAGATATACGCAAAAAACGCAAATTTGTGACCTTTGACCTCGAATAAAAAACAACGCACAAGCGGGATCGATGGGGACTTTTGACATATCATTTGTAATGACGTATTCAAGGCCTCCACAAAAATCCAGCTTGTTGGGAATTAATGCAAACTGGAATCATAATTTAGTCTATTTTGACTGGACTATTACTGTTTGGACGGTTCTTGTACGGTCAAAGTTTAGACAGGCGCATAAGATCGATTACTAACAGTTTCGAGACCGTCAAATTACCGTACAAAAGTCAGCTGTTGGAACAAACATTATGACTGGCAGGATCGCGTTATGATATCCGAATGATTAGATTCGTTTTTATCGTGAATAATATAATCATCGGTTCCGTTCATGCCAATTTGTAATCAAAAAATTCAAGAAAAGCCCTGAGCATGTGCTTTTGAGGGCTCGTTCATTGTTGGAGCGATAATGCTATTACCTGAAAATTTTGTTTAGGACTTGAGATTCATCCTAAGTACAGTGGAACTTCCCTATAACGAAAGCGTTTAATCCGCTAAAAAAAAATTCGCTTTTAGTCATTTTCGCATAACTTTTCACACAAGCGTAATGGTTAGATTGAAACCAAACAGCCAGGGGTGCATTTGAAACTGTTTCAGAAGGATCTCTCTGCCCGCCGTAATGATTGAGTTTAAGGTCAGGATTTATTACGTACGTAACCTTCTTACCAATACCCATTCAAGGAGTGATGCTCTTTGAATATTTCGTTATAGAGAGAATTTACTTCGTTTTAGAGGGTGTTTTTAACATGGAATTTTGATTCAAGATGCAATGTCTTATACGAAATTCGTTATACAAAGAAATTGGTTATACAGACGTACGTTATAGGGAAATTCCACTGCATATGAATGCAAAATCTCAGCACGATCGGAATTATATTCTGGAAATTATGCAAGAAATGAAATAATATGTAAAAAATCAATAATTAAAAAAATAAAATATGTTGTTCATCTTATTAATTGGAGCTATTAGTTATTCTAAATAAATGAAAAGATTTTTCGTGTCTACTCCAAATATCAATTTAATCGAATTGGTTTGCTTCATATGTTTCGACCCTCACAAATTTAGGGACATCTTCAGGCTATTCGAAAATACAGGTAAATTCAAAAAGGAGATGTTCGATTAAATTAATATTTGGAGTAGACACGAAAAACCTTTTCATTTATTCAGAAAAAAAAAATTTCGGTTCAGATGTTGGGTTTCGTTTTGTCTGAGATATTGAGGAACAAAAATTTTGAATGGACATATTTTATGGATATTTTATGAGCGTAAATTTCTGGAAATTGTAATAATTATGTCCGATATTCTCGAGCATATAGTCAACTACCGGTTCCGACGAAAATGTACGTTCATTTCGAAGTGATAATTTTATTATATAATTTCCGAAAATCTACGCTCAAAATATCACGAACGTATACGTTCGTCGAATGAGTGACCCCGAGAATTGACACCCCTATCGTTTGAGGCTCAAAATTCAAAAATTACATAGATTTGAGCAAAACGATTTAGCACTCGTTTTAGTAGTTCCGTAATAATAACCATAGCGTTGCAGTAAAATATGGAACCGAATTCGCCTACTGGAAGTATCCATGCCCTTAAGGTGTCAATCACTATTTATAGCCTTTACCCTACTCGAAACTACTACATAGCTACATTTGTTATTCCAAATCTCCACCAGAGTGCTTATTTCCTCTCTGGAGTTCCCAATACATGCTCAGGTGTTTGACATCCTAAAGATATCATAAGCTTTTTCTCTAAAGAAGATAAATACCCAATGAACAACTCCCAACCCGCCGAATTTTCCGAATAATGCAAATCAAAATGGCAGGAGGGAGATTTGAAGCGTACAGGAGTAATTGAGCTGTCCGACAGTCTTCAAGGTACAACCGTTTCGGCTAAGAATGCTTAGGGACTTAATTAAGCAATCTTCTCCGGTAAGCCTTCTCGAATCCGAAATGCCTCTCCAAACTGGGAAATAACGAGCTATAACGGAGGGTCATGGAAGGCTTACGGGGTAATTGATTGTCTGAGACGTGCGGCTCTACCGGAAAAGTGGAAACATAGTTTTCCCATTGAATCAGTTTGAAGCGCTCACGACTTAGCGTTGAATGCCGAACTTATGTAGGTCAATTTTTTGAGATATTTCTTCAAAATTTCTTTTCCGCCAAACTCGAAACTAAAAGTGATTTTAATGTGTACGAAATTGATCATTTATGACCTATTTTAATGCTCAATTTAGTCTATTTTAATGTGGAATCCTCATGGCAAACTTCCGTTCACAAAGTATTCAGAAACACTACGAGAAATGTCAAAACTCTACTGGAACATAGATATAGTCCGTTCACGAAAGGTCGAGCCGTCGGTTGGCCATGACAATTTGTATATTAAAAGTACAGGTTATGTTGTTTATTTTCTTGTTAGATTAATACGCAATGTGGTCAATATTGCATAGAGTTCTCTGATAACTCGGAAGCCCGTTGCACGAGGCCGGGTACATTCGGCGACGTTGACATTATTTTACGTTATGACAGCAAATACTACAAAAACTTAAACGAACGCCTACTATGCGCTCAAACTTCCGTGAACGGACTATACATAGAAATTTTATTAGGGGAAACCCTGGATAGATGCCCCACATTTTAAATTGCCTCATATTTTTTAAAATATTCATTTTATATGAGTAATTTCTATGAATGTAGTTAGCCCCATTATTTGATTTGAAATACTGAAACTTTTCTCTGACATAGCAATCCCAAATTTCCCAAAAATTTGATTTTTGTAGAAGCCTTTTTTGGGGGATAGATGCCTACAAGTATGGATAGTTGCCCCACCATGAAAATACTGGGAGGGATAGATGCTCTTCAAACCAAAAAACCAACTAAATACAATGAGATTTTCTTTGCTTAAAACAACAACTTTATCTACGCAACATGAATCGAAATAACAACAATTGTGCATTTTTAATTGAATTTCAAAAGCTATATTAAACGAAAAGCTGCATTCTTCATTCTCCTTACTGACAGAAAGCATTATTTCACACATTCATGATAAGTTAATGAAATAATAAGTCTCAACAAAAATGATCAGGAATCAAGTTTAAAATCAAAATAACACAATGAATCGAAAATCTGCTTAGTAGATGAGGTTTTTGTTTAGATGACCTAAGGGGCACCTATACCTCAAAAGATCAGGACAACTATCCTTTTTGATAGGGATAGATGCCCATGAGTTTTTTCAATAAATTGAGAAGAACACAAAAAATATTTGTACTCAGATGTACACTCAATGAAACACTGTATTGACGTAATAAAAAAAATTACTGAATTTATTACCACTTCAAAAGTTATACAGCGGCAAATACCTACCTCTAAAAGTTTGGCATGTTTGTGAAGTTCGCTGCTGAGATGATCGCACACACTAGCGAAAAACGGCTTCACTTTACAATAACCCTTACAAAACTAAGGTCCAGGGTGACTGTAGCAGCTACTTATAAAATTAATTTTTTGATACGTGTTTCGGAAGTTAGGTATTTTGAAAATGGGGCATCTATCCAACTGGAGCATCTATCCGGGTTTTACCCTATGTCAAATGTAAGTCTTGTGCAAAATGGAAATGAATTTCAATCAAGAATTCATTCACAATTCATATTGATAGCTGTCTAAAAATTGGCCATTTTTTTCAACATAACAGTTGATTTTCCGCATAAACGATCTACATTGGAGCTCATGACGATATGACATGGCGGTTCAAATGGGCTCTGAAAAACCGTACTTTCTCCATCAGCGTATATAAGTTTGAAGAAAAACACCCGCTAAACCTTAACCATCAACCTTTACCTAGCAAGACATAACTTATTATGATTTGAAAATGCAAGCTGTTTTTCGTACGAAAGAGGTTCCAGAGATATCACCAAAAAAGATTCTTTTCTCAATTTCAAAGCCCTATATGTATATCGAAAACGGTGCATTTCTGAGTATAAGTTAATAGAATCTTCTGTTCATATTTTTGTACGTGCTATAAGATCCTGAAGTTTGTCGCGCCTATTCACTAACACCCTGTATCTTTTGGAGATGAATGTCAACAAAATATGATTATATTTTGCTACTCAATGCGAGTCCAGAAAGATGAAATTCTTCAATTGACTTTCAAAAAATAAACGGAAGAATGCAGCCTGGTTGGAAAACTAATTGATAGGATGATGGTTCAAATTGAAAATAGGCTAAACTATCACGAAGTTCATGAAATGCATTTTACTAGTCGTTGAATTTTTTCTTGAGGATTTCAATGGACCTCAAAGAACTCAGAGAAAAACTCGATATTAACATTTCAAGTTGAAAGAAGTATTTGTTCACAAAGTTAGAGAGTTATGTTTCAATGTTATAATGGTGCTGGTAATGATATAAATTGAAAAAGTGAACAATTTATTTTCTTAATGTCCCAGTTATTATCATCACCAAAACAATTATCCCTAATGCTTGAAAATTGACGGTTTGATGACCAAGTTTGAACCATTAGAATTATCTTTTGTTCTGTCAATGTAATTTGACTTCTCCTAATGGTAAGATAATAAAAAAAAACTTCATCAATCTTGGAATAATTCGAATACGAGAAAGTGGCAAATACTTATAAATATTGTGATTTTTACACTTACAAATTCTGATTGGCACAACTGTTTTCTACTGGGTGTAACTAAATAAGTGTGAAATATTTAAGGAGGTGATTCCTCATCGAAAAAAAGTCAGGATATTTCATATAAAGAAACTTCATTGGAGCATCCCTTGTTAAGAAACAGCCCCTCAAAGGGAGTACATAAAATTTGTATAACAATTTTTTTCACATGCACCAAAAAAGTTACAATATAGAAATTAACCTGACGTTTCAGCAAAAAGACACTTATTCAGTTATTTATTTGGTTTACACCATGGATGTAAGGGTGGGAAACGCAACCCCTAAAGTTTATTTCCAATGTAACTTTTTGTCTTATTATTTGTTTATCTTTCAAAAATTTATTTCCGGTAGCCTGTTTCATTCTAAACAAAAATGTCTCTTGAGTTTTTGCCCAAAATAAACGAGTTCGCAGTAAAAAATTATTTTACGAACAACTACAGAGATAGATCGTCATAAATGCAAACTGGATTTATTATTATTCTGTAGTTAGTACCTACTAGATAGATTAGTTTCTCATTTATGACGATCTATCTCTGTAGTTGTTCGTAAAATAATTTTTTACTGCAAACTGGTTTATTTTGGGCAAAAAACTCAAGAGACTTTTTTTGTTCAGAATGAAACAGGCTATCGGAAATAAGATTTTTAAATGGTAAACAAATAATAATACAAAAAGTTACATTGGAAATAAACTATAGGGGTTGCGTTTTCCACCCTTACAACCATGGGGTAAACCAAATAAATAACTGGATAAGTGTCTTTTTGCTAGTAGGAAACGTCGGGTCAATTTCAATATTGTAACTTTTTTGGTGCTTGTGAAAAAAATTGTTATAAAAATTTTATGTACTCCCTTTGAGGGGCTGTACCTTAACAAGGGATGCTAAAAGAAGTTTCTTTATATGAAAGATCCTATCTTTTTTTCGATGAGGAATCACCTCCTTAAATATGTTACACTTATTTAGTTACACCCTGTATATGAATTCACGACAATCATGTTATTTCGTGTTATTTGGTTGAATTGTTAGGTTAGTCTTCTTGCAATCATAGTGCATTAGAAAGAAAACCTTTTCACATGATTCGTACTGACTTTCACGAAAACTCAATTCGTTGATGAAATTTAATTGAAATCATTAATAATGTTTGACTCATATATTTACACATTCCCGCAGGAATATCTTACAGGTCCGCATTCCAAACGATTTCGACAATTAAACAAAATAACCAGTGCCAAAATAAGTTGCCAACATTTGCCGATTTACGCAATTGTCTAATGACGCAAAAGTGACGATATATTTATGAATGAGCTAAATTTGAATGAAACTGGAGTATTTTATCTGAGTGAAGTTTCCAATATTTCATGCTCAACACCTGAATATATTTATGCACGTTTTGGAACATCCTCAATTTTTGGGATGAGTCACATTGACGGTGTGAAACGTGTCCCGGTAAATTTTCAGACAGCCTGAATATATTCTTGCTTTATACAGAATGTTCACTAAGAGATTTTCGAAAAATGAAATTCTCTTATGGTTTCACATTCAATTCTGGAGAAGAAAAGTCTCTTGCAAAATTTTGATACAGTCGATACTTTTCTCGGAAAAAATTAAAACTTACAAGTAGTTATGATCACTGTTCATTCCATTTCATCGTATGTTCCATAGAATGAATATTCTAAGATATTGTTTATGCTCAAAATTGGTTTTGTCACTTATGCTTATTAATCGAAAGAAATTTCTATTTGTGAAATTAAAATATTACGGATATAATTTTCTTCCGGAAATTAGTAATCAAACTTTCAGAAAGATTTATAGAACATCTTTATCTCCTGTCATAGACATACAATATCTTAGAATATTCATTCTATGGAACACTTATCGGTGATCATAACTGCTTGTAATTTTTTTTTCCGAGAAAAGTATCGACTGTAACCTCGACTGTAACGAAATTTTGCAGGAGACTTTTTTCTACAGAATTGAATGAACCATAAGAGAATTCTATTTTTCGAAAATCTATCGAACAAATATCATAGGGGTTATTATTTTCAACCCCTAATAACAATAATAATAATCAACATAAGAACTGTTTTCAAAACACAAAATGATTTGAGATCCATTCTAACCAGAACGAAACCAATGAATGAGCCACAATATTCTCTGTTTATGTGGAAAATCTTATACAGGAGAGACATCATGATCTTTAGAGATATACCGATTTGGAAATTCACATCGAAAACATACGATATACAAGGCATCAGACAGAGAATTCTTCCGTCCAGTTGCACAGATGAATAGGCGAGATAATCAAGTGCGATAACTGAATGAATTCAACTGTCTCACTGCATTAATCTAGTCTTGTCTCTCTCTTATCCCAGTATGGTAGGGAACCCGCACTGCACGTAAAGAATTTTTAATTTGTCAGGCTGCCCGTAATACGCGATTCAAGTATTTACTGTTGCCTACCATACTAGAGAATACGCTCCTCTAAACGATAAGAGAGAGACAAGACTATAATAATGAAGTGAGACAACTGAATTCAGTGTGTTACAGCTAGTGATTGTCTCGACTATTCATCTGTGCAACTCATAGACTTATGAAAGAATGGACAGGACGTGTGAGAGAGAACATTGACTTCAGAATAAGATAGAGTACCTAATATTAGTGCGAAGCACAGAACATATAATAAAAACATTGAATCGCATTAGGTATTTTTATGTTCTGTCAGTTTTTCAACATTATGACAGATAGATACTGTGAAGGATGGAGTAATATTAGTTTAGTTTAGTCTATGCACCACACTAATATTACTCCATCCTTCACAGTATCTCTCTCTCTTATGTTGGAATCACGAAACGTAGAGTAAAAGTCACGTGACGCCCTGTCCATTCTTTTCTATGTCTATGGTGCAACTGGAGGGAAGAATTCTCTGTCTGTTGCATTGTATATCGTATATTTCAGATGTGAATTTCCAAACCTGAATATATTCTTTTGAACTGAGAGCTAAAAAATACAATACATGAAACAAAAAAGTCCCTAGCTGAGATTGGTGCAAAACGAGGTACCATACTATTCTGTCGTATGATACCAGAGCACAGGGAAAAACCTCAGTAGAAAAAACCCTGCCTCGCCGTTTTTACAAAATTGAAACTTACAACTGTTCGAATAAATACCTTCAATATTCAGATACAAAATCCATAATTCTTGCTCTTGGGCCAGGAGGGTGTTTTAAACCAGGTCTGGCGTTCCAAGTGATGATTTTCGAATCTTCTGTTCTTCTAAGACCGCTACAGGACCCTACTGAAGGGTAAACTATCCCCCCTAGATTTAAATAGTGGTATTTCATCTTAAATATCGAATTTAATTTCGGAATAATGATAAAAAACGTGTGACAAACTTATGTAAAAATGACATAAGATAAGAAAACGGGAAGATAAGAACAACATCAAAAATAGAGACATCACAAATCGCTGATCATGTATGTTCAAATAGCAGAGATCATATGATAAACTTGAACAACACAAAGATCCTAATGACGGAACCTGATAATTATAAAGGGAAAATTAAGGAATCCACATGTATTTTGTTAGATGAGGTAAATAATTTGGCCAATTGTTCTGTTGGAATATATCGTATTTGGAATGATTTATTGAAGAAAGACATGACATCAGAAAATTAAATAAATCAACATCTCTATGTGTTGACAACTTTAAATACACAATTTCAAAGATTTTACAAGTTTGTCTGAAGAAGGAGTCTGATTTAGACACCGAAACGTTACATTATCCTTTTCATTTATTTCCTTTTTTAGTTTTACGGTTAGGCAACAATTTTTTCAAAACCAATTTGCTCCTGACAAATTAATGCAAAAATTTTCGCAGGAGCATTTCATCTTAATAAAATTTTTTAATTATTTCTCACTGGGAGTGAAAACCTAAAAACTTTTTTAGAAATGCAGAATCCTCCCAGATTATATTTCAATCGATATTTGTTCAATTTTGTCTTTCTGTTATGGTATGAACATCATCCGATGTAAAATTGTAATTGAGATCATCAATTTAATTTCTTCACATATCAATATTTATGTGAATACGATAGTATCTATTTTCATGTATAATAACTGACTGAAATCAAATCAGGAACAACGAATTTATATTTGAAGTAAAAATCAATTTTCGATATCAATTGGCACTTCTGATCCCAGCTTGTTTTCATTGTTACAGTGAGCCAATTATGAGGACCTTGACACTCACTTGAATTCCGATAGCGCAATCACTGGTAAGTTCGAAAATGTGCTATTATATAACGTATAAACACTTTTATTTACAATACACACGTATTCGTCTCGGGTACACAGTTTTGGGTATTAATTGATAACCATTAATTTTCAAGGTCGAAATTCGCGAACTGAATGTCAAATACTAGTTTTTTTCAGAGGTGGATCATCGCATGTTAATTTATTTAGCAATAAGCATCTTTGGATGTTCATTAGTCACACTTCGACAGAGACGAGTTTGGCATCAAGTCAGCTAATATAATTGACCTGTCGGATGTTTTGGTTTGATTACTGTAATTGTTTTATTTTCATTAGAAAACTATTTCAGCGGATGAGGTTAAACGGTTTGTTTTGCTCGTTCGAAAATTCGTTTTTATTTTTTGAGCGCTCGTTCTACTTAAACGAGTGCTATATCGTCTTTCTAGAAAACTTTTTAGGTTTTCACTCCCAGTCTCTGAAACAGAAATAATAAAAAAAATGTAATTAAGATGAAATGCTCCATCGAAAATCTTTGTCAGGAGAAAACTGTTGCCTAACAGTAAAACATCATCATTTTTATTCATTTCCTTTTTTAGTTTTTCTGTTGTTCTGCAACAATTTTTTCAAAACCAATTTGCTCCTGACAAATTAGTGCAAAGATTTTTGATGGAGCATTTCATCTTAATTACATTTTTTTTTATTATTTCTGTTTCAGAGACTGATTACATTTTTTATTATTTCTGTTTCAGTCTCTGAAACAGAAATAATCAAAAAAAAATTTAATTAAGATGAAATGCTCCATCAAAAATCTTCGCACTAATTTGTCAGGAGCAAATTGGTTTTGAAAAAATTGTTGCAGAACAACAGAAAAACTAAAGAAGGAAATTAATAAAAATGATAATGCTTTACTGTTAGGCAACAGTTTTCTCCTGACAAATTAGTGCAAAGATTTTCGATGGAGCATTTCATCTTAATTGAAATTTTTTTAATTATTTCTGTTTTAGAGACTGGGAGTGAAAACCTAAAAAGTTTTCTAGAAATGCAGAATCCTCCCAGATTTTATTTCAATCGATATCTATATCAAATGTCTGTAATTTTCATATTTTGAGCCGGAAATGGTCTCGAACGATAGAGTTCGACTATTTCATGAAGAATCTCAATTCTGTCCGTGGGGCCGGCCGTTGGCACAATAACATTCGAAGGGATTGTCCTAGAGACTTGAAATTTTCAGGGTGAGTTCGGGTCCCAAATTCCTCGGTTAAGTTCGTTAACCAGTCAAATCGTACAGGGTGTTCCATAAAATATGGTCATTCAAAATTTTTGTTCCCCAATAGAGAAAACGAAATCAATCGAAATGAAATGTTGCGGTCGAATGCAAGATGCTCATAATAAGCCTCATGCAAAATTTTGTGGCCATAATGTGAACAGAACCATAAAATATTCAATTGGAATATTGAAAATAAAAATCTTTATATTTCCATAACGGGATATCATACGAGTATTATTCATTTATGACCTCACCCCCTGGATTGTATCTTATATTGGATTCTGTATTTTTATTTGAAAAATAATTTAAAATTGAAGTCTTGATAAATGGTCTCAGATATTATTCCTTAGTTTCAAATTTCTGTTCGAAATAAATCTAAGCTCTCTATTGTATGCAAGCCGAGCATTGAAATGGAAGCTTCATTTGCCACTGTCACAATTATTACAAAACTTTCGTTCACTGCGCGTGCGGTAAAAAATGTGTCCTGGTTGTTTGGGAAATCTTAAATTGAGTTTGTTTCGAAGTCATTGAAACTGTCGGCACTTGTTTCAGACAAGCTATTCTCTACTGGATATGGTATATACTGTCTAGTTTATTTCTTTGAGGGAGACATTACAAGCCAGACTTTGAAAGTACCTTACTTGTTTCAGTATTTTTGCTCACAATTATTCGAGTTGAATACCGGCTTGAATTTTGCAGTAATTTACAGAATATCAACTGGGCTAAATATTTTCAAGGGGTTGAAACTAAGACTCCTTATCGCTGCTTATATTGTTCCATTCATTGCACTCTCATCTAAATGAAACTTATAGTTTGATTGAATCGATAAATTATTTGATTCCTTTCACTTCACCCTAAAAACGCAGTTTTTCATCCGTCACTGCTCATTTGGTTACTGAGAAATGGCTGCATACTTCACTCCAGAATTTAATTGACATTTCCAGTTGTTTCAGAAATAATTCAACACTGAACCCCATAAAATCATAGCGATAATCCGTTTTTGTTTCGTAGTCAGGGGTGCTATTCTTGACATCGTTCGCAACTTTGCGCATACGCACACTTGCGAACGGCTATTTGCGCACTAGGAACGGTATTCTTGAGCACTGTTCGCAATGATGAACGAACGTAACCATTCGCAACTTCATTTGAACGCGGCAACAATGTAAAACTTGGATTAAATGCAACACAGAATACACGAACAGCATCCTGCGCTGATGAAATCGCCGGAGGCTATTAGCAAACAACCGTTTACTTATGTGAATAGTCGTTAAATTTTGAATTTGAAATAGGCTTGTAGAGGTTATTTTCATTTATATTTGTGATACTCGAGATTGCAATTTATAATGGAAGGACCAAGACAGTAGAAGTACAGAGCAAACATAGTTATTGTTAAAATTAATGAAGAAAATTTCGAAAGATTGTCCGGATTCTCCAAGAAAAATGTGCAAATTTTGTAATGAATACTCAAATATAGTTGTGTAGCCGGTGTATTGAAAGAAAGGACATCTTATTAGAGAAATATGCAAACAATCATAAATTCTCCATAATTTTCAGACAAAGCATGACATACATAAATGCTGAATTATGCTAAGAAATAGAAAAAGAAATCTCTGAACACGCTCAAAAGTACTTCATGTTTCAATAAAAAATATCGATTCGAAGAACCTTCGATATCGTTATTAAGAACATTTGCACAAATTGATGATCAACTTTCACAAGATTGTATCTTTGCATCGGTTTTTAATGATTTCACAAATGCTAACATATATTCCAAATCGTCCATTAACCATGTCAACCCTTAAATATGTCACTACTTAAATCTCCATCTTATTTCTGGCACGAAAAAGGCACTTCATTTCGTATTTGGTTGTCAAAATTATGGATTCAACATTCATAGAACTCGTAAAATATGACTCATGTCGATGGTTGCGCCGTACGCACGGCTACTGCGGACGCTCAAGACCGTCCGTTGCAAAATGCGAACATTGCGAACGTTCGCACGGTATTCGAACGGTCAAGAATACCAAAACGTCCCTTCCATTCGCAAAGTCGGGAGTTGCGCACGACCCTGAAACTTACGAACGGTCAAGAATAGCACCCCAGGTTTTCGAGAAAAAAATTATTTAAATCGCAAAAATAAGCTAGGGAATTTAAACGATCTGAATTGCCGGTTGAGTGTGACGTATACGTTAGCATTCATTTCATTGGTTGTATGTTCAATCATAGTTCATTCACAACGGTGCCAACTGGCCACTGTGTTGTGAATCTTCATCCCCACTAATTATGCTGAATGAATGAATTTTCAATATTTAATTAAATATAGTGAGTCTCAATCAGAGTAATAAACTAGAAACAGAAAGGTCATCTTGGCATATCGCACAGTAAATGACAGTTTTATAACAATTTATTGTGACAGTGACAGATTGGGTGGCAAATGAAGCATCGATGACAATAGGCGCATTCAGCAGAGGGAACTGTTACGCAACTGTTACCAAAAGCGAGCATCATTTTTGAACGCTACCAAAAATGGCGTCCGCTCCCCAACATATTTGAGTCCGTTCACGAAAGTTTGAGCTGTCGGTAGGCCATGGAAATTTGGCATATTCCACTGTGTATATTAAAATTTTAGGTTATGTTCTTCATTCTTTTGTCAGATTGATACGCAATGTTGTCAATATTGCATAGAGTTTTTTGATAACTCGCAAACTCGTCGGACGAGGCCGGGTACATTCGGCAACGTTGACTTTATTTTACTCTATGACAGCAAATACTACCAACTTCAGATAAATAAACAAACGCCTACTATGCTCTCATACTTTCGTGAACGGACTATAGAGGTAGCGAAGCGTAGAGCAGAAAGAGCATAAAGTATGGGTAACTGCTCACTGCTCGATCTGTATAAAATAGATAGGTACAGTCGACTCTCGATAATTTGAAACTCAAGGGACCAACGAAAAAGTTCAAATTACCAAGAGTTCAAAATAAGAAGAGTTCAAATAAACAAGAGAGAGTAAGGATGAAATTCAAATAAACAAGAGTTTGATTAGAAGTACATACATACTAATGATATTGGATATGTGAATATGTATTATAATCTACATACATGATCTGTATGTGTATTTTTATGAGTATTTCATTTCGAAAAGTAGTCCGTAATTTTCATTTGAGTTAGTGACTTCCATCTAGCATTGTCCAGGGGTTTTTCTATAATGTGGAGAGCTGAGAAGAAATCATCGTTTGTTTCTGCCCTGAGGGCATAAACAAACGAGAGCCAGCCCTCACTCGCTGAAAATTCTTTAACTCCGGGAGCTTGAGCGAAAGACTTGGAGGTTTCATTTTGAAGGAAAAAGCCAAGTCTTTCGCTCAAAATGAAACCGCCAATGGGAACATTGTTTCCTCTACACTGCCGAATCCACTGAAGTAAGGACTCCTCCAGACGAGGAAATTCAGCTTGATGAAGCCTTTTTCTTCCTACACTAAAGACACTTCCAGTGATTCGTTCCTTATTCTTTAAATCGTGGACAATGTTGATGGTAAAATGTCGAACTGTTTCGCAACATCTTTTTTCAATGTTCCAATTTCCACCGCTTCGATAACACGTCTTTTCTCATCGATTGAAAGAGACTTATTCTTTCTTCCACGCATTTTTAATCTGAAGATTCGAAAACCGGTTTAGTTCGACGCAATTTTAAGGAAGTCTGCGCAAACTCAATAACGACAAGTGGGTGCAAGCTAAAACTAATCACAGAAGGGTGGGGACTTCAAATTATAGAGTGTTTGGGTGCTTTGACTTCAAATTAAAGAGTGTTATTGAGCAAGATGCTACAGGTACAACTTCAAATTATCGAAGGGGTCAGAAAACGTTCATTTTTTTCAAATTATCAAGTGTTTCTGAAGGGACCCGGAATGAACTTCAAATTATCGAGAGATTCAATTTATGGAGTGTCAAATTATCGAGAGTCTACTGTACTTAAAATTGTATGAGATTTCTTTCAACCGCAAACTCCAATTCGAGGAATAGTATTGAAAATTATTTATTTGAAAAAAAAACTGAGAATCATATGGAATACCAAAGTTTTTGTTGTTTGTGGCATTTACCATTCATAATAAAGAACACCAGCTTCATCTTCTGATGAATTATGATATCCCCCAGTAAGTACGTTCGTTTAGACATCTCGGCTATGTTTCACGGACTGCAGTTTTCTAAATCTTCGACCACAGCATGTAGGAGGTTAGTGACCGGGAAGTGAGACACCGATAGTAAATATGAGAAGTATGGGGGATATTTACCGCCTGTGCCTTTCGACTTCCACTATCTGGCGATAAATTTCCGGCTTCAGCACCGGGTGCAGCAGAACACGAAATCAGCTGCTGATGCCGTTAACGAAATGGGGTGGGGCAACCAACGATGGGGCGGCACGAAAATTCGGTCTGAAACGATGAGTTTATAACGGAGGAAAAGCCAATTTTTCCGCTGGGGTTTATTGTTTCCCAGACGGAACGTATTATGTTATTTACTACACATGCAAGTTTTCCACGGTCATTTATTAGGCGTATTGCAGCAGTAACGTGTTTTATTCGAAAGGGTGGGTATTTTGTGGAACAAAGCTGTGAATTTCGTTTATGAGCTTCTTCATAAACTCTGTTAGATTCATTGAAGAAGAATTCAAGGCCAAATTCTGCTGCATGTCCGTCTGTAAACAATTCAACTTTCGAACGATATGAATTGGATAATTTAATTTATTTGTTTCTCATTTGTAAACGTCAGTTTCCAAAAACACAATATTAATCAAGAAAGTTTATTTTATCAAGTCACTAACTTGTAAAACTGACAGTTGACTTGTAAAATTTTTACAAGTTAGTAGTATTATTTACATTGAGAGTTGTCAAGTACTTGCTTCTAATTTCATTCATCCCTCTAATTTCCGAGTTCCTGGAACAAATGTATTTCTCAATAAACGTTCTCAAACTATTCGAAAACGATATTCGTACCTTGTTTTATTCGTATCTATTTGTTTTCCTTTTCAAAATTGCAAGTATCCTAGAGGTTTTTTGACCTGTAAACTCACTGACAGTTTCACGTACTCGCTTCTAATTTCATTCATTCTTCTAATTTCATCGTTTCTGGAACAAATATTTTTAGTAATAAACGTTATAAAAGTATTTAAAACGATATTCATGCCTTGTTTCATTTGGATCTGGCCTTTTTCGTCAGAAATGAGCAAATATTCTCGAAGGACTTCCCTCTCGTAAAGCCACTGACAGTTGTCATAATTTTCCGATGTCATGAGTAATCATAAATAATGCATAGCTTACGACATTTGCGACAAATTCTTGAAATTTTTTTGGAATTTATCTAACCTTTTTACAGATGAGAAACAAATAAAATATAAAACAATACACGCAAGGTAACGTGTTTTACTGGCTCAAGGAGGTAACTGACTCGCCTGCGGCTCGTCAATTATATCCTCCATTCGCCAGTAAAAACCCTCTTACCTTGCTAGTAATGTTATATACTATTCCAGGGTAGGTGTAGAATAGTAATATCTCGTCGCTGAGTTTGTATGAAGGCTCACTCGGTCGAACAATTTCCGAGATGTTATGCTTTGCAATTTTTTTCGAATATTATCGAATAGAAATGCGATCTGGTGGATATTTTCTCCATTCATGATCTATAATTCTGATCCCAATTGTAGGGATACTCATTGCAAGGAAAATAATGAATTAATTCAAAATAATATTTGCCAGGACTATCATAGCGAATAGACTAAAACTTGATATTTGAGTGACAGTTTGAGTGAAACTCTCAGTGACAATATTCTTGGACGTTCAACTGTTGTAAACAACAGTGGCGGATCTAGCTATCGAAAAGAGGGGAATTACGGTGTCAGGTAGATTACATACCCGCCAATTGATTTTTTAGAAACAAATCAACACCCCCAAAATGAAATTCTGATGAGTTCTTACACAAACAAGAAGTTTGGGGAATAGTTTTTCAAATACCTAAATAAGTCAATATTAATCAGTGAATTGGGACTTGAAATGGACAAATTATTCTCCCAAAATTCAGATTTTTTTCAATATTGGAACTAATTACTCTCTAATATTCACTTAAATATGATGAGCAACTAGAAAAAACGAAAACAGAATAAATGTTTACGAACATTCAAATTCAATTCTAGGGTTCGTCCAATCCAGGGGGGGGTCATGACCCCCCATTATTACCCCCCCCCTTGGATCCGCGCTTAGTAAACAACTACAAGTCAAAAATTTTTGCAGCAGAACACAAAATCAGCTGCTGATGCCGTTAACGAAATGGGGTGGGGCATCCAACGATGGGGAGGCACGAAAATTCGGTCTGAAACGAGTTTATAACGGAGGAAAAGCCAATTTTTCCCAGACGGAACGTATTATGTTATTTACTACACATGCAAGTTTTCCACGGTCATTTATTAGGCGTATTGCAGCAGTAACGTGTTTTATTCGAAAGGGTGGGTATTTTGTGGAACAAAGCTGTAAATTTCGTTTTATGCGGTTCTTCCTGAAGAATCATGGTGAAAGAAAACTTATATTTTCATGTCTCAAACCTATTGTAATTTTCTGATTCAAAATATTATTTTTTTCATATTGAATTGAAATCGAAAATTCTCATGCCAAAATATCAGCGTTTTTGGAAAAATTTGTGGGGTTTTTGTTCGTTGAAATCAATTTTTTCATATTGTCTGAAAAAATATACATTACAATGGTGAATGTTCCCAGAAAATGCAAAGAACATTCGGCATAAATTTGTGCATTCTAAACCTTGTTTTCGACAACCAATTTTCAAAATGTTACGTGCAGTAGAGTCATTCGAATTTCCTGAAAACAATCACTATAGTATTTTGACGGAAAAAACCCACAGTTATTTTCAAAAACGCATTTTATGTGGACGTGACAACTTTCTCTTGAAAATTAGACAGTCAATATATGAGGTGAAAAATAAAAATATTGTTATTTACAAAAATTATAGTATATTTGAGATTAATTAAGATTGGTTTTTAACCAAATTTCGTGACGAGTTTTGTTTGTAAAAGAAATAATTAAGAACCGAAAACCTGGATTTTTTAATTTTTCTCATGAATTCTTAGGTTACCTCAAGTAAGTGTATTTCCTACTCGATTTCCTACAACTTCACCATTCAAAATCTTCCTATGGCATTTCTGACAGAAATCAAAATGAAACGTTTGTCGCCCTAAAAAACCGCTACCTCTCGTGAACTCAGGTCATCGATAGTTATTTAATAAACCAGATCATTAAAGACAGCGACAAACGGTCAAGAAATTTTAATTGTTCGAGACCATTAGTCGCTCGATTATTAACCGAGTCGATTACAAGATTTTTCCGAGATCTCAATATGAATCGCTTATGAATTCTTGATTGAAATACATTCTCATTTTGTACAAGACTTACATTTGACATAATAAAATTTCTATGTATCTACATTCCAGTAGAGTTTTTACATTTTCTGGTAGTGCTTTTGATTTCTTTTCTTTGCCATGGGGATTGCACATTAAAATAGCATAAATTGAGCATTGAAATGGGTCATTAATGATCAATTTTCGTACATAAAATTACCCTCCATTTTGAGATCGACGGAAAATTTATTTTTCCTTTCATTGTCGTTGCCTCTTTCCACTGAGTTTCATTCTACTATAATTTTTTGTGGTTTCGTAAATTATCGAACCGGGACCATATTTTCTTTCAAAATAAATACAATACGATCGTTACCCAATTTGGGGATATTGCCGAACCAAATTAATTCAGTACAGAAAAGATGGTATACCTTCTGGCATCCGGTGTACCTATGATAAAATTTCAAATTGGATTTTATCGATTATTTATACAACGGTCGATAACCCCACCTTGCAACTTCCGTTCGAGTTAAAATTAGAATCGAGCAGAAAGCTACATTGTATTTTTTATACAGGGAAAACAGTGACAGAATGGAGACTGTATCGAATTACATCAACAATAGGGCCGTGTTTTCACCGACATTTGACTCGATTGTTGTTGTGAATGAAATAGCAGACTTCGATGTTAAATTTCATGTCCTGTTACTACCGTTTGATAGGCAGGGGACACCTACTATCGTAGCATTTAGAGGAGAATTGTTAATAGATTTTATTTGTTGATAGAAGCGACAGTAGCATCACGTGCTCTTCGTTTTTTTACTAAACCACTGCTCGAAAGAATCGACAAACCCTTATCCCTAAATGGGTTTATAGCGCCCTTTTATCGTGGTTTGCGTTTTAAAGCACCAATTGTACAATAACATGTGTATAATAATACGGATAGATTTCTCTCAGCGTTAAGACCGAATTATAATGATGTTCATATTTCTGATTGGCAATCTATTAACTCGAAAAAATGTAAAAGTATGATAGGATCTCTTCACTTATATTTCGTGACAAAAATAGGTGAAGGATTATCATGAAGAGATTTCCAATGAGAGGTGTTATTTTGAATAGCCCGCTATTTCGGTAGATGTCACGTTGAAGCTGTCATTCTTTGATATTTGATACTTGATACTATAGAAACTACGCCATTAATAAAAATGGAACGATACACGCTCCAAGAACCTATTGAAATTATTAAAATTCACTAAAATGGTGAAAATTTGACAGAGACGGTTCGTAAAACTCGAACATTTTTGGGTCGTCGTGAAGCACCTTTGTCGTACCGCAATTAAGAAGATTTGTCCATTCCTCGTCGTTCTTTGGAATTAGGCATTCCACAAACGTCATTACACCGTATTTTGCATAAAGATTTGGGTCTTAAGGCTTATAAAGTTCAGCACAAGAACTCAAGCCGGCCGATAATCAACAACGTCGTGTCTTTCCTGATTGGGTCGTTGAAATGCATGAAAATGATCTGGAATTCCATCGAAAAATCATCTTGAGTGATGAGGCCCATTTCCACCTCGGTGGTTTCATCAACAAGAAAAATTGTCGCATCTGGGCCTCGGAAAACCCAAGTGTTATTGTTGAAAAGCCTCTCTATCCTCAACGTGTGACTGTTTGGTGCGGTTTATGGTCTGGCGGAGTCATTAGACCTTACTTTTTCGAAAATGAAGCTGGAGGAACAGTTACGGTGATTTTTTATGGCCGAAATTGGATAGTATTGATCTGGACAACGTTTTCTTTCAATAAGACGGCGCTACGTGCCACACAAGCAACGAAACCATTGATCTTTTGCGGGAAAAGTTTCCGGACCGTTATCTCTCGAAGAGGTGATCACAATTGGCCAACGAGATCTTGTGATTTAACCTCAAAGATGGAGTTCGTAAGGCTATCGAGGACATAGGGCGGCAACTTTGCGATTTGGTTATGGAAAATTTCATTAATTCCTGTGAGGGTGGTCGTGCTGGTCATTTGCCTGATGTTATTTTCCACTATTAACGGCATAACTTCTTTTTTATAATGAAATAAACATCCGATCATTTATATTGAAAATGGTATATTTCTTTGAATATCAAAATAACACCTCTTATTAGAAAATCCTTTATAAAACTCTTTTAAACATAAGAAAAGAAAATTCAGTAAAAACAACGTGCTAGAGTTCAGCCTAAAACTCTATAATTTTCTAATCAAAAACTCGAACATTTTTCAATCTCTCCATGATATTTTTTAAATATTGAGACGAAATGAGAGCAACATTAAATTTTTACAGGGAAAACAGTGACAGAATGGAAACTGTATCGAATTACCTCAACAATAGGTCCGTGTTTTCACCGACATTTGACTCAATTGTTGTTGTGAATGAAATAGCAAACTTCGATGTTTAATTTCATGTTCTATTACTACCGTTTGATAGGCACGAGACACCTACTATCCAAGCATTTAGCGGTGAAATGTTAATAGATTGTATTTGTTGATGAAAGCGATAGTAGCATCACGTGCTTTGGAAAATTTGACGGCACATGATTTAATTCGAATAAATGTTTCCTTATGTACACAAAATAATTCGAATAGCAAACAAATATCTCGTTTTTTGGCTAAACCAATTCTCGAAAACTTCAAAGGAAATTCGAAGCCCTTCAACGTGACTTATCATCCAACTATCCAATCAAGTCACTAATGAGTTTTTCAGGCATATCGTTCCATTCTTCCTGAAGTGCCTAACTGAATTCCTGAAAAGTTGAAAGTAGGTTTTGGCAATTGAAAATTGCTCTCGCTGATTATTCTCATACGTGGTCGATTGGATTCATGTCTGGTAAGTTCGGTGCCCAGTTCATTCTCTGGATATTGTTCTTTGAAGAATGTTTCGAACCCTTCGAGAGGGGTATAATCATCCTGATAAATTATCCTCAAATTCGTTACACAGAGGAATAATGCTTGGTTAAATTATACAGGGTGTTTCTGAATTGATGGGAAAGATTTAAAGGGATGATTCCTCAGAATATTTTATGAAAAAAAGTTCCCATAGATGTAGTTTCGGAAATGCATTGTTTCTAAGATACAGGGTGTTGAAGTTTACTTGAAAACTGATTGAAAAAGTGGTACTCCACTGAGATTTTTTGAACTTGAAATTATTTTTGAATTATTCGTTCTCTCAAGCGTTTTTTTCGTGTGGGCTCCGTTTTTATGTAAAAAAATAAAACATATTGACGTAGTATCTCTACTACATAATGTGTTGAAGTAACAACAAATACGAGTAAAGATGTTTAATTTTCTTGAATAAAAACGGCACCCCACACGAAAAGACAGCAGAGGCGATTTTGTTATCATAAATTGAACGAAGAATTCAAAAATAATTGTTATTTTAAAATATCATTGTGGCGTTCCACTTTTTTCGTTAGTTTTTAAGTAAAACTTTAACACCCTGTATCTTGGGAACAATGCATTTCCGGAACCACATTTATGGGAACTACGCCATTAATAAAAATGGAACGATACACGCTCCAAGAACCTATTGAAATTATTAAAATTCACTAAAATGGTGAAAATTTGACAGAGACGGTTCGTAAAACTCGAACATTTTTGGGTCGTCGTGAAGCACCTTTGTCGTACCGCAATTAAGAAGATTTGTCCATTCCTCGTCGTTCTTTGGAATTAGGCATTCCACAAACGTCATTACACCGTATTTTGCATAAAAATTTGGGTCTTAAGGCTTATAAAGTTCAGTTAACACAAGAACTCAAGCCGGCCGATCATCAACAACGTCGTGTCTTTGCTGATTGGGTCGTTGAAATGCATGAAAATGATCCGGAATTCCATCGAAAAATCATCTTGAGTGATGAGGCCCATTTCCACCTCGGTGGTTTCGTCAACAAGCAAAATTGTCGCATCTGGGGCTCGGAAAACCCAAGAGTTATTGTTGAAAAGCCTCTCTATCCTCAACGTGTGACTGTTTGGTGCGGTTTATGGTCCGGCGGAGTCATTGGACCTTACTTTTTCGAAAATGAAGCTGGAGGAACAGTTACGGTGATTTTTTATGGCCGAAATTGGATAGTATTGATCTGGACAACGTTTTCTTTCAATAAGACGGCGCTACGTGCCACACAAGCAACGAAACCATTGATCTTTTGCGGGAAAAGTTTCCGGACCGTTATCTCTCGAAGAGGTGATCACAATTGGCCAACGAGATCTTGTGATTTAACCTCAAAGATGGAGTTCGTAAGGCTATCGAGGACATAGGGCGGCAACTTTGCGATTTGGTTATGGAAAATTTCATTAATTCCTGTGAGGGTGGTCGTGCTGGTCATTTGCCTGATGTTATTTTCCACTATTAACGGCATAACTTCTTTTTTATAATGAAATAAACATCCGATCATTTATATTGAAAATGGTATATTTCTTTGAATATCAAAATAACACCTCTTATTAGAAAATCCTTTATAAAACTCTTTTAAACATAAGAAAAGAAAATTCAGTAAAAACAACGTGCTAGAGTTCAGCCTAAAACTCTATAATTTTCGAATCAAAAACTCGAACATTTTTCAATCTCTCCATGATATTTTTTTAAATATTGAGACGAAATGAGAGCAACATTAAATTTTTACAGGGAAAACAGTGACAGAATGGAAACTGTATCGAATTACCTCAACAATAGGTCCGTGTTTTCACCGACATTTGACTCAATTGTTGTTGTGAATGAAATAGCAAACTTCGATGTTTAATTTCATGTTCTATTACTACCGTTTGATAGGCACGAGACACCTACTATCCAAGCATTTAGCGGTGAAATGTTAATAGATTGTATTTGTTGATGAAAGCGATAGTAGCATCACGTGCTTTGGAAAATTTGACGGCACATGATTTAATTCGAATAAATGTTTCCTTATGTACACAAAATAATTCGAATAGCAAACAAATATCTCGTTTTTTGGCTAAACCAATTCTCGAAAACTTCAAAGGAAATTCGAAGCCCTTCAACGTGACTTATCATCCAACTATCCAATCAAGTCACTAATGAGTTTTTCAGGCATATCGTTCCATTCTTCCTGAAGTGCCTAACTGAATTCCTGAAAAGTTGAAAGTAGGTTTTGGCAATTGAAAATTGCTCTCGCTGATTATTCTCATACGTGGTCGATTGGATTCATGTCTGGTAAGTTCGGTGCCCAGTTCATTCTCTGGATATTGTTCTTTGAAGAATGTTTCGAACCCTTCGAGAGGGGTATAATCATCCTGATAAATTATCCTCAAATTCGTTACACAGAGGAATAATGCTTGGTTAAATTATACAGGGTATTTCTGAATTGTTGCGAAAGATTTAAAGGGATGATTCCTCAGAATATTTTATGAAAGAAAGTTCCTATAAATGTAGTTCCGGAAATGCATTGTTCCCAAGATACAGGGTGTTGAAGTTATACTTGAAAACTAACTGAAAAAGTGGTACGCCACTGAGATTTTTTGAACTTACAATTATTTTTGAATTATTCGTTAAATTTATGACGAAAAATCTCTCAAGTGTTTTTTCGTGTTGGGCTCCGTTTTTATGTAAAAAATAAAACATATTGACGTAGTATCTCTACTACATAATGTGTTGAAGTAACAACAAATACGAGTAAAGATGTTTAATTTTCTTGAATAAAAACGGCACCCCACACGAAAAGACAGCAGAGGCGATTTTGTTATCATAAATTGAACGAAGAATTCAAAAATAATTGTTATTTTAAAATATCATTGTGGCGTTCCACTTTTTTCGTTAGTTTTTAAGTAAAACTTTAACACCCTGTATCTTGGGAACAATGCATTTCCGGAACTACATTTATGGGAACTTTCTTTCATAAAATATTCTGAGGAATCATCACCTCAAATCTTTCGCATCAATTCAGAAACACCCTGTATTTCCTGCGTAGATGGCAAAATTTTTTGTCTGGTGCATTTGATTTCGTATGTTTCCGATGGGAATTTCCCAACCTGTTTATGAAACACGCTGTACGATTTGGCTGGTTACCGAACTCAACCGAGGCATTTGGGAACTGAACTCATCCAGAAATTTTCAAGTCTCTAGGACAATCCCTTCGAAAGTTATCATGCTAACGGCCGGCCCCACGGACAGAATTGAGTTTGACCACGGATTCTTCATCAGGGAGCCGAACCCTATGTTTGAGAGTATTTTCGCTTCAAAATCCTAAAATAACAGACATGTGGGCAAAACGATATAGCACACGTTTAGTAGAACGAGCGCTTAAAAAAAATAATAATAAAAGAGAAAAGAATAACGGTATTCTGAGTTTATGACGTCCGTCATAATGTGCTCGGCCCAGCCTGTAATTTTCCGAAAAAAAATCTCGTCATATTTCGTAATTAATTCATTTTGGAGGAGTATCCATCGAAGAAATTATCATTATCGATTTTCGTCCCGACTTGGGTGCATGTTGGAACTAATACCATCATAATACCTGAACGAATAGAACCCCTGGGAGTGGAGTTCAATTTCATAAAGCTCCCAGGCAGCTCAAATTGAGAATCTATTTACCTTTCCGATGAAATGATTAAAATTCGTGAAGGTAATTTGCCGGTTTTAATTTCCCTAGTTGATCGCCTCTTTTTCGGCAATTTCTTCAGTTCGACAATTATTAATAGGCGTTTGAAGAAAATCGTTCATTAAATACTTCATTGTTTTACTACTAGTAGCGGATGGGGTACGAAAAAATTCAAGAAAAGACCTGAGCAAGAGCTTTTGAGCGCTCGTTCTTTGGTGGAGCAGTAAGACTATTAACTAACTATTGATACTAAACATATTAAATTAGAAATTATTCGAAAAATGAAATACGTAAAAAATAAATAATTACAAAAATTAAATTCTATTGTACTGATGATGCGATCCTCTCAAAATTTTGCATAAGTTTTGATTCACAAAATAAATTTCACTTAAATCGGATATTATGGAAATAGGAAATTTCTTCCTTTCGATAATCCAATTCAATTTTCTATGGTTCTGTTCACACTATGGGCACCAAATTTTGCATGAAGCTTATTATGAGTATATATATATATATATGGCCGCAACATTTCATTTCGATGGGTTTCGTTTTGTCTGAGATATTGAGAAACAAAATTCTTTAATGGCTATATTTTATAAAACACCCTGTACGACTTAACCTAGCCATTTGCGAACCGAACATACCCTGAAAATTTCAAGTTTCTAGGACAATCTCTTCGAAAGTTATTGTGCTAACGGACGGCCCCACGGACGGAATTGAATTTGACCACGAATTCATCATCAGGGAGTAGAATCTTATAGTTTTAGGTCATTTTCGGCTCAAAATTCGAAAATTACAGACATTTGGGCAAAACGATATAGCACTCGTTTGAAGAGAACGAGCGTTCAAAAAAAGAAAGCTCCTTAATGATGAATTTATTATCGCAATAAATCAAAACGTTGGGATAAGTCTATAGCATAGACAAACTAAAAAATTAGATGAGCCACTCGTATATTCCGCGCCATCTGTCAGAGGAGGAGACTAATACACGAAAAAATTATTTTCAATTTGATAGTTAGATGTCGTTGCATTCATGAAAATCCTATCGAGAAAATAGTTAGTATGTAAAATCATTATTATCAAAAAACCTTTGAATTGTCAACTGACACAAGGAGTGGTTTGACACGTTCTTTTTGAAATATAATAAATTTCGATATGCCTGCAAGAGTGAAGACGTGCTGTGTTATTGGATGTGAAAATCGAGATGCAAGAGGGTAATTATAAAATTTATATGTATTGTTATGGAATCGTGTAATTCTTATTTAATTTAATTGTAATTTCAATTTGGTTATGAAACTACACGACCCAAACAATCTCTTGAACTACTTTTTATTGAATTATGATACTCTTTTCAGGGTGGATTCTAGAGAAAAACATTTTCGTGACATTACACTATTTTATTCTTTTCTGACTGACAATTCCTTTCCATAGTAACAAACATCTTATTTTTTTTTAATATCCTGCCTACTCACATTAAAATACAAACTCTTAAAATTATAAAATTAAACCATATCAATTCCCCTCAAATTTGTTTGCATTTTGTTAAATTTTGAATATAATTTGATGAAATGGAAATAAATTTCTTATTTTAATAATACCCTACTTATATTTCTCTGGCGAGTCTTCATATAATATTAATCTCTGGAATATTTTTTTTCTTATTCTATTTGATTTTCCTATATTCATATAAGAAATTCCCCTCATTGGGTTGAAATTCCCATTAAAATTTTCATCATAATTTTTGGAATGCTGTCGATTGCGAGATGAATGATTTCTTTGTGATTCTTTTCTAGGTGTATCATAAATTTCATCAATAATTTCTAGTTCTTCATCATTTTCTGAAACTTTTCTTATTTCCATTTCTTGTTCATCAAAAAGCACCATACTAACTAACACCACACTGCAATCTGGATCAACAATATTATTGTCAGTTTTTATCACTTCTGATTCGGTTAATTGTCCTAAATCAATTTCATTAAGATTTTCATTTCCAATTTTGTTCCCCTCAGCATTATTTTGTATTTCGCTTTCTTTTTCTCTCCCATTCTTTCAAATAATTCATCCATTTTCTTTTCCATTCTTTCATCACTTTCCTCCATTTTTCTTTCCATCCTTTTCAAAGTTTCTTCCATTTTCATTTCCATTCTTTCCATTCTTTCTATTTTTTCAAATAACCTTTCCAATATATCATTTTCCATTACTAGAAATCCAGCCTCTACGTTGGGCGCCAATTGTTATGGAATCGTGTATTTCTTATTTAATTTAATTGTAATTTCAATTGGTTATGAAATTACACGAACCAAACAAACTCTTGAGCTAATTTGTATTGATTTTTTCAACTCTTTTCAGGGTGGATTCTAGAGAAAATATTTTCGTGACATTACACTATTTTATTATTTTTCTAACTGACAATTCCTTTCCATAGTAACAAACATCTTATTTTTTCATATCCTGCCTACTTACAAACTCTTAAAATCATAAAATTGAACCATATCAGTATATTCTGTTACCTATAAGAATTAAGATACTCGTAGTTTTCAAAAAAGTTTCTCATGTATTGAATAAATTTAGTCGGTAAATACTCATATTTTGTATTATTGAATTCATTATTGTTAGTTTTTGAAAATGTTTTCAATGCAATTATTAGTTTATTGATTAGATATTTATGAAATAAATCTGTATTTTCAATTGGTGATATTTCAGTTAATAAATTTTTATTCTATCCAGAATTTGATTATTGATCCTCATTTCTCGATTCCAAAAGAAAATCAGATGAAAGTTCGTTGCAGGTATTATTTTCATGAAAATAAATTTCCTCACTCAACGATAACTTGCACGAATCCATTTCTGATTTCCTTTTGGAAATTGAATTTCAAAAAACTTTTTGCCTCTTGTATATGGGTGTACCTACCTATTCAAAAGGTGCACTACAGAATTCTTTTTGAGGCAACTTTACGATACAGATTCCTCTTTCAATTGAGCTTTTTTCACGAATTAGTAATGTTGTACAAAAACAGATGGCGTTGAAGCTTGTTCTACTAGTGTCTCATCTATTCTCCGTTTAGTTAATCTATGGTCTATAGTAGATTGGCGGAATGACTACCTCTCTAGACTGCGACCAATGAGTTCTGTACGGTACCATTTTAGACTGTTAAGGGAAACCAGCTAACAATGCCGTTTCCGATCAGAGCAATCTATCGCCAAAGTTAATTTGCATCTCTGAAGACTTGTCCATCATTTTAAAAGAGTTGCTAATCGAGAATTCTTGGTCAAATTCAATTCTGCACGTGAAAGCTGCAAATTCGAGCATCGTGGAATTCCAATGTTCGGGCGCAAAGCACTTAATTTTCTTGTTGACGGAATTCAAATTACTTCGTCCTGGTTCGGACACCTCATCAATTAACTCATTAGCTCGACGATCGATTAGAATTCGACGGAAGAAGAAAGGTAACACATTCAGTCTAGAATAATCGGGGAAAATTGATCATCGTGTTGATTCAGTCTACCTCAACCTATTTAATTTTATTATGAATATCAAAATTTGGATTAATTCCAATTCATAAAGAGTGTTGAGATTCATATAAAGAGTTTTCCAATGAAAGGTGTTATTTTGAATAGCCCGCTATTTCGGTAGATGTCACGTTTGAAGCTGTCATTTTTGACCTTTGACAAGCCACCGATAGAAATGGAACGATACACGCTTCAAGAACGCATTGAAATGATTAAAATTCACTGTGAAAATTTGGCAGAGGAGGTTCGTAAAACTCGAACATTTTTGGGTCGACGTTAAGCACCTTGTCGGACCGTAATAAAGAAATTAGTGGAAAATGCGAGCTGTTGGGACAAGTTAGTGACGTGAAGAATAAAACCCGTGCACGTCGCTCAAGAACAGTCGAGAATATTGCTGCTGTAGCCGAAAGTGTTGTGTGTGTTGTGTGTTCCTCGTCATTCCAAAAACGTCATTACACCGTATTCTGCATAAAGATTTGGGTCTCAAGGGTTATAAAGTTCACACAAGCAACGAAACCGTTAACCTTTTGCGGGTAAAGTTTCCGGACCGTGTTATCTCTCGATGAGGTGATCACAATTGGCCACCGAGATCTTGTGATTTAACACCTTGCGACTTCGTCCTTTAGGGCGACGTGACAGAGAAGGTCTACGCCAATAGCCCAGCGTCTATTCAAGACCTCAAAGATGGAATTCGTGAGGCTATCGAGGACATAGGGCAGCCACTTTGCGATTTGGTTATGGAAATTTTCATTAAAAGGATATGGTGCTGTAAGCGTGGTAGTGGTGGTCATTTGCCTGATGTTATTTTCCACTATTAACGGCATAGCTTCTTCTTAATTAAATGAACATCCGATCATTTTGTATTGAAAAGTGGTATTTTCCTTTGAATATTAAACTAATACCTCTTATTGGAAAACCCTTTATTATTGAAATATTCAGTAGTACTTCTTACAGGACATGTTTTGCACTAAATATATGCTTTCGTCAGATCATAAAATAATGCGGAAATACAGAGTGTCTCATTTATAAGTGTCCACCTTTTATAAATCAACAATGAATCAGAATTTGTGAAAACGCTTAAACATGTCGATTTATGATGACAGAGGGACATGATCTGCGATACAAAGTTTGGATTGCAACCCCATCAGGAATTTTAATAGAGAAAGTTGGTTTTTGTTGCATATATTTGAACTGCAAACAATTTTTGTATCCCAGATCTGTTTTCACAAATTCTGATTCGTTGTTGAGTTATTGATACCGGATACTTAAGTGAAAATAAAAATAATAGTTTTAATCTTCTATATCCATTAATTTTTTGATTTGTTCTTGTTTTTTTTTCTAGATAGGCATGCACCATCGGAGTCTGCGCATAGGCGGCGTAGGAACCCTAGATGCCGGAGGGCTGCGCACTAGGCCCTATGACGGCAAAATTGCCGGTCTCTACGATCTCGAGGAGACCCTTGGTAGCGGCCATTTTGCCGTCGTAAAATTGGCCAGACATGTTTTCACCGGAGAGAAAGTCGCTGTCAAGGTCATCGACAAGAGCAAGCTGGACGAGATTTCCAAAGCCCACTTGTTTCAGGAGGTGAGATTTGCTAAATATACCGACCGAAATCCGTTGGCCTCGAAGTGTCCAATTCATTTTTTTCCTTGTTATTGAAAAAGATCCTTATCTGATTATTTAATGACTGTTGTTATCACTTCTGATTGGCCAACCTTAAAATCTCACAGGTCCTACCCATAAGTGTGCAAAAGTATATATTTTTAGTATGCCGTGCTCATTTGTGTAAGTCATGACAGTTGCTACTTTTCTGAAATATTCTGATTCCCATGTATTATTTTTTTCTCAGTGAAAGTCTCCAAATAGTTCTCCACAGAATCTATACTCATCAGCTTCTGTTGAGCCAATTCTCATAATGTGCTTCCTAAAGCAGCATCCACACTGTGCTGCGGTTGCCTGTTGGCACTGCTAATATGGTAAAGCCAACACAAAGTAGACGTGGCCGTTGGCATGTGCCGCTGAGCCAATGGTTTGCCAACGAAAATCGCTCTAGTGTCGGTCTCCATCAAAGGAAGCCAGCGAGAGCCGGTAGTGAGGACGAGCCAACCGTTGGCTTCACGCGTTCATGTGGAGGGATAGCACTTCTGAAGGATGTGTTTCGTTTCTGGATGATATGAGCTATCTTATTTAGAAAGTGACTACTTGTCATTGGAAAAAAGTTTTTGAAACCACATCCAGATCTGTACTCGAGATTTAATTCGTCTGCATCATCCAATAACAAATCCTTCATTAACTCACTAGTTCCGTATTTTCTTCTACTTTTGAAGGCTTGGACGAACCCAAAACCGTCGTTTGCGCCGTTTACACACTTTTTCGCTTTCTTCAATGATAATTATTAACGCAACTAGTACATCCTTCTCGGCAGACATTTTGCTACTGAATGCCAACACTCAGGTGTAGACGGCAAGCCAAAATCGGCTTTGCCGCGTTGGCTTTGCCAACCTGGCATTGCCAACAGCCAATCGCGGGATAGTGTGGACGCAGCTTAAAGGTTGACGCTTACTTGGACGAGACGAGACGAAGAGTTGTTTTCCGCCGGAACGGTTAGCGCTGAATCAAATGGGTAGACGCTCACTTAGCAGGCGCGAAGCGAAGAGCCGAATCGTTAGACGCGAGGCATATTAGACGCGCACTTGGTCGAAGCGAATCGCTCGGAAGGAACACGTCCTTTTCCGTTGGGGCGTTTAGCATTGAAATAAATGCGAAGAGCAATTAGGAGGCGACACGTTCCACGCGTGGATCATCTACCCTTGTTCATGCGGGTGGGCGGCATGCAACAAGGGTAATAAAAATTTATTGCGGCCTAGTGATAGGGGGAATTTCTTCCGATGCCTGCTCGACGCATCGCTTCTTCCAAATGCGAACTTACGCTTCGTCTCGTCCAAGTGAGCGTCAACCTTAAGACGACAATCCCCTGTTAGAAAGCCAGTGAGGGGCCCGTTACTTATTCTTACTGAGATGCAAATACTTTTTGGACCTTGCAGTTTTAAAGTTCCAAAGAAACTTCTTGGGATGATCCATTCTCGAAAGATTCCTCTAGAAAACTTCTCCTTCAGTCTCTTCCTTCTCCAAAAACTCTCTCTTACAGGTGCATTCGCCTATACCACAGAAAGGTTCTGGGTCAGTAAGTGGCGTCTGGCTCCCTTTCTGGTTAGTGTGTTAGCTTCTTCGTTCCTTCATCATCAATCATTTCTCAGATAAGGTCATAGTCTATCGGCTTAGAATCTCTCGGTACTATGAAAAGTTCTTTGAGTGATTCTTAAATTCTCCAATAGCCCTATAGGAAATATTCCGAGGACGCTCATTAGATCTTGATCTTTCACCTCTACTTCAGTTGTAGGAATTCTATATGCTCCTGCGATTTCTAGACAAGTGAGCATTTGAAGTTTATATAACCTCTATCGACTCCTTTCTTTAGTCTAGTATGCCAAACCAGAAGATATTTAATGATACCTCTACACCATCGTATTATTTGTCAACTGGATCATACTAGCCCCAAGTTTTAACGAACAATTAGTTAGTTTAAAAAGGGGTTACAGTTCACTGTGACCTATAGGTCTATTGTGCTACATTACAGAGCTGTTCGAACCACACCCTCACAGCTTGCCATCCAGTTCCGCAGATCTAATAAAATCCAATATCTGTGAAGGCTTCAACGAGGCTAGTTCCTCACTCTTACAAGTTTCTCACCCAAGGCCTTCTCTCCTTAGGCTCGCCTTGCCAAAGCATTCCGTGACTAGGTGAATGGGGGTTTCTTCCTCCTCACCACAGAACCTACACTCATTAGTGTCCGACAATGCCATCCTCAACAAGTGCCTCCTGAGGCGACAGTATCCTGTAAGAAAGCCAGTGAGGAGATGTAATTGTTTCTTACTAAGATCCAGATATCTTCCGGATCTTGCTGTTTCAAAGTTCCGAAGGAACTTAGTGGAATGATCCATCCCTGGAGATTCCGTCAGAGTTTTTCCCTCTCGGCTTTTCTCCAGAAACTCCTTTTTTATAGGTACATTTACCTATACCACAGAAGGGTTCTGTGCCAATGAGTGACATTCGTGTGCCCTCTTTGGCAAGTGTATTGGCCTCGTCGTTTCCTTTGACTCCCGAATGACCGGGAACCCAGATTAAAAAGACCTTATTTTCTTGCCTACCTCAATTAGTTTATTCCGGTACTCCCAGATCATTTTTGAGTCGATGACGTAGGAGCTAAGTGCTTTAATAACAGCTTGACCATCTGAGTGTATGGCTAATATCGCACTCCTAAACATCTTTCAATAGCTAAGATGGACGAACCATAGATTAGTTAATCTATGGGACGAACAATTTCTCATACCTCAATTAATTAGTGATTGGTTTTGAACCTGTCAGAAATCTCTTGGAAAGACGAATTTGAAATTCTTCTGTGTCTCCTCAAAACTTGCCAACATATCTTGTCTCACATTAGCATATACAGACATCCTCGGAGGAATATCACAGGATTGCCAAATTTCACATCCTTAACCTGAAATATCAACAAGTAGCATTCTGATTTCCATAACATTCCGAAACGTTCCATCAAACTTAAGACCTTGTCTTTCAAAATTTCAGGTCCGATGTATGAAACTGGTCCAGCACCCCAACGTGGTTCGTTTGTACGAAGTGATCGACACAGCTACCAAGCTCTATCTCATTCTTGAGCTCGGCGATGGAGGCGACCTCTACGACTACATCATGCGTCACGACACGGGCCTCTCCGAACAACTGGCCAAGGAATATTTCAGGCAGATCGTCAGGGCGATATCCTATTGCCACCAGCTTCACGTGGTGCACAGGGATCTCAAGCCGGAGAACGTGGTGTTCTTCGAGAAGCTGGGGGTGGTGAAGTTGACGGATTTCGGTTTTAGCAACAAGTTTTGCCCGGGGCAGAAGCTGGAGACTTCCTGTGGAAGTTTGGCGTATTCCGCGCCCGAGATCCTGTTGGGAGATTCTTATGATGCACCAGCGGTTGGTGAGTACTATTTTATAAACGTAATTTGCTTGATTTTGAGGATTCGATTAGATTAGATAGTGGTCGATCGGCACGTTGATTACCCTTCTGCACTGCGACCAATAAGGTCTTTTGTGCGTTGCCATGCTAAAACTACGTTTTTCCCAGGAATCTAACCTCCTTAGCAAAGGTGGTTACTTCCTTAGGAGACTTCGCTCTTATGTCGGCTGGCGTTAATAACGCGCCACCTAGTAGAGTAAGTCTGGTTTGCGCCAGCGCAGTGCATTGGCATAGTATGTGCTCGGTGGTTTCAGTGACCGATTCACATAATGTGACAAATGTCGGAGTTTTCTTTACCGATCTTGTGTAGGTGATATCTCACAGGACAATGCCCTGTGTGAAGGCCGATTAGCAGCCTTAACTCGTTTTTTGACAACGATAGAGCTTGTTGAGCCTTCTCTTTGGAAGGTTCGATTAGTCTCTTTGCTTGTCTTTGACCGGATGTGTTTATCCAGTAAGAGTGTTTCTCCCTTTTTTCCCAGACGCCTACCTCTGCCCTAATCAGTGTAGGTGATACCCAACAGGAGGGCAGGGGTCCGGTGAAGGGTGTGTTTGCTCCTCTTTTTGCAAGGGCATCAGCTCTTTCATTTCCCTCAATGTTCTGGTGGGTAGGTACCCAAGCTAAAACTAGCTTGTTGTACTTCGCCAGTGTTTTGAGGGACTGTTTGCAGCTTCAAATGGTCCTTGATCTACAATCAACGGCCATAAGCTGCCTTAGTGCCATCTGACTATCAGAGGCAATGCAATGCCCTTGTACTGTCGATTTCTTTACCAGATCGAAGGCAAGCAGGGAGACTTATTGTACCTTCAAAAGTGATGGCTGAACAAGCCATCCGCAATCAATCACCAGCTTTGAATTTTATACAGGGTGAGAAAAAATCTGTTTCTTCACCCTAACTTTAGAACCACATATCTTCGCTTGACAATTCAATTATTCATTTATAACAATAACTCATTTTTTTTTAATGTACAGGGGTTCAGTAAAACATTGAAATTCGTTAGGGCTACAGCAGTACTTCAACAAATTCAACATGAAATTCTGACTAATGAAAAGAAACTGAAAATAAGTCGAAAACATAACGTGTTTTCCGCCCAGACGCGAATAACAGGGGCAATTTTCGTCTCGGCATGTTCTCATTAAGATTTTGAATCAGTTAGATCATCACTGAGCTGCTGCAAATTTTCTGGAGTTGGTCGCTAGATCGAATTTTCCTCCAAAGAGCATCCAAACATGCAATTGGGTTCAAATCTGTTCTTAGAGCAGGCCAGTTGAATTCTTGGATATCAAGTTCTGCTAAATACTCCCTGGCAATCCTAGACACATGCGGTATATGCGGTCGGGCATTATAAAGCATTAGCACGAAATCGTCTCCAATCAACGGCGCATACGGAACAACATGTCGCGTTAAAACTTCTCTCGTTTTATTCTTTCACTCAGTTTTCAGTTTATTTTCATAACGTTCGGATTTAAGGTTGAGTCTGTGAAAGTACCTTCATAGCCATAGCCGAATTGTGGAGTTTAATGTTGCTCTGAAAACCCTAAATCTTCGACAAAAATTGAGCTATTGCTATGAATGAATAATTAAATTGTCAAGATGTGTCTTGATGAAATGAGAAATCACACAGTGGAATAACTGGAACACATCAGGGGTGGTTCTAAAGTTAGGTTTCACCCTATATAAAATGACGTAGGCCGAGTCTTCGTGCAATTCAAAACTGGTGATTGATTAAGGATGAACATACCAACAATTGAAAGAAACATTCAATCGATTCGGACTTGACATAGCATATTTATGAATTAACAAACTTCATCGATTTTTTGAGTGGATCGATTATTCTGCCGGTCAGTATATATCGTTGTCAAAAAAGGATTTAGGTATGCTTACTGAGCCTCCCACAGTTTAGTGAGGTATCGCTTGCGCAAGATAAGTCATGATAGATTGCGACATCTGTAGGTTATTAGGATCGGCAGCAGAAACCATCGATCTTATATTATGACGATGCATTGTACCGGCTCAAACAAGACTTACTTTAAGTTGGTGGCGTGATATTGACTTAAGAGCGAAGTCTCTTAGGACAATCATCAACTTTTCTAATTCTTGGGCAAAATGTAGCTCTAGTATGGTAACGCACAAAAGACTTTTAGGGTCGCAGAAAGGTAGTCACCACAATAATATCGACCACAATAAACGAATTTGTCACAGAATTTGTGAAATAGCTTTAACGTCTAAAGGCGGAAATATACTCTCATGTCGTATCGCAGCAGATGTCTGTATGCACATAGGATACATGCATTTATTATGGCTAAGTTATAATATACACGCGTATCGTGTCTTTGCGCCATGATATCTTTGCGCTTCAGACGTGCAACTATTGGTTACCGGTCACGATAGAGTCTCCGTCACGACATGCATCTGAAAATAAGAATGCAGCGCCACGGCGGGCATTTGTAGAACTATGGAAGGTTTTGGTTGTATTGTTTATGTGTATATCTGCTTCATTAAAGTTTGGATTTCTCATCAATATATTAAAATTTAAGAAATCTGTAGTGAACGAGTGTCAGTGGCGCAGCCAGGATTTTGTTTTGGGGGGGCTGAACTGAACAATTCTTGATGATACAACAAATACGAAAGTTGCAAAAAAATGAACTCAGAAAACATTGAAACAGTTAGAATCTTTTGGGAGGGCTGCAGCCCCAAAGCCCCCCTCCTAGCTGCGCCAGTTACGAGTGTACTACTGTGTATATTATATCTCTATTTTCTGTGAAGGCGGTGTGTGTCATCATTTATTTCAATTCATTCCAGTCATAGTGAAAGATGAATAAGGTTAAAAGGCTGTCGAGGAAATTAAAGGAAACAATTTTGTTTATTGAACAGTTGAATTAACTTCATTTTATAGTATATTCTAACATTATTTTTTCTCTTTACAAGAGCATCCTTCAGTGCAGTATTCTTTGTTTAGAATTCCTTTTCTCAACCTTTCAGTTCCACTAGAACGTTCCGGTTGTTCCTCCTTTCTGGTATTAAATCCAACAGGAAGATTTCTGGTAGGCACAGCAGAATTTTTCATAAACTACCTCTGTTATGAACTGGGATCTGTAAAAGATTTACCCCATGAATCTAATCTATCCTACAAGTTTTGTGTAATCCGTACTTACCTCGATAAAATAATCGTCATCTACAAAATGCAAGGAGCAAACTTTATATTTCCCATGACTGGTTTACCGATTTTAAGTTCCAGTTGCCAGGCTTTTCGTCGATCCAACAACACTTTGTGTCAGTTGCAGGAACGTCCATTAAAATTTAAAGGTCCATTAAACTCTTAATCCTCCATTATTACAAGGAACTAATGGAGGATTAAGGGTTTAATGGACCTTTAAATTTTAATGGACGTTCCTGCAACTGAGCATTTGTCACTTTACTCCTCGATTTCCCTTCTACCCAAACACGAAATTTATCCCTAGCTTGTGGAAAGGCATGGAAATGTATATAATTTGGATTTTTTTCTCAAGAAGAACACTGAGGAACTGAATAGCGATTTGAATGAATCAAACTTAAAAAATTATTGATAATGTTGAATATTCACATAAATCACTACAACACAATGCAAAATGAAAGAATCATGTCAACATTAAAGGTTACTTAGATCGTCACCAGAGGGCGTATCGCTTAGCTTGATTTGCCTATATTTTCATTTCGGCTTTAAAAGATCTTTCTGGGGACAATTTTCAAGTATTTCTGGACGCTCACAGGATAAAGAATCGAAAATATTACCACGAGGTCATCCATTCGATCCATTTCTACCTATAAATGTGGGATTCGTATTTTTATTTATACACTGTATATTATATTCTATGTTGATTCTATGACGTTATGAATAATAACGTAGATGAAGTAGGCGAGAGAAATAAAAGATGAAGATAGTTGTCAATCAGATTTAGAATTATACTCCGTTCACGAAAGGTTGAGCACATAGTAGGCGTTTCTTTATTTATCTGAAGTTGGCAGTATTTGCTGTCATAACGTAAAATAAATTAAATGTTGCCGAATGTACCCGGCCTCGTTCGACGAGCTTGCGAGTTATCAGAGAACTCTATGCAATATTGACAACATTGTGTATCAATCTGACAAGAAAATAAACATCATAACCTAAAATTTTAATATACACAGTGGAATATGTCAAATTATCATGGCCAACTGACGGCTCAACCTTTCGTGAACGGACTATAGATTCAGACGTGTTTGTTGAGAAGCTGTATTTCCTCCCGTTTTTGCTGTTGTTTCGTGAATAAAGTGTTGTTCAAATCTCGTGGTAGTTTTAAATTCACCCTAGACAACGTAAAAAAGCCTACATTTTGGGGGCCTGTCCGGGATAAAGAAACAAATCGTCCGGGATAACGAAACAAATTGTCGATTTGGATGAACAGGAGATCTGAACTATTGTGAGTTTGGATCATTGACGAAGAAGAAGACGAAGATCTGAAGGAAGAAGACGAAGTAGTGCTGCAAGGCGAGGTGTACCCTTTTCACCAAAAGACGTAGATGAAGTGAGGACACCCACGGCGAGGACTTTCAGACGGAAAGCTGGGGCTTGGGTTCCGAACGACAGGTGGAATTGGTATTGATAGAGTTCGCAGTATCAAGATAGGGGATTTTGCTGCAAGACGAGGTGTACCCTTTCCACTGATGGACGTAGACGAAGTGAGGAGACCCACGGCGAGAACTTTCAGACGGAAAGCTGGGGCTTGGGTTCCGAACGACAGGTGGAATTGGTATTGGTAGTGTTTTGCAGTATAAAGGTAGGAGACGTACTGACTGAGGGAGGCTTTTCGAAAGGAATTTATCCACGTTTGTATTTTTTTTGAGATTGTCAATTGTGTCATTTTGTAAAGGAGTACAGCCACTTAACAAACAACGGTTATAATATTTTTTATATTTATACATATTTATTTTATATAGAGTATTTGAAGCTTTGGATGCAACTCGGAACTGAATCCGAGGCGGATTCTCCGTAGGATGGCCGAGTGTGGGATTCGTATTTTTATTTATACACTGTATATTATATTCTATGTTGATTCTATGACGTTATGAATAATAACGTAGATGAAGTAGGCGAGAGAAATAAAAGATGAAGATAGTTGTCAATCAGATTTAGAATTAGATTCAGACGTGTTTGTTGAGAAGCTGTATTTCCTCCCGTTTTGCTGTTGTTTCGTGAATAAAGTGTTGTTCAAATCTCGTGGTAGTTTTAAATTCACCCTAGACAACGTAAAAAAGCCTACATAAATATATGGCAGGAAATAGAACCAGATAGATGGGCAACCTTTGAACTCGATACATTATAAATGAATTTGGCATGAACGGAGAAAACCTGATCGAGAGAATTCACCCTGAACTTTACACGTGATAACAGGTTAATTATAGACATCATTCACCGCATTCTGAATTCCATTCATCGAACCGATTGATGGGGGTGCATTGGCAATGAAAATTGCGGCTTCAAGCTATTATTTTCGTATTTTTAATTTATCTATTGAAGTAATGATATGCGGAAACTGTGAAGTTTAATATTTCGAAAACAAAACTTATTGCAGAATTTCATTTCAAATTTTTTCGTCAAGATTATCGGGTTTTTCATATACAGGGTGTCTGTAAAGAGACTTTGGGAGTTGGTTCCTCGATGAAAATAAGCAGAATTTTTCCCGAGAAAAGTATCAAGTGTATCAAAATTTTGCAGGGGAATTTTTTTCTCCAGAATTGAAATGGAAACCATAAGAGATTTTTTTTCGAGAATCTATCCTACGAAAACCATTTTTGAACGAAAATCATAGGGGGTTGTTATTTTCAACCTCTGTTTAAAGTTGAGATCTAAAAAATTTGTCTGAGTAACATCTACTTAGTGCTTCATATTATGTATAGTTTTATGGCTCAGTGTCAATTTAAAACTGTCGACTCGTCATCGCCTTACAAAGGCTGTATCTTGGAAGGGGGGTCGATTTCGAAAAAAAATTATATGAACTACCCCTGCTTATTTTCATAGAGGAATCATCTCCTCAAGTATGTAAATATTATTCAGAAAAAGTGTTGTTTCGAGAACTGCTCTGCAAATTGCATCAATTAAATCTGGTGTACCAAATTCACTCCCACCGAAAAAGAAATTTTATCTGATCAGAGAAAGGTTGGTTTGACTGAAAAATGTAAGAGTATCTTTTAGTAGTGATACATACTGAAAGGAACAACTGACAATTACAAGTTTATATTGAAATATCATTGCGAATCGGGACAATAGCTTCCTAGAAATAACTCAAAAACTTGAAATCTTCACTCAAGATTCAAGGTTTGTGATTTTTTCACCATAAGTAATTAATATTGAAATAGTTCATCGCATTATATCAAAAGTTTCTCATTTGTTACGTATTTTGGCATAATATCGAGAAAGGAATGAGGAATTCAAATATTCGTACCATCTGTCTCATTTGATATTTTAATTTTATTGATGAAATTTCATTTATTTAAATTTTATTTTTGCACTCCGTGTTATTCTCTAAAGATGATTTCCGGTGAAAATAACTGAGACATTTCTACAAATATTCTATTCTACTTTCATCTGTTTAGGCTAAAAATTTCAGGAGTAGGTACAGCGAAGAAAAACCAAGAGAAAATATCGAGTTGTGATATAATAAAATTTGTTTGAAGTAAAAGCTTATGCAAAGAATTTTCATAGATAGAAACAAAAATTCTTCTTTTCTTACATAGTTAACAATTAGAATTGCAAAATTCATGAAAATGGGTTTACGCTATTTTCTAGGAGTACTTTGATCATTTCATTCGATGCAGACGTATTACAGGGTGTTAGTGAATAAGTGCACAAACTTCAGGAAAAAATAATGACGTCGTGCTATGTATCTTTCGTCCGGAAACACTTCGTTTTCCGAGATACGAAGTCTTGAAGTTTTACTCAAATACTGACTGAAAAAGCAAAGCATTTGCTACAAAAGTTATTAAGTACAATGTCATTATTCACTTCCAAGTTGCTACAAAACAACTGAAATAAAATTATACAAGAGAAATAATTTATTTTTCCACGGCCTTATTATTTGACGAAGTAAACCAACCAATACAATTGTTGCTGTGTGAGCTTCTGATGGACAGTCATAACAGAAATAAACACATTAACTCCAAATAATTTTGCATAAGCCGGGTTTCACAAAAACCCCGATCACGTTGATTGATGAAGTGTCATTATTTCTGTGCAATTTTCAGTTCATTTTTGACGTAAACCATCGAACTTTTCCCAAAATCAACGATTTGATTGCCAATCAAGCTTTGTGAAACCCGCGGATAACCTAATAAAGGAAGATCAGTCGAGGCAAAATCAGATTGAATTTGCCGGCATCAGCCGCTGTTGTCCAACTAGATAGCATCGCTACCTAATTTAGAGTACAGCAAAATGAAGTTATATCCAGAAGATAACTCGATAGCGTCGGAAAAGGCTTTATATGCCAGCACTGGAATTTTCCGTAGAAAACAAACTGATATCAGATCTTCGTTCATATATTGATTCTTTTTTATGTTCCTCTATTTTCTTGCTTCGTGACAGTATGAAATAAACAATAATAATTATTATTATTCATTCGTCCTTTAACATACTAAGTATGTGTAGGTTTCGTCAATGAAGAAAAACAATTTTGAAGCTACCTATTCTGAAAATTTAAGCAAAAAACGTTGATCGATTTCGGAAATGTCGAATAACTTTGTCCAGCATTTTGTTTGGATATGTTGGCGATATCCGAACGAATTTTGTCGTGGAGTGGTCGTTTTATAAAGGTGATTTCACTTATTCCCATAAAAAAATACTCAAGACGAATGTGCTAGAGCGCTGAAAACCTCAAATAACCCAAGGAAAGAAAAACTTCTGAATCATGTGAACGTAACAGTCAGAGGTCGCGGAAACTGTCCTTTCATTTTCTTGGGAAAAAATTGGTCAATTATCCCAACTCGCGATAGTGCACACCAAACAGTGACACGTTTGGCGTTTTCGGATACTCACTCGGGTTAACTCGATCTCTAACCTTCGCGTTCGTTTACCTAAACCGAACATCCAAGCCGTGTTCGGAAAGTACAGTGCTATTAACTCGATCACTGACCCAGGTTGATTTATCGTAACCCTACACAAGAGCAGGGTCGTAGAGTCACAGCATGCTCATTGCAGTTTGATTTTGTATTCGAAAAAGGCGGGAATAATGTAAAAAAACTTCTTCATAACTTTGTATACAGCTCTTGCTGCGCTTAATCTACAGCCTGCTTTACTTCTCTAACAGAATTACTCAAAAATAACATTGAACATGGGAGGACACACCAGAACCAGAAATTATAAGACAGATTTCACAAAAGCCAATGATTGCAAGCAAAGCTAGAAACAATCCGAAAATAAACTGGGACTGAAAAAAACAAATTATTTACTTCTTCAACATAGGTACTCAAAAGTAACATTAACCATGGAAGGGCACACCAGAATTATAAGAAAGATATAACAAAAGCCAATCAATGCAAGCAAAGCTAGAGACAATCCGAAAATAGACTGGGACTGAAATAAAAAAATTCATGAAATATTTGGTTATGTTATTGATACGTCTGACACTTCAAATCCTAAACCTGATGTGTTCGTAAACTTAGAACCCGGTTCCGTGATCCGAGTAGATCCGTCACGTGACCCAATGGATTGAGTTGCTAAGTTTACTAAAACGCCTGTTGTGTATGTAAGGGCCGCACCGCCCCCTGGTGAAGTTCTCTATAAAAGTTGAGTTTTAGTTTGCCTTACCCTCAGATCAATAAATATATATAGTATAAAGTATTTTGTTGATCTGAGGCCTTACCTTTACATACACGAAAAATATTTTTGGGAGTTGGTCTTTTCTTTGGGCAGCTCATTGTTTTCAATAATCATATAAATTCTTTTTTATTTCCCTAACTAGCTTCATTCGCAATAAAAATCCTTCAAATTTCTTGAAAATAATTTTACTAGATTGGCGGAATGTCGTAGCAGGATACAATTAAAATGGGCATAAAATGCGGAGGTTAGCGGAAACGGTTCATTTCACAATATTTTACCGAGAATTTACTTCAGTTCGCTTGCCAAATTGCTAATATACGATATTGGATGGATAATTATGTTTGTTCAAATTTTCATGAGTTTATTTTATGTTTCCAGATATTTGGTCGCTGGGTGTAATTTTATTCATGCTTGTTTGTGGACAAGCTCCTTTCCAGGAAGCCAATGATTCGGAAACCTTAACAATGATCATGGATTGTAAATATAGTGTTCCTCCACACGTTTCTTCAGAATGTAAAGAGTAAGTTTGGAGAAATATACACACCGCCAAACGTCTAGACCTTCTTAAATTTGTCAAATATATATATTCTTTTGAAATGAGAGCTAACAAAATACAACAAAAAATCCCTAGCTGAGGTTGGTGCAAAACGGGGTACCATACTATGATACGTCGTATCATACCAGAGCACAGAGACGTATGATACCAGAGCATCATACTTAAAAAGACTTAAAAAGAATATGTTTATGCAGACCACAGGGAAAAACCTCAGTAAAAAACTCTGTCTCGTCGTTCTTACAAAATTTTAACTTGAAAATATTCGAATAAATACCTTCAATATTCAGATAAATAGTTATTTAATCAACTAGGTTATTAAAGACAGCGATAAATGGTCAAGATATTTTAAAGCGGGAGCGGAGCGAACGCTTTAATAGTTAGAGACCATTAATCGCTCGATTAATAACCGAGTTGATTACAAGATTTTTCCGACGATCTCAGTATGAATTGTGTATGAATTCTTGTTGAAATTCATTTTCATTTTGCACAAGACATACGTTTGTCATTGTGAAATTTCTACGTATCTATGTTCCTGTAGAGTTTTGACATTTCTCGTAGTGCTTCTGAATACTTTGTGAACGGTTGCCATGAGGATTGTACATCAAAATGGCTAAAAAATTGAGCATTAAAATGGGTCATTAATGCTTAATTTCGTACACATTAAAATCACCTTTCATTTCGAGGTCGGCGGAAAAAATATTTAATTCATGCTCTTTGGCGAGGAGGGTGTTTTAAACCAGGTCTGGCATTCCAAGTGATGATTCTTAGAATCTCCTGTTCTTCTAAGGTACAGGACCCTCTTGAAGGGTAATCATCTCCCCTAGATTTAAATAGTGGTATTTCAACCTGAATATCGAATTCAATTTCGGAATAATGATAAAAAACGTGTCAAATGAGACACTGTTATGCTATTACAAGTCAAGAAGGGTATTAAAAAGTACATTTAATTTCGTTATGAAACCACTAAAATGCTGAACTTAATTTCAATTGAACAAGAAGAAAGTATAAAAAAATGATGCATAAAACAACGATAATAAGAAACTAAAACATCTAAAATTAGTGCCTTACACCTTTGGAAGAAATCAAGATTAAATATACAAAAAACTAGCAACGATAAACATTCTATCAAAAAATAAATAAGAGGCTCAAAGAATGTTGGCTGTGTGTGTTTTTCGAAATTATTATTATTTTCTTTGGGATAAATCAATAAAAACAATTAATATTTTCGTACGATTCATACCAATTGTCTTGTTTGAAAAAAATCGATTGTTTAGAATAATACATTATCCATCATTTCAGTTTGATTTCACGGATGCTAGTGAGGAACCCAGAGAAAAGAGCTACATTAGCTCAGATCTCTAAACATCCTTGGTTAGAAGTTGGAAAAGAGGACAATCCTCCACTAGATGTCCTACCTCTCGTTTCCAGAGAACAATTATGTGAAGATGATCATAACTTCATAGTCCAAAAAATCGTGAATGGTAATATTGCAACAAAGGAAGAAATTCATGAGTAAGTCATTCTTTGTATTATTCTAATAAATAATCACACATGCATATTTTGGTTCTTGTTAATATATCGAGAAATTTATTGAATGAATTTGAAGCTTAATCTTGAGTAAAGAATTAAAATGAAACAATTTCTTACAGTTGTCTGGACAAAAACGAGTACAATCACATAACAGCAACTTATTACCTACTAGCCGAGCGCAAACTGCGGGCTAACAGGCAAGAACATACAAATAAGTTGCAGAGACCAGAGAATTTGGCAGTACAGCCTACCGTTCCGAGTAAAAAGCATAATAATGGTACAAACGTCACTCCTTTCCTGTTATCCGTCCCAAGAACTCCAGGAGATATACCACAGGTATGTAAAACCATTTTTTTTCTCCTAAAATTTAACTCTCTTTATCTAAATACACATACATCTATACAATACTTCATGCTAATCTGAAATTACCAGATTTTATCATAAACCTCTTTCCAGCGATCTCGAAAATGCAGTATAGTCCAAGAAGACGAAGAGGAAGAAGACATTTCCACCTGTTCTGCACATGAGGAATTGTCTGTACCATTGAATCGAAGAGGATCAAAATCGGAAGGCAGATTAAATTTGGCGCTTCAAGAACGACTCGCTGAGACTGAAAGAAGAAAACCTGCAGATATTCCGGAAAAACCCGAGGTAGTAAAAAGTATGAACGTGAGTAATAAGAATGACACAAAACCATCAGGAAACTCTCATATGAGTTGGAGGTTGAATAAGAATAACTCAGTCGATTCACCAGTTCAAGCAAAGATTGTTAAGAACGTTAGTAAGAATTTATCCACAAATATACCTCCTACAACTGTCATAACGGAATCTTCCACTATATCGATTCCTATAATCACAACTACTCCTGTGAGCTGTTCGAAGATACTGAAGTATAAAACTATGCCTTCACCAACAAGGACATCACCTTTAGGTTCAAACTCAAGTACATTGAACGAGATATTCGAAGAAGGTGAGAATCAAAATATCGGAAAACCATCAAGGCAGTTTGTTAGTAGGAATCAGAACAGAACCCCTTACGAACAACGAAAATCAAAGTTTCACAAAGCTCGGACGGCTTCTTGCAGTTCTTCGGATGCTAGCGACGATGATAGCGAAAAAAGGAAGAAAAGAGCGCACAAGCTTGGAACATCGGCAAAACCTCTCCAAGGAAGAAGGGACAGCCATGACGATAGCAGCGATTCTCAAGAACCGGGACCTGGTAACGGGACAACTGGCTCAAATAATGCAAATCTAAGCAATAACTTAACTGTAGACCAGAACAGAACAAACAAATCTCAAGAAACAAAAGAAGAAAATAGCAATAGTGGAGGTAACACTGGTGGAAGGCAACATATCAACAATTGCAGTATTCTGATTGCCAAAAAGCACAAATCAAGCCGAAGAAGAAACGGAGAAACCCGCTTGAGAGAAAGCCAATCTTTGAACCGCATCACGGAGGTCCAAGAAGACACAACTCATGCATTAGTTATCTCAACAGCTATCGTAGCAACTCAGGGCGTAATCACAGCAAAAAGCGGAAAAGGAATCGGAGCAAAATTGTTACAAGCGATGAACAACAGGCGTACAACTGACGAAAAAAACGAGAAATCCACATGCTCGAAAGAAAATAAGAACGTGCATCACGTATCGCGTAAGGACAACGTTAAAAGTTTAGTGCTAGACAGTATCGAAACTGATAAATCAGATACGGGCAACAAAGTGGTGACTTCAAACCGGTCTGCAGTGAAAAAAATGCGTCTCATAGGAAAATACTTCCAGGTGCACAAAAGATTATGTATACCGATACAAGGTCTTTTCACCAAGAATCGATTGTACAAAGCTCAAAGTTGCAGTTCTTTGGCTCGTGATAAAATTAATACAGATGTTACAAAACGTCGTCAAAGGGCAGTGAGTGTGATCCGAAATAGTGACGGTGACATAAATGAGAATGATCAGATACAGAAAAAGTCTGTTATTCAGTTGAATAGCGTATGTAACGAACTGACTGGAATCTGTGCCATCCATTTGGGACAAGCGTCGAAATGTTGTAGTTTCTGTTAGCCGATCTTCAGTGGTCATGATAAATAAGCCAAAGTTTGATGTTTTAGTCAAATTTATATATTTTCGTTCTAGAGTTTTGAGATCTTATTATATTGTTTTTGGAAGGTGAATTCTCGTCAAACGGAGTGGGCATTCATTAAAATTGTGACACTGAAAAAATGTTACAAAGATTTCAATTGTAATTGTTGATTTTCTCCCATTGTTAAGGAAGAATTTTTGAAGAAATTTGTTGAAATTTCGCCAGATATTTTGGGTACATACTTCTGAATATTTTTGGTGTTAGTGAACATAATTGAATATTAAAGATAGTTCATATCAATATATAAAAAATTCTTGAGAACAGTAGGTAACAAATTTGAGATTCGTACATGTTAAAAAAACGAAAAAAGTCGAAAGAACATTCAGATCAAATGTATTGTGCCGTAAGTACTTTGATGATATTGGTTTTTGTCACAATTTTTACAAAAAATAATCACCAGTATACCCAACAAGATTAAGAAAGTAGCCCAAATTAACCTAACATTTTCAAAAAGAGCGCTTCATTTGATGTTGAAATGATTCACCTTAAAAAAGTACTTCTAACCAAAGCTTTAAATATTTATTTATATGTATATTTTCAATACTAGCCATTGGTATCAGTGGCAAATTCATTTCGTAGAAGTTGTATATTTTAAACCTGTATCTGCAACCTAGCAAATGGGCTTGTTTTAGTTCCAAAGTTCTGGCTGTTCTGCATCTGTTTAAAGCCGTTGTCTGATGAAAATCTCCATTTGAGGCCACTCAACATATGAGTGAGTAACTTTTTAAAATCTGTTCAGTACAGCTTGAACAGCAAACTAAAGCAACAGCTTATTAAAATCACATTGGAAACATACGATATTCAATGCATCAGAGAGAGAACTTTACAGCCCAGTTGAACAGTAGTATGTTCGAAAGATTTACGTGCTACGTTTCTGACAAAATGAATGATCTACTGCGAATAATGTGGTTGTCTCTCTCTTATCGTTGAGAGTGGCCTAATTCAAGCAGTTTGGTTGGCAACCTGAGGTACTCGAATTGAGTATTAGAGGTAGTCTGAGGTACCGAATCAATGGAGATTCAATGCGTCAGGCTGCCCATGATACTCTATTGTATAAAGACAACACTATTATTCAAAGTTAATCATCCATTTCGTCACAAACAAGGCAGGTAAATCTCTCAAATAAACAACTGGACAGCTAAGTTTTCTCTCTGATGCATTAAATATTGTATATTTTCAATGTGAATTCCTATACCGGTTCATCAAAATACTTGAAAGAATTATAGTTTTTCATATTTGTTATTATCATTAATATATTAAGTGTAAAGTGTATACTTATCCCTACTAAATTTATAATCAAAAATTCTACACAGGTCTGAAATGTTTTTTCTGCTGGTCAGAAAAACAAGATTATTGTTTTTTTGTTGAGCAAAACTAATGCTTAGTATATTTTACATAAAAATGTTAAGCATTCGATATATTCAGATTGAATGAAGGAGTGGAGAATTTTATAAGGAAGGTCATCAAAACAAAAATAATTCTTATGTTATGTAAAAATAAGTTTCTTCTTTTAAATCTGCCATGTTCATTCCCACTTCAATTTATTGTGAACTGTCATCAATAATTTGTGAAAGACTGAGAATAAAGAAATATTTCAAGTTTGTTGTAAATACTTACGTAATAATATTAGTGATCCTACAGTGAATAAAGCTGATTTGTGTATATTTTTCAGGAGGCCAAACTCGTATATAGAAACATCATTTTTCAGAATCCATTAGTATTTCTTTTAGATACTGTTTTCATGCGGAAAAGATTTGTTTCATATCACAATCATAGTAGTTTTCAGTTTATGAAAAACTGGACAATTTGTTATTTATCAGAATGTGTATAACACTTTAATTTTAGAAAAAAAAGTAGCTGTTAAATTTCACAAGGTGCTAATGTATTTCAGTCAAACTTCTCAGATATTAAACAAGTGAAGTTCTTTATATACTGTCTACTTTTATACTTCATGCTGAGTTTTATCACAACTTCATTATCGAATATGAAAAAGTGACTTTTTTCAGTTACTTCATTCTTGTATGTGCCAAGCACAATTTTACCCTTACTTTTTTGTGGAACATTTAACTGTAATATAATTTAAGCCGTACAGTTTCTAACTTGTGTTGTGCCTTTTGTTTTCATAGATAGAAAAATGTCAAGCTGGTCTTGTCGATATTAATGGATCTAAATGTATGCATCTGAGCACCAATAAACCATTTAACAACTTTATATAGTTTCCGTTAGTTGATCATTTATCCTCAATGAAATGTCCATTTAATTCTATCAAATGTGGATTGAAAGCAGTTCATTTATTTTATGTGGGTCTCTTGGCATTCATAATTTTTTATGAAATTTAACGATTATTAATCATTATCAAGAAAAAATTCTCCTTTAACGACTTTAATTATTAGAATACAGCCTCAATATCACTGTAATGCATGCAAAAATTTAAATAATCTTCGTCTGAGTTTTTTACAACGAGCGCCATCTACTAGAGAAGTTAGGAAGCTTAATATTCATTTGCGTTCATTTGATAAATTGCTTTCTATGATAATATGTCATTTATACGTCAAAAAACTGTTCCGTGAATGACTTCCACTGTCAGATGTCAGTCAATTCTGTGACTGTTTTACTGAATTTTGTCGATTCAATGGGTCGAGTTTTTGTAAATTTTGTGATAAACTAAAGCTACCAGTATCTTATAAGAACTTTTTTATACAATAAATGACCCGAAGAATTGGAACTTGAAGTAGGATGCCAATAATCCTGAAATAGTCTAGTTGATTTTAAATGGAAAGTGTTCTTGTCGCAGCAAAAAGTGATATCATCATTTGGGAATATTTAGGATACAAGATCTGCAACAAATGCTTTTGAAAAATCTCAAATTAATAATTCCCATTTAAGATTGGGCGACAAACTTGGATACAACATGAAGAAGCAATTTTTTCGTGTGAAACAACTTGCTGACCAAACATTTCTCAAGTGGGTATATTTTCTCAGATTAATCATCCATTTTATCTATAAAAATGATATTAAATTTTATCTAATCTCAGTTCATAGGAAGTAGAGAGTTGCAAATTTATATTTATTGCTTAATTTATTGAAATTGGTGCAGTTCCAGAGAACTTATGTAAATAATGAGATTAATCATATTTACCATTGAACCAATTTGATTTCAAGTGTCATATAATTGAATAAGGACTTTTTTTAATTCATTAAATATGGTTTTAAATTGGAAATGATTACTGTAACACTTTATATGGCTTTGATTTCAAATTTTACTGCTTAAGGGAATATGAGTTTGAATTAGGCCTGTAATATGTATTTTGGTCTCTAAATATATTCATTTCATAAAGCTCTGTTATTATATTTCGGACACTGCTGTTCCTATTGTTATTTTATCAGAAGTTCTATTAGAATTCTATTGTGAGTGTATTCAACAATGAACTTATCATTCAGTTTATCCTAATCTCATACATATTTCATTGAATTCGTTATTCTATAGAATGAGTAATACTGAATTTTGTCTAAGTTACCTAAAACCTTCAGTGGATTGAGTTCATTAAGCCAAAATGTATAAGCTATTTGTAATTTTTTTGTATTCTAGAGCTGAGAAGTCAAAAACTTTAAGTGACGAGGAACTACAAGTAGCTGATCATAAGGTTGAATATCTAAGAGGTGCTTTATTGGCAATAAATAAAAAATTACCTCCCAGTGGACCCAATATTGATGTTGACAAAAGAGCTGTGAGCAAATTTTCTAATTTTCATTTAACTCAAAATAATATTAATTCGATGTTTCAGAAAAAATGTGTGGAATATCAACTTGGCTCCACATTCCTAGAACAGTGCTATAAGAAAAAGGAAAGTGAAATATTTGATAATTATGCAGAATGTAGGTTATTCCAAGAAATAATAAGGGAAGCAGGGGGTATAGAACAGCAGTTAGCCAAGGAATATGCAGAACATGAAATTAAAGTAGAAGATTTAATTAGCATACCGATTCAAAAGCTGATCGATACAGAATTTCCCAGTATTTTAAAACATAAAAGGAACTTGGCCAAATATTCCTTGGATAAAGATTCAACAAATAGTCGATATCAGGTTTGTTTATTTAATTTACTTCGTCTAGGATGATTATTCGTTTATTATTCAAAAATGTGCTTTAAACATAATTTTAATTTATAGGCTACCAAAAAAGAAGCACTAAGAGATGAATTGGAAGAGGCTGATGTGAAAGTGGAACAATGTCGAGATGCCCTTGCTATAGAGATGTTTAACCTATTGGCTAAGGAAAATGAATTTGCATCGTACATATTACAACTTCTTAAACTACAGAGAGGATATCATGAGAGTGCCTTAAATAACTTGCAGAGTATAATTCCCATATTAGAGAAGAAAATCGGTAAGACCCGTCCCAATGTATCTAACTAATTAGACTGGTTTAATACTTTGTGCAGTTTGAATATCATCAGCTCAGTTTAACATATTTCAATCTTTTTTTTCATTTCAGGACATAGTTGTGTTAAGCGGGTCTATGGGATTCCCCTCAAAGAACATTTGTCCGTGACGGGAAAACACATTGCTTACCCTTTAGAAATCTGTGTGACAGCCTTAACAGAAATCGGAATGTACGAAGAAGGTCTCTTCAGACTGACAGGAAGCATGACGAAAGTGAAGAGGTTCAAAGCATCAATCGACTCTGGTTGCTTCTGTGGAATAATTCCTGAGTATCGTGACGTTCACGTTATCGCTAGTGTTTTGAAGTTATACCTTAGAGAATTACCAGAACCACTCTTAACGTATAGCTTATACAATGAGTGGATGCAGATAACGAATCAGCCAGAAAATCGAAGGGTAGACTATGTTAAAAAAATTCTCAATAAGTTACCTAAGGAAAACATGGAAAATTTGACTTACCTAATCCAGTTCCTCGCAAAACTCTCACAAAATACTGTGAATAAGATGAGTTCTTCCAATATCGCAATAGTAATGTCTCCAAATTTGTTGTGGTGTCAAAACGACGAGGCAAATTTAAGTATGGGAAATTGCGCTACAACAAATATCCTTGTAGAGTTATTCATCAAAGAAGTGGAAGTTTTGTTTACTGAGGATGTGTCTCAATATGTTACCCCCTTGAATTTATTTGTAGAAGATGAGAAGTCTATGAAAACAGATGGTGAACATCACAATGACTTGAATACAAGTTCGGAAAGTATTTTAATCACTGATAGTCCTAGACCCAGTACCAGAAAGAAGAAAGCTGCACCCGTCCCACCAAACTCTATCTCTAAAACTGACAATGATCTTCCAATAGATCGTGAATCTTTATCATGTTCTTACCCTTCGGGAAGTGCAACGTTATCTAGAAAACCAAAGGAAAGCAAGATTAAGACTTCTGTTGGCACAAACACAGATAGTAACTTGAATTTAACCCGTAGAGCCAGTTTTCATCAAGATGACAAGAAAAACATGAAGAACATCCATGAGAGTAGAGAATCTTTGCTAGTCAATAACGTAGAACATAAAACTGTTAAACCAAACTCAAACATGCACCCAACAAAAACCGAAACAGTTGAAACACTACCGCCGCAAGTTTCAAGTGAAGATAAGCGATTTAGAACAACCATAATCCATACAGTGAACAACCCAAGTGATATCAAACCAGTAGCAGCTCCCAGAAGTTTCGTTGACACCAACGAAAGATTATCCACTATTCTAAAAAATTCGTCTGTGCACACATCAGTTCGTAACGATTCCATATCTGAAGAAGTTCAACTAAGAAGGCCAGAAGTAGTAAAACCTGAAATTCCTGCTCGACCAGCTTCTTTGCAACAAAAACGTTCTTCTTTCGAACTTCAAACTGACCCCACCTTACAAAGAACTCAGTGTTCCGTTTATTCTGTTGCGAATAAACAGCAACCTAGTTATGTGAGTATTCAAAGTAGGGGTGAGAAATTCCTATTGGGTCACGACAGCCAAATAGCGGAAAAAGAGCGATTTTTGGGGCATCAACCTACTGATAAAGAAACAAGAACTGCTTTACCTAGGTCAAAGGTCTCTGACTTTGTCGTTGAAAAACCACCAAGCGGAGCTTGTGATAGAAATTCTGTTAACCTGAGCATATCTGAGAAATTCCTGAATTATGAAAGGCAGCTAAAAATTCCTGAAAAACCTTCAGTTTCGGAAAAACCACAGTTTGTCTCGGAAAAGTCTCAAGTTCTTTCCGAAAAACCAAATTCAACGTCTGAGAAAAACGACTGTGAATCTGAAGCAGAGACTCAACACAAGGTTCCTGAAGAAAGACAAAAAATCCACTCCATCGTTGCGGAACGAAGTTCTATATTCATAGAAAGGCCGAACAGTTTGCCTGAAAAGTCAGGTCTTCCTCCAAAAAGCCTATCAAGGTCCTTAGTAGATAGGTCAAACAGTAAAACCAGTGATAAAATGAAATCGGTAAAATCAAATGAAAAGCTGAATGAAATTTCAAACGGCGGTGATCAAAGAAAATCTAGTCACAGTAGGACGCGGTCAGATGGGAATTTGATCGATTTGAGAGGGGAAACTTTGACTCCCCTTCCCTCTCGTAGTTTAAGTAAACCTACCGAACCCCCACCACCTCCACCTATTCAAGTGAAGAAAAAAGATAGTGATAGTACTGATTTGTAAATTTGTATGTATTTTATAGAATATTTTCTCTAGTGATAATTCGTGATTGATGCTGAATGGCTTTTTGAGCAGATAATTGTGAAGATTTCAGGATTTATTCAATATGACATATCTTCATTGATTTTCAGAATTGTATGGAAAACAGAGAAGGTTCGAATAATATTTGGATGAGAACTTCATTGTGCCATAAATATATAGACAAATACTTTTGTGGAAACAATTCCAATTGGCCGCTTTCAATACTAGACAAAAATACATCTGACTTTTTTCATTATACCAGTATGGACATTCACATCGTAAACATACAGTTCAATGTATCAAAGAGAGAACTTTGCCATCCAATTGAACAGTGGCATATTTGAAAGATTTATGTGTTACGTTTAAGACAAAATGAAGTTCTTGTTTTTCTCTTATTTTTTGGAGTGGCCTAATTTCATTACCAAGGTAGTCAACCTTAAGTACTCGAATCTAGTATTAGGGGCAGCCTGACACATTGAATCATTGGATACTCAATGCGTCAGGAGGTCTGTGATACTCGATTTGGGAAAGATAACGTTATTACTCGCAGTTGATCATTCATTTTGTCATAACGGTAGCAGGTAAATCTTTTGAATATATCACTGTTCAACTGGACTGCTGAGTTTCCTTCTGATGCAATGAATATCGTATGTTTTCAACGTGTATTTTCTCACCGGCATATTGACATTTTATGGCAAAAGTATTACTAGGTCAAAAATTCAATATTTCAAATCAATTCTGTTACACAAATTTTTGTTCAATGTATAAGACTATTATTTGAATTAGGTCATACTTTCTTCCTAAAGAATTCGTTTTCTATTAACTAAATATAAAAACTATTCAGACCATAAAAAATCCGAGTTTATCAACATCATTTTTTTTTCCTCGGTGAAAAAAAATTTTTTTACAAGATAAAATTGTTATGAATACGAATTCTACATCAAAATTAATCTGGTCAGATTGAAGGTCATCCTTTTCAAAATCATATACTTTTTTTGCAATGCTAACTGTTATATCATCCATGGATTAAATGACACATTTCTGTTGTACTGCTGTTCTATTTTTGTTAGGTGCTTAAAAATATACGCTTTCCTTGATTTATCATAAAAATGAAATTTAAGACAATTATCTGCGAAGGCAATATGCACAAAGTTGCTGCTGTGAATTCTAACTGCAAAGTTCTGAGTTGAAATCTAATTATTAATATTTCAGATAAACCTTTGTATATTTCATACTTTCCAAGAGAGTCTGATGGCAAATTTCTAAATTACGAATAAGAAATTATTTATTTGGAGTAGACAATTGTTGAAATTACATTTCGAATGTTTTCATTATTAAAGTTTAGTTGAACAAGATAATTCCTGAAAAAATTATCTTCAGTTTAAAAGAATATATATTTTTCTTTGTTGCTTTTGTCTGTTGATCCAAAGATTGTATTCTTCTACTATTATTATTATAAAACTATTAATTTTTGTATGTGATATGTTCATTGCTCATAAATATTCTTGAAACAGTCATGACACATTTGAATGCATTTTTTATTGAAATTACTATTTTAGGGCATTGATTTTATATAATGATCATCTATTTTTTTACATATCTTGATAAAAGAGATATAATCTTTGGAAATAATATTTTATATTTATGCTTTAATATCATCAAAAGTTGTCATTTTCTGTTCCTGTTTAACAAATGCTTTATATATAAATAAATTTTATTCTTTTCATTAATTTCAATTCATTTCTAATTCCTAGGCGGCATGATCTATATATTTTTGAAAAATCAATCCCAAAAAGTTTTCGAGTAAGAAATTATTTAAATTTTCGAAAGAAACAACCGAATTCAAACGATCAGAATTGGCGGTTGAGTGTGACATACGCGTGAGCGTTTATTTCATTGGTTAAGTGTTGAATCTCAGTTTACAACGATGCCTACTGGCCACTCTGTTGTGAATCATCATCCCCACTAATTATGCTTGCTTGTACGTCATCATGACACGACTTTTAAACTCAAGAGTGTAGAGATCGCATTTTAAATATCCAATTAAAAAGTAATAACTTGAACCTGCGAGCATTTCATATACCTACCTTGCAGTCTTTTCAATATAAATTATATATCTTCTTGTTCCTTTCAGTTAAAAAGTTAAACTTTTTAGATTTTCCATATTCGAAATCCTCACGCTTTTGAGCGCTCGTTCTTTGGAGGAGAAATAAGACTTTTATATGGGAATTAAGATTGATACCAAATATATCAATGCAGAATCTCATCACAATAGGAATTATAGTCTGGAAATTATTAAAAAATTTACATATGTACCTACTTATAAAAATTAATAATTACAAAAATTAAATTTTATGGTTCTGATGATGCGATCCTCTCGAAATTTTGCATGAACATTCAGTATATCAGTTTTGATTCACAAAATGAATTTCACTTGAATCGGTTATTCTGTTATGGAAATATAGAGATTCTTCTTTTCAATATTCCAATTGAATTTTCTAAGGTTCTGTTGACACTATGGTCACAAAATTTGGCATGAAAATTCAGTATAACAATCTTCATTCACAAGAAAAATTTCACTTGAATCGGATATCCTGTTATGGAAATATAAAGATTCTTCTTTTCAATATTCCAATTGAATTTTCTATGGTTCTGTTACCACTATGGTCACAAAATTACGCATGAACATTCAGTGTATCAATCTTTATTCATAAAATAAATTTTATCCGAATCGGATATTTCTTTATGGAAATATGAAGTTTCTTTTTTTCAATATTCCAATATTGATATTGAATTTTGAATGGCCGTATATTATGGAACAACCTGTATGATTTGGCTGGTTAACGAACTTAACCGAGGCATTTGGGAACCGAACTAACCCTGAAAATTTCAAGTCTCTAGGACAATCTCTTCGAAAGTTAGAATTGAATTTGACCACGAATTGGTCATCAGGGAGTAGAACCCTATCGTTTGACACCATTTTCGGCTCAAAATTGGAAAATCACAGACATTTGCGCAATACGAGATATAGCACTCTTTTAAGGAGAACTAGTGCTCAAAAATATTCGCAAACCAAAATTCTAATCGACATAACTCGAGAACTATTCGATAGATTTGGCACGTTAACGAACCTTCACACAGCCTGAACATTTGAAGTCAGTACCTATACCTCATTCTTTTGAAACATTTGAGTGATATTTACGAACCACCAAAAAAATGTTTTTGACCTCTCATTCTTCATCAGTGAGTCCAAACGAGTCGTTTGAAGTTTGTAGCTTCTGCAAAGGATACATATGGAGCTACATATGTTATGATTCAATGATGAAACGTCCTGTATAATATTGATTGCAGCATCCCATTTGACGCACATGCTCTCAAACAAGTCGCCAAAAAGTCTGTAACGTTTCTTGGCGATCGAATGTTTTGAACTGACCCAAAGACAAAGTTCCTCTTACTGTGCACACAATAAAATTAATCAATCTGATCATAGTGATAACATTCGAATTTTTGTGATAGAATTAAACTTCTTGAAGTGAGTTTTTAGTTGTTATCTGTTGATGATTAGTTATTTTGGAAAAAAAATCTGTTTATTCTGGTTTTCAATATTTTGCTTTTAAGCGCTTAATAGCTTAAATCTGTATGGTCTTGACCTTGAATACTTTTTTATTGTCTTTGCGATGACTGAAATTGAAACTATGGTGGTGACTTTTTATTCATTGAATGCGATATCAGCTTATATATTCTTAAATAATTTCGTCAAATTATATCAGCGCGTATCTAATTTTTTTCAATTTTATATTTCTTATTTATGTCGTTATCCATATATGCTGAAATATCAGTAGAGACCGGATTATATACAACATAAAAACGTTGTTATTTGCATTCAAATATGCAAAAAAAATGCTTGAAATATGCACGAAAATAGGCAAAACATGGACTAAAACTCAAAAAACAGAAAAGCAATTTTCATTTCAAAATCAACATATATCTATCAATAACTCTTAACAATATGGTATTAAAATTTAATTTAATGTTTTTGTAAACGTTTACAATTACATATTGTTCCAAATGTTCAATAGTTAAATTTTTTTCGATCATTTTGAATATTTTTGTATGTGGAAAAGGTTCGCTCCACATCTACGGACGTAACTGGGTGGAATTTGAACTTTATGGTGCTATGTTCTCCCTAATAGTTTCAGGTTAAACGTCCATTGATCCATTAATGAATCTTCGATAAGAGACAAATCTTTGAAATCTGGATTTTCTTTCAATATCCTTTCAAACTTCTCTTGAATTTTATTCGGAAATGCCAATATGGAAACAAGGAGTGCATTTGGCGTATTTTACTAGTCATTTGGATACTTTCGTAGCGCACGGGTACTAATTTCATTGTTTAAGAAAAAAAACAATGCTAATATTATTGTATCCTTATACAATGATAATACTGCGTTCCGGAATACGATAAAGTTGATTCGCAAATCTGAAAAGTCACAATTGTTAGTATAATTACTCAATAGATCAATAGACCTCATATTTTGTAGAATTTGGTATGGAAATACAACTGTAGATGTCTTAAATATGCAAATGCATATGCAAATATGCGAATACATATAATCCGGTCTCTAATTATTAGGTATTCAAGGATGCTTCTTAAAAACTGAGAATTTTGCGAAGGCTTTATTTAATTGAAAGCTTTCTGTAGTGCGAATTATTCCGAACGGTAGTTTAAATTTTGAACACTGATTAATTTTTATGCTCGATATGGACCCTTTAAATTTGGGTTATCAACAATTGATAATTTTCTGAAAAAAAATCGAAATAATTTTTTAAAATAATCATTAATGATGGAACTCACTCAAACTATGGTGATTGCTTTTCAATTAAACTAACTTTCACAGATTTCGACGGTTTTCGTCATCAATCATGATTTCGTTTAATTTGTGTGATATGCATTATTTTCAAAGTGATTATATTCTTTATTTCATATTGATGATTGATTAAAAAAAATCATTCGATGGATTTGGCCCATACACGATCAAACTCGAGATTTTTTGAGTGTTCATGTAGGTACCCTGAAAATTCTAGCTCATTCCGTCACGAATTTGTGGTGATGAGATTTTGTTTTTAGGGGTCCTCACTCAACTTCGCACAAAACCTCATATATCATCAATCCTAATTAAAGAATTTGAACCCAATCTGATCACTGGTTTAAAAAAAATATCTCAAAAATCGAGATTTTTTGACCCCCCTTCTTTCCTGAAAATTCATAACTTAGTGTTTCTGACCTGGGATTCTTCATAAGTCTCTAAAACAAAATCACTTAAGACCTCTCCTAGTACAAAATTTGAAATACATCAAATGTATTCAAATATCTTAAAATAAGAATTGATTCATTTTGAAAATGAAATAGTCCAAACAGACTTCAAATTGAACTGATATCAGTAAATAATCATTTTTTAAAAAATGTATAAACTGGGAGTAAAAATGATTGATTGATGGTATTAAATGCATATTGAGAAGCCATATTTCAAGGCAAAATTCGAATTTCAAGAGAGTTAACAGTCGAAATTATCGTCATACACCTAAAACCTCAATCATTCACAATTCCGCATCAACAAGTCCCACTCCATAACTGTAATAATTGATATTAAAAGGGAACAATTAACTACGCACAAACATTGGCAACCATGCATGCCATGCTAATTATCGCTCATTTCAATCAACGAGAATATTCATTATACTCTCAACCACCCCTTTAAATCAATAATTTTACTGACGGACATCAACAAAGTTTTCAGTAGCAGATTTATAAATCCAACAAAATGGGCAATTCACACTCTCCCCCAAAACCAATTGAGCCACCACCTGAGGTAAGTCAAATTTGAGTAGGTACTCTTTTGTTTTTTTGTAATGTCAATTGTTTTTTTTAAGTTACATGTGTTCAAAAAATTGGATGGTGTACCTATGGAATATAGCATTCCGGAAGTAATGGAGAAAAGGAAACCAACCGACAGATTTTTTTTGATACTATATAACATTCTTTTATTGGGACTGGTAAGAAAAATGTTGTGCTTTTTACATACAAACAGATATTTTTGCTATGATGATGGATTTGAATGCTCCGGAAAAATCAGTATTTATTTATTCAGAATACTATGCTTCATTATTTCCTTATTTCATTTTCCATTCCCATTCAAATCAAAGATTGTAGATATAATCTTCGATTCAAACCAACATAAAAATGAAGTGCAATAAAATATCCGGTTGCAAAAAGGTGAATGCGCTGGTTCTCGCGATCTCTCTTATACAGGGTGTCTGTAAATAAATACCAGGGACTTAGGGAGATGATTTCTCGATGAAAATAAGTCATAAACTATACATAATATGATTCATTTAGTAGATGTTACTCATACATTTTTTTTTGATCCCATAACTTTATTATTAGGGGTTGAAAATAAAAATTTTTGAACGAAAATCATAGGAGGTTGATTTTTTCAACCCCTAATAATAAGGTTATGAGATCTAAAAAATTGTGTGAGTAGCATCTACTCAGTGCTTCATATTATGTATAGTTTCATGACTCGGTGTTTTCAAGAAGCCATAAAAAATTTAAAAACTGTAAACTCGTCATCGTATTCCAAAGGCTGTATCTTGGAAGGAGGGTCGATTTTGAAAAAAATTTATATGAACTACCCCTCCTTTGATGATTCTTTTTATCGAAGAATCATCTCCCAAAGTCCCTCACATTTGTTCACAGACACCCTGTATAACAATAAAGTTCATACATCAGATTCGAAAAAGTTCGGTTGATTAATATTAATGCAAATTTTCAATTGAAGTCAATAAAGGAGCACAGTTTGTGAATATTTCAGTAGCGAAAAGTTTTTATACGATAAATATTATACAGGGTAAGTGGTGGATTTACCATCAGGATGAGTAGACGGGACCCAATAGGGCGGAAAATTTCAAGAAGCGTTAATTTTATTTAATGAATATTTCATTTCGACTTACATATCAAAAAATAATTATACATACATGAAATACAATTTTCAAGAATAAGAGGTAAATCTACCACTACATAGTGCGCACAAATGAATCAGTCAAACCATAATAATTCCTTGGATTTTTTTAATAGAAATTCGATATGATTGTGGGCTAAAATATCAAAATTTAGAGGCGGTAAAAATTGAACAGCCTACGGGTGTCAAACCTGTAAATCCGCCACTGACAGGGAAATTTACAAAAATACCAAACTCTCGGAATATTGAATTTTGGAACATAATTATTTTTGAACAGCAGCATTATTTTTTTCTGTAGAATGATATAAAATCAAGACATAAAATAGTTATGAATAAAAATGTTAGTCCCGATTTTAATTTTTGTTGTAAGGTAAAAAGTTTCACTCAGTATATGAGAAAAAACGAAGGAAAGTTTGGAAAGAGCGAAAAATCCGAATAAATTTCTGTTCTTTCTTTAAATGGCTCGAATTCTTTATGTTTTATATTTTATATGATATGTGGACATAGAAATTTCGTAATATTACCTAATTTGTGCAATTCAAATATACCCAGAACCATACTCAGTTTTTTCGCTCATTCCGAATTTCTTTTACAATTTTTTTCGTCCCATATACCGAGTACCTAATAAGTTTTCTCTCGACACGTGAATTGAATTTACAAACCTATTATTTTTCAGGTTATTCTCTGTGTCTATAATCTTTGGTATTCTGATTTAAAGAGGATTACAAAAGGTTACGATAACTGTGGAAATGTTTGCGGAGAAGAAAATTCCTATATCGATGGTATAAACTGTACAGGACAAGATTATACGGAAGAAAGGTGAGCTGTGAAAATTTTAGTATTTACATCTCTTTCAGCCAAACCAACTGAATTATGTACATTTCGATTTGCGGTTTAAAATTTACTTCAAAAACATGAATAAGTTATAGCGGTATATGTTTTCTTTGCAAGGTTGATATACCTAAATATCTGGTGGTGAATGTTGAAATGAGCTTTGGGATTGAATAACGAAAAAACGCTCGGACTGATCAAATTTTGTTGAAAGGGGGACAAATAAGGGAGTTCAAATGGGTTTTATATCACTACCCCTCTAGCCGCAACCCTTAACAGCTCTCATTTTTTAATAGGGAAAAGGGGTCGAGCAACACCTTGTTGAAAAGGCAATTCAATTTCCTGCATGAGTGTATTTTTTTCATCACTTTTTTTACAGAGTGACTCGGAATTCCATCAATAACTTTCACACGACGAATTTGGATCTTTGAGATGGGAAAACACTCGAACAAGTCAAATTTTATTTACAGGAGAACATAATATGTTAGTGCACTGCAATCACAACAATAATTTCAATTTGAACGAAAGCGCACGATTTACTTTGTGAAAAAATACACTCATGCAGGAAATTGAATTGCTTTTCAAACAAGGTGCTGCTAACCCTTTTTCCCTATTCAAAAATGAGAGCTGTTGGGGTAGTGGCTAGAGGGGTAGTGATATCATTTTCGTTATTCCATCCATAAGCTCAAAAAAATTCGGGGTGAAAAGTTATGGATAACTATATTCTGTTTTTATCCTTTTCTCTAGATTTTTGTTATACGAGAGAGAATCAGCTTTAACAAACTTGGATAATTTGGAGACTGAATCCAATGAATGCGTTTCTGAATGCGACCCAGAACAAACGTGAGTAAAAAAACACCTTTAGATAAAATTACTGAAACTCATTGTTCTAGCTTCAAAATTATGAATAGATGTTTCAAAAAGGCAAGTATGGAAGACAGTCGAAAAGTTATGGCGGAAGTGAATTTGTTAATATCTGAGGTAAGTTCTTGAATACATTTCAGGGATTATAAATGTATTTATAAATTTGACTATGATATAATCTTATAGGATATAAAATAATCCTTGTTGCAAAATGGTGAATTTTCCAGTTCTCTCGGTCGTTCAATAGTAAATTATAGCTACTGAAAATTCAGAAAATTTTGTTCAATAAATATTAACGGCAGTTTTTATTAATCCAATGACGAATGAAAAAAAGCCGGAAATGGAAAATATTTTTATACACTCACTTTAAAAATCAACTTTACTTTTCAAAGGCCGACAAAATCATTACTGTTTCATGATAAATGATGGTTTAATTGTTTCTTGTCGTGTAGTTAGGCCTCGATATGAATTAACACTTTTTGGATACATTTTTAGCAGTAAGTACCTATCTTTTCCCATTTAACTTTTGCTTCACAATTTCACAACAATACATTTATTTCAATACCTTCTCATGATAAGAAGGAGGTATTTCTGTACCTCAAAGCTATATAAATAAATACATATTTCGACAGATATAACTCAGCAAGGTGAAATTTTAAAAAATATATATTGTTGCAAAATGGCGAAGGGGATAATTATAACTTCTTGACATAGTAACCTTCACAGAATGATCTGTCAATAATTATGGATATTTCCTAAAATTCTTCATATCTTGGACATATGATGTTCTGACGAATTTGATTTAAATTAAAAATTACCTTCAAAATACTCATTAGAATCATGAAATCGAAGAATCAACAACAATATATTACCGAATCCGCAAGTACATTTCGTGGATAAGCTTCATTGTTGATATGTCCAAATATTTTTTTTGAACACCGACTTTAGGTCGATGAGATATAATATAAAATAGTAACGATTTGTTCATTAAGTAGATATTATATTCTGTTCTTTGTTTTTTTCAATATTTCAATTTTAAAACTAATTCATTTTATTGTTCAAGTTCTTTCAGTTGTAGATACCTTCACAACATATATTATACTCAATTACTGCATTTGTTTTTTTTTCAGCAAATTCTTGAAGACCTGGAAGTATCTGTTGGATATATTGTTGGAATGATCTTCATTGCTCTGGGGTTCTCTTTCATCGTGCTGATCCTCTTCAAATACATGCTAGGATTCGTTGTGAAATCAGTTCTGATACTAACGGTGGTTGTTTCTATTGCTTTTATGGCTCAGATTTGGTGAGAAAAAAACTTATATCAGAAAAATTCAGAATAAAAGAAAAGGCATCGTCGAAATTCTTGAATCCCCCTATGTTAGTCGAATTGAAATACTATTAGATATTATAATTCAAAATTTGTATCACACACAAAAAAAAACATTTAAGTTCGTTATGTAACAAATGCAATGATTCAGATTTAATTTTAATTTTTTTATTGAAGAAGATATAATAAAAAACATCACAATGATAATCCAGAAACTAATATATAGAAGAAAACAGAAAACATCAACAATCAGTTAAATTCGCTAAATCGATATGTATAAGCCACTTTTGAGGCATTGGCATCTGAAATTAGAAGAAATTGTGTTTGTGAACATGTTTGGGTGCCTAAAAATTAAATGAACAAGAGATTTCTGTGAATTTAATCTGTTCATCAGGACTGGTTAGTAATGACAAACATTCTATTCACAATTTAGTAAAGGGTTTCAAGAATTTTAGTGATGTGTATCTTTCCACGTAATCATGAAGCTTTTACTCAAATTACATGTTTTTATGTAATCATTATTTGTTTTTAGGACTTCTGAACGACAGTATGATATCAGCGTCAAAGTTTTCGTGATTTTTTTCTGTGTACTAATAAATATTGGAATAATATTGTCTTGGAGGAAGGTCAACTTCGTGATAAGAATCTTCAGGGAAACTACCCAAGCCATATTTGCAATGCCATTCTTAATGCTCCTACCAATCTGGGTAAGAAAAAAATAATAATTTACTAATTGAAATGATTTATAACGTAGTATCAGTGTTTCTCAATTGGTAAGAAATACTTCAAGAGGTAATCAGTGGACATATGTGTCCTAAAATGTTCCATACAGCCATCATCTCAACTCTTAGACAAGGTAGAAAATTCAAACAGAAAGTTTTTTGAATGGCAGCAAAACTATCAAAAACCATCGTTTAAATTTCGTTGGTGACTACAAACCCTGGAAAAACTACCTCTAGCTATTTTTTAAAATAGTACCTACCCTTAAAGTTTTTCCTTTCAAACAATTCCGCCATAGAAAAATACGTTGAAACAACTCATTTAAGGTGAATTCCAGCCTCCAAGTTATGGCGCATTCGCCATTCTGCAATTCATGGTAAAATATTATTGGTATTCCAAGATATTCAATACATACAATAAACAAAACATCAATACAAAAGACATATTGTAACATAATGAAACAACTTAATAACAAAAACAATTGAATTCATTCGGGTTTCAAGAGAAACGTGGGGGTATAACAATTGTAGTAATGATAATAATATTTTTTTTGTTTTATCTATTATGAAAATGATAAAAAATTGTTTCAACATATATTTTCTTTCACTGGTGAATCGTTTGAAGGGGAAAATATAGGGGTACAAGTTAAAAAAAATATCCGGGGGAAGAAACAACATTGTAACAATAGATTCTGAATTTTTGATGCCATTTAAAATACTTTTTGTTTGAACTTTTTACCATGTCTGCGAGTAGAGATTTTGACTGCATGAAACATCTTGAGACACCCTGTATATCTGTACTTATGGATTGAGGAATACGATTCTGATAGAGTAGAAATTTATAATGGTGTTTTCAGGTTTTTCTCATCGAAGTCCTTCTAACCGTCATTTTCATTTTTCTCATGATGATGTTTTATACATCAGGTATACTGACTCATGTTTTCGGACCGTATTATACTTACGCCCCGACAGGATTGATGATATTTACAGTAGTTTACACAATTATCTTATTTTTCTACATTTCTGAATTTTTGAACGGATGTCAGCAGATGATTGTGGCAGGTTCAATATCAACTTGGTACTTTACAAGGTATGTTCATAGATCAAAATACGTGGGTGTTCCAAATATAAACCGGAATTTTTTATGAATGCGCGTACAATTCAGTGTCGTAAAAGTGACTGCACTGATAGATGTTACGAAGAGAACAAAAGGGACTGCGTAATTGCGCTTGTTAATCATAAAAGAAGTGTATTTTCCTTATGGTAAGTGCAGTTATAGCCATGATAGGAAAATACACTCACCGGCAAAATAATTGATTTCCTCAAAAAATCGATGAAGTTTGTTAATTCATAAATATGTTATTTCAAGTACGATTCGTTTGGTTTTTTTCAATGATAGGTATGTTCATCTTTAACCAATCACCAGTTCTGAATTTTAAGAAAACTCGGCGTACGTCATTTTATACAGGATGAAACCAAATCTGTTTTTTTTACCTTAACTTTAGAACCACCCCTGGTGTGTTACAGTTGTTCCACCGTGTGATTTCTCATTTCATCATCAAGACACATCTTTTCTTGACAATTTAATTCTTCATTTATAAAAATAGCTCAATTTTTGTTAAAGATTCAGGGTTTTCAGAGCAACATTAAACTCCACAATTTCACTATGGCTATGAATGTACTTTCACATATTCAACCTCAAATCCGAATTTTTTTGGAGAACAACGCTGTACTGTTGGATTTTTTATTTAGTCCATTGAAAGAGGCCCTTGAAGGACTATGATTTGAAAGCAATGTGGAGGTAGAATCCTTCTTGCGTGAATGATTACGTGACAAACAGAGAGAATTTTACACAGAAGGTATCAGAAAGCTTCCGAAAAGGTGGAAAAAGTGTGTAGACTGTGACGGAGACTATCTGGAATAACTGCAAAAATTTCAGTTCTTTATTAAGTTACATAATAATGAAATTTTTATAGCAAAATTCCGGTTTATATTTAAACTTAAACACAAATTTTTATTTTCAAGAGCTGATAATTTCATTCATTTTCCAGAGAAAAAGACGCAATTCTAGGCTCCCCGATCACTGAAAGTTTCAAGATTCTGATGAAATATCATTTAGGATCAGTGGCATTTGGTTCCTTCATCATATCAATAATGAGGGTTGTCAGGGTGATAGTTAGAGGAATGATCAGAAAGAAAGAATTTATCTGTTTTCGATTGGTATTGAATTGTTGCATTGATTTGCTAGAAGAGGTCATCCACTATATATCTAATCAGGCATATATTATGGTCGGTAAGTAAGTTTAGTATTGTTGAATACAATTTTTTAATGGTTCCGTAAATACATTTTTCTATACGTAGAACATTCTGTGTATTCATGCGTTCTTTCAACTGAGCTAGAAATTATCGCTTTCTTCCAAAGATTATGGAAAAAAGTTTTATTTTTGTATTAAGAATTTTAACATCCAAATCAATATAGGTAAGCATATAGTCCGTTCAATGAGGTAGGCAAGAAAAATAAGGTCTTTTTAATCTGGGTTCCCGGCCACTCGGGAATCGAAGGAAACGAAGAGGCCAATACACTTGCCAAAGAGGGCGCACAAATGTCACTCTTTGGCCCAGAACCCTTCTGTGGTATATCTAAATGTACCTATAAGAAGGAGTTTCTGGAGAAGGAGACAGCCGAGAGGGAAATTAAAGCTCTGGCGGAATCTCCCAGGGATGGATCATTCCACTGAGTTCCTTCGGAACTTCGAGACAGCGGGATCCAAAAGATATCTGGATCTTGGTAAGAAGCAATTGCACCTCCTCACTGGCTTTCTTACAGGACATTGTCGCCTCAGGAAGCACCTGTTGAGGATGGGATTGTCGGAAACTGACGAGTGTAGGTTCTGTGGGGAGGAGGAAAAAACCCCCATTCACCTAGTCACGGAATGCCTTGGCATTACGAGCCTGAGGAGGAAATGCCTTGGACAAGAAACTTGTAAGAGTGAGGAACTAGCCTCGTTGAAGCCTTCACAGTTACTAGATTTCATTAGATCTCTGGAACTGGAAGGCAAGCTGTGAAGGTTTTTTTGGCCAGAACAGCTCTGTAAGGGGGCACAATAGACCTTAAGGTCGCAGTGAACTGTAACCCCTCTGTAAACTATCAACTAACTATCAACTAGTCCGTTCAAGAAAGGTTGAGCGCATAGTAGGCGTTTGTTTATTTATCTGAAGTTGGCAGTATTTACTGTCATAACGTAAAATGAAGTCAACGTTGCCGAATGTACCTTGCCTCGCCCAATGAGCTTGTGAGTTATCAGACAACTCTAAGCAATATTGACAACATTGCGTGTTAATCTGACAAGAAAATAAATAACATGACCTAAAATTTCAATATACACAGTGGAATATGCCAAATGTTCATGGCCAACCGACGGCTCAACCTTTCGTGAACGGACCATATGTAATTTTTTCAAGATAACTATATCAACTGCTTGAATTGAATTTCGAAAACCAATATTCAATGTTTCACAAACTAACAGTTATTACAATTTTTTATAGGAATCCTCAGTAAATCGGAGCTATATAATTTGATATGTTTCAGCGATGCATGGTCAACCATTTATACCCTCTGGAAAAAGAGCTACCAAGCTGCTCATTGAGAATGCATTAAATACTTTATCTGTAAATTCCATTGGAGACTTCGTATTGTTCCTAGTCAAAGTATTAATAACTTTATTGACCATCATTTGTGGCTTTATTCTTGACGTAAGTATGCTGCCTTTCCATACAGGGTGATTCAAAACACCAGGCAAAAAATTCAGAGACATGTACAGATTCACGTTTTTGATGAAACGCAAAAATAAATGTTTCGTCGATAAGGCTCAATTTTCTAGTTATTGGACATATGTATATGTTTCTGTATGGACATACTGGGTATCTCAAAATGTTCCATTTAAAATGACTGCAAACACTCAGAATCTTTTAATTCAATTCAATTTCAATTTTGATTTTTGTTTCTGATAACCTCCCCTTGATATTTTATGCACCGTTATATTTTTGTCCCTTTAAATGATTTCCACTGAAAGAAAAATATTATCGAAGATTCAACCCTAAAAAATAATAACTTCACATTGTGGCACAATCTCTTTTATTTGAACACCTCATTCAATTCAAATGTTTTAATTATTAAGTTGTTTTATCATGTTACAAGGCCCTTTTTGTTGCTTTGTTTAGTTTCAGCGAATATCACATTTCACCCTAAATTGCACAATGGTGAAGGCATCACAATTTTTAGCTTATTAGTTGTATTGATTGAGTTCACGTAAAATGAAAATGAAGAAAAATTGTTTTAACATAATTTTCTTTCTATTCCTATCTTTGAGAGTCGGTATAGTTTCTGTAGAAAGCACGAATCTGTGATAATATTCATATAATATAATTTCAGGATGGCAATATCATATTTTTCCAAGTAACAATATTAGTTGGAGCCATCTTGGGTTTCATGCTAGCCCATTCTATCTTCAGAACATTCGAGGTAAGATCATGTCCACTATCGATATCTAAAAAAACTAATATTTATGTCATCTGAAGATTTGTGTGGATACCATATTCCTCTGCTATTGTGAAGATACAGCCATCCATGATGGTATTGAACAACCTTATTATGCCCCTCCAGAACTTCAAGCAGTGGTTGATGAAGCCAAAGGAATCGTGGAAGAGGAAAAAATGTATAATTCTATTAAAACGCAGGAGTTGCCTCAAAGTTTCGTTTGAATATACTTAACATAAAATACTGTTATTTATCTGTTTCTATATTTTAGAGTCTAAAGCAGAGTTTCGCTGCAACATATTTTTCGAAAAATGAGATTGAGATATAGTATCTACCCATTAACAAATCGAATTTTACAATACGTTGCTGTTAATTCATTATCAAAATATGAGTGTAGTTTCGATTTTCAAATTGATCTACCTATTCGTTATGAATTTTAAAAAGTTCTTTCTAGAATTATACTCTGATAGAAATACATATATTGGTATCAATTTTGTGATTGAATTAGATGATTAGGAGTAGAGGTGATTCCAATATGTCTTCAAATAGGTACCTACCGTATGGTCTAGCACGTGATACCAGTCACATATGCATGTCACACAGATTTTCGAAAACGAATTTATGAAAACACGTTGTTGAGTAGGTATAAATATTTGAATGAAATAAAAGAAAGCATTGGGATCACCTTCACTTCGATGCATCTTTATAATTAGGTAACAGTCACATTTGACAATAATAAATCATTGAAATATACAGTGGTATTCTCATTGGTTCCTTGATGTTTCGCATTTATTGTGTTACTGTTAAGTTAATCTAATCATCCCAATATGTGTGTCAGGTGTGATTTCATATTTACACATTTTTTTATATTAATCTCACACTGCACTTTTGCAGTGGCGACGTCAGCTTTTGAAAACAGGACAGGGGGCAGAATTTTTCAATGCGGGTTCATAATTATTAATTAATTCCATATTTCAGGAGGGGGCAGCAAAAATTTATGGGGGGCTGAGCCAGTCCTGGCCTGAGCTGCATATCTCGCAGAATTCTACAAATGAATTGGTGCTGCCCTCTGTCATGCTTAGAAAACAAAAAAATGTAGTTTTCTGTTCTGCAAAAATGGATTTTTGTGTTGCCATCTGTGGTATATAACATAAAGTAAGATAAACCTGAAAAAGAGTTCTGTATTATCGTAATGAAAACTATCAAATGAAAAGATTGTAGTATTCTGATCTAAAAAATATTGCTTATTGTACTGCCATCTTTGGTATATAACGTGAAGTAAGATGAACCTAAATAGAAGTTCTGTAATTCTGTATTCTCGTGCAGAAAACTACCATTTGGTAGTTTTCTCAATTTTTCTTCATTTGAAAAGGTTGTAGTTTTCTGTTCATGTGCTGCCATCTCTGACGTATAACATAAAGTGAGATAAATAACCTCAAAATTTATTTAGATATTTGAATTCTTCATTCCTTGGTTGAAAATTTCATCTGAGTACTTTATTGAATTACTTCTGGTAAAATATCAGAATTATGATAACTTCGTTTGAAGAAGTCATACAATATTACCGCACAAATGAAAACTCTTCGAATTCATTCCATTCTGCTAATAGAAACTTGTAAGTAATAGCATTGAGTTTAAAAATATATTTTTAAACCTTTTTTTAATAGTAAATAGTAATTCAATCCTTAGACAAAAGGTCTAAGATTCAATCATTGTATAAATATTATTTAAATTACATTAAAAAATTTCCTTGTCAGGAGTCCTATCAAGAAATGGCTTGAAGATCAATTGAAAATTAATGATGTAAAAAGCAACAGCAAATCTTCGCTTATTCGTAAAGAAGGAAATGAGTCCTTCAAGAAAAAGAACCTGAGGCAAACTTTGAGATCTTACAATGCAAGTATATGTTGTGCACCAGATTCTTCAGAGGAATATTTCCTAGCTTTTGCAAATAGGTCAGCAGTAACATTTGAATTGGGGAAATATGAAGTGAGTATACGAGAACACAATTCCGAGGAAGAAGTAAACTTTATTTCTTCAGCAACATAATAAATCTAACAGTTTGTTTGACCAAATCGCTGGCTGCAAAAATAGAAATGGTTTTTAATTTTTACAATGGTAGAACATCTAGTATATTGTGTTATTGTACTGAGTCTGTTTCAAAAAAATGAATTCATCATTATCATTATCAAAACTAATTTCAGGATTGTCTCAAGGATATAGATTCATGTTTGAATTCTTGCAACTACCCTATGACACTCAGACCCAAGTTACAAAAGAGAAAAGTTGAATGTCTCAAAAAACTTGAATTGCTGGAAAAAATTAGTATTGAAAATTTGTCACTTGCAGAGAGTAATGAAAAGGTCTCTGGTGCAAACATGAGTATGTATTATTTACCTTCCCTTGATGAAAATCCAAATTTTGCCTACGCATCTTCAAAAGTTGAAATGAGGTAAATATTATTTTTCTTTATGATAAGATCAAAATAAAGCATAACCTGTTGGTAGATACAATCAGCAAAAGGGAAGACATGTAGTAGCTAAGCAGAATATATCTAAAGGAGATATAATATTTCTAGAAAAATCATTTGCATTTGGTTCTATTTTTGATGAACAAACAAGAACATTGAGCATGTTGAAATGTTATAATTGTCTTAAAAATATCTATAGTGGAATTCCGTGAGTATTGTGCATTTCACCAACACTATATCATCAACTGTCCGTATTTTAATGCTTACAGGTGTAAAAGCTGTATAAAATGCATATTTTGTGATTCCGAATGTCGACATAAATCTTGGGAAGAATCACATAGGTGGGAATGTCAAGGAATGCTAGGTGATATTTGGTACCATTTAGGTAGTGCATTTCCAGCATTCAGAGCATTATTAAAAGGCATTAATTCTGGTTTCAAAGAAGTTGAAATGAATAAAGTAAAATGCTTTGGAAATAAAGTTGACAACTATCCATATTTCAACAGTCTGATATTTAAAAAGAATAGGCCGCTGGATGTATCAATTGTAAGTTTTTTTATGTAGAGCCCATTATTGAGTACAGTGTTAAATTATATGACTTCTAATTAAGATTTATTTTTCAGATGAGTGCAACTGTTATTCTATACCTTAAAGAATATACGAATTTTTTTGATTGGTTTCTTTCCCAGCAAGAAAATAGCAGTTGGAGTCAAGAGAGTATAATGATATTTTTAGAAAATCAACTGAGCAAACATATTCTGCAAATTCAGAATAATAGTTCAATAATAGAGCATTGGCATGAAGAAGAATTGTTGCCCTTTGACAAAGAACCAGTAGCTTGTGGCATTTTCCCCTCAGTCAGTATGATGAATCATTCCTGCAAACCGAATATCACAAACTAGTGAGTTTCTTCATTCATTTAGATTATAATTATATGAATTTTGTATACTTCATATAAAAAAGAAATTGCTAACATTATAATGAAGTCCCAAACTGATAGGACAATAGTAGTAGGGTGAATGAAACAAAGGGTATAGCCGGGTTTCAATGGTAAATCTGCCCCCGCGGCCTTTTCGATTCATATTGAGGGGATCGATTAGGCATTGAATGAAAATAATTCAGCCAACTTTTCAGCTTTTATCTCTAGCCATTTTTGAGATTTCTGTAAAAAACACTTTTTTCGTTTTTATTTTTTTTCTCTTGTGAAATCCAAAATTTTTGAATGGTGATTTTTTCTGTTGATTCTTTGCTATTAAAGAAATAGACGTATAATTTTTTTTATGAATTTCAGCTGAAAAATCTATTTTTAGAAGGAAAAATAAAATTATTCATTGGAATTTAGGTGTTCTTGAAAAGTGTCCACTGCCATTTTTTGACATAAAATGTATTCTTTGGTCCTTTATACCCTGGAATTTTTTCACATTTTTAAAATTGGTGGAACATTTTGAAAAAAAATTAAAACTGTTTGAATTTTAGGATTCATCAGATATCCATCGAATTTTGGTGTCGTTGTATTCATGTTGGCTCCCTGAACAATAAAAACAATTGGCGATCTGTCTTAGTTTGGAAGATATGGGCCCCCAAAGTCCGAAAAATATTTCTCACTACAGAAACACTGAATTACCGTTTTATTAAGTTTAACGCCTCTCTGAACATTTTATCATGAAGATTTGATTCATTTTATTTCAGATATATTCAATAATTATTGCAAAAACTTCGAAAATATTCGAGGGAAAGCCCGCCGTTTGTTATGGTAAGTTTGGCACTACCGCGTCTTTCAGCGAGTGCCACTAGGAAATGATAGCGGGATTTATAGGTATGCATCCTGTCATATTCGCGCGAAATAATTCGCGGTAGTGCCAAACTTACCATCAGAAACGGCGGGCTTTTCCTCGAATTTTTTCGATGTTTTTGCAATAATTATTGAATATATCTGAAATAAAATTAATCAAATCTTCTTTTTAAATTGTTCAGAGAGGCTCTAAACTTAATAAAGCGGTGATTTAGTGTTTTTGTAGTGAGAAAAGTGACTTTCAGGTGAAATATTTTTCGAACTTTGGGGGCCCATATCTTCCAAACTAAGACAGATCGCCAATTGTTTTTTTCACTAATATTGTTCAGGGAGCCAATACGAATACAACGGCCCTAAAATTTGATGGATATCTGATGAATCCTAAAATTAAAACAGTTTTAATTTTTTTCAAAATGTTCCACCAATTTTTAAAATGTGAAAACTTTCCAGGGTATAAAGGACCAAAGAAGACATTTTATGTCAAAAAATGGCGGTGGACACTTTTTAAGGGCACCTAAAGTCCAATAGATATAATTTTATATTTCCTTCTAAAAATAGATTTTTCAGCTGGAATTCATAAAAAAATTTTACGTCTATTCCTTTAATAGCGAAGAATCAGCAGAAAAAATCACCATTCAAAAATTTTGGATTTTACAAGAAAAATAAAATAAAAACGAAAAAAGTGTTTTTTACAGAAATCTCAAAAATGGCTTGAGATAAAAAGCTGAAAAGTTGGCTGAATTATTTTCATTCAATGCCTAATCGATCCCTTCAATATGAATCGAAAAGGCCGCGGGGGCAGATTTACCATTGAAACCCGGCTATACCCTTTCCTTTGGAATCGGAAAATGTTGATTTTGAAAAAGTAACTTGTTTTTTTCCAATAATTACGAAATACAGACTTCTCAACCCATCAGTTTATTAAAACTACTATGGAATGCTTCATAATTTTAAAATGAAAAAAATATTATAAAAATGAATATAAAATGTTTCTTAAAGACTTACACTTTCAGTTTTGTGTGTGATACTATAGTGGTAAAGGCACTGGAAGACTTAAAGATAAATGATGAAATCTATAATTGTTACGGCATATATTATAGACATCTGAGTAAAAATAAAAGGCAGAAGGTTTGTCTCCAATTGTATAACTTTAAATGCAGATGCCAAATTTGTTCAGACCCTGATAAGGAAATGGTAATATTTTAAAATTTATTTGTCACAATGGTGACGTCATTTTGATTTCAGGATGCATTTGACTTATTCATCTGTTGTAACTGTGGCTTTGATATTCCAAGAACCAATATGAATTACACAATATGCAGAATATGTGGTATTATAATAGATCATAGAAAATTGAGGGATATGTACAACAATATCGATCATCAGTTGATTACTACATACCTGTCCAACTCTGAAAGTAAGGACCTTTCAAATTTAACCTATAAGAAGTGAATTTTATTTTTATTTCAGATGTGGAATTATTACAGAGCTCTCTGGTTACGCTGGAAAAAATACTGAATAAATACCACAAAGACTTGCAATTTATATATTTCAGATTATATCAGTTTCATAGAAAAACAGGTCTGTTATATGAAAATTTTAATGCATTTCTTTCATTTTGGTTTTGTAGGTAACAACGAAAAAATGTTGAAATATTTTGAAGAATGGCTGAAGGGAGAAAAAATCAAAGTAGGGCAAGATATACAACCATTTGGTGAATATTTATATGAATTTGGCTCTTTTTTAATTTCAAAATGCAGCACAACCAAAGACAAGTGAGTTTCATTTCACTCACTCTATTTATAACTTTCTTATTGTGATTTATTTTTTTTAAGGCATATGATTCTGAAAGCTCAAGACTTACTGACAGAAGCAAAACGAATCTGTAGTCTTCATTATCCCTCTTATATTATCAACAGAAGACAATGGGATTCGAAGTAATAACTTTATTTTTATAATTTCCTTCAACTTGTTGAGTTTAAGAAAGATGAATAATACACTGGATATAAGTAATCAGTTTTATTCAATAACAAAATCAGGATTACAAAATAATAGAAAACAATGTCACATGCAAAAGATGCAACACTTGAAACTGTTCAAAAATAATTCAGCAACGCACACTACTTTATTCGAAATGGTTTACTTCAATATTTCATCTTACATTTGCGATCCTTGGAAAATTTAATTCCAACACAAATTTGAATGATATAAATGGTATCATATCTTTGGCATTGAGGACACACCAACTATTTGGACTGCATACCTCATTGAAAATTCATAATATTGATATGAAAATCCATAATTCATTGCACTATCAAAAAAACATTTTTTCAAGACTAGAACTCGAATAACTTCATCGGCAATAACGCAAAAACAAAACAATGAGATCAATACTAGGTTTCAATTCGCTAGAATTATTATATCAAATAATTGTTATTGTTCCGTCAACTCATTTTAGCAATTTCTATTTTTACTGAAAAATTTAATACTTTTTTCTCAGTTACTCTACGAAAATTGAGGTTCATTATATTGCATTGTAATCAGTTCATATTCAATAAACCAATGCATTATTCAAAGCTGCATTGAAGAAAAAATGAATAAAAAACTATTTCAAAGAAATCAACTTTCAACGAATAATCATGAAGTTTTTTTAACTCATATTGGTAAATGTCACCATGACATTAGATACCAATTTAGTTTAACAAGTGATGCTTATTTGAATCAAAAACATTGTAGAAAAGTATTAGTAGAACACGTAAAAACACTGAATACATTGAAATAACCTGAACAATGTTCAACAATGAAAGTTTTCCATCCCACCAAAAGATATCATAAAACAATGATAACATAACCACTCCTATTCAATAATGAAACAACTTCAAATTTTGAAGATTTATCGTAATTGTGCACGCTGCCAAGGATTCCGAGAGCAAATTCTACTATTCAAACTAAATAACTATCTAGCATGATCAACGATCAGTACATTATCACAACTAACGACTTTCAACTGTTCCTAATTTAGACTGAGGTTGGTTTTCTGAATCCTCAATCAGTTGCCTCTTTTCTATTTCTGCCTTAAAATGTTCGATGTCTTCATGGCTAGAATGAAACAAAATAAATATTAAAATTTTCTACAGGATATTTATGCTTTGTAAACTACAAATTTTAATAATTATCAGTAATTAATGCTTCATTTAATCACAATTTCTCTTTTAAATTCATTCGTTCTTCTGAGTTTGAGCAGAGAATAACAAAGGGTCACTTTGAGACATTGAAGAATTCGAATTTTTCTCAGAGTAAAAGTAACCCTATAGATGCCATCACGCATTTGTTGACACAGCCAAGTAGAATCTGTTTATGCACGCGAACAACATTCCCGCGTTGCGAACTTTTGACGTATCTTTATTCCGTATTGGAATAATTGGTCTACCGCTCCCCTACTCTGATACTAACGGCTAGCATCTGTTACAATTTCATCAGTTTGGCCACATCGTCTGTTAGTGTTTAGATTCTCGATGCGTTGTATTTACATTTTCATTTCGATTTTACGTTCATAAACTGAATTATTTTACTGATTTGGTGGCAGTTTATTGTTGCTTTAGGGTATTCCCGTAATTATAGCTATGGTAAAATTACGAAAATGTTTTATTATATTCAGGAATTGTAGAAATCAAAATCTAACCTGTTTACTTCACCTCAGTGCGGCAGTAAAATGCTTTCCATCTCACTTTAGATAAAGCTTGGTTGATTACAATGCAGTACTACTATTCACGCGCAGGAGCATATCTATAGTCCGTTCACGAAAGGTTGAGCACATAGTAGGCGTTTCTTTATTTATCTGAATTTGGCAGTATTTGATGTCATAAAGTAAAATTAATTCAACGTTGCCGAATGTACTCGGCCTCGTCCGACGAGCTTGCGAGTTTTCAGAAAACTCTATGCAATATTGACAACATTGCGTATCAATCTGACATGAAAATAAAGAACATAACCTAAAATTTTAATATACACAGTGGAATATGCCAAATTTCCATGGCCAAACGACGGCTCAACCTTTCGTGAACGGAGTATATGTTTACTTCTGACTCTGAGGGAGAACTGACCTTCGTCCCCCTTTCTCTCTCTCGCACACTATTTCTAATCGTCTTTCTGATTAGCAGGCCGATGCAGCCTCATCTTAAACGCCTTGCCGCCATTTGCTTACAGCTTGAGTTTCGCATATGTCAAGTCATGCGCAGCTGTATTATTCGGTGGTTCTAGTGTCAATGTTTATTTAGTTTGTTTAGGTTATGATTTTTTTTCAAATCAACATGAGATTCTTATACGTAGATGAAAGTATGTAAGTTTATAAGTGGTACCAGGAATAGCTCAATTTCAACTTTACGTTAAAAGACGTTTGCAAAACCTAAGTGCAGTATAAACAGGGAATATAATCATGTGGGTATTTCAAATTTAGATGTTAAGTAATGACTTGTATACAGTTTTCAGCTGGAATTTTTATCCTACAAACTGAAAAATTGAAACTTACCTTATTTGAACAAACAAGATACCATTGATCACGTTCAACATGTCTAACACTGATCCCATCGATGGGGGCTGAATTTGAATTGGAGGTAACGAGGATCCATTCTTGCCTGTGCAAATTTCGTTCATTTTCTTCTGAAGCACAACAGCTTGTTGGGTTAAGTGTTTCAAACATTCAGAAGATTCTTTGGTTTTTTCGTGATTTTCACCCAACTAGAAGAAAAACATCGCATTGAATATACTGAGGAAACAACTTCCTTTATAGTTTCTATCACCTGTTGTTTATAAATTGTGTAGGCTTCTTTCTCATTGTTCAACGCAGATCTGAAATTACCCATACAGCTCTGCGTCCTAGCAACCAAGTGATAATTCACAGCAACCTTCATCGATTTTGCTCCGTAATATTTGATGTTTAGTGCCAACGCCTTCTCTAGGAAACGTAGTGAGAGTTCGTATTCACCTACTGCATGAAGTATCAAGCTAATATTGCTCTGGAAATAATTAAGATGTCTAGCATTTGCAGAATATTTATTTTTGTTTTACTCACATCTAACAAGGCCACTTCTGGATGGTTTTCACCGCACACTAATATTGCCAGATATCTAGCTCTGTACAGCAATTTTAGGGCGGTAGAGATTTGACTATTGGCGAAACAGTATAAGGCAAGATGAGCCTGAAAAAATTGATATAAAAGTCAAATCAATTCAGAGGAATTTATTCGAGATTGCAAATTGAATAATAATAAATCAATTGATGTATGTGCACACAAGAAATTATGACTATATTTTCATTCAAGCATAGAAGATTCTTGAAGCTGCGGAATGCTTCACAGTGAAGAAAATTCGAATTCAATGGAAACAGCCCATACACAGGGTATCCCGGAAAATGTGGGAAATCTCTTGGATTCAGATAGAATATAAAAAATGAAGATGACAAGTTCCCATAATTTTTTCCCAGCTGCCCTCCCTACGAAGATACGACCTCCTAAATGAAGCCACTGAAAATCCATTTCAGTGGAGTAAGTTTCAAACTACCCAATATAATTTGATGAAAATTTGATATGATTAATAGTATTAAGGACCTCTCAAATTACCGCACTAAAATTTCAATTAGCTTGTTCAGTTTACCAGAAGCGGGGACTGGGTTGTACCTTTTAATTACATTTTTAACACCCTGTATGATAAGGTGCTAAAAAAACAATTTGGATATCTTGAACATTAAGCTAAAGAAAAGGTACTCTTGTTCAGTGTCGATAAAAAGAACCGCTTTCGAAAAAAAAAAATAATGAAAGAAGTAATTGAAATTTATTCAACTGAAATGAATTTCTAGCGGCGTCATTTAGGAGGTCGTATATTCGTAGGGAGGGCCGCTAGGAAAAAAAATTAAGGGATTTTCCACATTTTCCAGGACACCCTGAATAATATAATAAAAATTTCCAAACCAAAAATTTCATGTCAACAGAAGTATTTTTCTGAAATATTCCATGAAACGTTAAATTAAGTGTTGCTCTATTCTAATGAACTTTTTCATTAATTTCAACAAGAACTTACATATTCAGTTATGGTGTATGGATGGTCGATACCATTTACCCTTTCCGACATCAAAACCGCTTTCTGCTGATAGGCCATGGCTTCTGTATGTTCACCCATTATGTAGTTCAGTCTTGCAATCATTCTCAAACATTGAGCGATTTCTGGATGCATTGCTCCATAAACGTTATTCAATAAATTTAGGGCTTCTGTGATAAGTTCATAACCATCTTTCAAGTATCCTTGTTGAATTTTACTTTGACCTGAAGTAAGGTATATTGAAACATGAAAATACTAAAAAAATACTGCAAAAATCCTGACTTGGGATTAAAGGTTTTTGAAGCGTATTGATTGTATTGAGATAATTGGTAAATTGGCGGCGATTTGTTGACAACGGAATGGCACATGTGCAGAGGGTGCCAAACGTCGTTTTGGTTGCCAGATTGTGTTTGAGAGAAAATTATAAAATTAGTTTTAAGAAATAATGTCTATTCAGATGATTTGCGCAATTATTGCTGAAGGGAAGATTTAAGAAGGAAAAAACACGACCAGTTGTATCCAAAAATTAATGAATTACGCTATTACTCAAAATTTTTTCAGTTTTCAGAGAGTTCGGAATTTTCTTTTCACCACCTGATTCCAAATAATTTGAAATTGAAATATAATCAAGCCACATTTTGAAATGATATGTAAAATTGCACTATATATTTTATTCTTCACATAGGTGATAAAGAAATTAATAAATGTTATCTTTTCAATTAGAATTTTCAGGCGTTTCTTCAAATACAAGAATAATCGTCGTACGCGGAAACGTTGCTGTCACTTGGCGGACCGCCACCTTCTTACATACCGATGGATTACCAAATAATTTTTGTGGCAAAAAACCACTCTCAACCCCACGCTAGTAATTTTTTAAATTTTTTCTAGAAAAACAATTAGTGAATGAGAATAAATAAGATCACCTGTTGTATAGAAATTATAAGCATCTGTCGCCTTTGGATTGATGTGCTTGACAATAGGGAAGATATTCTGTATATCTTCCTCGAAGAATATAGGCTTGTTTTTGGATTCGAAGTTGTAGTCCCTCAACAATATCTGTAAACCGGTCTTGATGCAGAATCCTCTCAACAAAGAGATTTTCTGCAAGGAATACTGCTCAAGTGCGCTTTCAACGTCATTACACGACAGATCAAAGTCGTAGTAAGCCTTCACTTCCTGTTTGATTTGATTCCACAAACTTTTCGATGTGAAATTCGCCCATTCTGTGCTGTCGTTGCAAGATAGAGGGTTGGATTTACCTCGTCGCTTATTGCGTTTTTTGTTGTTACGCCCATGGAACTGAAAATTGAAAAAATTGTCACCATATCAACATTATAACTTTACGGGAAATCAAAAGCTCATTTGATTTAAACGAGAAAATATTTTTGTGAAACAGGACTACTAATCCTGTCAGGAATTATTTACCTCATCGATTCCTTGCAACGGATTTGAAACAGCTCCAGAATACAGGAAACAATTCAAGAAATGCCCTATAGCAACAGATAAGTTCATCATTTCACACCCCTAAAAAATTAAATTGAATGAGAATATTGTCAAACATAACCTCAACATACCAATACAAACCTGTAAGTATACCGTGAATATGTGCTTGACAGATCGCAGTATCAATTCACCAACAGCTATGCTGTACAAATATTCGAGCTGTTTTGCTTTTCCTAAAAGGTTGGTAACCTTACCAAGATACCTGATATTGATTCCTCTAGTATGCATCGATTCAGATAATGTTGCTCCGTCCATTGGGGCAGAGGAATGATCCAGACAGTCTCTGATCTGAAATGAAAAAGACAATCGTACCTTTTTTCATATTCTTGAAAAGGAAAATTACGCATATATAATGTAATGCAACTCACAAATGTTGGAATTTGAACAGTGAGTAAATATTCTGCAGCATCTTTAACCAATTGTCGTTGTTTAGTAATTGGGGGATCCAAACTGTCAGAATGTTTTATACCAGCTGAATAAATGTCTGGATTGAACCTTATGTCAAATTCGGTTTCTTTCAGAGACCCAACAGCTACTGCTGCTGTTTTTACTATGTCCTTAGTACTTTCTTCCACTGTAAAAGCAACATCAAAGATTCGACAAAAGAAATAAAATTTTAACAAAAAACAAGGTACAAAAAACAGTACAACTGCCGATAAGTTATACAAATATGAAAAACGCCATACTAACATTCAATTTTACTAGTTCCTGTAACACTTTCTACAATTTTTTTGGCTTCTTCCTCTTCTATTTGACCCTTCTTCAAAGCTTTGGTATTTTTCTCTTTAGTGTCATCTTTCTTATTCTCATCTGTTGCGTCTTTGTTATCTTCTTCTACTGGAGCTTCTATTGCTTTATCTTTTTCTTGCTTCTCCTCTGCTTTTCTGAGATTCAACTGTTGCAGATGATAAGCCGCGAATTTAATGAACATCATGTAACGGGAATCAATGAAACTTTCGAGTAGTTCCTGGCGAAGGCAACAGAGTTTGTGCTTGTGTTCGATTGGGAAGCCGAGTAGTTTGACTTCTTTTGAAAGGTCGTCATTTTCCACTGAGAAAAAGGCAATCAATTAAAATCTCAATATTGTATGATTCAATAAACAGATTAAGGATTATAATAATCATTACACAGAATAGTTTCGGTAATTGAACTTACATTTCAGGAAGTTAACATCTGGTGGGAAGGTTCTTAACAAATCCAAAATGTAATGTCGACCATCGTTGCCAATAATACCTTTACATTCAACACTTGAGCACAACTCCACCATCTCTCCTTTGTCATTGATGACATGATGGGGAAGAATTTTTAATTGTTGGCCAGCTTTATTGAGCTACAATACAGTAATATTGTGAATTACGAATTGAAACAAGGTTACAAAGTTGAAACATGAAACACTATCACTAAAGGCAAACTTACCAAATCTAAATACTTGGGATGTGACAATACAGTTTTCCCAAAATCAATAGATCCATACACCACCGACTGCTCTTGTTCTCTTTCCAAAATTCCAGGAATGATAGATTGTGCAGTTACACGATATCCCCTATAATCTATGACAACAGTACCAAGTGTATAAAGTCCTGGTAAATCGACAGCACTGTATACCCTTACACCTTGAAGATCATTCCTCTGAAATTTAAATTTACATTAGTAAGGGAAAGAAAAATTAGATAGACCCAGGTTGCAATTAATTCAACCAAAAAATATACATACTATATTCCAGTAGTAAAAAAAATATGAATTCTTATACCACCCTCGTCTGTCAACAAATTTTGAACTTTGACTTTGTTTATTTATCTGAAGTTGGCAGTATTCACTGTCATAACGTAAAATGAAGTCAACGTTGCCGAACGTACCCGGCCTTGACCGACGAGCTTGCGAATTATCAGAGAACTCTAAGCAATATTGACAACATTGCGTATCAATCTGACAAGAAAATAAACAACATAATCTAAAATTTTAATATACCCAGTGGAATATGCCAAATTGTCATGGCCAACCGACGGCTCAACCTTTCGTGAACGGACTATACCTAACTCAGTAGAATAGAATAGATATAGTAGTATAGTATTACAAAGCAGTCAAAAGATAAATTGAATTGTTCCTTTTTAATGAATGGGACCATAGGAAACTCATCCAATAGATGGAGCTGTTCAAGGTCAACATTGCGCAGGTTCCTTGTAGTTTCCGCCTAACCAAGATTGAGGTTATGTTATAAGAGCGTTGGTGTTTTAGCCGTGAAAGTTAAACATAAAATGAATCTCATAAAACTTACAGGTGCAACAAAAGCAGCCGCATCTCCTCCCAAATCCTTATAATGATCTCTAACGTCGAATCCCAGTGAGAAGAATATGTTGTTCCAGATGAACATCTGCATTTTGGCCTCCTCGCCAGGGTTAATAGCCATAACGTTGCCATCTATAACGGCCATAGCGCCTCGCGTGGCCGCGGCCACGAAATCGCTGTGAACCTTGAAGATCGCCCTCTCTCGAAGGAGACGTTCGGGGAGTGTTTTGCGTGGTAGTTCTCTGGTAGTCTGAAGTTCCTCGTTCCAATCTCGAGTCTGGCCTGGGATGTGCTCCTCATAACCGAGTTTCGACGAGAATGCTGTATGCAAAGAAAAAATGAAACTATAGTACCCTTAAGCTAGTACTGCATTGAAATAACAAAAACTTGAAAACTTAAACTCACTGAAAGACATAAAAAATAAGAGAATTAACTCGAATAACGCAAGTGAGAATAACAACTAAGAAAGCAAAGAATCATATTGATCGATTAAAATCCACCAATACTATACTCATACTTAGGAGCTAATCTCATCAACGATCAATGAACATAAGAAGGTAATATCATCGAAAGCATTCATATTGTCAGTTCACGAAAGGTTGAGCGCACAGTAGGCGTTTGTTTATTTATCTGAAGTTGGCAGTATTTGCTGTCATAACGTAAAATAAAGTCAATGTTGCCGAATGTACCCGGCCTCGTCCGACGAGCTTCCGAGTTATTATACAACTATATGCAATATTGACAACATTGTGTATCAATCTGACAATAAAATAAAGAATATAACCTAAAATTTCAATATACACAGTGGAATATGCCAAATTTCCGTAGCCAACCGACGGCTCAACCTTTCGTGAACGAATTATAGATAACTATTTCGCCCTAATGGGGCTTATGAGAATTAAGAAGAGCTCTGAATGATAGAGGCATTCCCGGAAAATGTGGGAAATCTCTCGGATTTAGATAGAACATAAAAAATGAAGATGACAAATACACATAATTTTTTTCCTAGCGGCCCCCCCTACGAAGATACGACCTCCTAAATGACGCCACTGGAAATCCATTTTAGTGGAATAAGTTTCAAACTACTCAATATAATTTGATGAAAATTTGATATGATTAATAGTATTAATGACCTCTTGAATCACCGCACTCAAATTTCAATTAGCTTGTTCAGTTTACCATAGGCGGACTGGGTTGTACATTTTAATGCTCAGATTTTTTAAACCCTGTATGATAGGGTGTTAAAAAAAACAAATTTAGATACTTTGAACATTGAGCAAAAGAAAAGGTACTTTTGTTCAGTGTCGATAAAATGAACCGTTTTCGAAAAAAAATAATGAAAGAAGTAAGTACATAATTGAAAATTATTCCACTAAAATGAATTTCCAGTGGCGTCATTTAGGAGGTCGTATCTTCGTAGGGAGGGCCGCTAGGAAAAAAATTATGGGAACTTGTCATCTTATTTTTTTGTTCTATTTGAATCCGAGAGATTTTCCACATTTTCCAGGACACCCTGTATATCTTTCAGTAAGTTCCCGCCTTGGAGTTTTTTTATTATAATGTCAGTTCTAGCCATAATATAATTTTCAAATGCCCATAACTATTCGCTCGTATGAATCTGGGAAATTGAATAAAATTCAATTTAACCTCGATATAAGTTGTGCAAACGTAAACTTACTGTCTTCAGCTCTGATCGCATCTACAGTATGTTCCATAAGTGGCGCAGTCCACGCATAAAGTTGATACGGAGTCGCAACCCTTTCGAACGGATGCCTTTGACTGCGTTTCTTTTGCAGCAATGAGAAATTACGCTTAAATTGGGGCGATATTTGGTTGAGAAGTTCGATTAGAGAATGGCACAAATGACTAGGTGAAGCGGGCTTAGGATTGAAATCCTCAGCTGTTGATCTGAAAGAATCAATTGAGAATATTTTTTTCTACAGATTCACAACCAAATATAACAAAAAAGTTAATTGAATTATATTCACATATAGTCAAAAGTGTTGTCCCCCCTAGGTTTCGCAAGACATAAACAAACAATCTATGTATTTGAATTGAAATGTGTTTCTATTTCAACTGGAACTGACCAATCATTATATTGTTCCACCTTGAAAGGGCAGTCTGCCTGGACTTCTCCAAACCCTTTCTCGTCAACTATAACTTTGTAAACCGAACCATGACACGTCCGGAAAAAATACGTTACGCCATTGTGGTAAGATCCAGTCTTAGTGGTTGTCTGATAGCTAAGAAACTCTAAAGGTCTTCTAGTCCTCAAATTTGAGGAATGCAACAGGCTTCTCAAGGTATTAGTTGAGACTACACGTCTAGAGTTCCTAAAACAATATCTTCAAAGGGCTGTTACAAATACTTTGAGGAAGAAAATGTTTTGCTGATTTAGTTTTGTCATTTAAGTGATAACATAGTGATAAAAAATTGTCATTGTCACAATAAGTTCCGAGTTGCTAGGGGGGGCACCGAGACTTTTGACAATGTGTGTGAATAATTTTTGACTTACTGGTTTATATAAAATCCTCTAGAGCATGCAGATATGTGGTAATGCTTATCTTCTAAGGTAACAACATAAAGGTACATTAGATCTCCATGAATTTTCCTATTGCCTGGTGGGGGATTCCAAGCAGATGTAGTTAGAACCTGTGGTAATATAGAAATAGGATTTTTTTTCTAAGAATTTACCCTATTCATACCTTCACACATTGTGGGGATTTTTGATCCTTCAGTTGAGGTTGAAGAGCAGTTAACGGTCTTTCTTTATTGTCTGGCATTATATAATCGGGAGGGGTACAATCGACACTCTCTGGGCGAGTCCTCTTTTTCTCTGGAAAAAAGGCTTTTATCATCAGTTTGACTAAATCATTATAGCCTGTTTCTTCCTAGGGGAACACCACACTAACGTTGCCCTCAAAACTTTAAAAAATGCTTTAATTTTCAATCAAAAATGATTTCACATAACTTGGTAGAATCAAGAGTAACTGCTTAAGTTCGTCCACACTTTTTTTCAAAATTCTCTAGAAATAAATTGATTTATCTGAAATTGGCATTTGGAAATACCATAATTGTTTTGAATTGGTAAATTTGAAAAATATATTGATCTACAATCCAACAGTTAACACTAAGATTTTCAAACAAAACAAACTAATGGTGGTATTCTGCTTTCATCTGTAAGCCAATCTGTAACTTTTCATACGCTTACAGGAAAATTGCAATTCTGGACCTGTTTAAGGGATCTGTAGCTTACAGAAATCATTAAATATTTACGAGTACTCGACAAGTGATCATTATAGAATACATATTGTGAGGTTACTTTGAATGGTTTGTTAATTTTAGGACAAACACAAACGTTTTAATATAAGAAATTCATGATGAATAAAAATAATATGGCTTTGTTTATTGTATTGTTATCGGAAGAAAATCATAACAGGTACAACATTGTTCAATAATATACATGCCCCGAAAATAATTCTTTTTCAAAGTAGGAACTTTATGAGAATTGGAAGGAAAAGGTTGCGTGATCAAATGAATCCATTTGAAATGCCAGATGCCCATAAAATGTTCAGATTGAAGAAATGTTGAATGCCCATTTTGTGAACATGTTCAGATTAAAGAACCAGTGTACTATAAACTTACTAAATGCTCTACAGCAATAATTTTAACCAACTAATTTTTTTCTTTCCTGTTTTCAACTTATTAGTTGAAAGAAACAAACGCAAAATACATTCAGATAAATGTATTTTCGAAATCAAATCAAAACCATTTACCCATAATACATAACGTTCCATGATCAAATCTTACGATTGAAGGTTGTTTTTCGATGAGTAGTTCAAAAGTGACACTGTAAATGAGAAATTCACAGAAACCATTCCAGAATTGCCTTATTTACGAATCTGTAAGTCGGCCAGTTACAGATCAATTGTAAGCTACAGTATCGTAAGCAGAATACCACCAGAAGAACATTTCAGTAAAGTTTGTTCAACGATAAATGCTTGATTATAATTAAACTACCTAAAATATCTCCTTGAGTGACAGTATTCAAAAAACTCAGAGAGCAGCATTCAACTCCATTGTAAGAATCAGCCGGACCTAGACTCTTCAACAAATCTCTGATATGCCGGACATGAATTCTGGCCTCACGCATTGTATATGGCTCTTCTACTACTTTAATTATGGAGTTCTCTTTTAGGCCTTCTATATTCTTCAACTCGGCAAAATTATCAAGCGTGTTGCCATCCACTTGCAGAGAAAAGCATGTACGGTGACAGGTATCCTCACGATCCATTAGAAGCTGATGAATTTCTTGGACCAACTCCATGCTTGATACCTTGAGAAAGAAATTGTATATTTAATTTTTTAGGCTATTCAATCATTAATTTTTTGCCTTCAATAGTGCAGACAAATCTGGAGTTTTGGTGTAACAACATCCATCGAAAAATACTATTTTACCTGTATATCGAAAGGTTCTGCACCAGGTGCTACAATTTTAACAGTAAAGCCTACATCTTGAATGAATACATCTTCTTTGTTCTTATTGTCTTCACTTTCATCCTTCTCTTTTTCTTCTACATCTTTGGCTAGTTTATCTTCTAGAACATGCAAGGCATATTAATGCTATACATATTTTCCATTAATTCACACAAAAATAGTGATATTGGTGAATGTTTTCCTTCTCTTACCTTTTCCATTTTCAATCAAATTATCATTCTTCACTTTAAGATCATTATCATTGTTATTTGTGCCATTTTCAACATCTTTTTCTGCAACAAAACAAAAATGTACCTCCTTGTTCGTCATTTTGAGTTGGATTAAAAATAGAAAAAATAATTAAAAGCATTCGGCAACAAAATTCAAAGGATTCAAAATTTTGTCAATTTTGAATGTCAAATGATTGTGAATTCACAATTTAAATTGAAATTGTCATTGTATTCCTTGAGTTTTTCTGAACAACATTAGTGAAACCAACTGGTGGCGATCTGTCTTAGTTTAGAAAATATGGGCCCCCAAAGTCCCAAAAATGTTTCATCTTCAAGTCACTTTTTTCACTATGAAAACAAAAGTTCACTGCTCCAATTTAGTCTATAAATCTAACTAATTTTATTATTATTAACTGAGCTACTACTTTACTTTATAATTATTGACATAAACATAGGAAACCTAAAATAGTATTATGACAAAGGCAATTACATATCCTTTAAATATTTGAATTTTACAACTTTATGTAAAGAACCCCTGAAGTAAATATTAATTGTGAAATTCTATTGATCAATCAACATGTTAATGCATTGGAATTTGTCATAATACTATTTTATATTTAGACAAAAGTAATTACATATTCTCTAAATACTTGAATTTTACAACTTTATGTAAAGAACCCCTCAAGTGAATATTAATTGTGAAATTCTATTGATCAATCAACATGTTAAGGCATTGGAATTTCAAAGAAAATACCGATAATTCGGTAAGCCGAAATTTTGAGTTGTTCTCTAAATAATCTCTTAAATAATTCTGACAGTTGAATCCGAAAGAGTTCCACTAATAATAATAATGAACTTGACCTAATAAAGTATAATTAATTGTTGACGTTATTTCAATTCAATATTCATTTAATTCCATTGTTCAGAAAATTCAAAAATTTCAAATTAAAATAAAGCCGCTCTATAAGAATATTGATCTGTACTTCTAATACGATAAATAAGAATTCGTATTGAGTAAATTATTATTTTGTTGATAAAACTTGATGAATTGGTCAACTTGAAATGAAATTTATGAACTATAATTTTTCCGACAACCTCTCCAATAATTAAAAAAATATAATTGCTTCTTACGTAATATTAGGTTAAAGGGTTAGTAGTGAGGAATTATTGAATTTAAAATTTGGAGCAACTAATTTATGACTGAATGTTTTGCTGTAAAAATTAAGTCCAACCTGGAGATTTCGTTCCATTTTCTTTGATGTTCACAGTTTTCTTAGCCGCATTATTTTCGGAAGAACCTTGAGCCATCGTAACCACTTCACCGAAATAGACTAGGTTAACTGAATCAACACGAAATTTTCAAAACCTTTCCAACGGGCTTTTTCAATTTCATTCAGATTTTTACCACCCGGGGTGTATTAATTCAATTAAGCACGTGCTTTTATCAAATAACTCTGAAAAATACAGGAGCCCCCTTCTAACTTCCCCCACTTCTTCTCACTTGGTTAGTCGATCACTGTTGCGCGTAAGCGGCAAAGTCGTCAAATCTTATCAGCTAACAACAAACAAAAATGGAAAAATGGGCTGTAAACTGGAATGATAAGAGGTTTACCATAATCTTGTAGAAAATATGGACATCAGGAAATAACATTTAATAATCTGTGACTTAGGTCTTTACTGAATTATCTTTAAATTTTTAGTTGTTTTCATCGGTTTTATCAATTGTTAAAGGAGACTCTCATTAAACAATGTTTTTATAGATTCAACTTCATAATAAAGATTAAACATTCTTCCTGTTGAAAAAATAATATGTTTATCTGAGAAATAACTAATATCTGTCGAAAAAATACCTAAGAAATCAATTTCCATTTTTCAGCCGAAAGTTATTTCAAAAGAACTTGAAACAGATTTCGGGTCTCGAGATGAAATTCAATTAATGATGTCTTATAACTCTTTTGAAAAGCATGAATTTCTAAAAAATAACGGAGTGTGTTTCGTTAGCCAGGAAGAAGGAAAATATGCAGTTTAGAATTTGAGATTTTCAAAAAAATGGAATTCTATTAAGTGAAATCCTTCTGCACGAATGAAATGCAACGAAATCATATCAATATGGATCTATACATATAGCCGAAATTATTGAAAATGGTGGTGATATGTTGTACTCGAAAAACATCTTCTACTTCGAAAAGACGAAAAGAATTTGCGATTTTTTTATTATTAATGCCTTGTCCGGTTTGGTTTAAGAAGAAGAAAAAATAGTTCCATTGATTGGTAGTTCCGTCGTGCATTACTAGTAGATGTTTTGTGAGTAGATACTTTGACTTTGACATTGACAGGTGAAAATTGTGGTTCCGTTTCGACTACTCCGCGAATGTGAGAGAAATCGGAGATTTGATTCTTTTGACAATTCCCAATATTTCAATTTCCAGTTTTCACAACATTTTCTCACGAATTTCAAGTCCACCTTGAATACTTGTGCCGGTCACCTCTTGATTTCTCTAACCATGCCCATGTCTGTAGTGAAACTTTCGATTTAGGAATGAAATTGGAGCCATCATAAAACAATAGGGAAAAAGGGCATTATGCCAAAGTGCGATGTGAAAACCCGATATATACCGGCTACTTTTGCTTGGGCTTTACTTCTATCAGCAACAGGCTTATTCTTTTACTACCCGTGAGTGAAACCCCGCAACATATTTGACGTACTTCTGAAAACTGAGGTGGGAAGTTTCATTCAACATTTGTTTTTTTCTAGGGCAAGATATTATCTACCAGATTACCCATGGGTTCCTGTATATCAAGGAGTTCTTACATTCTTCGTTATAACAAATCTTTCCCTAGCTACATTTATGGACCCTGGAGTTATACCGAAAGGTAGGAATACTTCAGATCCAGCTGTTCCTGGATAAACATATTGATCTTAATAGTAAACAATTGATTTTCTTGCCTTACAAATTGATTATAATGTTCTTTTCTACATGTGCATTATTTCATGTTTTAGCACCACCAGACGAAGATAGAGAAGATGATTTTAGAGCACCTCTATTTAAAAGTGTAGACATACATGGAATCACTGTTCGGATGAAATGGTGTGTAACATGTAAATTTTATAGACCACCAAGATGTTCTCATTGTAGTGTTTGTGATCATTGTATAGAGGTGAGTGAAATTTATTAAGCTTTTAATAGTGAAAAAGTTTGTTTCGAGTGTTTCGAAAGTTTAATCGATCGATTCACATAATTATATCTAGCAAGCTGCTAAACCTGGACAAAGGGACCAAAGTATTGTAACCTGTCAACTAACACTATTGTGAATATTTTTATATAAGTTGAAACAGTTCAATTCATCATAATTTTTTAATGAATATAAAAATCAAATCTACCCCTTGTCTGAACATAATGTATCATTTTGAGTTTCCAATTCACTGTTAAAAAATAAATTGAGAATCGCAATCCTAAGCTCTTCTGTTTCAAATCATTTTATGCATTTTCATGAGGTGTGCAATAGTTTGTAAAAAAGATTCCATACTTTATAACAAAATGGTACCTAAATGAATAGAAAATTCAGGATTTCTGATGTTGATTGATACATTTCTTCCCTAACTTGTAGAAATTTCACAATGTTTTGGCCTCAATAACTGGCTAGTTAAATGAAAATGTTTCTGGCTATATAGTAAATCATAAAAATTATACAGGGTGTTCCGGAAAATGTGGGGAATCTCTCGGATTCAGATAAAACATAAAAAAATAAGATGACAAGTTCCTATAATTTTTTTTTCTATCGGCCCTCCCTAAGGAGATACGACCTCCTAAATGACGCCACTGGAAATTCATTTTAGTGGAATAAATTTCAATTATGTACTTCTTTAATTATTTTTTTTTCGAAAACGGTTCATTTTATCGACACTGAACAAGAGTACCTTTTCTTTAGCTTAACGTTCAAGGTATCCAAATTTGTTTTCTTAGCACCTTATCATACAGAGTGTTAAAAATGTAAGCATTAAAATGTACAACTCAGTCCGCCCCTGGTAAAATGAACAAGCTAATTGAAATTTGAGTGCGGTGATTTAAGAGGTCCTTAATACTATTAATCATATCAAATCTTCATCAAATTATATCGAGTAGTTTGAAACTTATTCCACTAAAATGGATTTCCAGTGGGTGCTATTATTCTCATTCTATTCATTCATGAATTCTGTTCTATCTCGTTCAAATCTTAAACCTAACCTGATAATTTCAAGGTTTAAAGTCATTACCTACCTAACCCAACCTGAAAATTTCAAGGTTCAAAGTCATTACTCCCGGAAGTTATCGTCTTTACGGTCGACCGTATACACGGTATTTTTTCGATCTGAAAAAATTGTGATATTGCTATTTACATATTCACGTAAAAAATTTGGCTACTTTTCATCGATGATTAATTCCAGAATAACCATATTATCAGATTTGTAGATTTGTTATGGATCCAAATCAGTGTTCATTTGAACCTACCAATCAAAGTCCTTTTGTCGTCATTTGAATCTAAATGAAATATAATATTGCTTTTTCCTCAATTACGTCCAAATTTTAAATACTTTTTTATTAATGATTCATTTGCAAATATCGGGATTATTTGATTGAGTAGATTTTATTAGTGGATAACATTTCCTGATAGGTTGTTTTTGCTTATCTGGAAAATATATATATTGGCATATCGGAATATTGAAATAATTCTGAATTCTGGTTTTATAAAATTGGACAAAAAAATAGAAACCTGATTGGGCATAAATTTCTTTTTTCCATGTAAAATAGAATTTTTAAATCGAATTTACATTTATGCAAATGAAGGAACTTCTCCATTCTCTCTATCTTCTTCTCCAGTTTTTTTTATCATGAATTCGTAATGATTCAAGTCGAAGGAATTATAGTAGGAAATTGAAATCACATATTCAATGCGGTAATATCCAGGAAAAAGCGCCCGGTTTGTTGATAAAATACTATCGATTATTCGGTAAATATTTAACTATGCCCATCTTGTAGTTTTGTCAAATATTGATGTAACAATCCGTAATTTATGAATAATTTCATTTCCTACTACTCGAGGCGTTTGATAAGTTTTATTCATTAAGGAGGCATGTAATTAATGCTTATTCAATGTTGCATTGAGTTAAATATCCATTAATTAACGGAATTAATTGTGCCAATGTACCTGTGATGTCCGCTATAATTTGACCCTCCTTCAAGTGATTTGAGATTGCTTCATACAACTCTTCACAAAATGCATTTCGAGAGATTTCCAGAAAAAAATCATTTTAGAAATAATGGATCTTTAGAAAATCATAAGGCGTTTTCGGATACTTACTCGGGTTAACTCGATACCTAACCTTCGCGTTCGTTTACTTAACCCGAACATCCAACCCGTGTTCGGAAAGTACGGTGCTATTAACTCGATCACTGACTCAGGTTGATATAACGTAACCCTACACGAGAGCAGGTCGTAGAGTCATCGCATGCGCACTGCAGTTCAATTTTGTATTTGAACAAGGCGGGAATAAGTCTTCGACTCTGTTCTTAGTAATTTCATATATTATATTCCTAAAAATTATGGAAAGAAAAGATAATTTGGCTCAGTGTAATATGTGTGGTTCCATGAGTCGAGATAATAATGTGAAACAACTTCTTCATAACTTTGTATGCAGATCTTTTTGCGTTAAAGCTAAAGCCTTCTTTACCTCTTTAACATAGGTACTCAAAGATAACATTAAACATGGAAAGGCACACCAGAAATTTTAGAAAATATTTTACAAAAGCCAATAAATGCAAGCAAAGCTAGAGACAATCCGAAAATGAACTGGGACGGAAAAAATAAATCCATAAAATATTTGGTTATGTTATTGATACTACGTCATTTCAAATCCTGAACCTGATGTGTTCGTAAACTTAGATCCGTCACGTAACCCAATGGATCGAGTTAGTAACCCTGAGTAAGTTTTCGAAAACGCCTATAGCCATTCCCCATTTTCAGTTTGGTAGTGAGGTATTTGAGAAAAACAATTATTGAAATTTCCGAAATAATCTAGCGAATTCAAACGATCAGAATTTGCCGTTGAGTGTGGCGTACGAGTCAGCATTCATTGTATTGGTTGAATGTTGAATCACCGTTTAGAACTATGCCAACTGTCTCATAAAGCCCTTTATTTTAACATTACTGGAAATGCCCATTATTGCGAATTAATTAAATTTGTAAATAGGTTTAACGATGTTATTTGGTTTTCCCATAATGTAGCAATTAGCGGTTTTTCATTGACAATAATTATTTCTTTGGAATGCTTTATAATGTTTTTTGCATATTCCAATAGATATTATTTGAGACCGGATTATATGCAAAATAAAACGTTGTTATAGCATGCAAATATGCATAAAAATGCTTGAAATATGCACGAAAAAAGCCAAAATATGCATGAAAACTAGAACTATGCCAACTGTCTCATAAAGCCCTTTATTTTAACATTACTGGAATTGCCCATTATTAGTGATTAATTCAATTTGTAAATATAGTCCATTCACGAAAGGTTGAGCCGTCGGTTGGCCATGGAAATTTGGCATATTCCACTGTGTATATTAAAATTTTAGGTTATGTTCTTTATTTTCCTGTCAGATTGATACGCAATGTTGTCAATATTGCATAGAGTTGTCTGACAACTCGTAAGCTTGTCGGACGAGGCCGGTTACATTCGGCAACATTGACTTTATTTTACTCTATGACAGCAAATACTGCCAACTTCGGATAAATAAAGAAACGCCTACTATGTGCTCAACCTTTCGTGAACGGACTATAGGTTTAACGATGTTATTTGGTTTTCCCATAATGTAGGATATTAGCGGTTTTTCATTGACAATAATTATTTCTTTGGAATGCTTTATAATGTTTTTTGCATATTCCAATAGATATTATTAGAGACCGGATTATATGCAACATAAAAACGTTGTTATAGCATGCAAATATGCATAAAAACGTTGTTATAGCATGCAAATATGCATAAAAATGCTTGAAATATGCACGAAAAAAGCCAAAATATGCATGAAAACTGATATTTTGAGTAATGACTTTTGTGAACTCAAAAAAAAGGTTCGTAATTTTCATTTCAAAATCAACATATCAATAACTCTTAATAATATGGTATTAAAATTTAATTTAATGTTTTTTAAACGTTTACAATTAAATATTGTTTCAAATGTTCAATTTGAATATTTTTGTATGTGGAAAAGGTTCGCTCCACATCCATGGACGTAACTGGGGAGAATTTGAACCTTGGTGCTATGTTCTCCCTTATAGTTTCAGGTAAAACTTCTGCCGTCCCATTAATAAAACTCTCGATAAGAGACAAATCTTCGAAACCTGGATTTCCTTTCAATATCCTTTCAAACTTTTCTTGAAGTTTATTTGGAAATGCCAATGGCAACGTGAAGTTCATTTGGCGTATTTTACTCATTATTTGGATACTTTCGTAGCGCTCGGCTACTAATACTGCGTTCCGAAATGCAATGAAAGTGATTTGCAAATCTGACAAAAGTCACAATTATTAGTATTATTACTCAATAGACCTCATATTTTGTGGAATTTGGTCGGATTCAGTACTTTTATCGCATTTCGGAACGCAGGGAAGAAAATATGTACCGAAAATATGCATAATAACTAATAACTAAAATATGCAATAGCATATGCATATAATCCGGTCTCTAGATATTATATTTTGATTACTTAGTATTAATAATTTGATAAAATTATCTGTGAATATTAAAGCCTTTCGTTAATACTCGAGCATTAACATGGGCTTTCAATAATTAACAGATAAAAGTTCAATATCTGTCAATTTGTAACACTGCTAAATAGAGTATGTGATAGATTTTATCTAAAGGTTACGGAAAATCAGTTGCTTTCAGATACCTTATATCGCACATTAGTTTTTTGTCTTGCGGATAATATTTTATCCGCTAATATTCCTTGACTTAATATTGAACAATGTCTGATCTATGTCCAGTATATCATATTCAAGATCGTTATCGGTTCGCAATCCCGAAATTACAGATATTTTGACTAAATGCAAGCGCAGTGCAGTTCCCACGAACCAGCAAACAAAAACATGACAATGGAAATGTGATATCACTCAATTTAGATAATTAAAGTTAGGTAATCAATGATTAATCAGAATAGATACAAGTTCGGGGAAAGAGGTATTTATGTAGATAAAATTGACGGAAATGCACGTACATGCGGTACATGTGCAATACAAGATACAGGAATTATTTCCTTCTGTTTTACGGTATTTTCCACTTCGTCAGATCGGCGTATCTGCAGTGAGAATTGTAAAGAAAGTGCGACGATAAGAGTAATACTTTAGACTTTCAGAGAAAAGCTATCAATTTATACCTGCATTCATTGAACTCACCTGAACCTACTTTTTGCTACATTTCTTTCTGAAATGAACTAGATTTAGGAAGGTTTTGGTTAATCAATAATTTTCTATTGTTGAAATCGACATTTGCCAGTTATTTTCAGGATTCTACTAAGAAAAATTTTATATTCCCTTCAAATTTTTTGAGCATTCACAACAATGATTCCCTAACAATAATCAAATTTTCGCGCAAAGATTCAACAACAAAAATTTATAATAAGGACATGATTTGAGTCACATCTTTATTCATTTGTAAAATAATAATTGGATAAAAAATGACTACATAAGAGATTTTTTAATGAATTAGAATTGAACAAAAGTCAGTAGTTAAGGAAATTGTCGTACAGAAAAAAAGTATTCAATCAGGGTGCATGATCGAAAATATCATGAAATAATGAAAAATTGAATTATGTCAGAAATTCCTCAATTTTGGGAAAATCGCAATATTTCTTACCCAATTGTTGAAGCTTTTCGAATCACCGTGGAACAAGAGATTTTTCTGACATGATATTGATTGTACGAATAACAAAAACCTTCTTAGAGTGAAAAATTTAAGGTTTTCTTGAAATATAATTGGCATTTCCAGCGATTTCCAGAAAAAAAAACATTTTTAGAAATAATGGATTCCCAGAAAATCATAGCGATTATTCGTTTCTCGTTTCGCAGCTAGAAAAAAATTATTGAAATCACCAAAATAAACAAACAATCACAATTATCGGTTGAGGGTGACGTACGCGTTAGCTCTCATTCCATTGGTTGAATATTGAATCGCAGTTTACAACGATGCTCAATGGCATCTGTGTTGTGAATCGTCATCCCCACTAATTTGCTTAGTCTGAAAATATGATCTGCGGAGCGAGCAAGATTATCTGTGACGTCAAGACATTTGTTGTAGAGTGAAAATAATAAAAGAACGCTCAGGCGCAAAGGCTTGTCAAGTCCAAGAATTCGTAACCTCAAAATTATTATTTGCTGTCTTTCGCTCTGAAACGGTGTCTCTGCTTTTGCGATACCACATTTTGTAACAACAAAATTAGTTTCATCTTTCGTTAAAACATCCAGAACATAAATAACTAACCTAAACTGACCTAAACTAACTTTTAGGTTAGAAATAAAATGACTTTTGGAAGAGCTCTCGCTTTTGAGCGGGAGCGAATATATCTGATCTTCTTGCTCGCTCTGATAATAAAAGATCACGATGCAGAGTGAAGTGAGCGAAGAGAACTTAATAGGTTTGTTCCAACAGCTGACTTTTGTACGGTAATTTGACGGTCACGAAACTGTTAGTAATCGATCTTATGCGCATGTCTAAACTTTGACCGTACAAGAACCGACGAAGATGTTTGGAAGGGTTGGAACGAATTTTTGACTGTTTGTTGACCATACCATATGCGTTAGATGGAACCATAGATAAATAAAGTTTATTTATCTACCAATAAATGAATTAAATACTCACTATGATCCTCGATTATTGTTTGATTCATTTTGTTTTTCAGAGACTCTGATTTATAGGTACCTACTTTCACCGGCTTGTATCGCAAAGAGAAAACAAAATGGTTCCATCCATAAATAAAGTTTATTATATTTATCTATGGATGGAACCATTTTGTTTTCTCTTTGCGTTCCAAGCCGGTGAAAGTACCTATAAATCAGAGTCTCTGCTATATACTTATTTTCTGAAAAACAAAATGAATCAAACAATAAACGAGGATCATAGTGTGTATTCAATTCATTTATTGGTTTTTCAACTAACTTCTGCTTTATTTAAATAGGTTACCAAGAATATATAATTTATGCTTCCATAACACAAACCCCTTACCGATAGAAATTTTTGATCGAATATGGGAAAACGGATAACAAAATTTTACTTTACAAACAAATTATTTGGAATTGTGTGCTTATTCCAGAGACACTGCTTGCTGTTTACATAGAGAAAGAATTTGTTCTATGGCTGTTTAATCTGAAACACGTGCTTACTCTTACTGTGACGGTCTTTTAAATCAAAAGCACACAGGACTGCGCATGACAGTCCAAACAGTACTTGCTCCAGACCAGGGATCGAAATGACGATCACCAAACCGTTCCACTCACGGTCCCGAAGCAGGATGGAACAAAAACGAAACCGTTCTCAAACGATACATTTTCAGTTGGAACACATTTTTATCTATTGCGCAGAATCCTGACGATCATTGTACGGTCAATTCTTGAGTTGGAACAAACCTAATAAAAGACCAGCTGAGCGCAAGAAGTGCACGTCGAGCAGAATATTCAGACTAAGCAATGCTTACTCGTGGGTCATCATGGCGCGACGTGTGATCTTACAGCTATAGAAATCCCATTTTCCATGTTTGATCAAAAATTCATTTCTTGAAATTTAAAGTGAATAACACTACTCCTAATGCTGTCACTTGAAAAAATATAATTCAAGATACTGGAAATGCCCATGATCTCAGAAGAGTAAGATTTTTTATCTGTTGAAGCACCTTCAGTTTTTCTGCTTCTGTAAGATATAATATTTCATTAGACCCTGTATTCAGGGAGATTCAACTGAAGTAGAAATAGATCATTAAAATCTCTTAATTCATATGAGGATTTTTCTCATGTCTTAGGTACTGAACATCTTTTTTTTCAGACTTTTGACCATCATTGTCCCTGGGTTAACAACTGTATAGGAAGGAGAAACTACCGTTTCTTCTTTTTCTTCCTGATGTCCCTTAGTTTGCATATGATAAGCATATTCAGCTTGAGTCTGATCTACATCCTTCATTATACGAAGAGTTATTCAAACGTCGAACCCATAGTGGCGTATCCTTTTAATTATTGCTCTTAAGGCAAATGATGTTGACAAAATATTTATAGCGTTTTCCATTGGCAGAACTGATGCGCACCGAGTGCATATTTTGTGCTCCACTGATAGCACTATACTATATTTCACGAGAAGAGTATGAAGTGAGTAAAACTTTAGCGCCTCCTTCTCCATAGTAGAATCGTTTGTTGTCGTTCATATCCGGGAGCGATCGGAATGTGTCAGAGGTTCATTGGACTAGTATGAGAGAGATAGATGCCTACTCTGCCGCGTTCACGAGAGAGAGGTCGTAGCGATAGGAGGGGCTAAGAGGTTCCTTCACTTCATACTCTCCTGAAATGGACTATAGTGTAGATTTCTGTGTTCATTGGGAATCTCGGGAATCGAAACTTGCGCTGAGTTCAATACTTTTTGCACCAGTTCTGTGAGGTCCGCTGTTATTACAAAAGCTGAAATTTTATCAAATAAATATAATCAACAATAAACTATTTTAGAGCACAAGAAAGAATAAGCAATCTGTCAAATGTTGTTATGACCCATTAGGAATGCAGCACACCAAAATTAAATTGAAATAAGCGTAATGTCAATGCAAAAATTGTTCACCCAATGGAAAACGCTATCAGTTAAACTGACATTCGATTTTGTTCACAAAATTCAAGTTATGCTATTGTTTTCCTTGACTTTAACAATTTGTGAACAAAATTCAAGTTATGCTATTGTTTTCCTTGACTTTAACAAGTATCGGTTTGATGGCTCTGATATCGATTCTGGCCATTCCAATTTTCGGTTTAACTGGTTTCCACATGATGCTAGTGTCGAGAGGGAGAACAACAAATGAGCAAGTAACTGGAAAATTCAAAGTAGGGTATAATCCTTTCTCGAGAGGATGTTGGGATAACTGCTGTTACACACAATGCGGGCCACAATTTCCAAGGTAACCAAATTTCTTATTCTAATTTTTCCCGAACAATTATTACGATAAGAATATTATTTCTTCTATTCTTCTTCCAATCTATTCTTTCGAATTTACCAAAATTCAACTGGACTGCAAAGTTCTCTTTTTGATGAATTGAATATCGGATTTTTTTTAAGTGAATTTCTATACCGGTATTATATATAATAATAATAATCATAATCTCCCTGGTATTTTCGACTAATCAAAATTAGCATTTCTACTAGTTCAACTAATCTCATTTCAATTGTTTTAGTCTGAAAAACCCTAAAAAATACACAGTCAAAACGAAACATTTCCCGCATGGTCCGATCGCTACAATTACGAACGACAGTCAAGTGAAGACATACATGGATAACAGCAATGGTGTACGTAACCTTAATTCACATGCTTATAATAAAGTAAGTATTCTAACTGAGCTAGCTGTAAGAGTGGCTGTTTGGCTTGTGTGTATTTGTCAGGTGATTAACATTCTTCGTTTTTTTTTTTTCATTAATACTCACTCCTTAAATCAGATAGGTTCACTACGGTAGTTAAGTTAATGTTAAGCTTGGTAAGGAAAGTGTTAACACTATAATTTTTTTTAACACTTAGTTGTAATTATCAATTCAGACCAATTTCATTTAATTGGGTTTGTTTAATTCACTATTATTATTACTGTTAATTTTCATCGGGTTTTGAAATGTAAATATCAAAAGCTCACGTTATCATGCTTTCATAGTATTGAAGTACATTTTTTCTTTTAGACTCCATTGAAATATCACTCTTTTTTTAAGATGCACATGAGTGTGTTGATATTTAAATAGCTTTTTTTATACAAAATAGTGTAAAAGTGTAATCAAGATTAGAAATATGTATATTTCAATGGATTTCTGAGTAATTAAGTTCTTCTCCCGTGATTATGAGAAAATACCAAAACTAATTAAATTCTGTTTCAAATCTGAAAACTTCCCTCTAAAGTAACAAAAAACTGCTAACACAATAAAACAAGTGATCAAATGAATGAATCTTCACTATTTTTTTATGAAACAAATTACAATAAAACTAAGTAAAGATGTAAAATATGTCTCTAAAATAAATATCCTCAAACTTAAAAACAATGCGATATGATATGATAATTTGATATAGGTTTTCGAGCCAGCAGATGAGGTATATGGTTTGTAGATAGATCACATTTTTCGTAGTTTCTGTATAGTCCGTTCACGAAAGTGCCGTCGGTTGGCCATGACAATTTGGCATATTCCACTGTGTATATTAAAATTTTAGGTTATGTTGTTTATTTTCTTGCCAGATTAATACGCAATGTTGTCAATATTACATAGAGTTCTCTGATAACTCGCAAGCTCGTCGGACGAGCCTGGGTACATTCGGCAACGTTGACTGTATTTTACGTTATGACAGTAAATACTGCCAACTTCAGATAAATAAACAAACGCCTACTATGCGCTCAAACTTTCGTGAACGGACTATATGTATTCGGAATTTTCCATCTGAGAGCCTGTAGTGATTGATTTTTGCAGCATCAAATATAGGTGGCAACCCTGCATTACTTGATTCATTGAAAATGAAATATCATAAACTATAATAAGAGCGTTCAAAGTGATGATGAGCCATATTTGTGGGATAATATTGATGGAATCAATAGAAAATATTCTCACAATTAACCCAGGATGTTTTTTACACTTTTTTTCTTATGTTTGTTGTTTATCTCTGATATTTCATTATTGATAACCAAGTTCGATAGGATTTGAAATGTAATATACCAATTGGATTGCTCAAGTGAGTTATTGTAAATACACAGTTAATAGCTTTCATGGAATGTAAAGGGTTTTCCAATATGGACTTGACAACTTTGAATTCAATTTGTGAATGCACCCTTTCACTAATCATCGAGCAGTCAGTGCCAATGTGCACAGTAAACTCAACATTTTCATTATGGTGAAGTACACGAACGAACAACGTCTGCAAATTATAAAAATTCACTACAGAAATTCGGAGTCGGTGACCGCTACTTTAAGAGCGTTAACTCCGATTTTCGGTCGTAATTCTCGCCCTAGTAGACAGGCAATAACAAGTTTAGTGCAAAAATTTGAGTCTACATATTCGTTGTGTGATGTTGCCGTGTCAGTGAGACAACGGGTAGGTCGAAGTGTAAAAAATATCGCTGCCGTTATTACATCCGTAGCAAATGATCCAAATCAGTCAATTCCACGGCGTTCTCAAGAGTTGGGCATCGCCCATACCACTTTTTGGCCCGAATTGGAAGATATGGACTGGGACAACATGTGGTTTCAACAGGACGGTGCAAAAAGCCACACAGCACACGTTACAATCGATTTATTGAAGAGTAAGTTTAATGAGCGTGTTATCTCCAGAAATGGACCAGTCGATTGGTCGCCTCGTTCGTGCGATTTAACGCTTCTAGACTTCTTTCTTTGGGGCCACGTGAAGTCATTGGTCTATGCCAAAAAGCCGATGACATTGGTAGAGCTCAGAGCCAACACTGAACTCGAAAAAGCTGCCGTTTCGGCCGAAATATGTGGCAGAGTCATCGAAGATTGGGTCCAACGAATCGACCGCTGCAAACGTGCCCGCGGTGGCCACATGAAGGAAGTCGAGTTCCATTCATAAATGTTTTGATTGTACTTCAACCCGATAATAAAGTTCTTGATATATCTCAAATGGTTGGCTTTTTATTTCGAAAAGAAGTTGTCAAGTCCTTATTGGAAAACCCCTTATTAAAGCAGCATAGAATGAGACGCCTTATGGATGCTATTTGGTGCAGTAGAAAACCTGAGCTTTATTTTAAATCTGATATTTCTTCTAAACTTCCATCATAAAGCCTTTCTTACAGCTTTCTCCTGGCCGAGACGGCTGTGACCTCGAAATGGAACCCTCCGCCTCCCAGTCGCAAGATTGTGAGCCTACACCCCCTCTGCAACGTCACGGATCCAAGAACAACTTTTTCCTGCCCCAAGGTGCTGTTCCCGATGGAGGTGGGGACTCTCCTCGACATCCTAGACCAAATATACATTATCCAAGGAGCAGTCCTCATCCGAGACCTAGAGGACTGGATCCTTCGATTAGGGGTGCTACACCGGATGGGCCACAGAGACCTTCGCCTACGTTGCAGCAGAGAATAAAAGCTCAGGGTGTTCCAACGCCATTGGCTATGTCTAGTCCTGTTAGAAGGTAAGGGTGTTTGAATATCCTTCAAATATTTGTTGATTCTGAACTCAGTTGAATATAAACGAGTTGTTTGACAAGTCTTGCACCATACACATTAGTATGTAATCATCAAAAGTTCAAAATAACAATGAATATATTATTTAAAAGAAATAATTAAGTGTAATAAATAGTGCTTGTTCAATCAAGCTGAATATATTTCAAAAAATTATTTTGAAGATTCAAAAAAATAATAAAATTGACAAAAACAAAGATTGATATCATACCAGGATAATTTGACATAGCATGATATTCTCACGTTTTGTTATTCCACACCATTTTTTGAATTCTTTCACAACATTCATTAACTATGCCTTTTTAGGTGGACTTAAGGGGTTGCTTATTGCTTTTCACTTGCGCCACAAAATCAATCACATTATGTGCTTTACTAACAGGAATAGATGGAGTAGTAGTCTCCACTGAGTAGAATGAGAACTTAATGTTAAAGCATTATTGAAAGGTACTAAATATCCTTCTGCAGGATGATAAAGTCTTGACTTTGTCGACTAAGGACAGTAAGGCACGTGATACAGTTTGCCAAGAATGTTGCAATGCCAATAACATTTCAATTTTTTCACGAACCAACAGAGGTGGGTAAAAAAGTCAAAACAAAGCCAATTACAGAAGAGTACAGATGTTCTGTTACGAATGAAATAACCTCTGAAAAATATGATGATATGATATACGGCGATATAGAGAAAGTTATAGTAGGTATAATGAAACAATGACCTACCCTTTTTGCATATCAACCTTTTCTTTTGTGTGTTACCCTGCTACAGCAAATTTTTTCCGAAAATATCACCTCTTCCGCAGAATTGATTATTTCCCTAGTCCAATATGTGTCAATACATTGCATTGGCATAATGTGCTCAATGGTTTGTTTTTCCAATCCATATAATCTTCCGATCTTGTGCAGATGGTATCACACGATAATATGACCTGTGAAGCCAAGTCAACAGCCTTAAATCGTTTTCCCACAACAGTAGAGCTTCTTGAATGAGGTGCAATCACCCTCTTAGCTTGTTTTCGACCTGAGAGGGTTTCTGTCCTTTTTCCCAATCATTGTCATCTGCCCAGAGTAGTGTGGGTGATATCCAACATGAGAGCACTGGTTCACTGAAGAGAGGCTAGCTCACCTTTCAAGAGTTTCTTGCTCTTCCCAGTGTTATACAGATTGATTTATAATTAAGGGCCATCAGTAGTTCAGTGCCATCTGACTGTCGGAGGCAAATTTTGACTCCCTTGTACTTCCTCGACAGTCAAACTTGGGCCATCCTTCATGGCAAGAATTAAAGTTTGAAATGTGGTTATTGACTTTATAGGCACTGATTACCTGTAGTTGGGACCATTTATGACTATGCTTACTCCTTGCCTCCTTAGGATCACTTCAGAGTTTGCGTTGTGGTCACTGAGTGATTGGAACGAAAACTATCCAAAAAGCTATAAACTTTTGTACCATGCCACTAAATATTGAATTTGATGCGCAATTCTCCCTATGCCTAGTATTTTAAAAATCAAACTGTACACGCTTTTTTCTGGTTTTACCAGAATGGTCAGCTTGTAAATTGAATGAATTGCAACCCTTATTAACAAATAACTCCTGCCTTGCAAAAGATGCAAAGAAATGTCATTATCAGCATTGATTTTGTGTCGCGCCGTAAGTACGCTAGTCTCGCCAGTCAATACGCTTCGCTTCCACAGGTCCAATCCAAGCACTCCCACCCAGCCCAGAAGGCCGGACTTCATCGGCATTGCGGCCAATCACCATCAGCCGCCCCAATACTACGACTACCAGCAGGTCCAAAACGCGCATCACGCACACAGGCCCATGATGGCCGGCAGCCAGAATTACGGCAGCCCTCAACGTAGGTTCATGTCCGAGGGCGAATTGGTAAGACAGGAGGCGCAGTTGTCTTATCCGAGGTCGAACAACACGGTGGACAACATCAGGGAGCTGGCTAACTCGCCTCAGAGGGGCGTGTATATGTGGAAAGATACCTCCCCTGGTTATCCTCCTCCCCAACATACTGAGTTTTATAGGTAGGGGCAAGTAGATACCCAGAAATTGTAGATTTGGTGTGCCTATGTCTACTGTGGAGTCGTTTTCTTTGAATAAATAGCTTTTGTGGGCTATTCTGATAGTAATGGGTTAAAATCTTATAGAATTTTGATCGTTTATATTTTAAATGATTCTTTATCCCTTGCCAACTTATGATCTTGTTGATGATTGCCTATCGTAATAGCTTGTTCGGATCATCTACACTTAAGTGTTGGCTTTTCAAACTTCCCTTCAATACAGTGCAAGTACTGTTCACTTGCACTTCTATTATTATCATTGTATTTATACATCTCTACATTTCGCGTCTATATTCATTATTTAGTCTTATCAGTATAACAAAAGCATGGCTTTATGTGCTGATCTTCATTTCGAAAAGTCTATTCAGTTGTCGTAAACTTAGATCATTGTTTTCATACCTCTGATCTTAATCTTGTTTTTCTATAGGTTTGAGAATCTTAACCTTTGGTAACTTCTCATTCAGGTCCTGTGTTATCTAACTATTGATATATTTTCTAGATGACAGCTATTATATTAACTAAACTTTCTTGGCAAGTAATTTCATTTACTTTTTGACTTCATTCTAGAACGGTTATTTTTTATGTTCTCTTCAATATCCTGAGCAGTTGCTTTGTTGCCTGTTTTGTTCTTTCATATCATTGAACAGGTGTTTTCTTATCACTATCTTTATTTACCTTTATCACCGATTTTTCGTTCAATCTTTTCTTTTCATATATTCTTTTTATCTCTCCCTCGTCGAGATCTTGGTTACTACCAGCTTGTCCCATTTCTAATAATATTGTTCTCATATTATTATGTCAGGCAATAAAAAGTTTCAGTTGATTTTGAATTAGTTGATATTTTTTCCATTAGCTATTGTTTATATCAGAAGGTAAGGATGGAAATTGATAATATATAAAAATTAACCAAGCTTCAATATTTGCAGCAGATATTGCAATTTCATTTCAGCTTGCACAAGCTTCTCATCTACACTTGATGTTTCATAAAACATTTAAATGTTGAGTTATGTTATCAAGAAGTTGAATTCTGTTGTATGATCAATAAATTGGATTTATTCCAACATGACAAGAAACCTAACGAATATGTCATATTTTATTGTTTGGTTTCTTGTTCATGTAGAACTAATGACATTACTTCAAAAAATGTAGTTCTAACCAAAACATGTGTTATGTGGTTTCAGATCTAATCCTACTAGTCCAACGCAGCAAGTCTATACGACAGCTCCAACTAGATCCTATCATCCAGCTGCAAGGGGTGGAGTACCTGTATATCCACCTGCTAGTCCGCAGATTCACCGAAAAATGCAACAGATGGGTCCTGTTAATTCTGCTGTACAGCAACAGGTAAGATTATGAGTATAGTATTATGTCATATAATATTAGAGGAGAAAAATGAACATTCTAAATCTGATTTTGATATTATAGATTGGGATTCGTTGCCTTTTCAGTATTTAATGCGTTATTATCACTGAAGATTAATAAAGATAGAGGCAAAAATGAGGAAAAGATCTCTATGTTCATATTTCCCCTCATGGTGTATTGGTGTTTATGAACCTCAGATCAATAAAGTAACATAGATAGGCCCTGTCAGATTTAAACAGATGCAAAAATGAGGAAATGATTTCTATGTTTATATTCCCTCCTGCTGTTTATAAACATTACTCTTACTTTGGATATGCTTATGATTTTCGAGATATTAGCGAAAGTTTTCGTGATTATACACTTCAAAGTGCTTTGAAGTGACATTGAAGTTCATTTACTTAAGAAAAAATCTGAAATAATGTGTTATTTGAAAGACATGTGAACATGTGAAAAACATGACAACCAGCAACATTCCAGAGCTGAGTACAGTAGCGTGGGTTGATTTTGGGTAGTAGGTACTAATTTATTAACTTTCTTATTCTGTGAACCTATAATTATTTAAATAATGTACCGTCGCTGATAACAATAAGGTGGTTGCGACTTACTCCTTAAAAGAATTCATATTGATCTCAGTTTATAGAGAAGTTATATTTATTTCGTCTCAGTACCCCTAGAAAATCAAGATATTGCCTTTCGTTTATATTGAACTGTCAAAACAAACATTTGCTCTTTATATCTGATCCTCAAATTAATTCCACTGATATCGCGCTTAGGGCCTTTCTATGTCTCTTTATTGATCTGTGGTATATTTTCATTATCGTTACCAAAATTGAATTATTTACATTGTGAATCTATGCTTTCGTATGTAGTTGCAGAATCGGAATTCTCAAAGGTGACCAACTGTCGCATCAGTATTATCTGTGGTAGTAACTCATTAGTATAGTCCGTTCACGAAACTTTGAGCTGTCGGTTGGCCATGGCAATTTGGCATATTCCACTGTGTTTATGCATAGAGTTCTCTGATAACTCGGAAGCTCGTCGGACAAGGCCGGGTACATTTGGCAACGTTGACTTTGTTCATCATTATGACAGCAAATACTGCCAATCTCAGATAAATAAACAAACGCCTACTTTGCGCTCAATAACATGTGAACGGAGTATATTAAACATCTACAAAAATACAGATAGAGGAAACATAACCGATTCGTTGTCATTTCAGTATTTAATGCGTTATCGTAGATATAAATTCCCTATTTCACACCCCAATGTATAATGAGATTCAAAACAAATGGCATTTTTAGCAGCAGGACAACCGGCGTAGACCCATATCATTTGTTCGCGCCCTCGAGATGACAGATGGCGTTGAGCTCACCCAGGGTGGAGGTCAGTGCTCCGCCCACCTACCCTCACAGCGACCCTCTACCCCCGAGCGCACGAGCGTTTACGATATGAACTATGAGATTTCGGTATAGGACAGGTGCCGGCACTCACATCGTTGTGATTGAGTGCGTTTTAAGAGTTCCTCTGCATCAGAGGACAGAACCAGTGTGCCCCTGAACTCAAATCAAATATAAACTGTTACCCCCAATCCCTTGAATGTAAAGAAATTAAAATCTTGACCTTTCTCCTTGAAAGTTATCTTTCAGATGTCCCTTTATGTGCGTAGGTGATATATAGGTTGGTGTCTGAGTTGATGAGAAATATTGTCGAAGTGGCTTGGTGTCGATGAAATGGTGTACTTTGGTGAAGTAGTAATCTTGGTTAGATCAGGTCTGAGTCCATTATACAATAGAGGAGTGACCAACTGCTTGAAATGCCGAAAATGACTCCTCTTTTTCATGTAATAAATCAACTTTTAATGAAAAGCTTAAAAAATCCTGAAAATATTAGATGACACGAAGGCCTGTGAAGATCTCAATGAATTTTTGATTCGTATCTTGGTAAATATTTGAATTTCGGTGACCAGCAGATATCGACCAGATTTTGGTGTCATTGTGTTCATTGAGTCTTCCTTAACAACATTAGTGAACTCAACAGGTGGCGGTCTGTCTTAGTTAAGAAAATATGAACTCCCAAAGTTCCAGGAATGTTCCATCTTCACGTCGCTTTTTTTACTATAAAACACGAACTCACTGCTCCAATTTAGTCCATAAATCACCTTCAAACATTCAAATAACTATTCGAATTATTTCATTTCAGGTATATTCAATAATTAATGCAGAAACATTCTAGAGGCACCACATATCCACAAATTCTAAGGAAAGCCCACCGTTTCCAATGGTAGATTTGGCACTGCCGCAGATTCATTCGCTCGAATATGATACGATGCCTTTCCGTAATTCCTGCTATCATTTGATATGTCACTCGCCGAAGGACGGAGCAGTGGTGCCAAACCTACCATGAAGAACGGCGGGCTTTCCTTATAATTTGTGGATATGTGATACCTCTAGAATTTCGATGTTTCTGCATTAATTATTGAGTATAACTTAAATGAAACTATTTGAATAGTTAATTGAATATTCAAAGGTGATTTATAGACTGAATTGGAGCAGTGAATTTGTGGTTTTAAAGTGAAAAAAGCGAAGTTAAGATGGAACATTATTGGAACTTTGGGGGCCCATATTTTCTAAATCAAGGCAGACCTTTTGGTTTCACAAATGTTGTTCAGGAAGACTCAATGAATACAATGACACCAAAATCTGGTCGATATCTGCTGGTCACCGAAATTCTATATTCACCCTTATCTTTTGCTTCGTTTTCTATGGATAACAGTCATGACTTATTATCTAAAGATTTCATTCAGTAAGCAGGAGAGGTACACTTTTCACTTTCCTTTAGAAACATTCCGGTACTTAGCTGACAGCAGGAAATTTTTTTTCAAGGTTGAAGAATACGTATTGCTTCAACAAAAAGGAATTGACGATTCCTACAAAATCAGATATTCTGTTAGTGCAAAATATATATTGTTCAGTCTTGAATTAATCACCAAGTATCACTATAATAATAAAACTGCAGTACTTTGAAATTATTAAACCCACACTTTTTCATTTTTCCATTATTCATTAACTCTAGAAGGTTATGTGGACACATTCTACTCATTTAATCACTTTAATCATCTCTGGATTACACAAAGTGATTCATCTTCTTGAAATCGCCAAGTACTTCCAAGTACTATTAAAATAATTGTTGCGAATAGTATATTTCGATAACGTTTTGAGATTTATAAAATATGGAATAGTATCATCACACTTTCAGCTTATGGAAATTCTCTTTCGTCTTTTCGAATTTTTTATTGAACGACCTGAAACCGATTTAACAGTATAATTTCTGAAATCTCTCATTTAAATGTTTATTAATAATTTTTGCAGAATCTCGAGATGAATTTTATGTTTTTTCCAAATTAATGGGAGATTTTTCGCCAGTCGATTAGTTCTGAAGGAATTATTCATGAAGGTGAGGCACTAATAAATTTTCATATTCATTACTACATATTATTTTCAAAATTTGTATCTTCTAGGTTGGTACGCCGAGATGACGTTTTTCAAATCTGAAACCAAATTTGTTCAAGGATTGTTTTCTTTGGCAATATTTATTTTATTTTTGGCATCATGAAGTTGTTATAGAACATAAAGTAATAGATACATTTATTTATTAATTTATTTGTTCTCCACTGTGGTGATAATTTTTTGATGTTTTATTTTATTGAATTAATATGTTATCTAACATCGGGCATGACTAATGACCAATAAATCGAATGATACAGGATTCCCAAATATAAGTAGTTCACTACCGAATTTTTTCAATAACATATAAGGTTGAACAACGTATGTGAAGTGTCAAATAAGAGATTAAATGCATCATCAGTATTACTCAATATATTAAACTAAAGAAGACTGTTTGAGTTTTAAATATTTTTAAAAACATTGCTTCTTCAACTATATTCTATTTTTGTACAAACGTATTTACACTCATCTGAGTGAAGGTTAAATTTATTTGGACAAAAATTAAATGTGATGTGTCTTGTGTTCGAAGTTAATTATTTTCAAGAAATCATTTTGAGAGCGAAAATGAATTATTTTAACTGAATATTATTCTAACAAAATAGTTATAGGTTAATCGTGAACTGATTTGAATCTTAATGCAGATAATTTCGCTAATTATAAAATATTTTTAACATTCTTTGTTTTTAGACAGGTATCTGATATCTGAAGTACTTCCATTTCATTGCACTTCCACTTTTTATTTCTCAGCTGGCCAATTTTTGCTCAGAACTGACTTAGACTGTTCAAATGACTGTAAAAGAATATTATCAAATAAGCAAGAAGTATCCTCATATCTATTCTTGTGAAGTGAAAGTTTCGGCTACTTTCTACATGGAAAGAAAATTGAAATCAATACTACCCATATTTTTCTAAATCAAATGAGAAGTAATAAACACAGGATTAGTTATATCCAATTTTCAAAAAAATTTGCTTCTGTGCGCACCTCTGTTCGATTGCTATCAATTCATTTATTATCATTTTTCTAGAATTTTTTTAATTTGCTTTTCTCGTGCTGAAGAGAAAATTGCTTAATTGGAATAGTTCATTTGTATTTCCCTTAAAACAATGTCTACAATTGGTAAGATGTGTACTGATAACTTGAGGTTGATATTTCTAATGTTACAATAGTGTCTTTTTCATACTATTATTTTGCTGGAAAATAATAACTCGTTTTGTATGCCTTAAATATTTGTTCTCATATGAGAAATAGTTAATCACCAATATAGGAATTGTTATAGGGGAATATTTGTGCCCATTTTTAGCTCTATTTATCTTTTTTATTGAAAGATATTCGGTGAGCCTTGCAAGTATGATATTTTTAGTAGTAAGTGCTATTTTCGTTGTTCTTCATAAATCTAGTCAGTGTAGATGCTCTTAAGTTTCAATTTGGAATAGTCAGGCATCTTTCGCAAATTTATGAAACAATGTTCATTTTGAGATTTTATTGATAATTTTTTAATTTACATTTTTCAACTTGTCTTCCATACTTAGATACAATGCCCATTTCCTCTTTGTTATAGTTGAATAATGGTGCATATCAATTTGATATAATGAATTTTAACTATACTGTATATTATGTCGTGGTTCTGTAAATATGTAAGTAAATATATATTTTGTAAATCAGGGATACTCCTTGCGAATAATGATAATTTGTGCAGTGGAGATTTACTGTCTAACCTATCAGAGTTATAGATAGTATGATGATTAAATATAATTTCTGTTTGGAGAGGTATAATGATCACAGAATTGTTCTCGTGCAATTCCAATGCAATGTTGTATTCTCAAATTGTTAATTTATTTTTGTATGTGATGCCGAGCAGGGTAATCATTGGTTTTTGTTGTAAATTTGACATACATAGTTGGCATTTCGTTTTCAGCGGTTATGTTTTTATGTATAATTGTTTGTTGTTGATTTTCTGAACTATTCTTTTTATTGAACAAATTTAATCATACTAACAATGTGGCTCAGGCATTTTATATAATAAATTTTTATTATGTGTATTATCAGTAACTGAGTTGGTGTAAATATATTAATAATTTAGTATACATCTTGTTATTATTTGATGTCTTCTCCTGGGTTTTTCCTGAAAGTCTTTGGATTAGTCCTGACTCGCTGATTTCAAAGAAGTGTTCATTTTCTCTCAAAAGAGCTGTCACTAGCAATACAGATTAGGAATTGAGTAAGTTTCGTAAAAGGCATATGAATTTGATCAAAGAATATAGAGGTGAGTTAGTTTTCAGATCTCAAAACCTCTATTCTATGTCATTTGTCATAAAGTTGAAATTTCTAGTTTTCTGAATAAAAAGGAAACTGAGATGTTGACGGCTTCTCTACTATGGTACTAACAGCTAGTCTGCTATAGACAATTCTGTCAGTTTGGCAAGTCGTTCTGTTACTGTTCAGTTATTCCATACGTCGTGCTTACACTTTCGTTTCAATTTGACTTTCATAAACTGATCTATTTTACTGATTTGGTGGCAGTTTATTGCTGCTCAAGGGTGTTCCGGTAATTACAACTTTGGCAAAATTAAGTTCTATTATATTTGAAAATTGTAGAAATGCAAATCTAACCTATTGTTTAACTTTCCTTAGTTCGGCAGTAAAGTGTTTTCCATCTCACTCTACAGCTCGGTGGATTACAATGCGGTACTATTAACGCATTGCGGCATCTTTATATTCACTTCTTACTATAAGTTTTAGTCTTCAGAGTAAAAAGTAAACCTAGAGTTGCCTTCACGCTTTTGTTATGGAGCCAAGTAGAATCTGTTTATACGCGCGAACAACTTCCGGCGTTGCGAAATCATGTCTTATGTTTATTCCGTATTGGGATAATTGGTCTACCGCTTCCCCTACACTGATACTAACGGTTAGCGTCTGCTACAGACAATTTCATTAGTTTGGCAATATCGTCTCTAATGTCTGTTCAGTTTCTTGATGCGATGTGTTTACATTTTCATTTCGATTTGACGTTCATAAACTGAATTATTTCAATGGTTTGAATAAACTGCCACAGTTTATTGTTGCTTAAGGCTATCCTGTTGATTATAGCTACGGCAAAATTACGAAAATGTTGTATTATATTCAGGAATTGGAGAAATGCAAATCTAACCAATTGTTAACTTCACCCCAGTGTGACAGTGAAATGCTTTTTCATCTCACTCTAGAGCTTGGTTGATTACAATGCAGTACTATTCACGCGTAGGGGCATCTCTATGTTTACTCTCAATCTGAGTTCTTGTTCAATTGATCCCCACGAAATTTTTCACAAATCATAAACACCTCAATATAAAATTTGGATTCCTATCGGATTTAACCCTTGTATACCAACTATTGCCTAACTTTAAATATTCACCCTTTTAGGGTCCACTTAAATAATTGTAACATCTCGTTTCTTGTGGATACATCTGCATTTCAATCAATCGGAATATTTGTATTGTTTCGAGAAGTTGCGTTACTTGTCGGTGTCTATAGTAATTTTTAACAAACAACATTCCGCCATTTCATGATCTTGATCAAATACACAGTCCAGTAGTGAATAAACAACATGATCAAACGTGAATATTTACGCACGCATTACAAAAAGCAAATAAGACAATGTCCTGGATTTGTTTCACGACTTTGAAATCGAATTATTGTCCAAGTGAAAGTTCCAAAGGTAATTTTTTCTACTCGATTCTATGGATGCTCTTTATGAGGAATCAAAATTTTGCAATATACAGGGTGTCTGTAAACAAATGCGAGGGACTTACGGAGATGATTCTTCGATGAAAATAAGCAGGGGTAGTTCATATAATTTTTTTTCGAAATCGACCTCCCTTCCAAGATACAGCCTTTGGAAGGCGATGACGAGTCGACAGTTTTTAATTTTTTTATGGCTTCTTAAAAACACTGAGTCATGAAACTATACATCCCAGTGAACATGAGATGTGTATGAAACGTTTCAATATTCCTTTAATTTCGAATATCCGAAACATAATAATGATATATTTCAGAAATGTTCCAAAAAATATTAAACATTTCAGAAACATCTCGGAATCATATGAAATGAAATATTCAAAAAATTATATCTTTGTCAATATTAGAAACGTTTCAGAATGACCTCAATATCGAATCTTTGAAACATTATTTTGTAACATTTCATGAGTGTTTTGAAAACATACTTTTCAAAACCTTTGAGAGTTACTATTTTTATGAACTATGGGAACGTTTCAGAATGACCTCATTTATGAAAGTTGGAAACAAAAATATTGGAATATTTGAGAAATATCCCTGAATCGGATATGAAGGAATATTTCAGGGTTGCTCTTAAAAGAAATATCCGAAACGTTTCAGAATGACCTCAATTGCGAATCTTTGGAACATTATATACTGCAACATTTCATAAATATTTTAGAATCACATATTTCAAAATATTTCAAGGTTACTGTTTTTATGAACATTAAAAACGTTTCAGAATTACCTCATTCATGAAGCTCTGCAACATCAATTTTGGCATATTTGAGAAATATCTCCGAATTATATATTTGGAATTTGGAAATATTATAAATATTTGAAACGTTTCAGAATGATATTACTTGTGAATGTTTGAAATATTCTTTGGCTACATTGAAGAAATATCTTGGACACATACATTTCCAAACATTCAGAGTTATATAAGTACTGTTGTATTTGATACAAAAATGTAGGTATGAATAGAAACATTCCAAAAATATCACTGAAATGTTTCATTAGAAACGGTTTGAAATCACCCGAGTGTAATATATTTAAGTATGTATCGTTTTTCCTCGAAAGTAAAAGTTATTTCAATTTTGAATATATATATATATATATACCTCAGCGCTTTCAAGTTTTGAAAACCATTTTCGAGACTCTTGTAATGCAAGCGATCTGTGACTGTATCTATGGTTGGGAGATTTTGAGGTTAGGGTTGAATGAACCGGGAAAATGTGCCGCGAAAGCGAATTCCGTTAACGGCGTTAACTGTACTTAACGGACATTGAAGAACACAGTGTGTTTCGTGCTTTTCTATACCTAATAGTTTGCTTGGAATTCCATAAAGATGAGTAAGGTAGGTGAAAATAGAAACATCTTATTATAATCGATTAATAAATCATTCCCATTTTGGTTTTTTTATGGGTAGTGTGAGAGATTTATAAGAGAAAATCAGATTGGAAAGAGGATTTTTAAAACGAAAAGACATATTCGGAGGTTGATTAAGAGTGAAATAATGAAAGAAAAAGCTTCACTCAGTGTGAATAAATCTATATGTGCAAATGTTGATAACAAAAAGACATGTGAAAATCAAATTACTGGTTTGGGGGAGCTTCCAGATTTGAGGAACAGTGTGCACACTAATATCCATGGTTTCACTCAGGCAGAGAAAAATTTGTCTCTGACTCAGGCATCAATAGAAGATACAGTGCAGAATTCTTTCACCAACGACGTTTTGAATTTCATGCTCAATGATAAGTATACATTACCTTTCCCAGAACATACTAATAACAATCCCCAAATAAATAACGATCATCGGCCATCAAAAACTAATGATTTTGTTTCTTCAATAAAAATGTGGGTTCTAAAATACAGACATTTATTATCTCAACAGGCAATTAATGAATTATTATCAATTTGTATATTAGAGGGATTTGATGTGCCAAAAGACACCAGGACATTTCTTAAAACACCGACTAAATGTAATGTAATGCAAATCGAAAATGGGAATTATAGTCACTTAGGAATTGAGAATGGACTCCGTAAAATTTTTTCAAAACACAAAACTAATTTTAAACCCGATAATTTGATTACAGTTAGCTTAAATATAGATGGTTTACCACTCGCAAAAAGTTCAAGCAGTCAATTTTGGCCAATACTCATATCGGTAGATTCAACAGAAAGGAGTGTTAATGAACCTTTTGTGGCAGGTTTATATCATGGCATTCAAAAGCCTGAAAATGTGAACACCTTTTTGAGTAAGTCCATTGAAGAGTTGAAATCATTAGGAGTGAATGGTTTTGATCTGAATGGTTCTAACATTAGGGTAAAATTGAGCAAAATAATTTGTGACGCTCCTGCAAAATCATTTGTTTTGTGTGTCAAAGGTCACACTGGATATCATTCCTGCACTAAATGCATTGAAGAGGGAGACTTCATAAATTCACGGCTATCTTTTTTGAATACGGACGCTACTAGAAGGACAGATGACAGTTTCAAAAATAAAATGGATGAATATTATCATGTAGGTGTCAGTCCTTTTGAAGATCTTGCGGTTGGACTTGTGTCACAGGTTCCATTAGATTATATGCACTTGGTATGTTTGGGGGTAATGAAAAAACTAATGGTATTTTGGGTGAAAGGAAAAAAAAACATTAGAATAAATAATGAGGATTTAAAAAAACTTACGGATAAATATTTGTCACTCAAACCATTCATTCCAAAAGAATTTGCAAGATCTCCTCGATCATTTCAAGAACTAGATCGTTTCAAAGCCACAGAATTCAGACAAATACTTTTATATACTGGACCCGTTATCTTCAAAAATATTCTCTCTAATGATCAGTATACACACTTCATGACACTGCACTGTGCAATTCGTATTTTATGTTCTCCTGATCTTTATTTGAAATACAATGAATATGCAAAGGAATTACTTCACCATTTTGTGAGGAATTATGGTCACTTATACGGATTTGAATACATTTCTCACAATATTCATAATTTAATTCATTTACCTGATGATTGTAAGTTACATGGTCCTTTAGACAACTTTAGTGCTTTCAAATTTGAGAATTATTTGCAGAAAATTAAATCTATTATAAAATCTTCTAGAAACCCCTTGCAACAGGTCATTTATAGATTAGAAGAAAAAATAAACCTTACTCTAGAAAATGATCCTATTTACCCTCAATTGAAAAATGAGACGGAATGTCATAATAACAATCTTAGACTCCTTGAAAATGATACTTTCTATAAAACATTGACACTTAAAGATTTTACGATAATAGTCAATAATAAAGACAATTGCGTTATTTTGAAGAATGGAAAAATTTTTTTAATCAATTCTATTTTCGCTACATCATCGAAGGAAATACATCTGATAGGAAAAACCTTTTTGAATTCCCGGTCTCTATATTCAGAGCCATGCGATTCAAAACTTTTTGATATAAAATATGTTGATAATACATTTTCTGATTGTTATCGTGTATCTGTGAATGATATAAGACAAAAATGTATTAATTATCCCATAGACCAAACGAATTCAATTGTTATACCGCTTCTACATTATGAGAAACATGATTGAATTTAAATTAGAGCAAGAACCCAGGGCTGCCAGACATTACTTATTTTCTGATGGATGAAATAAACATGCGATATAATATATTCATTCAACATATCTAGTAGAGATTGTCATCAATTTTTCAATTCCCAATATCTAGAAAAGTGCACAATTTCAGAAATATAAATACTGCTTCTAGTTAACTTTGACACCCGGTATCTATGAATTGGCCGACAAGGATGCAGGTATGACCATACTCATTATCAATATCAGTTAATATTAATACTACCCAATCATGTCTGTTTCATCCATCAGAAAATAAGTAATGTCTGGCGGCCCTGAGCTCTTGGACTTGCTCAGACTAGAATCTCAAATGCATTTTGTAATTACAACATAAAATCCGTTTGTGTGAAAATAAAATATTCAACTTCAAGCGTATACATTTCAAATATTTTAATAATATTTGAATAATTTTAATTAGAATAAATGTATGTTCTTTTCATTTTATAGTGGGCTGTAGTACAGTTCGAGGATGAAATGAATTCAATTTCTACAGTACCCCACTCATGGGTGGTACAAAATGACAACATAATTTCATGCCATTGGCCTGACGCTAAAGTCAGGAAACATATAGCTAGTTGTAGCGCACCGAACGAAAATTGGAAACTTTACAGAGTTCTCGCCATTTTAAAAGAATTTGGTAAGTTATCTTGTTGAATGAATAGCTGGTACTTGGTAAAGTAAATTAGTACCGAATATAGTTTCATTTTCTTCATATAATTCCATTTGTTGAATTTTCCTTCCAGATAAATATGAAGAAGCTTTAGAATTCGAAAAAACGAAGGAGGTATCTTCCAATTCAGAAAGCGAAACAAATAGATTTGGAAGAAAGCAAACAAAAAAACATCTGCATGAGGAATTTGCCTACAGTGGGGGTGGAGGACTAATTGATAGTCCTCCAAAATTGAATGACATAGAAATAACAGAATGTGATACAGGTAACTGAATACACTTCATTTACATTCAATTTGCACTTTTCTCTTTTTAGACAGCTTCGATGAGGATATGGCACTTATGCCTCCTCCTATTTCAGTCAATATTCCCAAAAAAACAACACCGACAAGTATGTATCACCTACTATTATTTGGATTTCTAATTAAGTTTGATAATATTTTATAGCAAATGAAACCTCTATTGAAGATAAAGTCAATGACGAAATAATGGCAGATACATATCTCAAAAAAATATCTAATATCAACAATACAAGAGGTGGTGAGTTATTCTTCTTCATCTTATTTATATCTTCAGTATCGCGACCAATTCAATAATAGCTAAGTGTTTATACTGCCAAAGAAGTGAGTATATTTGAACAATCAAATATGAATTGGCCCCTTAGCTAGAGCTCCGCAAATTTCATTTACAGATAAAAGTTCTGGACAGTACAAGAGATGATTCAATTTGTATACTTAATTCAGTAAATTTTCAAACTTGCTTACAGCAAAAAAAATAGAATTCAGTACCAATGCAACTTGCATCTCTTTTGTTCCACTCCACTTCCGTGGCATTCATGTATTATAATATTTACTTTAAAAAACCATTTTTCAGAAGGTTGCTGTGAACATGCTGGCATGCTCGATGCAATTTTTGAAAATATTGTCTCAATTAAAACAATATTGAGGGAGCAACAAAAGGCTATAGAGGACATAATAATATGCCAATCAAACAAGGAGAATAATCAGTTGAATACATCGAATAATTTGGAATCTATTCCAAAAAAACCTTTCAAAAAAATAGAGAAATTACTGGAATTTGATGAGAAATTGAAGAATTTCGAAGAGGGTAAAAAGCAATTGGTAAATGTTTGGAAAATTAAATCACATATCTTTAATTAATTCATTAATTCTTTAGGGAATCATGTTTTATATGTGCGGAGGAAGAGACAGTAGGGAATCCATAAGGAGGGGCATGGCAAAAATTTTTGCCGATAATCTAGCCAGAAAATGTTCCCTAACTGGTAGGAAAGGCAATCATCCAATAAAGAATTTGACAATTTTATCTGTTTTGAAAGGTGAGTTCACACTCTCCATTTAAAGTTGGAATTAAATATTTGATCATATATTTAAGATGCAACAATGAAGAGGTTTCACTATGCATCATCGGATAAAGAATTTGATACCAACGTGGCTGCCTGGTTACGCCAGAGCCAATTGAGGTATGAACGCCAGAAATTGAGGAAAAAGAGCGATGCTAGTAGCACTTGAATTATATGGATTGTCTTCAATTTAAGTCGAACTAGTTATTTGTTTATTGTTAGATAGGCGAATTATAAATGTTAATTTCAAAAGATGATAGAATACAGGTTGTCCCAAGTTCGATTGCCTATTAGACGTTTCTGGAGAACCGGACATATTTAAAATCTGAAAATTTGGATTATAATAATGTTCAAAATTCTCCACTGAGCTATAAAATATTTTTAGTGCCTGAGCACTTCCGGCTATACTGGGAGTGAAAATAAATTTGTTCAAATTTTTTCCTCTCTGATATGCTTGATCATTCCATTCTGAATACATTTCTGTTGAAATCATTGTACCTTTTCTATAACTTTTCGAAATATCGAGAAAAAAATATAAAAAAGTCAAATATACGTAGTCGGTATTAGGTTCATTTTTCTTATTCTCAAGATCTTGAGCCTGAGCCGTTCTCATAACATCAAAGCAGAATAATGTGGAAAGGTCATGCATCTTTTGAATTTCAGAAATATCCTCACAGGGTGTTAAAAAAATTTTGTGTCGAAAACTGTAATCGGACATTGACCATAACTTCTGTTTTTCCAATTAGAACCCTATTTTTTATGATTGAGTTGGATTCTGGAAAGAAAAATAATGGTATCACTGTAATAAAAATAAAAAATAAAATGAAAAAAATTTAAAATTAAAAAAAAGAAAAAATTCAGAGTACTATCATCATTTTTCTATGAAGAATTCAGCGCAATCATAAAAAATGGGGTTCAAATTTGAAAAATAGGGCCCAATTTTCGATCACAGTTTTCGACACGAAATTTGAAACACCCTGTGAGGGTTATTTCTGAAATTCAACAGATACATAACCTTTCCACATTCTTCTACTTTGAGGTTATCAGAACGGCCCCCCTCAGTTTGTTGAGAATAAGAAAAATGAACCTAATACTGACTGAGAATATTTTACTCTTTTTACAGTTTTTTTCTCGATATCTTGAAAAGTCATGAAAAAAGTACAAATTATTTTAACATAAATGTATTCAGAATGAAATACTCAAGCATGTCAGAGAGAAAAAAATTAACTAATTTATTTTCGCTCCCTGTATAACCGGAAGTGCTCAGGCTTCAAAAATATTTTAGCTTAGTAGAGAATTTCGTACAATATTATATAATTCCAATTTTCCGATTTCAAATATGTCCAGTTCTCCAGAAACGTCTAATAGGCACTCGAACTCGAGAGACCCTGTATATAAATTATAGTGATGTTGTCTTAAACAAATGTGTTCTCATTATTTTATTTTTGTATTTTATTAGAATATATTTTGTTCTGTTTTTTGAATTTTATATTTGTTTTAGACAATAAATCTTTGTATGAGTTATAATATGAAAGTATTTATTTATTTTTGTAGCTGAAAGTTTTGGAATTGTATATTTTACACAAATATTTTGTTATACTTCGATTATTATTCCATTAAAACATATTTTGTTTTTTGAATTTTTCATATTTTTTTATTAGATAATAAATCCTCGTATAAATTGATAAAAGTATTTATTTATTCATAGTTGTACCTGAAAGTTTGATACACTTTCGGAATATGTATTGTATGTGTTATAGAAACATTCTTTTATGCCACACTCCAGAAATATTTTGAATTTGTATTTTCAAAATAACCTTGAATGCTCTTAATTCAATGTGATATTTTTTATGCTGATTTTATCAATTGCCTTCATTATACATATTAATTATATTACATATATATGATAAACGTTTGCCTGCTACTTCCATAATACATGTAGTCCAAGAGCTGGCCGCAAAAAACCTGGCCTATCGAGTTACCTGATGAATTATTTTTTGAATGATCCTACTTACTGTAATTATTGGAATAATCATTTCATACCAGGGCAAAAAATATGGTGCAGAAGTCGTAAAAAAGATTTTTGTTTTTTGCTGATATCCCAAAAAGTATGCATGCACTTTAGGAAAAAAGTTTCAAATGAAAATGGAAGCCTATGTAATTCTGAAAAGGTCTCGTACATTTTTGTTGAGTTCCTGACGGATTTTGAGATATAGGTACGTCATTGGAAACCGATAATTTCATAATGTTTGATTCAATAATTTCCCAGAAACGTTGGCGTTGTCTGGTAATTAATTTTAGGAAGTTCAATTTTTTTCAATTATGTCACTTATTTCTGTCTATCCGTTTAAAAGTTATCAGTTCTCAATTACTCATATCTCAAAAACAGTCAAGAATTCGACAAAAATGTACGAGTCCTTTTTTCTGGAGAATTAGACAGGCTTCAATTTTCATTTGAAACTTTTTTTTCCAAAGTGCATACTTTTTGAGATATCTGCAAAAAATTGTTTTTTTACGACTTAAGCGGCCATTTTCGCCTTTCAGGCACCATAGTTGTCCTGGTAGTAAATGTTTTTTTAAATAGTTACAGTGAGTAGTATCATTCAAAAAATAATTAACTCGATAGGTCAGGTATTTTGCAGCCAGCTCTCGCTCTAATGTATGTGTGTAGCAGCAATGTGTGTAATACGTTTCTTAAATATTTCTGAAACATTTCAAAGGAAATTAATAATGTTTCTAGAACATTGCATTACAATTATTTCGCGGAAGTATCTCGAGAGAACACCTTCAGATATTTTGCAGAAACATACCTGAATGGTTTCAATGCATGTATCAGAAACGTTATTTCTCAAACATCACAATGAAACATATCTGAGGGCGGATATTTTTGGTTTCACAGATGTTTCTGAAATATTCAGGAAACTTTGAATGTGACGTTTCATACTCAAATTCTTTTGCAGAAATATCCCAGAATTGTTTCAATGCATGTTTCATAAACGTTACTTCTCAAACATCACAATGAAACATCTGTGAGGGGAGACATCTTTGGTTTCACAGATATTTCTGAAACATTCAGGAAACTTTGCGTGTAATGTTTCGTCATTGCATATTTATTTATTTCTGAAATATCCCTGAGTTGTTTCACTGCATGTATCAGATACCTTCCTTGTGAAACATCACAATGAAACATATCTGAGGGCGGACATCTTTGGTTTCTGAAATGTTTCTGAAACATTCGTGAAAGATTGAGAGCAATGTTTCATCGTAAAATGGATACATTTCAGAAACATATCAGGGATGAAAAAATGTTTACTGGGATAATATGAAGCACTAAGTAGATGTTACTCACACAATTTTTTTAGATCTCATTACTTTATTATTAGGGGTTGAAAATAACAACCCCCTATGACTTTCGTTCAAAAATTGTTTTCGAGGGATAGATTTTCGAAAAATAATATTCTCTTATGGTTTCCCATTCAACTTTGGATAAAAAAAGTCTCTTGCAAAATTTCGATAGAGTCGATACTTTTCTCGGCAAAAATAAAAACTTACAAGAAGTTATGATCACTGTTCATTCGATTTCATCGTATGTGTTTTATAGAATGAATATTCTAAGATATTGTATGTCTATGACACGAGATAAAGATGTTATATAAATCTTTCTGAAGATTTAATTACTAATTTCCGGAAGAAAATTATATCCGTATTATGTTAATTTCACAAATAGAACTTTCTTTCGATTAGTAATCATAATTAAAAACCCAATTGTGAACATTAACAATATCTCAGAAAAGTCATTCTAGGAACATACGATGAAATAGAATGAACAGTGATCATAACTGCTTGTAAGTTTTTATTTTTTCCGAGAAAAGTATCGACTGTATCGAAATTTTGCAAGAGACTTTTTTCTCCAGAATTGAATGGGAAACCATAAGATAATTTTATTTTTCGAAAATCTATCCCACGAAAACAATTTTTGAAGGAAAATCATAAGGGGTTGTTATTTTGAACCCCTAATAATAAAGTTATGGGATCGAAAATTTTTGTGTTCGCAATATCTACTTAATGAATCATATTATGTATAGTTTTATGACTCAGTGTTTTTTAGAACTTCTAAAAAAAATTAAAAACTGTCCACTCGTCATATCCTTCCAAAGGCTGTATCTTAGAAGGGAGGTCGATTTCGAAAAAAAATTATATGAACTACCCCTCATGGAGGAATAATCTTCCTATGTCCCTCGCATATTTTTACAGACGCCTTGTATAGAAACAAACAACTAGCATGGAAGCTGATTAATGAACGTCAACCTACTCAGGTGTGAAAGTTTTCACCGACTGTCTGGTCTGTGAAATAAGCTCATTGCCGACAATCAACATCAACAAGATATATCTGCGGATATAATCCTTTGGAGTGGGCAACCTGATCGCACTCCATTTGTTCCATGAGACATTACCGAATAAAATTGAGCAGCGGCTCACCTCAGTCACGTTCTGACAGTTGGTAACACTGCCGACCGGTCTGAAAACCTGAAAATGGCATAGCGCGAAAAGTTCGATTTTTAAGTTTCATAGTTTTTTTGTTAGTTTTTCTTTTTTCATGTTCGTCGTTTTTTGTTAGCAATCAGTTTGAGTGAAAATGAAACATAACATCAAGGGATTAGCTTCTGTTGAAATTGGAAAGAAGATTCCACGTAAAATTGACGAAGAAGCACCCAAAGGTAAGAGAAATTGCTATTTTTCACTCTTATAAATTGAAGATAAATCTGAAGAGTACCTAAATTCATAAATGTGGGTATAGGTATTTATGAATTAACATAATTTGCTTTATTTTTTGATGTTTTGAAAAATTATTTGTTATGAAGAATGAAAGTTTCAATCAAATTGGATATTATTGTTGAAAAAAGTTTTACCGAAGTGATTTTCTTGAAGACAACTGTCGAAATCGCAAAGAAACACCGTGCAGAACAACGCGAAAAAATTCATTTAATTTGGGACTAATTTTGTCCGAATGAAATGGATTATTTTGGGAAAAATATAAAGAATCAATTTTTTTCTCAGTTCAGCCCAGTGTTTGATTATTTATATTTCCACATTTCTTGATCAGGAATACCTTCATAGAGGAAATTTTCGAATATCAAACAAGTGTATTTTTTCAAAGATATTCTATTGTAGAATATCTTCGTTTTTTTCAGCTTAACCAGAAAAAATGTAAATGGTGGACATTTCTATATATTATACAAGAACGTAGAGATCAACATCTCAACATAAAAGTAACCTGTTCCCCCATATAGTTGATCGATTTCAATTCAGATATTTCCCTCAAAACGAAGAGCTCGTCTAAAAGGCCCCCAGAAAATTTATTCTATACCATATCTATCATTTTGATGACCCTTGATAAAAAACCTGAAAACTAATTCATTCACTAAGTAGTTATATGATACAACATAAAATGAATATCACTTCCAAACTCAATTGTGTATATCGAAATACAGGGTGTCTAAACAAATGCGAGGGACATGGGAGATATCTTGGAAGAGGGTCGATTTCGTTAAAAATTAATATGAACTACCCCTGCTTATTTTCATCAAGGAATCATCTCTCACAATCCCTCGCATTTGTTTACAGACATCCTGTATATAGGATAAAACTTTCTTCTGAATGAAATATATTCATTCCTTCAGCTCAAAATTATGAAATGTCCGAAAATTTTCATTATTTTCGGAGAAGAATGTTGTTCAAGAGAATCAATATTTATCTTTTAATCTTGAATGCGGTCAAAATACGAAAATAGGTGGTTGAAGTGAAATAAAACAATTAAAGTAGTATTTGTTTTTTTAGCAAAATTTTCATTAATATCAGAGATGGTTGTATGTACAATTCTTCAGATTTTTATCATAAAAGGAATAAAAGGTAATAGATCAACCAAATTTTGGGGAGCTATTGTTGATTTTATAGAACCTAAGTTTTCGTCATGTTGACAATTATTGATGTCCAATTTCGGAATCGCTTTACATAATATAATATGTATAATGTATTCTGATAAAATACAGTTTACTGATATTTCGAAGTACCTATAGATTAGCAATTTTTATACCGAAAATGAAAACAACTAGGTAAATGATCTGCCACAAAATTATTTTTATAGTTTTGTAATTGATTTTTTCAGTAGAATGTTTAGAATTCACTGGTCCGTTTATGAATGTTATGGTTGAAGAGATTTATTCATTTCTTATTCGTGAGCATTACTTGATTGAAATTTCGTCCTTCAATCCTTCTGAAATGAAGTAATTGTATTGTATTCTTATTCCTATTCTTGTAGGTACTGATCTTGATTCATTTGGAGAATTGGAGATAACTTTTGCTTATTTTCTTTTGATTTTTAAATTATTGACATTCTACTATTCCTTCAAAACATAGTAGTACATAGTAGTAGTGTTCACCGTTTTTTTCAAATTAATTTTGATTTTATACGTTACTCATTTTATTTTACATGGATATTGCTCTGTCCTTTAATTCAGCCACTAGATAGGTATATGTGGACGATATTATGCAAAAATGCAAAGACTAGAACTTCCTTTATTTTGATGGAAGAAAATCTACTTATGAAGACAGCTTGAGTGTTCGTAATTGTTTTCTATATGCAGCAAGAAAATGCATCCATTCACTCTCTCGATTCAATCACGAAAAGCCTTAGTGTTTTCTTCACGTGTTAAAATTCGCAACTTTGTCTTCAGTATCAAAAAAATGTGTATATCCAATACCCAATATGCAAGGAGAAATGCCAGATTTCAAATTTTCAATGAAATGTGAAGTGTGAAGCTCTTGTAGATCTGATATATTGTTCCTAAGGTTGATATAAATATAACATGCAAAAATGGGCTAAATTCACTGGGCCCGCTTTTCCTAAGTCATTAGTCATCACATTTTCTCACAAATCAACCAATTCATGGGAACTGCATAAATTGTCAACATTCAACTATCTTACCAATGAACTTGGTCGTGAATATTTTGATAGGAATGCAAATGGTTTAGATCTGGTTGAAACTATGCAATATGTTGTATACATTGATTTTGGTCCAGGCTCTTTCTCTCTCGAATCTCCATTCATAATTCAGGTACTAATAAGGACACTCTAGTTTCTAAATAATGCATAACTTGTTTTTGATGATGATAAGTTCGAAATTGAATGCAGGTGTTGTCATATTTAATTCATAGGAAATTATGTGGAAGTAAATGAAGTTACTTATAGTGGAATAAAAATGTAAATTTATAACCGAATTCAAGGTAATGAAAGGTTAACAACTTAGAGTAAAGAGTTATAACGTTAGCTTTCCAATTGGTCACGCCCATGCTTGAATAACTTGATGAAAATTTAGGATAGAGATTTTTACAGCCTTTAGGTCGTCATATTGTCAAGGATCAAAAACTTTTGTTTTCGGTATATACAATAACTGAGTTTGAGTTAAGAGTTTTTGTTCAATTGAGTATCCATATTAACAGTCAACTGTCTAGATAGTAACCTCATCAAAGATTCTCATCTTCATTAACATTTTCTGGTCATCTGATAAATGTGCCATTCTTACTGAGTTTTGTTTTTGAATATATATTCTTTTGAAATCAAGAGCTAACATAATACAATACATAAAACGAAAATCCCTAACAGGTTAGTTGTGTTAGTTCGTATGATACCCAGAGCTCTGGGAAAAACCTCAGTAGAAAAAACCCTGTCTCGCCTTTCCAACAAAAATAACATTGAAAAAACTATTTGAATATTGAGGGATTTCTTCTTTATTGAGTCCAACCGATAACCCTCTCCAAGATGCCTTCGGAATTCTGAATCTGAAACGAAAAATTCGAAGCAGAAAAAACGAACAGAAAAATAAAATGATTGAAACTCTATTCATTATTAGATTGATTCAGGTATCTCATTTTGAAAATATTCAGTTTTTTCGAATGATTACCCACTCTCTTCGGAATTTGTTTTCTGATTTTGCTCAACTAGAAAAAATTATGGACCTCAAACTTACCTTGAATTGTCAAAGAATAGTGTTTCTTTTCGGAAGTTATTGTTTTTCGAACGGTAGAATTGTATTTGATCATGTAAATAAAATTATTATCAGATTTGAAAAAAAGTTATCTTTATTTTAGAATATCCATTTTATTGTGTGTTGTGTGTATTGTGTGTATTTCATAGGTTTAATGAACTGTTTTGAATATGTTGTTTAGTTGTAATTTTATTTTGAGAATTTAATTATTATTTGTTTGAGGTTAAGTGGAGTAGCGAAAGCTAGACTTCGCCTCGATATTATGGTGTATTGTATATGACAGTACATTAATAAAGGCACTTATTATTATTATTATTATTATTGTGTGATTTTTTTTCAACTTCAATTTGGTTCGTTTATAATTTTTCAGAGTGAAATATTTCATAATTCATTATTATTTTTGAATTCCATTTTAAGTGATGGATTAACTCTGGAAACTGAGATAAAAATGAAGTTCGACCAATTAAAAAAAATTTGACAGTAGTCTCTGATACCTATTAAAAAATGAACTGCATATTTAATTTTGGAATAAAATGTTGTGAATTTTTTCGACTATTCTGTTCGGAAAGTTATGTATTGGTAGCGATAGAGATAATATATTACTCGTTTAATTTCGTTTTTCCATATCATATACAATTATGTAATCGCGTGAATGCAAATGACCACAAAAATGCATTTTACATTCTAGTTTACCTTCTGAATGATAAGGAAATCAATATTTCAACGTGTGCGTAGCACGTTTTGTGCTTTGCGAATTGTTTACCAAAAATAGTCTCAAACGATTCATATTAAAAAGTTTGAGAGAAACTTCTTCCGATCTTATTTAGAAGTCGTTGCTTTCGGAAGAAAACGCGTTAAAGCTGTTTTTTAAGAAGTTGGATCTAAAATCCAGACCAGACTTTTTGGGGAGAACTTTTAGATATTCAAAAAAAAGTACTGGTTTTTTAGGAATGTTAAATTGTTCATATTCTGAGTTTGTAGGATATTTGGATTATCGTTTCCTCATCAATATAAACAAGCGTACTTGAGCTTCTGATTAGTATAATTCTGTTCACAAGAGAAAATTATGTATTAAGTTGATCTCAACGAAACTCATAGAATGTTGTCATAGAAAGTTTGAATTAATCGAACTTTTAATTAAATATCAACGTTTGGTCGAGTTGCAATAATATTTCTGTTATAATTATCAATATATATTTTTTCGAATTTACTCGTTCCTTTTCTTCTCGAATATTTTTTCTGGTGAATTAACTTGAAGGTTAAATTTTTGTGAACCTAGATATTACCTATCTTCACTCTATAGGTATGTGCACTTCAACTTCCTACGATACATTTGTCTAGTATATTCTGTAGTATCGAATTTTTCGAATTTCATTCTAATTTTCTCAAAAAAAATTTGCGCAGGCCTTAATATAGCATGTTTCGATTACGCTGTTCTCTTTAGGGACAAGCAGTCAATAAGGTTTGCTTACTGGTTCATTCAGAACATTTTTTTATATCGGTACTTTCATATAGTCGATCTGGCTCGTTAGAAATTCCAATAGAATAAATTATTTGCTTCATTCAAATCACGTCTTCAACATATCATATTCAAGATTCTTTTGAAGATACATGATACGTGTTAAAGGTGAGGTAACATCAGATGTCATTGAAGGAATTTTCGTGGTTAAGGTTTAGTCTTGAGGAGGTATGTTATAAAGTAATTGGGGTCACCCATACATAAGTAGTAATTACAATTGCATACAAAATATACATTCGTCTACGTATGATGTATGAGCTGTTGAATGAAAATCGATACCTGAAAATTCCAAAACTAGTTTTCTATTTATAAAAATATCATTATCATTGACGAATAAAGATCAAAGCTGATTGAGATGATGGACGTAATTCATTGAACTTTTCACACGAAAAAAGTTTCATCAGAAGTCATAAACATTCGAGAAAAACTTTTCAGAAACCAAGGTCGATAGGTTTTGAGAATTTACTCATCATTTAATATCTAATCTAAATCTGCAGAATGGTTACCTATTCTTGTAGAGTGTCCATGTTGATAGCAGCTTTGTTTTGGAAAATTTTTATTGTTGAAAAATAACCCGTTTTCAGAACAATCAATTCAAATGGGTATACAGGGTGTCCCATTACTCGACGTCAACCCGGAACCGGGTGAAAAGGCAAGTAATGCTGGTTGTCAGAAAAATATAAAAAAAAATCCAAGTTGCATGATTTTAAAATAATGCGCATTTAAAAAAACACGCAAAATTCCACACCCTGTGACAGTCTTTTCGCTCCTGTTGCCACAAATATCAACTTTTTCCAACTTTTTCCTTTGCTGTATAACCTTGAATAATGCTTGTCTAAACTGTAATCAAAATTTTGATACCAGCTGCTCTAGGTTTCATAAAAATAGGGCTTACTTCTCAGAAAAAAAATTCGAAATAAACAATTGCCTAGTTTCAACTGACTCTATTGAAAAAAAAATGTACTACGTTGGTTTGGCATGTTTTTTCAAAAGTTGGCGCATTTAGTAAGGATTCCATAATGGTATAATACTTGTTTAATTGTAGCTGCCGTAGTTCAAATTTATTTTCGATTGCCTTTGAATACACTTTTTCGTTAACTGCTCCCCAGTAATAAAGTCCAATGGATTCAAGTCCGGTGAACGGGCCGGCCACGAGATTGGACCAGAACGTCCGATCCATCTTCCGGGAAAAAATATTACCAGAAAAAAAAATTTTCAGAGAAATTTCTCCGGAAAAATTTTTTCTGGAAAAATTATTTTCTCTGGATTTTTTTTTTCTGATAACATTTTTTCCCGGAAGATGGATCGGACTTTCTGGTCCAATCTCGTGGCCGGCCCGTTCACCGGACTTGAATCCATTGGACTTTATTACTGGGAAGCAGTTAACGAGAAAGTGTATTCAAAGGCAATCGAAAATAAATTTGAACTACGGCAGCTACAATTAAACAAGTATTATACTATTTTGGAATCCTTACTAAATGCGCCAACTTTTGAAAAAACATGCCAAACCTACGTGGTACATTTTTTTCAATACAGTCAGTTGGAACTAGGCAATTGTTTATTTCGAATTTTTTTTCTGAGAAGTGAGCCCTATTTTTATGAAACCTAGAGCAGCTGGTATCAAAATTTTGATTACAGTTTAGACAAGCATTATTCAAGGTTACACAGCAAAGAAAAAAGTTGGAAAAAGTTGATATTTGTGGCAACAGGAGCGAAAAGACTTTCACAGGGTGTGGAATTTTGCGAGGTTTTTTAAATGCGCATTATTTTAAAATCATGCAACTTAGATTTTTTTATATTTTTCTGACAACCAGCATTACTTGCCTTTTCACCAGGTTCCGGGTTGACGTCGAGTAATGGGACACCCTGTATAACTCAAGAATAATTGTTTCAAGTTCATGTGACTTCGCCTGAATCATTCAAACTTAATAACACGCATTGATAATTAGTATAGCCTTTTGCATATATCCATAATGAATATATCATAAAAACCGTCTAATATCAGATTACTGAAAGAAAAAAAAGAAAACAAATAAGAGGTAGATCAACCAAAAGCTAGGTATATTGAAAATTTTACAATGAAGCAATAATGCCCTTGTTCAGAAGATTTCTTGTTTTTTGTTACATATTCACGACGGAATTCTTCTGAGAGGTGTGTATGTATGTTCTCCCAAAATCTCGCAAAACGTACCATAGAGTCAGACAAAAATGGTGATTTTCTATCACTGTCATCGCCTTGAAATTCTGCTACATATAGGTAATTAATTGGTAGAAAAAATCACATATCCACCGGGAGTTATTGTGTTTATGGCCTGATACTAACAGAATTATATTTGGCCATGACTTACTCATAAGTAGGCCCAATCTGAACGGTCAGTACCATTTTCGACTCATTGAAATAAATGGGAAAAGTTTATTATCATTATTCCTCAAGAAAACTGATGCTATCTCTCTGCAATAAACCTTATGTGTATCACAGTCACTCTTCAGAACAGTGTTTTCAGTTCAGGGTTGTGGATATTTTGTGTACAAAAGTAGATAGGTACATATTATTATACATTCATTTTGAAACCATGAACCTTCATTTAACTTTTATTGAGTTTATCTATCTGTGACATACTCATAAAAACGAGTAGGTACATTCCATATCTGTTTTACAAATATAAAGAATGGAACAAGCAAAAAATAGTTATTTATTACACAAATATATAAAATGTCACTTTTTTTTCCGGTCACAGAAAAAATATCTTTTATTTATTATAATGTTTATTGCTACTATTTAATATCCTTTCAATGGCAGCACATCCAACACAATTGTTATAATATTTCTAGGAATCATATTTTCGAAATATTCAGGATGCAGCAGCCTTTGCCTGATGGCAAATGAATGATTACATGGAAACAATCTTGAATTTTTTCACAAGAATTATGTAACAGAAAACCACAAGTTCAAATATTGATTCTCAGAAATCAGGTCTTGAGAAGATCGATGGGATGAATTGCCTGATTTCGTGGAATTTTCCATAATTTCATTGATTTTCTTCTCTAGTCATGAATCTCACGTAGAAAAAGTATCAATTATGGTTTGTTGTGAAATTGCGTCGACACGATTCAGATGATTAATATATGTTTATGTTCTTCAATCCCGAAATCAAAATTTTTAAAATTACTGGCGTGAAGCTAAAAGCTTTGGCTCGCTTGTTCATATTGAGAAAACAATAAATCCGATTTGAATATCCTGAGGGCTATTAGTTCCATTCTATTCATTCGTGAATTTATCTTCCCTTTCCAAATCTTAAACCTACACCACCATGAAATTATGCAGAAGTTTGCGTGTCATTATTCTTCTTAAAGAAAGGAAAATAATAAAAAATTTCAAATGTCAATAACTCAAACTACTGGAGTGATATGGTGCACGAACTTAAACTTGGCATTGGGAACTATCAAAATTTCAGAATACTTACTTGATCCATTCGAGAGTTATCGTGTTCACAGTCGATTTTTCATCAGTGAGCCCAACCGAGTGGTTTGAGACCACTCCGGGCCCAAAATTCAAAAAATACGGACATTTGGACAGAATTCCCCTTAAACGAGTGCTATATCGTTTTGCCAAAATGTCTGTAATTTTCGAATTTTGAGCTGAAAATGATCTCAATCGATAGGGTCCTACTCATTGATGACGAATTCGTGGTCAAATTCAATTCTGTCCATGGGGCCGTCCACCGGTCCGGCCGTTAGCACGATAACTTTTCAAGGGATTGTCCTAGAGACTTGAAATTTTCAGGGTGAGTTTGGCTCGGTAAAGTTCGTTAACCAGCCAAATAATACAGGGTGTTCCATAAAATATGACCATTCAAAATTAATGTTCCTCAATATCTCAGACAAAACAGAACCCATCGAAATGAAATGTTATATGAAGCCTCATGCAAAACTTTGTGGCCATAGTGTGAACAGAACCATAGAAAATTCAATTGGAATATTGACATGAAAAAACTTAATATTTCCATAAAAAAATATCCGATCCGAATAAGATTAATTTCATAAATAAAGATTGATACACTGAATTTTCGTGCATAGTTTTGTGGCCATAGTGTCAACAGAACAATAGAAAATGCAAATGGAATATTGAAAAGAACACTCTTTATATTTCCATAACAGAATAGCCTATTCGAGTGAAATTATTTCGTATTTTAAGACATCTTATTAGTCGCACTGCAGAATGGCTGACCAAAATATGATGTTATGTAATTCAAATTAAGCAGTGATTTATAGAGGTGAGGATCTGGACGACTGATATATCTATAAATTGCGCAATTGAGCAGGTGAACGAACGCTCATTAGATATTTATCACGAAATTGCAACTGATTTGCGAAACAGGACGTGAAAATCAACAATGAGCGACATACCAAATTGGAGTTTTTGGTTCTCCGACACCTCATTTTGACGGAGATACGCTAAGTGCACTGTTTGTCCTTCATTAAAAACAAATCACAACGATGCTGTCCTACTTTTTCGAATTGACACCAAGGAAATGCAAATGATGTTATAAAAGATCTGCTATAATCTCTTGACCAAATTAAGAATAATTAGGAAACATCAGACCACAGCGGAAGGCATTATTTCTGAATGAGCGGAGAAAATAATTCAATTGAGAAGAGTTTTTTTCAGTTCAAGGTTTTCAAGGATTGCAGTGGATTGAGCAAATTTTAGATAAATTCGAACTATTTTTTTAGGGCTCGTTCTACTTAAACGAGTGCCCAAATGTCTGTAACTTTCGAACTTTGGGTCTCAAACGATAGGATTAGACTCCCTGATGACGAATACGTGGTCAAATTCAATACTCTTCGTGGATCAGTTCATCAGTGAGCACGATAACTTTCGAGGGGATTGTCCTAGAGACTTGAGATTTTCAGGGTGAGTTCGGTTCCCAAATAACACGGTTAAGTTCATTAGACAACCAAATCGTACTGGGTGTTCCATAGAAATTGGTCATTAAAAATTTTTGTTCCTTAATATCTCAGACAAGACGAAACCAATCGAAATAAAATTTTGCAGCTACATGTTAGATGCTCATAATAGACCTCATACGAAATTTGTGGGCATAGTAATCCAGAAAAAAATCAATTGTAATATTGAAAAGAAGAATCTTTATATTTCCTTAACAAGATATCCGATTCGAGTGAAATTTATTTTATGAATTATTGATATACTGAATGTTGATGCAAAATTTCAAGAGAATCGCATTACCTGAACCATAGAATTCATTTTTTTTTCATTATTGATATTTTACATATTGTTTGAATAATTTTAAAGAATATAATTCCGATCGTACTGTGTTCCAAGGTGAGTGACCTATCAGATCTAATTAGCGTGTTACGAAAATGACTTTAGTTCGCTCAATATTTGAGATCAGAAAGGACCCCGCACATTTTGTATGGGAATTGGCTCCCGGTGGATTTGGCTGAAAATTTGATATGATGTTCTACTAATCCTTCTGATCAAATGTCTAAACAGCCACGAAGCTGAAAAATGCATACTTCTAGGAGTTTTTAGCGATTTTTTGTATCCATTATGGCTTACGTATTATGGGAATTGGCTCCCGGTGGATTTGGCTGAAAATTTGATATGATGTTCTACTAATCCTTCTGATCAAATGTCTCCGTAGTCACGAAGCTGAAAAATGCATACTTTAGGAGTTTTTAGCGATTTTTTGTATCCATTATGACTACCGTATTACCGTTCACACAGAAATGTTTGAAAATATTTGGAATTGACAGAATCTGCTTTCAATAATCACGAAATATTCTCAAACATTTCTGTGTGAACGGTAATACGTATATAAGTCATAATGGATACAAAAAATCGCTAAAAACTCCTAGAGGGATTAGTAGAACATCATATCAAATTTTCAGCCAAATCCACCGGGAGCCAATTCTCATACAAAATGTGCGGGGTCCTTTAGCAAGTCATTAGATATTGATCTGATCTATGTCACTGCTTTATAGTTGTCAGTTATACAGGTTGGACCAAAAAAATCATAATAATAATAATAATCTAATAGGTTACTCATCTTGGTGCACCCGATATACTTAGCATATCAATTCCTATACAAAATTTCAGGCAATGGCATAATTGCTCCACCAATGAACGAGCGCTAGAAACAACTGCTCAGGGTTCTTCTGAAATTTTTCTTCCACCATACTTCCCTTCTAAAATATTTTTAATGTTTCATAATGAAATATCACTCTACTATGTAAACAACATTGTTAAAATTCTAAAATTATGTTTGATACCTATCATTTGAATAATTTTTAATTTGTTTGTTTCCAAATTTGAAATGTTTAATCTGTCAATTTGTCTTTATTTCTGGATTCCTGTTAGCACAATACTGTTAGTATCTTCCATTTTCATTCTTGGAAAATAAACCGGTAGCTAAATTATTTGTGTGGGATTTTCAATTGGTCTAATGAGATGTTGAAATGTTCATTGTAGTAATCATAGCATTAAGCAACATCATTTTTCATAAGAAAACCACTCAATGAAACGACAGAAGAGTACCTACTTGTTAGTGTTAATTCATTATTATAATTATATTGTTTCCATTGTTCAGTTGTTATTTTTGGATTTTTATTATTTTAATTCAACTTGATTATTCTATTTTGATGAAATTATTACATTGATTTGCGTATCAAATCATAGCATCGTAGTATATAAGGATAAATGAGTCATAGAAAAAATAATTGAGAGCCAACTTATACATCACTGTCTTAATAATATCGTTCTAAGTATAATAGGCACTTATTGAATCTGTTTATTAATATGATGATGAATTTGAAATTGGGCTTCAAAACCTATACAAATTATTTGAAAACAGCTCGCTGGCCCCCTAATTTTCAATCGAAACATTAGCGTTTTTGAAAAAACGTTTGGGATTTTTGTTCGCTGAAATCTCTTCTTCAACGTATAGAAAAAATTACATTACTATGGTTAATATTTTCAGAATATGCATTGAACTTTGCTGCAGCTGTGAAACTGGATAAACATTTTGAAAAATTGCTGCCGAAAACATGGTTAAAAAACATATTTAGGCTCAAAATGTCATGGTTCTGAAAAATGTAAAAGAAGAACAAAATGAGCATAAATTTGTACATTTTGAACCATGGTTCCGGCAGCCAAATTTCAAAATGTTTCATCTAGTTTCGCAGCTTTGCATTCTCTGAGAACATTTATCATAGTTTGTATATTTTTCGAACTTTTAGTGATTTTAATGAACAAGAATCCCACATACTGTTTCAATATCGCTGATATATTGACGTGAGAATATTTGATTGAAAATTAGGGTTCGATTTCAAGTCAATGTGAGGTGAGAGAGTTTTGAATAAAAAATTACAATTTTATTTTCGTTGTATTCTCTACCTTCTTCAATGAGTTTAATTATATTTTTTCCATTTTTCACCATTTTGTAAGGTTCAGGACTGCTCTAAAACTCGTATCCTGCCAAATAAAATTGGCTGGCGTTCCTAGTCAAATCCTACGCTTTTCTAAAAGATAGTGGAAATCACTCATATTTTCAGACATCTTGATCTGTCCAAAGAAAACTAATATTATTTAATTATTCGGTCATTGTGTAGGCTGTAAAGGAGAAAGCGTGCTGAAAATACGTAGTATCGAATACGAAAATAAAACCTCCTTCAAACATTTGCAAATCGATTACGGAATGGGATCTAAAAAATCTAAAAATCGTGACAAGTAGTAGTCTGGAGAATTATACTATTTTTCCACATTGCCGAAGAATGAATCGAAATTCTATCCTTCCTAGCAATACAAATCATATTATGTTTACACATTTCGTTCCGTGGGAAAAAAGATAAATATGTGAACTAGAATTAAATGATATCACAACAATTCTCCATTATTAAAATGTATGAGCTGGTTTTGCATGAGCGGAAACAGCGCATTTGATTTATAGGTAATCCAGACTGCCTCTATTGATGGGATAATTCAGTGAAAGACATGATGTAATAATAGAGCCATGAGCCATGCCCATCATTCTTTTATTGCTGGTACGAGACCATTTGGACGATTGGAGGGATAACTATTGATGATTGCGGTTGTATCGTTAAACCATCAGATAAAAATAAATACTATGATTAGTAGGTATTATGAATTTTGTTTCACGAGTTTGGTAGACACACGTGGTAATACATTTTTGCGCGCTATAGTTTCACCCAAATGTCTGTAAGTTTCGATTTTTGAGATTGATTTCAAATCACTCAGTTGGTCTCACCGATGAAGAATCCGAGGTCCAAAATCAATTCTTTTCGGCAATTCGGCAGTACACACAATAACTTACTAACGGAAAGAGCTAGAGTCTTGAAATTTTCAGGATAGGTGCTGAGTCGGAATAACTTAGTTGAGTTCAATTTTAGGCTAAATCGGTCGAATAGTTTCGGTGTTATGATGATTTGAAACATATTTTCGAAACCAGAGTAATCTAATCGGGTCCAAATTTTCAATTTAGGTGTTCGATGATGGTATGAAGACTTGTGTCAACTTTTGTGAAGTTTTCTCGATTGGAAAATCTGAAAATTTCATCTTTTGAAGATCGGATTATGTCGTTCGTTTATGAGTTATATCAGTCTATCTAGTGGTTACCGATTTATAAAGATTTGACATTTTATTTTCCGATCATTTTCGGAACGATTAATCTGATCGGATCGAAATTTAATAAGATTACATTGGAACTTACCCTATAATAACGAACGTCTGTATAACGAATTTCTCTGTATAACCAATTTCGTACAAGACATTGCATCTTGAATTCAAATTCCATTTTAGAAACACCCTTTAAAACGAAGTAAATTCTCTCTAAAATGAAATATTCAAAGAACAACACTCTTTGAATGGGTAAGAAGGTATATAAGGGTGGGTATTTCGCGAAATTTTTCCGGTACGTAAGTAATAAATCCCGGCCTTCAACCTAATCATTAGGGCGGACAGAGAGATCCTTCTGAAACAGTTTTAAATACACCCCTGGCTGTTTGGTTTCAATCTAACCATAACGCTAGTGTGAAAGTTGTGCGAAAATGTCTAAAAGGAAGTGCTTAAGTTTGAATGATAAACTTAAATTTATCAGTGAAGTCGACCGCGACATTGCCGACTATAGAAACAAATATTCTGTTTAGCGCTTTCGTTATAGGGAAGTTCCGCTGTATTCAGTTCAAAATTTCGTGAAGATCGGTAAAAAAAAATTAGAACAAATCAAAAATCGCTGTAATTTCTATTCAATTTATTATGAAGAGCGTTGATAATTCAACCATCCAGCTTATTATAATATAGACCCGGTATTGAATTAAATAACTTGTTTTTTACTCATACGATTTTTTTTTGCTGCTCAATATGATGTGATCTGATGAATATCTTGGGAGCTACTGGTTTCATTATATTCATTTATGAATTTATGACAAATAATGGCTCTCACCCCTAGAAATAGAATTGCATTTTGGCCATGTGTACACAATCCGAATTCTTTAAATGATGATATCTTCTTTGGCAGCCTGAATGTTGTTATACGAAAGTTGCAAAAAAATTAAATCAGAAAAAATTGAAACTGTTTGAATCTTGGGGGGGGGGTCTGCAGCCAAAAAGCCTTTCCCCCAGCTGCGCCAGTGACTGTGAAGACTCTTGATGTTGGGAAAGAATCTATCGAATCTGATTGATTACTCTAATAAAATTAATTTAATTTAGGAAATAAATCGAAAGCTTGTGACTTCCTAACTTCCTATGACAATAGTCTGCGCAAAACACACAAACACGATAACTTCCAAATGGAACAAATAATAACTTGAAAATTTCAAGGTAGACTTGAACAGGAATGTTGAATTAAATAGAATGCGGGTTGGGACCATCAGTTCGCTGAATATCAGTCTAATGGTGGATTTTACAGAGCTTGATGAACCCATTGATTGGAATTTTAGTGGACTGTTTTTTAAAACAAGTTGAAACTGGCAAAGGATTGATGAAATTTACATTTATCAATGTGATCGCAGTTTTGCTATGCCTTGCTTCATTATTTTATGCATTTCGTATAATCTTTTAATTTTTACATAGGGAATTACTTGTTCTGACATGAGTTAATGCCAGAAGATTGTCGCATTGATTTTTCTGAATTTTAAGTTCAATTTTGCGATTACCCTGAGGACGGCTGGCGAATGCTTGCCGAAACGTTGGAAAAAACAATCCAAGATAATGGAAACAGCCCAAATAACCTTTAAACCAGGAGGGAATTATTTTGCAGAACACATTGAAAGTGTAATAGATCAAAATGTCATTTTCAATTACAGTGGAACTACTCTATAACGAATGCGCAAAAAAATTTGTTATAAAGAAATTTTGTTATACAGAAAATTCGTTTTTATAGTCGGCGATGTCGCGGTCGACTTCACTGATAAATTTGAGTTCATCATTCAAACTAAAGCACTTCCTTTTCGACATTTTCGCACAAATTTCACACTAGCGTTTAGATTGAAACTAAACAGCCAGGGTGTTTCAGAAAGATCTCTCTGACCGCCGTAATGATTTAGTCGGGATTTATTACGTACTTCCGGAAAATTTTTGGAAAAAACCCACCCTTATATCTTCTTACCAATACCCATTCAAAGAGTGATGCTATTTGAATATTTCGTTATAGAGAGAATTTGCTTCGTTTTAGAGGGTGTTTTAACATGGAATTTGGATACAAGGTGCAATGTCTTGTACGAAATTCCTTACACAGAAGTTCGTTACAGGGAAGTTCCACTGTAATTAGTAATGAGATTTTCGATCAAACTGATTATCGCAAAAAATAAATCATCAGATATTTAAAGTATGATTTAAAAATTTCAAAGAAAAAACCTATACAAACAACAACTCAGCACTTTCGTTCTTAAGTCATCTTTTTTTCGGGATTGTGGGTACAATTGAGTTTTTATTGATAAAAATACGTGTCGATGCATTTAATATCGTATGTCTTGTTGAGGTAGCTGATAATGACAGGTTTGAGTAGTATTTTATGGCCACAAACGTTGCGAATTTCGTAATGAACTCCATATAAAAGTTTCATTCATTGTGAATGCAAATATCATCGTTAATATTCATTTTAATGAGTAGTGGACATTAAATTTCATTGATTGTATATATAGAAAACTTAATAGACTTACAGCTTATTTGAAAACAATACACTATGATTGATTACCTCTGATTATTAAGTGCCTATTCAAAAAATATTTTTTCGTTTCTTGTTCGCTCTCAAAGACGTTATCATATTATTCTAATGAAACGCGATGAAAAATGCCAAAAAGACGCGTTAAGAAGTATAATAGAAAAACTTCCGCTCTCATGTGAAAAATCGATTCCAATTTAGATTTGAATTTACTTAGAGAATTTGTGATTTCTATACTTTCCTCAAAATAAAGGGTTATTCAATAAGAGGTGTTATTTTGAAAAGCCCCCTATTTCTGTAGATGTCACGTTTAAAGCTGTCATTTTTTGACATTTGACAAGTATAAACTACGCCATTAATAAAAATGGAACGATACACGTTTCAAGAACGCATGGAAATGATTAGAATTCACTATAAAATAGGTGAAAATTTGGCAGGACGGTTCGTAAAAGTCGAACATTTTTGGGTCGTCGTGAAGCACCTTGTCGGAGCGCTTAAAGAAATTGGTGGAAAAATTTTAGCTGTTAGGACAAGTTAGTGATGTGAAGAATATAACCCGTGCACGTCGCTCAAGAACAGCCGAGAATATTGCTGCTGTATTCGAAAGTGTTGAAGAAAACCCAGTTGTGTCCATTCCTCGTCGTTCTTTCGAATTGGAGGTGATCAATGATTTTTTATGGCCAAAATAGTATTGATCTGGACAACGTTAACTTTCAACAAGACGGCGCTACGTGCTACACAAGCAACGAAACCATTGATCTTTTGTGGGAAAAGCTTCCGGACCGTGTTATCTCTCGAAGAGGTGATCACAATTGACCACAGAGATTTTGTGATTTAACACCTTGCGACTTCTTCCTTTGGGGCCACGTGAAAGAGAAGGTCTACGCCAATAGCCCATCGTCGATTCAAGACCCCAAAGATAGAATTCGTGAGGCTATCGAGGACATAGGGCAGTCACTTTGCGATTTGGTTATGTAAAATTTCATTAAAAAGATATGGTCCTGTAAGCGTGGTCGTGGTGGTCATTTGCCTGATGTTATTTTCCACTATTAACGGCATAACTTCTTCTTTATAATGAAAAAAATAAACATCGGATCATTTATATTGAAAAATGGCATTTTTCTTTGAATATCAAAATAACACCTCTTATTGGAGAACCCTTCATAATAAGGCTGTCTCTGCATCTCAACTGCATTGTTTATTTGGGTCACTCTTCACGACAATGTGACCAAAAGTGAAATTTTCTGTGTTGATAACATTATTTTCTAATTTGTTCCTCAATTGAGCATCGCGTGGCAAATTTTGTCCATCACATCTAAAATCGATCATTATGAAGGCCAATTAAGTAGTTCCTCCGGTTGCTTAACCAGTGCATCGACCAGAATTGAAGATACTCAAAGCAACATTTTTAAACTTGACTCCGTTCGTCTGCCGAAAGATATTTATGACCATAATAACAGGTATTCGAACTCACTTCATTATGCCATCAGTGTCGACTGTACCAGAATGAGGAATATTCTCATTGGAGGATGGACTTTCTCTGAAATACTACCTGCATCTGTATTTATTGCTTTCAAGGAAACCGATTTTGATGTATCGTTTTTGTGTGAAATTCTAGGAACGACGTGAAGATAAAGTTTTAAGAGAAATTCACATCAATTTGGAGAAACATTAGAAGTTGAGTAAAGTTAGAATTGAAATTTATTGTAATTCGCTAAACCGAATTTTGTCGAAATGACCCTCAATTCAATACACAGGGTGTCCAAGCGATTGACGCCAATGAATTATTTTTAGAATCCTCAGACCTATGGCTATCCAAAAATACCCCATGTATGTTAAGCGATTTTTTGTAGTTCTCGAGTTATGATTTTTGAGTGTTTTTTCAATGTATTTTGTCAGCTTGGTTTTAAAAATTCATATTTTCCTATGCAGTAGGTATTTTTCAGTTTTTATTTCTCGAACATGGTCGTTCTGAATGTTGCTTCAATAAAAAAATATATTCAGCTTCCTGAAATCTCTACAAGCTACCCAAAAAAGGGTTGAAAGCTAAAACTTCAGTTTTCAGGTTGTACTCAAACATTTATTTTCGATTCAGAAATAAAAATAGTATATTATATTATAAGGATTAAAAGTGCATCTTTTTTTTACGAGCAATATTTGCAGTTGCGAGGCGCAGCCGAGCGAATGCAAAATTGCGAGTTAAAATAGGCACTTTTAATCCGAATAATATATACTATTTTTTCTCCAACCAAGTCAAAATTACAATAAAATTGGTTTTAGTGAAAAATCGTTCATAATTTGGTTATGAATTTGAACACAGAACAGAGATCATGACAGTGATTGTCAAGTAGACTTCAAATGCATTTATTTTTAATCCAAGGATTAAATGTAGCGTTTTTAATCCTAGGATTAAAAGTGTTGCTAAGCAACGAGCAAATTTTTGTACGGTAAGGGAATTTATGACTTTTGCACCTGAAAATAGTACAAAAATGTCAACATTTTTTGATGGTTGGAGAAAAAGGTGTTTTTTAGCTTTTGGCCAAGTTTAGAAACTTGCGGAGTCTCAAGCTAGGAAAATTATAGGGAAAAAAGGTACTTGATCGGACTTTTTTTGTTGTAATCCGCCATGGAAGGCGGATCGGCTGGAAATCATTGAAACTCGATGAAATTTGTTTATCTTCTTTTTTAATTTTTATAGTAAATTTAGCTTAAAACTGGTATTTTAAATTGATTTTAATTGAAATTTCTGTGAAACAAATGTAGCTTGTGTGATTTATACAATAATTTTGGTTTTACCACTGATGAAAAATGCTAACATTGGTCGGAGGAATCTAAAATAATTTATTCACGTCGATCGCCTGGACACCCTGTATTTTACTATATCCATATCCATATCCTGTCATAGTTCTGAAAAATGTGATAAAATCAGGTATTACAAAAATTCAACCCTCAGTGCGTTTGTAGGAAAACTCTTACGTCAAAAAATCAACGTTTTTGAACAAATCTTTGTGGATTTAGTTCGTTCAAATCTCTATTTTTCGTAGAATAGAAAATATACATTACCAATTTTTAATGTACATCTAGTTTCACAGATGCAGCAAAGTTCTTCGCATTTTCTGAGAACTCATACAATGGTTATGGGTATTTTTTTAACTTTGAGATAAAAGAGATTTCAACGAACCAAAATTCCACATGCTTTTTGAAAAACACTGACGAGAGAATTTTCGATTGAAAATTAAAGTTTTATTTCGATTTAAGTGAATTTAAGATGCAGAAATGAATATTTCGAATAAAAAAACTACAGTGGGTTTGAGAAAAAAAGCTAAATTTTCGAGAAATTTTTTCTGTGGAAGATAAATTGAGTGTTCTCTGAGGGTTTCATCGATATGTACAATAAATTATAATAAAAAATAAATTAGATACTGAAAGACAGTATCAGATTAGGTTAGGTCAAAAACAAACTTTCTGCATTCAAACCAATTTTGCTTTTTAATCGGCTTCTAGGTGGAAACAATAAAGTTATTATATAGGCATAGCTAAGGTAAATCGATCAATCAATAAAAGACTGGCAGTTCCAATTTATTCTCCTAGTTTTTTATCACATAAAGAGGAGGTCAATAAGATCACGGAATGAAAGCATAAACCGAACCTAAGAAACTAAAAACAATAAGTTCTTATTGAGGTAACATTCCGACTAGTCGAAGAATGAGAGTATTTCTCAATTCAATGGCATGGTATTGCTTTATCAGAAAATCATAGTAATTTACATTGAACTTCTGATTGCTACACTGGAATCATTAAACGATCTTGAAATGATCTTATTTAATTGTCTTCCGCATTTTAATTCAGTTATAGATAATAATCTATTATTTTTATTTCAAGCAAAATTTCAACGGGAGGATTTATTGTTTAATTCAATTTCAATAATTCATGAAGCATTTTATTGATACTCGTAGATATTGAATATGTATTGATTTCACTTGATAAAGAAATATAATCATATAATATTATTCATTATTGAGTTTTATCAAATATAAAATAATAGCTCGAATAATAGTTATTTAATCAAGTAGGTTATTATTGACAGCGACTTGCGTTAATAGTTCGAGACCATTAATCGCTAAATTAATAAACGAGTTGATTACAAAATTTTTTCGTTGACCTCATTATGAACTGAGAATAAATTTTTAATGGAAATACATTCTTATTTTGCACAAGACATACATTTAACTAAATAAAATGTTCCTATGTTCCAGTAGAGTTTTGACATTACTCGTATTGCTTCTGAATGCTTTGTGCTTGGTTGTCATGATGATGAACATTGAAATGGGTCATTGATGTTCAATTTGTGCACATAAAAATTATTTTGAGGTAGACGGAAAGAAGTATTTATAAATTTGAAGATATTTTGAGTGAAGAATGAAATTGGTCTTCCTTCGATTTGAATTTCTCAGCTTATCCTTCAAACAAATCAAATATATCTCTACATTTTTACTGGTAGATAGAGTTTTGTTTCGGTTAATAAAAAGCATTATTTAAAGATATTTATTTATTATATTCATTATCGTTGTACCGACAACATAAAATTCTTCATATTTTTTCTTGATTTGTTTATATTTTATTGATGAATTCGATCTTGTGTATCAGAAGTTTTAATTCTTGTTGAACTCCTTTCACAACGTTCTATTTTATTAAAAACCAACGGATCGCAGTTTTGCCATATCTTGCTTCATTATTTGATGCATTTCGTATTATCTTTTAATTTTTACATAGGGAATTACTTGTTCTGACATGAGTTAATGCCAGAAGATTGTCGCATTGATTTTTCTGAATTTTAAGTTCAATTTTGCGATTACCCTGAGGACGGCTGGCGAATGCTTGCCGAAACGTTGGATAAAACAATCCAAGATAATGGAAACAGCCCAAATAACCTTTAAACCAGGAGGGAATTATTTTGCAGAACACATTGAAAGTGTAATAGATCAAAATGTCATTTTCAATTACAGTGGAACTTCTCTATAACGAATGCGCAAAAAAAATTGTTATAAAGAAATTTTGTTATACAGAAAATTCGTTTTTATAGTCGGCGATGTCGTGGTCGACTTCACTGATAAATTTAAGTTTATCATTCAAACTTGAGCACTTCCTTTTCGACATTTTCGCACAAATTTCACACTAGCGTAATGCTCAGATTGAAACTACACAGCCAGGGTGTTTCAGAAGGATCTCTCTGACCGCCGTAATGATTTAGTCGGGATCTATTACGTACGTCCGGAAAAATTTTGGAAAACCCACCCTTATACCTTCTTACCAATACCCTTTCAAAGAGTGATGTTCTTTGAATATTTCGTTATAGAGAGAATTTGCTTCGTTTTAGAGGGTGTTTTTAACATGGAATTTGGATGGTGCAATGTCTTGTACGAAATTCCTTATACAGAAGTTCGTTACAGGGAAGTTCCACTGTGATTTGTAATAAGTTTTTAGATCAAACTGATTATCGCAAGAAATAAATCATCAGATATTCAAAGTATGAATTCAAAATTTCAAAGGAAAAACCTATAAAAACACAACAATTCAGCACTTTCGTTCTTAAGTCATCTTTTTTTCGGGATTGTAGGTACAATTGAGTTTTTATTGATAAAAATACGTGTCGATGCATTTAATATCGTATGTCTTGTTGAGGTAGCTGATAATGACAGGTTTTAGTAGTATTTTATGGCCACAAACGTTGCGAATTTCGTAATGAACTCCACATAAAAGTTTCATTCATTGTGAATGCAAATATCATCGTTAATATTCATTTTAATGAGTAGTGGACATTAAATTTCATTGATTGTGTATATAGAAAACTTAATAGACACACAGCTTATTTAAAAACAATACGTTAAAATTGATTACCTTTGATTATTAAGTGCCTATTCAAAAAATATTTTTTCGTTTCTTGTTCGCTCTCAAAGACGTTATCATATTATTCGAATGAAACTTGATGAAAAATGCCAAAAAGACATGTGTTAGGAAGTATAATAATAAAACTTCCGCGCTTATGTGAAAAATCGATTCCAATTTACATTTGAATTTCCTTAAAGAATTTGTGATCTCTATACTTTCCTCAAAATAAAGGGTTTTCCAATTTGAGGTGTTATTCTGAATATTTCGAAGTCACGTTTGAAGCTGTCATTTTTTGACATTTGACAAGTAGAAACTACGCCATTAATGAAAATGGAACAATACACGCTTCAAGAACGCATTGAAATTATTAAAATTTACTATAAAATTGTGAAAATTTGGCAGAGACGGTTCGTAAAACTAGAACATTTTTGGGTCGTCGTGAAGCACCTTTTCGGACCGCAATAAAGAAATTGGTGGAAAAATTCGAGCTGTTGGTACAAGTTAGTGATGTGAAGATAAAACCTGTGCACGTCGCTCAAGAAACGCCGAGAATATTGCTGCTGTAGCCGGAACTGTTGAAGAAAACCCAGGTGTGTTCATTCCTCGTCGTTCTCTGGAATTAGAGATGATCGAAATTGGATAGTATTGATCTGGACTTTCAACAAGACGGCGCTACGTGCTATACAAGCAACGAAACCTTTGATCTTTTGCGGGACCGTGTTATCTCTCGAAGAGGTGATCACAAGTGGCCACCGAGATTTTATGATTTAACACCTTGCGACTTCTTCCTTTGGGGCCACGTGAAAAAGAAGGTCTACGCCAATAGCCCAGCGTCGATTCAAGACCTCAAAGATGGAATTCGTGAGGCTATCGAGGACATAGGGCAGCCACTTTGCGATTTGGTTTTGGAAAATTTCATTAAAAGGATATGGTCCTGTAAGCGTGGTCGTGGTGGTCATTTGCCTGATGTTATTTTCCACTATTAACGGCATAGCTTCTTCTTTATAATGAAATAAACATCCGATCATTTATGTTGAAAATTGGCATTTTTCTTTGAATATCAAAACAACACCTTTTATTGGAAAACCCGCCTTTATAATTTGGCAGTCTCCGCATCTCAACTGCATTGTTTATTTGGGTCACTCTTCACAATAATGTGACCAAAAGTGAAGTTTCTGTGTTCATAATCATCATTTATTTTCTAATTTGTTCCTCAATTGATAGAGCATCGCGTGGCAAATTTTGTCCATCACATCTAAAATCGATCATTATGAAGGCCAATTAAGTAGTTCCTCCGGTTGCTTAACCAGTGCATCGACCAGAATTGAAGATACTCAAAGCAACATTTTTAAACTTGACTCCGTTCGTCTGCCGAAAGATATTTATGACCATAATAACAGGTATTCGAACTCACTTCATTATGCCATCAGTGTCGACTGTACCAGAATGAGGAATATTCTCATTGGAGGATGGACTTTCTCTGAAAAACTACCTGCATCTGTATTTATTGGTTTCAAGAAAACCGATTTTGATGTATAGTTTTTGTGTGAAATTCTAGGAACGACGTGAAGATAAAGTTTTAAGAGAAATTCACATCAATTTGGAGAAACATTAGAAGTTGAGTAAAGTTAGAATTGAAATTTATTGGAATCTGCCAAAAGCATTGTCATTCCTATTTAAAATAATCGAATTGGCCAGATTTCTGTTGAATTGATGAGCAATTCGCTAAACCGAATTTTGTCGAAATGACGCTCAATTCAATATACAGGGTGTCCAAGCGATTGACGCCAATGAATTATTTTTAGAATCCTCAGGCTGTCCAAAAATACCCCATGTATATTATGCGATTTTTTGTAGTTCTCGAGTTATGATATTTGAGTGTTTTTCAATGTATTTTGTCAGCTAGGTTTAAAAAATTTATATCTTCCTATGCAGTAGGTATTTTTCAGTTTTACTTTTTAACATGGTCGTCCTGAATGTTGCTTCAATAAAAAAATATTCAGCTTCCTGAAATCACTGCAAGCTACCCAAAAAAGGTTTGAAAACTAAAACTTCAGTTTTCAGGTTGTACTCAAACATTTCTTTTCGATTCAGAAATAAAAAAGGTGTTTTTTCTGTGACGGGAAAAAAATGTGACATTTTATATCTCTTGACAGGTCACAAAATATGACTTTTTACGAAATTACTTTTTTTCCCTGTCAAAAAAATTATTCTCTATGTAGCCGGGAAAAAAGTACTCACTTTTTTCCCGGGGAAAAAAGTAATTTCGTTAACAGTTATATTTCTTCCACTATTAAATGGTCGTTTTTTCTGTCACAGAAAAAAATTGTGTATTATACACGGGAAAAACATCAGATTTTAGCTCTCGGCTTTTTGTCTCCCTCCGCTTCGCGTCGGGAGACAATATAACCTCGAGCTAAAATCTACTACTTTTTTCCCTTGTATAATAAATAACTATTTTTTAGCTTTTGGCCAAGTTTAAAAACTTTGCGGAGTCCCAAGCTAGGAAAGTCATAGGGAAAAAAGGTACTTGATCGGACTTTTTTTGTTGTAATCAGCCATTCAGATAGGCTGAAAATCATTGAAACTTGATGAAATTTGTTAATCTCCTTTTTTTAATTTTTATAGTAAATTTAATTCAAAAATGGGATTTTGGATTGATTTTGATTGAAATTCCTGTGAAACAAATGTAGCTTGTGTGATTTATACAATAACTTTGGTTTTACCACTGATGAAAAATGTTAACATTCGTCGGAGGAATCTGAAAATAATTTATTGACGTCAATCGCCTGAACACCCTGTATTTTACTATATCGGTATTTTCAAGATCTTTTACATTTCTATAGGCATCTTTTATTCATGCTGTTCGCAAATGTCTTTAAGTTGCGATATTTTGGAAGGGGGTGATCTTACTTGGACTTAATGATGAATAGTCGAGGCAAAAACAAATTAAATTTTGACTATGCATAAAGGAGTGTCGATTAAATCAGGTATACAAAAATTCAATCCCTAGTGTGTTTGTAAAAAATTCTTACGTCAAAATATCAAAAAAATTTATGGGATTTTTGTGAGTAGTAGAACTGAAAAATATACATTACTTCGGTAAATACCCTCAGAAGACACTAATTTATACTCAAACTGTCATGAAAAATGTGATAAAATCAGGTGTATAAAAATTCAACCCTCAGTGCGTTTGTAGGAAAACACTTACGTCAAAATATCAGCGTTTTTGAACAAATCTTTGAGATTTTTGTCCGTTCAAATCTCTATTTTTCGTAGAATAGAAAAATATACATTACTTCGGTAAATACCCTCAGAAGACACAAATTTATACTCATTATATACTGTCATAGCTCTGAAAAATGTAAAAGAAAATAATTTGAGCATGAATTTATCCACGTTTTCGGAGACTAACTTTTAATGTACATCTAGTTTCACAGATGCAGAGAATTTTCGATTGAAAATTAAAGTTTTATTTCGATTTAAGTGAATTTAAGATGAAGAAATGAATATTTCGAATAAAAAAACTACAGTGGGTTTGAAAAAAAAGCTAAATTTTCGAGAAATTTTTTCTGTGGAAGATAAATTGAGTTGTTCTCTGAGGGTTTCATCTATATGTACAATAAATTAAAATAAAAAATAAATTAGATACTGAAACACAGTAGCAGATTAGGTTGAGGTCGAATAGGTCAATAACAAACTTTCTGCATTCAAACCAATTTTGCTTTTTAATCTGCTTCTAGGTGGAAACAATAAAGTTATTATATAGGCATAGCTAAGGTAAATTGATCAATCAATAATAGACTGGCAATTCCAATTTATTTTCCTAGTTTTTTATCACATAATAAGAGGAGGTCAATAAGATCACGGAATGAAAGCATAAACCGAACCTAAGAAATTCAAAACAATAAGTTCTTATTGAGGTAACATTCCGACTAGTCGAAGAGTATTTCTCAATTCAATGACATGGTATTGCTTTATCAGAAAATCACAGTAATTTACATTGAACTTCTGATTGCTCAACTGGAATCATTAACCGATCTTGAAATGATCTGTTTTAATTGTCTTCCGCATTTTAATTCAGTTATAGATAGTTTATTATTTTTAATTTCAAGCAAGATTTCAATGGGAGGATTTATCATTAAATTCAATTTCAATAATTCATGAAGCATTTCATTGATACTCGTAGATATTGAATATGTATTGATTGCACTAATTCATTATTGAGTTTTATCAAATATAAAATAATAGCTCGAATAATAGTTATTTAATCATGTAGGTTATTATTGACAGGGACTTATGGTGAGCGTAATCGAAGAGAACGGGTCAATAATTCGAGAACATTAATCGCTAAATTAATCAACGAGTTGATTACAAAAGTTTTTCGTTGAACTCATTATGGATTGAGAATAAATTTCTAATTGAAATACATTCTTATTTTGCACAAGACATACATTTGACAGAATAAAATGTTCCTATGTTCCAGGAGGTCAACGGAAAAAGTATTCATAAATTTGAAAATGTTTCGAGTGAAGAATGAAATTGGTCTCAATGAAAAACCCTTCGATTTGAATTTCTCAGCTTATCCTTCAAACAAATAAAATATATCTCTACATTTTTACGAGTAGTTAGAGTTTTGTTTCATGTAATAAAAAGCACAATCGAATGATATTCATTTATTATATTCATTATCGCTGTTCAATGTATCGACAACATAAAATTCTTCATATTTTTCTTGATTGATCAGTAACATATAAATATTTTATTGATGAATTCGATTTTGTGTATCAGAAATTTTAATACTTGTTGAATTCCTTTCACAACGTTCTATTTTATTAAAGTATGTTCACCTTCTTCCTTATCGTTGCTGATGGTTCTTCAAAAACCAACGGAATATGGTATAATTGGTATGAAGTTGTGCCCTAAATTCAAATGAGATGGGAAAATTGGCTTCAGCTGGCTATATTTTGGACGGAGAGTAATTTCTGTTATGCATGTTTAAAAATGAGCTTTTTGGGTCAGATTTCAGTTCACTGCACTTTACCGCATTGATTGCATATTCTTATTTAAAAAGGCTACTTTATTTCGTTCATAATCTGATAATCATACTCAATGAATCGCAAATGAAAAATTTATCATTACGAGCATAAATATATCACATCGCATTATGATTATGAAATTATTACTGGTATGAACATAAGTGAGAATATTTTATGACAGTTTAATTCATTGTCACATTTTGCAATTAACTATGAATAAGTAATTTGAAGGTGTGTATATTGATCTGGAAACATTAAATGCTTATGGAATCAGGAAAATATCGTAGTTGATTGGAATTTGCAAAGTTCCCATCGAATATACACTCAAATTTTTAGGCAAAATGAAATCAAACTAATAATTATTTTAACTCCGAATGGTTGATTTCGTTGAAAATGAATTCCTTCTAGTGCCACTATTCTGCGAGATGAATGAAACTATAAAATATTAGGTAACTACATAGCTGTGACTACCTATCAGTTCAAGAATACTTTTAACTGATAGTTAGTCATATTTATTATAATATTCAAATAATACTTTTAGATTCTTCATAAGATCATACGAAACAATATGGTGGATGCGATTTGTGTAGCGAAGATAATATCCTTATACAATGTATAGTATAAGATAGCGGTCCTGTCAGTATCTACAAATGGTTCTCAGATTTTTCAATATAATCTTTCCATTGACTTCACATAGTTTCGAAATTAAAAATTGAAGTTTCATTTTCATGGAAGGATGTCAACATTTATCATCGCACGTTTATCAAAGTAACTTTAATGAATTTATTTGGTGGATGCGCTTACTATGAAATAGGTACGAGTGTGTATCTACTCATTGTCAATATCAGAGTATTTCAAATGTGTGTCATGCAAATCGAATATAATACTTTATTTGCTTAATTTTTGAACATATTATCGATTATATGGAATTCATTTAGGAATCTTCAAAAACCTAAAAGCTTGAAGTATTTATGTAGGTACATCGAGATATATGTACTTCATATTGACAACTTCTTTGGTTGTGATCACGATAGGAACCTTCTGAAAAAGAAGACTTCAAAATTGAAATTATTGGTTTACTACGTGAAAAGGAAAATTGAATTAATAAATGAATACAATTAAACCAAAAGCTTTCAGCATAATATCCAAATTTGAATTAGCGTTTTGCCAATATGAACAAGCTATGTTCATGATGAATGATTCGATAGAATTGAAACTCAGGTAGCTTCTGAATTGAAAGGACACGAAGGACAATACAACATTTCGCGAGTACCTATTATATTACTGAAAAAAGACTATTAGGAAGAGAAGTAGCGTTGGATGATTTCTGTTATTTAGATGTTAATCTAACAAGAATCGTAGAATATTTATGGGAACAAACTGCGAAAAAAATGGGTGTATTTTGCTTGTTAGCGAAAAGTAATAATAATAATAAATTTTTCTGTGAATTTGACTACAGGGTTTCGGAAGTTACCAATTAGAACTCGAAAAAATTAACAAATTTTACATTCCAGATGACTAAGTATGGAGTCCAGAGATGAACGTAATAAATTTCGATTTACTTCATCTCGCATTATAATAGAATGAACATGTTTCTCCTCACAATTAAGAAAACATTTATACTCGTATAATTGCAGTAGAGGCACCGCTATTCAAACAGATTCGATATTTTCGCAAATCGGATTCACTGAAGAACAAATTATAAATAAAAAAAGTACCGTCCAACCTAACTTCAGGCGTTTTCACAAAACTTCACATATATTGGTAGCCTTCGTCGTCATTCATTCGAAAATTCATTTTGAAACCTTTCGTTATCTATTATTGTGAAATAGTAGAAAAATTATAACTGCTTCTCTGAAATTATGTATTCACTTGGAACAGCGTACTTGATTGAATTTTTTCGGCCGCCTGCAGAATTCGTTATTTTGGTGAAACGAATAGAAGAAATATAACTAAGTTGTTCATTTTTGGGCGCTCGTTCTACACGAGTGCTATATCGTTTTGCCCAAATGTCTGTAATTTTCGAATTTCGAGCCGAAAATGGTCTCAAACTTAGATTATATATCCCTGAAAAGATGAGTAACGCCTAACTAAAATCAGTAGGGGAAGTGTGCCCAAGATAAACACGAACAAAATGGTGGTGGGGGGTGTTTATTCTTCCAAACCAAAACAGTTATCAGTGGCGGCGTCACTTTTTAATTTACGAAGTTTCGATAACCCTTTAATGAAACTCTTCGATTTATATCAATCAAAGATATATGTTAAGTCAACTTACGCATTACGAATAAAACGAGTTGCTATATTATTAATAATATTTTTTATCCTCTGAATATTATCAGGAAATCTAAAAATATTGACAAATTGAAATCAGCAATGAATTTCTATGTGCCGCCTATGGAATAAGTCGTGGTTATTTTGTTTACATACCTATGAAAGGATAAACCTTCTCCAGCTCTGCTCCTATACCCACAAACTAAGCATTTATTGGTCATTATAGCACTTAGTATTACTTCAACACTTGAAATTGCCTAAAAAATTCAAAAAAACAGCGAAAACCACAATCAGATGAATCAGTAAATGATGCGTGTCGTACGAAATGACATTTCTCGTGTTGCTATCGAATATTAATTATTAAAATCCGACCAATAGGATGCAAACCAGCGAAAATATTTACCTTCCCCTACTTCGTTATGGAGGGGAGAAGATGATGGTTACAAACAAATACGCGCTGGTTACTCATCTTTTCAGGGATATATAATCTAAGGTCTCAAACGATAGGGTTAGACTCTCTCGTTCGTGGACAAATTCAATTCTGTCCGTGGGACCGTCCGGGTGTCCGTTAGCACAATAACTTTCGAAGGTATTGTCCCAGATGAAATTTATTTTCTAAATAAAGATTGATACACTGAATGTTCATGCAGCATTTCGTGGCCATAGTTGGAATATCGAAAAAAAGAATCCCTATATTTCCATAACAGAATAACCAATTGAAGTGAAATTTTTTGTGAATCAAAACTGATATACTGAATGTTCATGCAAAATTTCAAGAAGATCCCATCATCAGAATCATAGAAATTAATTTTTGTAATTATTTATTTTTTATATATTTCATTTTTTGAATAATTCCCAGAATATAATTCCGATTGTGCTGAGATTCTGCATTTAGATATTCGGTATCAATCTCAACTCTCATATAACATTCTAAGGTAATCCACCAAAGATCGAGCCCTCAAAAGAACCTGCTCTGGGCTTTTCTTGAATTTTTATGAGACAATATTCGTTTGAATATTCCAGAATTGAAAAATTCTGTACATTCGAGAATTAAACTATATTGTAGCTCATGATGGATAATACTGCAGAATTCTTTGTTTATTGAAAATATAACCGAAATACAACTCTTTACAATGAGTAACAGCAACTGCAAATTCGCTTTCTCTCCCAAAAGAATGAACTCTTCGCGGTGAACTCACTGAACGGAACCTCTACGGCACTGGTCGAGCGGTTGCCGCTCGATCGCCGACCCGCCAATGTTCCCATCCTTTACAACAAAGAACACACGAGATACGAGGTAAATAGCTGGATTTGTTTGGCTTCCTTTTTTCCAACGGTTCTCAGGCGATACGCCTCGGCACGGCGTCGTCGGCATCAAATCAACATAGCCATGCCGTGCGCATACGCTGCGTAGCAACGCTTGATGAACGCTCGTTTCGTAGTCTGCAAGGTTAGTCAGAATTCGAACACAATAGGCGTTAAGTTGAATTAGGCAGTTTGTCATAAACTATCAAAATACTCGAAGATGGAGGACGGTGTTGATATGGAGAAATTGATAAGTGCGATCGAAGCACGACCTGCAATATGGGACATAGGATCATCGGAATATACTGACAGATTGCAAAGAAAAAAATGTTGGGAAGACATAATAAATTTATTTGCTGTTCCTGATTCAACAAGGGAGGAGAAACAGATCTTGGGTAAGTGAAAAATTTTATTTATGAATATTTAAGCGAGGTAAATCAACAAATAACTAACAGTTTTTTCTTAATGTTAAACATTGAATTCAGATTTTGCAGCGTTTCACAACCTTTCAATATTCACGCCCCTCTTTAGTTATTTGAGTGGTTCTAATTCGAGCCATGCCATAACCTTTTGGGGCAGGGACGAGTTGTCGGCGCCCACCCTTGAATTCATTCGCGCCCCACAGGTTGGGAAACGCTGTCTTAATATATTGTAATGTTCACTTTTTGTTCGTTAGACTCACTTCACTTTTCTGGTTCAGTCAAATCACAAGTTTGGACTTTCCAAGACGTATCAGGAAAATACTTCATCCTAACCATTTAATCTCTAGGAGTATTTCTATAGAAATAATTTCTCCCGAAAACTATGAATAATTTTTTATTTGTAACTATTTTCCTTTCATGTCTTTAGTTGTATCGTAAAATGTCACTCACACTACGTTTTCATCCACTTTCACAAAATAGTTTACGAACAACTTCCTTATATCTCTTGCTTTGGGGTTTCCTCTACCTGTTGCATCAGTATGAAGCTCAATTAGGCAATTTGGTGACGGCGTCAAGTCATCACCACGTTTGCCGTCTCTCTTTCTAACAAAGTTATGTAGAGTAAAAATTGCTTTAGTAATTTTTTCTGCTAGATCTGTATTAACATTGAGTGGTCTCCGAAAAATGTTCCAATTGTTAGCTAAGATATTGAAAGTGATGTCAATGAATGGAAGTACTTTTCTCACCTCTTTATTGTATAGTTTTTTTCCTGGCGACAAATTTGTACGACCATATGGTTTCAGTAAATTCTGATTCAGAGGAAATGCCCTATTGCCTAGAAAGACAAAAGGGTATTTTATGCCATCACTTCCAACCGATGTTGGGGGAGGAGTCGGAAGATCACTATCAATCAATTTTTCATACAAATTTGTTTTTGAAAAAACTCCAGTTTCAGTTGAATACCCATATGAGCCAATATCGATATACGTTAGTGAATAATCACTATCACATATGGCGAAAACAGCTATTGAGGTACCATTATTGGAAGGATGATTCAGCCTGATGTGTTTGCCATCGATAACTCCTATACAATGTGGAAAATTGGTCTTTTTCTCAAATCCTTCTGCTATTTCTCTCCATTTTTCCGTAGAAATTTCTTCAAAAACAAGATTATACACTCTCTTCCAAATGGCGTCGCAAACTTCATGAACTATAGTGCCGGCAGTAGATTTTCCAACTCTAAACATATAATGTAAATCACCAAACGTACAACCAGTGGCTAGATACCTGTAACAATGAATTTATTTCAGGAACACTTCTTCAGAAAAAATGGAAGAATGCAAGAGATCGGTACACACGAGATCACCATTGTAGGGCTGGGATGAAGCCAGGACAAGGAGTCAAAAGGAAGGCGCCTTATATGTTTGCTGCTCAAATGTCTTTTCTGGCCGATGCTGTGCAACTCCGTGCACAAGCAAGCAATTCTACAGCACATACCAAGAAGGCCCCTCCTTCGAAGCTTCATTCTGAAATTGAAGTCAAAGAAGAACCCTTGGAAATACCAATATCAAACGAAAACAACGTTGAGGATTCAAACCAGGAAATAGCTGAAGCTGAAAGTATTGCCGCTTCAAATACGAAGGCAAAGAAAGCTAAGAAAAAGGAACTTCCCCCTATTGAAGCTAAATTGATTGAAGCGCTAGAGAATAATGCAAAACGCCGTGAAGCTAGAGAAAGAAATGAAAATGATGATGACCGCCTGTTTTTACTGTCATTGCTGCCACATATAAAACAGTTACCACCTCAAATGAAACTGAAAGTAAGGATGGATTTATTACAAGTTGTTGATAAATATTTCGTCGAATCTGCTATGACACAGGATCAGCATTTTGATCACTGGAAAGCAGCAGAAGATCAGGACGAATTGGAGAGGCTTCAGAAAATTGATATTGAAAATAATTCAATTTCTCCTGCCCCATCTCCATCAGAATCTGTACATTCTTTTTTCAGTAATAATTCGAGTGATTGTGATGTTAAACCATTATAATTTAGAAAAAAGTGATCTTATTTTTGTTACTTACATAAAACATGTTAACATTATGATTTTTGAATAAAACTATGAATTCTTAATAAAAATTGAGGTGATTACCTTAATGTTATAACCAATTTTTCTTCTGGTGGTATACTCTCCCTCATTTTGGTACGCTGCTTCGTTATGTCGATTTTTATGCAGCTGAGTAATTCGTAGAATGTACTTTTGGACATCCTGAGGAACTCGAAAAACTTGTCATCATCTTGTTTGAGTGTTTCATTGAAATAATTGAACACACTCTTCTGTGGACGTTCCTTCAGGTATCTTTTCATCCAGGGACGAGTTTTCTTTTTCTTCATCTGACAATACAGCAGGCCGATTATTGTTAATAATTCTTCTTCAGAATCTGAAGTCATGGCTGTAGATACAAACTCCACTACTATATTGAATGTTTAACCAAAGATTTCGTCTCTCGTACTGCACAAAAGACAACACGTGTACTGCACGTGAATAGACAGTGGCATCACTGCACAGACCCAACTTCCCACCAAATAACTATTTGCTCAGACCTTCAGCGCGCCTGCGTGTTGGATTCCCAAGCGACTACGTGTGAACTGTTTCCGTACGGGCGCGCCTGTAGATTTTGTGCCGACTGCCGAGCGTACGCCGAAGATCAGGGCCGGCTCAAGCAAAATTTCTGCTTGTAAAATTAGCAAATGTAGAGTTCAATTTCATTTTTGTTCAGGCAGCTGCATACCATACACTAGAGCCGGCTCTTCTGAAGATGATCACCTAACATTACATCATCAGTTTTTACTCTGCAACATATAGTCCGTTCACGAAAGTTTGAGCCGTCGGTTGGCCATGACAATTTTGCATATTTCACTGTGTATATTAAAATGTTAGGTTATGTTTTTTATTTTCTTGTCAGATTGATACACAATGTTGTCAATATTGCATAGAGTTCTCTGATAACTCGCAAGCTCGTCGGACGAGGCCGGGTATTCGGCAACGTTGACTTTATTTTACATTATGACAGTAAATACTGCCAACTTCAGATAAATAAACAAACACCTACTATGCGCTCAAACTTTCGCGAACGGACTATATGTAAAATTGATCGTCAAAACTAATATTGATCCTCAAAATAATTGCTCATTAGGTTGAGTAGTATATGAAGAAATAATGATTCAAAAAACCTAAAACTTATCTTGAATTAATTCGTGGTACAACTCAATACTTCCTTCCATGTTTTTGCCAGTCAGTTAATTAGAATAATTGTATAACTAAGGGTATGTAAGGGAAAACCTTGGGGAAAACAGATACGGCTTTAGGAAATGTTACTTACGAGCAATAGTAATTATTGCATTCGGGAGATGATGAAAACATGCTTTACGATATTCAATATAAACTCTAATAATAAAAATAATAATTAGTAAATAATAATATCTCTCACAATATTCAATATAAACAAGCCAGAGAAGACTTGAATGGTAAATGATTTTGGCCAATTTGCAACTTTATTCTTGTAAAGCCAATGATTCTAAGAAAACTAAGCAAATGTTTTAGAATTTATTCAATATTCTCTTCCCGTTTTCTAGTTTTACTCATTGGATCCTAGACCGAATGTATTTTCCGATTAAAAAAATCCGAATATTTTTTGTTGTTACAGTCATAACTCCAGTGATTAATTTCCCTATTATATTATTATAAATATTCGAGAAATAAATTTCAAATTACCATAACTCGACAACCACCACATGAACGAACTAGGTCGAAATATTCCGACCACACGTGGTATATTTTATGTTCTGTGCATGTGGTGAAGTTTTTAGATTTTATTTTAGAAAGAACTGAACGTAATTTGGCAAAAATGTTTTCAACATCATTGAACACCCAAATACTTGTGCAAAATTTCATGTGATCTATAGAGCAAAATATAAAAAAAAGTTTTTATCAAAAAATTCGATACTTTTGGACTGAACATGTGGAGAGTCGATAATATCATAGATGTATACAAAATTAAATGGTTAAAAAAAATAGAAAAAATAAAATGAATGTATATTTGATTTTTCGATGCAGATATGCTACAGTGTGTTGAAAAATGAAGTCCTTGATTTATATTTCGCATCGAAAACGGGAAAAAAATAAATCAAAAATTTAAATGATTATTGTCCTAGAACTACTGATTCTGGAATTTTCAGGTTATTTCTTTAGGAAATAATGGCATTTACGGTCAGCAATAACCTAGGACAAGTATTCGAATAGAAGAGTTGAATTTAGGGATGAATAGAATGAGAGCAATAGTCTTGGATAGTCAATTTCGTATTATCCTTTTTCCAATTTGAAGTTTACACTTTTGGCTAGATGTCAGAGTACTAGTAAACGGCCCTAGAAGGGCAGGGGTTTCATAGGCCACTTCAAATTGTGGCTGTCCCCAGTCCCCACTGAAATATGGCATATGCTGAAGAAAATTGTATTAATTAATTCATTATCATTATTCAACTGAAAAATCCTTGGCCCTCTCTTTTCGAAAGTTAGCGTCGCAACATCTACTGTCTTCAATTTAATAATAAACCAATGTTCCTACAAAATTAATCATATGCTCACTTTCTTTCCAAATAATCGAGACAAAAATAAATATCTCTAGCACGTCCAACGATTAATTGTTCAATCGAAATAGAGTACAGTAGTGGTCTTGAGAATGAGAAATAAATTACCTACCCAATGAATGTATGTCAGGTTAATACGTTTGAAAAATTGGGAGAGGTCTTAATCTCTATAAATATACTTTTGCGAATCTGATTTTGGCAAACCTGTTCAGAGGAATTTTTTCTGTCATCGTCATTATGCTGTGCTGTCAATACCCTTGCAATAGATTGCTATCAGTCGCGCTCAGCGTGGATGGAACAAATGAAGTTAAATCCAGAATCCAGATCAACCTTTTCTGGTCGAGCATTGTGATTGCGATAACTTTAAAGTTTAGGTGACAATTCTCTACGGCGTTTGTGTGTATGACATTAACCAACTCATTTTATACTGTTAATATTATATGGGTCAAAAATTTTCCAAGCTAGTGGAAAAGATATTATTCAAATATAAATACCCTAAGAGCTATTGATTCATGCTTTTCATTAATGAATTGAACGCGTCTGTTGAAATCCTAAATCTACCTTGAATATTTCAAGTCTTTTACTTCGGAATTCACGAGAATTCATCTTCATGGTTCATGGTTGGCAGTAACGTGAACTTGGTATCCAAATAGAAGTGTTGAATTCATAATTGAATAGAATGAGAGTCTTGAATATACAAATTTTAATTATCTTCTGGATAATATGAATAGATGCGCAATAGCTTCTGGTTTCACGTTGGGGCATTTTTCAATTTTGTTATTAACCAGTGTGATCACGAAATTATCCCATAAAATACTTTCTAGATAAAAATTAATATCTCCTTTACTTACTCTTATGAATTGTTCAATATAGGCAACAATATTGATCTTGAAAATGAGAAAATAAATTACCCAGTGTATGTATGCCAGCTTCTTATGTTTGAAAAACTGGGAGAGGTATTAATCTATATAAATATACTTTTGCGAATCCGATTTTGGCAGACCTGTTCAGAGGAATTTTTTCTGTCATCGTCATTATGCTGTGCTGTCAATACCCTAGCAATAGATTACTATCAGTCGCGTTCAGCGTGGATGGAATTAATAAAGTTAAATCCAGATCAACCTTTTCTGGTCGAGCAAACCTTTTTTTTCGAATGGAATTGCACAAGGTTATCAGTGCTATTGCGATAACTTTAAAGTTTATGTGACAATTTTCTGTGTGTATGACATTAACCAACTCATTTTCTACTGTAAATATCATATGGGTCAAAGGTTTTTTCACGCTATTGGAAAAGCGATTATTCGAACATAACTATCCTGAGAGCTATTGGTTTTGTGCTTTGCTTTAATGAATTGAACGCACCTGTTAAAATCCTAAACCTTCCTTGAAAATTTCAAGACTTTCATTTCGGAATTCATCTTGTTTATGGTTGGCAGTAAGGTGAGCTTGGTATCCAAATAGAAGTATTGAATTCATTTCGACATGAGTTTGTCACCCCTTTTTTATTATTATTCCGAGATTGAATTCGTTATTTAGGATGAAATATCACTATTTGAAGGGACATGATTATCGTTCAATAGGGACCTGTAGCGGTCTTAGAAGAACAGAAGATTCGAAAAATCATCACTTGGAAGGTTAGAACTGGTTTAAAACACCCTCCTGACCAATGAGCATGAATTAAGTATTTTGTATCTGAATATTGAAGGTACATATTAGTATACTCATATTTATTCGATTAGTTTTAAGTTTCCATTCTGTAAAAACGGTGAGACAGGGTTTTTTTTACTGAGGTTTTTCCCTGTGCTCTGGTATCATACGTCGAATAGTAGGTATGGTATCCCGTTCTGCACCAACCCCAGCTAGGGCCTTTTTTGTTTCATGTATTGTATTTTGTTAGCTCTCATTTCAAAAGAATATATAATTAAATAGAATGAGGGCAAAAGTCTCGGATATTCAAATTTGAATTATCTTCTCCCCAATATGAATAGTTGAGCAAAAGCTTGTGGTTTCACGTTGGGGCATCTTTCAATTTTGTTATTAACCATTGTGCCCACGAAATGATCTCATAGAATACTTTCCTGTAGAATAATCGAGATAATAATAAATATCTGCTTTACGTCCAAATATCAATTGTTCAATAGACAACAGTATTGATCTTGAAAAAGAGAAATAAATTACCCAATGTATGTATGCCAGCTAATTATGTCTGAAAAATTGGGAGAGGTCTTAATCTATATAAATATACTTTTGCGAATCCCATTTTGGCAAACCTGTTCAGAGGATTTTTTTCTGTCATCGTCATTAAGCTGTGCTGTCAATACACTCGCAATAGATTGCTATCAGTCGCGCTCAGCGTGGATGGAAAAAATGAAGTTAAATCCAGATCAACCTTTCCTGGTCGAGCAAACCTTTTTTTTCCGAATGAAATCGCACAAGGTTATCTGTGTGATTGCAGGAAGTGGGTAGGAAAGTAATTAATTAGGAAGTACATTGTCATGTTGGTATTTAAAATGGTTTAAGAATAGATAAAATGGAATCATGTGCTATTGTCATGTGCCAGGTGAAAAAGTTTCGATATAATTTGGGTTTATACTGTGTCAACAGTCCGAATGATTTCAATGGAAAAATACCATTGCCTAATGTTGCAACTAAAGCTGCGAATATATGATTCAAATGAATAAATCCATTATTAAAAAAATAATAATTCAAAAGTGAATTAATAATTTCCGAAGAATTTTTGATTTGACCGAACATTTCACTCGTCTTTATTCCCACCAATCAGAAGCGAGCAATTTTGAATTACAAATGGTTTCTAGGTGGAAAAACTGTTTGGCAGGAGCTGTCAGCAGTTTAGTCGAGTTCACCAGCGGCGAAACTTGAAACTTGACAATTATTATCTGTACATAATGCTCATGAAATAGTCTTGTCAAATATCATTGGAGCATCTAATTTTTTATGTGAAAAAATCGAAAAAACATTATGCAAAGTAACATTTTTTAACAGAAAGCATTGGTGCAGTGAAAAAATCCTCGTCTTCGACTCGGATTTTAGTTGCCAAAAGCATTCATGCTTTTTGTCAAAATATTACTTAGTAACGTGTTTTTTTTATTGGAAATATGAGCTGCCCTTATGATATTACTTACGAAAATATAATTACAAATCATCGAAAATTTGATATTTGGGTGATTCTTTTCATATTGATTCGCAAACGAAAATTCAAATTTGAACATTCTGAGAGCTGTTGGCTGTTGGTTACATTATATTTATTTATTAATTCAACTCTTCTGCTCAAATCTCAAACCACCTTGCATTTGGCACGGTGTAAATATACAGGCTGTCCCGTAAAGACCGCGTCAAACGAAAACGGAAAGTAGATCAGAATGTGCTCTATCTGATGTGAAAAAATCGTTCATATGAAAGTCTCACAGTTTTCGAGATATTTGATGTTTTATGAAAATGTTGAATTTTTTCACTTAAAATGCTTTCTCTCTTGCGGAAGCTACAATTAAATACTTTTCGAATCAGTTTTTTTCCATAAATATTGTTGAATGATTACTTCAATTCATGCAATGAAAAATAGCACAAAATATTATACAGGGATTCTGAAAAAAAAATTTAAAATTCTTGTTTTGAAGGAAGTGTTTTTTTGTACTGAACTCTATCTGACGTGGTGTAAAAAAAAGACACTAGAGCTTTTCTGCATATTACGTTAAAAAGTTGCCCACTTTGTGAGGATTCCAAAAAGGTAAAATACAGATAATAAACTTCTTCAGAAAAAAAGATATTCGAATGTTTATCGAAAATGGAGCAATTCTGCAAAAAACTGAGATTTTCACATTTTCCACAAATTCTTTCATTTTGCATTTCCGGCTGAAAATAATCAATCAACAAATCAATATAAAGTTATTAAGATGCCAATTCACTCACTGAGTTTTTTTATTTCTTTTTCTTTGCCTAAAGAACTCTCGAACATCGATATGATGTGATGCGATTCAATGATTCAATCTTAAGATACTTAAGGTATCTATGGAAACGTCCATCTAGTGGAAGTTAATGCGTAACAGTATACTGGGTAAAATGTCTTCAGAAAATGTTTCGTACACTGCAAGAGAATACGCCGACATGCACCTTATTTATGGAGAAGTACGTCTTAATGCTAGAGCAGCATCGAGGCTTTATTCAGAGCGGTACCCCAATCGCCGACATCCCAATTACGAAGTTTTTATCCAAACCCATAATGCAATTGTCGAAGGAAGAGTTCCTGGGAGTCGTAAAAGTAGTGGCTGGCCTTCGATCGTGGATGATGACACCATTTTGAATGAAGTCGAAGATAATCCTCCAGTATCAACCAGAATGATAGAGCTCATGACAGGCATATCAAAATCAAGTGCCCATAGAATCCTGAAGAAACACCAATATCACCCCTACCATATTCAGCGAGTTCAACACCTACTACCAAGAGACTATCAAGCCCGAGTAGAATTTTGTCAACAAATGTTGCTGAAACATACAGAAAATCCCGATTTTTTCAATAATATCCTTTGGAATGATGAGTCTTCCTGCACTCAAAGCGGGTATATTAATCTGCATAACCTTCATAGTTGGAACATCGAGAATCCGCACAATATAAGGCAAGATAGATCCCAATATCGATTTACGGTGAATTTATGGACTGGAATATAGGATGGAAAAATATTCGGTCCGACAGAATTGCCGCAAACGTTAAACGGCACCAACTATTTAAATTTTTTAAGGAACAGTGTACCCTTACTTTTAGAAGATGTACCACTGGAAATGCGACGTAGTCTATGGTTTCAACACGACGGGTGCCCAGCACACTACAGTCGTCATGTTAGGGAATATTTAAACCAAACATATCCTCACCGGCGGATCGGAAGGGGCGGTGAAATTTCGTGGCATCCCCGTTCACCAGACTTAAATCCTCTGGATTTTTTTTACTGGGGTTTTCTAAAAAATGAAATTTATTCGAATCCCATAAGAGATGAAGCACAACTAAGGGACCACATTCGTATTTCAGCAGCCAAAATAGCGGAGAGAAGTTTGTATGGTTTTAAAAGATCATTTCTCAGTAGATGCAGGGAATGTATTAGCGAAGGGGGAGGTCATTTTGAGTATTTGCTTTAATAAACATCCTGAATTTTTATTATTAATATTTTTATAATGTTTCTTCACAATAGATTTGTTGATGTTGAAGGTCCTGTGCGTTATTACGTATATCATTGCAATTAATGAATAATTTCACTTTATAAGTAATTTAAGGACTAACTGACATTTTTCAAGAGAATTATTCAATAAGTTACAGCAGAATCTGCAAAATGAAAGTATTTGTGGAAAATGTGAAAAAATCAAATTTTCACAGAAATGCTCCATTTTCGATAAACATTCGAATATCTTTTTTTCTGAAGAAGTTTATCACCTGTATTTTACCTTTTCGGAATCCTCACAAAGTGGGCAACTTTTTAACGTAATATGCAGAAAAGCTCTAGTGTCTTTTTTTTACACCACGTCAGATAGAGTTCAGTACAAAAAAACACTTCCTTCAAAACAATAATTTTAAATTTTTTTTCAGAATCCCTGTATAATATTTTGTGCTATTTTTTATTGCATGAATTGAAGTAATCATTCAACAATATTTATGGAAAAAAACTGATTCGAAAAGTATTTAATTGTAGCTTCCGCAAGAGGGAAAGCATTTTAAGTGAAAAAATTCAACATTTTCATAAAACATCAAATATCTCGAAAACTGTGAGACTTTCATATGAACGATTTTTTCACATCAGATAGAGCACATTCTGATCTACTTTCCGTTTTCGTTTGACGTGGTCTTTACGGGACACCCTGTATAACTTCTAGAAAGAACGTTTTCATCGAATGGAAATTATCTACTATTATCAAACTTAAAACTTTCTGGGTGGATTTTAGATTCCTTGACGGTTAGAATATGAAAACATATTGTGTGCTATTTTTTTTAAGGAAAATAATTCTCCTATGATAATAGTTGTATATTTGAATTTTTATAGAAGTTTTTGACATTCAGTAATTTTGTAGCGTGTATGTAAGTTTTCCGTGTATGTTTTGTTATTTTAGTTATTTATTAAATTAATTTCGTAGTTTTGACTTGAGAATGGGACTAATAAAGTCAGGAAAACTAGTAGTCAATTTTTAACTATTTCAATAAAGACTGTAGGAAAAAAGGACTTATTCTTTTTTTTAAATGTCATTTGCATAAATAATAAATGATCCATTACAAAAATATAAAAGCCAAGATCTCTACTGAACTTCGCCGCTTGAAAAACAAGCCCCCAATGTACAAATCGATAATGCATTTCTTTGTGAATTCAAGCACACAAAAACACAATATACGGCCAGAAGAGCGATGGAACATTCATAAAACCAAAGGGTACAGACTAGGGGGTTCTTTTCAGTTCGGATTCACCCCTACCCAAACTGTACAATGGTCATTTTGCACCTGAATTCGCACAAAAGCCATAAGGGCATGCGGCTTCAAGCCTCAAGGTCAGTGTTACAATTCATGATCATCAAATAAAATTTTCGAGAAAATATAGGTGAACATCAAGTGCTATTATGCAATTTCTAGGAATGCCCAGGTAGGTGAATTCGAAAAAAGGGGCTACTGATAATGTAGGAGGTAATTTTGTGGCGGCAAAAACGGTATCTCATTCAGCCTGATAAGATTTCCTGCTCTCCAGCGTTGCCAAACTTTGGAAATATTCTTTCATTCGAAGAATATTGCACGATTACTTCACGATAATGAAATTAACGAAGCATATTTTGAGATAGATTTAAGTCGTGCTATTTATTCAGATTTTTCGAATGAGGAGGTTCATTTAACTATAGGAAAATCCTTAAATTTCATTTCACTATTCTCAGTATCAATTTGAATCTGAATGGTAATTAGAAAGAATTATGAATTTGAATCTGACTGAGAAATAATAATGAATTGCAAGCATTAAATATGAATCTGTTTTGTAACGATTTATTTCCAAAATTTTCAAAAAATTACTTAAATATAATAAGTGCATTGGTTGGAAAAATGTAAACTTTTGAAATCAGACAAGAATTAGTATACCTATGTGTTGATTTAAGTTTTAATAATGGGAATAGCAGCAATGTTTTTAATTATACTCTTTTTTCTTGGCTCGAGCTTTCGAGAAATATATTTTCTCTTCGTGTGTTTATTTATTCATTCGATGAATAAGGACCACATCAAAGAGGATTTCAATTATTTTTAAAGATTCAGTTCTCAAGTAGAAACCTGCAGAATAACGCAATATGTATACGGATCATATTAGTCATACAGGTCGATAGAAGAAAATTTAATTGCACCAACAGTAATTAACATTGAGTGGGAAATTTTTCAAGGAAAAATTCCTGGTAGATCCGGCAACCTCGCACCATGTGACGGTACGTCACTGACCGGCGCGAGCGCTGAACGCGATTTTCGTTCTATTCATAAAGTCGGCCGCGTGGTTTTCTGAATTCGAGTGACGAATCTTGCTGAATTTAACGCCGGTATCAGTACAGTGGTGAAAATCGATAATTAGTGAACGAACCGGCTTCCTCCGCATCAAAGTTCCCAAAAGCGAACAAAATTTTCCGAAAAAAGTCGCAAATCACCGTATAATGAGATAATTGTCGATTATGAAAATTTATTTAAAATTTTTATTATATAATTTATTCACGCTGGTATTATCGAGAAAGAGGAAGAGGTTAAAGTGAGAAAGGTCCAGAAATTTTCAACAAGTTTTCCCAAGTTCCTTAATTATTTATGAAACACAAGTGATACATTATTTATTGTTGATTAGGTTTATATGATATTGTTTGTTACTTTGAAAATATTAAAAATGGAAAGCGATTCTTGATACGAATCATTTTACGGATATCGACCTAAAATAAATACGAACAGTTAAAGTTAACGCTGAAACTAAAAGGATATAAAATGACAAGCAACACTAAAAACGGCAAGGATTTCCATAAAACCAAATATACAGTCGTCACTGTTGATGATAATCTTGATGTAGCAAAAAAGAAACCAGGTGAGTCTAAGTATTTCTGTTTCTTTGAAATCAATATACCTAGTTGTTTAATTTCACAAGATTGTTTAAAGCTTGCAGTGAAAATGTTATCTTATTAACAACTTATATTACTGTTCTCTAAGTTTCATATTATCTAAGTTTTATTATATCTTAACTCCTTTTTGACATATACATAGTTTTTTTGAGTCAAGGACAGAAGAAATTGTTCCATAATTTATAATTTTTGAAGGTAGTTGCTTTAATTCATTTATGTTAATATTGAAATTTCCTTTAAAAATTTTATCCACTGCACTACTTAAATATTGATATTTACGTTTTCGTTGTTACAGAAATATATCTAATAAGATTTTCATATTTTGCCTTCAAATTTCGAATTTTTTTCGACTGTCAGAAAAATAGATCACTTTTAGAATACTCCTTTCATATTTGAACTAGATCACAATTGATTATGGAGAATATTGACCTCAACAAAATATATTCGACCAAAAATTTCATAACAAGTATTCTCAATTCTGATTTCAAAAAGAAAAGCGACATGTAAGCAAACATTGAATATAAACAATAAATATAATAAACGAAGTCTGAGTATGCGTGGCTAAAAATAATACACAATATTACACAAGGATTTTAATATTCAGAATGATTACATGTCAATTTATTTTTTGTTCTGGGTATTCGGAAAATAAACTTTCACGGAAACTGACCCGTATAGGGCCCCTTGCCAATTCAACAAGTATGTGAAGCCGTAACGAATTGAGAAGAGAGTAATGTTGCAAAAATACCTAATACAAATATTAATTTCTTTAACAGTAATATTCTAGCAGTCTTATTTCTTAATTGCTTGTTTTTAAATACGACCGCGATTGTTTAACATTCCATTTGGTTAAACAACGGTGTTATGTTTTCTCGAGTTACAATGGGATATTATGATATTCAATCTATCTGAATAGATTTGCTTTGGGTATTCAATTTTAATTGATTTTTCTTTGCATTGTGTTTGGAACGTTTTATTTCACAAAAATTCAGAAACTTGAATTCCAACAAGAAAATTTTCTTCTAGAATTTATTATTATCACTATCATATTGAAAGGATTATTCGTTTACTTGTTTTCGTTATCTTCTTCATTTCTAATTTTTCTATGATAATTCTCCTCCTCAATTGTGAATATTCTATCGGGAACGTTGAATTATTATTTTTATTCAACTTCATTTCAGACTTGTTATTTTCTTTCTTCAAAGATCTCTCGAATATCATATTAATAATGATTTTTTATTCTTATTTATAACTACGCGATTGTAATAAGCAATTTGAGCTTTTTGTGGATTCTAGCAAAATCATCCCAGAAAATCATAGCGGTTATCTGTTTTTTTTGTTTAGTTGTCAGGTTTTCGAGAAAAAAATAATTGAAATCAGCAAAATAAGCTAGCGAATTACAATGATCAGAATTGACGTTTGAATGAGACGTACTCGTTAGCATTCATTTTATTGGTTGAATGTTAAAACACAGATTACAAGGATGCCAAAGGGTCACTTTGTTGTGAATCGTCATCCCCATTAATTATGCTTGTTCGTACGTCATCATGGCCCGACGTTTAAACTTAGAAATTGCATTTTTTACATTTAATCAAATAATAATTAGTTGAAATTTTAATTGAATAATCGGATGCGTACATATTTAATGCTGTAACATGGAAAAAACTATATTTTAACATACTGAAATGTCCATTGAAACAGGATAGAAATTATTTTTCAGACTGAGAATACAATACAAAATAACTGAGCAAACTTCCCTAGGGTTTAAAGCATCTCAACTCTCGACCTCACCTTACATATATGTAAGATTTTCCATGGTTATCACGTGTTTAGAACACGAACTTTCGAAATAAACATTTCGAACTGATAAAAATTCATGAAAGAAAAAGTTCTACTACTGAGCTCGTGTATGGTAACAATAAAGTAATTGATATAATAATCAATTCTAAAATTCCCTAAAATTCCATTAGGATATCACTGATTCCCTGTTGGTAAATATAATCGATATTTTTACGACAATATATTTCATAATTCTTTTATCAGTTGATTCATAGCTGTTCCAAATTGATGGGTCAAATTTTTCGCGGTTTATGATTGTCCTTCAGATAAGGCTCCAGACTGACGGGCTGTGAAAAGGGTGGAGTAGAGATAGATAAGAGCAGTTGCGTATCAGAGCTTTTCGAGGAAATGTACTATGTACTTTGGATTTATCAATTCCTAGTTGGATATAGACCGGGAGCCATCAAGAAAACCAGCGTCGTTCTTCCTTTTCCTATTTCAGATAAAATTAGTTGGAATTTTTAAGAATTGAATTGAAAATTATTATTATTATTATAATAAGAATTGGATCGAGAAATAATTTCCATATGATCCAAATTACAGATAATTATAAATAAAACAAAATTTGACGCGAGTAGTCGAGTACGCACACTTTAACTAAAAAAAACCAAAGTTAATGAACACAATAAGTCCTTTACACAATTCTTGAGGCATCAAATCGATTTTTAAACATGTTCACCGAGGAAGAATTCACAACACTGTCGGGCAAATAGTTCCAGTCTCGAATTATTCTGAATATTTTTTATTAACTGTCGTTGCTGTTAGAAACTTTTCTGAAACTATCTAAATAGACATGATAATACGATACTACCTTTGATAGCAAAAATGTTCCTACGATTTACGGAAATTTAAGGAGGTTAATAAAGAGAGAAAGAATGTTTTTTATTGTCTAAGACAAAAAGCTATTGACGTTCTGTCCTTCCACTCATGAGGTCTCCAAATTCACCAGAAAAGAATCCTCAAGTTTTCTTTCGAAGTCAGTGCTTTGATGACACAGGGAAGTATTCTGGTGTTAAGATATGATGAAATCTTTAAGAATATTTTAACAGGCTAGCCTTGTCATGCGATGCCTTATAGGACATAGTCATACAGAAGAACTATTATAACCACTAGGTTAGAGCATATTTTCTGGAAGAAGACGAGAAGATACCTGAACGCTTAATGAATAAGCAAAGAATGTTGGGGAGAATTCCATTCTTGAAACTATTCCAGTTGTTTGAGGGGACAGAAACCTTCAACCTTGATTATTTCCTTAGCAATTTCGGTACAAGATATTTCGAAGTTTTCACCACGACTCCACTGCATCTGCACTAATCGTTTTCGGCTACATACAGTCTCATTACCCATAAATCCTATAGATTTGAAGATGCATAGAGAGCTTTACAGCAGAACTATACCAGTCATTCCGAAAAAAAGCCAATAAATCCAAAAATATAATTATAATAATAATAATATAAAAATATACCTTATAGGTACATGAATAAGATAGACATAAAAACTTATGCACTTAAATAGACTTTTCTGTTCTTATACTCTGAAGTATAGAAAGAGAAAAGATATAAAACATTATCCAAAAAAAAGTAAAAGAAGAAAACAAGAAATCCAAACGGAAGAGTTAACTAGATAAACCATTAAAAATTCGTGGAAAGAACTAGAAATCTAACGAACCCAAAATAAAAATTGAAAAATTACTGATCAATGAATACACAATATACATATGTATACATTGAAGCTCGTGAAAAATTAACACTGAATGAAAATCAATAATGTTCAGGATATTTATTAACTTTTAGCATCTATGAAATAATCTTATGCTATTGACGCTATAGAGAGTGTGGAGAGATGATGAATTTTGGATGCAATGTTGCAATTATTTCAAAGGGCTATTATTGTTTAACATTAAAACTTGTCCTATGCAAAATGTAGTATTCCAATCACCATTGACATTGAACTAGGAGATTGGTGCTAGCGCTCTATTTCTTATGATTAAAAGTAGTTCATTTTCATTTTTGGCTAGTATGGATACTGTTGAGATAATCGAATAGAAAGTGAGGAGCCAATAAACCCTACAGTGGCGAAATCGGTCTGCCAGAATTTTTAGAATACTGTTCTATATTTAGAAACGATGTAAGATGTCGTTTTTAAATAGGAACCATACAATAATTTTGTTTCCTCGCTTTTTGTGGACACATTTCCGTCTATATTGTACAGACGTAACAATATGAATAATTCCATATAAGTATTTGCGTATATCTGAAACCCGAAATCACTTCTCTTTTTTAGGCAATAAAACAACTTTCATTCGAAGCTTGAATCTCAATAAGCATATACATACTGAAAGAGTAGTAGATGTCGCGAAGATTTCAATGAATTTTCTTTGAATCATATTAAATTGTTATCATGAAATTGTATATGGAAAAACAAAACAGCTCGGGAAAGTATTGAGTGATGAAAATATCATGTCTGCTTCAAATTACAGTCACATTCCTACTTTTTCTCGAAATTCCCTCTATATTAAAAGAAAACTCATAACCAGGAGATTTTATCTTACCAAGTATGGTTTTCCTTGTGATTATATTACAGAACTTTAGATGTTCAAAGAACAAAAGACATTTATTACTGTTTATCATCTCTCTAGATTCAAGTAGGTAATGATGAAAAAAATCTTGACAATCTCATGTCGAAATGAAATACTATGAATATATATTAGAACAAAATTGTATTCTGTCAAAAGTGTGCGTTGTTTCCGTTCTCCAATTGATTGAATTGCCATAAATTTCCATAGCGAAGAGTACTTTTTATGATTTGCCGCGTTGTATATTTTTTCTTTGAAGTCCGCGACATACGTCTGGTCTAAAGTCCATAGCAATCAATCGAGCATTATTATAAAACTAGCAATTATAGCCTGACCTCATATTTTATGTATTGTGGTGATTCATCATAAATTAGAACGAATTCATTCGGAGAAACTACTATATCAGCTTTATTTTCCGCAATGTTTACTTTGTAAAATACTGCAGGTATAACAAACTGATTTTTAATTCTTAACACTAATGAACATGTAAATAATAACAACAGGGAATTCTTGAAAGGTTCAAAGTTCGCCTATTATGACTACTTCTGTTCAAATAACTCGAAAATATAGTCATTGTTAATATGAAGGACACTTTTTGATGAAGGATTTATATTACTCACCACTTAGTTGGCGTGTGTTAGGAAAATTAGAGATTCTATGTACAATAAAAGTTAATTTGCTGCTATTTGAACTACGGCTATGATGGTCCTGATTGACTTTCAGTTAAAGTTGCTGTACCTAATGTGGATCATCGACACAGTAAAATACAGCAAATTCATCTGACCCAATGCTATCAATAGAGCTCTGAAATCACTCTGGTGCACTTAATTCGATTTCACTCAGTATAGAAACATAATAATATAACAATAAGTCAATAAAAAAGTAAATTTCACAAATTACAATTACAATTTTTTCGTTGCAGTATGGTTTGGAACAAGGCACTTCGTGACATTCATGCTGTTTATGGGCATGGCCAATGCTTATATTATGAGGACCAATATGTCCGTAGCCATAGTGGCTATGGTCAACCATACTGCTATCAGCAACGTGTCATCAGGAGACAATCAATCAGAAAGCGTAGACACTGAATGTGGACATTTCACTCTCAACGGGGTAGGTATTTCAGAAATTCACCTTTTCCACCACCTAAAATAAACAAAAACGCTTGTCAACCGTTAAATTGACATGCCGGCTTAACCTATCTATCTGATCTATCGATTTAATTGATCTACCGGTTCAACTGACCTACTGTTCCTCTGATCAACTGAAAAATATTGTTCTACCGATTAAATTGACCTGCAAACAAGGTAGATCTGGTCGCTTTGTGGTCTCCTTCCAATATTGTCGACTTCCAAGCTTTTCAGTTTTTTTCTTTTAATCATTATGCGATCCTCAGTTTGCCAATCGTATCCATAATATTTCATGCTACCAGTTCTTAAACGTGAAAATATTTCTTCTAGTCATCTCACCACAAAGAAGCAGATGGAGAATTCGTATGGGAAACAGACGTCCAAGGCTATGTCCTCAGCTCCTTCTTCTACGGCTATGTCATAACTCAGATACCCTTTGGAATTCTGTCTAAGAGGTATGGCAACATCTACTTCCTTGGCATCGGAATGCTGATCAACTCCCTGTTTGGTCTTCTGGTTCCCATCGCCGCCAAATTTGGCATTTGGTGGTTAATAGCAGTTAGATTCATTCAAGGACTGGGCGAGGTAAGTAGAGCTATTTCTGCTGGCGTACAAAGTGAATGATCACATTTTTGTTTGTGCCATTACAAAATTATTTTTTCGCAATTGCTGTTTGATGGTTATTGTTGATAGTTTGAATTTTGGCTGCAAGAACAGAAATGTTGTCTTCGTTCACTTTAGTACCTTGTATAGGTTTTCAATTGTACCTTTCTGGTCAGGGCCCAATAGTACCATGCACTCATGCTCTGCTGGCCAAATGGATCCCCCCAAATGAGAGAAGCAGAATGGGCGCTTTCGTGTACGCAGGTATAATATTTCTGCCTTTTTGTTTATCTACAGTCAAATTCTAACGTTTAGGGTGTTACGGTATGTAGAGTAAGGATAGTTGAATGGTATGTTTTGATGATGGATCACTAACTGCTCATATTTAGAGTTCTTAGTATGTCCATATAGCCATATAGGGTCACCAGAAAGTAAGATTTAAGGCTAGTCTAGAGATGGTGCTGCCCAAGAGGTACAAATCAGTCTCTTTGAAAGAGAATCAAATTGTTTTTCACAAAATAATTATGATTACTGTGGACATTTCCAACTGGAAATGGGGATATCTCAATAACTTCTTGTCTGCAATTAGCTTATTTAAAAGAACCCAAAAAAGTCATCACAAGATTAACATTCCATATTTACCACAATGTTATTCTGGTTAGTGGAAGAGGTCGGTACCTCAATGATGTGGTAACTTTGAATGACCAAAAGTGACCATTGTCACTTCTATGGCAGCGACTACTCAAGTTCAGTTGCCTCGAATAAAGAAATATTATTTGACAAAGATAATTTTGTAAGATTAAGGTACTGAAATTTCTTTGAGACTGTTGCACATCATCTAGACTTTTGCTGTACTCTACTCTTTGGTATATCCTTTTTGACATATGCTCTCGTTAGTTCATACTACTGCATCATGAGGAATAATACAATTCCAAGGCACTCTTGTGTAAAATTTTGTGCCATGTCTTGGTTTCTACTAATACTTAGGTTTCACAATTATGAAATATACCTATATCTGAATGGAATGTATGCCATTGCAAATTGAAGTTTCATTTGATGAATTACTATGCAATTCGATAAGAAACAGAAAACTTGAATAGTGTTTAATTGGTTTGATGCGATTTTGAAAGTTGATTTTAAATGTGCGATACGCGCAGTAAAGTTTTCATGATTTTACTTTGGTAATTGTATTGATTTGTACTACATATATACGTTCTTTAAACAAGACTACCAACTGTGAAATTCTAGAGAACTTTCGTTGATAAATGAAGATATTGACATGAAAAAAGGATGAAATATCAATATTTACAGGCCATTTTCTACGAACGCGATAAAAACATTACGTAGTGTTATAGAAATACAATAGCTTGTTTAACTATTGGATAAGGATCAATTTTTTCACTACGTACTCATCTATTAAAAACTAAATTGGTAAAGATTGGCTATATTACAGTTTTAAATATAGATGAACTTGGGTATCATTGACAATAATTCAATGTTGAAGGTGAAATAAAACTTATTGTCGAATATCAGAGTTCATGCTCGAGTAGGTATGTTGATTATTTAATTGCCACAGTGAATCAGTCCAGTTTTGGAAATTTGGAATAGTTTGCGTTGACGTAATTCGCGAATGAAAAGCTGAGATAATTGACCAGAATGATTCATCGTGATGCTCTGCAAAACACGCAAATGAAAGTTGGAAAGATATCGCTATTTTCGAGGAGTTACACGTTATTTTCGAAAACACCGAACCAACAGAAATTTTCTCCTTATAGAGTAGGTACGCTCATTTTTGAGCGCCCGTTCTAATCAAACGTTTTGCCCAAATGTCTGTAATTTTCGAATTTTGAGCAGAAAGTAATCTCAAATGATAGGGTTAGACTCCCTGATGACGAATTCGTGGTCAAATTCAATTCTTTCCGTGGGGACGTCAGGCCGTCCGTAAGCACAATAACTTTCGAAGGGATTGTCCTAGAGACTTGAAATTTTCAAGATGAGTTCGGGTCCCAAATGGCTTGGCTTAGTTCGTTAACCAGCCAAATCGTACAGGGTATTTCATAAAATATGGACTTTCAAAATTTTTGTTCCTCAGTATCTCAGAAAAAAAACGAAACCAATCGAAACGAAATGTTACGGCCAAATGCAAGATGCTCATAACAAGACTAATGCGAAATTTTGTGACCATAGAAAATTCAATTGGAATATTGAAAAAAAACTTCATATTTCCATGAAAAGATATCCATTCGAGTGAATTTTTTTGTGAATGGAGATCGATATTCTGAATGTTCTTCCAAAATTTCGTGATGGTCATAGTATCAACAGAACTATAGAAAATTCAATTGGAAGATAGGAAAAAAGAATCTTTATATTTACATAACAGGATATCCGATTGGAGTGAAATTTCTTCTGTGAATAAAGATTGATATACTGAATCTTCATGCAAAATTTTGTGGCCATAGTGTTAACAGAACCATAGAAAATTCAATTGGAATATTGAAAGACGAATGTTCATATTTCCATAAAAATTTATTTTGAAAATGAAAACTAATATACTAAATGTTCATGCAAAATTTCAGGAGGATCGCATCATCAGAACCATACAAATTAATTTTTTTATTCATATTTTTTTACATACCTATTTCATTTTCTGAATAAATTTCAGAATATAATTCCGACTGTTACGAGATTCTTCATTTATATATTAGGTATCAATCTCAAATTACATATGGAATATGAGGTAATAGTCTTATTGCTATACCAAAGAAAGAGCGCTCAAAAGCTCCTGCTCAGGGCTTTTCTCAGTTTTTTTAAAAATAATTTCCAGATTATAATTTCGAGCGTGCTGAAATTTTGCATATCAATTCCAAGTCCTTTACAAAATTCTGAGGTTATAGCCTTATCTTAAATTTCTCTTATGATTTTAATTTTCCAATTAAGTAATTTTTCTATATTTACACTGTCTTTATGAATAAACGTGACATTTTTGTCGAAAATCGTCCAATAAACTTTGGAGACATTTCGGTTTTCATAGTGTGAAGCGTAGGGTTACATAAATATATTTCTTGTGATCATTAATTTTGGTTCTAGGTGCCCAATTTGGAACTGTCATATCAATGCCATTGAGTGGTTTGCTGTCTGTTTCACAGTGGGGGTGGCCATCTGTATTTTACGTATTTGGAGCAATCGGCACCGTGTGGTGCATTTTCTTTTTGATTTTTGTCTATGAAGATCCATTCTCGAGTCCAAGAATAGACGACGAGGAAAGAAAATACATACAAAAAACGCTTGGAGTTGTTAGTGGTGCCACTGTAAGGGTTATTTCCTGCATTTAAGGATTTTTTTTATCAGTTTTTTTTATGAATTTTAGATGTTGGATATGTTCTAATTAGTTTTTTTCTTCGAGATGATGATAATTGAAAATGAAAATTAGGAATGATATTAATCCATAAAAATTAACAGATATCAAACTCATACTCCGTTGATGGTCTCGTCGGTAAGACTAACTCTGAAGTGTGAGTTGATATTTGTTGATTTTCATCGATTAATATCATTCTTCACTTTTATACTTCCGCATTAATTTTTTTTCGAATAATTATTGCAGATAAAAAACCTTATCAAATAATTTCTCTCAAGGTTGTTTTAATTTGAGTTAATACATACATACGAGTATGTATGTAATACCTCAACACAAATTACTTTGGAATGCAACATGCCATTCTATTATTTAAAGTGATCTATAATGAAGAGAACTTCCAAATTTTTACAAACAATTCTCTCCATTTGTGTAAACAATAGTTTACCAAATTACTGTATTGCATGTAGATTTGTGTTTCCTGAAATACAATGAAACATGGAATATTTCATTAGATTACATATAGTCCATTCACGAAAGGTTGAACCGTCGGTTGGCCATGGAAATTTGGCATATTCCACTGTGTATATTAAAATTTTAGGTTATGTTCTTTATTTTCCTGTCAGATTGATACGCAATGTTGTCAATATTGCATAGAGTTGTCTGACAACTCGTAAGCTTGTCGGGCGAGGCCGGTTACATTCGGCAACATTGACTTTATTTTACTCTATGACAGCAAATACTGCCAACTTCGGATAAATAAAGAAACGCCTACTATGTGCTCAACCTTTCGTGAACGGACTATACATATTATATCATTTGGAAATTATTCTGAAACTTTTGAAGAAAATGAAAAAATCATCATGTAGCAAAATAATAAGATTCTGATTTTCTGTTTCGAGCTTCATACTATTTATTAATCTTTTCAGACACCGAAAATACCATGGAAGTCCATAGCAAAGTCTTTGCCATTTTGGGCAATACTTATGGCCCATATGGGTCATAATTTCGGATATGAAACACTTATGACAGAGTTGCCTACTTACATGAAGCAAATTCTTCGATTTAGTATTAAAGATGTGAGTTTGCAATATTTTTTCTTGAACATTTGATTGTTCATTCGTTGAAATTTGATATGCAGGGTGGTCCAGATCGTAACCAAGAAATTTCAACCACGTATTCTACATAAAAAATAAGCCGTTGTTTGTCATATGAACATATGTCGAAAAATATTTTCAAAATGTTTTTTATTAATAACTTTCACACTGCTTGAAATATTTTTTTGAAATTTGAGGTTTTGAACATGAAGGAGCACTTTTTGAATGATATCATTTCTTTTCTATTCTACCAATGGCGTCCGTACTGCACCGAGACTGAATATTTTCTGATAAAAAAATGATACGGTACTGGTTTTTCCGACATAAAAAGTTAGTATTTGAATCCTTATTTAATTTGGAGCAAATTCGGTTTCTCGACTTTTTGATGTACGGCGCTTATTTTTGATGTAGAATACGTGGTTACGATCTGGAGCATCCTGTATTATGCACGAAAAATTTGAAAACCTTATTTCGAATAGTGTTATTTTCATGAAATATTTGTGTGATAGTATAACGAGAAATAATTCGAATTTATCTTCATAGAATGGATTTTTATCGTCTATGCCTTACCTAGCTATGTGGCTGTTCTCCATATTTATCAGTCATGTGGCAGATTGGATGCTTTCAAAGCCATACTTCACCCATACTGTAGTGAGAAAGCTGATTAATGCTATTGGTAAGTTTGAAATCGATAACGTTTCTTTTTTCGAATTTGAAGACGAAAATGGTCTCAATCAGAACAGACTTAATTACAGAGAATTTTCAAAATTTACAAATGAAATTTGGCATCCACATATATCAATTTTAAGAGTTTACACCATGCGACATACCAATTTCTAGTGAAAATCCACAGGGTGATATTTTTTATCATAAAATTCCTTGTACCCTCAGTCTAGGGTTTACTTAGTATTTGAATGATTCGAAACATTAGTTCCTAGATAAGATTATTTCTAAAGTAGACTGGAAATACGCAACCTATTCAGAATTGCCCAGATGGTTGATCCTTATGATTGCATAATAAAGAGTTGTCCAATTAGAGGTGTTATTTTGAATAGCCCGCTATTTCGGAAGATGTCACGTTTGAAGCTGTCATTTTTTGACATTTGACAAGTAGAAACTACGCCATTAATGAAAATGGAACGATACATGCTTCAAGAAAGCATTGAATTTATTAAAATTCACTATAAAAATGGTGAAAATTTGTCAGAGACGGTTAGCAAAACTCGAACATTTTTGGGTCGTTGTGAAGCACCTTGTCGGACCGCAATGAAGAAATTGGTGGAAAAATTCGAGGTTTGGGCCAAGTATTTTGCATAAAGATTTGGGTCTTAAGGCTTATAAAGTTCAGTTAACCCAAGAACTCAAGCCGGACGATCACCAACAACGTCGTGTCTTTGCTGATTGGGTCGTTGAAATGCATGGAAATGATCCGGAATTCCATTGAAAAATCATCTTGAGTGATGAGGCCCATTTCCACCTCGGTGGCTAAGTCAACAAGCAAAATTGTCGCATCTGGGGCTCGGAAAACCCAAGAGTAATAGAGAAAAGCCTCTCTATCCTCAATACTATTGATCTGGACAACGTTTACTTTCAACACGCAACGAAACCATTGATCTTTTGCGGGAAAAGTTTCCGGACCGTGTTATCTCTCGAAGAGGTGATCACAGTTGGCCACCGAGATCTTGTGATCTAACACCTTGCGACTTCTTCTTTTGAAGGCCACGTGAAAGAGAAGGTTTACGCCAATAGCCCAGCGATTCAAGACCTCAAAGATGGATTTCGTGAGTCTATTGAGGACATAGGGCAGCCACTTTGCGATTTGGTTATGGAAAATTTCATTAAAAGGATATGGTCTTGTGAGCATGGTCGTGGTGGTCATTATTTTCCACTATTAACGGCATAATTTCTTTTTTATAATGAAATAAACATCCAATTTTTTTATTGAAAAAGGCATTTTTTTGATATAAAAATAACAACTCTTATTGAAAAACCCCTTAATTGAATGATTCGAAACATAATGTCCTAGAAATGATTATTTCTAAAGCAGACTGGAAATACGCAACATATTCAAAATTGCCCAGATGGTTGATATTTATGATTGCATAAATCAAAATGATGGCATGATGTTCCAATTCTCTGACAGTGTTGTCTCATCGAATTTCGTCCAATGATATCGATGATATAATTTCATTATTGCTCTGACTTAACTTGAATATATTTTCAGGACAATTCGGTCCAGCAATAGCTCTTATAGGAGCCTCCTTCACCGGTTGCAGCAAATGGCTAACAGTAGCCATTTTGACAGTTGGCGTCGGTTTGAATGGTGGAATATACTCTGGTTTCAAGGTCAACCATTTGGATATTTCACCACAATTTGCTGGCATCCTCATGGCTCTCACCAACTGCCTGGCTAATCTAGCTGGTTTGTTAGCTCCAATTTATGCCGGTCATGTTGTTAAAGGAACGGTGAGTTGAATTTGACATGTTATATTTTACCTTGAAGCTATTTCCTGAAGATGAAAGAGTAGAACTCGAAGGCACCTAGGTGTCGACCAGTATCACCCAAAGATGGTATGGAAATGATAAGGTGAACTAGGTTCCAGAGAAGTTCTCGAAGGTCAAACAATATATAGTCCGTTCACGAAAGGTTGGGCCGTCGGTTGGCCATGGAAATTTGGCATATTCCACTGTGCATATTGAAATTTTAGGTTATGTTCTTTATTTTCTTGTCAGATTGATACGCAATGTTGTCAATATTGCATAGAGTTCTCTGATAACTAGCAAGCTCGTCAGATACTCAGATGAGGCCTGGTACATTCGGCAACGTTGACTTTATTTTACTCTATGACAGCAAATACTGCCAACTTCAGATAAATATACAAACGCCTACTATGCGCTCAACCTTTCGTGAACGAACTATAGAAAGTCTATTTCACTTGACCATACATTTCTCTTATGAGAGTTGTTTCCTCTTCTGTCCCATAAAATCAACACTAGTAAGTTTTTATCAAACCAATTCTCATCATATGCTACCTAAGCCTGTAATATCCTGTTAGAAAGATCCATATACTTTTTGGATCTTGCAGTTTTAAAGTTCCTTCGAAACTTTTTGGAAGATTCCTCCATAGTGCTTGTCTTTCAGTTTAATCCTTACATTATAATTTTTTTCATCATAAAATCATTATGTGATATTGGATAATTATCTCCAATAGATTTCAACAGTGGTATATCTTCCTAAACCTCAGCTTGAATAACAAAACGAACTATACAAGAAAAACATTAGTGTTTCCTGGATATTAAACAATTTCTCATTTTCAGCCAAGCCAAGCAAAATGGAGAATTGTCTTCCTAACAGCTGCTGCCATATACATGGGCTGCTGTACTTTCTACGTCATGTTTGGATCTGGTGAAAGGCAACCTTGGGACCAAGATCCAAATCAAGAGAACAATCAAAATGAGAAGAAAAAACGTGGACCAAAAGAAACTAAGATTGAGACAACGAGTGCCTAATTAAGACACTAAACATTGTGATTTTTGAGATAAATATTTGTGAATAAACTGTAGGAATAATTAGGTTTCACCAAGAATGTTGAAAATAGTAATGGTTGGAAAATTACTAAAAATGCAATTTAATTTTTGTAATTCAGTGGGAGGCAAGTGGAACGCATTAGAAAAAAAATTGGTTTGAATTCAAGTTGTTGGTTTCGGATAGTTGATCTATGTTCATTGTTTACTATTTTCAACTTCCTTGATCTGATCCTATGATAATCATATTTTTTTAACTGTAGTATTTAGATTAGGTAGATCTTCCGTATGATGTGTGAATAGTGTAGAACACAAAAAAATGTTGTTACCTACATAAGAAGAACGTTTATATTCCATATATCTGATTTTTTAAATGGGACTTTTTATTATCCTTCCTATAATGAAAATTATGTGTTCGCTCTTCGCTCTCACAGTCAAATTTGACTTGAGAAGGCCTCGAGGAGTATGTGAATTCAGCTCTATCCAAAATAGGGCGAAATATTTTTCTGGCGAGCATTTTTCAACGTCTGCCTGCAAACTTAGATATCGGGGTTTGGCTTACAGATCTTTTGTAGGTGATATCTCACGAAGCAATAACCTGTGAGAAGCCTAGTCAGCAGCCTTATCTCGTTTCAGTTCAGATTTGTGACTGTGTGAAATATTATTTCAATTTAAATAGGATCATATTGAAACAATCGAAATATTAAGTTGATGCAATTTATTCATCAGTACAGAATACAATCTCATATATTTAGGAGAATGAAAACAATAGAATAGATGATATAAAAAGTTATGACATCAATATTTGGAGATTGCTAAACAGTGTCAACTGTAGGGTAAAAATGACTAGAACAAATATTGCACCTCACTTTGAAAGTTTTCTCAATGAGTGTATGTACACAAGAAACAATGAAATATTATTATAATAGAATTGGCATTTTTGAATCTTCTATATTAAACTATGAGTCCAGATTCAGTATTTTTGAAATTCTTTGGGAATGTCAAATTGAATACAGTGCATATAATAGATCAGATAAAATACAGCATTTTTCTGGTTTATAAAAAAAGATAAGTATTTCGTTTATATTTGTCACTCCAACATTTTCATATGTAGGTAAGTAACGTAGATATACATATTTTAAAAAAGGAATTTATCGATAATTACAGTGCTTATTCAAGAAAGGCAATAAATTAGATAATAGTTAACATAAAACTAATACTAGAAAAGTATTGATAAATGATATAATGAAAATAAATTTGAACATATGAGCATTAAAAACTAAATATTCCTAAGCAAAATGCATGATATCACAAATTTCTAGTTAAGCTCGAAGTCCTAATTTGATTAAAATATTTTAGTAGAATTTTAAAAACGTTAACAATAATTTATTAATCCATTTCAGGCAGATTCGCCAAAAATTTGGACATATATGAGGAAACATCAGTACCTCAATCAATTGGAGATGTACAAATATTCCAGTTAATTCGAGTAAAATAGGGGGTATCTATTATTTCGTACTCCATTGCTCATATTTTAAAATCTCATCCACTGCAATCGTGTCTTTGGATTGTCCCATTGCTTTATTATCGTTATTAAGCAAATTGTTCCAGAAATACCTCAGAGAAAAGTCCTCCATGATTATTTATTCGAATAAAGATTTTCGAGTAGAAATTGAAACAATCTATTAAATTGAACGAAACATATTCGAAAAAGACGATGAAGAAATATCAATGGAGATCATTTTGGATTCACACCGTCAAACACTTATGGAAGAACTGTAAGAGAATATAAATTTTAATTAATGATGGATGAATATTCATTTATGTAATTTTTTGATCGAATCCTAAATTTTGTATATCTAAGAGATAGACCATAACATATGTAATTGAATGTTTTGATGTAGTCATTATTTGGTCAGAAATACTTATAGGTAATTTACATTTTAGAAACAAGAATAGAAGTATTCTTTTAGAGTTAAGTTAATCTTTTTTCGCTGAGATCAAAAGCTTTGAACCGAACATTTTGAACTACCATTATTTGATAAACCTCGTGATTGGGAATTTCATGAGGTCAGTCGTATGAAGATTGAAAAAATCTCATAATGCTAATTCATTAGCGGAGAGTTAGATATTGTTATGCAAGGAAACCGACGAAATATCAAACAATAATTCGGTTAACTGACTGGATGGGAAATTTCGAGAGAAAACTCATCATGAGATTTGAAAGTGTTTAGACTAAATTCACTGTCAAAGATGTCAACAGTATATATGAGGACCGTTTTGTGACTGCTACAACTTTTGGTAGTGAATAAAAAGGCCCGAAGCATTTCAATGTTGGAAATATATTATGGTCTATCATAACCTGGCAATATACTAACAATTAGAAGGATGGAGCCAGATAATATACTTAATCATAAATTTCACCTAGCTCTGACAAAAGAATCAATGTGCTCTTCAGTCAGTCCATTGGAGGTGAGGAATGTATTGCTCAAGCAATAATTTAAATACAGTTTTTGGAATGATTCTACCTCTTCTTAACTTACTTAGATCTAAATCTGAAAAAAGTTCTAATACAATAAACAGATGAATGACATTTACATTTAGAGAATGATTAAATAGAAAAATACTTCAGCTACTCAGGTATAGAGAGAATAATTCTTCAGACATATACAAGTTGGGTTTGTTACATTAGGTACATTATCATTATTTTATCAATAACGGTTAATATCATAGAATAAAATTATTGAATGACGTCGTTACATAGTATTTATATTATTTGGTCGAGTATATGTTGATATGTTCGAAGATGTTGATGAATCAAAGCAGAAAAGAAGGGGAAAAGATCAAATCTTTTTTTTGCCAGTAATTGAAAGATGACCATAATTTTATTTGGCAGCTTTTCCTGAAAACTTTGTTCCAGGTGGTTTGCATGCAAGGGCGTAGTTGATTTGAACATTTTATAGATCTAAATGTTGATGAATGGGAAGATTTTGAATATTTCCAAAAATGTTGGGTATATTGACTATTGTCATTTATCGAAACTGAATTACCATGTCTTGATTGTTATTGATAGATCAATAGAGTTATCGTGATTTATGTTGTTACTGAAATGTACTGGGTAGCTAACTTTCGCTGTTTTAGTACCCAATACACCCCCTAAACTATACACAAAAAAGCAATATGAATGACATATTCCATATTTTCGAGACTATGCTAGGTGAAAAGAGTCACAAGGTATCTATCTAGTTTATGAGCTACATAGTGATTTTGATTAATGCCCATATAACTTCTGTGATATAGGATGTCGGTCTTGAAGCAAAGACTTGAAATTTTTGTAGAGCTTTTATTTCGTGAGCACTCATGAATTTTTTTTGTAAGGAAAACTAGCGACAGATGATCTTTTGCTTTCAGCCGATTGACGATTGGGATAGCATTAATCATTATCTACTTTCAGATTCCATTCATATCGAAAATTTTGGAGAGTTGCTTTTTGGATTACAAAATCTGATCAATTTCAGGTTCCCAACAATTTTACAGTCATAAATATAAATCTGAACTGTCAAATTGAAAGCAGAAATATTAGTCATTTCATTAGACTTCAAAAACTTTCAATATTGAGGGATTATTAGGAACACTCTGTAATAATTTTTTGGAGAACTATGAGCTGAGAAATAATTTCATTTAAAGGTAATTTTTTGACACACTGGTAGAGATAGTGATCTCTTCTGAAGAAACCCCCATTATATATCAATTTTATCTTGATGTAGATATTGTAGACAGTATATCATCTCGTATTTGCGTTTAATCTGCGTCTATTTCCATGTAACTATCTTATATACGGCCAGCTTGGTCAAGATTAAATGGACAATTTCTCTGTGGATCGATTTCAATTAACTTGATTCGAGCGAGCGTAATCTGTCCTATTTTCGGAAACTTGCACTCTGTTCTGTTCGTGTTATCCTAAGCTCATTTCCATAATGGATTGAAAAAGAGTTACTTCGTTGAGTATCACGTTTAAACTTTTATTTGCCGGAAATATATTGCTGCTAGTTACACTTCCATAAACAATGTCATCCGATTGGAATTTTCCAGAGATTCGTTTGTTTTTTCAATTGTGACTGCTGTTTTATCTGAAATAGTTTGAAATTTCTTTCTCTGGAGCAGTCCCCAAAAAAAAGTCAAGACTCACTAACTGTACAAAAATGTCATTTATTTACTAGCTACCTGGTTTTGCCACTCGATGTAACTTCACTTTTTGTCCAAATGTACTCTATGACTGCTTGATTGGTCGTAAGAAAAAGGAAAGCCTTTTATTTTTCTCTGGACAACATTTTTGGAAATATTTTGTTGTATGAACCTTGCCCTGGCAATTATGAACACAACAAAAAAGTATTATCCAATTTGGTGCAGTCGTTCAAAAGATATGGCATTTTGAGGATAACCATAGACCCTGTTTCATTAATATACAGAAAATTACCAACAACTAGGTCATTTGTTTGTTGTTGGAGTTCTACATGAATTATTGAAAACACATTGTTCATCCTTATAAACAATGTGTTCATGAATCAAATCATTTTCTTTGGCATTCATTCTAATGAAGCAATATATTCACTACACCAGTTCAGAAGGAATCCCAGGAATGGAACTGTCATCATCTTTTACCATTTCACTTTCGAGAAAACCAGCCATTAAATATATGAGGCGTGGGCGTCAAATTTGACAATTCAACGTTTTTGTAGTGATATAATCCAAGTAATTTCGTTGCGAATTCAAAAGCAGCGTTTATTTGTGAATTAAATTATTCGCAATTTTTCCATGGATGAAAAACACTGAATTTTAAACCATTTGTGGAAAATAGTATGGTTAACTCTCACATTCCTGGACACAGCATTCTTCATTTTCCCCCAAGAATGTTAGGCTTTTTCTACTCTATAAACAATATACTCTTACATACTTGAATGAGCCTCAATATGAATATGTGTATTTCTTGCACCCATGACATATATTGGTTACTTGTTTGACCTAATCTTTTACAAATTGAAGATTCACAAGTGACTACGTTGATTGTCATTTACTGAAACCGATATTTTGTGAACGTTCTTGTGAAGTTAAATTCTTCGAAAATTTTCGGATGCTTTTTGAAATGATGATATTCATATGATGATTTTTCCATTAAGGATTAAAAGGGGTAATTAATGACCTCATTGTTTGTTCCTCGAAAATATTCAGAAAGCAAGAAAAATTGATACTCGATAACAAGATAGAATTTGATCTTTCCCCCGCAAGAAACCTATAATCAATATACATTTTCAAATATCCAAGAGCTCAAACCATCTTAAAAACTACGACTAGATCGAACATCTGACTGAAAGCGAGTTAAACAAAGCCTGTCTCCACAACAATCACAACTTTTCAGATTTATACCTTCTTTATTCACTTCCACCTTCCGTAATCGCTTCCCCTGTCACCCCTGAAGAGGTGTTATAGTTGCAGAAACGGACCATATTCCAGACAACGGGCTATTGATCCCACTTACACGTGCTGAACGAACTCTGGATTGAGGAACGAAAAGCCCATGAATTCCGTCTGGTCGAGGTTCATCATGAAGAGCTTATCGGTTGGCGTGAGATCAGTTTTCTCTGATGTGAATTGCTTATCGAAGTTACTAACGTCTTTACGATGTTTCTGGAAAAGTTTCGAAATTGACCTACTTATTCTCTGGAGTGTCAGGAAGTATTGGAAAAGTACAAAAAACTTCAATATTGGATACAATTGGATACTGATACTTGATCACGATCTTGGTTATTTCTTTTAGTGGATGCAGTTCTACTCAAACTTTCATTTTGGGGCTTGAGAAAAATTCAACAGGTGTTTTTAATGAATTCAAAAATGAGATGATGCAGGCTGATGTTTTTTTCCCAGAAAATGCAGACGACTGCCAATGATTGCCAGTTGGTCAAGAACAATAATAGGAAACTATAGAAATAGTTTCAATTATGTTAATACAGGGTGGGAAAAAAGAACTTGCTGATTCAGCAATTCAATTGGACAAAAACTAATGCAAATATCGAAGTTCATTTTTAGAAAGTTGTAAAGATGATATCTGGAAAATGGTGTCCACTATTGTCAATACACTGCGTAAATACAGGGTGTTACATAATAGTATGTCACAACTCAACGGGATGAATCTACGTATAATTTCAAGAAAAAAAGGCTGTATGAACATGGGTAGCAAAAGCTTCGTTACGGAGCTACAGGGTGTTGAAATTTCCAAATCAAAATGGTGTTTTCCTCATAACTCCTGCAGTTTTTGAGATATTCAGTCCAAATTCAGTCTCCATCATTGCACGTCCTGAATCTTAACTAGAATCTACAGGGTGTTTTCTTTTACGGGGCTATGTCTCCTTTTTCCCTCTAAAAATTTTTTTGCTATACGGGACTGTTCAGCGTAAAAATAAATTTTTGATATCGTTCAATTTATAAACTTTTTTGACTCGAGTAATTCATTCGTATCTCTAACCGTTTTCGAGTAAAAAATTATGAAACGATTGTATTTGATATTGAATAAGCTTAAGTTGAGTTTCAGATGACGAGCTATCAGAATAAAAGCAAATTTGGGGCATACCTTTCGAGTATTTCTATTATTTTTTTTTATTTAGCATATAACATACAATCGTTCAAACATTTTTTACTCAAAAAAGGTTAGAGATACGAAAAAATTACAAGAATCGAAAAAGTTTTTAAATTAAACGATATCAAAAATTGATTTTACGCTGACCAGTGGCGTACCGCAAAAAAAATTGAGAGGGAAAAAGGAGACATAGCCCCGGAAAAGAAAACACCTTGGTGATTCTAGTTAAGATTCAGGACGTGTAGTGATGGAGACTGTTGAAAATAGCTCGCATTCCAAATTTGGACTGAATATCTCAAAAACTGCAGGAGCTTTTACGGATCCATGTTTATATAAACATTTTTTCTTGAAATAACATGTAGATTTACCCCCCAAGTTGTGACATACTATTATTCAACACCCTGTATATTCATTAAATGTCGGGAAACTTTGTCCAGCATGCCGTTGGGTATGTTGGCCAAAGCCAAACGAATGTTGCTCTTTATGTGGATTAGAGTCCAAGGACGATCGTTACCTATACCTAAACATGTGATTTTGGATAACCCTATAAAAATCGCAGGGGGCTCAATCAGGCGACTATGCTGGATTGCTAAAAACCCCCCAGAGAACTTCAAGAGCGGCCCCTACATCCACAACGAGTTAATGTTTGGTGTGCACTATCGCGAGTTGGTACTTTAGAAGGCTATGGTTGGAGAAATTGGCCCATATTTTTTCCAAGAACACGAACGGACTCCTGACCGTTATGTCCACATGATTCAGGAGTTTTTCCTTTCTGAGGTTTTTTGGGATTTTGAGTATTTCGCCTGTTTAGTCTTTGTCCACTTGGAGGACAACATTCGTTTAGTTATCGCCAACATCCCAACGAAATGCTGGACAGACATTTCCAAAATCGATTAACAAGGTGGATTGAAAATAATGTAAACTATTTGCCAGATATCATCTTTAAAACTGTGTAAACATAAACTTCAGAGGTTGCACTTGACTATGGAAAAATAATTAAATCGATATTTGCATAACTTTCTTTACAATCGAATTTCAAAATCATTTCTTCTGATTAGCATTACTTCAGGGGCGTTTACAGTCAGAAAAATAGCAAGATATGAAGAGAATCCCACCAATTATAAAGAACGTACGAGTTTGATATACTCACGATTTTTGGCTTGAACGGCGGTTGGACTTCCCTAAATTCTATCTTTTCCCAATCGATCCTCCTAAAGAATGCATGAACTCTCACATCCTCCTCTCCTCTGGCTCCACATCCCAGTCTTTTATTTGGATTTTTCGTGAGAAACTGGAATGAAAAATGAATGCATGCTAAAAAATTCAGGAGAAGGTGCCGGGATATATGGTTTCAGTTCCTATTAAATCTTCTTTGATATATAGGACGGAGGTAACAAAAGGAATTCGAAATTAGTTTTGAAAGGAAAGCTGTTACGCATGGAGAAGAGTCCCCCCTCTCCTGTAAATAATTGATTGAAGTACGGGCAAACTAGTAGATTTTTGAGGATAGGTAATGCAGATGGTAGTGATTTATTTCTGATTTCAAATACAGGAGTGATGGCGCAATAGGTGATATTGTGTTTTTTGAAATTCACCTTATTACATATTCACAATCTGCTTCGGATTGTTTTGAGTAAATTAGATGCCAGTATGCCATAAATTGGTCCATTATCCAAAAATAAATACTTAAAGATCTGTATTGGTACCCAGGGGTACTATAGGTCCCTGAAATTTGGGATGAAAACTACTTGTTTAGAATTTGAAGTGTATGACCATATCAGTTTTTACAACAATATTAATTGCCTGTAACCTCATAGGAGTTCTTGGAGAAGCATTCTGGGGGAATCTTCCAGGAATGGATCATTCCAAAAAAGTTCCTTTGTAACAAAGTACTTGGATATCAGTAAGAAAAAGTGAAGTCTCCTCACTGGCTTTCCAAGAAAAAATTGTTGCCTTAAGCAGCGTCCACACTGTGCCGCGGTTGGCTGTTGGCACTGCCAATTTGGCGAAGCTAGTACAATGTAGAAGGTGCCATTTCGTTTTAAGTTCCAAGAAAACCTTGTATCATTCAGAGCTATCCTACGCTGAAGAGTCCTAAAAAGGAAGAAATGGCCATCCATAGGTGCTCTGTTTGATACCACTTTCTTGCATTTTGCCTTGAATGAGGACGAGATTAGCTCTGAAGTATGAGTTTGATATTAGTTGATTTCAATCGATTAATATTATTCCCTGCTTTAATTATTTTTGTATTCATGGCGATGTTACGCGTTAAACCTCTGTTTATTATTTCCTACGGTGTAAACTGACGTTACCCTGAGCACACCGCGTCGTGGACTGAAGACGTAAAATTTGCGAAATGCATGTACGCTTCGGTCAATGCGACAAATGGTAAACATCTCGCTACTTCGTTCAAGGTTCATGTTATGGAAGAAGGTTGTTCGTATGGAACTAGACATGGCGTCTTCGGTATATTTTTACCTGAAAGAAGCTGCCATATCATTTTAAGTTCCAAGAAAACCTTGTATCATTCAAAGCAATCCTGTGCTGAGTCCTAATAAGGACGAACTGGCCCTCCATATGTGCTCTGTTTGATACCACTTCCTTACACTGCCTTGAACGAGGACGTGATTAGCTAAGAAGTATGAGTTTGATATTGGTTGATATCAATCGAATAATACTATTCTCTCCTTTAATCAGATTAGGAATTACATTTAATAGAAATAGATTGTTCGTTAAAAAAAAGTGTTCAAATTGTAAGTAGAATTCGATCTGAATATCAGAGTCATTTGAGACATCCAAACAAATAATATACTTTCTTGGATGATAACAACAATAAGAAGACTAATAAATACTTACTCCTTTGCAAACATCTTTTGCTTCTTTGGACAAACTCTTAGGATAACTGACATTATGGTCTGTGATGGCTGCGAATAGTTCCTCTTCATCTTCACCGTCGAAAGGAGGTTGACCCACTAACATCTCGTAGAGCAACACCCCGTAGGCCCACCAATCCACGGATTTACCGTAAGGTTGATATAGAATAATCTGAAAGTAAAGTCTTCATGGAATATCATTGCGGAATACCGCAAATACAGGCTGTTACACGATAATATATCACAACTTAAGGGGATGAACCTACGTACTACGTATAATTTAAAGAAAAAAGTCCATATAAACATAGCTTCGTTACGGAGCTAAAGGGTGTTGAAATTAAAAAAAAAATAGGTTTTATCTTCATAACTCCTGCAGTTTTTGAGATATTCAGTTCAAATTTGGAATGCGAGCTATTTTAAACAGTCTTCATCATTGCACGTCCTGAATATTAACTTAAATCTACAGGGTGTTTTCTTTTCTGGAGCCATGTCTCCTTTTTCCCTATCAAACTTTTTTGCGGAACACCACTGATCAGCGTAAAATCAATTTCTAATATCTTCATTTAATTTAGAAAATTTTTTGACTCTTGTAATTTTTCCGTAACTCTAACCGTTTTCGAGTGAACATTATTGAACGATTGTATGTTATCCGCTAAATAAAAAAATAATAGAAATACTCGATAGGTATGCCCAAAATTTGCTTTCATTTTGATAGCTTGTCATCTGAGACTCAACTTAAGCTTATTCAATATCAACATACAATCGTTAAATAATTTTAACTCGAAAACAGTTAGAGATACAAAAAATTAATGAGTCAAAAAAGTTTTTAAATTGAACGAAGATATCAAAAATTGGTTTTACGCTGACCAGTGCCGTACTACAAAAAGTTTGAGAGGTAAAAAGGAGACTTGGTTCTGGAAAAAAAACACCTGGTAGATTCTAGTTAAAATTCAGATCGTGCAATGATGGAGACTGTTGAAAATAGTTCGCATTCCAAATTTGGACTGAATATCTTAAGAACTGCAGGAGTTATGAAGAAAAAAGAATTTTTTTGAAATTTCAAAACTCTGTAGCTCCGTAACGAAGCGTGCATGGAGTGATCTAGGACTAATAATCTGCAGATCCTGGGTTCGAATCTATTCAATTTTCTGTTTTTTTACTTTTTCGAATTTTTGGTCTTTTTGGTGAAGTCAGAAAGTTTTGCACATTCGTTCATATTGGAAAAACGACAATTCAAATGTGAATGTTCTGAGAGCTATACTATACTTTTTTGCGCCTGTCATCATTTCTAAAAGCTACCGGAGATAACTCTTTGACGTAAGCAATACCTTTCAACATCAATTTTTAACGTATAATCTCCAATTAAAATTCTCAATCTCTTAATTTCAGGACGTTCTGTATAGCATTAAGTAACAAAGACCAGCTTGTCGAGCAGGACACAGCTCTTCTAAGCGGATTACCCAAAGTGCATGCAAATGCTGTGAGCGAACCCAGAAGATCAAAGCAACCGAACTTTCAATACCGCATTTCGTATGAATTATCCATACACACTATCCGGTCTATTCGGCTCTCAAAACCAACTATGAGCTAATGACCTATTTGTGTTCTTAATACGAGACTGACGAAGAAGCCCTTTGGTTTAATCAATAATCCACAATCGGAGTTAATCGGTTGTGTATGGATGGGCAATATCAGCGAGGCAAACGTGTCGGTTGAATATTATGAAAGGAAACTGTGCCCGAACCCGAAAGATAAATGGATGGTGTTATGCGATTTTGGGTAGAGCATTATTTTGCTGGTTGTTCCCGTCGATTCTTTTGATTAAATTGCTCACTTAACAATGTTACTATTGAATAATCCAAAATACTTTATGGGCTATCCATGGGCATTTTGAAAACTGTTGAATTTATTTTATCCAAGAAGGGAGTAGTACCTAAGGTAAATAGAATGGAAATATTATTTGGGCTATTTCTTCCACTTTTGCTTTTTCTATTCGACGTTTCAGCCATCATTTGCATCGAAGGGAAAAACACTTTAGACTTTCCGAAAACTATCGCCACTCTTTGACAGTTATCGATGACCCAGATCTGTTTTGCATTTATGCAGATGTCGAAGAATGCATTTGCTCTTTTTAAGTAGGATCTCACTATTGGAGTTCAGACATCTTTGAGATCAACAGACAGATTGCGTTTTCGGTTATTGATGAAAGCTTCCTTCAACTTTCTGCATCGCAGTTCTTTTTTTTTTTGATGTTATGGGAGCTTCACTCCATATAATCCTATGGACAAGCTGAATTATCAGTGTCTCCCAATTAAGACATTATCACACTCACAAGGTACTCCAATTACTTCATATTAGCAATTTTTGGTTAGTTGATTCTCATTATTAGGTTTTAATTTAGTCAAATTAGCTCTGATACTATCTGCCGTGCATGCTGTTTTCACATTATTCTGCCAGCGTTTTGGATAACTCTTTAACATAACATAAAGGGTTTTCCCATAAAAGGTGTTATTTTGATATTCAAAAAAATGCCATTTTTCAATATAAATGATCGTTTGTTTATTTCATTATAAAGAAGGTGCTATTCCGTTAATAGTGGAAAATAACATCAGGCATATCACCATCACGACCACGCTTACAGGACCATATCCTTTTAATGAAATTTTCCATAACCAAACCGCAAAGTGGCTGCCCTATGTCCTCGATTGCCTCACGAACTCCATCTCTGAGGTCTTGAACCGTTGCTGGGCTATTGGCGTAGACCTTCTCTTTCACGGCTGTTCTTGAGCGACGTGCACAGGTTTTATTCTTCACATCACTAACTTGTCCCAACAGCTCGAATTTTTCCACCAATTTTTTCATTACGGCTCGACAAGGTGCTTCACGATGACCAAAAAATGTTTACAAACCGTTTCTGCCAAATTTTCACAATTTTATAGTGAATTTTAATAATTTCAGTGCGTTCTTGAAGCGTGTATCATTCCATTTTTAATGATGACGTAGTTTCTACTTGTCAAATGTCAAAAAATGACTGCTTCAAACGTGACATCTACCGAAATAGCGGGCTATTTAAAATAATACCTCTTATTGGAAAACCCTTAAGTATTACATTGGTTATCGTTTGTGGTGGTTAGGTTTGACTTGTTGTAAGTTATTGTTATTTATTATTGCCAATTGCTTTGGCTTCTTACACATTTTTGGGACATCTTTTTGCTTAGGAATTTCAGAGATATTCTGAATTTCTCAAATTTCATTTTCTCGTAGGGAGCATAATTTTGATGACTTATTATATGTATAATAGTGAACAGTGAATCCAGAAGAGATATTAAAAAAATATTGTAAATACGATTTCCATTCTACTAGAATGGAAAGTTAAAATGTCACGCCATGATGACGTATGAGCAAGCAAGATTACTGGGGATGACGAATCACAACAGGGTGGCCAATTGGCATAGTTTTAAACTCGTGATTTAACATTCTACTAATGAAATGAATGTATACTCATACGTCATTTCAATTTTTTATCCGGAGCCTGACTTCGAAACAAAAAAAGATTATTGATATGACCTTCTGAGAGTCCATTATTGCTGAAATTTTTCTTTGGAAATCACTGGAAATGTCCACTAGTTTCCAGATCTCAATTATTTGCAAATATTTCATATCATCAAACGTCCATGGCCTAATAACCTAACTGCTTGTGACTCCAGCCATCATAACATCGCACCATCCAAATATAGAACCAGTTTTGGCGCTAACGCTGTCATAAAGGCAAATGTAATCAAACCAGGGTATTCAACGTTCGTTGTAGGTTCTCATTGAATCATTGGAATAATAGATTCGATGTGAATTGCCCGAATAGGAGGGGACATAACTGTTAACTAATATCAAACTATCACGAGTGGAGTCGAATTAATGTTGACACTCTCATGATTTCGATAAATGATGCCTTTAGCGTTAACAGAGTTAATTGTTTAATCTACCGTGTCGGCATCTTCAATATTCTGCTTTTGATTGCGAATACAATTGGTTATCAAACGTTTAATGAAGAACTGTTCAACTAATAACTTACAACAAAATTTTGGTTAGATTATCCAAATAAAAGTTATTAATTAACTACTTTGATTGAAGAACTGTTTATTGACGTTGGTACTTCTGTAGAAATATTACCTCCATAGTTCATTGTTTAAAAAGGGGATACAGTTCACTGCTACCTCAAAGTCTATTGTACACCCTTACAGAGCTGTTCTGACCACACCCTTTTAGCTCGCCACCCAGTTCCAGAGATCTGATGAAATCCAATATCTGTGAAGGCATCAACGAGGCTAGTTCCTCACTCTTACAAGTTTCTCGCCCAAGGCATTCTCCCCTTAGGACATTCCGTGACTAGGTGAATGAGGGTTTCTTCCTCCTCCCCAGAGAACCTACACTCGTCAGTGTCCGATAATAACATCCTTAACACGTGCTTCCTGACGCGACAGTGTCATGTAAGAAAGCCAGTGAGGAGGTGTAATTGTTTCTTACCAAGATCCAGATATCTTTAGAATCTTGCTATTTCAAAGTTCGGAAGGAACTCAGTGAAATGATCCATTCCTGAGAGATTCCGCCAGAGTTTTCCCTTCTCGGCTTTGTCCTTCTCCAGAATCTCCTTCTTATAGGTACATTTACCTATACCACAGAAGGGTTCTGGGCCAATGTGTGAAATTCGTGCGACTTCTTTGGCCTCTTCGTTTCCTTTCATTCCCGAATGGCCGGAACCCAGATTAAAAAGGCCTTATTTTTCTTGTATACCTCATTGAGTTTGTTCCGGCACTCCCAGATCATCTTTGAGTCGATGACGTAAGAGCTCAGTGCTTTAATAGCAGCTTGACTAAGAGTATATGGCTATGTCGCAATTCTGATAGTTTCTTTCTAGATTAATATCTAGACATCTTTCAATAGCTTGATGAAAAATGAAATACAGGAAAGCATCAAGTTTGGATTTTAATCGAAATCACTTTCAAAAGCTAATATGTTATGGACACTATTAGTATCTCAAATCGCTAAGATGAAAATTCATCATCAAAATTCATATGGTTTACCGATAGATCAAAATTAGAGAGATGCACTGGTATAGGGACCTAAACTGAAGATCTCTAAAGCTACATACTATGTAGCTTTAGAGATCTTCATTTCGTTCAACACCACAATGCCATGGCACCCATAGTAGAATCGCTTTTTTGCCTTTTGCCTTTTGCCATTTGCTTCATGGTGTTACGATACTCTCAACTCAGCAGAGACCCCTGGCAGTGTGATTATAGTATCATATGTAGTATGTACTACATAGCCAGTAGCAGTTTCTAGAAATGAACCTCAAGGGGCGCATGTCTTCATCATGGACAGCCAGGCCAGGCTGAAATTACTATAATCACACTGCCAAGGGTCTCTGCTGAGTTGAGAGTATCGTAACACCATGAAGCAAATGGCAAAAGGCAAAAAAGCGATTCTACTATGGGTGCCATGGCATTGTGGTGTTGAACGAAATGAAACAGCCAATGAACTTGCAAAAAGTGCATCATGGCTAACACCTGCTGGATCTGAGCCTTTCTGCGAGCTTGGAAATTACCAATATAAAGAAGTGCTTCAGCAATTGGAGTTGAATAACAGAAAAACACTACGGAGAAACACTTCCGGACATACACAAGCAAAAAATCCATAACAATAACAGATTTGCCTTTTTCCTTTGTGCTAGATGAATTTACATCGCTCACAGACCTCAGGTTTCATGTAACCACCGTACTTGACGTCACCAAATGGACAAGAATGCCTTATTTTCAGAAAGAGGTAGGTAATTTTGTTCACCTTGAAACGCATTTCAAGGTATGAAATTGAAACCAAAAGATTATAGCTTACCTCTGGAGCTATGTAGTCTGGAGTTCCACAGAAGGTCTTTGTCGTCTTATCACCAAGTATACCTTCCTTGCACATACCGAAATCTGCTATTTTTATATGGCCATCTTGATCCAGAAGAACGTTGTCTAGTTTCAAGTCTCTGTAAACGATTCCTCTACTATGTAGATAGAAGAGGCCAATGGCAATCTCTGCTGAGTAGAACCTAGAAAGAGTTACCGTGAATCAAACATGTTTTTTTCAGAGAGAAATATCCATGCAAAATTTGGCTTTTCACCATTTACATTAACTCAGAAACATTTGTTCTCATTCATAGTAGGTAAATTGTCAGTGTAGGCAGAAAGATTAAGGAGAAGGAGAAAAATACTTGATAGATACAAAATATTACACCGACAAACTTACACTGCTACAGGCTCCTTGAATTTGCCACATTGTTGAATTTGGAACATGAGATCACCACCATTAACATACTCCATCACGAAATATAAACGATCCTGGAAAACAATTTAGATCAAACCTCTTTTCTCTTTTATTCATCTTAAAGAAATTTTCTCCTGGTTCTTGATTTTTCATTTCATAATATCTCTAGTAGTGCGTAGCGCGCTCAAATTTGTTTTGAATGAAGTTTGATAAATTCTATTGAATATTGTGTGTGATTCTCTTCCTTTTTTCACATACTTGAGAATATCTTTCAATAAGGTAGGTCATGAAGTCATCTTAAGAATATCTAGGTAAGGTACAGCTAATGAGAGAATTGAGATCTTGGTATTTTCTGAGCAAGTACAGGGTGTCCTACTGAGTTGTCTACTGAGGGGATCTCACAATCTTGATGAGCTAGAACAAAATGAGTGGCACATTTTCCGACTCGATTCTTGAAATAATTCATTTGGTAAAAACCGCAGTCTAAGTCAAACCGTTTTCGAGCTGTTAGAGAAAATTGGAAAATGGCGTCAAATGATAAGTTCTCATAACTTCTTTATTATGAAGCTAAAACATTATACAGACACTTTTTTCAGTAGAATTCATTGAAGTTTTTAATTTTTCTCTATTACATTTTGTTCTAGCTCATCGGGTTTCTGAGTTCCCCTCACTAGACAAAGAATTTAGGACATCTCAGCAGAGAACAGATGTTAAGATCAGAAAAGTGAGCAGCGAGAGGAACGTGGAGAAAAGAAGAATGGGAAAAGGAATACACTACAGAAACCTCAAGTGAATACCGTGTGGTACACAGATGGTTCTAAAACCACTATATGGCCGACGCTGGAGTAAACGGGAAAAGAATCAATTGTACACTAGTTTCGTGCAGAAATAATTATAATAAACTATTAGGGATGGGACAAGGTGATTCATTCTAATATTCTAGCTGTTATTGATGCACCCATGCCATCAGCTCAATGCAAATATGGGAGAGCCGAAGTGATAACAGATATGGAGTTCATATAAGTTCTGTAACTGGACGGCGTTGAAAAAACATAGGGTCTATAGTCTACATTTTTTTCCATAACAATTCGTGTTGTATTTGGAGAACCAGGGTAAGACAATTCCAGCTAAAACTATAGAAAATCCTTGAATTACGGATTTTTTCAATTGGTAAATAATGACTATCAATGTCAGAGTGATCTTCTATTTCAATCGAAAATTTTACTTCAAACGGCAGTCTGTTTCACATTGACGTCAATTAAAGTAGAGTAATTGAATCGATTAATAATACCCCATACAATGCGGTAAGAAAACAAACTTATTTATCTTCATGAGACGAAACAACTTCACAACGTCAACCATTCTTTAATTTATTCAGCCACGTGTAAGACAATGCAAATATAACAAACATTATTGTTCGTTCAGACCAAAATTCATTTCGACCTTTCACCCACTGAATCAATTGTTTAAAATTAAAAACTCGAGCAAACTCATTTACCATTGTTTGAAAACATGAATGGAGCTGAACCAAGAACGGGGGCTTCGATGATAAAGCCAAGACCCTTTTTTCCACCATGGTGCATTCTACATCATCGTCCTGTATTATGATGTCTTTCTTCAGGATTTTGATTGCATACAACTCGTCGGTACCTTTTCTCTCAGCCAGCATGACCTGAAAATATTGGTTTCAATTGAATAAAAGAGACGTTTTGAGAGGGACGTATTATTAAATTTGAGTGCGATTGTGTTCTGAATTCGAAGAAAACTGAATTTGTGAATGAAAAAGGAATAACTAACATTTTATCCTGAAAACCAATTATTTTTGAGGTAGATACTTTGTTATAGGAGTTATCAAATTCGAATAATTTTATTTTCATGGGGAAATATCGTAAATATCGAACCATGTTTCTTGAAAACAATGTAGTCCATGAGCCAGAGCCTGTTTTTCATGATGATTACTAACAATCTGAATATTTGTGAGTAGCTCCATTTTGGCGAGACGTCCAACTTTTTCCTCTAAGAAAATTCTCGATAGTGAGGGCTAATACAGTATGGAGGCGTCAAAAGTGTTGAATGGGTGAATGTTCAAATTTTATTACTAACAGCTTCTTTATGGATTAAATCTTGAAACAATTTCATTACAAATTGAAAACAATAATTGTCCTACAAAAATGGTGATCAGTGTCCCCCACTCTCAACATAAAACAACAACTAGGTCTGAAAAAATTATTACTAGCCGGCTGATTTTTTCACTGTTGCTTAGCGAATATTTCCTTTATGAACTGGTCACATTGTCCTACAAATCGAGTGGTACGTTTTTCCAGTCCTACGCTCGGAAATTGTCAATTTTTATTAATCATTTTGGGTTCTGTGGTACAATCTCTGAGGTAGGAATGGAAAAACGTACCTCGCAATTTGTAGGACAATGTGACCAATTCATATAGGAAATATTTGCCAAGCAACAGTGAAAAAATCAGCTTGTTAGTAATAATTTTTTTTAGACCTAGTTGTTGCTATATGTTGGGAGTGGGGGACACTTTGAAAGAATCATAATTTTTGTAGGACAATTATTGTTTTCAATTTGTGATAAAATTGTTTCAAGATTTAATTTATAAATAGCTGTTAGTGATAAATTTGAACATTCACCCATTTAACACTTTAAACGCCTCCATACTGTATTAGCCCTCACTATCGAGAATTTTCGTATAGGAAAAGGTTGGGCGTCTCGTCAAATTGAAGCTACTCACAAAAATTCAGATTGTTAGTAATCATTATGAAAAACAAGCGCTGGCCCATGGACAATACGTTGATTCTGTTTTACTCTGTGTTTTATTGGTAAAGCAACTTCATAATTTGAGAGCGTTACCCGGAAAGAATGAAACCAGCCACTATTCTCAACTATAAAGAACTAGTGTATCCCACCAATGGGAGTCGTAAAAGAACAACGAACAAAAACAATCCAATAATTCCGCGAACTACTCGAACGTAGAAACCGTAGCACGTACAGACCTCATCTAACACCAGTTGTCGAAATAATTTCCCGAATCCACGGCGGGAAAGTCTTGGCAAGGAGGAAACAAACTTTCTCGAATGACGACTCGGCATTACACGCTTTACAACCCGAAAGTTCCCTGTTCCAACAAAAGCGTACAACAAACTTTCGGCCCCTCGTTATAACTAAAGCTTAACTACAGTTCTCGTTGAATCTGATGGCAAAAGTCTGCTCTGGTGTATTCAAAGAGACCATCTCCTTCAGCTTCGTTGAAGGAGCTATCAGCTCAGACGCGTTTTACAATATTTGATATGGTTTGTAGACCGATCTTCAAGTTCGAATGAAGGCAAATATTTGACCCTTGAAACCATCCCAGAGGCGTGACCGTGTAACGAGTGGTTACTAGTTTGGGGAAAACTTGAACATTCATTAATTCTGTGAAGTTAGTCGAGGATCTTGCAGTAGTTAGACTTGAGAGTCCTCTTGACAGCTTAGTCATTAATTCGATTCCTGCCTAATGACCATGGAATACGTTTAGGAAAACTACGTTTCCTTTCAGCTTTTCATATTCGAGAGGATGGAATTGAAATTTCTTGAACAGATATTGGTATTGCCAAACTAGTTTCGGCTTCTTCTATCGAAATTCAGAAAGCATGACACCTAAGACCATTGGTTGAGAAACAACTTTTGAAAGTTGGAATTTTCATCAAGTCATCGTCCGGTTTTTGTTGATGTCTAAAATCTTTCAGTGTGATTTGAAAAAGTTTCCAGTTCCAACAAAAGCGTACAACAAACTTTCGGCACCTCGTTATAACTAACGCTAAACTACAGTTCTCGTTGAATCAGATAGCAAAAGTTTACACTGGTGTATTCAAAGAGAGCACCTCCTTCAGCTTCGTTGAAGGAGCTCTCAGCTCAGACGCGTTTTACAATATTTGATATGGTTTGTAGACCGATCTTCAAGTTCGAATGAAGGCAAATATTTGACCCTAGAAACTATCCCAGAGGCGTGACCGCGTAACGAGTGGTTACTAGTTTGGGGAAAACTTGAACATTCATTAATTCTATGAAGTTAGTCGAGGATCTTGCAGTAGTTAGACTCCGAGAGTACTTGTGACAGCTCGGTCATTAATTCGATTCATGCTTAATGACCATAGAATACGATAAGGGATACTGGGTTTTCCTCTCAGCTTTGCATATTGAGTATTTCTTGAACAACTCTATTAGATTTCTTCATTCGAAATTAAGAATGAAGATGTTTTTTATTTCGTCAGACCTGTTCGATATCGTTATTTCCAAGCAAGCGTACTATGATCGTTCATTGAGAAACGACATTTGAAGTTTCGAATGAAAAGTTTGATTCATCTTTTTCTGTAAATATGTTTTTGTGGGTTCACAATTAATTTTGATAGGAGTTGAAACGGTTCGTTATAATTAAGATACCTATTATAATATACCGGTTTTGAGGAAATAAATACATTTGAATGGGGTTTTGCGGTGGTAGATAGAAAGGCATTTTTTTCAAAATGGAAACATTTCAAAAGTATTCTGAGGATTTTGATTTCAACATCATTAACTATTGTTCAAACTGGGATTTCGTTGCTCCAATAATTTTTTCATTACAATTCCAGCAGCCTTAGATAGTTCGTTTTCACTATGAATCTTCGAATAAAACGACAGAAGTCTGCTCTGGTGTATTCTAAGAGAGCATTTTTTACTCCAGTTCCTTTGAGAGAGCTCACAGCTCAAACGCGTTTTGGAATAAAATATGCTTTGTGGATCGATCTTCAAATTCAAATGAAGGCAAATGTTTGGCCCTTGAAGTTATCTCCAGTTACTAGTTTGAGGAAAACTTGAATCAGCTTAGGCGAGGATTTTCCAGCAGTTAGACTCGAGAGTTCTCATGACGTTTGGTCATTATTTCGATTCCTGACTAATGACCAAAGAATACGATTAATAAAACTGGGTTTTCCATTCAGAATTTCGTATTGAGGGATATGAAGTGAACATTTCTTGAAACACTGCTCAACAATTGATAGGGATCACTTACTTGTTCTAAATTTATTTCTGAAATATTCGCTCCAAGAATATAAATTTAGTCAGATATCAGAGTATTTTCAGTTGATAATATGGTTCACTTGAGAAAAGAATGAAAAAATGGAAAGTTGGAGAGAAAAAAAGACTTTATTAGGACAACTCAAAATTCTGTGTTTGAATAACATAAAAATTTTATGATGAAACCACAAGAAGGCTGAAGTTTTGGTTAAGCTAGTACCTAGTTGGTCCCCCACGAGCTCGTCTCAAGCATTCTACCCTACGAGGCATACTTTCGATCAAACGATTTATAAAATTTTGGGGCAAATTCGTCCAAATATCCCGTAAAGCGTTAGAAAGGTCCTTCAGGTTATTGATCGGTTGTTCTGAGGTTGACTATTGTCTAGACATCTCAGACCAGACATGTTCGATGCAATTCATGTCTGGAAAGCGAGCTGGCCAGTCCATCCTATCAATAGCATGAGTTTCTAGCGCTTCATTAACCAGACGACTACGGTGTGGACGGGCATTATTGTCAATTTAAATGAAATTCTCGCCCACGGCAGCCGCAAACGAAACAATAATGGGTTCAATAATCATATCGTGATATCTCTGGCTGGTCATGGTGGTGTTCTGCAGAACAACCAACTCTGTGCGTTGGTTCAAACAAATGCCTCCCCATACACATATAGAACCTCCGCCAAAAGCTGTTGTGGTTACCATAAACTGTTCTGCATACCTTCGACTTCTTTCCCTCCAAGCAAGAATACGTCCATCGGAGTTGACCAAACGAAATCTAGACTCATCCGTAAATAAACATCGGCACCAATCTTCAGTGTCCAATTACGGTGCTCCTCAGCCCATTGCCGTCGATGAACTCGGTATTCCCTATTCAAACGGGGATGTTGTACCCTCCTACGTGCTCTCAAACCACGAACATGTAGTCGTCGTCTTACAGTCTGGTTCGAAATTAGAACTCTTGTAGCAACTCTCATTGCATTGAGGATCAAAAGACGATCTTGGGCAGCTGTTGTACTGCGCTGCCGACCTCCCCCCATGAACATAAGCTACTGGGTCGTTTTGGATGAACCTATTCCAAGCCCGACTCACGACACTTTGCGAAACATTCAACCGCCGGGACACTTCTCGCTGGGACGAGCCTTCCTGTATCCACCGTATGATTTGGTCCAGTTGCACAGGAGCCAAACGTCTTCTCGGCATGACTGATAAGCTGATATTGTTCTTATTTCTTCAATCATTGTCACCTTATGTGTTTGAACGAGAGAAAAAAATAGATTTAATAACAAATACCACATTGCTTTTCACTCCACCTGTAACAGCCTACAGATAATAATCGATTTTGTGAACAAGAGCCGATGAAGTGAGGAAGACTTTGATATAATCAACTCAAAACATCTTACTTTTTCCTTAGAGAACATATAATGTACAGATATTCACGAGATAACTTGAAAAAAATACAAATGAAGAGAAGTTCATAAGTGATCCCTAGCAATTATTGTTGATCAGTGTAGGTAGATATTCTGCACCTCGATTCGGTTTGTTCTTTCGGAGTTCCCTACTTCGTTGAGAAACAACATTTGAAAGTTGAAATTTTTATTGAGTTATCTATGTTTTTGCTGGTGTCAAAATGTTTTGGTGTGATTTGATACAGTTCATCACAATAAAATGAAGAAGCTCTTCAAATGGAAATGGCTTAATTCCAGGGATACTTTCTTGTTATTTCAGACCTGAAATCTCTGTAGTATGACACCGAGTGACTTCCACTTTCTTTATTCCAAGAAATTTTGGACCTCACTCCGTTTTTTGCGGTCAACAAAGGCTGTTCCCGACAAAAATCCAACAAAGACCACACACAAGAGGGCAATGAAAAACTCGATAAGAATGTAATATAGAATCATTATACACTGTTGAAATATTTTTTCATTGATTCCAGGGCTGACCTTCTGGACTTCCTGCGTTATCGTTGATCTCAATTTCAACTGATTTCATGTGAGATTCCCAACAGAATAAATGGCGCGAAAAGAACACGTCACGAGATCGATATAAATATGAAGAAAAATGACTTTCGTGATGTTCTGCACCAAAGAGCCCTCATGAAGAGTATTGGGGATTGGATTAATTTCGTGAGCTATATTTCAACACGATTTGCTGAACTGGCACGGTATAGGTCGACGTTCTCTAATATTGGTATAGAAAAAGGCGAGAAGATATATTGAATATACTCTCTGGATTTCTGTGGTATAATTTATCATTTTTCAACAACCCTCAATGTAAGGTTCCAAATATTAAGTTCTTTGATGGATTCTCGAGGAACTCATGTTGTCAGTTTCGTTTAATATATTATCAGTCTCGCCGTTTCAAATTGAATTTAACGAAATAATAATTTCTGACAGAAGGCTCTTTCTCATTTTTATAAGACCATTTTTGTATAAACACAGTTGCCCTGGATTACTTGATAATGATCGAATTAAATGCTCCTGAAGGTTGGCCAGGGTGTTTTTTTCATTAGTATTCCTCTCCTGTTCGATCAAAATACAGGAAACATTTCAAGTTGATAGGAAGTTCAATCAATTTAGAAGTTTTTTTATATTATTATTTTCACTTGAGATGTTAGGTTTGAGTATATTGCAATTAATTTCTGTTGATTTTTGAATGGTTGTATGCAATTTATTTTTGTTAAGTTTTCGTTCAGAGTAAGAAATAAACAAAGAGATGCTCCTACGCGTGAATAGTACTGCATAGTAATCAAACAAGCTTTAGAGTGAAATGGAAAGCATTTCACTACCGCACTGGAGTGAAGTAAACAAAAGGTTAGATTTCATTTCATTTCTAGAATTCCTGAATATACCTAATACAACATTTTCGTAATTCTGCCTTAGCTATAATTACCGGAATAGCAACAATAAATTGCCAGCAAATCAGTAAAATAATTCAGTTTATGAACGTCTTACCGAAAATGTGAACACATCGAATCCAGAAACTAAATATTAACAAAGGATGTTGCCGAACTGACAGAATTGCCTGTAACGTTAGTATCAGAATAGGGGAGACCAATTATCCCAATACGGAATAAACATATGGCACGAGTTCGCAACGCCCGAATATTGTTCGCATGTATAAACAGATTCTACTTGGCTGCATAACAAATGCGCGAAGGTATCTCTAGGTTTACTCTTCATTTTGAGGTATTGTATCTAGAGGGATGTAAAATCCGTAAATTTTATGCAAAGTATGATTTCAATGAAAGATATTTATAATGTTCGTACAAGTATAAAGGAAATTGATTGATTATTGCGAGTTCAAAATTAACAACGAAACCGAGAGTTTTTGCATAAACCATTGCTAGAATAACCCATGTGTACAAATATTGGGCATTATTTCCTATCATTCATTGAAGTTTTTTTTAAACGTGTTAATGTAATGTTTTCATGAATATCGTTCAGTGAATTTCCAATTGAAAAACAGTTTTCTTTAACACTGAATACACAGATAATGAATGGATCAGTGATAAAAGAAATACATAAATATGTTGAATGTTTAATCGGTAACATACCTTTCCGAAAGATCCTTTTCCTAGCACCATAATAAAGTTGAAATCACTCGCCCTGATAATATCCTTTTTGCCCATATTATGAGGTACATCCTTATTTTCAGCTGTTATAGATGGTTTTTTCGTAATCGATGTTTTCTGTGAAAGAAAAAAACGATCGTTTGAAAAAGGTTCTGATTGAATTATGTAACCTGCTCTCCTATGATTTTTTTCTAAGATATCGAAGTGAAAGAAAGAGGAAAGGACGAATTCGATATAAACTTCGAATCACCGAATTTTTTAGGTGCTCTAGAGTCTAGATGAATTCCCCAAATTCTTGAGATGATTAATTATATAGTATGTTCCTTGATGATATGCTATGTAAAGTTGAAGTGTGCGATTCTTAGAACCTTTTCAAGATTAAAATTTAATAAGACGATATGTCTTGAACATGGTGGTGAAATTTCCAAGGGGAAATCTTATTTCATAACCATTATGATACTTTTTCATTCTCGAATAAAAGAAAGGGTAACTATCGGAAGAACAATAAGAAAATTGTTTATCATTATTATACATACCTACACTTTTTTTATATACAGAATAAGATGATTAAATGAAATTTTCTCTATACAAACAGAAAAATGTTAATTCTATTTTCTTCATGAAAATGATGATCTGTATAAATGAAGTAGGTTTATATTTCAGTTGATGTAAGGAAATATTACATGAACAAACTATTGACGTGGAATTCTTGATGATGGAACATCCACTGAAATACAATTCGGCCATTTCCATCACTTTTGCTCCTTCTATTCAGCGTTTCGGTGAGCATACACCAGCTGCCGTCAGGAAAAATACTTTAGACAATTATTGTTACTTTCAATAAGCGACAGACGACAGCTGGCGAATAGAATGGAACAACAGTAATAGCCCAAATAATATTTCAGTGAATAGAATGTTCTAAAATAGATGGAATATTTTCACGAGAAGGTTTTCCAACATCACTTACCATAATTGGAAAATCTGGCTGAAATCGGAAACATATTTTAAATAGTTTCACATGTGTTTAATTTGGCAACCATGAATTTTCATTATTCGTATATTATTTTCATATCTATAAACAATTTGAAAATTTTATTCAGAAACTACTTTTCCAATGGATATTTCAGTTGATTGAATTATTTTTCATCTTTGATAGGTTGTTTTTAGGGACGTATTCTACTATGTTTAATTGCGAATGGCGTATGTTTTCAAATCAATGAATTGTTCAAAGCAATCGCCCAAAAGATTTAGTTTTCAATCTTGGTTTTTCTCATGTTTGTATTCCATTTAATTGCTTTTTTATGCACAGCAAAAACTAGTTTTCCAAACGCAGCTTATGGTGGTATTCTGCTTTCATCTGTAAGCCAATCTGTAACTTTTCATAAGCTTAAAATTGCAATTCTGAACCTCATCAAGGGATCTGTAGCTTACAGAAATCGTTATATATTTACGAGTACCTACTCGACTGGTGATCGGAAGCATTATCGAATGACATATTGTGAAGTTACGTTGAATGGTTTGTTTATCTTAGAACGAACACCAACGTTTTAATATGAGAAATTCATGACTTATAAAGAAAAATATGGCTTCGTTTATTGGATTGTTATCGATAGAAAATATAACAGATAAAACATTGTTCAATAATATACATGACCTGAAAATCATTCTTTTTTTAAGTAGGAACTTTATAAGAATTAGAAGGAAAAGGTTGCGTGATCAAATGAATCCATTTGAAATGCCGGATGCCCAGAAAATGTTAAGATTGAAGAAATGCCGAATACCCAGTTTGTGAACATGTTCAGATTGAAGAACCAGTGAAAGAAACAAACGAAAACTACATTCAGATAAATGTATTTTCAAATTCAAATCAAAACCATTTACTCATAATACATAAGTTTCATGATAGAATCTTACGATTGAAGGTTATTGTTTTCGATGAGTAGTTCAAAAGTGACACTGTAAATAAGAAAGTTACAGGAACCATTCCAGAATTGCATTATTTACGAATCTGTAAGTCGGCCAGTTACAAATCAATCATACTTTACAGAACCTTTTCTTACAGATGAAAAGCAGAATACCACCATTATTAATGTTTCGTTCGATTTCCTGATGATGACAATCTTCGAATGAACCGAAGTCTCGACTACTTGTTAATCAACAAACTCATCTGGCGACTTCAAACATATCAGGACAAATTCAGTGAAGCTCTTTTTTTGAGCAAAGTTCATTGAAAAAACTACACTCACCCTCATTTGCGTTTTGATTTGTGCTAGATCCGCCCCTTCTTCTGGCACTGGAACATTGTAGAATTCACCTTCTTCCTGCGTCAGCAGTTTGTACCAACCATCGGCTGTAGACTTGATTATTTCCGAAATGCCGAAGGAGAGGGAGCCCATGAAATCGTTTCTGGATGTGCGATCCCAGTCCCAAATTTCTATGAGCAACCGGCGATCTTTGTCTTCAGGTTTCAGGTCACTGAAACGAAATGAAAAAGAAATTATCATGGGCAGACACAAAAAAGAACGGCTATGAAAGTTTTCCAAACTATAAATTTCATCAACATTCTACAGTAGGAGATAAAGCATTGAACTGGTTTCTTTGGTTTATGTGATAAATCACAGGCGCCGAGAAAGACGTAACGTTTTAGTCGTTTCATAAATGTATTAGTTTGTCACACGTTTTTTTTATCATTATTCCGAAATTGAATTCGATATTTAGGATGAAATACCACTATTTAAATCTATGGGAGATGATTACCCTTCAGTAGGGTCCTGTAGCGGTTTTAGAAGAACGGAAGATTCGAAAATCATCACTTGGAACGCCAGACCTGGTTCAAAACACCCTCCTGGCCCAAGAGCATCAATTAAGTGTTTTGTGTCTAAATATTGAAGGTATTTATTCGAATAGTTTTAAGTTTCAATTTTGTAAAAACGGCGAGGCAGGGTTTTTTCTACTGAGGTTTTTCCCTGTGCTCTGGTATCATACGACAGAATAGTATGGTACCCTGTTTTGCACCAACCTCAGCTAGGGACTTTTTTGTTTCATGTATTGTATTTTGTTAGCTCTCAATTCAAAAGAATATATATATATTTTGAATAGCCCACTATTTCGATAGATGTCACGTTTGAAGCTGTCATTTTTCGACATTTGACAAGTAGAAACTACGCCATTAATAAAAATGGAACGATACACGCTTCAAGAACGCATTGAAATTATAAAAATTCACTATAAAAATGTTGAAAATTTGGCAGAGACGGACCGCAATAAATGAAATGGTAGAAAAATTCGAGCTGACAAGTTAGTGATGTGAAGAATAAAACCCGTGTAAGTCGCTCAAGAACAGCCGAGAATATTGTTGCTGTAACCGAAAGTGTTGAAGAAAACCCAGGTTTGTACCCCCCTCGCCGTTCTTTGGAATTATTTAAGGCCTGGACAACGTTTACTTTCAAGAAGACGGCGCTACGTGCCACACAAACAACGAAACCATTGATCTTTTGCGGGAAAAGTTTCCGGACCGTGTTATCTCTCGAAGAGGTGATCACAATTAGTCACCGAGATCTTGCGATTTAACACCTTGCAACTTCTTCCTTTGAAGGTCCACGTCAATAGCCCAGTGTCTATTGAAGACCTCAATTGGAATTCGTGAGGCTATCGAGGACATAGGGCAGCCACTTTGCGATTTGGTTATGATAATTTTCAATAAAAGGATATGATAATGTAAGCGTGGTCGTGGTGGTCATTTGCCTGATGTTATTTTCCACTATTACGGAATAGCTTCTTCTTTAAAATGAAAAAAACTTCCGATCATTTGTATTGAAAAATGGCATTTTCCTTTCAATATCAAAACAACACCTCTTATTGGAAAACCCTTTAGAATACAGACACCGTCACAAGTCTTGCCCCTCCCCCTATCAAATCCCCATTTGTGTAATGTATCATGAAAATTTTTCGTGCTTGGAATACCATTTTATCACTTCAATGAAAACAATAGACCAGGCAAAAAGAAGAAGAATATCCAGAGAATGAACTGGCCAGCAATCTCACCAGACATGAATCCAATTGAGCACGTATGGAAGTCCTGCCACATTCTATCAAATATAATGCAGATGAAATAGAGGAACTTATAGATTGTTCACTTGTTGGAAAACCGAGGGCCAAGACTTTCAACGATGTGTGTAAATCATTTATTCAACGAGTTCACTTCTTTTACCCACATAGTTCATCAGTGCCGACAAGCCTGCTGAAAATTGCAGAATGGCCTTGCTGAGTCTCAGCAGGATCATTGATTTCTTAATATTAAAATTCCCGAGAAAATTTCCAGTGTGCTCAAGGTCAGAAAGACCCACCCACATCAACCCTTTCTGACAGCTGAGAGTTGCCCTTATGAATTGTCAGATTTTTTCAAGAGAGGTAAACCCTGTAGCTCGAAAGTGACACAGGCCTATGAGACTTTTTCGACTCAAAAACTCGAAGCTAAATACCCTGAATATGTTGGCTATGTTTATGCAAAGCAACCTGTATAATGTTTCACGTAATTTCCAGTGAGGGTCATCAAAGAGCCATTAAAGAGACGAATAAATTTCATCCAATAATATGTTAATTACTGTACGCCAGATGAGTTATATAGGTTTCCCTAGGGGGCGTACTTTACCATCCAAAATTAAAGTGATGTTCGCTCGTATACTTTATCTTTCCACTGTTTATCGATGGGTCCTATTTCGAATGAAAAATGCATCAGGACATGGGTTTCCCGAAAATTACTTTTCTCGAAAAATACCGTCTGTTCTAGCGTGAAAAGAATTATTTCCAACATTACCAACCGTAGAATTATGTCTGCTATTTTTCGTCACGTCGCCACGGTTCGACCTAGAAGGGAATCCTGAAGATTCAAGGATCAATCACCTACTTCAATCTGGCTCCAATTGAAAGACCAAGATGTATTTGACTCCATTTAACATCAATCAGCGCTAGTGTTATACTCGAAAACTTTAATTTGATGGTTGAACTATTTCAGTTTGTGGAAGCGGATTATTCGTAATTAGACAGTAAAGAATTCGGAAAATTTAGATAGTTTGGGGATGTGAGACTTCAAGAGCTATTTCACAAGAATTCTAGTGTGGTTCGAATGTAAACAGGAATTAGGCTATAGACGATTTAATTTGCAAGTTACAGAGCTGACATTTTCACAGTTTTTGACCACTCGTTTTACTTATATATGTATATCATGTCGCCCAAATGTTTGTAATTTTCGAATTTTGGGTAGAAATTACTATCGAATGATGTTGTTCGATTCACTGATGACGAATACCGGGTCAAATTCAATTCCGTTCGTGGATTTTAGATTCGAAATTTTCAGGAAAGGCTCCGTTCCTAAATGCTACGGTTGAGTTCGTTAGTCAACGAAATCGTATAGGGTGTTCCATAAAATATGATCATTCGAAATTTTCGTTCCTCAATATCTCAGACAGACCCCAACTGATGCGGTCATATGCAATACATATTATAATACATATTATACTCATTAGATTTCATTTTTAAGTTACAGTGCTGACATTTTCACAGTTTTTAACCACTCCTTATACTTAAACGAGTGCTATGTATATCGTTTCGCCCAAATGTCTGTAATTTTCTAATTTTGAGCCGAAAATAGTCTCAAACCATCCGATAACGAATACGTGGTCAAATTCAGTTCTGTTCGTGGGACCCTCCGGTCGTAAGCACGATAACTGGCGAAGGGATTGTCCTTGTTACTTGAGATTTTCAGGGTGAGTTCGGTTCCCAAATGCCGCGGTTGAATATCTCAGACAAAACGAAACCAATCGAAATGAAATTTTTTGATCAAATGCAAGATGCTCATGATAAACGTCATGCAATTTTGTGACCATAGTGTGAACAGAACCGAAGAAAATTCATTTGGAATATTGAAAAGAAAAATCTCCATAACAAGATATCCGATTCGGATGAAATTTATTTTGTGAATGAAGATTGACATACGGAATGATTATGCAGAATATCAGAAATATCACATCATCTGAACCATAAAATTTAGTATTTTTTATTATTGATTTTATACATATTTAATTTTTTTTACAATTCTGATCACGACCTCTTCATCAATAGGTCTAACAGAGTCGTTTGAACCCATCTCCTGCTCAAAATTCATCACAATTGGCAAAACGATAGCACCCTTTGTCCCTTAGATCTTAAGAACAAAAAAACACAAATTTGGAAGATATTATGGCCTCTTCAAACGGGAGGAAATAGAAGACGCAATGCTCATTAACTACGAGTATATCTATAAAACTAAACTGCTGACGAATATTTGGCCTTTGGCAGATTGAATTACCTATCGTAGACTGTTTTTAATAGAGTCGATAACCAATGTCATTCAGCATACCGAAACATTATCCGAGATCATTTCGACCTGGTTTGGAAACGAGCGCATTGATTGGAATTGAAAAATTCATTGCATGCTATGAAATGAGACTATAAATTCATCATTTACATCCCAATAAAAAGTGGATGTAACGTTTAACGAGTTTTTGCTGATGAATACTGTTTTTTTCACTTTGTTTTTCTTTCGTCCTTTACAATGTGTAAAACGTAGTTAGAGAATTTTAGGTAAATTCAAAGCGTTTGCGTGCTTGTTCATTCAGGCATATAGGGTAAAAGCTAAATTGATTGACACCTTAAGTACATGGATACTTAAGTAGGCGAATTCGGTTCCTAATTTTATTGCACTAGGTTATTATTACCGAACTATAGTTGAATGTTGATATTTTGGTATTACCTTCAAATTTTCAATAAATATCGATTGAATATTCGAGGAGACACCAATTTCCTCGAAGTTACATATTTGATAGTCATTATTGACATACTTTGATAGTAATTGACACCCAGTATGATAGTCATTGACATAATTTCATCTCACTCTTGTATCAATTTTGGGTATGATATCAACTTTTTTTTCTCACGCATACAACTTCAATTTACTGCGAATGAGAATACTAGAGAAATAAGAAATTTTAGACAATTGTATTCCATATAAACAACGAAGTAACAACAAGTATTAGTGATCTTCACATATATACCGATGTAATAAAATATTTGTGCTATCTAGGGTTTTTCATTTGTCTCCACATATTTCATAAAAATTTATTTTTATTTGGAGCAAGTTCAATTTCCTCAGGTTATCATTCTGAAAACGCCATCATTAGATATTTGGCGCGAGATTTTGCGGTATTGTCAATAAGTGTATATGTTAGCGTTTCCTCAAGGAAGATTTCGATATGTTTTATAATCGTTAGAAGTTTTCTTCTGTTTGGAAGGTTCCAAGGAATATTCAATTGATGTAAGTAAACCCTTCATTGATTTATATATTGAAGTTGAACCCTATGTCAATCACTGTTCAATGTAATATTATTGACACAGTTACTGCCATATGGTTAACCCTTAATATATAAAATTCATTGAAGGGTTTACTTATATCAATTAAATATTCCTCGGAACCTTCCAAATTGTTGAAAACCTCTAACGAATATGAAACAGAACAAAATCGAAAAATATACACAATTATGTGAATATATGGTACACTAATTGATATTACTACAAACTCTCGCGCTGAATTTCTAATGATGGCGTTTTCATAATGATAACCTGAGGAAATTTAGCTTCTGGGAATTGAGCGTCTGGGAAGTGGGTACATCCTGGACGCTTATTCTTTGAGAAAGTAACATTTTTCGTTCAAGTCCGGAAAGTAGGTACCTACCTATGTATTTCCTGGATTAGGCCGAAAAGAATCACGTCGTAGTTGTCATTGTCAAAATGACGAAATAGCGGCTGACAGTTTATATGAAACTAGTTGTCGAAAGTTTTCATAGTTTTGATCAATTTTCGCAATAAAATATGGAAGAAACAATGTTATGTTGCACGGTTGCTAAAAAAATATTTGCAGTGTTTTTCCCGCATTCCCGCTCTTTCCGCTGTGTAAAATTCACAAACGTAGCATTGAAATTATTGAAACCCATCCAATTTAATATGATTTGGGAAATTCCGAATATAAAAATCTAAGGAAAGAAGGCTAGATGTTGGACAAAATAGGCACCGAATTGAGCTGAAGTGTTATCAAAGCAATTAAAATTGGGTCAGATTGCTTCTTCAAGAACCGCAGTTCGTGAAAAAACTCAATGATTTATTTGAACTTTAATTAAAATTACCATAAACTATTCGTTTCTTAAGTAACTTAAAAAAAGAATAATTTATGATAATTCGAAAAACATAGAGTTCAGTAGTAGGAGAAAAACCTAAATATTGAATGAATTGGCAAACTTTTCACGGACTTCAAATGCCACATTTGGGGCGCTTCTTGGGCATTTTGAATATTTATGAATGCGTTCATCTTCACGTTACCGCTACATTTACCGCTTAGGTGTGAGAAGAAGAAATTCCTGCTTCTCGCAGTACATCTCGTCGTTCCTGCTACCGCTCCCGCAGTACCGCTTTGATGTGGGGATCCTAGTTGCAAAATCTTTCAAGACGTCTCTATGGAATTTTTTTTCCGGGAGAAAATCTACTGAGTTATTTTTACTTTGCTTCTATATTCAAACATTGAAAACAAAGGTATACTTACAAAGTGATTGTTTCGTTCCATTCCGGGTTCAAACAAGCTTTGATTGTTTTCGTTTTCTTTTTGACCCCATCCGAATCTGGAATAAGTTTGAGTTTGACGTATGGATCGCTCAGTCCGTTTGGATCCATTGGAATCAGATTCCGACCCTGTTTCACTGCAAAGAAGAATGAAAATGAGTTATTAAATTCAGATGGTTTCTTATGTTAAAAAGGGAATGATACATGTTGATACGTTAAGGGTAGCCACCGGCCGTATATCGGAAGAAATTCCGATCACAAAATCACCCCAGAAAAAATTACTAAAAATATTTCCGAGTTTGTATTTCTCCACAAGTGGGCGCAATCTATCAAAATATAATTGCTTTTTTTCCGAAATATGTATTCTCCAACTAACAATTATTCAATTTAACAGGTTCTGTTTTAGTTAGTTTTCTATATTTTCAATTCATATAACTTTATTATCAGGGGTTGAAAATAACAACCTCTTGAGATTTTCGAAAATTGTGTTCGTGTGATAGATTTCCGAAAAATGAAATTCTCCTATGGTTTCCTATTCAATTCTGGAGGAAAAAGTCTCCTGCAAAATACTTTTCTCGGAAAAAATAAAAACTTAAGCAGTATGATCAATTTTTCAAAAGAAATTTTTTCCCTTGAACATTTCTGCACGCCTGTGAAGAAGATACAAAGACCTTACCAAAAAAGTATTATATGACCTACCATATTCAAAAAAATTAGAGGGTTGATAGGGATTGCACAGGATGCAACATTGCAACATTGCAACAAAAATCCTTCAAAAAGACAATGAAATTTGGTAAACGTGAAACGAAAATTGACCTGTTTGTTATAAAGAATTTTTCTTCTGAGAAAATGAATTTGTTCCATAATTTTGACGCGCACTGTATAGAAACAGAAGTTGTTTGATAAGAACAGTTGTTTCTAATTTGATTATTCTTTAAAATTGTTAGTTGGGGATATTTCGTGAAGAATGCTATAAATGTAGATAAATACGAACTATAAAATATTTTTTATCATTTTCGGGCCGATTTTGCGATAAGAATTTTTTCCGGAAGTTAAAAGATAAGCGGTTTCCGAGATAAACGAACGAATAATTTCCTATATCAAGACACGAGAAGAATTAGGCAACCTTGCAGAAAGGACTGGTTGAAAAATTCCAATGAATATGACAATGTGGACCTTCATTAAAAATTCTCCTCTGCCGTAAACAACTGTTTTATTCATCAAGTTGTATTTTCTTTTGATGAATTTTTAATTAATGTTTGCTTTCAGAGACCGTCGAGCGAATCTAATTTATTTACGGTCCTATAATTCACGGTTTCGCCTCTTCGACGCGAGATTTCACAAAAGTTTTTCTTTGATGATTTCGTTTATTCATGAAATTACACTTCAAAGAACTTTAACAACTAGAGTGAGGCTTTTACACCATTGCCAATATTTCAATGAGCAGCAATGCTATGAAATCGATCAGGTGTGGAATAATAACCGGAAATTTCATGCAAAAATCGCGGAATGCTTTTGATGCGATTATTGGAGAATGAGTTGAATCCATTAATGAAATAGAGCTGAAAATAAACGGTCTGTGAATGAGTTAATACGACAAGTAAAACGTTGAATATTTGAGACATAAGTTCGTTTATTATTGATATATGGTTGAACGAAAGTATTTTGATTATTAATTAGAGATCTCTGAACTGCTTTTTCGGTGTGTGTAAATTCGATTATCGATATTTTTCTGTTATGTTGATACACCTATGTTTATCATATGTTGGCATTTTCAGCCCATTTAGTTTAGTAGTTTATTTAGTCATGTTTTTGTGTGTTCTTCTAGTTCTGACTTTTAATAGGTATTTAATCAACTAGGTTATTAAAAACAGCGACTAATGGTCAAGATATTTAGTTAATGCTTGAGCGGAGCGAACGCGTTTATAGTTCGAGACCATTAGTCGCTTGATTAATAACCGAGTTGATTACAAGATTTTTCCGACGATCTTGAATTCTTGATTGAAATACAATCTCATTTTGCACAAGACATACATTTGACATTTTGGAATTTTTATGTTTCTATGTTCCAGTAGAATTCTGACATTTCTCGTAGTGTTTCTGAATACTTTGTGTACGGTTACCATGAGGTTTGCACATTAAAATATAGCAGAAATTGAGCATTAAAATGGGTCATTAATGATCAATTTCGTACACATTAAAATAACTTTTTATTTCGAGGAAATTAATCAACGGATCTTCATTCAATTTTGAATTACAAATGGGGTGACTCGAGGTAATTGAAACATTGACAAAGGCATTCGGCGACTCCATTTCTCAGAAAAGTATTGAGAACGCTTCTGATGAAAGGCCGAGAAGTCGTTGATGATGATGTCCGTCTTGGAGATGTAATCACGTCAACAAGAGAAGAAGACATCGAAACAGTGAAAAAAATTTGGAGCCTGTGAATTTTCACATTTCCAACTCTGAATGGACAAATGAAAGGAAAGCGTTTTTACACAGTTCATGGGATGAATTCAGAATAGCAGAACGAGCTGATGGTGAAACGGAAAAGCGCACATTAAATCTGAGAGGGATTACTTTGAAGAAAACAAAACGTATATGAATGAACAAATTGAGACTATTCGAAAATATTCAAAATTCACCTTTTCTTTATTAAAAATTAATTTCGTAAGATAATCATATTCGAAAAATAATTCATGAAGGGAACGATAGATTATTTTGTAAATTCTCATCTTTATAATGAAACTACACTCACCGGCAAAATAATCGATCCACTCAAAAAAAATATGAAGTTTGTTAATTCATAAATATGTTTTTTCAAGTCCGAATCAATTGAAAAATGTAGGTATGTTCATTCTTAAGCAGTCACCAGTTTTGAATTTCACTAAGACTCGGCGTACGTCTTTTTATACAGGCTGAAACAAAATCGGTTTTTTAACCTAACTTTGAACCACCCTCGGTGTGATTACTTATTTCACCAACAAAACACGTCTTCTTTTGACAATTTAATTCTTCATTTATAACAATAGTTCAATTTTTGTTGAAAATACAAGGTTTTCAGAGCAACATTAAACTCCACAATTTGTCTAAGGCTATGAATGTATTTTCACAGATTTAACCTCAAATCCGAACGTTATGAAAATAAAGTGAAAACATAATACAAGAGAAGTTTTAACGCGACATGTTGTTGCGTAAGCACCGCTTATTAGAAACGATTTCGTGCTAATGCTTTATAATGCCCGTCCGCATATACCGCTCGTCGCTAGGATTGCCAGGGAGTATTAAACTGAAGTTGATATCCAAGAATTCATCTGGCCTGCTCTAAGAACAGATTTGAACCCAATTGGGCATGTTTGGATGCTCTTGGGAGAAAAATTCGATCTCGCGACCAAATCCAGAAAACTTGCAGCAGCTCAGTGATGCTCTTATTGATTCAAAATCTTAATGAGGACATGCCTAGACGAATCGCACCTATTATATGCGTCTGGGCGGAACACAAGTTATGTTTCGACTTATTATTCAGTTTATTTTCATTAGGTCAGGATTTAATGTTGAATTTGTTGAAGTACTGTTGTAGCCCTAACGAAATTTAGTGTTTCACTGAACCCTTGTATATTTAACAAAAATTGAGCTATTGTTATGAATGGAGCATTAAATTGTTAAGAGACGATCTGTCTTGATGGTGAAATAAGAAATCACACGGTGAAATAACTGGAACATACCAGGGGTGGTTTTAAAGTTAGGGTGGAAAAACAGATTTTGTTTCACTCTGTATGAAATGACGTACGCCGAGTCTTCTTGCGATTAAAAACCGGTGATTGATAGAGGATGAACATGCCAACAATTGAAAAAAGATTCAATCCATATGGACTTGAAATAACATATTTATGAAACAACAAACTTCATCGATTTTTTGAGTGGATCGATTATTTTGCCGGTGAGTGTACCTATACTATATCACGCTGTTCCCTAGGAATAAGAGAGCAAAAAGTTGAAAACTGAAATAGGAATGGAACATATTGAACCTTCGATCTCTTTTGAATAAATAGAAATGTACAGACGACGAGGACAGTGACTGGATTTCATTGGAGGAAGTTTTCCGCATCGCGTTCGTTCAATGCCCATTTTGGTATTCAGATGTTCGTGATATTGGATTTCTTAGACTGTTTTGGTTATCTTCTTTTCGAATAATCATTTTATGTTCCCCGGATTTGGGGAATCAGTTGCGACGAAATAGGACAGAGATCTTGGAGGATAAGAGATTTAGTAAATAGAATGTCGACTTCTTCTACGCAGCTGCCAGAAAAATGGGTTCCAATTCTATTTGGCTGGATTTTGACCTAGAATTTTCTATATGCTGTAGTCAAATGTATTTCATTACTTTATTGTATAGAAAAATTTGTATTTTTTATTGAAATCAATTAACTCATTGCATAGGCTGGAAATCATTCGGAATAAAGCACGAAAACTGTATTTATTCAGTAAATATAAGTTTGTCACACGTTTTTCATCATTATTCCGAAATTAAATACGAGATTCAAGATGAAATACCACTATTTAAATCTATGGGAGATGATAACCCCTCAGTAGGTTCCTGTAGCGGTCTTAGAAGAACAGGAGATTAGAAAAATCATCGTCTGGTGTTCCTGACCTGGTTTAAAACACGGTCCTGGCCCAAGAGCAAGAATTGAGTATTTTGTATCTGAATATTGAAGGTATTTATTCGAATAGGGTATTTTATGTTTCAATTTTGTAAAAGCGGCGAGGTAGGGTTTTTTCTACTAAGGTTTTTCCCTGTGCTCTGGTATCATACGCCAGAATAGTATGGTACCCCGTTTTGCACCAACCTAAACTAGGAACTTTTTTGTTTCATGTATTGTATTTTGTTAGCTCTCAATTCAAAGGAATATACAGTAAATGAGTTCTGTTCAGAAAAAGTGGTCAGTTTATCCTATCGCTATAATAGAAGCTTTATTGCAATCAGAAGGAATTTCATATGCCTATGCAGTTTTTGGTAAGTTGATTTCGGCTTTCATGTTTCAGTTAGATCAGGCCTAATATTATCTTAGATCTTGAATGCTGTTCTCATATTGTATTTATTTTCGATTCTCTTAATATTTTATTCTTTTTTGTTTGAAGTATATCACTTTTTTAGTTCAGTCACTTGCACTAATTCGATTCAAAACCTTTTTCATACAAATATTCTAGCTGTTTTTTTATAGTTGCGTCAATATTTCATAATAATTGTATACCTATCATATTGACAATCAACAATACTTGACAAGTAGTATGTTTGCTCATGATCGGCTATCTGCTGATCGTATTTTATACATAATTATATACAGTACTTGGTTAATGACTCCTACAAAATGAAAATTGTGAGAAAGATCTTGAAGAAACTCTCGACGGTCAAATGGAAAAATTTCGAAGCATCAAGAATTTCCATAAATGTGAATGTAAAAGTGAATGTCAATGAAAAATCCGGTTGAATTAATCTTTGAAAATTAAAAACTGTTCAAAATCGAATAATTAAAAAAATAATTGGATACGTCGGCATCGTTTTGATGCTGATACGTGAGTTTATAAACAGATTAAGCGATCATCTTCATATTTCCATATAATGAAAGGAAAACAGGATCTAATTATTCTTCGATCTTTTCATTATCCTCTAATAATGCCTTCGTCTTCACGAACATTGGAATTATTGGAGATAATTGCAGGATAATCTGTGTTCGGTTTACTAACAAAGAGGGAAGATTTTTTGTATAATCTTAAGGAAAATGTCCTATAAGCATGGCTCTGCAAACCTATATTTAGAAAAAAACTCAGAATTTGATCGCGTTTGAAAAATATCCTTCAATAGAGAAATCACTTCACGATTATCTCCAGAAGAAGTGAATGGGATACATCATTGCTATGTTTAAACACCTTTATGTTCAAATATTTCCAGATTATTAATATAACACAACATATTACGTGACATTATTTACCTGAAAATAGAATTCAATTAAGCACTAATCTTTTTCAGTATTCCTGGATGAGGTTTTTCAATTTCAGTGGAATCCACCTAATTGGAAATGTGTGGACATAATCCGACGGATAATCTATGTTTTGTTGATATAAAAATTTTGCTGGGAGATTGAATTTTGAAACGAGAAAAGCACTGACACGCAGTCAGGTGCCCTAGAGCGTTCTCTGTTGGGAAATTACAATTCGAGAGTAGATTTTCTGAGTATGAGCCTTTCCAGTATATTAAAATATAGGTTTTTTTCTGTGACGGGAAAAAAATGTGACATTTTATGTCTCTTGACAGGTCACAAAGTATGACTTTTTACGAAATTCCTTTTTTCCCTGTCAAAAAAATGATTCTCTATGTAGCCGGGAAAAAAGTACTCACTTTTTTCCCGGGGAAAAAAGTAATTTCGTAGACAGTTATATTTATTTCACTATTAAATGGTCGTTCTTCCTGTTACAGAAAAAAATAGTGTATTATACACGGGAAAAATATTAGATTTTAGCTCTCGGCTTTTTGTCTCCCTCCGCTACGCGTCGGGAGACAACACAACCTCGAGCTAAAATCTGATACTTTTTTCCCTTGTATATAATAAATAAATGTAGTAGCATAGAGAGAAGTGTGAAATACCTTTTGGATTTTTCACTTAAAATTTCAATTAGTTAGTTTTTAATTCAATATTGAACTTGCGTTCAATATTTGTATTTGAATGCAAAATCTTAGTACAATCGAAATTATATTCTGGAAATTATTCAAAAAATGAAATATGTACAAAATCAATGATTGAAAAAATTAAATTCTATGTTTCTGATGATGCGATCCTCTTGAAATTTTGCATAAACATCATTCGGGACCATCAATCTTTATTCACAAAATAAATTTCACTCGAATCGGATATCGATTTATGAAAATATTGAGATTCTTCCTTTCAATATTCCAATTGAATTTTCTATAGTTCTGTTAACACTATGGCCTCAAAATTTAGCAAGAGTTTTTATTATGGGCATCTTGCGTATCGTATTCAACGCGTATAAGCACATATCGAAACATAATTAAAGTTAAGCCAAAATTTCATACTTTAGAGAAAGTTCCTGCAATTCCAACTCTCTGTGACAATATTAATTTTTGTTCATTATTGAGAAAACGATCATTCAAAGATGAATATCCTGAAAGCTATTCGTTTTATTCTATCCATTCATGAATTCAACTTTCCTGTTCAAATCTCTGAAATTTCTTTATATAGAAGAGTTCATGAATTAATTGAAAGATACCAATAGTTTTCAGGAAATATCGCTCTAGATTCTGACTTCACGTCAAGTCTCTCGTCAATTTTAATTAAAAAATAATCATAGATATCTGTTTTACCCATTTAACTCTAATGTAAAGAAGGAAAGAATCACATTAAGTAATTAGTATTACATAACATCATTAATTGAAATAACACATTTTCAGTACACCAGCTAGATTTCTAATTTAATTAGTGTTTCTATTTGAGAGTAGGATCTCGATAAGCAAAATTCATTAAATTTGTTTCATATTATTAATTCCCAAATTAGAAAAAAATGTTTTCATAGTAGTTGATACTAACGCTTTGTATTCCTTCTATTTTGATCCTATTCGCAGAAGTAGGAAAAATTCACTTTCGCCTAACTTTTCCACTTATTTTTATCATAAACTCCATTCAGCTAAACAATTTCTCATAGTGGTAGCGCTTTCAGCATTTGTTATTTCAACGAGTTTTCCATCTCCAACTGCAATAAACTAAGTCAGATTTATTGTAAAGTTACGATATAAATCAGAGCTTCAAGCGTTGAATGCGAGTGTTGTTATTTCAGAGGCTTTCAAGCCAGCGTCGTTTAGAGGGCAAACTTTGTTTAGAAGATTTTTCTGATATGATGGCAACGTTTAAAACCTATGATGAATAGCCTTGACGTGCCACTACACAGAGGTATATTTCACTGAAAATATAATAATATAGTTTCTTCGATGTTTCGACTCAAAACAGAAAATCAATTTGTTCTCAATGTGTTTACTATGTTTCATATGTTATGATCGAAAAGATGTTTGGTAACGAGATTCAGTAATGGAGCTCTGAAATTTTGTACCTTTGACTTTTTGAATTATCTGTTCTGCCAATTCTTGACGTGAGCTGCAACTCAAATAAACATCGAGAAATAATGCTTCCTTCGATTTAGAACGAAAGGAGTGTTTAATCACTCATCAGGCCCGTAACGTGAAGAAATCACCATCCGAATCATTCCAGTTTTTAACTTATTTTTTCGATCATTTGAATCCACCGGGTATTACATAATAGTATGTCACAACTTAAGGGGATGAATCTATGTATAATTTCAAGAAAAAATCCATATAAACATGGATCCACGAAAGCTTCTTTACGGAGCTACAGGGTGTTGAAATTTCCAAAAAATTGGTCTTTCCTTCATGACACCTGCAGTTTTTGATATATTCAGTCCAAATTAGGAATGCGAGCTATTTTCAACAGTCTCCATCATTGCACGCCCTGAATCTCAAATATAATCTACAGGGATTTTTCTTTTTCGGAGCCATGTCTCCCTTTTCCCTCTCAAACTTTTTTGCGGTACGCCACTGATCAGCGTAAAATCAATTTAAAATTTTTTTTGACTCTTGTAATTTTTTCGTTTCTCTAACCGTTTTCCAATAAAAAATGATTGAACAATTGTTTTTTTATTTAGCGAATAACATTTTTTTTATTTAGCTAATAACATACAATCGTTCGATAATTTTTCACTCGATAACGGTTAGAGATACAAAAAAATTAAAAGAGTCATGAAAGTTTTTAAATTGAACGAAGATATCAAGAATTGATTTTACGCTGATCAGTGGCGTACTGCAGAAAAGTTTGAGAGGGAAAAAGGAGATATGGCTCCGGAAAAGAAAACACCCTGTAGATTCTAGTTGAGATTCAGGACGTGTAATGATGAAGGCTGTTGAAAATAGCTCATATTCCAAATTTGGACTGAATATCTCAAAAACCGCATGAGTTATGAAAAAAACAATATTTTTTGGAAATTTTAACACTCTGTAGCTCCGTAACGAAGCTTTCACGGACCCATGTTCATAAAAACTTTTTTTCTTAAAAGTACATGTAGATTCGCCCCCTCAAGTTGTGTTATACTATTATGTAAAACCCTGTATAATTCGATATTCGAAACCTCTACAAACTTTTAAAAATTACATTCAGTTATTCAAAAGTCTTATGTTCGAATAATTATGCTAAAATGGATTGTACCTCCAAAGACCATTGAATTTTCCGCATCAAAGCTGTATCAACATGAGAATACGAATTCAAACTTTTTCCTTGCCATGTTCTATCTCGAGTTTCAATGAAAAAATGATTTTTCCACTCCGTTGCCCTAACACAGCGTTCTCCATGCGTGTTCCGTATCCTTAGCATGAAAATGTGAAAGATACGCTGGATAACATACATATATGTATATATGAATAATGCGCCCCCCAAGGCATCAAACAAATGAAAATTTCAGTCACGCACCCAAGGAATGTGGGTGTTGTGCTTTTTTTGCTTTTATTGAAAAATTCTCATAATTTTGAATATATTTGGCGTTCTTGGAAAATCCTCTAACATTGGCATTCGCGATTCAATATTATGACGAGGAACCCGGAAAAAGTTTTTATTTATGAGGCACTCCGGTGGTTTGCATAGCGGCTTTGAGGGAAAACACGTCCAAAATCAATATTTTTCAGGTGAATGAGCAGAATCAAAGCCTCAGAAGGTGCTGCGAATATAAAAACTTATTCAGGTTTTTCTTCTGGCAATTCGCTGTCTTTGAAGTTGCTCAGCATTTATTCATCGTTCTCTTCTATTGGTGTGAACAGTCAGTTGAAGCCAATAAACTGAATGAGAAAAGATTACCTGTTACACTCGATTTATTCGAGTTCTCCAATTATTGATGATTTATTTGGGCTATTTCCATCATATTCACTACTTCTGTTCAAAATTTCTGCCAAAATTTGCCAGCCGTCGCGTCGACAGGATACTTTCATAATAACAAAAAAAAAACTGAGACATAGTATATTGAAGGAAGCTGCTTTTATGTCAATAACCGAAAAAACCGTATCAAAAACATCTGGGCTCCAATAATAAGATCCAACACAGATAAAGATAAAATGAATTTTTATCTACGACTATTGTAAAATCCGTCCATTGTACGTCTCTGTGCTCAGCCATAATAATACCCATTAATCACAAGGTGATAATGAGATATTAATCACTGCTGTCAGATGCTTCATAGATACAGCTTTGATATAATATTCCTTAAATTTGTATTTCTTCAGTATTCTAAAGTATGTAGTCCAACTAACAAATATGGGTACACCTTGTCAATCGAGGGCCAAATCTACTTTTATTATATCAATTAAAGCTTCTTCTATTACAAAATATTCAATGACCAGTTCTTCAAAAATTTCTCTTGTGTCAACTTGACTTTTTCCACGCTTGTCGGCCTTGCCGCGGTCACAAAATGTTAAAATCTTCAAGAAATATATTCAGTAGTCGTGGATACAGTATAGATATAGATGCTACTCGCGTATAATGGCCGTTATTCACTCGGTGATTTGGGCCACTCGCCTAGTGATTAATAGCATAGTATAGTATATTTCCAGCATAATGTAATTACAGTATACAGAATTTAATTCAAACAGTTAAGATTGAAGAATTCGTCACAAAATAAAAAATATTCAAAATATACGGACATACAAATAAAAAAATAGCTATCATTATACGCATAATATACTATTTTTCTGTGACGGGAAAAAAATGTGACATTTTATATCTCTTGACAGGTCACAAAGTATGACTTTTTACGAAATTACTTTTTTCCCTGTCAAAAAAATGATTCTCTATGTAGCCGGGAAAAAAGTACTCACTTTTTTCCCGGGGCAAAAAAGTAATTTCGTGGACAGTTATATTTCTTTCACGATTAAATGGTCGTTTTTCCTCTCACAGAAAAAAATAGTGTATTATACACGGGAAAAATATTAGATTTTAGCTCTCGGCTTTTTGTCTCCCTCCGCTTCGCGTCGGGAGACAACGCAACCTCGAGCTAAAATCTAATACTTTTTTCCCTTGTATAATAAATAACTATTTTACAACAGAATGAATCCAAAATAGACCAAAGTCATCTATTGTTTTCTGAAAACTGTCAAAAATGTCAAGAAAACGTTCGAACGACTAGGTGTTTTTTGTGAAGGTTTACAAAGGCCAAAGAGAAAAAAACTTCACGAAAGGTTTCAGAGAACATCAGCCATATATTGGAATACCTAATTTTCGAAAAACGGAGCATTTATGGACGTAAGTTATAAGCATAATATATTTTTTTTTATGCAGAATCACGTCCTGTAGTTTTTTCGCACTCATTCACTAATACCCTGTATAAATACCAAATAATGATTGGTTTGAAAGCAGAAAGCACATTACAACCTAAAATTATCTTGAGTCGTTATTTTCGTATCAAATTTCGCCCTATTCCGAAACAATTCCTTCTAGTATCTCGATCGTCTCAAATTCGGCAGCTAATTGCGAAACCATTAGTCCCCTGATTGAAACGTTTTGCCAGTTTTCCGTCCCAATAACAAACTGATCTAATTTATTTATCGAATTCGGCCTTCGTTTTCTCCTCGGCTCGGATTTCTCGATCCAGCTAGTTCCATTATTCCTCCTCTACTTCATTTGCCTTTTTACGGTCGGATATAACATGTTCCGTGTATCGAACGGACTTTTTTTACGACTCCGGAATTTATATCCCGCGATATTGCAACTGTTTTATCTAAATAGTCCGGGAAGTATGTTGAGAGGGTATTGCAAGAACTCAAATACTTGCGAAAGATTTATGATCGAACGAGCGATAAGTGTATGAAAACTTTTATGATTTTTATCGTCTGCTCACATGTAAACTTATTTTGTTGAACTTATTTTCTTGGGTGGTAGTGACTGATTTGGTCTTAACTAAAATTGTATTGCATTTGAAAGTCAGCTAGTTCAAGTTTGTGTACCTCTCTAGGACTTCTAGGAAAATGAGAAATCTGGCGCCTTCGCAAAATGAAAAAAAAACATTGGCCTAGGGGCGGCACGATTTTAGGGACGGTTAATTTTCGGCGAATAAAAATTTTTTTTCAACTCCTTTACGACAATGTAGAAATAGCCATCTTCGAAAACTACAACTCGCTGGTCGGCGAGATATGAAGCTTGCAACAACATGAACCAAAAATGGAAAGAAGTTGTCGCAGCTTTGAGTGAAATTGATGAAAGGGACAGGTCTAAGACTGGGAGCGAAGCAAGAGGATTGAAAATCAAGTTAACATAATATCTTGAAACCGCAATATTGTTCGATGTATGGACTCCAATTTTGAAAAGATTTGATAAAGTGAGCGAATACAATACAGAAAGTTGATATTGGTATAGATGAAGTAGATTTGTATTATGAGTCATTAGTTGATTATATCGTCGAATTAAGAGATCAATTTGATCGATTTGCGGAGATCAATTCTGGATTTGAGAAATATCGAAGCAAAGAAAGAAGAGTCACAACAAGAAATGTTCCTGCTGATGAACTAGAGTGGAATATACTGTTTTGAGTGCGAGGAAAAACTTTAGAGTAGGGGTGTATTTCGTTTGAATTGACTATCTAAACTAGAGAATTGAATAAACGTAAAAATTGCTTCATGGATTTTGCTGCGAAGTTCTTAAAATTGTAATCAATTAGTTCTGAAGAATAAGGATTAGCGGTTACTCTCATCTCTAGTTTTCCTGAAGATTTAGGTGAAAAACTTCACGATGAATATTTTGCACTTCAAATCCTACTTAGCTCAGTTAGAACAACCTTCAAAAACTCTACACGAGATGAGTTCCTTCATCAGAAGTGATACAAGCTTAGTGCAAGTGTTTCCTCATATCCATATTACAATTAGAATGATAGAAAATTGTCTTTATCAACTTCAGCGAAAATCGCGTATTCAAAAAATTTCAATTTTTTAAATTCTCCTTAATCAGAAGGACGGCAAATTGTTTTTGGCCTAGGTGAGGAAAAGAGTTTAAACCGGCCCTGCTTACCAGACAAGTACCCTCATCAGAGACAAGAACTTGTCTCTGCCCTCATGTTGGGTATCATCCACACAAATCAGGGTTATAGACAGATGCACTCTTTGCTGGATTAACACAACATGCCAAAGGCAAGCAAACCCTGATTGCACCCTAAAAAGCTTTCACGTCATCAAAAAACAAGTTGAGTCTGCTTTCTGGGCTTTTCACTAGTCATTGTATCGTGAGATATTACTTACACAAGATCGGTAAGAACAACTTATAGATCTAAAGGATATGCGGATCGGCCACAGAAATCGCATATTATAGAAATATGGATACGGCACTCGTACGTATATTTGGTTTTAGACAGCATATCATAATGATCGACCTCATTAAGTGTCAGTTGCAGGAACGTCCATTAAAATTTAAAGGTCCATTAAACTCTTAATCCTCCATTATTACAAGGAACTAATGGAGGATTAAGGGTTTAATGGACCTTTAAATTTTAATGGACGTTCCTGCAACTGAGCATAAGTGTCAATACTTGATTGAAATACATTCGTATTTTGCATGAAAGATACATTTGACATGATATAAATTTCCATGTTTCAGTAGAGTTGTAGCATTATCGTATTGCTTTCAAATACTTTGTGTTCGGTTGCTCATGATAATGCACATTAAAAGTTATTTTCCGTCAATCTCAAAATAAAATGTGATTTCAATGTGTACAAAATTGATGATCATAAATGACCCATTTTAATGCTCAAGTTATGATATTTAAAATGTGCAATCGTCTTGGCAACCGTTCACAAAGTATTCAGAGAAGCACTACGAGAAATGTCAAAACTCTACTGGAGCATAGATACATATAGAAATTTTATTATGTCAAATGTAAGTCTTGTGCAAAATAAAAATGTATTCAAATCGAGAATTTATATATAATTCATATTGAAATCGGAAAAATCTTGTAATCAACTCGGTTATTAATCGAGCGCTGTTTCTAATAACCTAGTTGATTAAATAACTATTTCCGCCGCAATCGAAATAAAAAGTGATTTTAATGTGTACGAAATTGAGCATTAATGATCCATTTTAATTCTCAATTTTTTTAGCCATTTTAATGTGCAATCCTCATGGCAACCGTACACAAACTATTCAGAAGCACTACGAGAAATGTCAAAACTCTACTGGAACATAGATAAATAGAAATTCCATTTTGTCAAATGTATGTCTTGAGCAAAATGAAAATTTATTTCAATCAAGAATTTATACACTATTCATGTTGAGATCGTCGGAAAAATCTTGTAATCAACACGGTTATTAATCTAGCGACTAATGGTCTCGAACTATTAACGCGTTCGCTCCGCTCACGCATTAAAATATCTTGACCATTAGTCGCTGCCTTTAATAACCTAGTTGATTAAATAACTATTAATCAACTAGGTTATTAAAGACTTATGGTTGAAATATAGTTGATAGTTTGAGATCATTAGTCGATCGATTAACAACCGAGTTGATTATAAGATTTTTCCGACGATCGCAATATGAATTGTGTATGAATTGTTGACTAATCTCATATTTAAATTTAAATAAAAATATCGCATGATTCAGTCGAACCCACTGTTTTTCAGGAAAAGAAATGAACTATCTTTGTAGACCTTTGGAGGCCTCGAAGTTAAATTATCCCAATACCAAAAAACTTGCAGGAGCTCCAAATTTTCGTCGTTTTCTTTTCAGACTTTGATGATCCTATTAAAATACTATGATGTAATTTTGGTATATCCAGTATAATATAATCATCAAGGAACGAATATCCTTCGTGAAATTCATAAGATAAAGCGAAAGCTATAGTGCCTTGATGGGCTCTTTCTCGTCCTTGATATAGGACTACATAGCAAAATTAACATAAAATTAGGTATATTAGGTATATCTTCCAAAATTTGAATACGATCAGAAGTTCCGAGTTGGTCCGAATAATTACGGAATAGCGGAAGCTCCAGAAAAGTAAGGAATGCTTAGTGCGGTTAAAATATAATACAGGAGAATAAATTAGCTGCAGCAGGTTTCACATCTTCTACTTCATCGCGGTGAAACGAAAAAGCTTGAACAAGCCTGGGGCAGCTTCAGGGAAGCTCAGAAAGAAATTAACTTTTTAATTGGAATGGACGAAAAACAAACAAAAAGATTTTTGAATTCAGCATTTACGCTGAAGGATATGTACTTTTTTTGTGGATCCTGGAAGTGAAACACAGTTGAGCACGATGAACTCGTTTCTCAACTAAAATGGTTATAATTAATGAACAAACCCTCTTCAGTTCAACTTTGAGAATTTTTTAGGATAGTTGATATCTTATTGAAATATTATTTAGGCTATTTCTATCATATTCACTTCTTCTGTTCGGCCAGCATCCGCCAGCTGTCAGGAAAACTCTCTAGAATCTTAACTTTTAGAAAAGCAACTTTATTTAGTCTTTGAATATGTTTTTTTTATAGTTGTCAGAAAACAATAAAAGGTGATTTGATATATTTTTCATTTATTCAGTTGTCAAAAAATTTATTTTTTAGTCTGGATCTTCTTATTTGAGTACATTCGTTTTTGATATCAACAGAAAGTTGACTGATGAGGGTTTCAGTTATTGGCATAAAAGCTGCACACTTTAATTTTCTACGTCCCAGTCCCTCTTTTTTGGATATTACTCGTATGTAAGATTTACCCCATGAAATCCAATGGTATTCATTCGAAGCTTGTTGAACCAGCTTCGACTTATCAGTATGTCAAAGTTGAGCTAGTTTTTTTTATGTTCTTTGATTTGAATATGACGTTTAGTTTTTCCAATATAGGCTCTCCCGCATATAGTCCGTTCACGAAAGGTTGAGCCGTCGGTTGGCCATGACAATTTGACAAATTCCACTATGTATATTAAAATTTAAGGTTCTGTTTTTTATTTTCTTGTCAGATTGATACGCAATGTTGTCTATATAACATAGAGTTCTCTGATAACTCGTAAGCTCATCGGATGAGGCCGGATACATTCGGGAACGTTGACTTTATTTTACGTTATGACAGTAAATACTGCCAACTTCAGATAAATAAACAAACGCCTACTATGCGCTCAAACTTTCGTGAACGGACTATAGTAGACGCTTGTTTATTTATCTGAAATTGGCAGTATTTACTGTCATAACGTAAAATAAAGTCAACGTTGCCGAATGTATCCGGCTTCGTCCAACGAGCTTGCGACTTATCAGAGAACTCATGCAATATTGACAACATTGCGTATCAATCTGACAAGAAAATAAACAACATAACCTAAAATTTTCATATACACAGTGGAATATGCCAAATTTTTATGGCCAACCGACGGCTCAAACTTTCGTGAACGAACTATACATAAGGTATTTCATATATGCAATTTTTAGTCAGATGTTTTTCATTTTAATGTTTTACTTTTATGAAATTAGCCCTGATAGCATCTTAAGTCTTGAATACTGTTCTCACATTGTACTTATTTCCAATTCCTTCAGGTACACCAGCATTCAATATTTCAATATAGCAGAAAAGAAAACCAAAGGGAAGTGAAATATAATATAAATATCATCTCTGCGACACAAAGTACAGCCACATTTGAAATTTGTCTGGAAATTGCCTCGATATTCGAAAAAATCCGCTCTTTCACCAAAAGGTTCTATCAAATCCGGTCTGGTTTTCCGAATGATGATCTTTCAGAACCTCAGTTCAAGGAACTATCCACAGACCAATAATATTGGGTAATCATTTTCCATGAACTTAAACTACGGTATTTCGCCCTATTAATTGAATTTGGTTTCGTAATAATGATGAAAAACTTATGGCTAAATGAAACGAGGAATCAAAACAGATATACTCTTCATCGAATGAAACAAAAATCATAAAAGGAAAGAGGCACACTGGCGAAATAAAATCTTCGATACGCCAATGTGATCTATCGCAAATCCCCAGCCAATAAAACGATATATGACGGCACTGTGCATGAGAGATCAATTCGGGGGATGAATTCTTCATCAAATGAGACAGTCGAATAAATTGGACGCGTTTCGCTGACTTCCCAATTGGACACATAAATAGGGATTTTATTAAGTTAAAATGGAAATATCGACAGGGCCGATCGAACAGTAAAATGAGTTCATCTCAGTATATGGGCCGTCGGTATCAGAGTCCATGCTATTGAGATGTAAAAATAGGGCAGAAAGAATATGCTGCTACGCCTTTGAGAATACAACGGGTTTCAGGTATAGAGATAGAATAGAATAGTGTTGCCATCATTGAAATAAACATGGTATCAAATCCGCCATATTACTAAGACCTTTACGTCAAATTTGACATTCGTTGACTTTTTTGTGAGAATTGTGATTTTTGCTGCTTAACAAACAATTATGAAATGGTATCGTGTGCTGTAAGGCTTTGTTCAATCAGGGAAAAGACAGGCAAGAAGAAAATTACAGGAATAACATTTCACTGGCAAGGATGAGTACTGAACAGATTCGCATTCGAAATTTTTGCATGTCTTCCTTGATAATCTTTTCAAGTTTTTATATGTGTATATTATCGTCTCAAGAAAAATTGTTTATTTGATATTCAATTCAGCTCATTTCAACAGGTTTCCTTGAGACCCAACACGTCGTATTTCTTGTATAAATCAGATTATCTGATTAAAAGTTGATTTAATTAGACCCTGAATTTGCGTTTATTTCTTTTATAGAGAAAATTGAAAACAAGATTTTTTTTAAATGGCTGTAGAGCATTCATTAAGTTCATCGTACACTGCTTCTTCAATCTGAACATTTTTACAAACTGGGTGTCCGGCCTTAAAGAGGTCCAGAATTGCAATTTTCATGTAAGCTTATGAAAAGTTACAGATTGGCTTACAGATAAAAGCAGAATACCACCATTAGTGGCCGAAACGGTAGCAAGTTTGCTTTTCATGCTCGAGGTCGCGGGTAGGAATCTCGCCATAGAACGAAATTTTTTCGAGTTTGTTAAGCTATTTTACTTTCATCTGTGTTATATTTACAGTGATTATATGGAGGGAGTTCTTTTTTCCATTCGCAGAGGGTAGTTATAGAGATAGAAGAATGCCTTGGGCGAGAAACTTCTAAGAGTGAGGTACTAGCCACATTGGAGCCTTCACAGACATTGGATTTCATCAGATCTCTGGAACTGGAACTGGAAGGCGAGCTGTCAAGGGTGTGGTCAGAGCAGCTCTGTAAGGGGGCACAAAAGACCTTGAGGTCGCAGTGAACTGTAACCCGTTCTTAATTTAACTAACTAACTAACTAGAGATAGAGATAGCTCACATTGAAATGACTGACTAAAATCACTACGAAATTTCTTAGTCGAATTTTTTATTTCCATATTTACAACTATCAAATGAAGTCAGAAGCTTTTGAGCACTTGTTTATATTGGGAAAATGATAAATCGAATTCGAATACCCTGAGAGCTATTGGTTTCATTTCATTAAGTTAAAATGGCGATGTCGATAGGGGCGATCAAACAGTAAAATCTAAAATGAGTTCATCTCAGTATATGGGCCGCCGGTATCAGAGACGTATTCTCTTCATCCATGCTATTGAGATGGAAAAATAGGGCAGAATGTGCTGCTACGCCTTTGAGAATACAACGTTCCAGGCGGTCTATTTTCAGTGGTGGTTTTTTATTTTTACTCGGGTCATGTTTATCCGAGGCAGAGAAGAGTATGAGAAGATTGAATTTTTGAAAAGGGGTTGTTGTTTGGCTATTTTACTTTCATCTGGGTTATATTTACAGAAATTCTGAGGAGGGAATTTTTTGCATTGAAAGAGGTTCATAAAGCGTAGATATAGAGGTAGAAATAAGAGAAATTGAAAAGACTGTTCTGACCATGACTTATTCAAGGTTTTCGAATAATGGATTTTGATTCGATATTCGAAAAACGAGTTCATTTTAATGGAAATGAATCGACATTCATTTCATTGTGAAGAGGGTATGTCATTAACAATGGAGAAGATATTAAGTGAAGTGTACGCTAAGACTGACTATAGTTGCAGCAGCATTTCATTAAATATTCCATTACCTTAATAATTTCGAGCATTGATATACACTTTATCTTGAACACCTCTTTAATATTGAGAACCGGTAAAAAATGTTAAATCACAATATCCAAGTGGTCATTCCTAAAAGAACAACACGGACAAGAAACTTTTCTTGCTATTGCAATTGTTTCGTTGCTTGTGTGGCACGTACGTCGTTTACATCATCATATGATAATGTACCTATGAAAATCAAAAACAGAACCTAACTAGGAAAAAAATGTTTTGTTTTTCTAATGAGAGAATATATTATAACTTTGTATTCCGAAAATTTCAATCTTCAATTGAAACAAACTGGCATCAGAATATTTTTGGCACCATAGTAGGTACATGTTGAATAATCAATTAACAAATTATGGGAATATGCTTGTTAGTGCTGAAATCTTCAACGTGTATTAATTGATTCTTCCTGTTTTCAACTAAATCAACTCAATATCGACTCATTTCATTGGCATTATTTGAGCCTATGAATTATAGCAACGGATAATGATCATAATTCAATGAAGGCAAATACATATAATCGGAAGATCTGAAGACCGAATTGAAAATATCAATCCAATTAGTCCAATATTAGGGATTATTTAATTACACTCGATATCGATGATTGAATAGCGATGTATAGTCCGTTTACGAAAGGTTGAGCGCATAGTAGGTGTTTGTTTATTTATCTGAAGTTGGCAGTATTTGCTGTCATATCATAAAATAAAATCGACGTTGCCGAATGTACCAGGCCTCGTCCGACGAGCTTGCTAGTTATCAGAGAACTATATGCAATATTGATAACATTGCGTATCAATCTGACAAGAAAATGAACATCATAACCTAAAATTTCATTATACACAGTGGAATATGCCAAATTTCCATGGCCAACCGACGGCTCAACCTTTCCTGAACGGACTATATGTCATATCATAATACTTCATATAATGAAATAAATATATGAAATTTGCAACGTGAGTTTGAGAGTTTTCAAAAAACTTATGTCGTTATGTACCTATATGTAGGTATAGCCCGTCCACGAAACATTGAGCTGTCGATTGGTCATGACAATTTGGCATATTTCACTGTGTATAATGAAATTTTAGGTTATGTTGTTTATTTTCTTGTCAGATTGATACGCAATGTTGTCAATGTAACATAGAGTTCTCTGATAACTATAGGAAGCTCGTCGGACTAGGCCGGGTACATTCGGCAACGTTGACTTTGTAAATCGTTATGACAGCAAATACTGCCAATCTCAGATGAATAAAAAAACGCCTACTTTACGCTCAATAATATGTGAACGGAGTATATGTATAATAAATTTTCTTCAAAAAGTGAAGAAGGTCGCTTTTTGAACGTTCAAAACCAATGTTTTTCCCGACAGTAAAGGTGAAATGATGAAAATAGATCAAATAACGATTCAATTATATTTGGGTTTTGGGTTAGTCCATCAAGATATAATAGAGAGGAGACGCTATGACATAATATTGATTAAAAAAATAGTACCACTGGGCAGGGCTTAGTCGAGGACCAATATTTCGGGAAGTTCAGAGTCGAATTAAGCTGCCAATTTTTTTTTGTTCACAAATTTCACCCAAAATACGACGTGTTGGGTTTTTAGGAAACCTGTTCAAATAAGGGAAACAATTTTTCTTCAAGCGATAATATACATATATGAAAAGATATCAGATCAAGACAGACATGCAAAACTTTCGAATGCGGATCTGTTTAGTACACATCCTCACCTGTGAAATGTTATTTCTGTAATTTTCTCCTTATCTGCCTCTTTTCAGCTTGAACAAAACCTCTCAGCACACTATACCATTTTATTGTATATTATTAAGCAGAAAAAAACACAATTCAAGTAGTAAAAAGGCGCAAAATCTAAATTCCTACCGAAAATTCAATGATTGTCAAATTTGACGTAAAAGTGGTAATAATATGGTGGATCTGATACCACGTTTATTTCAATGATGGCAACTCTATACTATTTTATCTCTATGGGTTAGTCCCTCATAGCTATTGTAAATGAAATACATACACCTATTCCTTTATTTCCATGATGGAAATGAAAGATGATACATGTGTATAATTCCAAATGTTTATTTTCTCCAAACTCACATTAACTGATGTTATCATAACATTCTAAATTGTTTTCGGAAACGTAAACCTTCATCAAACTTTCCACTCAAAATGGGCGAAAATATGATTTACTCGATATCTTTCTCGGAGGAAAAACAAACTCGCTTTATTGGGGTTGAATCTCCATCATGCTACCCCGGTTATGTTTCTACTTTTTGTCGATGAAAAAATAAATTACGAACCTCCCTTACGGTATAAAATACCAGTAGGTCGTAAATAAAGGAAAATGTCATGTTTAATGTATTGCAGACTCGACCTGTTTCGGTTTAATTCGCGTGGTTGTACACGAATCAAATATGATACCTACTGGACCATTTTCCGTTGGTTTTGCGTAAATGTGTTCTGTCAAGTTTGTTTTGAAATCCGACGCGAGGTTTGATAGAATTCATGATCTGTTTACTCTTCGGTCAAATGGTCGATTTCCTAATAACGTATACATACAAAATGTTCTAGATGAAATGGGCATTTCCAGTATGCTAAAATATAGGGTTCACTATCTATGGATTTTTTTGAATATCAAATTTCGGTGACCAACATATATCGACCAGATTTTGGTATTCATTGAGTTTTCCTGAACAACATTAGATAAAACAACAGGAGGCAGTCTGTCTTAGTTCAGAAAATATGGACCCCAAAGTTCCAAGAATTTTCCATCTTCACGTTGCTTCTTTCACCATAAAACCACAATCTCATCTGCTCCAATCTCATCTAAAAATCACAGACTTTCAAATAACTATTCGATTAGATTCATTTCAGGTATAGTCAATAATTAATGCAGAAACATCGAAATTCTAGAGGTATCACATATCCACAAATTCTGAGGAAATCCCACCGTTCTTCATGGTGAAATTGGCACCACTGTTCCATCCTTCGGCGAGTGACATATTGAATGATGGAGGTATTTACAGGAAGGCATCGTTTCATATTCGCGCGAATGAATCTACGGCAGTGCCAAATCTACCATTAAAAACGAAGGGCTTTCCTAAGAATTTGTAGATATGTGGTGCCTCTAGAATTTCGATATTTCTGCATTAATTATTGAATATACCTGAAATGAAACTAATCGAATAGTTATTTGAATATTTGAAAGTGATTTATGGATTAAATTGGAGCAGTGAATTTGTATTTTTATAGTGAAAAAAATGACGATGGAACATTTTTGGAAGTTTGGAGATCAATATTTTCTAAACTAAGACCGCCACCTGTTGTTCAGGAAGACTCAATGAATACAATGACACATCTGGTCGATATCTGCTTGTCACCGAAATTCAAATATTTACCCTACCAGATTTCAGTTATCAAATAGCCTCATGTTATCATTCAAAGTTCTCAAGTTCTTCATAAGGACCAACATTACATAATTCATAGATATTTCCTTGTTTATCAAAGTGATATTCGTGATTGACTCATGATTCATGAGAAATATATTCGCCTATTGTTGTCATGCGTTTCGTTGATACAGAATATTGAAGAAAAAATATATGGTAATTGGGACTTACCTTCCACGACGAGTTTGTTTCCTGTACAGTTGATTTTGAGTTGTATACGACCACGACGCTCGGTATGGTCGCAACCGCATAAATTTGGCACACTTTCTTCACATCGTTTATGTACATTCATATCACAAGCTGTAAAAAGAAATTGGGACCTGGTTAATATTTTGGTTGAGATTGAATATTTCATTCAGTCATTGTTCTGATTTGAAGTTTGGGACTAATAAATACAGAACAGAATATTTCATATTAAATAATCTCATTCTCATAGGCAATTTTTTCAATAAACGAATACAACTTTAATTTATAGAACAACTAGCTTTTACCCGCGACTTCGTTCGCATAAGTTTTTTTGTTTTCTGCCGGATGTAAGTTCCCCTGCAACAGTGTTCCACTATCGTGTTCTAGTCTTCAACTTCACATCAAAATTTGTTCGATTAAGTTAGAAAAGTGATCAAATACTAACTTGAAGTCACTCAGTTAAAAAAAATTATCAAAATCATTTCAGTAGCTATGGCGTCATGCGCTTCTTGATACGATCACGCTAGATTTATGCGGGAATGAGGTATTTTCCCGCCGTAAAAAGTAGCCTGTGTCCGTGCCTAGGATCCTATATTTATATTAACCAAGTCTTATAAAAATCCGTTTAGACGTTAAGGCGTGAATGAGGTAAACTTTCAAAACAAACGATTAAAAATTACTAACTTAATTAGTTTTCTGCCTACTGCCTACGCCTTGAGTACGATAGCATGAATATTTATAGCCCATATCCTTTTCTAGGTTACTTTCTATCACCTAACTAAATTTCATCAAAATCCGTTCAGTCGTTTAGGCATGATAGAGCAAAACTCCTAGCAAAAACCATAAAAAAATCACTAACTCAATTCAGTTTTCTGCATACTTCCTACCCCCTAAGTACGATGACGTGATCATTTTGATCTTATATCCGGTTTTAGGTAACCATCTATTACCTCACTAAATTTCATCAAAATCTGTGCAGCCGTTTAGACGTGAAAGAGCAAAAGTCCCAACAAAAACGACTAAAAATCACTAACTCAATTTAGTTATCTGTCTACTGCCTACCCCCTAAGAACGATGGCGTGATGCCTATGACCATTTCTAGGTTATCATCTATCACCATACCAAATTTCATCAAAATCCGTTCAGCCGTTTAGGCGTGAAAGAGTAACAGACAGACAAACAGACAGACAGAGTTACTTTCGCATTTATAATATTAGTAGGGAAGCGTCAGCAGTGTTGCAAAATGGCGAATGCGCCGGTCATTCGCTTCATAATTATTTCTTAAATGAGCACAAAAATGCCTGTTATTATGGAAATTCCGAATTGAAAATGAAAGATGACAAGGATAAGCAGTTTCTGAACATGAAAATACCGACCATCAACACAAAATTCAGACTGTAATTTCCTGATTTCGATGAAATTCAAATTGATGAATTTTACTATTTGGACTTGAGATTTTTGCTTCATTTTTCTTAAATTGAAGATTATCAAGGACGGAATACCGCTGCTCATATCATCAAGATGCATCAAAATTGATTGATTCAACCATGGTTCGCTTAAACCACTAGTCAATATATATAGAAGGTCAATGGATTCTGAAGTTCTACCAAATAGGTAAACATACTAAATCGATATATCTGAGCAGCAATATAAATGTAACCACACATTTATTATAGTCAAAACCTAATGAATGACACTAGTTTTTAGAGTGTTGTAATGAGTGGAGATAAATAGAAATTTTAAACCAATATTTCACGAAGACATCTGTATGAGTGAAGTCCAGTGAATAGTTGTGAACATTATGATAAAGAAATTTCGAGGTTTGCAGTCTTAAAATTCTCGAACTTCTCTTGAAAAAGTATGTTTTATCACATTGATCTCATTCCATAATTTCTAACAAATTTTCACATGACTTCTCGTCGGAAGTCTTCCAAGATCAGTACCTGTAGCGTCCGATTGTGATCATGATTATATTCTTAAGCTTGAGCAGGTTAGGAAAATCAGTTGTGTTCGGGTTAGGCTTTGTAACTGTACCATAACGCTACCTCAAACATAGTACGTACTACGTACTGCTTAGTACAGATTCAGCTATCAAAAGTGTCTGCTTTAGGTTAAAAATTTTCCTATAGCAGGATTGAACTCGCAACCTTCCGAACACTAGTCCGACGCTCTCACCCATTAAGCCAACGAAACAACTCTGTGCAATATATTATACGGGCTGATAAACACGTGCGTGAAATTCCTCATGGACCTTTTTCGATTCCAACTCCAATTTAACCAGAAATTCCCACTAATGATGCCAGCCCATCAGCCACGTTCAAAAAAGCAATCAATTCGCGAATAGGATTCGCAGATGAAATCCGTGAAATGAACAACACGATCTAGAGCAGATTCTCAATTTCCGAACAACTCGGTTCTCCCAATTCAGTTTTCACGGCCGCCCTGTTTCATTAGAGGATCCTGTCGTGCTTTCAATTATATCGCCCGTTTTTCGGAAAGAGTTCATAATTCCTAACGTCATTACTGAGTCGATGCTCTACGAAACTTTTGGATCCGATTTGATTGGAGTTTTCACGAAAAATCGAGTGAAATAGAGGGTCTCGAATAACAAATTTGAAAGCTCAGTTGCCGAAAGTTATACTGGTTCATTTGGGATTAAAAATTCGAGCATTAAGAACGATGAAGGTTTTTGTGAAAACTTTTTAGTATAGTCAACTTGTTAGCATAGAAACACAATTTCGTAATTGGGCAGGAAATTTCTTATTCAGATATACTTATTCGATGTTTTGATCTAATCGACAGAAAGTCTCTTGAAATTTCTAGTTTTTAGCTTACTGCTAATGGAATCAACGAAAGTTCATCTGCTTAGCGAAATTCATTTCAAAACCTAAGTTGATATAATCAAACGCAAGGAGATTCAGGTAGTGACTGTCTCTTCGGTGCTCCCAAAAATCTTCTTTGGATATATTTTGAATTTTCACATGTCTTTTGGTCTCGATAAACTTTTTTCAGATCTAGTAAACTTTGGAGAAGATATAAAGTGATCAGCAAAAGTCTGGAATAAAGTTAATATTCTCGTATTCGTAGATGAAGTCCGTGAAATGAACAACACGATCTAGAGCAGATTCTCAATTTCCGAACAACTCGGTTCTCCCAATTCAGTTTTCACGACCGCCCTGTTTCATTAGAGGGTCCTGTCGTGCTTTCAATTATATCGCCTGTTTTTCGGAAAGGGTTCATAATTCCTAACGTCATTACTGTGCCGATGTACGGAACTTTTGGATCCAATTTGATTGGACTTTTCACGAAAAATCGAGTAAGAAATGAGGGGTCTCGAATAACAAAATTGAAAGTTATCACAGTGAATGAAAGTTATACTGGTCCATTTAGGATAATAAACTCGAGCACTGCAAATGTTAAAAGGTTTTTGTCCAAACCTTTTTTAGTAAATGCGTAATTGGCAGAAATTACTTGTTCACGATCTTTTGTCATCATACGATTCATTAATTTAATCGACAGATTTTAAGTTGAAATTTGAAGTTTTTATGGTGATGTGGTTTGTGAATCTTTTAAATACAGTAGAACTTCGCTAGTCCGCAAAAAAATTCGTTATGAAGAAATTTCATTATAAAGAAAATTTGTTTCTATAGTCGGCAATGTCGCGGTCGACTTCACTGATAAATTTAATTTTACCATCCAAACTTATACGCACTTCTTTTCATACATTTTCGCACAACTTTCACACTAGTGTTATGGTTAGATTGAAACCAAACAGCCAGGGGTGTATTTGAAACTGTTTCAGAAGGATCTCTCTGCCCGCCGTGATGATTTAGTTTAAGGTCGGGATTTATTACGTACGCAAGGAAAAATTTCGGAAAAAACCCACCCTTACACCTTTTTACCAATACCCCTTCAAAGAGATATGTTCTTTGAATATTTCGTTATAGAGAGAATCCACTTCGTTTTAGAGGGTGTTTTTAACATGGAATTTGAATTCAAAATGCAATGTCTTGTACGAAATTCGTTATATAGAGAAATTCGTTATACAGATGTTCGTTACAAGGAAGTTCCACTGTATATGTCTCGTCAGAAGGATAAAAGTTCAGCAGTTAAGACTTTTTCACCATTTTCTCGATTAAACAAATTTCGCACGAAAACTCTGTCGGAGATTTCACTCAGTTAACTGAGAAAGTTAATGAAAAGAACATAAAAACTAGGTCAACGCGGATATACCTACTGATAAATCAAAGCTTGTCCAACATGCTATGATTGAAGACCCATATGGGGTCTGGAAGTCCTAAGCAAAATGTAAGAAACAAGTCGAACCGAACTAGCACAAACGATAACCAATGTAATACTATAATATGTCAAACGGTTATTTGGAAAGACTGGATGAATTGGAAATAAGTACTATGTAAGAGCAGCATTCAAGGCTCAAGATACGAGTACTAAACGAAATGATGTACATCCTAATAATGGAAATCAAATAAAACTGCATAATGAAGTACCTTGTGAGTTCAAAAGAGCCTATATTGAAGAAACTAAATGTCATCGAATGTTCGAACGTCTGATGTGCTCCACTAATGAAATCCAGGTTAAAAAAGACCAAATGAATTGTTTGACAATTGCATACATATCAAACATAGATCAAAGTCATCGATGATAGTTTTCTGAGAACTGTACAAAATGACAAACATTTCCAAAGAGTGACGAGAGTTTTTAAAGTCTTTTCAACTCTTTCAACAAGAATAAGTTTTCTGAATATGCAGTTCGTTCCTACAATTCATTAATTTCAATCTAGAGAAGTGAGGAACAAAGCCATGAGCAATCTCGAGTTCTAACTCACGAAGCTTCTTTTTCCTCGATGGCCTTATTGTTGGTAATCACGCATATTCTATCCGCCAACCTGAATCAATTATCAGTTAATAGTTTTGGAGTATAAGCAGCCGAGCATGAATCCAATTCCCTTCTGGTTTACTGGAAGTTAATCAAATTCGTGAAGATGCCTCGATAGATAAAACTCAATTGTTTATCGTTCGAATGTTCTGGCCATTTCAACGGTTGTTTATTTTCATTATTTGACTTTGTTCGAGTTATAAATTTGCTATAATGTCCTTTTTATTGTTGTTTTCCATTATGAAGATAGGTTCTTTGGTCCACCTGGAAACCAGGAGGATAATATGTCATATTCTAGTGGAACGTGGTGGTTGATATATTGTGTTCTTTGAGAGAGGGGCCTCGTGAAAACATTGTGGATCAATATAAAAAATGAGTTCCGATGACTTGCTTTGAATTTTTCGACAGAAATAACTATGAGTTAAAATTTTTCCGGTTAGCTCGATTTTAACAGAAAAAATTTATCCATAAATGTATTGAATACACCAATAGTTCTCAGTGTATTGAAATGTAAAAACTGTAAGTTTGGATGAATTGAATTGGCACCAAAACATCAAATTTTGGCAGGTTCGTGATTATGTTTCAGGTGAAACACCTTCTTTCAGGTATAAATATACCGAAGACGCTATCTCTAGATCCATACGAACAACCTTCTTCCATAGCATGAACTTTGAACGAAGTAGCGATACGCGTTAAACCACTGTTTATTATTATTATTAATGTTTGCAAGAAAGCTAAAAGGTTGCATTCTTGTTGATCTGAGTGCAGTATAAATTTCTGTTATACATACAGGGTTTTTCTTTTAAGTTGGCCTATTAGACGTTTCAGGAGAACAAGTGAGAACTGAAATTTTAGATGGCGCCTTAAGGGTGAAGGAACTCTTCGCCTAAAATATTTTCAACACATATCTACTTTCTCATTTCAAATGGAACTACCAATATTTTCATTTATGTATCGATAAAATACCGAATTTGCAGTATAGTTTATTAAAAAAAATTCTCCGCCATGCACTGTTGCCAAGTTATGCACAAATTCTTGAAATTTCTTACATCTGCATTGCCAGTTTGGAGATGCAATATCTCGATTATTTTTTATGCGAACGAAATCAAACTCAGCAGTCTTATAGTAGAGAATCCATGCATTTATGTAGTACATTCAGTATTTTGATACATCGTAATGTTTTTCGAAGATATTGCTCCGAAAATGTGAAACTTAAAATTGAAATATTTCGAGATTTTCAAATGGCAACCCCATATTTATTTCACAGCATTCGATTCAAAATAAAAAATGAACGGCAGTCTCTTCTTACACTTATTATTTATTTTAGATATTTTTCGAATGAGATGAAACATACTGAAATTTTTCAGTTTTTATAGTCCTTCACCCTCAAGGCTCCACCTAAAATTTCAGAACGAAATATTCACTAGTTCTCCCAAAACGTCTAATAGGCTAGAACCCTGTAGCTGTTGGAATTTCATCTCAGAGATCTTCACGAAATATTGCACTAGTCTCAGTAGGTATCATTATTTGGCAGCTAAATGTAAATTTTCACTCAATCGAAGTTCTGCTTTTCAGAATATTTACAAAGAAATTTTTTACTAACTCGATCGGATTTCTAGTTTCTGAAAAAAAATCACACACATCGAACACTGAAAACTATTCGACCGATTTGGCCTAACTCTCGCGATATTTCTTTATATTGTTCAATGCCGTCAGAATTGTTACAGTTAAAAAATTTGGAATAGTAAAAAAATATGCACGTTCATTCAATTTTTCCTTGAAATTAATGGATTCGGTAAGTTGTAACTTTCCATGAAAGAGTATTCATTCTTATTAGAACTTCATTTCATGGAAAATTCACATCGACGTCATCAATATTAGTCATACGAATGAAAATCGAATTTAAACTCATTACTGTCAGTGGCTTCATGCACAAAGACCATATGTCACCATTATAGGGATTATTGAGAATAAGCTTTCTCATTTGTCTTCATTTCATTTCTACGATGGTAATATTTTTGTATATTTCCATGACATTGTATAAGCTTTTTCCATTCGTATTTCAGATGATAAGAATGATATAAATTATGCATCCTCAATCAATCTTATTGAATTCTATGGTTGATAAATCCATACGAATAAATTATTCAAATCTGTATATTGCAATATGTTAATGATACGTGGCGAAAAAGTCAATACATTTGTTTAGAAAATCTGATACCAAATGAGCTCATTAAGCGAAGTATCCAATCGAGATATCACAGGTGAACAAATGTTTATCTGATGACTTCAATACCAAACTACCTAATTATGGTACTCTACTTCTATATAACAAGAAGTTGTATGGATTTACCTAATAAAGGAACCGGTTATCATAAATAGACTATTGGATATAATCATGGATAATTTAATTTCAATTGGTCGAATTTTAGAGCGATTTCTTCATTATAAAAACAAGATTCGCAGTTATTGCAATTATCAGAAATACCACATTTCTTAATTCTTCCGAGAACCTTAAATTTTTCAACCTTGATTTATATTTCTGCATTTTTGTTGTGAAGAGTTTTTCACGATTTACAATGTTGATCATTGGAGCAATATGAATATTTTCACAAGATTGTAGTTACTTTTTCATTCAATATAGTGGCGGTAATCACATTTATCGTTCAATATTATGTGAATTATTTTACTGAATTCTTGGACTGATGCGAATGAGAAAATATCGTGGATTCAATTTCTTTGAAATCATGATAATAATATCTAATTTTCCTCCGAAATATACAGGGTGTTTCATCATAAACTGGACAAACATATATTTTCGTGTAGAGGACATCGGGAGAATCATTTTTGCCTTATACAATATATCCCGTTTTCGAAGCATAAGCGGGATACAGGGTGCCAAACGTCATTTTTGAGCAAGATTCTTATGAGTGTGGTCAGTTATGTATAACACTTGGTGTAACGGTTTTTGGTCAAATCTCAGTATTTTTGGGTCCTCTATCCAGAAAAGTTGACGAACTCCGAAAAAATATTTACAAAATGGCGGAAAACCTGCAATGTTCAAATTTTTTTTGCGGTTGTCAAATTGACTTTTGTTTTCTGAATGAACACAATTTTCTAAGACTTTCTGTGAAAAAATTTTTTCAAAAATCGAACACAAATTTTTTTTACATGTCTACAGCGATGAAAAAATTTCACTCGAAATGGATGAAATTTTGTACAATTGTACTTCTTGAATTATCAATCACGAATATGAAAACAGAATCGTAAAATATCGAACGGTTTCGTTACTACAGTCATTCAAATGTTTCGTTCGGACCTCTGAAATATTGAAAATAAAATTGTTTTGGGTTCTAGAGTCAAAATGATTAAATTATTGGCATGTCTAAACATTTTAGATGAATTTAAACGAAAAAAATCAGTGAAACTTAGTTGGGACTCGAAACGACGTAGGTATTAAATAGGGAAATGGCACTGTTCTAAGGATAATAATATTCGTTGCCAGGCAACAGTAGTTCGTAGTTCATAGAGTTGGACTGGTATTTTAATTTCAGTGAATATAATTTAGCCAGTAGTCAAACTCTATGAACTACAGACTACCGTTGCCTGGCAACGAATATTAATATCCTTAGAACAGTGCCATTTCCCTATTTAATACCTACGTCGGTTCGAGTCCCAACTAAGTTACACTGATTTTTTTCGTTTAAATTCATCTAAAATGTTTAGACATGCCAATAATTTAATCATTTTGACTCTAGAACCCAAAACAATTTTATTTTCAATATTTCAGAGGTCCGAACGAAACATTTGAATGACTGTAGTAACGAAACCGTTCGATATTTTACGATTCTGTTTTCATATTCGTGATTGATAATTCAAGAAGTACAATTGTACAAAATTTCATCCATTTCGAGTGAAATTTTTTCATCGCTGTAGACATGTAAAAAAAAATTTGTGTTCGATTTTTGAAAAAATTTTTTCACAGAAAGTCTTAGAAAATTGTGTTCATTCAGAAAACAAAAGTCAATTTGACAACCGCAAAAAAAAAATTGGAACATTGCAGGTTTTCCGCCATTTTGTAAATATTTTTTCGGAGTTCGTCAACTTTTCTGGATAGAGGACCCAAAAATACTGAGATTTGACCAAAAACCGTTACACCAAGTGTTATACATAACTGACCACACTCATAAGAATCTTGCTCAAAAATGACGTTTGGCACCCTGTATCTCGCTTATGCTTCGAAAACGGGATATATTGTATATGGCAAAAATGATTCTCCCGATGTCCTCTACACGAAAATATATGTTTGTCCAGTTTATGATGAAACACCCTGTATTTTTCTTATTTTACGAGAATAAAACTATACTGACCTGTACATTTCATTCCTTGATGGAGCACCCCGTATAGTAATGATCCGCAGTGATCGCAGAATGTAGGTGAGCCATAAGTATGAACCTTGAAATTGTGACGTGTCCTGGTATCCTGAAAATATAAAAAGAATGAATAATTAAGTTACAGCGCGCTTTGCACTTTGCATCGTATAATCAAAAACTTAAATATGGACACCAACAGCGAAAGTGTAATTCTACAAATTTACTGAAAAAATATTCTACGCAACACCTGAAAATTTTTTTGACTATATCTTTCATCAAAAATACATTTTTTAAAACTAATATCAATATAATTGATAGGTTGGTGAGTTGGTGTGAATATACTCAAGATTTATCAAATATTATTTTATTGTGCATTGATCGCCCAATTGATTGTTTAGTGTTCCTATAATATTGATTTGTGGATTTGTTTTAAACTTGTTTGCCTTCTATATGTTCTAGTTCATGTGATGCGGATGGCGCCTGGGCAGGTGGGTTCGGATGCCTACCCAGATCACGAAACTTGAGAAAAGATGAAATAAATAAACATTATTATACAGGGTTTTCCTAAATTGAACGTACAAACGAAAAGGGGAGATTCCTTAAGTGAGTTTAAGAAAAATAAGTCCCATAAACGTTGGGGTCGCAAACGTTTCGTTTTCAAGATACAGAGTGTTGAAGTTTGAATTTTTTTCAAGTTGCTTTCTCATAGTATCTACACTTCACAAGATATTCAACTTAAATTTGGCATAGATATTACATTTGAGAGTTCTCACCAAGTGACATGGCAATTTCGATAGAAGATCTACAGGGTGATATTTTTTCTGGAACACTACCACCTGTTCTTCTGCAGAACTTTTTTTTGGTGAGCAACTGTTAATTTGAAAAAAATGTAAAAAGAAGCTTTGTTCTTATACTAAACTTTTCGGTCTCTTGTAGTTTTGTCGTATCTACCAACGATTTCGAGAAAAAAAAATTTGAAACTTCAACACTCTGTATCTCGAAAACGAAACGTTTGCGACCCCATGTTTATGGGACTTTTTTTTCTTAAACTCACGTAAGGAATCTTCCCTTTTCGTTTGTACGTTCAATTCAGGAACACCCCGTATACTCCAACCTAACTTTTTGTTCAACACACGCACGTACCTACTTCTAAAAGAGAAGAATTTCCTTGTAGCATTAAAAAGTTGAACACACAATTGAAAACATAAAGAAAATTAATACATTACAATTAGAAGAACATCCTCAAAATGAAATTTTAACTGTACTTCGTAACTTTTTTAGGGTTGATAAAGGATCAACTGGATCCGAAACGTTGGTAAGAATTTAAGGAAATTTAATCAAAAAAATAAACGTCCAAAATCCTGAGAAAAAATTTTTTATTACCTGAAAATAGTTTTTTTGGATAAACAGACTTCCAAGGTTCCGTCTATTCGTTCAAAAAACACTTTTTTTGCGGACTTACGCAAATTACTATTATAACCCGAAATTCTGATCGACATTTCGGATGTAAACATTTTTAAATGGCAAGCGTGGAAACGCGTATTTTAGATTCTATTCAATATCTCGGTTAAGTTTGCTAATGACCAAACCGCATGTTCTTATAATTTTCAATTTGATGTTTTTTCAAAGAATCAAGCATGATCTGAATTAGAAACCCAACCATAATGAATGGAAATTAACATTTTCATAACTGTTTTCATGAATATCCTCCCCATAAATTGTGAAAACTTTTCCACTCCACTATTCGAGAGGCTTACTTTTTGGCAATGATAAACCACCAGGAAGAGAACATTAATATGGTCCTAACTTTTCCATCCTTATTTCTTTGTCTACAAATCGATGATGACCCAATTTAGCTCAGATTCGGGGTTCTCTCAGATTTGGGCCATCTTTTCGTCTTGGTTTTCACTAATTCTTATCCTCTCATACTCTAAGAGGTCGATATCTCAAAACTTTTCTCATGGGTCCAATTCATTCGAATTTTCTATAAATCAACCTATTTCGAATCCAAATATTTCTTTCAATTAGAGAGCTAGGTACGTGAATATTTGTATTATACACTCAATTTAATCATATCGCAAATTTGAGTAAACACGTCGAAATTTTGGTTTTTCAAAACAACTTTCCTCTCTTTTCACGAAAAGTTTGATAGAGGAGTCCTATATTTTGTGATTCGATAAATCGAATTGATGATTTCCGTCAAATCACATTGAGATTCAATCACGAAGAGCTTCAAAATAGAGCAAATTTAGGTTCGGAATTTTTAGACTTTTTTGTTGTTAGCCATGTTAGTCATGCCAGAGGATGAGCAGCTAGCACAAAAGTTGATAGGTCATTCGAAAGTACACTAGATGAGGTATTTTTCACCGAAAAGAAAACGTGTGCATAATTATCAATATTTCATAGAGAAAATCATTGAAAAAATGGGACTCATTCTGTTAAATTCAGAATCGTGATATTCATCTCCTCACTACGCCCGCAATCAGAATTTTTTCTGCACACAGACTCTCCTATTTTGTAGCAATTTTTTTGCCCTTTCCGAATATGTTTTCAAATTTTATGAGACTACATGGAAAACTGAATAATGATCATTTTAGAGAGAAAACTCGAAATATTTCGTGAAACTAAAATCTTAAATTGAAGAATAACCGTCAACAGTTCGACCATGTGTTATATGCCATTTTTTTTTGCAAATCACTCGTATAATCCCACCTTGAAGTTTGGCCAGTTTGAAAGTAGTCACCCTGTATATTTAACGCTACTTTCAATGCTGCCACATAAAAACCCTATATTTGAACATACTGTGGAAATACCTATTGGTTTCGAAACAATTTCAGAAGGGAAATTCCGAATGAATATAGGTACCTTGCGTAATTATTGGATTGATATCCAACCTTATTTTGGGTGACAATTGTTTATTTCAGATTTTGGAAATGTTTTCAACTGATATTCGTTGCAATCTGGGAAAAGGTAGACTTTTCCTCAGTACTGAAATCTGAAGGAATCGCATTAGTGATATTGAAATTACAGTAGAACTTCCCTATAACGAAAGCGGTAAATCCGCAAAAAAATTCGTTATAAAGAAATTTCGTTAAACAGAAAATTTCTTTCTATAGTCGGCAATGTCGCGGTCAACTTCACTTGTGAATTTGAGTTTCAAATTAAGCACTCGCTTTCAGATATTTTCGCACAACTTTTCACACTAGCGTAATGGTTAGATTGAAACCAAACAGCCAGGGGTGTATTTAAAACTATTTCAGAAGGATCTCTCTGCCCGCCGTAATGATTTAGTTTTAAGGTCGGGATTTATTACGTACGTCCGGAAAAATTTTGGAAAAAAACCACCCTTATAAATTCGTACCAATACCCATTCAAAGAGTTATGTTCTTTGAATATTTCGTTATAGAGATAATTTGTTTCGTTTTAGAGCGTGTTTTTAACATGATATTTGGATTCAAGGTGCAATGTCTTGTATAAAATTCGTTATACAGAGAAATTCATTATAAAGACGTTCGTTATATGGAAGTTTCACTGTATATGGAAAGATTTGAATGTTAAATAATTACAGACACTTAATTAATCCGGTTTGATTCACTAACAGAATCATCGAAAAGACTTTTTTCATCTGACAGGATAGCAAGCACTATGGTTACTAATATTGTAAAATCCGTATATAATTATGATATGGTAATTACAACAGTAGACAACCTACATCACAGAGAGATGTTTCGAACTATATGTATATCCAATCGACCTCTAATTAAATCGTGCTCTGAGGTTGAATTTCACTTGAACCTTAATGAAGTAATTCAATTTCTTTAATGAATTCGTTTTGAGAGCTTCTCTGGAAAGGAACGCATCTGCATAGACGTAGAGTGACTTACTCTTGCGCAATTACGAATGCATTAGCTGGATCCAAAGAGAATAACTTCGATTTCGGAACACGTTCTTTTGAAAGGAATTTTAAAGTTACTCGTTTCATTGGAAATGTCACTTGATTCCCCTTTTTCGAAGTGTGAAAGGAGAATATTACGGAAATAACATTAAGGTTGTGGAAACTTCTCCTCAGTTTCTCATCATATAATCAATTTATTACCAATACAGATAGGATATCATATTTCACTTCCTGTATTGTTGAGAATTAAATTGTTCATTTCTACCAAAATAATGAACTGAGGTGATTATGGAAATTAAACCGATTTTGTCAAAATCACAACTCTGTTGAGTAGAACGCTCATCAACATTAATTGATTTTGCATCTGTTTGAAAGTTATGATACACCTTCAAATTAACAAGTCCTGTAATGACCTCGCTTTCCATCATCTGATGTCTTATTCGAAACAGAAATGTCCCTGGATTTAAGTCAAACTAACCGAAACCTCTAAATATCCTCGAAACAAATCATCGAATAACACTCCATTGATAAATTTACATTCTGTAATTGGATACTCGTTTCTAATTCTATTTACAGTCCAATCTAATCCGTGAAAATTGAACCATTCAAGATCTCGATTAACAGACATAAAACGGCCAAATCGATTCCGGCAGATTCGCTACCCGAAATTTCAAGTATCCACACTTCGAACGTTTATGACAGGAGCTAAGTTTCCGTTCGGAGATCTTAATTACATTATGAAAATACTGCGAGAAAATTGATTGTTTCGTGCTAACACTGCTATATCGTCAAGCTCAAAAGAATATAGTTATGTACAAAAGTAACCGTGAATTTAAGTGAACCTAACCGAATCCTCTAAATATTCTCGAAACAAATCATTGAATAACACTCCATTGATAAATATACATTCTCTAATTGGATACTCGTTTCTAATTCTATTTCCAGTTCAATCTAATCCGTGAAAATTGAACCATTCAAGACAAAAAAGGGCCAAATCGATTCCGGCAGATTCGCTACTCAAAATTTCGAGTATACACACTTCGAACGTTTAAGACGGGAGTTAAGTTTCCGTTTCGAGATCTGAATTACATTATGAAAATACTGCGAAAATTAAGTGTTTCGTGCCAACACTGCTATAGCGTCAAACTGTCAAGCACAAAAATATAGATGTACAGAAGTAACCGTGAATTTAAGTAAAACCAACCGAATAGTCTAAATATTCTCGAAACAAATCATTGAATAACACTCCATTGATAAATTTACATTCTGTAATTGGATACTCGTTTCTAACTCTATTTCCAGTTCAATCTAATCCCTGAAAATTAAACCATTCAAGATCTCGATTTACAGACAGAAAACGGCCAAATCGATTCCAGCAGATTCGGTACTCGAAATTTCGGGTATCCACACTTCGAACGTTTAAGACGGGAGCTAAGTTACCATTCGGAGATCTAAATTACATTATGAAAATACTGCGAGAAAATAGATTGTATCGTCAAGCTCAGAAGAATAAAATTATGTACAAAAGTAACCGTTAATTTAAGTGAGCCTAACAGAATCCTTTAAATATTCCCGAAACAAATCATTGAATAACACTCCATTGATAAATTTACATTCTGTAATTGGATACTCGTTTCTAACTCTATTTCCAGTCCAATCTAATCCGTGAAAATTGAACCATTCAAGATCCCCATTTACAGACAGAAAACGGCCAAATCGATTCCGGCAGATTCGGTACTCGAAATTTCGAGTATCCACACTTCGAACGTTTAAGACGGGAGCTAAGTTACCATTCGGAGATCTTAATTATATTATGAAAATACTGCGAGAAAATAGATTGTATCGTCAAGCTCAAAAGAATAAAATTATATACAAAAGTAACCGTTAATTTAAGTGAACCTAACAAAATCCTCTGAATATTCTCGAAACAAATCATTGAATAACACTCCATTGATAAATTTACATTCAGTGATTGGATACTAGTTTTTAACTCAATTTCCAGTCCAATCTATTCCGTGAAAATTCAGCCATTTAAGATCTTGATTTACAGACAGAAAACGGTCAAATCGATTCCGGTAGATTCGCTACTCGAAATTTCGAGTATCCACACTTGGAACGTTTAAGACTGGAGCTAAGTTTCCGTTCGGAGATCTAAATTACATTATGAAAATACTGCGAAAATTGAGTGTTTCGTGCTAACACTGCTATAGCGTCAAGCTGTCAAGCTCTAAAGAATATATTATGTACAAAAGTAACTGTGAATTTAAATAAAACTAACCGATTTTAGATATGTATTCTTCCATAAGTGTGTTTAGTATATATAAATTGGGAAAATATAGAAAGTCACACTATATTGATACTTATATTTCTTTGGCGATCGATTTCGGTATTAAACCATCATCAGGCCAGCTGGAAATACACAAAAATGTAGACAATACGTAGAATATATACCAACAAATAAATAAACTAGTCACTGGTTAAAAACAATTATTATAGAAAATAAGTAAAACAATAAAAGCAGGAATGTGTAACATACCGTCTGAAATACATTAACTGAATTGCATTAATATGCGAAATCACCTGAAATTAATTTTTATTGTTGTGTTTGTTGTCCGCGATCTGGAAATGAAATGATCGACATGTATCTGTTTGAGACGGCTTGAACTGTCAAATACCACAGAGGATAAAGGATGAGGGAAATGGGCGGGGGTTTTTAATATATTTTCGGTTAGGTGAAGGGTTCCAAAAGTCTAAATATACTTCTATTATTAAAGTCTAGCGTGTCATTTAAGAGATTTTCATTATTTTTATTCTTAAGTATTTCGTATTGTTCTAGTAGAATCATCTTATGGTAATTATTTTCTTTATGTAATATTTTCAGGTTTTCGAAATTTGTCGTGTGATTGTGGTCCATGAGATGATTCCCTAGTGCTGAATTAGGTCGATTTTTTTGATGTTCTGTGAATCTCTTTTTCATATTCCTCGTTGTCATTCCAATATAAAATGATTGGCAGTCGTTACATGTTATTTCGTAAATGCCACTTTGTTGTTCACGTTCGGTTCTTACCTTGTTATTAATCAATAAATTTTCTAATGTTATGTGTCGTTTATTTACTAGATTATAATTATATTTCCTTAGTGTGGAACTGATTTTTGGAGTCAAATTCTCAAAAAATGGTGTTGTCACAAAACGCTCTCTTATCGATGTGTGGGGGTATATTTCTTTTAAAATTTTTTTCCGCCTTATGGATTTTAGAATGTCTTCTATATATCTCTCTGAGTATTGGTTATTTCTTCCAATTTGGTAAATGGTCTCCAATTCTTTGTTGTAATTATTTATGGACAATGGGATGTTGAGGAGTCTATTAATTAAAAATCGGAATGCAGCTCTTTTTATTGGGGGTGCGTGGTATGAATGGTATGGAATTATGGCATCTGTTTGTGTGGGCTTTCTATAAATATCAAAAGTGAAAGTGTTGTTATTTTCCAGGGTTATTTTTAGGTCCAAGAAGTTTATGCTATTGGATATTGATTTTTCTAGAGTGAATTTTAATTTGAATTTGGAATTTATTGTGTCAAAGAAATTTTGAAGTTCCTCGTCAGTACCCGACCATATACAAAATATGTCATCCACAAACCGTTTCCACATTATTATTTTATTGCTTTGAGGAAGCTGCATAATTTGTTTTTCTATTTTTTCTACAAATGAGTCTGCCATTAATCCGCTAGTTGGTGAACCCATTGGAAGACCATCCTTCATAACATAGGTAGTGTTGTTAAAGCTGAAGAAATTCTGTTCAGTAACCAACTTACATAGAGTCATTATATTTTCTGTGTCTGTTCTATCTAAATTTAAGCTGTTATCATTGTTAATGTTTTTTATTAAAATATCTTTTAGTTGTATGAGGGATTCATTTATAGGAACGTTAGTGTATAAGTTGACAACATCAAATGAGAGTAACGTATAATTTTCGTGTGGATCTAATTCTAGTGATCTTATATCCTTGATTAATTCTATCGAATTTTTTATGGAATGAGTCGATTTGTAATGAAGTTGTTTTAAGAAAACTTTATTAATAAATTTTGAAATTTTATGACAAGGTGAAGAAACTGCGGATGTTATTGGTCTGATGCTTTTATCGGATTTATGTAATTTAATTAGACTATATAATTTGGGTAGTTGTGGATTCTTTTCTTTCATTGTATGAATTGTTTCACCGAATTTTAGGAGAGTTGGAAGAGTATTTTTTATGGTATTATTAACTTTTGTGGAATATTTCAAGAGTGTATTATTTTTACATTTTTCTATGCCGTTTTCTTCGAAAAATTTAAGTGTTTTTTCTGTGTATGATTGTTTTTCTAATAAAACTAAACCTGCATTTTTGTCTGCTTTTGTCATTATGAGATTGTTTTCTGATATTTTATCTTTTATGTTCCTGACAGTTTTAATTAATTCTTTGTTTGCTTTAAGTTGTTCTAGGTTACACACTCCTACCTTTTTGTCCTTGAAGTGTCTTAGAGTTTCTGCTACGTCTCCAGCTATTATATTGTAGTTAGGGTTATTCCTTAGTTGTACCTCGATGTCAATTGCTGTCTTGTGGACGTCCAGTGATCGGGGGATCGGTGCAAACTTATGTCCGAGATTCAAAATCTTTTCTTCATTGTGGTCGAAGTTTACTCCTGTGAGATTGGTGAATCTTTTGTGAAATATGTGAGGGGTTGAAAGTGTTGTTCTTATGTTATTTTGATCTCTCTTTGTCTGTGTTAGTAAAGTTCTATCTTTCTTTATTTTTTATTTTAAACTCATTGCTGATAAAGATAGAACTTTACTAACACAGACAAAGAGAGATCAAAATAACATAAGAACAACACTTTCAACCCCTCACATATTTCACAAAAGATTCACCAATCTCACAGGAGTAAACTTCGACCACAATGAAGAAAAGATTTTGAATCTCGGACATAAGTTTGCACCGATCCCCCGATCACTGGACGTCCACAAGACAGCAATTGACATCGAGGTACAACTAAGGAATAACCCTAACTACAATATAATAGCTGGAGACGTAGCAGAAACTCTAAGACACTTCAAGGACAAAAAGGTAGAAGTGTGTAACCTAGAACAACTTAAAGCAAACAAAGAATTAATTAAAACTGTCAGGAACATAAAAGATAAAATATCAGAAAACAATCTCATAATGACAAAAGCAGACAAAAATGCAGGTTTAGTTTTATTAGAAAAACAATCATACACAGAAAAAACACTTAAATTTTTCGAAGAAAACGGCATAGAAAAATGTAAAAATAATACACTCTTGAAATATTCCACAAAAGTTAATAATACCATAAAAAATACTCTTCCAACTCTCCTAAAATTCGGTGAAACAATTCATACAATGAAAGAAAAGAATCCACAACTACCCAAATTATATAGTCTAATTAAATTACATAAATCCGATAAAAGCATCAGACCAATAACATCCGCAGTTTCTTCACCTTGTCATAAAATTTCAAAATTTATTAATAAAGTTTTCTTAAAACAACTTCATTACAAATCGACTCATTCCATAAAAAATTCGATAGAATTAATCAAGGATATAAGATCACTAGAATTAGATCCACACGAAAATTATACGTTACTCTCATTTGATGTTGTCAACTTATACACTAACGTTCCTATAAATGAATCCCTCATACAACTAAAAGATATTTTAATAAAAAACATTAACAATGATAACAGCTTAAATTTAGATAGAACAGACACAGAAAATATAATGACTCTATGTAAGTTGGTTACTGAACAGAATTTCTTCAGCTTTAACAACACTACCTATGTTATGAAGGATGGTCTTCCAATGGGTTCACCAACTAGCGGATTAATGGCAGACTCATATGTAGAAAAAATAGAAAAACAAATTATGCAGCTTCCTCAAAGCAATAAAATAATAATGTGGAAACGGTTTGTGGATGACATATTTTGTATATGGTCGGGTACTGACGAGGAACTTCAAAATTTCTTTGACACAATAAATTCCAAATTCAAATTAAAATTCACTCTAGAAAAATCAATATCCAATAGCATAAACTTCTTGGACCTAAAAATAACCCTGGAAAATAACAACACTTTCACTTTTGATATTTATAGAAAGCCCACACAAACAGATGCCATAATTCCATACCATTCATACCACGCACCCCCAATAAAAAGAGCTGCATTCCGATTTTTAATTAATAGACTCCTCAACATCCCATTGTCCATAAATAATTACAACAAAGAATTGGAGACCATTTACCAAATTGGAAGAAATAACCAATACTCAGACAGATATATAGAAGACATTCTAAAATCCATAAGGCGGAAAAAAATTTTAAAAGAAATATACCCCCACACATCGATAAGAGAGCGTTTTGTGACAACACCATTTTTTGAGAATTTGACTCCAAAAATCAGTTCCACACTAAGGAAATATAATTATAATCTAGTAAATAAACGACACATAACATTAGAAAATTTATTGATTAATAACAAGGTAAGAACCGAACGTGAACAACAAAGTGGCATTTACGAAATAACATGTAACGACTGCCAATCATTTTATATTGGAATGACAACGAGGAATATGAAAAAGAGATTCACAGAACATCAAAAAAATCGACCTAATTCAGCACTAGGGAATCATCTCATGGACCACAATCACACGACAAATTTCGAAAACCTGAAAATATTACATAAAGAAAATAATTACCATAAGATGATTCTACTAGAACAATACGAAATACTTAAGAATAAAAATAATGAAAATCTCTTAAATGACACGCTAGACTTTAATAATAGAAGTATATTTAGACTTTTGGAACCCTTCACCTAACCGAAAATATATTAAAAACCCCCGCCCATTTCCCTCATCCTTTATCCTCTGTGGTATTTGACAGTTCAAGCCGTCTCAAACAGATACATGTCGATCATTTCATTTCCAGATCGCGGACAACAAACACAACAATAAAATTAATTTCAGGTGATTTCGCATATTAATGCAATTCAGTTAATGTATTTCAGACGGTATGTTACACATTCCTGCTTTTATTGTTTTACTTATTTTCTATAATAATTGTTTTTAACCAGTGACTAGTTTATTTATTTGTTGGTATATATTCTACGTATTGTCTACATTTTTGTGTATTTCCAGCTGGCCTGATGATGGTTTAATACCGAAATCGATCGCCAAAGAAATATAAGTATCAATATAGTGTGACTTTCTATATTTTCCCAATTTATAAAAACTAACCGAATCCTCTAAATATTCTCGAAACAAATCATCGAATAACACTTCATTGATAAATTTACATTCTGTAATTGGATACTCGTTTCTAACTCTATTTCCAGTCCAATCTAATCCGTGAAAATTGACCCATTCAAGATCTCGATTTACAGACAGAAAACGGCCAAATCGATTCCGGCAGATTCGGTACTCGAATTTTCGAGTATCCCACACTTCGGGCGTTTAAGACGGGAGATAAGTTTCCGTTTCAAGACCTAAATTACATTATGAAAATACTGCAAGAAAATTGATTGTTTCGTGCTCAAAAGAATATAATTATGTAGAAAAGTAACCGTGAATTTAAGTGAACCTAACCGAATCCTCTAAATATTCCCGAAACCAATCATTGAATAACACTTCATTGATAAATTTACATTCTGTAATTGGATACTCGTTTCTAACTCTATTTCCAGTCCAATCTAATCCGTGAAAATTGAACCATTCAAGATCTCGATTTACAGACAGAAAACGGCCAAATCGATTCCGGCAGATTCGCTACTCGAAATTTCGAGTATCCACACTTCGAACGTTTAAGACGGGAGCTAAGTTTCCATTCGGAGATCTTAATTATATTATGAAAATACTGCGAGAAAATAGATTGTATCGTCAAGCTCAAAAGAATAAAATTATATACAAAAGTAACCGTTAATTTAAGTAAACCTAACAGAATCCTCTGAATATTCTCGAAACAAATCATTGAATAACACTCCATTGATAAATTTACATTCAGTGATTGGATACTAGTTTTTAACTCAATTTCCAGTCCAATCTATTCCGTGAAAATTGAGCCATTTAAGATCTTGATTTACAGACAGAAAACGGTCAAATCGATTCCGGCAGATTCGCTACTCGAAATTTCGAGTATCCACACTTCGAACGTTTAAGACGGGAGCTAAGTTTCCGTTCGGAGATCTAAATTACATTATGAAAATACTGCGAAAATTGAGTGTTTCGTGCTAACACTGCTATATCACCAAGCTGTCAAGCTCAAAAGAATATATGTACAAAAGTAACCGTGAATTTAAGTAAAACTAACCGAATCCTCTAAATATTCTCGAAACAAATCATTGAAAAACACTCCATTGATAAATTTACATTCTGTAATTGGATACTCGTTTCTAACTCTATTTCCAGTCCAATCTAATCCGTGAAAATTGAACCATTCAAGATCTCGATTTACAGACAGAAAACGGCCAAATCGATTCCGGCAGATTCGCTACTCGAAATTTCGAGTATCCACACTTCGAACGTTTAAGACGGGAGCTAAGTTTCCGTTTCGAGATCTAAATTACATTATGAAAATACTGCGAAAATTAAGTGTTTCCTGGAAACGGGACCCACAACCGTTCCGCGGGGGGGGGGGCCGTAATTGAATCAGGAAAGAGATGGGGAAATCTTAAGGAGGATCGAAAGTTTAGACGTTCCATCTGGGAGATCTTATTTATCTCGCTGTTTGGAGGAAATTCAGACAGAAGGATGGTTCTATATTCGGGAGAACATCGCGTGAGTTTTGGGAAATGATCTGATTTCGTTATGATGTCAGTTTGTACTTGAAATGGATACTGTTAGGATATTTATTGATACGGAGTGTCGCTCATCTTCAAGTACTATAATAAAACAATTTATTTCAAAACGTAGGTTTGAAAAATTCGAATGTGTGGTTTCGGCAGGATGGTGCAACTTTCAATACATATTATAAAATGATGAGTGGGGATGACGATTTAGAACAGGGTTGCCAGTTGGCATCGTTATAAACTGTGATTCCACATGTTAACAATGGAATGAATGCTGGCGCGTACGTCATACACAACCGTCAATACTAATCGTTCCAATTCACAACCTAATTTCCGTGTTTTCAATAATTTTTTTCTCGACAGCCTGACTACAAAACAAAAAGAGCATAATCACAATGATTTTCTGAGGGTCCATTTTTTCTAAAATAATTTTTACTGGAAATACCCATTGACAGATGCGCTCAGTTCAATCTAGCAAGAGGTTTCCGGAGGCGTGATAGAGATACTCAGATATCCCCAAACAGTCAAGCTGCCATTAAGGCGTTAAATTCCAATCCCATCACAAGCAAGGCGCAATAAAGTCTTCTTGACATTCCAGAACACTCCGAAATCAAGGGAAACGAGGAGGCTTACGATCTCGCTAGGAAGGGGTCATCAACTCTTTTTATGGGAGCACCACCTTCTGTGGTTTAGGAAAAACACCTACAAAAAGGAATACACGAAAGGGGTGGGGCACTCTGGTAGAGCCTTTCGTGACTAGAAAACAATTTTGCGGAACGTATACAAAAAGATCCCAGACTCTCTTGGCACTCAACAAAATACATATGCTATACCATGCAGAACTATTCCAAGTCCATTTTTCCAGAAAATCGGTTTATGCCCAAAAGGATGCTTGATACTGAGCTCCATCTGATGCAGAAGTATTGCAAGCCCATCTTATATCTTTACCCCACTTATTCAATTTCATATAAACTCACGTGATAGTTCAATCAATCAAGTGCTCATGCCATAAGGATATAGTTTAGTTGAAAGTGGAAATAAAATAGTTCTAATATGCAGAACTAGTATATGTCCATACAAAGCCAGATATTATGTCCCAATTTTTCTGAAATTTCTTTTTGGGAACATTTTAACCATCATAAAACAATCAAGTTCTTCAAGTTGAAGTTTAAAATGAAAAAATTTTTATATATTTTCAATCAGCTTTCGAAATAACGTGTTTTCTGAAAAGTATGTATTCCGGACTCAGTATGGTTCTGCATTCAACCGACGCTCACACGTGCATTTTTTGTATTCAAATCAATTTTAATATTTTTGTCGTTGGCAAATTTTTGATGCCAGCTGTATATTTTTCAATAAACCGACTGCAAAATGTTTTAATTTTATGTTCAGTAAACAAGTCATCCGAATATGGTATTCGGTTACGCAAGTATGTATTTGGAAACCGAATATTTCTTATATCCTCAAAACGACTCATTTGCAAGTTCACGTGAATTTTTACCTATCTGGAAGTCTTTTATCAGCTTCCTAAGTATTGAAACTTTGTTTTATATAACATTCGGTACACAAATATTTCATTTTACAAACTATTCGATACCTCCTGATAAAATAATTCTATGAATTGAATAGATCGCTGAAATAATAGGTAATGCTCTTTTGAGCGCTCGTTCTACTTATACGACTGCTCTATCTTTTTGTCAAAATGTCTGTAATTTTCGAATTTTGAGCCGAAAATGGTCTCGTACGATAGGTTCGACTCCCTGATGAATAAGCCGTGGGTAAACTCAATTCTATCCGTGGGGCCGGCCGTTAGCACGATAACTTTCGGAGGGATTGTCCTAGAGACTTGAGATTTCTAGGGCGAGTTCAGGTCCCAAATGCCTCAGTTGAGTTTGTTAACTAGCCTAATCGTACAGGGTGTTCCATAAAAAATGGCCATTCAAAATTTTTGTTCCTTAAGGGATTCGAAGTCCTAGGAGAATTCGATATAAATCAGGATTCTACAATATTTCAAATTTATTTTTATATGGAAATGCAAATTTAATCTGTTTTCTCTCCTAAGTGCTTGGCTTTTATCGAATTCGAAGTCCTAGGAGAATTCGATATAAATCAGGATTCTATAATATTTCAAATTTATTTTTATATGGAAATGTAAATTTAATCTGTTTTCTCTCCCAAGTGCTTGGCTTTTATCGTATTCGAAGTCCTATTAATTAAAGATCATGACTAAATAACATATGGATATTCCCAAGTTGAAACCAGTGTCACCATTGTGAAAATTAATGTTCAAATCAGTAATAAACCTGTCATTAACTTCGGAAAGGTGACAAAACGTATTTTTCATAAAACCCCATCTTCAGAAATTAATTAATGAGTTTCAAAGCAATACTCCGTATAAAAATAACCTCTATATGCTCTTGTGCAATTAATTTTCCATGATTTCTTTACATAATCGAGAATGATTAATATGGATAATTATTCGCTTGAATTCAACACATTTTCAAAACATTCATTCATTATTCATTACGAATAGAGACGTTTAGAGGCGACCAGCGGGGAAATATAACCAAAGCAATGCTCATGAATCATTTCCTAATGAGTATGAATTAAGCCACATCCGTGGATTCTCAGTTCGCTAAACATATAAAATTATAATCTCCTACGCTGTGTCGAGAAAAATATATTGTTTGACATCCTAGAGAAGTTATAATTTGTATTCTTTGAGTTAGGTCTATTTATAAGCGTACAAAAAATAATAATTGGAAATTTCACACGAGGTTTATGACATTGAATGTTTACCTAGTAGTAGTATTATTTGGCTTGAATTTGTGGGTTGAGATTGTGGAGCGCCATAGGAAATATTCTGCTGATTTGTAAATTTTGCAATAATAATAACATATAAAATTATAATTTTTTTCGTCATGTGAAAAATATATGACATCCTAGAGAAGTTGTAATTTATATTTCTTGACTTTGTTCTATTTATGAGCGTAGGGAAAAAAAGGAAATTTCACACAAATTTTATGACTTTGAATTATTATCTATACAGTGTGAAACAGCCAAATGGAATAAAATCGATAAGGAATAAACGAGAGCGTGATGGGAAAAACGCTTGGACACTTCGATTTGTATTTTTAGATGCGCATTTGTTTCAAAAACACATAATTAAATAGGACGTGTCATGTGACAGTGGCCGATACCAACTTTCTTATTTTAAATACAACCCCCTCTGTATATTATTATTTTCTTGGATTCTGCAGAAAATTCTAGACATAATTCATGTACAATTTCCCATATCTATATTCAACTGTTTCGGAAATATTAAGAGTTTTCAGATGTGTATAAAAAATCACATTAAAAAAAATATAATATTTCACAAAGACGTTCGCGCCGAACATTTTGAACATTTCTTATATTGAAATCAATATTTTTTTGTTTTTCTATACATTACTTGTGAAATAAAATATTTTTTTTCAATGTTAATTTTTGTAATACATCTGAAAACACTTAATATTTCCGAAACAGTTGAAGATAGGTAAAGGGCCTTGTACTAGAATTATGTCTAGAATTTTCTGAAGAATTCAAGAAATAATTATATACAGGAGGTTGTATTTAAAATAAGAAAGTTGGTATCGGCCACTCTCACATGACACACCCTATATAATTATTTTTGTTTGGTAAAAATGGGCATCTAAAAATACAAATCGACATATCCAAGCGTTTTTCCCAACACGCTTTCATTTATTTGTTATTGAATTTATTCCATTTGGCTGTTCCACACTGTATATATTCTCCCTATTATTATTATGACTGTCTGCATATTAGATGTCGATTTGATTTTGAAGGTTGAGCTTTCAGAGCGCCATAGGAAATATTCTGCTTATTACAAATTTCGCAGTAATAACATGAGATTTTGGAAAAGAGGAAGTTTCGAATGATTCTTAGAATTTTTCAAACTTACTCAGATTTTAACTTCATTACGGAATTTTCCGCCTTGAGAATTCATTTATAAAAATTAATATATGCTGAGTCCATCTATGAGAGATGATATCCCTTCAATAGCCTCCTGTGGCTGTGTTCTAAGAACAAAAGATTCGGAGAAACTCACGAAATAAATTAATATTCCATATTTCCATATTTCATAGGTACAATGTAAAATTATTATACACTCACATATGAATGAATGAAATATCAAAATTACACGAAAAATTCCAAAAACCTAAAAATTCTTTGATTTTGACCTGCAACTATTATTCCCACTCATACAAGAAGCTTATGTGAATTTTCCGAATGAAAAATGGCTTTAATTGTATAGATATTAAAATCTTCAAACTCCAAACCACCATTGTTCATTGTTCAGACGCTTTTCGACTGATAACGAGAAATGGAAATGAAAAGCTTATGTAGGCGCTGCATGAAAAAGCTGGTTTCCCAGAAATTATAAATATCAATTTTCCACGAAAGGTAGGGCTGAATAGAATTCGTGATGGAAAACATAATTCGGAATGAACGATTTCTAAGAACGAATTTACTGGGTTCTTTGTCAATATCGAACAGACCTCGACAAATACCTGTACAATTCGCTTGCAAGGAATTTGCTTTCATTTATAGATTTAATAAAAACATACTCGTGTTTTATGAAGCTGAATGTTTTCTGACGTTTATCCGAAACCCTAAGGGAATTCAGCGAAATACTTCGAAATGAATTTCATATATTAAGACGATTCTCATTCTTTTCTGAATACAATAACGGAAAAGGAATGTAGCGAAGTATCATTTCATTCCACAACTCAATTTGGAGAATTAGACTTGACCGAACGGCGTAATAAATGTCAAATAATAGTATATTATGCAACGAGCTATTATTCGCTAGGTGAAGTTTAGGTCACGAGCCGTTGGCGAGTGAACCAAAGTCGAATTTTGGCGATGTAACTACAGCTTACCACAGCTTACCATAGTTACATAGTTGACAGTTAATACACGTATTTTCTGTCAAATCATCACGTGATAGTTGGATAGTTACATGTAACCACAGCTCGCCAAAATTCGACTCAAATCACCGAGCGAATAAAGCCATTATACGCGAGTAACATACTATACTTTATCCACGACTACTGAGTATATTTCTTGAAGATTCTAACATTTGGCGACCGCGACAAGAACCCTTTATTACAAGGGTGGAAAAAGTCAAGTTGACACACGGGAAATTTTTGGAGAACAGGTCATTGTATATTTCGTAATGAAAAAAGCTTTAATTGATATAATGAAAGTAGATTTGGCCCTCGATTGACAAGGTATGCCCATATTTGTTAGTTGGAGTGCTTTAGAATACTGAAGAAATACCAATTTAAAGAATAATTTATGAAGCATCTGACAGCAGTGAATTATAATCTCATTATTCTCTTGTTATTAATAGGTATTATTAAGGCCGAGCACAGAGACGTACGATGGACGGATTTTACAATAGTCTTGTATAAAATTCATTACAACCCTATATTTCTCACCGTGTCATTATACTTCGGAAAACTGATTAATGAAATAATATTACCTGAATTCAATAAATTGAAGATACTGGAGAGTTTTTCCCATCTTTTAAAGAATATTGGAAAAAGTTACGTTTAAATAAATTCTTAGGAAAGATCAAATCAAGTTAGTTTCATGAAAAGCCCCAAATCCACAGAATAAGTATACAATTTCAAGATTCCCATTGAACTGGGAACTGATGAAGCAGAGTATTTATGCTCATTTACACCTAGATCCTTCAGAACTTTGAGACAGTGGGATCCAAAAGATATCTGGATCTTGGTAAGAAGCAATTACACCTCCTCACTGGCTTTCTCACAGGACACTGTCGCCTCAGGAAGCACCAGTTGAGGATGGGATTATCGGACACTGACGAGTGTAGGTTCTGTGCGAAGGAGGAAGAAACCCCCATTCACCTAGTCACAGAATGCTTTAGCATTGCGAGCCTAAAGAGAGAATGCCTTGGGCGAAAAACTTGTAAGAGTGAGGAACTAGCCTCGTTGAAGCCTTCACAGATATTAGATTTTATTAGATCTCTGGAACTGGAAGGCGAGCTGTGAAGGATGTGGCCAGAACATCTCTGTAAGGGGGCATAATAGACCTTGAAGTCACAGTGAACTGTAACCTCTTTTTAAACTAAACTAAAGTAAAACTACACCTAGACAATAAGCACTATGTATTACCACGAACGATCCATATCCATATGAAAATCCAATTCAATAGCGCAGTGTTTGAATCATAAAAAATTTTTGAACTGATATTTAGCGTCCTTACAGAAGAAAAATACATAGCAGAGAAAAAGATGTTGTAAGTTTTATCACGACTTAACCAGAAAAGGCAGATGAGTACCTTTACGAAAAGTCGCTATGAATGTGGCAAAACTGTCAAATTTTTTAAGCGCTCGTTCTACTCAAACGAGTGCTATATCGTTTTGCCAAATGTCTGGAATTTTCGAATTTTGAGCCGAAAATGGTCTCAAACGATAGGGTTCGATTCCCTGATGACGATTCGTGGTCAAATTCAATTATGTCCGTAAGCACGATAACTTTCGAAGCGATTGTCCTAGACCTATAGACTTGAAATTTTCAGTCAAATCGAAATGAAATTTCGCGGCTAGATCTAAGAGGCTCATAATAAGCCTAATGCAAAATGTTACCATAGTGTTCACAGAAACATAGAAAATTCAATTGGAATATTGAAAAGGAGGAAAAACATATTTCTATAAAGAGATATCCAATTCGAGTGAAATTGTATGAATGAAGATTGATATACTGAATGTTCATGCAAAATTTCAAGAAGATCGCCTTTGGTGAACCATAGAAAATTGAATTCAAATATTGAAAAAATGAATCTCTATATTTCCATAACAAGATATCCGATTCAGCAGATTGCTTCTCTAGAAACACGTGCCATAAAATTTTCGTCAAATAAATTCTTTAAAGTAGCCTTATCTAATGTTAATGTGTGAATGATTCATTTACTAAGGAAAATAACTAAAAACATTTCCTAAACGTGTTTTCCTTGAATACTTCCCATTCAATATTATCAAGACAACTTCGCCGCAATATGTTCACGTCATTGTGGGACCCCCGAAAACCGTTTGATAAGCAGAAGTCAATAACATCGTCGTATCTTCCACTGTTTATTGGCCATTTATTTCGCTAGACGTGCTCACAGTGAGTGTCATTAGACGTTATTTGAAACTCGAAGGACCATTTCAACTAATTACTTCTTCAGCTCTCAGTTAACGGTCGATCGTAAAAACGAAACGGAGAAATGGGAAATGAGTTTTTATGAAAATGCATAATGCAAGAAATGGCACTTATCAAGTTTTGAGAACTAACTATTAGAATTTTGTTGGGGATCGAAAAATTATTCATTAGCTCATTTGCAATACCTTAATGTGGGATACAGGATTGAAAACATAATAAGTTTCATTTGGAGTTGGAGTAAGCCTCTGTCCGGAATTGATTCGTTTTCCAAGATGATTTTGCGAAGAACAAAAAAATTTGATAAGAAAAAAATCACAATAATGTGACTTTTTTTCGGTTACCTCGTCTATAGCCACTACAGTGGTAGGTTCTTATAATAGCGTTAACTTTCATACTATTGAAGAATGCAACATAACACTCTTCCTTCCTACGAAATCGAATTTATTTTTACAATTTCTATTCAATTCAAAACAAAATAGTCTCTGCACTTTTTTCTAATGGACACCACTTTTCAGATAAAAATTACATACCTACCAAAATACTCGAGTAGAGCAATCGAAAAATTAATTTAATTTAATCGAAACACATAAGACGCTGTATCTTGGAAACGAAGCATATCCGGGCAAAGGCTTACCTATCTTTCCGGCTCAAAATAATTCGTAGATTAATATCGGAATGTTCGCAATGCTTATGAAAGATCCTCTATGTAATAGTCCCCAATCCGGACAGTGAACTCTCCTGAGATTCATCAGCCACTGATGCAATCCCAACAATGTTAAAGTAACATCCCACTCGAGATCAAGACAATGAAGTTAATATCTATTGATTCTCTCCCTGATTAAAAATATTAGGTGGACCACAAAAAAATTCATACAGAGGTAATAATGAATTTCTGCTGGACGCTACAAGAGTGAATAAAGAACGCAAACAGAAAGAGAAAAGCATACTCACATCTGAATCAGCACCTTTGTCGACCCCTGGACACTTGAAGGTAACATACTCATGGCAACGTTTGTGCACAACAAAACTGCACACTGAAATAGAAAAAAGAATTAGAGGAGAAAAGATCTAACAGATATCCTCATTTCGTAATAATAGGCAAAATAAAATTAAAAAAATTTATAAAGATAGCTTCGAATTTATTTACAAGCATACTTAATTGGTCTTTTTCATTATTATAGTGAACGTTTTTCGATTAAATTTAGAAATACTCGTTGTTTTATGAAAATCATGACAATAGTATATTATGCAACGAGCGTATAATGAGTGAATAACAGCCATTATACGAGAGTAGCATACTATACCTTATCCACTCAGAGTGAGAAATAAACATTATTATTTCTTACTCTGAGCTTATCCACGACTACTGAATATATTTCTTGAAGATTTTAACATTTGGCGACCGCGACAAGACCCTTCTATGACAAGCGTGGAAAAAATCAAGTTGACACATGAGAAATTTTTGGAGAACTAGTCATTGTATATTCTGTAATAAAAAAAAGCTTTAATTGATATAATGAAAGTAGATTTGGCGTTCGATTGACAAGGTATGCCCATATTTGTTAGTTGGAGTACTTGAGAATACTGAAGAAATACCAATTTAAAGAATATTATATCAAAGCTAAACCTATGAAGCATCTGACAGCAGTGATTTATAATCTCATTATTCCCTTATGAATAATGGGTATTATTAAGGCCCAGCTCAGAGACGTATAATGGACGGATCTTACAATAGTCGTGGATAAAAAAAAATTTCCTACAACTACTTTCCCTCACTAAATATCAGAACAAATTTAATACGCCCAAGTGAGATGATCCATTAGTCGAATAATTCATTGGAAACTGTTACAACTTTTAAATAAAGGTAACAAAACTAACTGATCAGATAGTTTTCATATTCGGGTTAGGCAGGACAGGAAAGCTCGAGAATGAGTTTTCTTTTAGCTGTTATAGTTTTCGAGATCCCTTCAGTAGACAACGAATTTTGCTGTGCAACTAACATATTTGATCAATGCCTTCTGCACTAGTGATTCTTTCAAACTCTGAGTTGAGTTTCACGACCCATCAAAATCAATGATTCGATTGTATGATCAAGTTTTGTAAAACCCATCTGATGCCTGAACCACATCAAAAACCTTTTTACCGAAGAACACTCAAAATTGTTCGTGAAACCGAGAAGCATAAATCCACTAAAGTATGTTTCAATCTCCGAGAGTTAGATAACACAGTTATCAAATTTTCATACAAGTGATTCCGTTGTGGTTGACCTAGTTCCTCCAGAAATGGCAATGTATTCTGCGTTCCCCGCATCATGTGTGGAAAATGGAGAGTGAAAAGAGAAAGAGGACGGTAATACGGTTCGAATTATCCTGAAGGATTCGTTCTGTTGGAAGCTGTTTGGATACGTCTCTCCGATGCTTATCTCGACCCGAATTCTTGGATCTTTGTGAAGGCTCTTTCAATGGAAACGACTACGCTTTTATAGAGATATGGAGGTTATTTATCGAGCCAGATATTATGTTTCGAGATTGAAGAATCAAAATTTCAGGATATACTATGGAGTGGAGCTCTTGCGTTAGTGATTGTTTGGATTTTATTATCCCTCTAAATGATGATGGGTTTCAATGAAGTTTTAAACAAGTTGATTGGAAATTCATGATGAATATCTAAGTAATTCCTCTCATACGAAAACCATGTTTTTTTTTAATTAATAAAGGTTCAACAGAAAATGAATTTTTGAGTATAATAATTTATTGTTTGCAAAACAAAACGATTTTTCTCCAACCTTCATTAATTGAAAAACTTTAAGAGTTTGGTGGTTGTGTACTAAAATGATCTCAATATTGGTTCAAAAGAAAATGTATTTTTGAGTATAATAATTTATTGTTGTCGAGCTGGTAGAGCGCTTTCGGCTAATTAGCCATCGTCGGTACCTTTGTCCTAAAAAAGTCAATAAATAAAACGTGCAGGCTCTACAGAGTGCAACATCACACGTACATTGGGTCGTTTTTATATTTCGTTTTCAGTTTCCAGACCCAATGTACGACTGAAATTGCAGTTGTAGAGCCTTTATGTTTTATTTATTGCCTTTTTTTAGGACAACGGTACCGAGGATGGCTAATTAGCCGAATCGCTCTACCAGGTCGACAACAATAAATTATTATACTCAAAAATACATTTTCTTTTAGACTATTATTGAGATTATTTGAGTACACAGCCGCCCTTATAGTTTTCTAATTAATGAAGGTTATAGAGAAATTATTTTGTTTTGCTTTGGGCAAAGATTATGAAGTAACTCTATTAACTTCGGCTTTGGGTTGAGCTCATTTCTATATCAATGTCATGTCAATATCATACATCTACAGAGTATGGTTCATAGAAGAAAATATTTTTTTATGGGGATGAATCCCAATATAAGGTCAGAAGAAGTCGTCATACTGATAAGGGAGGTATGAAAGGTTCTTTTTCTTTTCATATTTTCTGGGGGAGCACCGCAAGCTTCTGGAATGGCACGGCTACCTCTGGATGCCCCCTATTTCCGCATATGGTATTGCGAAAAAATTTGATTAGTCGAATTCCTTTCCAAGAAGAAGGAAGCGTCTTTCATAAGAAAAAAGCAATAAGCAGTTTTCAATTTTCTTCTTGAAAACAAGAAACCCTGCAGTTATTGAGTAGACATTTGATTCGAGTGAGAAGTCACTAAAAAAATGTTTGGTATAGTGTTTCCATGGTTCCCTTTAGACCTCGTTTCTTAAGGAAATATTTTTCATATTATATTTCACAATAAGAAAATAATGTCCAATTGAATGATCCATGCTCAACAAGTAAGGTTTCTTGTGATTTCTCACCTTCATTCACCGTTATTCTCGACCTTGAATTTATACATTAGGCAGATTTCGAGTTGGTATTTTTATGGTATAAATATTGAATAAAACTTAACAAAACAAACAATGTTGAATACGATGAATATTTCTTTGTTGCTATTAGTGATCATCTTAAAAGTTCAAAGTAAAATTGACGACCTTCAGCTGTCAAACAAAATATTACTATATAGGCTTCGGCGTATAAAGATTGGGTTACCTGTTCAAAATATCCGGGAGTATTCTGATTAATCCAATAAGTCTAGACAAGTAACAGCTGAAGGTGGGCCACTTTGAACATTCAATATGATCACAAACAAAGAAAAATAAATATTTTCTCAATAGTAATGTGTGAATTTCGAAGGAATTATATTTCTTCCAAACCATTGTTGATGTATTGCATTTGGCCTTTCACCATTCAATAAGTATGTGTAATTGTGTAATATTCTATTTGTGAAAATTTCAATTATGTTAGTTCTTGATGAGAATATCAACTTGGCATCTGACTTATGGATGAGCTTTATATTTATCCATCACTTACGACTTTTAACTTTTTATAGATTATCTCGATTTCGAGCGGGAAATTAGAGAAAACTTCATTTATCTAGAATGGGCCAGAATATTCAAAATCATTTTTCATTTTCATTTGTGATACGAATATGTAGTTGCTAAACAAGGTTCAGGGGTGGCTCTTTCTACCCCTCGCAATCATAGAGGAAGACCACCCCCAAAAAATTTTTTCAGCACCTTTTCGCCAGCATGAAATGAAATTATTTCTGGAAATTTTCGGATTTTCAAGAGAAAGACTGTTCTTTGGAGACCATCTTCAGGGGGCTGTATCAGAGGAGATAGAACTAAAAACATTTTATTGAAGTTCTTTTCAGAAGGGCTGCATAATTAAAGTACATCCCTACAATTATGATCATGTGGTACTCAAGCGGTAACTATAATTTTATGCAACATGAATCCTCACACACCCGAGGAGATTTCTAATAAATCTCTAGATCTCAACCAAGTTGCCCTAGAATTCAAACTAGTGGCCAGCTAATGAGACCTAAGCCCAACCAGTTTTTAACTAAGGGCTGCCAACTTTCGCACAAATATCCTTGAGATTGCCGTAACCCCAGTTTGGCAAACCCTTCAGGGACAAGGAGTTACATGAGACCCTAAGTTCCGTTAACTTAACTAACATATTGTTAGTTCAAAGTTTGAAACTAATAGCAAATCGCGATTAAACATTGAGAATTCTGTTCTGAGCGAAAATAACATGATTTATGAGATGTTAATGGAATGCAAACAAGGGGTTTCCGATTATATCGAATGTTTTGTTTTATAATTTCCATATTTATGAATGAAATGTTGTGGAACAGACGCAAAACGTACTGCTCTAACATATTATAGTTGATTCAAACTACACGAAGAGAATTTTTTTTCTGAATCAAGAATGATTGAAAAATTTTTTCATCACATTGTGTATTTGATATTCATACAACATAGCTTTCTATTTGCCTGAATAATTTCCGAAATCACTTCAGTTGGAAGTGAAGTGATTTTGACAAATAGAACATGCCTTTTTCGGATGACAATCAACAAAACGATAAGGTTTGAAATCAGAGTACCATCGACAATAGTACGGAAGGAAATTCTAAAAGTAATATGAATTATTCATTACTAGGAATGAAAACCGAGGATAATAATTCACTTTCTGTTATGTTAAGAAGTAAATTGTAAACTTTCACCAAAATGTTAGGTTATGTTATTGTTATGATGAACTGAAGTGATTGTGGAAATTAAACTGATTCTGTCAGAAAGCAACATCAGTTGGAAGTGATGCGCATCAGTTCAAAATCGCAACATTGTCAAATAGAAAGCGCATCAACTGATTTTGCATCAGTTTGGAAGCGATGCGGCTTCAAATAGAAAGGGCCTAATATCATAACTCTTGAACAAATTGATTTAGTTCGGAGAAATGTTTCAGGTAGGTACACACCTAAATTTGTGACTTATGGTTATGGTCTTTGCTTAGATCAATATGATCACAATATACTGCAGAAGTTGCTGCTTTATATTCGGTTGATATCTCAAGATATCGAGAAGTTAATCTCCATGAGAGAATGGAAAAAGAGATACGCTTCTGGATACGCTACATAAAACTTGTAAGTTAGTACCGTCAAATAGTCTACATATTGTTCTAAGACCACAATAGAGGCCGGCACTGCAGTATACGGATCCAGAACCAAGTGTACCGGGTGTCCTAAATTCGTTGTCTAGTGGGGGGATCTCAGAAACCCGATGAGCAAGAACAAAATGTAATAAAGAAAGATTGATTACTTCAATGATGAAAAAGTATTTGTATAATGTTTTAGTTTCATGTTTATAACTTCAGTAATAAAGAAGTTATGAGAACTTTTCATTTGACGCCATTTTCCAATTTTCTCGAATATTTCGAAAACGGTTTGACTTAGAATGTTGCGGTTTTCACCACGAATTCTCTCAAAAATCGGGCCCGAAAATGAACCACTCATTTTGTTTTAGCTCATCAGGTTTATGAGATCCACTCACTAGACAACGAATTCAAGACACCCGCTGCAGTATCGCAAGGCTCCTTTTTGAGTGCCTTCTAGGCAGAAATGCAATCGAAAGATTCATAGATATAAACCAGGAAAGAAACCATCAGAGGTGATAGTGATCTGATAGTCAAGTTGCTATTAAAGCACTGAACTCCAATGTAACGACTCAATACTGATATGGAAGTGCCGCAGAATGAAGTAGCTAAGAACTGCAATGTCCATTTGGTCTGGCTCACTCAGGATTTAAAGGAAATGAACCCTTCGGCGGTATACGCAAATTAACCTATTAGAAAGAGTTCTCGGAAAGGTACGAAACTGAAAGAGAAGACCTCCGAAGGAATCTTCCGAGAATAGATCATTACAAAAAGTTCCTTCATAACTTTTAAACTGCATTTGGATCTCACTAAGCATAGGTTAAGTCTCCTCACTGGTTTTCTCACCTGAGACTACCTATATCGTGTTATTTTTACTAGAGGAATATCGACAAAATTTGAGCTTTAAAACTGGCAGCTGCTAGATAGCAGGCCTATGAAAATAAAACCTCTTGTTCGGAACCCCATCATAAAACGCACTTTCATCCAAAATGATGGACATTTAGGATCTTCTTCACTATTTTAAAGCTAGTCTCCGTTCAGGCGCCATCAAAAATAGAAAGGACTTAAAAAAATCCCCATTAACCATCAGAATGCATAGCTATAAAGAATACAAGCGGACCAAACGTGTGCTCAGTTTGTTTGAATTGATGTTCTATTTTTGCGTCTCATGTATCCACGATATATGAACGTTAACATTTCCTCAATGGATATTTGATTCAATAAATTTCAGCAGCATGTGAAAGGAAAGTCAGCATAATATTAGAGTCACGGCCAGTTTTGATTTAGTAGGAACCAGTTTTCTGTTGGTTGTGTAATCTGAAATTTTTCAATGAAATGGATTCGAAATAGAATTATTCGTCTTCATTATGAAAATATTGGAATATTGTCTAGTAAATTATCGTGAGACCAGAAGAAAATTCATTGATATATTTTCTTATGTGTGGTGTGTTCCAATTCTTTCTTAAAAAATGCGTATTGAGCTTGATCATACCATACGTCTTCATGATGTATAGAAATCACATCATCAATATTTAATTGAAAATTATTTGTGTGGAATAATTTTAAGTCAATAATTATATATAGTTCGTGCACAAAAGTTTGATCGCATAGTAGGCGTTTGTTTATTTATCTGAAGTTGGCAGTATTTGCTGTCATAACGTAAAATAAAGACAACGTTGCCAAATGTACCCGGCCTCGTCCAACAAGCGTGCTAGTTATCAGAGAACTATATGCAATATTGACAACATTGCGTATCAATCTGATAAGAAAATAAACAACTTAACCTAAAATTTTAATGTACACAGTGGAATATGCGAAATTTTCATGGCCAACCGACGGCTCAACCTTTTGTGAACGGACTATAGGTGTATATGTTACTCTACTTACTCTTTATGTCACATGTCACATGAAAAAACCCCTATATTCAAAATACTAAAAATGCCAATTATTCCTTCTAAAAATAACAGAGTTTACTATCGGTTTTAATGTTGAATTTATTAATGAAAAGAATTAAATCAATACTTCTCAAAATACTTATATTTGAACCACCGATTTCCCAATACGAACAAGCGCAAGAAATATTCTGACTGAAATATTTTCAATAGAAAACAGAGTGAATTCTATGAAACTAAATTTCATCAATATAATAGCATGCAAGCTTTCCTCGATGGGATATCTCGAGAACATTCACCTCTGGGGTTAGGTTTTTGTGTGGAAAAGGCATAATTAATATTTCATAGAGCTTTATGGCTACACATAAATAATAGGGGTAGTGCCTTGGGGTCTGCCGGCAAAAACATACGAAATAAATATTCAAGCCTCATGTCATCAGAACAAAGAAGGTTCGCGAGTTGTGCTGCTGTTTAAGCACAGACGAGCATGAGCGTATGATAATGGCTGATTCCAGGAAGGAATGATGGTTGCTTATTTAATTATTTATTCAATTTTGATTGTCAAATTTTTATTTAAGAAAATTTGAGTTTATTTCGGGCCTTCTATCTTTCTTTTCCGAAGTGATTTTCCATAACTGAATGGAGAGCACGAACAAATTTGAGAATCATAAGTTTAAGGTCCATTGAGCTATTTTTGCAACTGCACTAAATCTCGTTTTTCAGTTATAGAGCTTCAATAAATTCTAGTATTTGAGAAGGATTGTTCTGTCCAAGACATTCTTTGCGCAGGCTCGCAATGGCGGGGCATTCTGTCACTGAGCGAACAGGAGTTTTCTCCTCTTCCACACAGAATTTACAATAATTTCGATTAGGCCTGTTCTCATCTTTGGTAAACTGTATGTATTAATAATAATAATAATAATATCTTTATTGATCCAAAAGACACAGATGTGTATAGGACATGTCATATTATATAGATATAGATATTAAACCTTATGAATATTCAAAAGAATATATAGTAAAATATAACATGTTAACAAGAGAAAAATACACACAAATATACCCTGGTATTTAAAGACAAAAAAAACAAACAGACAAAAAATAGATATATGACACCAAAATGGAGTGACATTAAATTCATCGAGTGTACAAGCTCAAAGTGGCAATGGAATCGCTCATATATTCATCAACAGAATAATAAGCCCTAGAAACTAATAGATCCTTCAGATGCCTCTTGAATGTTTTAAAATTTAAGTTCTGCACTTCAACAGGTAAATGATTAAAAAATTTTATGCCCTGGTATTTAACTTGCAATTCAAAGTTGTTCGTTCTATGCTTTGGAACACTCAACAAATTGGATGACCTGGTTGCATAAGTATGATAAAATGAGTTTTTATTCATACTTGCTAAATTATTTTTCATGTACAAGAGAACGTTTAAAATATAAATACAAGGAAAAGTTAAAATTCTGTATTTTTTAAAAAAGGGTTTGCAGGAGTCTAAATAATGTAACCCAAATATATTTCTTATAATGCGCTTCTGTGCTATCATAACTCTCTTGCTATCCACCGCATTACCCCAAAGCACCACGTTGTATGAGAGGTGGGTATAGACCATACTGTAGTACACACTCAGGACTACATCAAGAGGCAGGGTATGTTTCACGCGAGAAATAGCGTAATTTGCCTTGTTTATTTTCTGGCTTACATGCTCAATATGGGCATCCCACTTAAGGTTGTGTTCCAAGAATACGCCCAAAAACTTGACAGAGCTTGTGGAGTTCTTACATTCATTATCATCCAAATTAATGCGAAGGACATGTTATTGTTAGAAAGCTAGCGAGAAGGCGTAACTTATCCTCAATGGGATCGAAATATTTTTTAGACCTCTCAGTTTTGAAGGGTTGAAGGAATTTTTTAGGATGATCCATTCCGAAAATATTTCTCCTCAGCCCTTCCCCTTGAGTTTCTTCCTCATCCAAAAACTCATTTTTGAATGTGCAATAGCCTATATCACAAAAAGGTTCTGCACCAGTAGCATTTGTGCTGCCTTGATGGCTAGTCTAAAAAGTATATTTAAATCGCTTTCAGACTCGGAAGGATCCCATCGACAGAATCAAATTGTTTTGTGCAGTAATGCACCAGAAACACTAAGAACTTTCCAGAATTGTAGATTCAGTATGAAAACGATGTATCAAATGTATTGAAGAAGGATATTAATTTTTTCGTTATTATTTGGATTCAAGATGATAGGATGATTTTCATAAAATTACATTGAAATTCGATCACGAGGAGCTTCAAAAAAGAGCAAATTTAGCTTCGGAATATTTTGACTTTTTCGTTATTATCATGTTACCTTGATATTATGGCGTAGGTTGAGGAGATAGCACAAAGGTTAATATGCCATTCGAAAGTATACTAAATGAGGAAAACCTTTGCATAATGATTAATGTTTCGTCGAAAAAACCATTGGAATAATAGGACTTATTTTGTTAACTTCAGAATCGTGATATTCATCTCCTTACCACGCCCACAATAAGAATTTTTTCTGAACAGAAACTTTCTTGTCTTGTAGCGAATTTATTGCCATTCCGAATATGTGGTCAGATTTGATGAGACCACAGGGAAAACTGAATAATGATTGCTGTATATAATATAGGTTTCACAACGTTCTAAGTTTTCCGATGTCTGGTCGCCAGCTCTCTATATCATTCCAGTATGTGTCCTCTCTCCTTGATTTTTTCATCTATTCCGTTCATCCAACTTCTCCTAGGTCTTCCACGTCTTCTTCTTCATCCTGGTTTCCATTCCATCAGTCATCCTCCGTACATGTTCGAACCATATTTTAGCTGTTTATCCTTGATATCCTCTACTAAGTATTGTATGCTTGACGTCCATTATCTCCTCCATTCTAGATTTTCCAGCAGGTCTTCATCAGAAGTCTATTTCAGTAGCTTACAACATTTCACCAGTTCTTTTCTTCAACGACCAAACCTCTGAGATGTGGATGACACAGCTTTTCTCCCTTGGGTATTTCGATTCTTGATGGCCTCGTCCCATTGGACCGTCCCATTATCAGTTATTTGACAATTTCACTCTCAGATATTTGTAATTAATGCTCTGTTTGATCTTTTGTCCACTATTTAGGAAAACTTCTTTCTGTTTTCCCCCAATACATATGTACTCAGTCTTCTCGTTTCAGTTCAATATCTCCTTGCATGCCATATGATAAAAATATTCTAATAACAAAACATGAGAATAAAGCACGCTGTTGCATATTCCAACTACATCCCATAACAATCCCCTCCAGCATTTATCCTTAATGCATCCCCTCGATCCTTGGGATAAAACAAATGCAGACAGAATCCCAGCATCAGGTGGAGCAAGGATCTGTTAGAGGTAATTTCTTGAATATGGCGCTGATTCCGGTTGTGCAATCTGATCGATAAAACAAACAATACGTTTGTACAAACTTCATGAGTCCCATTTAATCTTGGCTTAATCCCTCAGGACACGACCGCGAGATGAACGGAATAGGCAGGACTCGAATACCAGGATTTGCTGAGTGCTAAAACGTAGATTCTAGGCTATTTGCGCTCTTAATGGGTTTGGAATGAGGTGTGTTCCGTTAGGTAATATCGGAATAAAACTGTTATTGGGGGTTACGTTATCTTAACGGTGCCAGGGTTTATGGTGCAGGATAAACAAATATTGATGATTTACCTATAGGCAGAGGACATACCAAATTGGACACCTACTCTTGAATGGCCAAATATAACAGAAGAAAAGGGAAAAGAAAAGCTGTATTTTGAAATACAGGATGTCCAGACCTGTGGCTACCCAAAAATACCCCAATTATGTAATGCGATTTTTTGTAGTCCTCGAGTTATGATTTTTTGAGTGTTTCTTCAATGTATTTTGCCACCTAGGTTTTAAAAATTCATATCTTCCTATGCAGTTTTTAATTTTTTAACATCATGATCTTCCAAAATTATTGTATAAATTAGGTACATGGGCTACATTTGTTTCAAAGGAATTTCGATTGAAATCATTCAATATCCTATTTTTGAGTTTAATTCACCAAAAAAATGAAAAAAAAAAGAAAAACAAATTTTATCGAGTGTCAATTTTAAGCCAATAAGCCTTCCCAGGCTGATTACAACAAAAAATGTCCGATCAAGTACATACTTATTTTTCCTATGACTTTCGTTGCTTACGACGCGATACTCCGCGATGTTTTTAAACCAAAAGCTAAAAACTCGTTTTTTCATTTCTGAATCGAAACTGAATATTTGAGTACATTTACTGAAAACTGAATATCTAGGTTTAAAGCCCTTTTAGGGTAGTTTGCAGTGATTTCAGGAAGCTGAATATTTGTTCATTGAGGAAAACCGTGTTAACAAATAAAACTGCAAAATACTCATTCCATACCAAGATATAAATTTTTCAAACCTAGCTGGCAAAATACATTGAAAAAACACTCGAAAAATTATAACTCGAGAACTACAAAAATAGTATTACATAGGTACATGGGGTATTCTTAGATAGCCACAGGTCTGAGAAATCTAAAATTAATTCATTGAAGTTGATCGCCTGGACACCCTATATAATGCCACTCGAAAATCCTTATTCCTCAGAAATATTAACTTTAAATGTAGAAAAAATATTACATCAAGTAATTTAGGGTGGGTTTACGTAGCACGTTATCCGTAATCAGGGTTGATTTCCAACCTAAAATTTTTTGTCGTTCCGTGAAGTACTTTATTCAGTAATTGGATATAAGCGAGGAATGCAAAAACATTTTCGAAATTATCGATATCAAAAGTTTCATCATTATAATATTCATTGAAACTTCCTAAAATATTATTTAAAATTACAGTTTCTATATCTGTTGCACTACCACCTGCAATTATTATATTTTCAATATCTTCTTCCATTCCTTCTTTGAATAAAATGAATGAAAGTTTTCCATAAAATAATTAAATTCTTAAAAATCTGCCTAATTGACCCAATAAGGGTAGGGTAAGATATCGTTACAGTGATTCCGTAAAAACCCACCTGCCATAAGTCTAATTTCTTCCACCAATAACGCGAAACGTTATTCATTTACGTTATTAGCGTACGTCGGCGTACGAGGCCTCTTCCATATCTCCCTATTATTATTAAAAATTCATTTATGAATAATACGCAACATCTTCAAACGAAAAAATCATCATTCTGTAAATTATAGGTAATCAGGTTCGGAAGTCACGTCTACAGTCCAAGCAATTTGTAATTAGGTAAATATCGTAAACTTATTGATTCATTTTATAGCAGTAGGTAAATATTTAAGATATAACACTCATTCGTTGGGAATTCTCGACTATACCTTTTTTATTCGATATTTGTAACTCAGAATATTATTTAGAATATTTAGAGCAAGGAAAATGGTTTTATTTACTGTTTCATTTTGGCATTTCCCATTACTCATTATTCTATTATTCTTTTCAAGATATGGCAATATGATATGTTATAATGTTTTAGTGAAAGTACACTTGCATTGAAACATTACAAAAAAGTTAAAGACATTGAATACCACCTACCTTGACATTGATAACCCTGTTTGCCGAATCCCCTGAAAATAGAAAAAAAAACTTTAATATTCTACATATAGAATTTGGTGAAGAATGGTAAACTTCAAAATTGAATGCTTCTCGAAACAAACAGATTTTTTGAAGACTGAAATGACATGGTGGAAAATAAAATCAACCACCTGTTAAAGATATTTCACCATGAAAATTTTTTTCTACTGCCTAAGGTTGACCGTATCTAAATACGATAACTTCAGGAATAAATTACTTCAAAATTTGACATTTTTCAGGAAGTGTTGTTATTCGATTTAAACAGGAAAGTTGAATTCATTAACCAAAAGAATTAAGCCAATTGCTCTCAGGCTATTTGAATTTGAATAATATTTCCTTCCAATTTCTGCACCATTTTTATTTAAAACAATAAATCATCTTTAAGTAGTGTCGGTATTACATAATGTGTCAAAATTAAAGACATATATAGAATATAGAATTGAACAAAGAAGTCAAGAATATTTGTAAATAATAAAATAAAATAAATATCTGAATAGCGTACCATTTATTTAGTGTGTTTTCAAGTAAAACCCCGTATCAAGGAAAACGAAGCATTTGCGAAAAAAGTTATATAACATGTCATTATTTTTTCATGCAGAATCACTTCCTGAAGTTTGTTGAACTCATTCACTAAAATGCTGTATAATGAACATTTTCAATGACTATTTCCCTCGTCGTAATTTGCACCAATCAGAAACGCGCAATTTTGAATTACAAATGGTTTCTAGGTGGAAAAAACTATTTGGCAGGACCTGTCAGCAGTGTATTCGCGTTTACCAGCGGCAAAACTTGACAGTTATGGTCAAATCAATAGGTACCTAAACTTGATGCATGCAGAATAATTTGTCTCTCATGAAATAGTCTTGTCAAATACCATTCGGTCATCTAATTTTTCCTGTGAAAAAAATTAGATGCCCTTATGATATTACCTACGAGAAAACACTGAAAAAACATCATATTTTTCGGCAATTTCAAAAACAAATATGCTTCGGAATTTCAATACGCTAACAGGAACGAGAGCTATACAGAATTTCAGTACTTTTTTTATAATTTTTTCTGCTTGAATTCTGTGATAAATTAATCATTCCCATTAGGCAACTTTACCCATACTATTTGCACAAGTAATTAATACTATTCAGCTTCTGCAACAAAACGTGAAATGAAGGCAATTTTGTTACAATCAAGCAATTGAATTCTTTTCACGACTTTGGTAGCAGAAAATTCTAAATGTCCAATTGGTTGAATCGAATAAATGATAAAAAGTTCTTTTCAGTCGATAGCATGGATAACTGAATAAATGATAACCATTATATTACGTACAAAAAAGGACAGAATTCAGAATACAAATTGGTTCAATTGAGGAAAGCGTGGGTAGAGGGGACTGAAAAGCATTTAATTTGATTTCCTGAATCAATTGAATTAGCTATTCCATTTTCACTTTAATAGGTTCTATACACTTTTCAGGACCGCATCTATTGCCATATTCTGTAAACCGTTGTAGATTTGTTTTTTATAAAAATAAGAAAGCAGACAATAATATTAATCGGTTAAGTTACAGAGAAATGGCACCTTCTTTTAGGTATGAATATACCGAAGACGCCATCTCTAGTTCCATACGAAAACCTTTTTCCATAGCATGAACCTTGAACGCATCCTGAAAAATCTTAAATCAACATTCTGTTTTTTTTTCATGCACACTTCGAAATATGAAATTACCCACTCTTTCAAGAAAACATAATCAAAAAACTTCCAAAGAAACATGAATACAAACGCATGATGATATTAACTCGTTTATACAGGGTATTACATAATAGTATGTCACAACTTGAGGGGGTGAACCTACATGTGATTTCAAGAAAAAAATTTATAAACCTGGGTCCTTAAAAGCTTCTTTACGGAGCTACAGGGTGTTGAAATCCAAAAAAATTGTTTTTTTCTTCATAACTCCTGCAGTTTTTGAGATATTCAGTCCAAATATGGAATGCGAGCTATTTTCAATAGTCTCCATCATTTTACAACCTAAATCTTAACTAGAATCTACAGGGTGTTTTTTTCCGGAGCCATGTCTCCTTTTTCCCTCTCAAACTTTTTAACATACAAGCGTTAAATGATTTTTTACCCGAAAACGATTAAAGATACGAAAAAATTATAGAAGTCAAAAAAGTTTATAAATTGAACGAAGATTTCAGAAATTGATTTAAGCTGACCAGTGGCGTACCACGAAAAAGTTTGAGAGAGAAAAGGGAGACATGGCTCCGGAGAAGAAAACACCCTGTAGATTCTAGTTAAGATTCAGGACGTGCAATATTGGAGATTATAAAAAAATATCTCGCACTCCAAATTTGGCTTGAATATCTCAAAAACTGCAGTAGTTATGAAGAAAAAAACAATTTTTTTGTAAATTTCAACACCCTGTAGCTCCGTAACGAACTTTTGCGGACCCATGTTCATGTAAACTTTTTTCTTGAAATTATACGCAGATTCATTCCCTTAAGTTGTGACATACTTTTATGTAACATCCTGTATAGAACCTTCACCAAACGTACCGCAATCAAACGATCAAAAATCCAATCAACTAAAAATCTTAATGTATCAATACATGTTTTTCTCAATAGATCATCTATTAAATTCCACCATCTATTACACTCATAACAACTTATATCCCATTATTGAAATTAAAAAACTATATGACCCGAGCAAAGTACCTTCAATATCATCAGCATTAAAGCTGAAAAATTTTTTAGAACGTTGAAACACAATCGACGAAAATCAATGGATAACCAACTTGTTCTGGAACTTTTTTTTCATGTAGAACAAGGGAACATTACTCGAAGCTAGGGAAATATTGCATGACTGAATTTAAAGCAGCCAACTTTTCAAGGTGATGTATAATGTAGGAAATGAAGTGAATCATTCAAATTCACACTTCGTTTCGAACTGAAAGGTTTTAACGCACATTATCGTGAAACGAATGTAACCACTATCATTTGAGGCTATTTTTAAACGATATCTGTCGTAAAACATAATGATTTCCGAGAGATCTATTAACTATTTTTTTTGCCGTTGAATATCGGAACAATAAAGATCGATTTCGAAGGTGATTTGGAGTGATCTTGAGAATAGAATCGCTATTGTTATGCTCAAATGTCAGTGATTCACGAGATTCCGTTGAATGTCCTCAAATTATTAACTGAAGATATGCCATTATCTTGGCTGGAAATCAGCTCAGTAGCTTCAAAGTTTTACAAGTTTTCAAGTGTTTATTTTCGAACTCAGTGATGGGATTTTTTGAATATTAATAGTTATCAACTAGGTTATTAAAGACAGCTACTAATGGTTAAGATATTTTAAAGCGTGAGCGGAGCGAACGCGTTAATAGTTCGAGACCATTAGTGGCTCGATTAATAACCGAGTTGATTACAAGATTTTCCGACGATCTCAATATGGATTGTGTATGAATTTTTTGTTGAAATACATTCTCATTCTGCACAAGACATAATAAAATTTCTACGTATTTATGTTCCAGTAGAGTTTTGACATTGCTCGTAGTGCATCTGAACGGTTTTGCCATGAGGATTGTACATTAAAATAGCAGAAATTGAGCATTAAAATAGCAGAAATTGAGCATTAAAATGGGTCATTAGTGATCAATTAAGTACACATTAAAATCACCTTCTATTTTGAAACCGACGGAAAATATCATTATGAATGTGAAGTAAAAACTGGAAAACTTATGTCCAATTGCATGAAGTCAACTGATTTTGGCCAAAGATTAAGGAGTCGTCTCTTATCTTTGATTTTGGCGAGGTTAGTTCCGGGATGGTTGAGTCTGTGGATTTCTATTTAATTGTGAATAAGCCGATAAGCAACAGTCTATTTTCGAAGTTCTCAACAGAAAGTTTAACTCTCGAGAATTTTCACGATGAACATGAAATATAATATCGTTTTACTATAGTTAAATAAAGGATGCTTTATTTTCTTTGATCCGTAATATGAAAGCGAAGTGTAAAAAAGATGTTCATTCGTTTAACATTCACACAAGTGCTTATTTATCTCCTTGGAGTTTAACATTGTGTTTTGTTTTCTTCCCTACAAGTGTCCGAAACAATGTTTGTAACCGATGGAAAGTAACTTAAAAACTTTGTTGTGAGCATTTCTTTATAAGTATTTCCTTCCCATGTTGACTGTGTTCCTGATGAACTTGGTTGTACCGGCATGGAAATTCACATCAAAAGAAAAACTGCGCCATCCAGTTGAACAGTGGTATATTCGAAAGATTTACGTGCTACGTTTATGACGAAATGAATGACCAATTACGAAAAATGTTGTTGTCTTCCTCGAATCGAGTATTACGGGCATCCTGACGCATTGAATATGCAATGATTCAATGCTTCATGTCAGGCTGGTGCCGTATTCTCGACAAATGATCTTTCAAAGCGAATACGAACTTCATTGCGAGTAAAAGAGGTACTCGCGCAATGAAGTTCGTATACGCTTATTGAAAGATCACTTGTCCAGAATACGGGGCCTTTCGGTTCGAGTACTTTAGGGCGCTTATCATACAGCTTTAACCAGGCCACTCTCAAAGATTTGGTTCAACTGGACTGTCTTCCAGTAGAATGAATATGATATACACTAGCACTTCACATGTTCAGGGTTTGTTTTCGAAGGTTTTTAAGTGTCTGTTCGCATAACCTACAAAATATCTGGATTTACTTCATTCATCTATTCAAGGCGGTATTCAGTATGCGTGCCCGCTCATAAGGAGTGTGATGACGGAAGTGAGCTCTTACCCTTGCAAAAATAAGAGGGAACACTCACTTCACCGTAAAAATGGTTGGTTTAAATTCACCCTGATCAGTTTAGATGCCGTTATTGGAAAAAAACCACTATGACTGGATAACCATTACTGGCCATAGACAAGAGACTGATTAAAATATACGAAAGATAAAGTTCAACAAACCATTTCGTTGTCTAAAAATCAGTTGAGACGGTTTACTAGGCTTTTAAGGTTGTCGATATCCAACATGTGGTGGTATCGGTTTCTTCCTCTTTGAGCAGTGATATCTTTGCTCCGGTGGTACTCAAATAAAAAATTTTCATTGCTACTTGCAAGTAGAAGGAGGTGCTTTTTAAGAATAATATGGTCTTTGATTTCTCCCAGAACAATCAGTTGCTTCAGTGCCATTCGGTCATCAGAAGAAATAGAAATTCACTTGACATACAAATTCAGCACATTACTCAATAGCCCGTTTGAGGTGTTACTAGTGATCTTCCAAGGTCAGTAATTCAGTGTTTCAAGCCGTAAGTGTTCATGTCTGCTCCCTGCTTCTGAAGGGTCCTATTTTTAAGGAACTAAGTTTATCTCTTCATGTTTTTATGGCGATTATTGGTGATCACTTCATAGTTGGTATCAAGATCGTACTCAATTGCCAGAGAATCTCTAAAGAATATAACCAATTCAGCCTAATGGATTTAAAATCACTCTTTTCTATGTAGGCAGTTTTATGCAATGACAAACTTAATCACTATCAATTTATGTAATGAAAATTTGACAAAATGTAGTAGCAGGTTTAAAAAAATGACGGAAGGGTAAATTAGCAATAGCGAATAAGAATCAGTAGAAAACAATTGTCAACAATTTGAACGGGAATTTCATGACCTGTGAATTGGTTTAGCATTCCAGGAGGCACTGCTCAATTTTGTAGGATATATTTTTAGAAATATTGAACACAAACTATCATCTATTCATCCCAAGTGTTCGAAAAATACTTCCTAGGAAATGAAACATGCCGAAAATGGTCTATGAAATCAACAGCAATATCCATTATCAATATTTATCATAAAATTGCATTTTCATCATAATTCATTTATTTTGTATACATCTACAATATAAAATTAATTTTGCCTACATAGTTTCGCCGACAAATAAGCTCTCATATCGATCAAAACTCATTCAAAAACAATAAACACGTTCGAGTGTAATCATTTATTTTCCACCAAACTATTCATTTCCCAGCAAATTTCTGAATTAAACAACATCACCAACGCTACATACTCACCAAATAAAGTCCTTACAGTGCGAACAAAACGTAGGTTGCTTGAAAAACCTAGGTATAAACCTATGGTCCTTGATATTGTAAACATTCTTCTTTTTCAAAGCACCCTTTCTGCCCCTCAACCTCAGCCCGAATTTCGTGGTGTTAAAACCCTCCTCCTCGTTCTGATTTTCCTCTTCTGCCATTTTCCCTGATCGGTTATTTCAATAAACAAGAAATGAAATCGTGCTGTCTTTAAATCCGTAACGTCATAGAACGCACGCGAGGCGAGCTCTCCGAAGCACCACAGAACACTGAAACAGCGAGCGCTGCCGCACGGTCAAATGTCAATATTCAGGTATGGGTATGAGCTGGTCGTGTATTGAAGGACGTATTTTAGGTGCAACAGTTTGTGGGTCGATTCCCGTTCGGCTCTGCTGTTCGGCACCATCTGAGCGGGAAAGGGGTCATACACGAGCAGATTTGTAGCTTGTTGTTTCTTTGGAATGGTCTGCTAGATGGCGTTGAGCCTCAATTACACTCTGCCCTTCCTACTACCACTCCCTTTGTCGGCAATAATTCCCGAAATACTTCTGAGAGAGTATTGAAGGCAGTGAGCATTTACACTCCACTGCATCATTTCCCTCGCGACCAAGTGTCGGCAATGACGGACAAAGAAATTCCACAGCAACCTAGTTAAATTTAGTCACTTACTGCCGTTCATGCTGCCGGTCCTTTGATTTCCGTACGAAAAACCGCCAATGTAGGGAGCGTAAGGCAACACGAGCAGCAGCGGCAGAGAGCAGGGAAGTGTAGTGATTACATTCTAGTGCTGTCCACTTACCTGCTCAATTCCCTGCTCCCTGTCGTGGCAGTGAGCTGAGTTTAATCGGTGTGTAACATTTATTGCTCTGGAACATGCATTCTCTAGGGTCAACCTAAACGAATTTTTTCCAGGATTGAGGAAAAACTGTCAAAATTTCAAGATAGAGAGTTACTAAGCAAGAGTACGGTAGACCTACCTGTCACAGTATGTCCAAACCATTAACTGAACTGTCAATACTTCACGTACCAAGAGCGTAGCAAGAGGGGAGTGTTAGTGGTTCAAACCACCAAACCCTTCTCCCGCATCTTAAAAAAATAACGCAACAAAATACCCCTGCACTTATAAAGTCGATTGACAGACTTCCAAAGAGGAATATTCGGAATGGTTCAGGACAGGAATCAAGACTTTGCCATAGTACACTCTTTTTTATTCATTTTTTCTCGATAATTTGTTGTTAAAAGTCTTCTTCCTTTCGTCACTAACGCGTTCTGGTCTTAGAAGAGCAGTTGAAGTACTCTTCCTGGCATATAAAAGTGTCTAGTGAGGGACATAGAAGAATTTCACAATAACTCGATGGAAAACTTCCCTCTGTCGAGAGATTCCATGCCAATCGAGTTTCATGCTATTGTATGACCTGGACACCATAACTGCGAAGTGATCATAGAGCATTTTATCATCTAATCTCATCTGGTATCTGGAATAAATGAGTAGGAATAGGCAAATACGGCCCCAAATACAGGGAATCAGTGCCTTGGGGAAAACCAGAAATAACGCTTCAATCTGAAATTCTGGCGAGATACGCCCAAGTATGTCTGTCGAGACAGTGAAAATAAGCCTCTGAAAGCAGAATGGCACTGAGGCAACCGATGGCTGTTGATGGTAAATCAAGGACCATTTGAAACTGTAACTGTTGCCTCACACCACTGGCGAAGTATAGCAAGCTAGTTGAAACCACTGAACTTCATAGTGAATAACTTCTTGAGGCATGGAATATGTCCAGAAGCTTTGAAGATTGCTATAGTCAAACCCATCCATAAGGAGGAGATGTAAATGATTATAAGAACTAGAGACCTATAAGTATTTTGCCATCTTTCTCCATGATTTTTGAGCTGGCATCCTGTAACCAACACGTCCGATGCTTTATAGAAAATAATTTGTTTTCCAAGAATCAACATGGTTTTCTGAAAAGAAAATCCATTCAGACAGCTCTGTTTCAGTTTCTCTCGTGGAGAGTGAATGCTTTTGAAGAAGGAGACTAAGCGTTAGGATTGTTCTTGGATCTTGCCAAGGCCTTTGATAGTTGGAGTGTCAAAATTTCATGAAAGAAGATGGGGAAGTATTGCTGGCTCAGTGATGGAATGGATCTGGTCACATTTCAGAGGAAGAACACAACTAGTGGAAATTTCTACAAATTTCTACATACAATGGTTATGTAAGAACTAAGCCACTTGAATAATAACTAGGAGTTCCGCAGGGAAGTATTGCTGGTCCTAAATGATTCCATACAGAATTCACAATGATACACAAATGAAGTGAGTACAGTAAATTATGCAGATGATTCAAACCTCCTACTGATAAAGTACTTGTGGCCAGAGCTGAGGCAGCTGCTTGAGGATATATTCCTGCAAGCATGATCGTAGTATTCCTGCAAACATTCCCGGACTCCAGGACCCCCTTTATCCAATTCGCAACGTGCGACAGAGGCAGCTAGATCCCGTAAGCCGGTCTCTGGAGCGCGCGCGCGTACCCACTCCTCCCACGACAGGGACATTCCATTTCACTGCTCCGATTATACCTGCCCCCCGTTTCATCGTTTACTGGCAGTCCGTGACAACGATTGTTTTGTTTTCCTTTCTGTTTCCCGAAACATCCTGCTGTTCCGTTCCTGTTGTGATAGGATAGGACGGGGACATGAAGGTAATAGGTCGATTATCGGGAACGCAAGATCGAGATGAACTAGACGCTGGGGGAGACTGTACACGTAATGTAGGTCAAAGGGATGGCAGCAGCTATGGCCTATTTGAAGATTTCTCTGAGAGATTGCTATGGCACTTTATCTAACAGAAGCACTAGCAGTTCTTCAGCCTCTAGATTACTGAGATACTGAGGAGGAACTACTTGGTGATGCTGAAGTGGGACCACCTCGTAGACAAAAAACAGCTTATCATCGTGGTATCATGTGGTATGGGTGGTGTCCATTACCTTAATGGTAGAGCGTATGACCAGTAATCGAGAATTTTAATTTCAACCTCTTACTGAGAAAAAACTAGAAGAAAATAGCATCCCATATTCCCTGCTAGGTTTTCGACAAATGAAAATATTCTCAAAGAATGAACACCTTGTAAGCCAGGTTGTCAACGATATAACAAGTGATTGAAAGGTTGACAGTCATGTTGACAACATGCACATATCTAGTATTCGTTTCAAGAGTTTCGTGCTCCTGTGCTGTTCCAGTGCTTGTGCGCAACCAATGGCAAACTGCATTTCGAGCTTTTGAGTTGCTCAAGAGCACGAACGTCTATAGAATATAGTCCGTTCACGAAAGGTTGAGCACATAGTAGGCGTTTCTTTATTTATCTGAAGTTGGCAGTATTTGCTGTCATTACGTAAAATAAAGTCAACGTTGCCGAATGTACCCGGCCACGTCCGACGAGCTTGCGAGTTATCAGACAACTCTATGCAATATTGACAACATTGCGTACCAATCTGACAAGAAAATAAAGAACATGACCTAAAATTTTAATATACACAGTGGAATATGCCAAATTTCCATGGCCAACCGACGGCTCAACCTTTCGTGAATGGACTATAGGCTATTCGACAATATTAGAGATCGAGAACAATATTACCAAATGAGTTGTTCATTTGTAGATGAACTTGGTGAAGCTGAAGTAAACCAGGCTGTAGAAAAAAACTATGGTATTGGTAGTGTTCGTTAGCTCAATAGCAGAGCCAGTGTATGATTATTTCACATTCAGCCTTGTACTGAGAAAAAACAACACCCAACATTCACTGCTTGGTGTTCAACAAAACAATATTGAATGGTCGATCATCAGGAACGCAAGATCGAGATGAACAAGACGCTGGGGGAAACTGTACGCGTAATGTAGATCAAAGGGATGGCAGCAGCTATGGCCTATTCGTAGATTACTCTGAAAGATAGCTATGGTACTCTATGAGCATTTTTTTAGATAACTGATGTAAATGAGGAAGAAGAGCTTGGTGGAGCTGTCGTGGAAAAACCCTGTAGAAAGAACCATGGTATGATCAGAGTTCATTAGCTCAATAGCAGAGCGTATGATTAGTGTACGCGAATTTAAAATTCAACCTCGTACGGAGAAAGAAAATAGCATCCAACATTCAATGCTGGATGTTCAACAAACAATATTGCGTATAGAATGATCTTTGCGGAATCAATATCTTGTAGTCTAGCTTGGCTACGATCAAAAAAGAGATTGAAAGGTTGACATTCAGGTTTACAACATGCATATATGGACAATATTAGCGAATGAGTTGTAGGTTACATAACATAGCATAAAGAGAACCAAAATCTTTGCTATACTTGCTGCCAAGGAGCAAACGGGATAAGAGCTAGACGTTAGGGAGACTGTATAAGTAATGTAATTCGAACGAAAGCAGCAGCAGGTATAAGTTGTTCATTTGTAGGTCACAAAACATAGTACAGACTACAGAGAGGACCAACATCGTTGCTATTCTTGCAGTCACGAAGCAAACGGAATAAGAACTAGACTCTAGGGAAGACTGTAAATTCAATGTAGGTCAAAGAGATGCCAGCAGCTATGGTCTATTTGAAGATTTCTATGAGAGATTGCTATTATGGCACTTTATCCAACAGAAGCACTAGCAGTTTTACAGCCTCTAGATTACTGAGATACTGAAAAGGAACTACTTGGTGATGATGAAGTGGGGCCACCTCGTAGACAAAAAACAGTTTTTCATTGTGGTATGGGTAGTGTCTATTAACAAAATGACAAAGTATATGATCAGTAATAATTTAATTTCAACTTCGTACTAAGAAAAAATTATAAGTATACTCTGTTCACGAAAGGTTGAGCCGTCGGTTGGTCATGGAATAATTTCCATGACCAACCGATTAATATTAAATTAAAATTAAATTTTAGGTTATGTTTTTTATTTTATTGTCAGATTGATACGCAAAGTTGTCAATATAACATAGAGTTCTCTGATAACTCGCAAGCTCGTCGGACGAGGCCAAATACATTCGGCAACGTTGATTTTATTTTACTCTATGACAGTAAATACTGCCAACTTCAGATAAATAAAGAAACGCCTACTATGTGCTCAACCTTTCGTGAACGGACTATAGATAGATTTCTTTATTTCCAATTTTTAAAAGTCCTTTTACTCAAGGAACCTTGAAAAGTCAGTTTAAACTCAGGAAGCAATTTTATATGACGATTACGAGGCTCCACTACATGAACGATTTCCTTCTTTCTGCAATGCCAATTCTCCATGAAATTTTCATCAAGCTTTCATCTAAAATCTTATAGTAAAGTTTCTGTCAGAAATTCAAAATACATATGATATGTTGTGTGTGTTATTTTCATGTCATGAAAATTAGGTAAATCCAGTGGAAGAGAAAGAGAACTATGGGGGAAGTCATCTGGAAAATACGGAATCTTCCGCTACAGTTCTTATTTTCCATCAGATTAAACAAGGAATCTGATAGAAGTTCTCAAAGAAGAAGCCCCTGATGGAATACAATGATAGGTATTATAGACATTGCTCTAGGCCAACAGGCAGCGAATAATTCATATTACATGTACTTCAAATATTCTCTAGAATAGGAGCACTTTAGATTTTTCGGATACTGAACAATACCTAGTGTGTGTGTGTGCAGACTTCATAGTATTAGCAGAGAAACCATGATGCCATACGTTCTGATCGAAATCTCAGCACAAATATTCGTGAAAACTGAAATATTTATATTGAAGTATTGTTGTCATCAGAAACTTTTTTTGCATGTTTTTTAAGACGAGAAAAATGAAAAAAGGCGTTACAAGGTTTTTCGTGGATTTATAAATGTATACCTATGCGGTAAACGATAATTCGAATTTGAAATTACAGCTATTTTTCTCAAAACTGTATCAAACACCAAATGAATAGCCTAAAAGGCTTCTTCAAAAATGGAATTTTGAAGCGATTTCGAGCATCAGCTTATTAAACATGAGCACTGTTGAACCAGACCCATTAAGCTATATTCACAGAAAGAAGGCATATGTATGAAAATTCAAATAGAAGCACTTTTCTGGGTCTTTAATCCAGTCGAATCATGCTTTTAGCAGGAAAGGTTTTGGGTAGTTTTGATTTCTTTCATTTTTTATGTTTTTTATAGTGCAATTTTGCATAAGGCTTATTATGAGCATCTTGCATTTGACCGCAACATTTCATTTCGATTGGTTTCGTTTCGTCTGAGATATTGAGCAACAAAATTTTGAATGGCCATATTTTATGTCACAAAACATCACATTCAAAATTTTTGTTCCTCAATATCAGACAAAACAAAACCAATCAAAATGAAATGTTGCGGCCAAATGCAAGATGCTCATAATAAGCCTTATGCAAAATTGCGTGACCACAGTGTGAACAGAACCATAGAAAATTCAATTGAAATATTGAAAAGAATAACCTTTATATTTCCGTAACAAGATATCCGATTCGAGTGAAATTTTTTGTGTAAATCGAGACTGATACACTGAATGTAAATGCAACATTTCAAGAGGATCGCATCATTGTAACTCTAGATTTGATTTTTTTCATTTATAGAGCCGGAAAAAATATCTCATTTTCAACCTTTGAGCCAGAACGGGTTGTCGCAGAAAAAGCTGTTGTAGTACAATTTGTAGGGAATTTTATGTACGTTCATTTTGAATGAAAAGGTGTTTCACGAAAAGTTGATAGTTTCCGAGTAATAAGCAAAAAACTGACCAACAATGAGATTTTTCATCTTTTTTTCTATGTTCCGTCACGAAGTTTTGTTAGCAAACCTCAGATTCGGATTCAGCACCCCAAAAAACAAAAAAAAGGGAAGATATCAAAACTACCCCAAAACTTCCCGCTAGGGTTTGTTTTAAGCACAGTCCCAAAATTAACGCAAGATTTGAATTAAATAGAAAACGCCGTTTTTAGTCTTTTGATAGTTATATTTTTATTGACTCGTAAAGTACATAGAATAGGGTTATGTATGGAATAACACATCGGACAAATGGCCTCCACGGCTTTGCATGCACATGCGCACTCTTTTGTTGAAATTTTCCATGACCATTCTGCATAAATGTGGCTGAATTTCGTTGATGCAGCGTTGAATCTCCTCCTTTAATGCACGGGTGGTTGTGGGCTTGTTGACATAGACTTGTGATTTCAAATAACCCCATAAAAAGAAGTCTAATGGTGTTAAATCACACGATCTAGGAGGCCAATTTTGATCAACGAAACGAGAGAGTACACGACCTGGAAATGTCTCATGCAGTAATTAAATTGTTTCACGGGCTGTATGACATGTGGCACCGTCTTGTTGAAACCACATATTGGACACATCAATATCATCCAATTTTGGCAGAAAGAACTGTGTAATCATGTCGCGATATCGAGCACCAGTAACAGTCACTTGTTGACCAGCATCATTTTCAAAAAAATATTGCCCAATTATGCCTCCAGCCCAAACTCCACACCATACAGTCACGCGTTGTGGATGCATTTGTTTTTTGACAATCACATGTGGGTTCTCCGAATCCCAAAGGCGGCAATTTTGGCGATTGACAAAGCCATCAAGATGAAAATGTGCTTCATAGCTAAGGATGATTTTGCTCGAAAAATCAGGGTCCATTTGTTGATGTTCAATAATCCATTCAACGAACTCTCTTCTCTGTCCATGGTCATTAGGCTTCAATTGTTGTGCTAATTGAATTTTGTAAGCATGAAGACACAGATCTTTGGTGAGTACACGCTGTAGAGAGGTTCTTGAAATTTGCAATTCTTGTCCACGACGTCGAATTGAGGTTCCTGGATTGTCAGCAACACTCTCACGCACTGCTTCGACATTCACATTTGAACGGCTTGTTTTTGAACGACCAGTGTGTTGGCGTCTCCAACGGATCCAGTCTCCATGAATTTTTCAATTAATCTCTTCACAGTTGACGAAGTTAAAACACTGTTCCGACCATATTTGTATGAAATTTTCGAACTGCAGCCGCCAAGCTTTCACTATTTTTGAAATATTCTTTAATAATGAAGACACGTTGTTCTATCGTGTAACGCTCCATTTTTAATAACCCTATACTGTTAGCTGTCAAATTGCTTTTTTTTCAGGGTTGCCAACACTTCACTGCACAAATGGCGGCAAATTCAAATCTTGCGTTAATTTTGGGACACCCTCTACTACTAGGGATATATGTATAACTTTTTGAAATGATTTTGCAATTTCTTCCTTTTTTAATCACATTTTGTGGTGAGCTGCAGTTTTCAGTTGTTTTGTTGATTCATGATCAATTATTCACTATTTACTGTAATTGTTTTGAGTTTCATGCTCAGAAACTGCTTTGAAACTTCATGCTCACTTGCAAGTAGGTATACAAATAGAGTGAGAAGCCAGAAAAATTGGATAGTCGAGAAAATCATTGTGTAGCTTTGGAGTGTTAAGCTGCAAACACGAAAAACGCAAAAAAGGCAAAACTCCAAAGTTGCTCCGGAGCAGCTCATCAAATAAAACTAATATCCTGTAGGTATATCTTGAATGAATTTATTTTTAACTCCAGCTCCTGACATTAATGAAAATTAGTCCTCATCCTTGAAACTTTTTTCACAATCGATGTGTACCGTGTTACCGAAGACTTACAAAGTATTCCCTGACCCAATCCAATATAACAGGATTAAAATGAAAATAACCAAGGGAATTCAATCGTTACATCATCTTTCCGCCCACTGCACGCCCGGTAATGTCTCTTGAACAATTCCAATAAGGACTTTCTGTGTTCCAGGGAAGAACGTGCAGAAATTTAATTTCGGAGTAGACTGGAGATGAATTGGAGAACGTACACCAAGGAGAACATATCGAGCGAGCGCAAGGAGAAAAAGAGGTGGATGGGACACTCCAATGTTAATAAGAAATAATTTCAGGAGTTTATTAAGCTGGAGTACGTATTTCGAGTTCATTTTCCCCTGCTGAAGTTGAGTGTTTCAGCGCACTCATTCACTGGCGTGCCTGGAGTATCTAGAGGAAAATTGCGTCCTCCCAAATTGAAATCCATGAAAAATCGCCTCGCACCTTCCGCTTTTCTGGTGGAAAATTCATGGAGTGTGTGGAATTAAACAACAATGAAAATTTTGAGACATTATGATCTTAATGATGATTTACAGTTGGTAGTTTCACATTTCTCATTTTTGGTGAAGGCGTAGGAAAAATATAGTGTAAAACTCGGACGGAAATACCATTCATTTCCTACTCGTATGATTCGCAGCACTCGTGCTACAAACTCACTCGTATGTCATTCCGTGCTCGTTGTACAATATACTATTTCGATATAACGTTGTCAAGAGATTACGAATTCTATTGTACTGTCATCATTATTTAACGACGTTCAATATTCATATACTTTTGTGTGATGTTAATGAAAAATAATTCTGAAAGTAAATTAGGGTGGTTCACGTTTTCCTATTTTTTTCCTGCTGAAGTTGAATGTTCCAGTGCACTTATTCACTCGAATTCATTTTCCCCTGATGAAGTTGGTTGTTTCAGGGCACTCATTCGCTATTCTCTGCCGTGGCTGGAGAATCAAGATTGAAATTTTGTCCTCCCAAATTGTAAATCAATCATGTAACGCTAATAAGAAATCATTTCAGAAGTTCATCAAGCTGAAAGGCCTCTATCTCGAGTTCATTTTCCCCTGCTGAAGTAGCAGGAGTAACTGGAGATGCATTGTGTCCTCCTGAATTCGTTCTTTGTAATTGAATAATTCCAAACGACATTCAATATTACGTTGTTCCAACCTCCCCCGCCTTCCAGTTTTTCTGTAGAAAATTTAATGGAAAGTAGAAAATATTAACAGGCAAAGTGGTTGTGTTTTTGAATTGAATAATTGTGAAAGTTTGGAGAAACTCGTTTTTTTATTTTTCATTATAATTTTGCGATTTAAGGAAATTAAAATACTACCTTCGATTCTGAGTTTTACCCTTCTGACAATTATTTAACGGTATCGATTATTCACGTTTTTATTGTGCGATATCAATATGGAGTAATTTCAGAAGTTTATCAAGAAAAGTGTGGGTTCATTTTCCCCTGCTGAAGTTAAGCGGATCAGCGCACTCGTTCACTGGCGCGGCTAGAGTAACTATAAGAAAATTACGTCCTCCTAAATTGCTCCATGCTCCATGAAAATTCTCGCTGAACCTTCCACTTTTCTGGTAAAAGTTTAATGTAGAGTGAGAAATATTAAAGGAGGCGTAGTTGTGTTTGCGGTTGAATTATGACAAAAGTTTGTAGAAACACACAAGTTTCTATACCTATTTTTTAATATATTTTTACTATTTCAGGGATTTCAAATACTCCTCCCAAATTCCTTGTTGTGCTCTGACAATTATTCAGCTATGTCCAATATTTATCATTTCGTAAGTTTAATTATTTGGAGTACCTATCCCGAGTTTGTTTTTCCCTGCTGAAGCACGATATTTCAGGGCACTCATTCAATAGCGTGATATGAGTAGATATCTAGAGAAAAATTTGGTCCTTCTCAAATTTCTTCATGAAAATTTTCTCTATATCTCTTAATATGTATCCTACTTTTTATTAGAAAACTATTAAATAAACCATATAAAACCATGAGTAATGAAGCCATAATTCACATATTCGCATATGCTCGAAGTCAATTAGATATAGGAAAATATTCAATTCAAAATTGGTGCCTCCACCCACATGACATCAATGCATGGAGTAGTTAAATCCTATTATCATGTAGAAAAAGTTTTCTGTATTGCACCCAATGACAACATTGTTACGCTTTATAAATGATAGATGTCTCTGCTATACCAAGATTTGTAGCTGAGGGAAAAGCGTGCCATCATTTTGCCCAAATATCTGTAATTTTTTAATTTTGAGCCGGAAGCAATCCCACAACCCACAGGACTCTGTTGGACCCAATAATGAAGAATTCGAGGTCCCAGGTTATTTTTTCTTGAACGGATGAAGTTAAGCTTTTTCAATTTTAAAGTTCAAAAAATGCCGCGGTCTGATTCGTTAAAGAGCCAATTTGGTTCTGTAGTTGCAGAGTAATTGTCGTTTGAATTTTTTTTACGAGAAACAGAAAAAAATGGAAATGCACCTATTCCTGAGAATACGTGAGAATTTTTTAACAGAAAATGAAAAAATACAAAAGCTTAAGCGTACTTTTTCGTATAGGAAAAATGATAATTTCAATTTTAATATCCTGGAGATGTGTAGGTTTAATTATGTCCTTTTAAATCTTCATTTGATCTTGAAATCTTCGAAATTTGAAGTTGGTACTTTCGGAAGAACGAAGAGGCCAATACACTTGCCAAAGGGGGCGAACGAATGCCACTCATTGGCCCAGAACCCTTCTGTGGTATAGGTAAATGTACCTATAAGAAGGAGTTTCTAGAGAAAGAGAAAGCCGAGAGGAAAAACACTGGCGGAATACCCCAGGGATGGATCAGTCCACTAAGTTCCTTTGGAACTTTGAAACAGCAAGATCCAAAAGATGTCTGGATCTTAGTAAGAAACAATTACACCTCCTTAATGGCTTTTTTACAGGACACTGTCGCATCAGGAAGGATTATCGGACACTGACGAGTGTAGGTTCTGTGGGGAGGAGGAAGAAACCCCCATTCACCTAGTCACGGAATGCTTTGCCATTGCGAGCCTACGGAGAGAATGCCTGCAAGAAACTTGTAGGAGTGAGGAACTAGCCTCGTTGAAGCCTTTACAGATATTGGATTTTATCAGATCTCTGGAACTAGAAGGCAAGCTGTGAGGGTATGGTCAGAACAGCTCTGTAAAGGAGCACAATAGACCTTGAGGTAGCAGTGAACTGTAAGCCCTTTTTAAACTAAACTTAACTAATCTTCATGAGTTTATTGCCGACCTGAATCACAATAATTTGATTGTGACCGAGTAATTTTTTTAAATCAGGATTAGATTAGTTGACGGCGTAAATATGAGCAGATCAACCACTCATATCATAAAGTTATACACCATATATTGTAAAATTATCCAACTGGAAAAATGTAATATGAATGAACAATAGGCGCGCTGATTCTTCTGTTTATTATAGGTATCAATGTAGGTAGTACTAGATTTTTAAATAAACTTATTGTTTATCAAACTGTTCTATTATTTTCGATATTCATAAAAATTTCCCATAAATTATCATTTCCATATATTATTTCCGTTAATCAAGACTGAGTTTGACCTATATTCGAGTGTTTCGGATGAAATCATTGAAAGAAAATTACAATTATCAACAAAATTAAAATTCATTATTCATCCTATAATGTCTAGATTATACTTTCCTTAAGAATATTTTGAATATTAATTCATTCAAGAAACCAATGGAAATAATGCAAGTTAGATAATGAGGTTCAAAATATATGCGGAATATTCTTGAAGATAGAGGAATGCTTAGTAGGTTAATAGGAACATAGAGTTCCCATGATCTTGATGGTCTTCCGTATTAACTGAATGAGAAATGTGTTATTTTTAACTTTTTATGGAATCAATCACCTTCTACAAAAGGATATCTTCATTAGACTAGATCAACTCTTAATACTTTCGAGTAGAAGCTAATTATGCTCATTGAAGTCATATTCTCCAGAAGGTGCACTACCGGGTACGACAATTGAACTGTCTTTTAAATCCAAAATCTCTGTTAATTCTTAATATTTATTGATTTGCTTCCTTGCATATGAAAGCAGAAAGTTCAAAGTTTTTCATGTGCTATTCCGAAGGAATATGCTTTTGGCCTTCACAACGAACTTGACTCTTTTTCTGAACACAGGACTCAGTGTTTTTTAGGGCTTTTCAAAAATTAAAAATTGTCAACTCATCATCGCCTTCCAAAGGCTGTATCTTGGAAGGGGGGTCGATTTCAAAAAAAAATTATATGAACTACCCTTAGAATACCCTTTGTCTAAGGAACTACCTCTGCTTATTTTCATCGGGGAATAATCTACTAAAGTCCCTCGCATTTGGTTACAGACACCTTGTATACTACCATGGGACTTCATTTCAAAATATGTATATAGGAACGACTAACGAGATAAGCTATTTAACTGTAACTCGAGTGCACTAGTAAGTAAGGCCCAAAGATTCTTTGGAAGTATCTGAAATTCTTAAATGTTTATTATCTGACGCCTTTTCGTTATATTTTGGTATCTCAACCCAATGACCTAGTCGGAGAATCACATATTAGTGAATTTAGGGCTTTCAATTATTATTATTATTATTAATTCAATAAAGATTGGATCGAGAAATAATTTCTATGTGATCCAAATAACAGATAATTTTAAATAAAACAAAATTTGACGCGAGTAGTCCAGTATGCACACTTTAACTCAAAAAAACGAAAGTTAATGAACACAATAAGTCCTTTACACAATTCTTGAGGCATCAAATCGATTTTTAAACATGTTCACCGAGGAAGAATTCACAACACTGTCGGGCAAAGAGTTCCAGTCTCGAAATATTCTGTGGGACAAAAAATTTCTCCTAATTGAAGAAAAAGTATGGCAAACATGCTCCTGGATCAGTTTTTTTCAAGTGGAGGAAATGAAGAAAGAACAGGAAAATAAATGAAGCAAGTTTTTCATCATCTGAGCCTAAAGGCATTGCACCCGTTTTAGTATCATGTTTTTAATGCAGATTTTACTGCTCATTAAAGGTTATACAGATTGTAAACGAATTGCAAGGTCTTTATGCTCGGATTCCAAATGGCATCCTTATAAGCAAAGGGCGTCGAACTCGACTGTCAATTTTTTTATGGTTGCAGCAGAATATCAGCTCTACCTTTCTTCCAAGTATTATCTTTATTGCTTCTTATCTAAATAGGTATAATTTACAGCTTTATCTGATCACTTGTATTCATACAAAATTGTACAGAAGTGTGAAGAAGAATTTTATACTTAATTAATGAAATGTTTCCCAGGAACCTCTGTTAAATATTCTGATGAAAACGCAGACTACCAATAATTTTTATGAAGGTTCATATTTTCATTCGAAATTGTCCAATGCCCAAACCGATTTCAATGTAGTAAGTGTTCATGAAGAAGTTATTTGATTGATATTTCGTACATTTTCATAAATGAAACAATCCTATCGAATATTACCGTGAGCATTTTTCTATTAAGATTAAGCATTTGATTCGGTATGAAAACAGAACGTGATGAGTATATATTAAGAGGCATAGTGAATAAATATATTACTGGAGATACTTTCCTTTTATTTCTCAACAGAAATTGTATTTCGTCCAGAATTTCTAATCGATTCTATAAGATTTCAGGTGTCAATTGTCTAAAATCAGCAACTCTCAGAGGTATAAAAGGAGCCCTATTTTCATTCATCTGGGATAATCATCATTCATTTTTTTTATTAACAATTAGCTTTGAAATGATTGACGAATTATTAATAACCTATTTCGTACCTGGAGTATTGACCAAAAAAATCAACAAAACAGAAAACTGCAGTAGGGGATAATTATAAGATGAATAATATTGAAATGATTTCAATTCTTTTTCTCGAATCTTAGGTAAAAGAATTATCGTCAGTATCTGTACCGGATGTTTGTAGATTATATGTAAATATATAAATTCATTCATTTTGATGGCCCACTGAAGTAGGCATACCATGAAATATTTATAAGAAAGAATTTCATTTGGTATGACCTTCACATTTCCTCGATATAAGTTTATGAAGGAAAATGTAGGTATCCTTCGTGATAAATCTTCTTGCCACAATTTATTCATCAAATCAATGAGGAAATTCCTTCATTTTTAGGAGAAAATAATTTCAAAAGATTGGACCTGATGAAAATTATACGGTATAATACCGTGATCACAAAAAAATGTGTAATAATAGTTTCCAAAGTGTTATATTCATTTTCAAACTAGAATATCAAAAATTTACTTCAATATAAGTGATATCAGTATAGCCTGTGCCTTGAAATATTTTTTATGCTTCAATATTCATCTTGTAAGGTATAGATACTGTATATCAAATCAATTTCGTAGAGATTTCATCCATATTTCGAAAGCTCTTAGTGATATTGAAGACATATTCAAAAATAGGTTTATACCAAATGATCATTGAAAATCTGGTGAAAAAAGGGTTTTCCAATAAAAGGTGTTATATTGAATAGCCTGCTATCTCGGTAGATCACGTTTGAAGCTGTCATTTTTTGACATTTAACGAGTAGAAACTATGCCATTAATAAAAAAAGAACGATCCACGCTTCAAGAACGCATTGAAATTATTAAAATTCACTATAAAAATGGTGAAAATTTGGCAGAAACGGTTCGTAAAACTCGAACATTTTGGTGTCGTCGTGAAGCACCTTGTCGGAACGCAATAAAGAAATTGCGGGGAAAATTCGAGCTGCTGGGACAAGTTAGTGATGTGAAGAATAAAACCAGTGCACGTCCCTCAAGAACAGCCGAGAATATTGCTGCTGTTGCCGAAAGTGTTGAAGAAAACCCAGGTTTGTCCATTCCTCGTCGTTCTTTGGAATTAGGCATTCCACAAACGTCATTACACCATATTTTGCATAACGATTTGGGTCTTAAGGCATATAAAGTTCAGTTAACACAAGAACTCAAGTCAGCCGGTCATCAACAACGTCGTGTCTTCACTGATTGGGGTCGTTGAAAAGCATGAAAACGATCCGAAATTCCATCGAAAAATCCTCTTGAGTGATGAGACCTATTTCCACCTCAGTGGCTCCGTCAACCCAAGAGTTATTGTTGAAAATCCTCTCTATCCTCAACATGTGACTGTTTGGTGCGGCTTATGGTCCGGCGGAGTCATTGGACCTTACTTTTTCAAAAAGGAGGCTGGAGCAACAGTTACGGTAAATGGATTGCGCAATCGAGAGATCATTAATGATTTTCATGGCCGAAATTGGATAGTTTTGATCTGGACAACGTTTAATTTCAACAAGACGGCGCTACGTGCCACACAAACAACGAAATCATTGATCTTTTGCGGGAAAAGTTTCCGGACCGTGTTATCTCTTGAGAGGTGATCACAATTGGCCACCAAGATCTTGTGATTTAACACCTTGCGACTTCTTCATTTGGAGCCACGTAAAAGAGAAGGTCTATTCAAGACCTCAAAGATGAAATTCGTGAGGCTATCGAGAACATAGGGCAGCCACTTTGGAATTTGGTTATGGAAATTTTTATTAGAAGGATATGGTCCTGTAAATGTGGTCATGGTGGTCATTTTGCCTGATATTATTTTCCACTATTTACGGCATAGCTTCTTCTTTATAATGAAATAAACATCCGATCTTCTTTATTGAAAATGGCATTTTTCTTTGAATATCAAAATAACACCCTTTACAAAATTATCCTTGAAAATCTAGTGAAATACTTACATCACGCTCACAATTTTTCATTTCATGAATTATATTGAACTTATTTCAAACAGTTTCCATCCTTTTGAAGGACAATTCCAAGTTAGGTCTCCACCTTTTTTTATATGAATTCAAATATCGCACAGTTCTTCTGAATGGCTATAGTCTCGACTTAAGTATAATTCTTGAGACTAACAGGTAGACAAAATCATTAACCATTCGAAAATGTAAGTTGACATGCCGGTTCACGAACCTATTAAAAAATTTATTTCTATTTTGCTGCTAAGAATGTTGATCCAGTTTCCTTGTATATATTGGTACTCGTATTGATATTGCCAATAATGTAGTCACCTGCTGAAAGAATTTCAGGCTTCTCATGTATTGTTGATATTTATCTCATTAATTATTCGATATTATTTAGATGACCATTTACCTCGGAGTACACACTTATGGAAATTGCCATGATTATAGAGAAATTTGTCCTTCGAAGATTGTTCTTTCATTCCGGTTAGATTAGGAAGACTTTGTTCACCTATTAGGTGTATAATATTTCATCCTCGATCTATCGAAAACGATATAAATCAATTTTGTCTTTGAAAATTTGGTTTGAAGTTATCTTGATCCATGAATTCTTCCAAATGTGGAGGTGTTACCTTATTATAAAATGATAGGAACTAAAACTGGTGAGTGTCAGTGTAGACGTTTGAACAGTCGCTTCAAATTGGTAGTGAAACACTTTTTCAACAAATTAAGGTTAATGTCTCGAAGTTTGTTAAGTGGCTCACTTTGATTGTTTTGGAAATTTTGAGGATAAATTACTCAAACGGAGGTATAGACACAAAATCGTATAATCAGATTATGTTTTGAAGAAGAAACAGTAGATTAATGATCTAGTTCTATGATTTACCTACTTAAAAGATCTTTGTGCTAATCGTAAAGCTCAACATTTTTTCAGAAAAGCAAATGAATATAGTCCGTTCACGAAAGTTTGGCGCATAGTAGGCGTTTGTTTATTTATCTGAAGTTGGCAGTATTTGCTGCCATTACGTAAAATAAAGTCAACGTTGCCGAATGTACCCGACCATCTTCCGACGAGTTTGCGAGTTATCAGAGAATTGTATGTAATATTGACAACATTGCGTGTCAATCTAACAAGAAAATAAACATCATACCCTAAAATTTTAATATACATAATAGGCTAAATTGTCAGGGCCCACCGACGCCGAAGGCTCAAACTTTCGTGAACGGACTATAGATAGTATTTAGATCGGAAGATAAGCTGTGCCAACTGTTCAAGTGCCAGTCATTAATTCTATAGTGTTGATGAACAATAACTTTCAGGGTGTTATAGCTCGTCCAAAAATATAAACAGAAGATTCACCGTTTTCGAGATACATGGAATTGAAATTGAAAGAAAAATCTCTTTGCGAATATCTCCGGAACTTTTTACCTTGTTCAATGTTCAATCAATTTTCGAAATGATTTTTCTCGAAACTTCTCTACATAATTTAGATTTCATTTTGGAAACGGTCTAACTCAGATACGTATATTCGCAAAAAACTATTTCTTCTTCAATTTCAATTATGTACCTATCTCGAAATCGATGCATTTTAAAAAGTTTTATGTTTTTATTTTCGGACGAGCTATAACATACTGAAGTTGGTTGCACTTATTTACTCTCTATATAGTTATTAATTCATAAATGCTTAAAAAATTCGAATGAATATATCTTCGGTGTTCATTGTGTTCAATTTGTCCATTTTGAAACTTCATGATAGTGAACAATTTTTTTCCAATTCAGTCTGAAATTCGTTGATATTGGAGAGAATACCGAGCCCAACTTTTCGTGAAATATCCAGAAATTCAAGGATTTCGTTGAAAGATCGGCAGAATACACTTTGGACACCCACAATTCATGAAATTTTAATAGAATAGATAGCGGTTTAGAATTTATTGATTTACAAATTTTATGATGACCAGAAAAATGTTATGGAAATGATAAGAACTTCTCGATTTAAACAGTCGTTACGTGAAAATCAATTAGTTTTCATCAAAGTGAACAAGTGTGTTAGTTTTTTTTGTATTGTATGTTTTGTTAGTCTTTTTTTGTGTATTGTGTGAGCCTTTTCTATTGGAAGGCTTCCAAAAGTTTATCATTGTCTACGTGAGTTGAATGGAAAAAAAAATTAAAGAGAGTAATCTAATCTCAAATCAACTGATGAGCATCATCGTATATCACAGGTACTTTTGATATGTGATCGTTAACAGAAAAATGAGTTCTTCACTCCAAAACTGAAGCATAAATTTCCATAACCACTTGATAACGTAGTTATTTCAATACCCCAATTCGAAAGTCATCAATGTCAACGAGATCCATATTCGATTTCAACAATTACATCAACACTTAGAGAGTTAATGAAGGAATTTCGAACGAAATTGACCAAAATGCAATTTTCGAAATCTTCTGCACCAAAATAGTCATTAGAGAGCCACTTAACGAAGAATTCGGGTATCATGAAAAAATCCTCTACATTAGATTTTGATGAGATAGCTTGGAGATCTCGTTCCTTCGAATAATTTTCGAACATTAACTTGTCCCGATACCTTTAACAACCTTCGTTCGAAAAGAATACTTTTATGAATATCAATCGGCGCTGAATGGGTAGTAACTCCCAGGCTGTTATGTAGAATTGCGGAGTTTTTCGTGAGGTTGAATCTGCTTAGCTTTCGGCTAGATAGGTCGGATGGAAGTGATTTCGAAATTTACGGAAATGCACTCGTTGTATATAATTTCTTTATGTTTTTTCTTTGCTATGGTTGGTGCTGAAAAGCAAGGACAGTTGTTGCACCCGGATACTTATCTGAATATTGTGAGTACTTTGAATGTTTTGATTTGGTCAAACTTTAAAATAATTTTTGCTTAATTTTCGATTTCACCCAAATTCAATGATAAAATATTTCACGAAGTGGATATAGCCAGAAATATTTTATCATTATTTAAATTTTATTTCGATAAATTTGAAAAAAGGACAACAATCCTCCTTCAATATTTGTATTTGTTATAGTAGTGATAACAATTGATGACTCAATTTTTTTATGGTACAGTCCACCCCAAATATTATTATTTGGCAAGAATATAGTAGAAAATTAGAGTAGTAGTAGTAGTAACTGTGTTTCATTGCAACAATACAAATGGCTATCGACCAAGGGTCCTTCAGCCTTTTAAATTATTTTTTTATATAATTTCTAATGTATATATTTTATATTATAATATTATTTTATTAGAATTTAACATTTTCAAAAGAGTCTTTTCTTGTAAAATTAGATATTCGCTACATTTCACATTTTACGAATAAATATTTCAAGAAAATGATAATTCCTGAAAAATATTCAATGTTACCTCTCCATGATTTGAAAATTGGTTGTTCCGCTTTCTTGAATATTTTCTTATTTAGTGATTGCAATTGATCACCTGTGTTTGAAATTGATTTTTTATAGGTGCAGTCACTTTGAATTATTTTTATTTGGTCAAGTGGAAATATTATTTTTCGGCAAGATTACAATTTAATTTCAGTTAAATTTGACATATTCACCATATTTCATCATGAAATATTTCAAAAATATTGATGATTCTCAAAAAATAAACAATTTTATTTTTTCTTGATTTGAAAATTTTTCGATTATTTTTTTAGCTGATTGTAACTGATTGTCGTTGTTCAAAACTGATTTTTAAGAGTGCAGTCACTTTTCATTATTATTATTTGGTCAGTGGATAATTGTAATTATGTGAAATATGCAATTTTATCTGTTTTCATAATGAAATATTTCATGATAATAAAGTAAAAATGTCCAACATAATTTCTATCTGATTAACAGAGAAGGCATCATACATTTTTTTTCATCAAATACATTTAACAACTAATGACCAGTGTTTGAAATTTTACTTCTATGGTCCAGTTCTTTTAAATATTTATATTTGGCTAGACTACATATTCTTTCCGTTATTTTCGAATTGCTAATAAAATATAGCACGAAAAAGAAAACTTTCTTGAATGTACGTTTTTTAACCATATTGTGATGAATATATTATAAATGCCATAAAAATATTCAACAATATTTTTCCCGTATTTTGAAATTTAACATAACCCTCTTTCGAAAATTTATCATTTAAATTTTATTCTGGTAATTAACTTTGTAATTCAAACATAATTGAGTAGATTGTAACTGACTGTTGAAAAAATAAAAGAAATTCCATTTTTTCCTAACAATTCTTCGATTATGACATTTTCTAGAATGACATTTTTTTCTCGAAATTGATTCATTACCTTTACTGAATTTATCATTTGAATTTTATTCTGGTAATTAACTTTGTAATTTAAACATTAAGAATTCCCAAACGACTCCTCGATTATTACATTCTCTAGAATGAAATTTTTTTCTCGAAATTGATTCACTATCTTTACGACACGTGTATACCTCGAAGACCACTCTAGAATCACTCAACTCGAATAGCATTTTAAATATACTCAGTTTGCCGCGAAAAATAAAAAATCTCTTTAAGTACATAAAATCGTTACATATCAATTTGTCTTGAACATTCTTTATGACCAGAAGTTAATTACAAAGGCGAGAATGCTGAAAAAACTACAGTTTTTTTCAGTATCATCAATCTTAGAAGAAGATAATCTCTCGTGTATGATCTCAGTAGTATGATCTCAAAGAAGGTCGTGCATATAGGATGATAATCACGTAACTCTCGGTTTTTGCAGAAATTCGGAGTCCTCAAGGTCACAATATTATGAATAAATTTCAAATGAACTTCCTGCTTGAATTTTGGGATATTATGAACTCGAAAATTCATTTTTTCGCCAAAAATACCTTTGTTATCTATGAAAAAGTTCGTTGACTTTGATGGATGAATAAAATTTATTTTATTTTAATTCCGCCAGTCAGAAACTCGCAATTTTGAATTACAAATGGTTTCTAGATGGAAAAACTATTCGGCTGCAGCTGTTGGCAGTTTTCTTGAATTTTCCTGCAGCAAATTTGACAGTTGTTGTCAAATTAATCCTTATATAATTTGTTACCTCAAGCACTCATGCTTCTTGTTAAAATATCGCTTAGCAACGTATTTTTTACGATGTTTTCCGGAAAAATCACAGGCCCTCATAATAATACTTACGAATGTATAATATCCAGAGTAACAAAAGGGTAATTCATAAAAAATATGTATTGATGGAAATAACAAATTTTCAAATTATTGTTTTTTACCGTATTTTCATTATGTCATTTTCTATCTGCAAACTGATCCAAAAAGGTTGCTCATACTCCTTAATGAGATGTATAAATAAATTTCTCCTATTACTCACTTGCATTGCTTAACTAAAGGGGAAAATACATACGATTTTCTCATTCCAGCAAAAATAAACTCTTAACGGATATTTGATTTTATTCCTTTCAAACTTATCTTAAAAAAACTCTCAATGAAACAGAATTCACACAGACGAGCTGGATTGGCAGTTTTCCGTACGTAGAATTCATCAGATATGTCACCGTCAATTTTTGGAAACTACAACCAATTTTTTCCACTCATTACCAGAAAACATTACAATATCCCTTGGAAGTTGTTGTGCCAAATTTCAACTTTACCGGTTTCTTCAATATGAATAATAAAATATTATAGAATTATGATTTCGAAATTATTAGGTTGATGTTAAACCCATCTTGTCTATAGGTTTTTTCTTCGAATAAGCGAAATTGTTCTAGTAGACAATTTTCCTCTTCATTCAAAAAGAATGTTTTTGTAATCTCTTCGAAATTCGAATAAAAATGCTTTCTGACTCGGGGGAATTATAAGCAACTGAATTTTAGCCTTAGTATATAAACCTAAATTTCGCAATTTTCTGTGTAGAACGTTTTTTTAAATATCAAAGTCTAACCGTCTAATCTTTGCATTAAGTTGTTATTGATCGGAAATTAGTTAATATTGCAAGATCATCCGCGGAAACAATGCAGTTTAACACGTCACATAACATGGTCATTTGAATCGCACGATTACTTTTTTATTTCAGGCACATCCTAGATGATTTTTATAGACACCTTGTCAGAATATTTATAGGTATTCGCGTTTGATCCACTGGAATAGTTCTAAGAAGAACAAATACTTACTATGTATCTGATCGGTACTATCGGTAGTTGATTGGGCATTCATTATTGTATTCCGATCATTATTTAAATTTCATTTACTTCTGTGGTTTCATCCGGAATTTCTAGGTGTGTACTAGATCTTTAAATCAGCACAATAATAAACAAAAGATATTAATTGTTTATGACACCATAGGGACAAGGGCAAGAATTTACTGTGGAACTATGATCATATTGGACGAGGGTCTATAATTTCGAAAATGAAAGGAAAAATAGATTATGGTGGATCTGAAGTCAGAAAGTGGTGGGGGTTGAGTTTTTGAGGGTAAAAAAAACGATTTATTTCGATAGAAATAGTTGAATGGAAAAGTTGTGAATGATAAAAAATCTACAATATTTTCACAATTTTTTTGAATAATCTCAAAATCCTCGAGAAAAACCTAAAAAAACAAGTTTTTAGATTTTATTCCATCTTTTACTCATTAAAATTTTTTCACGAAATTTGATGTAAACTTACCTTTTTATATCCCAAAAAAATATAATTTTTTCGATCTAAATATGCGTTTTTTCACTTTATATTGATCTAAAATTGAAAAAGCACCCTATAGTTTCAAATGGAAAATTCTCGCGTCAAAATACCCTCCACAAGAAGGGATTTTTGTTCATTCTATTTACTTATTGTAAGTATAAAAAATGAAAATGCGTTGCAATGTTGTTCTCAAAAAGGCAAAGAACTTTGCTACAGCTGTAAAACTGGATGTATCATTTCGAAAGTTGTCTGCCAAACAAGAATTGATATCAACAAATATATGCCCAAAATGTCAAGGTTCTAAAAAATATGGAAAATAATTTGAGCATTAATTTGTGCATTTTAAACCATGTTTGCGACAGTCAACTTTCTGGATGTTTCTACATCCAGTTTTACAATTGCATTCCTTCTATGCATTTTGTGAGAATATTTACTACTAGTAATGCATATTTTTTATGAATTTATAGCATGAGAAAAGTTCGATTTCACCGAACAAAAATGTCACAAACTTCTTCAAAACCGCTGATATTCTGAGTTAGAAAATTCCGATTGGAAATAGGGGTGCTTTTTCGATTTTAAGTCAATGAAAAAGTGAAAAGATTGAATAGAAAAAGTTACAGTATATTTGGGATATTAAAATGGAAAGATTTCTCCAAATTTCGTTGAAAAAAATTTGTGAAAAATAAAGATAAAAACACAAAAACTTGATTTTTTTAATTTGTACATGAATTCGGAGATTAGTAAGAAAGTGGTGATATAAAAGTTGAAGATCTCTTTATTACCTACAACTTAACCCTTAAAAATTCAACCACTAACACTTCCTGACCTCAGATAATTAATAATAATTATTTTCTCCAATTTGTGTATGTGAAACTTTACTTTTTTGAGATCTACAATTAGGTCCCAGAATATTTAAATTTTATTTTTAACTTCCGGTATAACCAAATACTCTTATTCCTTCACAGCAAGAACTGATCCAGCGATATGGCTATCCAGTGGAAGTCCATGATGTCACTACAGAGGACGGGTACAAACTTACCATGTTCCGTATACCATGTGGACGCTATGGATCTGGGGTGAACCCAAAACCCATCCTAATGATGCATGGTCTTTTTGGACAAGCAGAAAATTACGTCATTGCTGGCATGAATAATGCCAGCATGGCATATTTCTTCGCTGATAATGGCTACGATGTCTGGTTAGGTAATACCAGAGGAACGAAGCATAGTAGAAGACATGCTTTTCTAGATCCCGATGACAAGAAGTATTGGGACTTCAGGTAATTGAATCAGATGGGTATAAATGTTGCCTTTTATATTTCGGATTGGGCAATCCTAGTGTTTAAACCTGCGTACACCAAACGTTATGACATTAGAGCACTATTTAAGTATTTATGTTGTTTACAGAACATCATCTCGACTGAAATGAAAGGTGTTTCAAATTGCGCGCTTTTTTCTAAATAAATAGAATACAGGTGGCGCACTGAATTCGTCACCGTATTTCGACATTCAAGAAGTGTCATTATTGAGTTCCTTGTAAAGCGGCCTACAGACGATCAACTTAGTTGAAGACTATTAGTCCAGTCAAAATAGACTAAATTATGATTCCAGTTTGCATTAATTCCCAACAAGCTGGATTTTTGTGGAGGCCTTGAATACGACATTACAAATGATATGTCAAAAGTCCCCATCGATCCCGCTTGTGCGTTGTTTTTTATTCGAGGTCAAAGGTCACAAATTTGCGTATTTTGCGTATATCTCTGAAACAACGAGAGCTATCGAAAAAAGATTCAGACAAAGTTTGTAGTTCGTAAAATTGTCTACAAAAAATATCTCAACATTTTTCTCCTACAAAGCATCGCTTTCGAGATATCGTGACTTTAGAGCGCAGGAAAGTCGTATTTTCGACTATATGCACACATTTCCGAACCACCTCTGAGGTAGTGTACACGGCGCTTTTTTTTTAACGTGGTTTCCCCAGTAGGAATACTCCACAATATATTTTGATCGAGGGAATGTAATGGAACACTATTTTATTGATGAAATTTTTTTTTTATTTAAATTTAATGATTCTATTACCATACTTTAACTTGAGTTTTGACTTAATTGTTCTATTATCGATCGATGGTTCTTTGCAAATATCTTTCAATTCTTGTATTGAAAATTGACAATCATCATGATTTTCAATAAATGCAAATATTTCTTCCATCGCTGAAGTAATAGAATCACTTTCAGGACGACCGATTTTACCTCCACTAATGGGTTTTAGAAACGAAGTGTAACAATCACTGTGGTACATAGCCTCAGCAGCAACTAAGTCATATTCATACTGAATGCGGGCAATGACACTTTTTGCTAGCTCATCAGAACGAGTCTGAGCTTCCTTCAAGATGGTTTTCTTGAAGTCAAGGGTTGAAACTTGAGACACTCTTCGTCGAAGATGCTGCGCTTTTTTCATTTCAGCCGTTTTATCTGCTTCATTGCCACAGAACAAACAGTATTTCTTGAAACAAAAAGACGATTCATTACCTCGTACTCTAGTACGAGGAGGACTAATCCCAGATGTGGTAGCTATCTCCGCCTCACGCTGTCTTTTAGCTGCAGCGATGCTGCTCTTCCGGGTGTATGTTTTACGACACTGCTTATGTATCGTTACAGATGTTTGTCCTTCAAATATTCATTGAACCCATCACCCCTTTCAGTACTTGAATCCATTAAAGTCTTTAGCCCACGATCAACCACCACAATTTCGCCTTCAGTCAAAGATTCATTGCAAATAAAGCAAACTTCTGACATTTTTACAAAATTTTGTAATGGCACTGTTTAAAAAGAGAATATAATGCACAAACACGTCTATTCACTACGAAAAACCGTTCAAAACTGACTGCATTTACTAGAGCTATGTCCTTCGGAAAGCAGGTATAGACAGGTTTCGACCCGAACAATGGAGTGTCGCAGGCAGATGTTTCTCAAGGCCAACCGCCCAATATAATTAGAGACGGACGATGACTTACTCAGAATTGTATATTTTTCACGTACTTGTGTGCATGGGGCAAATAAAACTATATTCTAATATTTTCTGTTCAAATGGTTAACCCGATGATGCATACTGGCCACGTATGAGTGTATATTCGTATTTTCTATGTTTAAAATAGCCATAATTCGAGAACAGTGCATCGTACAAGAAAAAGTGTTAAAATATTTTTTGTAGACAATTTTACGATCTACAAACTTTGTCTGAACCATTTTTCGATAGCTCTCGTTGTTTCAGAGATATACGCAAAAAACGCAAATTTGTGACCTTTGACCTCGAATAAAAAACAACGCACAAGCGGGATCGATGGGGACTTTTGACATATCATTTGTAATGACGTATTCAAGACCTGCACAAAAATCCAGCTTGTTGGGAATTAATGCAAACTGGAATGTCTATTTTGACTGGACTATATGTTGTCAACTAGGTTGTAAACCAAATGAAAGTGAAAATAGCGGTTGTCAACCAAGTTGAAAACATCATTTCAGCGGTGGTTTCCGTCGAGTGAACTAGTCGGCTGATTAGGAGAAATTATCGAAACATGGAGAGAGATCTTTCGTTATATGTTATTATAAACGATATATGCGACAATGTGGTGCAGCACAGTCCTTGAATGAAAGAATTTGGACCAAGGATTGGTACCACAATCGGTCTCATTTTTCCCATTCCGGTTTAATGAAAGAACTTTTCGAATTTTGAGCCGAAATTGGTCTCAAACGATAGGGTTCTTCTCCCTGATGACGAATCCGTGGTCAAATTCAATCCGGTCCGTGGGGCCGTCCGGCCATAAACACGATAACTTTCTAAGGAATTGTCCTTGAGAATTTCAGGGTGAGTTTGGTTTCGAAATGCAACAATTGAGTTCGTTAATCAGCCAAATCGTACAAGGTGTCTCATAAAATATGACCATTCCAAATTTTTGTTCCTTAATATCTCAGACAAAACGAAACCAATTGAAATGGATTTTCTCGACCACATGCAAAATGCTCATAGTAAGCCTCATGCGAAATATTGAAAGGAAGAATCTTTACATGTCATAACAAGATATCCAAGAATCGCATCATCTGAAGCATATAATTCAATTTTCTTTTAATTATTGATTTTTACATATTTCATTTTTTAATAATTTCCATAATATAAGTCTGATCATCCTGAGATTTTGCATTCATTTACTAAGCATGAATCTCAAGTACTATACAAAATTTTGAGGTAATAGCATTATTGCTCCACCAATGAATGTTCGCTCAAAGCATCTGCTCAAGGTTTTTTTATATATCTCGTATTTTACTCTCCATAATTCAGGAATATCTTTCACCCAATCAAAGAAATCTACCCAAACTTGAATGTTTGGAATATTGCTCATATTTTCTAGTTAAATTACTACCTTTCCTCGAATATTTGCTACGAATTTTGAATACGCTATGAGATGTTCACTCTACAAGGTAGAATTCCAACTGGTGTTGTCAACCTAGTTGATGACTACCATACAGACGCTCCAACTTAGTCGTCAACATCGGGCTCCGCCCACCAAATATCAAACCGATTTGATCTCGCATCAGCTTAGTCTTCAACCTGGAATATCAACCACCAACCAGCCTACAGACGTTCAACTTGGTCGTCAACATGCCGTGTTTACAACTTAGTCTTCAACTAGGTTGATCGTCTGTAGGTCGCTTTAAGACGAGATGTCGTGAAGACTACTTTCACCGCGTCTTGCTTTGGAACTCAAAGTTAAATAAATACATTGCAACCGTTTAAAATATTATGTTACAGTTTGTTATTAAGTCGAATTAATCTTTTTGAGAGTATATATGTGTGATTTTATGTAGCGATTGTGTGGATTTTGGAAGTTATACTTTGTCGGGGCAACCCACGGGGGATGGTATAGGTTCATCCTAGACTCCTCAGCACCAGGAATCATCCCACAGCTTATGGAATATAATTGTTTTATCGAATTTACGTGGATTTTGGGCACATAGCATAATTGCTGAGCCTAATTCCCGATCTGGTACACAGCAGGGGGCTTCTGCTGCCCAGATTGGGGAATGAGAAAATCAAATCAAATCAAATCAAGTGTCATTATTGACATTTATAAAAATATGTGGTATAAAAGTATTGCTTAACAACCTGAAATGTCCATTAGACGACGTTCACAACAAGTTGGAGTTAGTGGGTCTACAACATGGCTTATTTCACACAAGGGTTTAGCTCTGAAAGTACACAAGGTTCAAATTATACTGGAACTGAAGCCATGATATTTTGGATGAATAATCTTCAGAAACAGTGCAAACTGCAAGAGGAGGCATTTTGGCAGATATAACTTTTTGTCTAGTCCGTTCACGAAAGTTTGAGCCGTCGGTTGGCTATGGAAATTTGACATATTACACCTTGTATATTAAAATTTAAGGTTATGTTGTTTATTTTCTTGCAGATTGATACGCAATGTTGTCATTATTGCATATAGTTATCTGATAACTTGCAAGCTCGTTGGACGAGGCCGGGTATATTCGACAACGTTGAATTTTATTTTACGTTATGACAGTAAATACTGCCAACTTCAGATAAATAAACAAACGCCTACTTTGCGCTCAAACTTTCGTGAACGAACTATACATGAATGTGATACTTCAATGATCAATCAAAAGTTTTTGAAAGTGAATACAAAGTATGCGTTTCATTTATTCTTAAAAAAAGCGCAATTTGAAACACTCTTCAGAATGAAATCGTGAATATTAGGCATTATTTGGTTTTTTCTTGTCTAATCCGAATTATAAATGGCAGCCTTGATATTTGCGATATCTACTCATTACACTTACAATGTTATTGTTTTGGATTACCTAAAGGGTCGAACTTACAATAGTCCATCGTCATCATTGCAAAAAATTAGTTAAACCCTAAAATTTTGGTTCATTTTTTGCCAAAACAATTCAATTGATGTGACTTGATTTTGAAATGGGGTGCTTTTTCTGTTCATGAATCCTTATTAACTGGAATAGGGCATGCCAAGAATAGTAACGTCATGTGGCCGAAATTGATTAGTTTATCCGAATTCATCAAGAAATAAGATTTCAAGGCTGCCAGACATTACTTATTTCGTCATTAACAAAATGTATCAAACAAAATAGAATAAGATTATAAACCCGATAACTTCAGCAGACTAATTTGGAGATACCTGGTGGTTTAAAACATAGTTGGGTACCATGGTTCCAATTTTCTTAGTGCTTGATATATCTTTCAGTTGTATCTGTTTCAAATACATTAGTCTCATTCCTAAGTATCAGACCATCGTCTACCAAACAAGCCCTCAATCACAATTTTTCTACCAAAATACTAGCCGTAGAATATCTTTTTACCTTCTCTACATATAAAACGAATGACGCATTCCCATTTCCGACAGATTTTTCTCTCAATCAAGGAATTCACATGTTAGTTAAGGGTGACAAAAATACATTGAACCATATTATGTGACTAATCTTAATCTCATTTTCTTTTAGGATTCACCATCGAATCTCATAAAAATCCACGAATCACTGTATTAATCAAACATTTCTGTGGGATCAACATGTATGTCTTTATTCAATCTCTAGCAAAGAACTGTAGTTATTTCATTATTTCACGATACTATTCTTTTTGAGTTCTTTATGTTTTCATCCTGAAAAAATATTATTCTGATTGAATATTATTATATTTAGCTACCATGAAATCGGAAATTATGATCTTCCTGCCAAAATTGATCATATCCTGGAAAAGACGAAAAAGAAGAAAATATACTACGTTGGGCATTCACAGGGGGGCACAAGTTTCTATATCATGAATTCAGAAAGGCCAGAATATCAGGACAAAATCGTTGTTGCTTCGCTATTAGCTCCAGCTGGTTACATGAGACATTTTAGGAATCCAATTTTATATCCATTGACGGCGATGTACCAGGGATTACTTGTGAGTATAAATTTTCGCAAAATATTCATCCAACGAGCACAAAAAAGTCAGCAATAGAAACAAATAAAGTTCTTGACGCGAAATGATAATAAATTAAGATTTTACTGATTAGCATCAGGCTTCATTGAAGTGAATCAAAAACTACACTCACCGGAAAAAAAATCGATCCACTCAAAAAATCGAAGAAGTTTGTTAATTCATATATATGTTATTTCAAGTCCGAATCGATTGAATTTTATTTTCAATTGTAGGTATGCTCATACTTTATAAATCACAAGTTTTGAAATTCAAGGAAATGCATACGTCATTTCATACAGGCTGAAACAAAATCTGTTTTTTTCACCCTAACTTTAGAACCAACCCAGTTGTGTTTCACTTGTTCCACCGTGTGATTTCTTATTTTACCATCAAAACACATCTTCTCTTGGCAATTTAATTCTTCTTTCATAACAATAGCTCAATTTTTGTTTAAGATACCGGGTTTTCAGAGCAACATTAAACTCCACAATTTCGCTATGGCTATGAAAGTACTTTCACAGATTTGACCTTAATTTCGAATATTATGAAAATAAACTAAAAACTGAGTGAAAACATAAAACAAGAGAAGATTTAGCGAGAAATGCGGTTCTGTGTGCACCATTTATTGAAGACGATTTCGTGCTAATGCTTTATAATGCCCGACCGCATCAACCGCATGTGGCTAGGACTGCCAGGGACTTCAGGAAGTATTTAGCAGAGGTTGATATGCAAGAATTCAACTGGCCTAGTCTAAGCCCAGATTTGAACCCAATTGGGCATGTTTGGATTCTCTTGGGAGGAAAATTCGATCTAACATACCAACTCCTGAAAATTTGCACCAGCTCAATGATGCTCTAATTGGTCTAATTGATTCAAAACCTTAATGAGGACATGTCGAGACGAATTGCACCTGTTATCTGCGTCTGGGTGGAAAACACGTTATGTTTTTGACTGAGTTTTCAGTTTGTTTTCATTAGGTCAGAATTGAAGGTTGAATTACTGTTGAAGCCTTATAGTCCAGTCAATTTGTGTTCAAAAGAACCCCTAGCAGGAAAGTTCTGGGGTAGTTTTGATTTTTTCGATTTTTCATGTTTTTGGGGTGCTGAATCCGATTCTGAGGTTTGCTAACAAAATTTCGTGAGGGAACATTGAAAAAAATACAAAAAAAGAGAAAAAGTCTCATTCTTTGGCAGTTTTCTGCTTATAACTCGGAAACTATCAACTTTTCGTGAAAAACCTTTCTATCCAAAATGAAAGTACGTGAAATTTCCTACAAATTGTATCACCACAGCTTGTTTTGCGACAACCCGTTCTGGCTCAAATTATATTTGAAAATGAGGTATTTTCTATGACTCAATCAATGAAAATAAATTAAATTCCGTGGTTCCGATAATGCGAACATCTTGAAATTTTGCATAAACATTCAGTATATCAGTCTCGATTCACAAAAAAAATTTAACTCGAATCGGATATCTTGTTATGGAAATATAAAGATTCTTCTTTTCAATATTCCAATTCAATTTTCTATGGTTCTCTTCACACTATCGTCACACAATTTTGCATAAGGCTTATTATGAGCATGTTGCATTTGGCCGCACCATTTCATTTCGATTGGTTTAGTTTTATCTGGGATATTGAGGAACAGAAATTTTGAATGGCCATGTTTTATGAAACATAGAATAAGGCCATTCAAAGTTTTTGTTCCCCAATATATCAGACAAAACGAAACCCATCAAAATGAAATGTTGCGGCCATATTCAAGATGCTCATAAGAAGCTTCATGCAAAATTTGGTGGCCATAGTGTGAACAGAACCATAGGAAATTGAATTGGAATATGGAAGAGAAGAATATTTATATTTCCATAACAAGATATCCGATTCGAGTTAATTTTTTTTGTGAATCGAGACTGATATACTGAATGTTCATGCAGTATTTCAAGACGTTCGCATTATCGGAACCACGGAATTTAATTTATTTTCATTTATTGAGTCATAGAAAATACCTCATTTTCAACTATAATTTGAGCCAGAACGGGTTGTCGCAGAACAAGCTGTGGTAATGCAATTTGTAGGAAATTTCATGTACTTTCATTTTGTATGGAAAGGTTTTTCACGAAAAGTTGATAGTTTCCGAGTTATAAGCCGAGTAACTGCCAAAGAATGAGATTTTTTCTCTTTTTTTGTATTTTTTTCAATGTTCCCTCACGCAATTTGTTAGCAAACCTCAGATTCCGATTCAGCACCCCAAAAAACATAAAAAAACCGAAAAAATCAAAACTACCCCAAAACTTTCCTGCTAAAAACTCTATTTGACTGTAGGTACTATTAGCGAAATTTAATGTTTTACTGAAAACCCTGTATCTTTAACCGAATTAGAGCTATTTATTAATGAAGGATTAAATTGTCAAAAGGAGATGTGTCTCAATGATGAAATAAGAAATCACACAAATAACTGGAACACAACAGGGGTGGTTTTAAAGAGATTAAAAAACAGAAATTCAAAACTTGTGATTGATTAAGGATGAACATAACTACAAATGAAAAAAAAATCATTTATATGAGACTTGACATTATACATTTATTAATTAACAAACTTCATCGATTTTTCGAGTGGATCGATTATTTTGCCGGCCAGTGTATCATGCTGATCTGAGAAATAGGAGAATCATTTGTGCTCAGTGTAGGCATAGCGATGCAAAATATCTGTCAAACCTTCAACTTTCTATTGAATTGTATTCGAATAGTAAAGTTAAATTAATGAATGAATCGATTGAACTCAATCTAGGATTTTCAAATTCGAATTGTAGATCTTCGATATCATGAAATAAATAAATAACGCGCAGCAGCTTCATGTTCATGTTCATACAGGGCTTTTTTAAATTCTTGTTTATTTTGAAGGAAAGAACCTACGATTAGTATATTTTTTATTTTATAGACGCATTGTGTATATTTCCATCATTATGCCTAATTATGAGTGAATTTAATGAAGCTTGATCATAATCATCCTTTAATGGCGTTTGTACCTGAACTGTATGGATATAAATATAACTAATAATAATATTTTAGCAACTCACCAATTCTTTTCTGTATGAACTGCCTCCGAGAACTATACCATTGACCAGCTTCCTGAATTTGATGTGTCAGGAGCGGTATCTCAATAATCTATGTGTGAGCATCTACCATCTTATTTTGAATGGAGGAGATTCGGGAGAATTCAACAAGGTGAGTCAATACTGACATTTTTGAAACTGTGATTATATAAATTTATCCTAGAATTTTCATTATAGTTTTAACTTTTCTGATTTCAGAGAATGTTGCCTCTAGTGTTACGATTCATTCCGTCAGTTTCTTCGAGGCAACCACTCCACTATGCACAAGCCATTAGATCTGGTGAGTAGATATTGTATATGAAGGGTTTTCAAATAAAATGTGTTATTTTGAATAGCCCGCTATTTTGGTAAGTATCACGTTTGAAGCTGTAATTTTTGGACATTTGACAAGTAGAAACTACGCCATTAATAAAAATGGAACGATACGCGCTTCAAGAACGCATTGAAATTATTAAAATTCATTATAAAAATGGTGTTAATTTGGCAGAGACGGTTCGTAAAACTCGAACATTTTTGGTTCGTGAAGCACCTTTTCGGACCGCAATAAAGAAATAAAACCCGTGCACGTGGCACAAAAACAAACGAGAATATTGCTGCTGTAGCCGGAAGTGTTGAAGAAAACCCAGGTTTGTCCATTCCTCGTCGTTCTTTGAAATTAGGCATTCCACAAACGTCATTACACTGTATTTTGCATAAAGATGTGGGTCTTAAGGCTTATAAAGAACTCAAACCGACCGATCATCAGCAACGAAACCATTGATCTTTTGCGGGAAAAGTTTCCGGACTGTATTATCTCTCGAGGAGGTGATCACAATTGGCCACCGAGATAGTGTGATTTATCACCTTGCGACTTCTTCCTTTGGGGCCACGTGAAAGAAGAGGTCTACGCCAATAGCCCAGCGTCGATTCAAGACCTCAAAGATGGAATTCGTAAGGCTATCGAGGACATAGGGCTGCCTTTTTGCGATTTGGTTATGGAAAATTTCATTAAAAGGATATGGTCCTGTAAGCGTAGTCGTGGTGGTCATTTTCCTGATGTTATTTATAGCTACTTCTTTATAATGAAATAAACATCCGATCATTTATATTGAAAAATGGCATTTTTCTTTGAATATCAAAATAACATCTTATTGGAAAACCCTTAAGTATAATAATACTCAGTTTCGTATTTGGCATGAAACTGAAATTCTCGTAACTTATTTTATATTGACTTGAAAAACTGTACAATTCAATATTTTCTATAGTTTATCTGTTTTGAGGCAAATTGAAACACTATCGTTTTCAATTTCCATGATATGGTCGTTGTTTTTTTAATAAAGAAATATAGGTATCTTTATCCGAGAAATTCAGAATTCTCTCGACTGCATTCTATTCGAGCCAAAGTTGACATTTTGACTGAGGCAGGTATCTCTTCTTATTGTTGTTGCTATAAATCTTGAATATGCAAATTGTACAAACACTCCTTCGGTAGCTACCCAATGGTGCAGCCGGTTTTTTTTCTGGGGGGTTTTCTTGCTGTGCTATTATACATAATTCTGTTTTTTCCTTCGAGAATAACAGTCAATTTTTTATACTCTGAAAATATATCTAATTATTCAAGTTCCTAGGACAAACAGGAACGAATTTAACGACTAAAATTGAAAATTGCCCGAATGCCACAATATAACTCTATTGCAGAATGTGGTGCTGTTGATGACTTAATGAGTTTCTCGAAAAACGACCACCGCAGACCATTGTTTTATAATATTATTTTCTCTACTTTCAGGCCGTTTCAGAAGGTGGGATTATGGACAAGAGAATAATATGGCACGTTATAGAACACTTCAACCTCCAGATTATACTCTAGCGAATATATCAGTTCCCATTGCAATTTACTACAGTTATGGAGATAATTTGGTGTATGCTAAGGTGAGACTGCTATAATTTTTTGCGATAATACTTCTAGGATCACAATACTAAACTGATCTTAGGCTTCAATAATTTAGCCACTTAGAAGCTATTCAGATAATGTGGATTAGTTTAGGTTATGTTAGGTAAGACAGCTATTCAGCTAGTGCGGGAAAATCATTGCATTTCGTTGACCCACGCTGATATTGAGAACTCACGAGTTCCAATAATACAGTAGGAATCTACATTACCTATCTGAATACGCTTAAACTCTAAATTAAGTTTTTGTGTTTATTTTACAACTATCAATATTTCCATAGTAATTTCTTTTCAAGAAGTGGGACAATTTCTCATCAATTCAGTAAATTTTTTGAAATGTGTATTATTTTTTGGGTAGAGATAATTTTAGGAATCACAAAGTTCACAGTATATAACATAATGGTTTGTTGTAGTTATTTTTTATTAGAAAATACAATTTGTTTCAACAATCTTTCAAATTGCAGGATATAGACCATATATGTGAAGTTCTGCCAAATGTTGTCAAGAAGCATCTGATGAAGAACCCAAAGTGGACTCATTTGGACTACTTATTTTCCATAAATGGACGCAAGCAACTTCATGAGCCAATGTTGAGATTCATGGAAAAATTTGATAGGAATAATTGAGCTTACTTGTAACATAACATTTGGAATTGTTGAAAGAGATTTAATTCTTTTGAATTGGCTTTAGTTTTGAACTACTATTTATGGTTTATACTACAAAAATCTACTGTGATAAAGAATTTTAGTTTTGTTGAATTTGTTTCTTGTTATTAAATATTCCTGACAGAGCTTCATGAATTAAAATCATGGAAACACCCAAAAATCACTGTAAGAAATTTTGAGATACTTACTAATACCTTAGGAAGTATGTATGAGGTGAGGAATAAATACTGAATCAATGATTTTATCCAATGAGACCCTTATTTTCGAACCAGACCTCCATTTTTTCAAAACTTTCAGATTACCCGATTAACCAAATACATTATTATTTTTCTGGTTAAATGGAAATTGAATTCTCAATTTAACAGAAATGAAGTTTCCATCATAAGAAGTACGAAAAAATTTCTGTTTAATTAATCTATTTTCTGAGATATCTCTTTCTCTGCTTTATTTGATAACCTTCTCAAAAGTTGAACAGATTATTTTACCTTTTGATTACCTAATATTTTTCTGAAAAGTTTTTGGTTCACTAAACTCTTAATCAGTCAGCACGGAAATCGATAGCATTTAGTAGCAACTAAACAAGGATTCTAATGGTTAACACACTGAACTTGAATTCAACATCCGTTCAATAATATGACCTTATTGTCTGCAACAAATTATTCATGAAAAAATTAATTCATCTAATATATTTTCATAAGGCGAAAAATACAAACAATGAAATATAATAAAAGAATCAATGGTGCGGTGAGATACAAGTAAAAGCACAGTGGAGGGTTCATCAAAAACTAATTATTGTCCAAACAAATGAGAAGCGAGTTAGGAAAATGATAGAGAAAAGGCTGTTTACATTGTTGTATTTAAATGTAAATTCAGAAATACATTGCTTGTTGACTACATAACAGTTTGGGCTAAAAGTGTTGTGATTACTAACTGTTGTATTAAAATACAACATTTTATACGAAAAACTAATTCGAATGGAAATTCCGATTCGAAGAAAAATGATAAAAATTCGCACTTTGAAAATGAATCAACATCTAATATTTTGTCTTATTTTCGTGTTCGGTTTTCACGAATCAACTCAATCCGATGATCATCCTGATACCTATTTATCAACAGTAAGTACCTATATAATTCTTTTAGTTCTAAGTCAATAGGAGATTTTTTCGAAGGGAATATTTTGAGAATTCAGGAAAAAGGAATGATGATGCTTCGTTTCGAATGTGAATGTATGATTCTTTCATTGATAACGATATAACAAAAATTAATTGTTATATTAGGTGGTGATCCAATCAACAAGAGTGCTGAATATTTCCCTTAATGTCTACAATATTCTTTCTTTGAATACAAACTTCCAATTGTCAGGTGTGTTGTCTAAACAATATTCTTACAAGCCTCAGAGCAGCAAAACCGATAACATCTATTAATTTTTTTTCTTTTCGATCAAAAAACCGCAACTGACAAGGAAGTTTTTTCAGCTACTATCTTCGATTTTATTCTAGCTTATTTCTTGTTAACCGAATATCATTTTTTCTCTAAGAAACGTTCACTGTGATTAAAAAATACCCCTCCATTTCTCTGTTCAAAAATAAATTAAATATTTATATTGTCATATAGGTACGTATGAAGTCTGATTTCAAAGACCACAATGGTTCATTTCCAGAATTAAAAAATATATATAATATCTGGTCTGAGCGCACTTTTCGTTGTAGAAAAAAGAAAGCAGAAAACTCAAAAACAGTAATCCAATTTTTTCCAGGAGAATTGAATACATGTATTAGTATTACAAACAACTCCGCATATGTTTGATACATGGTGGACAAACAGAGGGTCATATTACAGTTTACAGTTGCCAAAAGTTGCAGAATATTCCTGGAAACTAGGGAATATTATAGGAAATCATCAATCAAAAATTCAAGATAGCAATTTCCTGCAATTTTTTTGCAGAAGGGCTTTGGCAGTTATTGACAGTCTTTTCATGTCATTCAACCAAATACCCCGTTCCCATATTATTGAGCGCAAAGTAGGCGTTTGTTTATTTATCTGAGGTTGGCATTATTTGCTGTCATAGGTAACGATGAAAAAAGTCAACGTTGCCGAATGTACCCGGCCTCGTCCGACAAGCTTACGAGTTATCAGAGAACTCTATGCAGTATTGACAACATTGCGTATCAATCTGACAAGAAAATAAATAACATAACCTAAAATTTTAATATACACAGTGAGATATGCCAAATTGTTATGGCCAAGCAACCGACAGCTCAAAGTTTCGTGAACGCACTATATTTGTATATGCCTCTGCTCACTTGATATTGAGTTAACAATGCCTTCCATTTCTGGTGCTGCTAACAAACAGAAAGTATTGCCCTTCCGCGATAACAAAAACTTTCGGAGGATACGCTGCAAGAAATTAGGCTAGCAGTCCTGCAGTTTATACATTGCTACAATTGCTAAATAATATTCATGGAAATATTTGGTTAGTTAGAAAAAATCGATTAATACGAAAGATTAATAATTGAACCCATATGCATGTTATAGTCGCACATAAGGTTCATTCTTCAACTCGTGCATCCAGAAACTCTCCATTTCTTTACTCTTTTTTGAATTTGAACACGTGAAACAATATCAAAACCTTCGGCACCTGTATTATAAATAGATTATAATAATAATTTATCGCGATATTATCTGCGCGAATGAATCTGGAAAGTTTTGTATGAAAAAATTTAAAAAATTAGGTATCTACCTTCTTCCAGGAAGAACTGGTTCAAAAGTATGGTTATCCATTGGAATCCTACGAACTAACCACCGAAGATGGTTATATATTGACAATACATCGAATAAGACATGGAAAAAATGACCAAGTTACAAATTCTAAACCAATCCTTATGATGCACGGACTATTTGGTCAATGTGAGAACTACATAATTAATGGAATGAATAATGGTAGCCTAGCTTATCTATTTGCTGACAATGGTTATGATGTTTGGTTGGGAAATTCCAGAGGAACACTTCATGGGAGGAAACATAAGGACCTGTATCCTGATAATATAGAATTCTGGAATTTCAGGTGAAAATAACCATATAACTAGCACTCTGCTGTCATTGACACATTATTTTATCTCTTTGATGAAGATTCGCAAATGGTGATACAATAGACTGTCGATTATTTGACACTCAATAAATTGAATCTCTCCATAATTTCCAGTTATTTCCAGGTCACTTCAATAACACTCGATAATTTGAAACACATGAAGTGTTCAGACCCCCTAGATAATTTGAAGTTGTAGCTGTGGCATCTTGGTCAAAAACACTCTTTAATTTGAAGTCAAATCTCCCAAACGAATAATTTTAAGTCCCCGCCCTTCTGTGGTCCGTTTCATCTTACACCGACGTAATTGTGTTTGAGCAGACTTCCTTAAAATTGCGGTGAACTGGAATCGGTTTTCGAATTTTCGGATTAAAAATGAGTGAAGGAAAAAAATCAATTCAATCCATGAGAAAAGACGTGTTATCGAAGCGGTGGAAAATGGAACAAAGATGTTGCGAAACAGTTCGATATTTTACCATCTACATGGTCCATCCATGATTTAGAGAATAAGAAACGAATAACTGGAAGTGCCTCCAGTATAGGAAGAAAAAGTCTTCGTCAAGCTGAATTTCCTCGCATGGAGGAGTCCTTACTTCAGTGGATTTGGCAGTGTAGAGGAAACAATGTTCCTATTGGCGGTTTCATTTTGAGCGAAAGACTTGGCTTTTTTCTTCAAAATGAAACCGCCAAGTCTTTCGCTCAAGCTCTCGGAATTGAAGAATTTTCAGTGAGGGCTGCTCTCAGGGCAGAAACAAACGATATTTTCTTCTCAGCTCTCAACATTATAGAAAACACCCTTGAAAATGCTAGAAGGAAGTCACTAACTCAAATGAAAGTTACGGACTATTTTTCGAAATGAAATACTCATAAAGATACACATACAGATCATGTATGTAGAATATAATACATATCCAATATTATCAGTATGTACTTCTAATCCAACTCTTCTTTATTTGAATTTCATTCTTACTCCCTCTTATTTATTTGAACTTTTTTTATTTAGAATTCTCGGTAATTTGAACTTTTTCGTTGGTCCTTTGAGTTTCAAATTATCTAGAATCGACTGTGGTTCTCTTTCGTCATGTAGAGGTTAAGAAATGAGAGCAAAATGTATCAGCATTTTCGGAAATTCTTGAGCTAGATAGGTACTCGAAAGAGCGGCAGTCGACCAAGGCGTTTTACTGACGCCGATGACCATTCCAAAGTTCGAGGCTCGTTCTTCGTTCATAATATTTAATATATTTAATGATATGAAGAAATGCGAAATATAAATATACCAATGATGGAATTAATCATTGGATGGTTGTTCAGTTATTTGTTCTTTCATAATGAGATAAACTACACGAATACTTGTATGACTAGTATTTCGGCAAACACAATTTAATATCTTTTAAATTCATAAAGATGTTTTTAATATAAAATAAGATAATAACTCAAATGTGGATTCAAGGTATGCAAAATAACAATCGTAAAAATTTTTATACAAATCTGATGACTTTTACAGCAGATATCGTGATACGTTGAACGGTTATAAAAAAGGGTTTCCCCACCACAATTTTCTGTCCCATAATATAATAAATAACAGAATTCGCATGCCAAATTTCACTGATGTTCGTAAGGGGACACATGTTACTGTACCGGATGTCCTAAATTCGTTGTCTAGTGAGGGGATCTCAAAAACCCGATAAGCTAGAACAAAATGTAATAAAGAAAAATTGATTACTTCAATCAATTCTAATGAATAAAGTGCCTGTATAATGTTTCAGTTTCATGTTTATAACTTCAGTAAAAAAGAAATTATGAGAACTTCTCATTTGACGCCATTTTTCAATTTTGTCTAATAGCTCGAAAACGGTTTGACTTAGAAGGTTGCGGTTTTCACCAAATGAATTCTCCCATAAATCGAGCCCAAAAATGTGCCACTCATTTTGTTCTAGCTCATCGGCTTTCTGAGATCCCCTCATTAGACAACAAATTTAGGACAACCGGTAAGTACAGTGAATGTTTCGAGTGTCCTTACCCCGAAGAGGATGCGATATGACTTTAAATATTTATATGGAAAACAAAGGTTGATTTGAAATTATAGTATCTGGGGTTTTTTTTTGATGCAGTGAATCAACATGTGGTTTAAACGAAATGCTGCCCTTGCCACACACCACAGGAAACAATTAATCCACCACGAGATACGTCTCTGGACTATTTCGACTCTTATTAATGCTAATATACCTTCCCCGAAAAACTAACTCAAAATTGAACTCTTCGTATAAATTACATAAGAGTACTACTCGTTTGACCATCCACTTCTCCTATCATCCTGTGAAAAATCTGGAGCTAATATTTACATAAAATTATATTCAAAACGTTAAATTATACATGTTTGTTGTTTGTATTTCAATTGAAATGCTTTTGATGATATAGACATATGAATTTTTTTCAGTTTTTTTTAGACAACACAATTGAAATTATCGTAATTTTCAGCTGGCATGAGATCGGAATGCACGATTTACCTGCAATTATTGATTTTATACTGTCTAAAACTAAAAAGAAGAAACTACATTACATTGGACACTCCCAAGGTGGAACAGCTTTTTACATAATGACCTCAATGAAGCCTGAGTACCAGGCTAAACTAGGCTTAGCCTCACTTCTAGGACCAGCAGGTTTCATGAAACATTTCAGAAGCCCGCTTGTTTGGCCTTTCGTATTGATAGAGAAAGAATTAACGGTAATTATTATCTTATTTTCAAAATATTCAAGAAAAATTTGTTTAGGATATTTGGAAATGAAAAATGGGCAACATTATACTCGCGTTAAAATGATGACTGCTTTACTTATCTACAACAAATAATTCTGCGCAACAAATTAAATAGCATTCAAAATTTAATTCTGAAGAAGTAATGATGAAAATAGAATTTTTCAGAAATTTTCTGATTATATGTATTGAAAATCATTAATCGTTTCAAAAAAAATCTTGAATGTATTTTTCGCCTTGCAAAAGTTTTGTCACTCAATTAATGATTGAAAAAAATTCATCATCATCTGATTGTTTCTAATGAAAATATATATTTGGTCTTTTTCCATCACCTTCTCTTATCCTGTTTAACGCCAATGATAACAATTTTTTCTCTTTTTTTGTCATTCATATGAAATTTAATCATTATTTTTTTAGGCATTGGCCAAATTAATGAATGTTTGTGAGCTACCTCCTCCTCCTATAAATCTTGGCCAACTGCTTTTGAGCCTTTGCAAGAACACTGCCTTCCAAATGAGAAAGATTTGCGAATTGTCTTACCATATCGGTCTTGGTGGAGATTCTGGACTTTTTAGACAAGTGAGTAAAGCTACTCTGTTTGAATGGTTTCAATCTGTTAAACATTCACGAAGGCCTCGATGTGAAGTTAAAGACATAATCTCAGAAAACAATTCGAAATCACTGAAATATGATTGAGCACTGGATCACAATATCAGTTCATTTGATTTTAATTGCAGGAAATGCTGCCACTTCTTACAAGATTCATACCTTCAGTATCTGTCAGGCAACCTCTGCATTTCTCACAAGTAGTAAACTCAGGTGAATATTAGAATCTATATAGAAGTGTTTGAATAGATTAGATTGGGAATGGTTGTATCGTACACTGTGACCTTCAAATCTATTGTGCACTCTTTCCTTTCAGCTGCTTTATATATATAATAATAAGCAAAAGCTCATCATCAAGTTTCAGAGTTTGTATGTACCGCAGCAATTACTGGAGTTCATAAGAACTCAAACTTTGACACAGTTGATTCAAAGATGAAATCTCTGCACCCCTATAATATAATGACTTCCCTATTGCACCCCTAATAACTCTTTGCGTTAGTGTCCAATGGCCAGAAACCCTTTTACAAGGTGCTATGGAATTTCCTCCTCCTCCCTACAGAATCTACACTCACCATTATCTGGAAAAGGTAATAAATTTAACGTCTTACTCTAATACTTTTTGAAGCCCTTCATGAGCTTTATTATTAGCGCATAATAATTAACTTTTGGCAGCATAAATTTTGAAGTCATTTTCCTTAAACTTTAATTGGAAAACGTATGTATATATCCAATATTTCTTGAAAATATATAGAAGATATCTAACAACATTGCTCTAAAAAAGAACACACTATATTACAGTTTCTCTTATGTGTTGGCTATACTCAGGTGTTCGATATTAATTTTTGTTATTATTTTATATCTTTTGTTTTAAAACATTTCTGATTATTTTGAGTGGCCCAAATATAAACTTGAAAAAACTGAATATACGTTAACTATTATACTATAAACTTGTTTGCTCACAAACACCATTTCCATTTTATGGAAATATTCATTATAATATACCAAAACAGGTAGATTACCTTAAATATTCGATCTTGAAATGAATTCATTCGTTCCTTACTCATAGTAACCTAAAATTAAAACATTTAAATGAACATTCATCGACAAATACATAAAAAGTACATGAAAATGACATTTTTTCAGGTCACTTTCGACCCTGGGACTATGGCGAAGAAAAAATAATGAGGTTTATGGACAATCAGTGCCACCAGACTACCCCATTGAAAAAATTTCAACCCCTATCGCAATTTATTATGGAAGCAATGATATAATGACCGCTGCGGAAGTAAGTTTGTTAATTGAGATAATTTCACTCACTTCGTTCTTCTCCGCCGTTTTTAACTGACGGTTAAAAACGGTCGGTTAAAACTGCCGCAAAAACAAGTGTATGGGCTAAAACCCGCGTTATTTCCCGTCGTTCAAAATTTCAGACGAGGCCTGATTTTCGACCGTTAACGTTCCAACGATAAACACGAGGTATGTGGCGTAAATAGTTAAATCCTTAGACAAAGGATGTCTAAGGTTAAATCGGTCGCTCATATTTCAGAGACAGTGGCGAACAGGATTGGTGGCGATAAACATAACATTTTTAAATGTTTACTGCTGAGTGTTAACTGTTTGAAAACAATGTCTGATCTTCGGCAGTGGAACCGAGATTTTTTGCTGAAATTTATTGAAGTGTACAGGGCATTTCCGTGTTTATGTAAAGTAAAATCAGCGGAATACTTTTCTTTTACAGCAACAGCTGCCGCCACTGCTAAGACACTTACGCTCCACCGTGATTAACTGCCACGAAACAAAACTGATGTGGGTGGACTTTACCGACAACGTTTTTAACTGTCGGTTAAAAACGGCGGAGAAGAACTAAGTGAGTGGGGCCCTTTAAACTCATTTCGTTTCATTGTAGATATTCTTCCAATCAATATTTATTTTCAGGATATTGAAGAACTATGTGAAATTCTCACAAACTGTGTAAGAAGATATCTCATACCACACCCAAAATGGACTCATCTTGATTTTTTGACAGCAACCACTGCACATAGCTTATTGAACATTCCCCTTCTTGAATTCCTTCAACAATATGACTCTTTATTGAACGATATGTAATCATCTAACTGCATATATCAAAGAAACTGATGGAATTATTTCGTTGTCATTTCATAAAGACATTACATTATAAGACCATACAGTCCCGAAATATAAGCAACAAAATTTAGCAGGAGATTCTTGAAAAATTAAGAGGTCTCCCATTCATGATTTATTTGAAATTGGCCCCTATTTTGGACTTACAAACCTACCAGAACTTTGATGCACAATACATACCAAATTGTATACAAAAGAATTCTGAAACCAGGGGCCTATTGCACCAAAATACTTTGCAACTTTTCACTTTGCACTTTGCATTCTGACAAATTTCAAAAGTGAAAATTAATTATATTGCACAACATTTCTCCCAATATTTAATTTCTGCGAAGTGATTCTCACTTTGCACTTGACTTTCCACATCGCACTTTTCAATTATGAATGCGTTTCGTGCAATATAATTCATTTGAAAAGTGAAAAGTTGCAAAGTAGTTGGTGCAATAGGCCCCTGGTCCATCTGGTAGTGTTACCTTTTCATGCTGGTGCCAACTTGATATACTTTTTTTAGGGCTCCCTTGTTTTTGGTGCCCGAACACTTTGTAAATGTATTTTTATGCTTCTTGCTCTGAAGTTCACCCATGTTCACACAAAGTATAATAAAGCGATTTCTTATGATGATTCATACCTGTTTTTTATCCTTATGTATGACAGGCAACCCTCCTAGGTCTTCTATGAAATGACTAATGAAGAGTCCAATAATTGAAATTGATTGATAGTTTCATGTCAACACCTAGATCATTTTTCCAAATGTGTGCGGTGGGTGTTCATCCATATTCATCAAAACACATCTACGGTTACCTAATGTTCAGTTGCTCTTCTACTTAATTATCGCGAATTGTCAAAAAGAACAAAGAAATCATTGGTGCGTTGAAATACGTGCCATCAGAAATATAAGCGAATACATTATCATAGCTTCATCAAAAAATAATTAATGTCGAACTGTAAGGGAAGTAATACATCAGTGTTGTGTGTCCGCATCATTTAACCGATATTAAAAGTCGAGATATCCAATGGAAATGAAGAAATTCAATTTTTGGTTCCAGTTTTGTGAGTATTTTTATTCTATCATCTTCCCCCCCTTATATTGATTTTTAAGATTTTTTTATTTCATTATTTTCAAATGTGAGGGAAACAACAAATGTTCGTTTAGCAGGATTTTTTTACATATTCAGAATAACCATTCAAATTTTCATCCTAGCTATCTTTTACGAAAATTATGTATTATTTCGAAATTTTCGCCACAGAAAACCCATTTGAATGCAGCGATAAAATGATTGAAAATTTCAATCTGAATGAACGATCGATCATTTTAATTGAAAATAGAACTTAAAAAGCAGAAAATCGAAGGAAAAAAACACTAAAACGCACCTTTTAAAAGTACCCGTAAAAAATCAGCATAACTGTAAAAATTCATTTTGGTGATCAACTTACTTAGACCTGCTGTAAAAATTCGATATTTAATATCAAAAATGATTTTAATATACAAATATATTCTTTCAATAGATGGATTTACAGAATATTTCGTGTATTAGTTAGTTAGTAGTTTTGTTGATTTTATTTAATTGAAAAATTAGCTGAGATATTCATATTGAACAGATTTTTATTTTCTTTTCAAGTGATTTCTTGAATGTCTATCTAGAAAACAAAGACGAAAAACCCAGAGAAAATAATCATCTGCCTGACACAATGAAAATACTCGAGGTTCGGTTTGAGATATTTCAAAGATATAATCTTTCATTGAATTAATTATTGAAATCATTACAAAAGATTATTTTTCTTGTCTTCTCATCGGCCAAATCTAAAATTGTTTCCATTTTCCATTAAATTCATAAAATACATTCATTCGTTCATGTGAAAAGAACATCATAATGTTTTCTGTAAGATTTTACTTCTTTTGTTTTTTCATTCGATATATAGAAATGTTTCATACAGTTCAGATAAATCAAGACATAGTGTGGTTTTTGATGTTCTTCAAGCCAGAAGTTTGACTTCGCGACTATCTCCTAAATCAAAAGTAATTAGTCACTTCACTATCTGACATAAGAAATAAGAAAACAACAGAGCAGGTGTAGCTGCATCGCCTGCACCCCAATTATCCCAAATAGCTGATTTTTCATGTGGCTATTCCTTCCCTTCAATATGAATACTCGAAAGTATTTTAACAGTTCAGGCGAATCCTCTATTCATCTTTTATTGGCAACGAGTATAAAATTCGTAAACTTCTTTCAGAATTAAAAGCTCAGTGATGAAACTTCAACCAGTGGTTTCGTTTATGCTTTTGTGTGGTTTTCATTACATGGTTCTTTCAGACGATCATCCTGATACCTATTTGTCAACAGTGAGTTTATATTTCTTATATTTAATTCTAGAACATTATTGTTTATACATGTCAATGATTTATTTAGCATTTCAAAAATTTCTATTTTCTATATTATATTTTCTCTTATTTCAAAATTGATTATCTTAAATATGGTGGGTTTTAAGTCGTATATGAATTACAAAAAAAGCTCTTTGTTACACTTCCATCATTACTCTTAGGTTGATTTATAATATTCCTAGTCTATTAATCATTTCATTTCAAACAATGCTACTTTCTTTGAAATAAATACCCCTAGAGTTATTTTCGTGCAGAAATCAGGGACCTATATTAATATAAAATAAAGGCTCTTTTCATTTCCTTCAGGAAGAATTGGTTCAAAAATATGGTTATCCTATCGAATCTTACGAGGTTACAACCGAAGATGGATATATCATCACTATATTTCGAATACGGCACGGTAAAAAAGGAGATGGGACGAATTCTAAACCCGTTCTAATAATGCACGGACTATTTGGTCAATGTGAGAATTTTATAGTTAATGGAATGAATAATGGTAGCCTTGCTTATCTGTTGGCTGACAATGGTTATGATGTTTGGCTAGGAAATACTAGGGGAACACAACATGGAAGAAAACATAAGGACCTATATCCTCAGGATATAGAATTTTGGAATTTCAGGTGAATACTCAGACTACATTGTTTCCTTGTTGAGCTAATTTTTCATGTTCTTCAATTCGAACTTTTAAATGGCATTTGCTTGAACCAATATTGTTTTCAATTTATTCATAAGGTGCTTCACATATGCAAGTTTCTATTAGGGCTAATCTAACCAAAGTTAAATCTGATGATGAAAATCAAAAACTGTATGTGAAGTATAGTTCATCCGAACCGTTTGAGACATGTAGTTTTTCTAGGCATAAGCACGAAAAATGAGCTAAAGTTGTTGAGTTTTACCCTCTTGATTTTGTTATGAAGATTCATTTTTCAGAGGAAGTAAAGCATCAGTTTATCTCCGTTTGAGTCACAGCTGAAATTCTTCGTTCTGTTAGGTATGGCCCATTAATATTCCATGAACTTTTTAGTTGGCACGAAATTGGAATGTACGATACACCAGCGATTATCGACTTTATACTCTCAAAAACAAAAAAGGAGAAGTTACAATATGTTGGACATTCTCAGGGAGGCACCGTGTTTTTCATAATGACATCAATGAAGCCAGAATATCAATCAAAAATTCATTTAGCGTCGCTTTTAGGACCTGCAGGTTATATGAGACATTTCAGGAATCTACAAATCTGGCCGCTTGTGGTGATGGAGAATGAATTAACGGTGAGTACAGTTAATATCTATATCTAATAGGGAAGATTCTAAATATTTTCTTAAAATTTTCGGTGAATCCGTTTATTATTCAATTACTAACTTAGTTATAACTTGTAGAGTACTTCAATCTCAGTTTACACAGTTTTTTTGGTTATATTTCATCATTATGAATGTTATTTTATACAAAAATTACCAAAAATTTGATTCGGAATATTGAAGGAATAGATAAAAATTACTCAAATTGAAAAACAGATACCTATCATGCATTCAATACACATTTCATTATTTTTTTATAAAGTCATTCGTTAACTGAGACACTTATATGGAATAATACAAACACATGATACTGTGCCATAAAGCAGATTTTCATCAAGATTTCAAAATGGTCGTCGTATTTGATGTAGGTATAGTATACAATACACAGCGGACATGTTGAATGTAATTGCTATTCAGTTAAGTAAATTGTGTTTTTATCTCTTTTTTAGGCCTTGGCTAAAACCTTAAATATACATGAGCTACCTCCTCCACCCATCAAATTGAGTGACTTGGTTCTAAATGCTTGCAAGCACACTATGTTCAGAATAAGACAAATTTGCGAATTATCGTATCATATTGGTATAGGAGGTGATTCAGGACTTTTTAGACAAGTGAGTTATTTTATAGTATTTAATCATTGGTGATCCAGAAATGAAGACATTTATCTTCATTGAATCGATATTTCAGCATTTTCATATTTATTTTTATGCTTCTTGTAATCTAATTTAATGGATCTTTTCATCAATATGAAGTATACTAACTAGTACATTTTTTTTAAATATTTACTTATTTAATTTCAGGAAATGCTACCTCTTCTGTCAAGATTCATACCTTCAGCAGCTACTAAACAACCACTTCATTATTCACAAGGAATTAACTCAGGTAAATTTAAACCTTTTAAGATATGTAAGAATCACAAAACACAGAACAAATCAGAATCAATGTGGTGCTTGCAAATACAGTGCATACAAGAAACAATGCGTCCGCACAACTGTGATACTGGGTGGTCAAGGGATTCCGATTTAAAAGTGAAATAAAACTTAAAATATCAAGTCAATTTTAATTTTTTTCTACAAATAATGCTCAGCTCTCTGGAAAATCATTTCATGAAAATTACGCTGTCCAAATGTCCAAAACACGTCGCAAAGTTTCTGGATCGATGGCTTGAATTTCCTGGCGGATATTTTTCTTTGAAGCACTTAAAGTGCGGGGCTTGTTGCGGTAGACTAGACTTTCGAGGTATCCCCATACGTAAAAGTCGCAAGGTGTCAAGTCCAGGCTTCTGGGGGGGCCATTGAAGGTCTCCACGCCGAGAAATCAATTTTTCAGGAGAAAGCGCCCGAATAACAGGTAAAGATCGATTTGAAGTGGGACAAGTAGCCCCGTCTTGCTGAAACCAAGTGTCCCGATTGTATCCATCAAAGACTTGAAAGGCCGTTTAAAAAAAATTGTTCAACATGTCCACATAACAATCAGAATCCACTGTTACTGCTCGGCCGCGTCCGTCTTCGAAAAAGAACGGCTAATAATGCATTTTGCGTGTATTGCAACTGTGTCCTTCAGACTTTACAATTGAGTTTCATGTTTCTCTTTAGGGTTTTCTGAAGATCAATACTCGCAATTTCGTTGGTTTATAGCCGTTGAGATGAAAATGGGAGAAATTAGAGAAAAAATGTTGATTTTGGTAGTTAGCTCGCACACAGAATTTCCATGAACCCCTCCTAAGTTTAAGACCAACCCCACTTCTTCACTCCTATTCAAAACAATTTCAGAGCGCTCTTAAATCGGAATTCATTAGTTGACCACCCAGTATAATGGTGTTATGTGGTACAACAGACGTAATAACAGTACTTACAAATATTTTCTCCCATATAACACCAAGACAGCTAATCTTTGCTCTGTGTATTGCCCACGCTTGGATGGCAACGATGAAATGTCTCTTACTCTTTTATTTTTCAGGTCATTTTCGACCCTGGGATTATGGTGAACAAGAAAATTATGAGGTTTATGGGCAAGCAGTACCACCTGATTATCCGATCGAAAACATATCGACACCTGTTGCAATGTACTACGGTAATAATGATATAATGGCCAGTGTAGAAGTAAGTCCTCAGCCCAATAATTTGAGGCTATCTATATTATTACTCAACTATCACTGAGTCTATCATTATAATTAAATGCTATATCATGATGCTTCATTGAACCAAGTTTAGGGTTTTTCAAGACCCATCAATTAGTATACATTTCCATATTGTAATGGGATAAACCTACGTGGTTCTTTTTCATTAGAAACTGTATAAAACTCACTTTATAAAGAATTTAAGAAAAGCCCTGAGCGAGCACTTGAGCGCTCGTTCTTTGGCCATTGGAGAACCGAACTATGAAAATTTCAAGTCTCTAGGACAATCCCTTGGAAAGTTATTGTGCTAACGGCCGGAAGGCCCAACGGACAGAATTGAATTTGACCACGAATTCGTCATCAGGGAGTAGAACCCTATCGTTTGAGACCATTTTCGGCTCAAAACGATATAGCACTAGTTTAAGAAGAACGAGCGCTCAAAAAGGGTGAAAATTCAACCTGGCTGAATCTATTCTCAATATTTCTGACTAGAAACGTTTATAAAATTTCTATATTCTGCCTATTCCATAAATTGATCTGCTGTGTATTTTTTCAGGATATAGAAGAAATATGCGAATTTCTACCAAACTGTGTAAGAAGATACCTCGTACCGCATCCAAGTTTACTCATGTGGACTTTTTGACTGCAACAACACTCAATCGATTGATGAATATACCTCTGTTAGAGTTCCTTAAAAAATATGAATCCTAGTCTAATGTAATGAACTTTTATTATGATACCCACATTTATTGTACTCGCCTTAACTTATTTTTTCAGTTTTGGAGAAGTGACTCTTTCTTTTCATCTGTTCCATTCATGAATGGCATAGTTTCTGTCATTCAGACTGTATAGTTTCTACTTTCGGTTCAACAGTTAATGGCAATAAATTTGAATCAATCAATTTGAATTGAACGCAAAAAAAGCGATTTCTATACTCGTAAAGCATTTGAACACAACTTGTAGCACGCGATTGAAATGCTTCTTTAAACATTTATATCATAACTTGTGATTCTTATATGATGAGCTGAAAAGCGTGCGCAAGAACTACTTTAAAGCGCGGAGTTTTTTAAGGTTTCTCGAAAAAGGTTAAAGCTGCTAAGACAAATAATGGTGAATACGTTCGTAAAAAATTCCCATTTCTGCTGTATCCATGAGAACCTTGCATTACATACCTACCTGAATATATAAACATAATATTTTTTATGATCTGTAATTCAGTTTTAGAATTGTTGTGGTGTGTGTACAATAAAAAATAGGGTATACTGAACATGTACTGAGTACTTTTGAAGCACTAAAAACATTGAACGCATGATAGGGAGCACTCTCCCCTATTAAAAGATCATTCATGCAATTGTATCATAATGTAGTACTAATTTTGATAGGTTACAATGTAAGTGTATCGAATTTTAGATCTTTGATGAACCTGTTCAATATATTTTATCCGACGATGTTATGATAAAAATTCAGTTCGAAAAACCCAGTCGAAATCAATAAACTTTAATTCATTGCCGCGGTTCCCATCATAAAGTATTTATTAAACCATAAAATTTAATTCACTGCACCTAATGAGTAGAATTTATGACAGTTTATTTGTGAAATTGCTACACATACAACTATATGAACATTTCTCTAGAAAAAATTAATAGATTGATTTCATATCATAATATACCCACAGAGTATTGATATCGTTATAATCATCCCTTTATCGAAATAAAATCTAGAGCTATCGAATAATCGTCGTTTCTGATAATTTAATTATGATACCTACTACTTGCAAGGTGAAAGATTATAAATCCATTTCGAGTTTTTGCATCTCATTATATTATGGAGATATTATTAGGTATGGTGAGTACTCATGAAAACAAACGCTAAAACAATTAATTCGAACAAAATATGAGATATACAAATTTGTGGAGTGGAAGAAGACAAAAGAAGAGCAATGAAAATTAAATATGTCTTATCTTCAATAAAGAGATTTTCATCCAATAAAACAATTCTATTTTAAAAGATTCACTTTGAGAATATTGGATATGTTCTTTCAAAACACAATTGAGGATTTTCCAGTAGCAGGAAAAATTTATTCCTAAAAGAAAATACGGTTAATATTTCTTAAATTCCAATGACTTTGAAACTGTTCAATGGAATTCAACAAAATATTATTGAGATTGAGATATGCCGAGTACAAGAGAGCAATTTTTTTATTCTAACAAATCGATCAAAATTGGATATTAAGGTGCAGTTCGATGAATTCAAGCTCTCAGTGACAAATATATGCTATGACGTTCTTGTTGTTAAGATCACCGAATCCAATCTCTATTGTAAACAACATCATATAAGTCGGGAACTTTTGTACGCACATTCATTTGAATTTGAATTTCCTGATGGAAACTACATATTTGTTTAATTTTAAACTTTCATTCGTATAACTTTTTCTGAGCCAAAGCACAGAAGGAACGTCTTCAAGACTTGAAATTTTCAGGGTGGGATTATGATTTGAATAAAATAAATTTATGAATAAACAGAAGAAAACAATGGTTCTCAGGGTATTACAACTTGAATGATCGTTTCTTCAGTATGAAAAGTGCGCAGAATCTTCTTTTTAAAGGTCGGAACTTCCTTTTCGGGTATCACCTATGAAAAACAAAAGACAAATGAGAAAAAGCACATAAACTGTTCTAGTATATGAATATAATCAATCCTGCTAATAATATTTGAGAAATCCAGATGAAATTCGCAATGAGTAAGACTACAAGTCTATTGAATTTGTTGGTGATGTTTGAAGCTGAGATATTAGGATCTTGAACTAACGAAAAATTCTTATCTCTGGAGGTCCTCAATATGATTTAGGGTCTATTTCACCACTTGCTGATGAAGTAACTGATGGTTATTCGTCAGATATGGTAGAAATAAATTCATATGTATTCCTTACATCGAAATACTTTCAGGTTTTTGGTATGGAATATAATTAATTGTACAAAAGTTTATAATATTTTTTCGACTGAAAAATCTGGAAAGCTTGTTAATTAAAGAATAGAGGTATATTCATTTCAATGATATCTGCTAGATAGCTATAGTAACTTACCAGCAAGTGGTGAAACAGGGCCTTACATAGCCCATATAAACTGTCAGAACTGATGTATTCAAAATATAAGTCATAAAGTTGATTCAGAATTCCGAAATGACATCGAACTCACAACACTCTTGCTTTCAGAAATAATCGCGGAAAAATACTACCTACCTAAAACCTAATCATGTGGGAACAAGCTTAATGCTCACAAGCCAATCAGAAACAAACCATATCATCCAACGGAAAATTGCCGATTTATAACTCATTAAATGAACTATTCCATAATCCCGAACAATTTTTACGATTTATTCAACATTCGATCGTAGGTAACACTTTCCTGTCAAATTGATAAAAACAAACTTGAAATAATTTTTATTAACTTAAATTCATGAATGAATGAAAAGGAACCAATTGTTCTCAGGATATTCAAATTTGAATTACCGTTTTCTCAGTATTAACAAGGGCGCAAAATTCTTTGTCTTTACGTCGGGAATTTTTATTTTTTTTTTCAAATCACCTTCGAATAAATCAGAGACAATCAGGAGAAGCGCATGAACTGTTCTATTGCACGAAGATCGTCAGTCCTGCTATCGATATTTGCGAAATCCAGATTACAACTACAAAACCACTAAGCTTGAGCCTCTTGAATCCACTGGTGATGTTATAAACTAAGAAATTCGTCTCTTAAACTAACCAAAAATGTCTAACCTCTGGAGGCCCTCTCTTCAATAGGACTCACAGTGTTAATAAACTGTATGAACTTTATTCAACTTCAAACTCATTCTTGTATATTTGTCTCAGAATTCAGAAATATCAGTAAACTCACAACGGTCTCGCTTTCAGAAATGAGCGCGGAAAAATATCAACTGAAACCCAATAATGTGGAAACATAAGCTTATTTCTCACACAGCTCTCACAGCTAATCATTAGAGACCGTATTATATGCATCATGGAAACGTTGTTTCATGCATGCAAATATGCATGAAAAATGCTTGAAATATGCAAAATATGCAGAATATGCAATATTGAATCATGAATTTTGGAAGCTCAAAAAAAAGAAGAGTTATTTTTATTTAAAAATCAACCCTCAATAAATCATGGTATTAAAATTTAATTCAATGTTTTTGTAAATGTTTTCATTTGAATATTGTTCCAAATGTTCAATTGTTAAATTTTGCCTTCGATCATTTTGAATATTTTTGTATGTGGAAAAGGTTCGCTTCACATCCACGGACGTAACTGGGGAGGATTTGAACCTTGATGCTATGTTCTCCCTTATAGTTTCAGGTAAAACTTCTGCCGTCCCATTAATGAAACTTTCGATAAGAGACAAATCTTCGAAACCTGGATTTCCTTTCAATATCCTTTCAAACTTTTCTTGAAGTTTATTTGGAAATGCCAATGGCAACGTGGAGTTCATTTGGCGTATTTTACTCATTATTTGGATACTTTCGTAGCGCGGCTACTAATACTAATAAAAGTGATTCGCAAATCTGACAATAGTCACAATCATTAGTATTTTTACTCAATAGACTTCATACTTTGTGGAATTTGGTAGAATTCAGCACATTTATCGCATTTCTGAACGCAGGGAAGAAAATATGTACTGAAAATATGCATAATAACTGGATTGTCGCTAAAATATGCAAATACCGCTGAAGAGGTCTTCAATATGCAAAAGCATATGCAAATGCATTTAATTCGGTCTCTACTAATCATAAACAAACCATATCATCCAATGGAAAATTGCCGTTTTATAACGCATAAAATAAACTATTCCATAATCCGAACATAATGTATTACACAGATTTTACGAGAAAATCAAAACTCGACAGTAGGTACCTAATACTTTCCACTGAAATTCCAAAAAAACTAGATTAGAAAGCATACGGACGTCAAAAACCACGTGTTTATCCATAATTTTCCAAAACATTATCGAATAAACACCAAAAACACAGAAAACTACATCCCGGCCGCTATCATAATATACAGGTAATCGAATATTTTCCATTCAGATAAATCCGCCTAAAATTTCCCATATCGAAATTCCTCGCAGCAGCCTCAGATTTATCAAGATTTAGAACTATTATTTTATCTCATTAGGTCTTCGAGATATGCACAATCAAAATTCAAAACAATATCTTCCAAGCACGTAGAAAACATTAGTGAAAACGAAAATGAGCAGAAATCCCTACTTCTTCAAATCAGTCAGATAAAAGAACTCGAATCGTAGTTTATATTCATCGTACAGACCTTTTTTTCAATCATTCAACGATCTCATAAAACCGAAAACATATCGTAAAGCAATAATCATTACCACTATCGGCAAATGATGTGTGACTGAATCGCATATATCTTTGAGGTATATTTCGATCTTTCACACAGAAGAAGCTTTTCGTTCGTCAAGCTCCTATTTGGTGTTAGTGAAAAAAAGTTTTTTGTGTCCTGAGGTATTGGGTACTTTCAGAAAATGAAAGCTGACTTCAGTACTTTCTTGCTGATTTGCATCGGCGCTACTGCTTTAGTTGGACAAGGAATTAATACTTTTTTCCCCAGCTTAGAACTATCTACGGTGAGTGTGGCTATAATTTAACATAAGTTTTCATAATACATTCAAATGAAATAATTGCGATCATTGCGTCAAACATAATAATTAGTTCGAATGAATCTAATTCAAAGTATTTCGAGCCAGAGACCTCTGACTTGATTTCCATAAATAAATTCTCATAGAATTATCTGATTAGCAAAATGATCAATTTATCCAGTGTGTACCTATTCAACAATTCAAAAATTGCCTTTTTCCGTGTTCCATTGTCAATGAAGTTATTTTAGCGCAAGCACTTTTTTAAGTTAATTAATGTGAGTTTATATGTTATACCTTTACTATAATAATAATGAAATAACCGGGAGACTACATCATTATCTATAACTTCAATTTCCTCATATATGTATTTTGCGTTTCACTAATTAGATATTTCAGAGTTCTCAAATTTCCATCTATATCGATCTTTTCTTTTCCAATTCTTGTATTAATATATTTTATTTTTGTTTCAAACTTTGTTCCATTGTTTCTTCAAGTATAACAACATTGCTACCATAATTATTGTCTTGAACAATGGTGAGCATTTCATTCGATTTCATGTTCAAATTGAAATTTTTTCATTATAAAACTGAATGAACGAGGTAATTATGTTAGGTAGAAAAAAAGGTATATAAAAGTTTTCAAATGTAAATTTATGGTCATATTTTTCACTATGGAATAACTATTTAAATTTTCATCACATTCATCCTAAAAATTTGATGACCTTTGCTAGTGTTGATTTTCCATATTTATGGTGCACATATTCAGAAAACACATTTTTTTGCGACAATTCGGAAAGAAATCATGAGCAACTCAATATCATATCTCATTACGTCGCCGAAACTCCAAATGAGTCCAATAATTGTACTTGTTATTCCGTTTTGTCTATCAAAAACAATATTCTTACATGCTTTATCCGCGTTCATCTTTTTATTTTGTAGATATTATAAACAAATTGATTTATCGATAGTGTGAGTCATCTAGACTAGACCCTACAATCAATATTATTGGAAATGTTTCAATATTGAGGGTTATTTCCCCATTATTATTTCGAGAAATTGATTACTAATTATTTTCAAAAAAATCATCGGTATTCCTATAACATCCGATCATATGAGACCATGGTCAGTTCAAAATAAGTAAATAGCGAAGCTTCGATGGAAACGAAAACATGCAGTTAGTTGTTAGTATGAAATCAAACCGTTCATTCAAATATTTATGGATATTGTTGTTTGACATGGTAATTTTGGCAGTACTAGGTATCTGAAAAAAATGTCACCTTAGACAGAGATTATAAAAACTAGTTGGCTGTCATAGATTTTTTATTCATCTGTTTCTAGCCTTTATATCTCTTTTTTCATAAGGCCCTAGAAAATGTTCTCTAAATTCACAATAATTCATTATTTATACTTTCTCTCCATCCTTCATTAATGAATTGGTTAAAGAAGTCAACATCTTCAGCAGTTTTATAACCACATGTTTTGTATTGAATATCGACTATTCTGGGAAAGGCATTTCCAATATATTAGAATATAGGAATTTTCATTTGACATCATTATGAATAGTGTTAAAAATATGCCTGTCCAATTATTCACTAGAAGTTTCAAGTATTTTTTTTTAATAAAAATTGAAAATGCTATTACTAAACTAGTAATTTCAAACATTGCGGTATGATGACGTACGAGCAAGCGTGGAGATAAAACAGAATGGTCAGTGAAAATCGTTGTAAACTGTGATTCAGAATTCAACCAATGAAATGAATGCTAACTCTTATGTCATCATAGTCAATGGCCATTTTAACCGTTTGAATTCAGAAATAAAGCTCGATTGAAGAAAATCTCAGCTGAATTTTGTTGAAAAATACGACCACCGTAAATTCCAATATTTTTCTATTGACGAAAAATCTTCAATAAATAATAATTAGTATTTACTTATTATAGCTCGATTTGATCCGGGCTTATGGCTATCCAGTTGAACTTCATGAAGTGACCACTGAAGATGGCTACATGCTTACCATGATGCGTATTCCACATGGCAGAAGAAGTAACCATACAAATAGCAAACCCATTCTACTGATGCATGGTCTTCTTGGGCAAGCAGAAAACTTCTTGATAAACGCAATGAATAACGCCAGTTTGGCCTTCTTATTGGCAGATAACGATTACGATGTATGGCTGGCGAATACTCGAGGATGTGAATATGGAAGAAAACACAAGCATTTGGATGTGAACACTGCTAAATTTTGGAATTTTAGGTGAGTACCTATACTACATATCAAGCGGAATCTTAGATATCGAAAGATGTCTAAATATAAATCTAGAAAGAAACTATCAGAAGTGCGATAAAGCCATACACTCAGATAGTCAAGCTGATATTAAAGCACTGAGCTCCTATGTCATCGATTCAAAAATGATCCGGTAGTGCCGGAACAAACTAAATGAGGTAGGCAAAAAAAATAAGGTCTTTTTAATCTGGGTTTATGGCCATTCGGGAATCAAAGGATATAAAGAGGCCAATACACTTGCCACGCACAAATATAACTCATTGGCCCAAACTCCTTCTGTGGTATAATGTACCTATAAGAATGAGTTTCTGGAGAAGGAGAAAGCCGAGAGGGAAAAACTCTGGCGAAATATCCCAGGGATGGATCATTCCATTAAGTTCCTTCGGAACTTTGAAACAGCAAAAGAGCATGCAAAAGATATCTGGATCTTAGTAAGGAAAAATTACACCTCCTCACTAGCTTTCTCACAGGACACTGTCGCCTCAGGAAAAATCTGTGGAGGATGGGATTATCGGACACTGACGAGTGTATGTTCTGTGGGAAGGAGGAAGAAACCCCCATTCACCTAGTCACGGATTGCTTTGGCATTGCAAACCTAAGGAGAGAATGCCTTGGTTGAGAAACTTGTAAAAGTGAGGAACTATCCTCGTTGAAGCCTACACAGATATTGGATTTCATCAGATATCTGTAACTGGAAGGCGAGCTTTGAAGGTATGGTCCAAACAGCTCTGTAGGGGGGCACAATAGACCTTGAGGTCGCAGTGAACTGTAACCCCTTTTTAAACCAAACTAACTCAAACTAAATACTACATATGCTTGTCCTTCCTTCTTCCACTTATGATACACTGTCCTAACACCAAAAAGGCTAGGAATTCTATTCAGACTATTCCATGTTACGGAGTGCCTTAACACCGTACCTAAAGCAACTGGCAAGAGGCAATAAGCTGACTCTACTATGGGTGTCAGAGTATTGTGGTGGTGAAAGAAATGAAAAAGCTGATGAACTGGAGAAAAGTGCATCATGATTAACACCTGCAGCTTTTCTATGGGCTTGGAAAAGATCAATATAAGTCGTTGATAAGGAGTTGACTAATAGAATAACTCTCTGGAGAAACAGCCCTGAGCATACTTAGTGCAAAAAATTCGGGGATATTTTACCTACCTGTACCAGAAAGCTCCTGAAGCTGTCACGAGCTGAGCTTCGGATGATGGTGGGATTGCTGAAGAGGCAAAGTTGGTACATGAGATTTGAAGGCCTTGTGGATCAGAAGCTGAAACAGCTGAACACATGGTATGCTAGTGCTCAGACCTAGCTGGACTTAAAAAAATTAATATGGGGAAACCGCTCCTGGACACCCAAAGCTCTAAAGGAGGTTGTCGGTTTTATCAACGCAATTGACGACACCTTCTCGGGTTTTTATGAATGAGTAGGGTAAAGAAAAAGACCTTCATGGTCTCAGTTTCCTCAAGGCTAATCTTACCATGACAAACCAAGTTCCAATATTTATAATAATAAAATTTTTGCCTTATAAACTTTTTAATGCTATTTCATTTACAGTTTTCATGAAATTGGATATTATGATCTGCCAGCCAAAATTGACTATATTCTGGAAAACACAGGAAAGAAACAAATCGAATACGTGGGACACTCCCAAGGTGGTATGGTGTATTACGTCATGTCAGCCTTGAAACCTCAATACCAACAGAAGATAAAGTTGGCTTCCCTGTTGGCACCTGGAGGCTACGAAAGACATTTTGTGAATCATTGGCTTCTTCCAATGACTTTAGTTCCAGATGAACTATGGGTGAGTTATTTCAATGTTTGTTCTCTTTTTAAATGCTATTTTTATGATCTAACCATGTAATCTGGATCATAAATAATAATATTTCCAGAGGCAGATTTTGTCTTCGAATGAAACTGATTAACTCACTCATAAGTCCGTTTTTTTTGTTATATCTGCCAAGAACATTCAACATTCTACTAGACCTAACGTACACTCATTGAGTTTCAAAATATTCCAACTCAATTTTATAATTCACTTCATTTTGCCAGTTACCATTTACATTGCAATTTCAAAAGCAATATCCAAAAAAATCTAAACCCTTTACAAGAATTATTCCTACTACATAATAATAACCCTTGTTACCTAGTAAATAACCACAAGAAAGGTAAAATAAGCTAGGGAAATACCACTAAAGAAAGTCAGAAATATCCTAATGTTTCGGCGATGTTAAACAGTGTCTCTTTTCCAAAAAAAATGTTAGAAATTGAATTGCATTATTAAGGGTAGTTGTTATTATTTCTTAATCAAAGAAGATATCCTTCTAGTGAAATATTCTTTATTAATTAGTATATTTTCAGACACTATCTCAAACTCTGAAGATCTATGAGTTTCCTCCAAGAGAAATATTCAAGATATTGCCGTATGTGTGCATGAATACACTATTCAATGATATGTGTGTTATGACAACCCACTGGTTGTTTGGAAATTCAGGAGAAATGGATGAGGTGAGTAAAATAATCATATCAAATAAATATTTGAATTATTTATTTTTGTTATCAATTTCGGAACGAACATGAATTCAAGTTGAAGTTGACAATATAATTCTTTGACGATATTAATATTTGCCATTAAAACCTTTTTACATTCCTCTTATACGTATTAGGAATTACATACATGACTGAAAAATATTTTTCTATTTCAGAAAATGATGCCCCATATATCAAAATCCGTTTCCAGTGCCTCTGTCAAGCAGCTCCTTCATTTCGCTCAAATCATAGCATCTGGTGAGTAGAATATCTCAACTGAAACATTTAGAGCTTTAGTGAACCTCATAAAAATATATTTGGCCTCTTCAAACCTAATAAAGATCCGACGTAGAAACCTGAAACATTTCATGAAATCCTACAGAGTCATACTCTGAAAGATTTCATTTATGCATCGTTAAAAACTCATTAATGAAAAAATCTATGTTTTTCAGGACATTTCAGACCATGGGACTATGGACACGAAAAAAATATGATCATGTACGGATCAAGCGTGCCACCTAATTACAATATTTCAAACATAACTACTCCAACAGCAATATACTATAGTTCGGGTGATAATTTGTCAGATCATAAGGTGAGAATGCACTGCTTTTTTGATCAACCTATACAGGGTCTTCCTTAATTTGTGGTACGAACAAAGAATGGTAACAAACCGGCAGTGGTTACTTACAGAGTGATAATTTGCTAGAACAATCTTTGGTTTATTCAAAATGTTGAACGAACTCTTTCAAATCGATTTTTTCGCGCGTCTTTATAAAAGGCTATCCGAATAAATGATATGCTTGGTAATCAAGTGCTCAAACCATTGAGTTAACGTTCTCAGAAGGAAGAACATAGGCCATCATATGTAAATAATAATAAATTCATGATCAAAAGAGATAACCAAAAATGGAAAATATACAGGTTGTTCTATTTGACACGATAACATTTCTCTCCTTGTATAAAGGAAACAAAATTAGAGTAGATAAATTAACCTGAAAAAAATTAATTTTCTTATTTTTTCAGGATATTGACCTGATGTGCGAACATTTGCCGAACTGCGTCAAAAAACACCTCATGTCCAATGATAAATGGAATCACATAGATTTCCTTTTCGCAAAAAGTGCGAGAACTGAACTCTACGATCCATTAATAGAATTTTCTGAAAAATATGTCGTCTAATTTATGAGTTACGTAAATTATTTGTACATATATATTTATGATTTCTGTATATAGTAACTAAATTATTTTGAGATTTTAACCTTATATTATAATATAATGAGCGTGAATGAAGTATATTACTTTAGTATTCCTTGAATATGATGATATCAACACATGAATTTTTTGTATATATTTTTTTTGTAGAAATTACATATTTTTAAAATAAAATTATACAATTGCAATATTTTATATCTATTTTTATCGTTTTCGCACCTTTTCACTCTACCCGATTCAAAACCGTCCAGAAGAAAAAGAAATGAGCGCACCGAAGAAAAATTGCTGCTGTAGAGCGAAGTGTTGAATAAGCCACCGAAATGTTGATACTCTGCCGTTCTCAACTTGGTCCTTATCATTTACCTATCATAAATCTATCGTATCCAATCGATCAGTTAGCACTGAGGAGAAACGAAAGTCAAGTGACTTCGTGAAAAATTGAACCTGAGGATCTTGGTCTAGGTGCCTATAAAATACAGCGCGTGTAAGAATTGAATCCATCGTTATATTGCCAAAAGTGGTCCTGTTTACTGATCTTAAGTCATCAATTTTTTCCGAAAAAAACAGCATTCCTTGAAGCTTTGCAAACCAATATTCTAGACACCATAGACGCTCCGTGGAAAAAATATTGAAAAATGGACGAATTCGCAGCTATGGCAAACATATGCTGAATACTAAAAATGCTTGCCTTTTCCTATTATTATTTTTGATTCTCAGGCTCCTGAAAAACTTCTGTAGCTTTTCTCGTTGTTCTCAATTGTCAATAACTTTGAATTATAATTGAACATCTTCGAGTATCAGTGATAGGTATGTGATTCGGTAGAACTAAAAATACAGTCACAATAATTTTTTTATTTTGTCATCTGTTTTCCACAAAATATAAAAAATATAAATAGATAAATTAAAAATAGATCAACAGGAATGAATAAACATTTACAGTCTTCTTTGGTTCTTGTAACTTCTGCATTTCCGTACTGATTCAAACTTTCTGTATCTCATACAATGCCACTGTGGTACTCGAGTCATCAGTTCAAGTTCCTGAAACATAGATTCACAATAAGTTATAGGAAAAACACTCAACTTTTGCTTAACAAGGCACTACTTTAACAGTTTGAATGGTCTAGAAAAACTGAATGCACCAATTCGATTAAACATGTTTTCCATTATTTCATATAGCTGTCCGAAAGGCCAAATCTTCTATTTAGTAATGATGAAATGTCCAAATGATGACCAAATATAACTATAGTTAATAGTATATTATGCAACGAGCGTATAATGATAGCTATTAATCGCGAGGTGAAGTTTAGGCCACGAGCCGTAGGCGAGTAGCCCAAATCACCGAATGAATAACAGCCATTATACGCGAGTAGCATATTATAATTGTCTTTATCCACGACTGCTGAATATATTTCTTGAAGATTTTAACATTTGGCGACCGCGACAAGACCCTTCTATTACAAGCGCGGAAAAAGTAAAGTTGACGCATGAGAAATTTTTGGAGAACTTGTCATTGTATATTTTGTAATGAAAAAAGCTTCAATTAATATATTTAAAGTAGATTTGGCCCTCGATTGTCAAGGTATACCCATATCTGTTAGTTGGAGTACTATAGAATACTGAAGAAATACCAATTTAAAGAAAATTATATCAAAGCTAAATTTATGAAGCATCTGACAGCAATGAATTATAATCTCATTATTCCGTTGCGATTAATGGGTATTATTAAGGCCGAGCATAGAGACGTACAATGGACGTATTTTACAATTAATAGTCGTAGATAATCGAATTATTTATATAAATTTCTTTCATGGCAGTATGTAAGTTTTGGAAAATGGAAATAAAAATTTGTTTTATTATATCTTATAGTTATTGAATTGAAATATCTTCATTCTACAATATGTTTATGTATACCTGAAAGAAGGAAGTAATATTAGTTATCCCTTCAATCCATAAATTGATAGATATTATTTTTCCTCTTAAAATTATTCGAAGATGTATCTCTGAGTAAGATGGATATATCAAGTCCGAGATACTCGTAGAATCGTAGATGTATAGATATCAAATTTATTGATTCATAATTACTGTTATTATAGCTAGGAACTTCTCAAAATATTATATCATATATTAGGTACCGCAATTAACAGTTGAATTAATTTACAAGACAAACGTTTCCTGTAGATAATTCATCATTAGTGGAGCAATGAGGCTAAATTACCTCAAAATTCTGTATAGGACTTGAGATTGATACTAAATATATAAATGCAAAATCTAAAAACTTCAAAATAAAAAAAATTGAGTGGTTTTGCTGATGTGATCCTTTTGAAATTTTGAATGAACATTCAGTATGTCAATCTTCATACACAAATAAATTTCACTCGAATCGGATATAGGTAGGTATTGTTATGGAAATATGAATTAAGTTTCTTCTTTTCAATATTAAAATTGAATTTTCTAATGTCCTGTTTACACTATAGCTACACACATGGCGGCTCATTATGAGCATCCTGCATCATGTATCCGCAAAATTTCATTTCGATTGGTTTCGTTTTGTCTGAGATATTGAGGAAGATAAATTTTGAATGGCCATATTTTATGGAATACCCTGTAAGATTTTGCTGGTTAACACAATTAACCGATTCATTTGGGACCCGAACTCATCCTGACAATTTCAAGTCTCTAGGACAATCCCTTCGAAAGTTATTGTGCTAACGGACGGCCCCACGGACAGAATTGAATTTGGCCACGAATTCGTCATCAGGGAATCTAACCCTGTCGTTTGAGACCATTTTCGGCTCAAAATTCGAAAATAACAGATATTTGGGCTACACAAAATAGCACTCGTTTAAGTAGAACGAGCTATAATCGCTATAATTTTTTGTGGGCCTATTTTTTTTCGATCATTTCTTCTGAAAACTACTGGAAATGGGAAATATGTAGTTTGAAGAACAATAAAGCGATTTTTGATAACTAATATTCGTTTTTGTGATACTATCCAAAATATAAAAGTCAACCCTCGTATTAGTACAGGGTATCCCATTTTGGGCACTTTTACGGGATATCTCCGTTATTTTTAACGTTAGCGGGATGCGGTTTTCGCGACAGTGTGCTTCTTTTTTGTGAAACTAAAGATGGCGCAATCAGTTTTTGCATAGCTCTCTTAGTTTTTGCTCTACAGGGCGGAAATGAAAAGTATCACTTTTTAATCACCTCCCGTATCTCAGTTGTGCTTAAACTTGGAGAAATGGTTGAAACGCATTCCTATAGATTTTTTTCCGTAGAATCCAGTGGCGTAGTCAGTTTTTCAATTAAACTTTCCGTTTTTGAGTTATTGAGCAAACATACGTTTTTTAAATTGGACACCCTGTATATTATTTTTTATTCTTATCAAGCACAATCTCAGCTTTTCAAAAACATATTATTTTATGCATTTATTTTCAAAACCAAGCTCAGAATTCAAGATTTTGTAATTAAATTGTCAATAACCAAGTAGTAGGCTATGACTGTTGATTAAAAACAAAAAATAAATGTCAAGATTTCGTTAGAAATCGAAAATAATGTTAACATAATATCTAGATCACAAACAAGCATGTCATATTTCTCGTAATTTTCGTAAGCAGCCGTAATGAGAAAAACTTAAAACTGAATCATTAATATGATATAATAAATAATAAAAACTGAGAGAACTGTAAACTTTTAAACCAACCGACAAAGCTTTGACATTTTTTTTGTTTTTAATAAACAGTCATAGAGCCTACTACTTAGTTATTCACAATTGAATTACAAAATCTTGAATTCTGAGCCTGGTTTTGAAAATAAATGCATAAAATAATATGTTTTTGAAAAGCTGAGATTGTGCTTAATAAGAATAAAAAATAATATACAGGGTGTCCAATTTAAAAAACATATGTTTGCCTAATAACTCAAAAACCGAAAGTTTAATTGAAAAAGTGACTACGCCACTGGATTCTACGGAAAAAAATCTATAGGAATGCGTTTCAACCATTTCTCCAAGTTTAAGCACAACTGAGATACGGGAGGTGATTAGAAAGTGATACTTTTCATTTCCGCCCTGTATAGCAAAAACTAAGAGAGCTATGCGAAAACTGATTGCGCCATCTTTAGTTTCACAAAAAAGTAGCACACTGTCGCGAAAACCGCATCCCGCTAACGTTAAAAATAACGGAGATATCCCGTAAAAGTGCCCAAAATGGGATACCCTGTACATATGTTTCCCGTACATTTTCAAGCCGGTTTATTGTCAAACTCAACGTTTCGGAATTTCCAACAGGTGCGGATAATCGCAATAATTTTTTGTGGGCCTATTTTTCCTACCATCATTTCTTCTGAAAATCACTGGAAATGGGAAATATGTAGTTTGAAGAACAATAAAGTGATTTTTAATGACCAATATTTCTTTTTGTGCTTATATCCCAAAATATAAAAGTCAACCCTGTTATTAGTATTTTTCCCGTAAATTTTCCAACCGGTTTATTGTCAAACTCACCGTTTCGGAATTTCCAACAGGTGCACATTTCGATTGTGCTATGAACATCAACAGAACAAGAACTGTGACGCATAAACTGAAACCCCACATCGTTTTATCAAATTGACTATAATTTTACTTTAAACTTTGGCAAGTGCAGTATGCAACTAAATTGATTGTTGTCATAGTTTAGTCTTTATATGCTTTTCTTTAAGTGGTGTATGATGACTGAGACCTACTTTCTGGTGTGATTGTTTGGAAAATTAATACACAACCTAGTTTTCGAACCTGGGGAATTGAATTAGATGGATTCTGATTCTAGTCCTGGATAAACGTCATTACAATAATGACATATAGAGGGTAACTTTTTATGTCAAGGACACTTTTTTTCGTTGAATTTGAAAAATTTGTTTTATTTATAAATAAATATATTACTTCAGCAATTGTTGACCTTTCACATGTCTTGTGTTAGCAACTTTTTCTTAGGAAAAAGAAAAATCTCTTTAGATGACGTTCCTTCTGGAAAAGTTATTGTGTCTTCGGTCGGACGTAGGATTGGTACATAAATTCATAAAATAATTTTTTTCTGATCGAATGTTGCATTTTTCAGAAAGATCATCTCTAGTTCAACGACGGACAACCAAATAAATGGCCTCATAAAAGTTACATTGGAATTTTACAAATTTACAATATAGGTATCGCAATTGAAGTCCAGCACCAGCTGCCAATTTTCCAAACTTTTTAAATCAACATTCTCTAAGTATTATCAAATTAGGTTGAAAAACAGTTTTTTCACAAGAAGTCTTACCACCTGGCAGAGGAAACTCCCCCCTTAAAACACCAAGAGTTTCGGAGTTTCGACACAGTATAGACATTGTCTATACTGTGGTTTCGATAATATACAGTGCGCATCAAAATTATGGAACATATTCATTTTCTCAGAAGAAAGAAATATTTGGCCACAAAATCCTGGAACAGATCAATTTTTGTTTCACTTTCAACAAAATTTTATGGATTTTTGAAGGATTTTTGTTTGTCATCCCCATCAACCCTCTAAATTTTTTTAATAGGGAAAGTGGGTCATGTGGTACTTTTTTTGGCATGGTTGTTCAGTCTTAGTCAATTACTGAACAGTATAAAGACGAAATTTCTTAGTCAATCTCTTTATTGTCACTGTCAACTCTCTTATTTTTTCAATACAAACTTGATAAGACATGAATTTCAAAGGTAACTGAATTCTGAATTCCAACATTCTCCCACGTCAAAAATAATAAGGTAACTATTGCAAATATTATGAACCTATCGCCTATATTCTTCATGGTTGGTTTTCCATCACGAGTGGAGGTAGTCGATCAAATACGACCCAGTTGGTAGTAGCAGTGGAGGTACTCAAGGAAGAGTATTTTTTTTTTTTTTGCTTTACATTTCAGAGTTGGCTGAGTTTTACTTTTAAGGCAACTACTTTGATCTGAGGAGTTCAAAAATTCGCTGCTTAAAAAAGATGTGGACTTTCTCCTGTGAAAACTTCTGTACAATTGCTCATTCTGTTCAATTAAGTTGAGTTTTTCCCCTTCTTCTCTTTTCTTCTTAATTCAATTGCATGTTTCCTCTGATTGAATAACATATAGGAAATTGATTCATTGGTCCAAAATGAATAGCACTGAAAGTGTTTTGTGAAATCAGTTTATCTTTGTCATTCGGTGTTCCTACACTTCGGTCAACGGTATTTTTATGCTGTGTTATATGGTACACTACGCATTTGTTATAATGAGGCATTTCTGGTTTCATTTTGGTCTTAACAGCATTTTTCATTAGTTTGTTACGTCTGCATCGGCAGCCTCGTTTTCTGCGTCGTCTGATTTTCTTATAAAGCTTCATATAGTTGAAAAGATTGCTATCATGAGTGATTCGCTTCAAGGGTGAATTGTATTTCGTTGTAGTTTCAGATGAAAGTTGCACCATTACACTTTCGTTTCTGGTTTGGTTACAACTACTACTATCCGTGGTGGCACATATTTGATTGATTGTCGTTGTGGCAGTTTGTGTTAGGATATTTTCTGGTTGTTGTTCCTGTTTTAAAATTTCATTCATTTTTTGTTGACACTTATTACTTCCAGAATTATCAGGTTTGTTCACTTCCATGGTGTTCAAGACATTTCGCATTTTAGAAATGGTTGTTTTGAATTCTTGAAAAAGATCAACATGCCCCAGATTGACAACCTCATACTCTGTTGTATTATCTGATAATTCCTTTGAAGAAATCTCTTGTTCTTCACTTCCACGAGAGATTTTATCTATGATGACATCAGTAGATTTGCTTGAATGCTCCATAAAGTTTGTTGGCTCGACAGCATGATCTCCAGAGGATTTTATATCATACTTGAGGAGATCAAAGCCTTGTTCATTTGTTATAGTTTTGAGATCCATCTTCACTTGAAGCTTTTGCTCATCAACTAACAATTTGAAGCTTTCTGTACGATCATTATCATCATCTTGGTGCACTAATATTAACGATTTCATCTGACGGTCTCCTTCATCCAGAACTTCCTTAGTCCTTCGACTCTCTTCATTAACAGGCAGCGAGAAGATTTTGTTCTTATTTTTCGGGGAAATTTCAGTTTTAACGGTACTTATTCTTTGGTGCTCTCTCGCCTTTTCCCCGTGTCTTTGGCGAATGAAAATTGGCCAATCTAGAGGATTTCCATCGAAGTATATGAAGTCTTTATTTAAGAACTCACGTTTCTCCGTCCTTATCTGTTGTTTAACGGTATTATTCACCGAATGAAGCACTTCAGTAATGGTTTCACATAACATTTTCACACTCGGATCACACTGATGTGGCAATGTGTTTTTTGACGGTTTTGTGCGGTCGATAATGTCCTCTTTTTTCATTTCGACCCATTGACTTATCATGGTTTTGTTGTAAAATTTATTTTCAATATGTTCGCTCACTTCTTCACCTAAATCTCTCTTCTCTGAAATGTCTTCATCTTGTTCTAATTCCTCTTCTAGCTTCAACAGTCTAAATGCTTTTTCTAGTTCCAATTTCTTCATTTCTGTCTCCAATTCGATCCTTTTTCTCGCTATATTGATAATTGAAACTTTCACAGTTCTCAAACTTCCTTTCGACTTGCTTTTTTTCGACACAACTGACTCCGGTTTATCATTCACCTCATTTTTCTCTGTTTCGACCTTAGAAGGAGAAGGTTCCTTTCCCACTATCGTGTGTTTGTCCTTTTTCCATTTTCCAAACTCGTCGGGCCACACAAAGTCTTGGGATAAAGTCCTTCTAATTCCTGCTCCGCTCCCCTTAGGTCTTTCGCTGTTGTTCATTGTCGGGGTCACCAAAATGTTCAGTCTTAGTCAATTACTGAACAGTATAAAGACGAAATTTCTTAGTCAATCTCTTTATTGTCACTTAACTGTCAACTCTCTTATTTTTTCAATACAAACTTGATAAGACATGAATTTCAAAGGTAACTGAATTCTGAATTCCAACAATGGTCTTTGTATCTTCTTTACAGGCTTGCAGAAATTTTCAAGAAAAAAATATTTCTTTGAAAAATTAGTTACTTCAAAAAAGTTTTTAGTATGTGCACTGTGTAATTGCTCATTTACTTTGAGACTATGGACCTGATGAAATTTGTCACCGAATGAAAGTCGACCTTTACAGTTTTGTTCATGCAAGGGAAGAACAGCGAACATCTTGGGAATCAGGTAAATCTAACATCTTTAGTTCACTAGCTGATGTCTTTTGGGTGCGCATCTATGAAGTTTGTGAGTTTATATCTAATGATGGGATACTCGTGTTCAATCGATGGTAGTCTTATCGTACCCCTCTGAACGAGATTAGTCAGTTTCAAAAAGTAAAGTTGTTTTACATCTAGTACAGAGTACTTCAGATATCTTATATGTCTTTTCTGAAGGGAACATCAGGTTAGATCTTAGTCTAAGGGTAAGATTTTCCTAATATCACCTTCTGCAGCCCCAAAGCCCCCTAGCTGCACCAGTGCTTGAATATGCGTAAGTCTCAAAGTTTCTTTGTCGAATACCTACTGGCAGAACTATTACTTGAATTTATTTCGTAAACATTTTCTGAAGTATGGAAATTTTAGACAAGGTGATGGTACTTTTAGGTCTTCGCGTTGTTTCTTTAATGGTTTTAAGTTTGAATGATGAAAAACTTCATAACTAAGGAGAATGAAACCGATAGACCTCCAGGAATTCGATGTAAAAGTTTTTTATGTTGTTTACAATATAAATTGTTTTGGGTAGTGACAACATGATATAAACGTCACAGAACATTGTCCCAGATAGTTTAAATTAATCGAACCATCACATAAATCATGTTGTTGCCGATTTTTCTGGAAAAACTAATAGGTAGGTACCTATTCTTGGAAATTATGAATATTTTTTAATTCATTCAATCTTTTTCATTCGTTTTGTACCTACTCTTACCAAAAATATTGTTGTAGAATATCTTTGACTCTTAAACATTGGATGCGAATTATACAAGTACCATAGATAAATAAACTCATTTATCTATGAATAATTGTACTTCGAAAACTGAATATATTTTTTGTGAGAGCTGAATAAAATAGAAATCTTTTTATATGAACTGTTAACAGCGACATCTCTGTTTAAAATTAGAAACTTGTTTGGTAAATGTTTTCATAATTACAGTTTTCTTCAGTGTTTAATTTTATGTTCGGTGATCTGCCAAAGTGAATTTTTTATTTGAATATTAAAATTAAATATTAATATTATCAATATTTCAAGTATTTCAATACAATTATCAAGTAATTAAATACAATAAAAAAATAAAATGCTTCAAAATTCCCCTTTTCACGGTGTAAAAGATAAAATTGACATTCGGAAACTGACATAAAACTGAATGACGTAACTACAAACGCTGTAAACCATAGATAAATAAACTAGAGTTTATTTATCTATGCTGTAAACTGAAAAATAATTACAAATGGCCGCTATCAGTGTACTATTTATGTTGAGATGAAATTGGCTTATACTTTTCATTTATATGACTAGGTATATTATTGCATTTCGACTGGGTTTGCTCAAATGAATTAAAAAATTTAATTGAGGTGAGTGCATGATATTCGATTTTCGTCCCGGCGTTATTTGAGAATGCATGGTTACTTTAAATTTGGTTGTGTAAATAGGACCATGTTATTATTTTGAGCATTTGCCGACAAGTTATAGTGTTACATATAGATTGTTTGTTTCCATTTTGATTTTTTAGGTTCTACAAATTATGGATACACCTGTAATTACTGATGAAAGCAACAGTAATATATCATTGCAAAAAACCGATTCAGTAATAGAGGACTACAATGTAATTGCCAACCCTACATCTTATGAACACTCAGAAAATTTACTAAATATTCCAACTCAAACAGCAGGGTTTGATAATCAGTTGATAATAAATGAAGAGATGGCAGAACAAAATCAAAGTAATGTTAGTTCTGAATCAGTTGATGCATTAATTCATGAGGAAATTTCTGGAGATGTTATGAGTCAATCTCAAGAAATTGTTGAAGAAATTCCTTTAGTTCAAGAAAATTTGGAAATTGAGGGTATTTCTGCTCAAGATGGAAGTGCACAAGAAGTGATAGTGACGACTTTGAGTGAAGTTATCACTTGCGACAATGTCTCTGTGATAACTACTACTTGCACTACACAGTCTCCTAACAATATTAAAATTGAGAGTGAAATTTCATCATCACTTGAATTAAATGAGGAAATTAAACTAGAAGAAAGTGTTCTTGACTCAAGTAATTCTGAATTGGACCACTCATTACCTTCATTTATCGGCGAAGTTGACGAATCAGTGAGTTTACCCCCTGCAGAACCTTTGATTTTAGAACAAGAAAATATTCCTCATCCCAGTGGATCAGAAACAGTTTCTACCAGCATTGAGCAAATCGTTACAGAAAATGTTACTTCAAAAGAAATTATTGAAAATTCTCTAAAAAGTGAAATTGTAACAGAAAACGCTGTGGTGAGTGAAATTGTTACAGACAATTCAATAGACAGTGAAATTGTCACAGATAATTCAATAGAGTGTGAAACTGTGAGTGAAACAGAAAATGTATGTTCAGCAGAAAATTCAATACATAATGAAACTACTATACAAAGCATACCCGCTGATGAAATTGTTACAGAAAATGTATCTCCAAATGAAATGGAATTGTCGGGAGCACCACAAACAGAAATTATTACATCAGGAGAATCCAATATTCGATATACTGTTTTACCTCCAGGAGAGAATTCAGTTTATCAGGAAGATGGAACTTTAGTTGTTGAATACCCCTTAGATACATCCGAATTAGGTCAACATGAGACCGTTAATGAATTTCCTGAAAATCCTGAGGGAGAATCTATGTCAAATGAGCAACTAGAAGAAGAGATTGTAGATGCTCCTTCAGGTGATGAAAGCATGACCACTGATGCGGCAAGTTCTTCAAGTATGAAAAGTTCTGAATTTATCCAAAATGTCAGAAGAGAAGTTGAAAAAACGAGTGAAAAACCACAACCCAAACAGAAAGGTCGTAAATGTACAGTAGGTATACCACCTCATATAGTAGGCAGTACTATTGACAAACCTGTACAGGATGTTCCAAATGGGAAGGGTTTGAAGCCAAGATTAGGTGTTAGAATACCTTATAGAAAATTAGCAAGTCAGATAGTTTCTTCTGCTGAATTGGAAAGTCATATAGCTGAACGTGCTAGAGTAAAGGAAGAAGCTAGATATGAAACAGAACAAACTAACTTATTTACAAAAAAACTGACACATAGATTGGCTCAAAGTCTATCAGGATTGAGTAGAAAAGAACCGCTTGAGAAAAAAGTGGAAACGGAATCTAAAAAAGATATTGAGGCTGAGGTTCAATCAATTGAAAACATTCTAGCTGTTATACCAGCCAATGAAGGTACAACTGAGTTGCTACCTACAAATCCTATTGAATTTGTTGAGCAAATCGTGAATGAAGAAACAGTTTATTCAGAGGGTACTTTAGATAAGGTAAGTGAAGCGGAAGTCACACTATCATCCACGGAATCCATAGAAAACGCTGAAATAATTTTTGCTGATAATGCAAATAATTCAACGAATATCGAGAGCAATTCTGACCTCATTGCTATTCTTGAGGGGGATGGAGAAGAAACCTCATCGTTAGTGAACATACCGAATGTGGTAGAAATTGTAGACACTTCAGAGAATTCATCAGAAATCAAGGCTATAGAAAAGGAGATTTCTCTCACAGAACAGAAGATTTCAAACCCTGCTACACCTCAGGTGAAAGAAAAGAAGTTCTTTAAAAGTAGAGAATCTAGAGTAGTAGACGCTCAAAAGGAAAAATCTAAAGAAACTGCATTGAAATCAAAAACAACAATCACCCCTAACACAAAGATTGCGTCGATTAAAAAAGAAGAAAAAGCAAAAACTAACATATTTGAAACTGAAACTACAGTTTCGAAGGGGAATGTTAAAAATGCTGATTCGAAAAAAATTTCAACAAATGTCCAAGAAAAAACTTCTGATGCTAAAAAAACAGCCACAGGTAATATTTATCACTGTTTATTTGGTATGTAGTTACTAGAACTTCAATCTTGAAAATCAGCATGAAAAATTTCTTTATGTGCTTAAGATTTAAATGAATGAATTTATTTTTCGAAGAAAACTGAACTTCAACTTCTGTTTAATGTTTTCTGGCATAGAAACAAATCAAATGTAGCCATTGTTCAGTTGATTCCACACGTTTCATTATAGGCTTCATATTTAAAACTAACTAATAAATTCCCCATTTTCAAAATTACACCTGAGCAATTATCGACTAATTTTTATTCATTTCATGCATAATAATAATAAATGTATTTGAGGCCATCGACCTGAGTCCTTTAGCCAATGATGCATATTTTATATTGTCAGTCAAATTTCAGACATAATAGTGCAGTTGAATGAACTGTTGATCATAGTCCTGAATTTATGATTAATTGTTAGTGTTTTCCATAAATCTTCAGTCCCATGAGAAACTTAACCAATAAATTCAGCAACTTTGCAATATCCTCATTCTACTTTGCATGATGTGTTATTTCAATGTAAAGCATGCACCAAACAGCTTTTTATGAATAATGCACCATTTTCTACAAGGTTGTGATATATGAATAGTGATTTTTCACCTTTTTCCAGCGGTATAAGTCGCCCCATCATCATTGTTGTAACACTTTAAATTTCTGAGTGGTACATAATTTTATCGTAATTTTTATTCCGAAAAGAATAGGATTTAGTTAGTTACTAATGAGTAATATACAGGGTGTCCCATTACTCGACGTCAACCCGGAACCGGGTGAAAAGGCAAGTAATGCTGGTTATCAGAAAAATATAAAAGAAAATCTGAGTTGCATGATTTTAAAATAATGCGCATTTAAAAAAACACGCAAAATTCCACACCCTATGACAGTCTTTTCGCTCCTGTGGCCACAAATATCAACTTTTTCCAACTTTTTTCTTTGCTGTGTAACCTTGAATAATGCTTGTCTAAACTGTAATCAAAATTTGGATACCAGCTGCACTAGGTTTCATAGAAATAGGGCTTACTTCTCGGAAAAAAAATTCGAAATAAACAATTGCCTAGTTTCAACTGACTGTATTGAAAAAAAATGTATTACGTAGGTTTGGCATGTTTTTTCAAATGTTGGCGCATTTAGTGAGGATTCCAAAATGGTATAATACTTGTTTAATTGTAGCTGCCGTAGTTCAAATTTATTTTCGATTGCCTTTGAATACACTTTTTCGTTAACTGCTTCCCAGTAATAGAGTCCAATGGATTCAAGTCCGGTGAACGGGCCGGCCACGAGATTGGACCAGAAAGTCCGATCCATCTTCCGGGAAAAAATGTTATCAGAAAAAAAAATTTCCAGAGAAAATAATTTTTCCAGAAAAAATTTTTCCTGAGAAATTTCTCTGAAATTTTTTTTTTCTAGTAACATTTTTTCACGGAAGATGGATCGGACGTTCTGGTCCAATCTCGTGACCGGCCCGTTCACCGGACTTGAACCCATTGGACTCTATTACTGGGAAGCAGTTAACGAAAAAGTGTATTCAAAGGCAATCGAAAATAAATTTGAACTACGGCAGCTACTATTAAACAAGTATTATACCATTTTGGAATCCTTACTAAATGCGCCAACTTTTGAAAAAACATGCCAAACCTACGTAGTACATTTTTTTTTCAATACAGTCAGTTGAAACTAGGCAATTGTTTATTTCGAATTTTTTTCCGAGAAGTAAGCCCTATTTTTATGAAACCTAAAACAGCTGGTATCAAAATTTTGATTACAGTTTAGACAAGCATTATTCAAGGTTATACAGCAAAGAAAAAAGTTGGAAAAAGTTGATATTTGTAGCAACAGCAGCGAAAAGACTATCACAGGGTGTGGAATTTTGCGTGTTTTTTTAAATGCGCATTATTTTAAAATCATGCAACTTAGATTTTTTTTTATATTTTTCTGACAACCAGCATTACTTGCCTTTTCACCCGGTTCCGGGTTGACGTCGAGTAATGGGACACCCTGTATGTATAATAAATATGGCAGAAACATTTCAGTAACTTCTGGATAATGCCTTCAAAAACAAATGAAAAAATTTTGGGAACCTGTGTTTTGAGGTTAGAGGCATTTGCTCATCAACCTATATGTATTGTTCTGGTAATTTTCAGATAGTTCAGGTACCAACCTCTTCAAAATTCGCTTGTCTCCCATAAAAAACATTCTTTAGTGAGTTTGCCCTTATCCCTTTTTATGAATTCACGACATTTATAATTTCTGATCATAAAATTCTATTGATGTAATGAAAAAATTGAATCTTTTCATCACATTGGTGAATATTAAAGCCTGAATTCCTCTTTTGTACAGTCAGCAGTAAATATAAAATGATTAAAAATGAATAATGCAAGCATTATAACACTCAATACAATAATTATAAACCACTTCAAGAGTTATTCTGAATATACAAATAAGTATATTTGCATTTCTCTCTAATTGGTCAATAATATAACAAACTAAAGTTAAAACTCCATCAATTATTAATTTCCTTCATTCGCCTATTTTAAGAGCTGCTCTAATACTTTCTTCATATTGTGTTTAAGTTTCCACATCTAATTATGACAAAGAAATAAGTAATAATAGACTCAAAATCTGTTGAAATCTTCCTTGGTTGGTAAGGGAAATCCTCAAATATGGATCTTCTGTTCGTATAACTACGACAAATTCAGATTCAAATCTTTACAGATATAATTACAATGCTGTCCAAATAAACAAATAAATTCAATAATAAAAATTTAAATAAAATGAAACCAGTTCTTTTGCTTCCTCATTGATGTTTTGAATTTTTTCGAAACTATATTTCCTGACAGAACGAACTCTTATGTTTAGCTTCTGCCTAACTCAACAAAAACTATTGTGAATTTTCGACATAACCTGAACAGAAACTGTTCTGCAAATATCACTGAAATTTGGACCTTGTTCTTGTATCTGTACATTTTGTCACTGCACTTTCGGTAATTTTCCTCGATCACTTCAACTTGAGTTGAAAAACTATACAGGTTTGGAAATTCACAATGGAAACATGCGATATTCAATGCATTAGAGGGAGTATTTTGCCGTATAGTTGGACATATTTACCTGTAATGTTTCGCTTTCATTTGACGCTATGGTTCAATGATCAAATAATATGGTGGTCTCTCTCAAATCGCCTAACACGGGCAGTCGGATGCATTCAGTAAATGCGTCAGGCTGCGCGTAATACTCGATACGAGTACTGCAGGCTACCAACCACTCGATTAAGCCACTCCCAACGATAAGAGAGAGATCAAACTACAAAATTTCAATCGGTCTATTATTCAGAGAGTTACGAATCACTTGAACTTTTCCATTACTCCTCTGGTCAAGTGTACAGCAAAATTCTCTCTCTGATGCATTGAATTTCGTATGTTTCCGATATGAATTTCCAAACCTGTATGTGTAAAGCTAATGAAAGTTGGTACATAAATTATGCCTAGGTTCAGTTTCTTTTACTCCTAAGGCCCTCTAATATTCTATCCAACAGCAAATAATAATAATATTCTTCTTATAAAGCAAAGCTACTCCCTCTGCATCTACCGCTTGCAATTCTTTACTCCAGCCCTTTCTTTCCAGTTGTTGAAGTGGAACCACAACTGAAACCAGCCATGTTTTTGAAGACTTACACCAGGAAACGTAAGTCTAACGACGTCAGTACGCCCGAACCAGCCAAAAAACCCCTGATAATGCCAACGCCCTCAAATCAACCTGATCCAAAAATCGACTGTGTTACTCCGATTCCTCCCAATGCCTATGTTACTAAGAGTTCCAGAGTTATAAAGAAGAAGGTCATCTGGGATCCGGATGAAGCAATGCCATCTGTGAGGAATCAGTCTAAAATTCTGAGCAAGATTGAAGCCACTACCAAGGTAAGGCACATCGTCTACATGTTCGAAAATATTTGGGAATTTTCCAAAATAAAATTGAAATTTGAATAGATAAATCGCCTTGAATATCCTTTTTATCCACGACTATCCATTAATCACAAGTGATTAATGAGTTATTATTCACTGCTGTCAGATGCTTCATAGAATTAGATTTGTATTTTATTCTTTCAATTGACGTTTCTTCACTATTCTTGAGTAACCCAACTAAAAAATATGGGTATACCTTGTCAATCTACCAATTCTTACCCAATTCTACTTTTATTTAATCAAAAAAAGCGTTTTTCATTACAAAGTATACAATGACAAGTTCTCCAAAAATTTCTCATGTGTCAATTTGACTTTTTCCATACTTGTAATAGAAGGGTCTTGTCACGGTCGCAAAATGTTAAAATCTTCAATCAATATATTCAGTAGTCGTGTATAAAGTATAGTATGCTACTTGCGTATAATGGCTATTATTCGCTCGTTGCAAGATATACTATCATGAATTATGTTCAGTAACTAAAGCCGGCCATAGACATCGTTATTTTTCATCCGTTTTCCTCGCCGCGATTCGAACCGCCGAGTCGTATCGCTGAACTGTTTTGCCACAAACTTCGGTCAATTCTGCCAGTTATTTTGCTGTCGTTCACGATTTAGCACGTCATGAAGATGAAACATCTCTTAGCAGTGGCGGCTGCAGTTTCGGTTCCGAATTAAAAAGAAAAAATAAATGAGACTTATAATACTACGCTAATGGCAATTAACCGCCGATTCTCGACGAAATCCCCACACACAGTCGGTATGGCACGACAACCGATGGACTGTCGTTCCAAAAATCAAGCATCTGCAGATATTTGGACTGACGATACGTACCGACGGTTTTTCGCCACACACATCGGTTTTCGGCGCTTTTGTCGGGACGGTTCTTATCGCCGCGATACGAACGGATGAAAAATAACGATGTCTATGGCCGGTTGAACAGGCATCATAAACGCTAATTATGCAATTTCACATTTTTGTTTCATGTATTGTTTTCATTTCAATAATTATTGACAGTATCTACTCTCCTAGTACCCATCTATCGAGAAAATTATTTTCAATAGACAAGTCTCAAAAATTTTGGATGATAGATTCCTGAATATTTATCATTTTTGAACTAACCTAAGCTTTTCCACTCTTTCTTACAGAGCCCTCCTGCTACAAGAGTTGCAGCAAGTCAGAAACAGACGGCTGTAAAGACCGCAGAAAAAAAAGTCTCAGAAACAAAACAACCAGAACAGCTGAAAATTACCCGATCTGTTGAGAAGAAGATTGGAAAAACTATTCAGGATGATAAAGAGAAGAAGATCGTTATTGATAAGACTCCTATAAAGAAGGTAGAAAAGCCAGAGGTGGCCAAGAAGATCACTCCGAAAAATTCTGTAGCTGAGAAAGTAGCCCCACAAAACAAAGTCATCATAACGTCATCATTGAAGATATCTGCTGGCAAAAGTCCTAAGGTAAGACTATGGTTTTTGCGCACTTTTCTAAGTAACAACATGGTATTGTTAACCCTGATGAAGAATGAAATTAATGCTAACTGTTACGTCACGCCCAACCGCCACTTCTGACCGTTTTGATGATTTCGATAATTTTTTCTTGAAAACCCAACTACAAAACCAAAATCGGGTGATAGCTATGACTTTCTGAAGGTTCATTATCTCTAAAATAATTTTTCTGGAATCTCTGAAAATGCCCATTGAAGACGTAGCATCATGCCGGAAAAAATTTTAACCTCAAATGTGTGACACTTTCATGATTTTCAGAAATATAATTATTGTGGAACTTCCCTATAACGAAAGCGCTAAATTCTCAAAAAAATTTGTTATAAAGAAATTTCGTTATACAGAAAATTTGTTTCTATAATCGGCAATGTCGCGATCGACATTGCTGATAAATTGAAGTTTATCATTCAAACTTAAGCATCTCCTTTTAGATATTTTCGCACAAATTTCACACTAGCGTGATGGTTAGATTGAAACCAAACAGCCAGGGGTGTATTTAAAACTGTTTCAGAAGGATCTCTCTGCCCGCCGTAATGATTTAGTTTAAGGTCGGGATTTATTACGTACGTCCGGAAAAATTTCGGAAAAAACCTACCCTTATACCTTCTTACCAATACCCATTCAAAGAGTGATGTTCTTTGAATATTTCGTTATAGAGAGAATTTACTTCGTTTTAGAGGGTGTTTTTAACATGGAATTTGAATTCGAGGTGCAATGTCTTGTACAATATTCGTTATACAGACGTTCATTATAGGGAAGTTCCACTGTACTTGGATGGGTCGCCCTGGAAGTTCTTCACTAAATTGTAATAAGAAAAACAAATTAATTTTAAATTGAACATTCTCCAGATTTCTTAATCTATACCGAATACATTTCTTTATAGCGATCCTTCAAAAGACTGAGTGAAATTGACAAGCTGCTCATGGACGAAGGTGCAGTGAACATGCTCAACGACATAAACAATTCCGATGATCAGAAACGTAGAGTGAGTGGGAGATTAGGAGTACCACCTGCCGAAAAATCGCTCAACCAGCAAGAACCTTCAAACAAAACGCAGGAAGCCAAAAACGAAGTTGCCGAGAGTGCTAATTCTGATGCTCCACAACCGAAGACTTTACGCAAGAGGGAAGGTGTCCCTGTGTTGAAGAAAGAAGCGGTAACGTCTACTGCAGTGACCAGAAAAATGTCCAAGGATTCGACCAAGAGCTCGGTTCACAGCCCACCTCCCTCACCTGCAGCTTTCACTCCTGCTGAAGCTTCGAGGATCATCAGAAGGCATTCTAGCAGTTCGTTTTCGAGTAACGAGGGAATTGTAGATGATGATTCACAAGTGCCAGCGGAGAAGGTGAGAAAAGTAAGATATCCTTTCATTACTAACCTTTGCATGATTTTCATTGTTTCTAACACATTATTGTTCAAAATTGTGGCTAAGGAAATCTCAGAATGTATTTTCTATTCCATTTCTCTCATTGAATACTGAGCATGGGCCAAAAAAAAAACTAAATTTGAAATTTTTATAGAGAGTTTTCCAATAAGAGGTGTTATTTTGAATAGCCCGCTGTTTCGTTTGAAGCTGTCATTTTTTGACATTTGACAAGTAGAAACTACGCCATCAATAAAAATGGAACGATACACGCTTGAAGAACGCATTGAAATTATTAAAATTCATTATAAAACTGGTGGAAAGGACCCCGCACACTTACTTAGGAAAAGCGGGTCCAGTGAATTTTCCTTATTTTTACATATTATATTTATACCAACCTCAAGAACAATATATCAGATTTTCACGAAGGTCTTACATCCGGTTTGTTCTATAGGGCGTTCCAAAATTGCAGCTACGGAAAAATGGATCTTTAAATTTTGATGATAACTCTTCTAATTTTCAAAATTTTATCATGATGCTTTGGGTTCTGAATAACAAGATGTGACAGATATCCAAACACCGCCCACCACGTTAAGGTTCGTTATACAGGCTGTTCCATGAAGCTGTATAAGTAACTGAATGTAACTTTGTTAGAGACTTTGGGACCACCCTGAGTTTTTCAAAATATGATACCATGATGTATGTCCACTTCTGTAGGAAGTTTCATTAATGTACAAAGAACAGTTGCAAAATTATTCAGGTTTCGGATTTCATACAATTTTTCTTTAAAACTTATCTGTAGTTGAGATTGCTGTCAAGGAATATAGGTTTTCATTAGTATAATTATTATGATAGGTCGGTCCAAAGGTGTTTTTTCAGGAATGTACTGGATGGACATAATGTGGTGTCACTAATCTCCTCATATACAGGGTGTTTCATCATAAACTGGACAAACATATATTTTCGTGTAGAGGACATCGGGAGAATAATTTTTGCCTTATAAAATATATCCCGTTTTCGAAGCATAAGCGAGATACAGGGTGTCAAACGTCATTTTTGAGCAAGATTACTATGAGTGTGGTCAGTTATGTATAACACTTAAAGTGACGGTTTTTAGTCAAATCTCAGTATTTTTGGGTCCTCTATTCAGAAGACCTGCAATTTTTCAATTTTTTTGGGGTTGTCAAATTGACTTTTGTTTTCTGAATGAACACAATTTTCTAACAATTTCTGTGAAAAAAATCTTTCAAAATCGAACACAAATTTTTTTTACATGTCTAATTGTCTACAGCGATGAAAAAATTTCACTCGAAATGGATGAAATTTTGTACAACTGTACTTCTTGAATTATCAATCACGAATATAAAAACAGAATTGTAAAATATCGAACGGTTTCGTTACTACAGGAATTCAAATATTTCGTTCAGACCTCTGAAATAATGAAAGAAAATTTGTTTTGAGTTCTAGAGTCAAAATAATTAAATTATTGGCAACGAATATTAATATCCTTAGAACAGTATCATTTCCCTATTTAAAATCTACATCGGTTCGAGTCCCAACTAAGTTTCACTGATTTCTTTTTGTATTTTATTTGTATTGTATTCATCTAGAATATTCGTCAACTCTTCTGAATAGAGGACCCAAAAATACTGAGATTTGACCAAAAACCGTTACTTTAAGTGTTATACATAACTGACCACACTCATAGTAATCTTGCTCAAAATGACGTTTGACACCCTGTATCTCGCATATGCTTCGAAAACGGGATATATTGTATAAGGCAAAAATTATTCTCCCGATGTCCTCTACTCTACACGAAAATATATGTTTGTCCAGTTTATGATGAAACACCTTGTATATGAGGAGATTAGTGACACCACATTATGTCCATCCTGTACATTCCTGAAAAAACACCTTTGGACCGACCTATCATAATAATTATACTAATGAAAACCTATATTCCTTGACAACAATCTCAACTACAGATAAGTTCTAAAGAAAAATTGTATGAAATCCGAGTTTAAACCTGAATAATGCACATACACCATGGTATCATATTTTGAAAAACTCAGCGTGGTCCCAAAGTCACTAACAAAGTTACATTCAGTTACTTATACAGCTTCATGGAACAGCCTGTATAATGAACCTTAACGTGGTGGGCGGTGTTTGGATATCTGTCACATCTTGTTATTCAGAACCCAGAGCATCATGATAAAATTTTGAAAATTAGAAGAGTTATCATCAAAATTTAAAGATCCATTTTTCCGTAGCTGCAATTTTGGAACGCCCTATAGAACAAACCAGATGTAAGACCTTCGTGAAAATCTGATATATTGTTCTTGAGGTTAGTATAAATATAATATGTAGAAATGGGGAAAATTCACTGGACCCGCTTTTCCTAAGTAAGTGTGCGGGGTCCTTTGGTAGAGACTGTTTGTAAAACTCGAACATTTTTGGATATTCGTGAAGCACCTTGTCGGATCGCAATAAAGAAATTGGTGAAAAAATTCGAGCTGTTCGTACAAGTTAATGATGTGAAGAATAAAACCCGTGTACGTCGCTCAAGAACAGCCGAGAATATTGCTGCTGTAGCCAAAAGTGTTGAAGAAAACCCAGATTTGTCCATTCCTCTATGGAGAGATGATAAATGATTTTTTATTGCCGAAATAAGATATTATTGATCTGGACAACGTTTGCTTTCAACAAGACGGCGCTACGTGCCACACAAGCAACCAAACCATTGATCTTTTGCGGGAAAAGTTTCCGGACCGTGTTATCTCTCGAAGAGGTGATCACAATTGGCCACCGAGATCTTGTGATTCAACACCTTGCGACTTCTTCCTTTGGGGCCACTTGAAAGCGAACTAAGCGAAGGTCTACGCCAATAGCCCAGCGTCGATTCAAGACCTCAGAGATTGAATTCGTGAGGCTATCGAGGACATAGGGCAGCCACTTTGCGATTTGGTTATGGAAAATTTCATTAAAAGGATATGGTCCTGTAAGCGTGGTAGTGGTGGTCATTTGCCTGATGTTATTTTCCACTATTAACGGCATAGCTTCTTTATAATGAAATAAACATCCAATCATTTATATTGAAAAATGGCATTTTTCTTTGAATATCACAATAACACCTTTTATTGGAAAACCTTTATAATAAGTGGAATATGCCAAATTTCCATGGCCTACTTTGTGCTCAATAATATCCAAACGGAGTATACATCATACTAATTGGCTGTTGCAAAGAAATCCGTTTTGAACCTTTCATTATTATATTTCAGGAAAAGGAAGGGTCATCTAAGAAGAAGGAAGTTCCTGTTTCAAAAATGGACGTTGAGGAGCCAAGCACGGATATCGCTGAAGAGCCTGCCTCGGAACAAGGCAGAGGAAAAGCCATAAAGAAGAAGGCGTCTGTAACGCCTGAAGAAACGCCAAAGAAGAAGCCAAAACTGAAACAAGAAATGGTTGCTAACGGGGAACCGTCTAAACCTACAGAAATAGTCATAAAGTCTGAACCTGGTATTGTAACTGGAGCTTTGAAGACTGATCCAACTAAGGCGTTTACCGTTATAAAGATGAACAAACATTACATGATCAATCTCACATATTCTGGAGGAGAGAACTATATGAGTGTGCAGGTGAGTTTTGTGTGAAATGTAACAACCTCGGAGTAAGAAATAAACATAAAGCATTTTCGGAAACTCACTCAGGGTTATTAACTCAATCCATTAGGGCCACGTGACGGATCTAATCGGATCACTGAGCCGGGTTCTCAGTCACACATCAGGTTTAGGATCAAACGTATCAATAACATAACCAAATATTTTATGAATTTATTTTTTCAGTCCTAGTCTATTTTCGGATTGTCTCTAGCTTTGCTTGCATTGATTGACTTTTGTAAAATCTTCCTTATAATTTCAGGCGTGCCCTTCCATGTTTAATGTTATATTTAAGTACCTATATTGAAGAAGTAAAGAATTTGATTTTTTCAGTCCCAGTTTATTTTCGGATTGCCTCTAGCTTTGCTCGCATTTATTGGCTTTTGTGAAATCTGTCTCATAATTTCTGGTGTGCCCTCCCTTGTTTAATGTTATCTTTGAGTAACTCTGAAAGGAGTGAAGAAGGCTGTTGCTAAAGCGCAGAAAGATCTGTATACAAAGGTAGGAAGAAGTTGTTTTACATTATTTTCTTAGCTCACAAAACCACACATTTTACATTGAGCCAAATTCTCTTCTCTCTGTTGCCAAACTGACAGAATCGTCTGTAACAGACGCTATTAGTATCAGAGTAGGGGAGAGGTAGACCAATTATCGTAATACAGAATAAAGATACGGCACAAGTTGGCAACGCCGGAATGTTGTTCGCGTGCATAAACAGATTCTACTTGACTGCGACAAAAAATGCGTGAAGGAATCTATAGGTTTACTTTTTACTCTGAGGTAACAACTATTAGATTGCTTTATTTATACACACACATAGCATAGCAGAGAAATTTATTTTAGTGGGTTATACTGCAAATTTGGTATTGAATCGATACATAAATGAAAATATAGGTAGTTCCATTTGAAATAAGAAAGTAGATATGCGTTTGAGATAGACGTGGCAACACTGTCGACTTGAAAATATTTTAGGCGAAGAGTTCCTTCACCCTCAGGGCTGCACCTAAAATTTCAGAACGAAATATTCACTAGTTCTCCTAAAACGTCTAATAGGCCAACTTAAAAGGAAAACCCTGTATATTATATATTTCAGCGACTAATTTTTCAATTCTGAAAAGGTCAAATTGAAAGGTGGTGATAGGCAACTGGTTTTAAAACATAAAAAATTCTTCAAATTTTTTACAAAATATTTCTTTTTATATTCATGATAATTTCGGAAGATTTCCAAGAAAGCACTTTTTTCAGAAGGATGTGACAACTCATAATCAAAAGAATATTTGCTTTTTGATTTGACACATTTTTTAGTGAAATCTTCTGAACACTACTTTTTTTTACAGTTGTTGAAGGATTTGATTGTGACCTTGAGAGAGCTTGAAAGGACTAGAAATTGCAGTGTCGTTTCCATCAATTCCCAAGGCCCTGCCTTCTGTTTGGGTATAGATTACAAGGAATTAGTAGAGCCAGACGAGGAGTTACGGAACAAGAAACTGACTGAAATGGCCAATTGGGTCCGGTGAGTGTCGTGTTGAATTTTTATAACGATAAATAAAAATAATAATTGTGTATTCGATCAATAATTTGAATTATCATATTTTTTCAGAGAATTCTTAAAGTGCCTTCTCAATTTCTCAAAGGTGATTGTGGCTGGAGTCAAGGGCGATTGTATCGGATTCGGAGTAACTATGTTGCCATTGTTTGATATGATTGTCGCAACCGATACTGCCAGTTTTTGTACTCCTTATGCTAAAATAGGATGTCCCCCAGAAGCGGGATTCCTTTTGTCGATACCATATCAATCTAATCAAGGTTTGGTAAGTAACCTGCGCACTAATTTTTTAGGTTATGGTTCGTATATCGCCGAAAATTTCAGAGCGGTAAATTGCGGTTTTCAATATTTCCAGTAATCAAATTCGTATATACGGACCGCTTGTCACTTGTCATTCTTGACAACAAAATTTAAAATTCACTGACAGAAGTTTGGAGGTTAACATTGTATATTTACGCAATGAACGGTAGTTGAAAGTACGCAGTGTGTTGTATTTGTTTTGTAATTGAAATCGCAAAAGTCTTGAGCGGATAAAAAACCCTACAATGATCATAACTAAAAAATAAACAATACAAAAGACAACAATAAAATGACAAATGACAGACGAATGGACGTGGTTACCGAACTCATTAGAATAAAAGTATGGTTGCTCGGGTGACAGCTAATCCACGGAAGTTTCCGGAAATGTTCACCGCTTTTTTTCTGCTAAGATATAGTTAGTATAATGGGTGTTACATAATAGTATGTCACAACTTGACGGGGTGAATCTACATGTAATTTTAAGAAAAAAAAGTTTATATAAACATGTTCCTTAAAAGCTTCTTTACGGAGCTACAGAGTGTTGAAATTTAAAAATAAAATTGTTTTTTTCTTCATAACTCCTGCAGTTCTTGGGATATTCAGTCCACATTTGGAATGCAAGCTATTTTTGACAGTCTCCATCATTGCACATCCTGAATCTTAACTAGAATCTACAGGGTGTTTTCTTTTCCGGAGCCATGTCTCCTTTTTCCCTCTCAAACTTTTTTGTGGTACGCCACTGTCAGCGTGAAATCAATTTTTGATATCTTCGTTCAATTAGGAAACTTTTTTGACTCCTGTAAGTTTTTTGTATCTCTAACTGTTTTCGAGTAAAAAATTATTGAACTGCATATCTCGAAAAGTGCAGGAGTTATGAAGAAAAAACCAATTTTTTTTGAAAATTTCAACACCCTGCAGCTCCGTAGAGAAGCTTTTACGGACCCATGTTTATATACACTTTTTTCTTAAAATTATCTGAAGATCCACCCCCTCAAGTTGTGACATACTATTATGTAACACCCTGTACCTCTTACTTACTAACTAAAGTAACACAGCCGATATACCGACTATACCTTTAGTTTGTTTTGATCCAGGTTACTTCGACAGTTGACAATAATAGACAGTTTAATTACACTTCAGCTGTCTGTGGTAATCTGGATAAGTTACCTAGTGAGTTTCAGATGAGGTCCAATGGATTAATAATAATTCTTTTTCAGGCATCTGAATTACTCTACACAGCTCAACGAATGAACGCTGACGAGGCGCAAAGGCGAGGTTTAGTCACTAAGTTATTCTGGCCAGAAAAATTCGACTCTGAGTTTAGAGCATTGCTATCACATATCTCCAATTTATCCAAACCTGTGAGTATAATTCATTATTTAGCTGATTAAATTTACAAGTTGAAGTTCTTGGTGCAATAAATAATTGTATGCGAATTCTTAAATTTTCTTGTTTGAAAAATATGTTTAAAATTTTGAGTTTGTTCCTTTCTGAACATGTTTTTTACAACATTCTGTAAACATGATTGAAATTGAGCCTACTACGTCTGATAGTTTCGGAGTTCATGATTTTCGAATTTTTTCACTCTTTTCTTGATATTTTCGAAACCACATTTCTGATTAATTCTAACTTCATTATTCAGAACTCTCAATTATCTTACTGCAAGGGCGGATATAGCTTTTTTTCATGGGGGGGGTAGTAAAGATTCAAGATCGATAAATCAGGTTCAAAACTTGAAAAAATTTAATCAAAATATTGAGGAGGAATAATATAATAAGAAAAAATAGTAGTAAAGTAATAGTAATAAAAAAAACAAACAAATGAAAATATGTGCACCACGTTGCGTAACTTTTTCTTAGCTTTTCGATATTCATGGGGGGTGTAATTACCCCCATTAGCCCCCCCCCGTAAATCCGCCCTTGTCTTACTGAAACTAGTGATTGGGGGATACTGCCTGTCTGCCTATTTCAGGCAGGGTCTTATAGCCTAGTGGTAAGGTTAGGTTAGGTTTTAGGGGGGTCCAATAGCCTAATGGTTAGAGAACTTGGCTCTGATTTTCTTGTTATTTTTCAAGATTGATATTTTTTCTACCATATCATGACATGAATGCGCTTCAGATCATTTTCATCATGAACAAAGTATTTGTAACATAAATAATATGAACAATTATTTGTGATCAAAGGAAGAAATTTCAGAATCATCAACTCAATTTATCAGAATTTCTAGAGAACACCTAGAAGTTTTACGATAACTAAAATGAACACCCTGTGTTATGTTTTTATTTTATGGCTTTTTTTCAGGCATTAATGATGACAAAGAAACAGTTGAGAAGAGTGCGCTGCCAAAACACGGAAGTGGAAATCAATGCCAACTGTAAATTATTGGTGAAATTCTGGAGCAGTGAAGAGTGTCAAAAAGATTTCGTGGACTATCATGCTCTCACCTTTGATTTGGATCAGTAAATAGTGTATCTGGAGAATATCCCTCATTCTGATCGGCAGTGGTACAAATAATTTTTCATTGTTTTAAAAAGTTATTGGAATGAGAGTGGTTGGGAATTAAGGTCAGAGAAGATTATTTAGTCAAAATATGCGAGTAAAACGAGCTAAATGGACAATGAGTGTTCACTTTTAGTCAGTTGGTATAGTTATGTTTTTCAACTCGGTTATTTAGATGATCTTAAATGGTGTACTATATTCGTTATTTTTTTTTCTATACTGTTTGTATGGAAGCAAACTAATTTTATTTTATGCTTTTATTTTATTTTATTTCATAGATAGATGAAATTATCTTTTGCTGTAATTGTTTAAGGAAATCTATAAATTTATTATAATTATTTATATGGAAATAGGTTCATTGTAGTATTTTCATCACTTGGATAATTTTTAACATTTATAAATATTCAACCATCGTATTTTGAATTATTCACTGGGTTATTACATTTAATTGTTTGATTTGTCTTCTGAAAATGAAGTGGAAGTAGACCTCTTTTAATCATATTTGAGTATCAATCAGACCATTATTCTTAGAAAAACAATAATATTTAAAGTTTATGTTTACTTTTTTTGAAATCTTCTTCAGAATTAGTTGATGGACAATTTTCTTTTTGCTACATATTTGACTAAGAAATCTTCGATGAATATTCGATTGAGACGATATAAAGAATAATATGGGGAAACTTATTCGGAAATTATTTTTTATATTTTCATAAAATTAGTTCATAGGTAAAAATGTCCTCAAAGGATTCAGGCTAAATATTTAAGATATAAATTTTTTTCATTTGGTTGAAAAATTCGTGTAAAATCAATTACAATCAAAAGTCAATGGTTAACTTTTATGTAAAGACCGTCTAGACTGGGCCTTTCAAGAACTTGACTTTTCACTACAATTTTAGCGGCTGGCAGCTCCATTGATAAAATATGAGAGCTTTTTTCTCAATCGAGCTGTCAAGATATCTTGGTTAAGTAAGACAGTAAGTTTCAAAAAAGACCTAGGGGGTTCACAAACATCAGGTTTCACTTGAAATTCTCCTTGAAGGTTTTGAAGTAATTTATTCCTTCAGGTGAGGAACCATAAAGCATTTCTAACTGTTAGAAGCGGTCTTTTATTAATTGTTTAACGTATCAATTGTTTTTGCATAACCCTATTCAAACTTTCATGCACAAAATTACATAAGGTAACCAATAGAAAAAAGTATCCCTTCAAGATTTTGTCTTGAGAATTTTATCCTTATCGACGCCCGATTCATACTGGTTCAGATAATACAGGCTGATTTCTGAAATACGACGTACGGTTATGTGAAAATATATCTCTTCAAAATGTTTTTTATTCATTGGAAAAACCAGACTAGTGTTCTGTACAGTTTTGAAGAGGTGAAGATCTTGGCCTTTGATCCAAAGATTGGTGCAATTCTTTCATAGTGTAAATTGTATATTATATTGTTCAAATTGAACATTTATTAGATTTTATTAGAACTACTTTGAGAATTATCAATTTTATTGAATGTAACGTTCTTGCATTTTCCAAGAAAAAACCCTATTTTCAATCATATTGTTTATTACACATTAAAATGTAAATAATTTTTGAATCTGACTGATTTTTATGAATAAAATTTCGAAGAAAATATTTAAATTTAACTAGAAGTCTATATGTCAGATTCATTTTATTTTCTTGGAAAATGTGAATAATTCTTGAAAAAAACATTAAATGGAAAAATGGGAGATATATTTGAAGTGTAATTATTTATTCATGATTACATTAAGAATTTATTTTGAAGCAATGATTTTGGTTATCGCTTTTTGATATTCTGACTGATTTTTGAGGGTTATGGTCTTCTGATAAGTATAATTATTATTTAGTAGGTCTGTTAACTAGTAGAAAAATAAGAAGCAAAATTTTCATATAGGTTTTTTTTCTCCTGAATTAATTATTTGCAGTTGTGCACCTATGTGTTTTTCCATTCTAATTCATATATATCTTTAACATGAGTTTTAAAGCTAGCTATAAATATATTTGCATTATCATAAGAGGTAGAAATCATATTTTATTGTTTGTTTAATACCATTAAATGTTTCTCTATACAACACTGGTGTCTTCTTTAAAATCCTATTCTATGTGCTATGGATAAAAATCATAGATAAAATATACTATACTGATAAAAATTTAGTTTTTGAAGGTGATTTTCATACTAGAATTGCAAAAAAATACAGAATGGTGTCAAAGAGCTTAAACAAGTATATTCCAGAATAGTTCTGAGAACTTTTGGCCGAATTATGAACTCATCTCATTTTCGTACGGCCATATTTCTTTTCATATATTGAATAATAATCAACTACAGTAGGGAATATATTCGAGGAAATGTGACGAACAATATTGCTGCCTCCAAATTTAAACTTTTGAATAAGCTGTTGATAACATGAGGAATGATATTCAAGTATTAAAATGCATTATAATTTCAATATTTGCTCGACAATTGTCATAAGAATGCTCTATTCAAATGAATTGAACCAACATTCTCTTATACTATTATTTTTCATCAATATTTTAGTAGAGAAAGGAGGGCAGACCTGTAGAAGCTCGAGTTGAAACAAAGGAGAATCTCTATACAGAATGTTAGTGAATAAGTGCGACAAACTTCAGAATATTATAACTCGTCCAAAAATATGCACAAAGACTATAAAATGTGTTATTCTACACGGTTGCGGAAGAAATATTGTACACAACCCGCTCGAAAATAGATTTTTTGAAATCACAGAATTTTTTAATTTAATTTTTTTTATACGCATCTCTCGGGAAAAGACTGAGCTTATAGGGCCCTTTCAAGCGCACTGATGTTGCACCGGCATTAGGGCAGACCGTGGCTGAAAGTGCCGATTTTGACAAATTCCCATATGATTCGGATAAAACAAGTACTATTTTCGAAAGAATACGAATTCACTTACAGATTCAGCACATTTTAAATAGTTTTCATGAAAAAGTTATTTTTTTTATACAGCGGCGGCAAGGTATCACCAACCCCATTTTGGGGCAAGTTGTGCCGTAGCTGGAGTCGGTTGTGCCGTTGATAATGCTAGATGTTTTACATGAATTTAAAATAATTTTGAATTCAAACGACATCAATTTTATTATAAATATATTTATTCGTTATACTTTCTTCGATAACCAGGTGACTGCGGCATATATTATATGCTAGGAATGAGCACCGCTTTTGAGCGCTCGTTCTACTTAAACGAGTGCTGTATGTTTTGCCCAAATGTCTATAATTTTCGAATTTTGAGCCGAAAATGGTCTCAAACGATAGGGTTAGATTCCCTGATGAAGAATTCGTGGTCAAATTCAATTCTGTCCGTGGGGTCGTGCGGCCGTCCGTTAGCACAATAACTTTCGAAGGTGTTGTCGTAGAGACTTGAAATTTTCAGGATGAGTAAGGGTCCCAAATGGTCTGGTTAATTTCGTTAACCAGCCAAATCATTCAGGGTGTTCCATAAAATATGGCCATTCAAAATTTTTGTTCCTCAATATCTCAGAAAAAACGAAACCAATCGGAATGAAATGTTATGGCCAAATGCAAGATGTTCGTAACAAGCCTCGTACGACATTTTGTGGCAATAGTGTGAACAGAACTATAGAAAATTCAATTGGAATATTGAAAAAAAGAAACTTCATATTTCCATAAAAAGATATCCGATTCGAGAGAAATTTTTTTTTTGAATGGAGATCGATATTCTGAATGTTCATCTACAATTTCGTGGCCATAGTAGTAACAGAACCATAGTGAATTCAATTGGAATATTGAAAAGAAGAATCCTTATATTTCCATAATGGGATATCCGATTTGAATGAAATTTCTTTTGTGAATTTAAACTGCAGAGATTCTGCATTTATATATAAGGTATCAATCCCAACTTCCATATTAAATTTCGAGGTAATAGAGTCTTATTGCCCCACCAAAGAACGAGCGCTCAAAATCTCCTGCTCAGGGCTTTTCTTAATTTTTATTATCGTCATCTTAGATTCCAGTGATAACTTCTTTACTTGGATTCATTAGCGGGTATAAGGATAACCGTGAAGGTTAAATCGGGACACCCAGTATTATGTAGCGTGTCTTCTAGTTTATCCAGAATATCAACCCCTCACGACGCAGCATGTGCGAACGGGACAAGGGGAGAGTCGCGCTTTGGGGAAGTTAAAAGCGGAAGAGTATTTCGTTTCCCGCCAGTGGTTGGTGAAGTCCCGAACGGTTGGTTACCAGCAGCAACTTCCTCGGGACCAAAGAGCGGCTGCTGAGCCTTAACATCTTCTCCGAGCGGGAGCATGCCACCTGACTGAACAACGGAAGTTTTAAAGGTCAGAGATTTATTTGATTTCTCGAAAATTTCAACTTTTTTTATATCTATTAGAAGGAGTGTTATTTTTTGTATTAGTCCTGAAAGAGATTCAACAAATAAATATTTGGTCAAAAGAATCAAATTTCTATGAAAGAATGTACGAGAGTTGTTGGAGAAGTTGAATTATTTAATTCACTGTAAGATTCCAAGATTCTTATTTGATATTGTATCTTCTCGAATTTGCTAAAAAGTTAAAAAAAATTAAGAGGCCCTGAGCCTTTGAGGTCTCGTTCATTGGTGCTCAAGGTCTTCATTGATACTTAATATATAAATGCAAATACTCAGCATAATCTGATTAATATTCCAGAAATCATTTAAAAACTGAAATATGTGAAAACTTGACAATCAAAAGAATTAAATTCGATGGTTCTGATAATGCGATCCCCTTGAAATTTTGATGAACATTCAGTATATTAATCTTTATTCGCGAAATAAATTCCACTCGAATAGAATATTCTGTTATGGAAATATAAAGATTCTTCTTTGCAATATTCCAAATAATTTTCTATAGTTCTGTTGACACTATGGCCACAAAATTTTACATGAACATTCAGTATATAAGTCTTCATTCACAAAAGAAAATTCACTCAAAAGGGAGATCTTGTTATGGAAATATAATGTTTTTTCTTTTCAATATTCCAATGGAATTTTCTATGGTTCAGATATTGCGATCTTCTTGAAATGTTGTATGAACATTCAGTATATCAACTTCCATTAAAAAAATAAATTTTACCCGCATCGGATGTCTTGTTATGAAAATATAAAGTTTCTTCTTTTAAACATTCAAATTGAATTTTATATGGTTCTGGTAACACTATGACCACAAAAATTTTACATGGGGAATACTATTAGCATCTTGCATGTGACCGCATAATTTCATTTCGATTGGTTCTGTTTTGTTTTAGATGTTGAAAAACAAAAACGAACTTAGCCTAGGCTTTTGGGAACCGAACTCATCCTGAAAATTTCAAGTCTCTAGGACAATCCTTCGAAAGTTATCGTACTACAGATAGGACAAAATTGAATTTCACCACAGATTCGTCATCAGGAAGTCGATACCTATCGTTTGAGGTCATTATGTTCTCCTCAAAATTTGAAAATAACACACATTTGCGGCAAACAATATAACAATAGACACCCTCTTTTTTGAGGAATCGCATTTGTTAACTACCACATAGCGGAAGGATTTTGTTTTCAATACCAGTACAACTTTCGCATTATTGTACCGATAATATCAGCACAGTTCATGCAAAAATTGAATTAAATTAATATCGAAAATTCACCACCATTTGATAAAAAATATCACTCAAAAACTTCGACGACCGAAAGTATATGATGAATTTCCAATTTAAAGATCTTTTCCTCGAAACTACGTACCAAAAGGGTACGTATGCTTTTAAAAAAATTGTGAAAAAGTCAGAAGATTTTGCGTGTTCAAATTAGGAAAACGATAAATTTATTTTGAATTTCGCGAGAGATTTTGGTTTTATAAGTATTATTCATTCATTAATTTAACTTTTCAAATCTTAATCCCTCCTTGAAAATTTCAAGTTTTGAAGTCGTTTCTTCTGGAAGTTATTGTGGCTATGCCTGGCCTATATCTTATTTTTTTAGAAAAAGCTTTCATTTTATCACTATATCTTCAATTTATATTTGAAACTCCAAGAGGTATCAATTAGCATAATTCCATAGGACATTGTTTTCATTGAAATAACTCACATCTCATATCTACTCCCCAAAGACGATAAAACTCGGTTATGTAGAGATAATTCTTATTCGGAAAAGTAGAGTAAAGTTACCTTATATCGGATACATTTAAAAAATATATCTTCTGTTTCTAATAATTAATCTTCAGATTGTGGAAAGAAGATGAAGAATAGAACTTACAGAATGATAAAGGTATTTAAAAATATCAGAAAATCTCAACACGATTCGGGAAAAAAGAAAATCCACCAAATGAGTAATTTTTTTGAGTCTAAAAAAAGTGTTTCTAATACCAGATAACGTAACCTATCCGATATTAGGAATATTTTCTTGACTCATGTACTATTCCTTTTCTGATATATGTATATTATCTTGACAATGCTTATTAAATGTATATTCCTAATGTAAAAATTGAGTTTGATTTCCAAGATTTTGCTGATTTTACCATGAAATATGAATATTCTTGGATTTGCTATATTCGATATTTTTATCTTTCAACTATTTGTCTCAATCTCATAGCTATTCATAATATTTTCGAATAAATCCCTGATATCAAAACACGAAAATAATGAAGGTTCTTAAAATATTTTCGATTGAAATATAATCTGGGAGAATTCTGCATTTCTAGAACACTTTTTAGGTTTTCACTCCCAGTCTCTGTATGAAGCAGTCTGATGAAGATACCGAAACGTTACATTATTCTTTTCATTTATTTTTCTTTTTTAGTTTCACTGTTAGGAAACAGTTTTTTCAAAACCAATTTGCTCCTGACAAATTAGTGCAAGGACTTACGCAGGAGCATTTCAAATTCATTAAAAAAATTGTAATTTTTTCAGTTTCAGAGACTGGGAGTGAAAATCATAAAATGTTGTTTTTTTCAATCGAAAGCCCGTTTTCTAAAATTGGTCCTCTCGATAAAATCTCACGACTATCTAGTACCGTTGGTACAAAATGGCGAATGCGCCGGTCGTCATCCCCATGTTCAGACGAAGTATATTGTTGTTTGTTAATTGTGAATAATATTCCATCAAAGGAAACATCTCAATCTCAATCTTATCAAAGTATTTCGACCTCCCCAGTCTTAAATTTCCTTGTAATTTTGAGTGAATAATTTAATAGGAATTCATTCAATAAGTACCTACTAATTTCAATACTGAAACATGAAAAACATTTTATAGATTTAATCTGTTGTTTTATTCCGAAATTGCTTTTAATTTATTCAACACTCTTCAAAATCAATCTATAGATATATATTCTGAAAAAAAGTGCAGCTTAAATATTGACTCTGTAAATCATAAAAGGACAATTCAATCAAACTTTTATACGTTTGTCACAATAATATCCTAAGGACACAAAGGAACAATACTGTTCAACCTAGACCTGAAGATACGATCTTTCTGCCCAAACATGACAAAGGAATGACCAAGTGACAACATTTCCAGCTGGATGCTGGATCTTACATTATTTCCTTTCAAAACGGGCCATCTCATGCGATAACCTCTTCGACATCCCTATCTACGAGCGGTTCCATAATAATCCGAGTATATCTTTGGCCTCTTCTGCACATCAGCTGGCTCTGATATGCCGCGCTGATACTTCCCGTATGGCCAGTCGATTATTTCACCTCCACTGTCTGCGATCTGCCAGGTATCATCCAGCTTCCTCTTCCGCCTCGATGGTTCCCTTCAAAATCTGATAAAATGGCCAAAACATTCATTTTCAATCGACAGCCCGCCGTCGCCGTGGATTAGGGAGAAATAATGGGGAAATGCAAAAGCGCAGAAATGTCAAGCGAGTTTCTTGTGGTTTATTTATTTAATCCCTTGATTGAAAGTTTTAAGGGTAATTCATATTCAGATTCGAAATGGAACACAAATGGAAATTATGTGAAAAATATCTCTGTTAGCGGAAAATATGAATATTTTTTGTGGTTTTCAGTCTTTAGTTTTTGGGCCGAAATGATCTCAAGCGTCTTCTTGATGAGGACTTCAAGAACTATAAACCTACAAACTATGGGAAAAGAAGGAAACCCCGTTAAACTCGCTAATCTATCGTATTTGTACAGTTATTGTCGCTGAGACTAATCAAATTGAAATTTAAGTAGATATGCTCTGTTATCAATGAACAGACACATAAAGAAGTTATTATCATTGGATATCGTGTTAACGAAACGAAAATGGCTCTGATTTTAATAATGTTTCATTGAATGTTTTGAAAATCCTTGGCATTTCCAATTCTTCAAATTTACAACCATACAAATCAAGGTTTCCTAGCTATTCTTGAGTTTTTCATTTAAAAGTTATAGTTATCAGCTGACTCTGATACCTCGCTGATACTTCCCGTATAGCCAGTGGATTATTTCACCTCCACGGTCTGCGATCTGCCAGGTATCATCCAGTTTCCTCTTCCGCCTCGATGGTTCTCTTCAAAATCTGATAAAATGGCCGAAATATTTATTTTCAATCGACAATCCGCCGTGGATTAGGAAGAAATGATGGGGTAAATGCTAAAGAACAGAAATGCAAAAGCGCAGAAATGTCAAGCGAGTTTCTTGGTGTTTATTTATTCAATCCCTTGATTGAAAGTTTTAAGGGTGATTTATATTCAGATTCGACATGAAACACAATTGGAAATTATGCGATGAAAATTTCTGTTGGCCTAAAATATTAATATTTTTTGTGGTTTTCAGTCTTTAGATTTTGGACCGAAATGATCTCAAGCGTTTTCTTAATGAAGACTTCAAGAACTTTAAACCCACAAACTATGGAAAAAGAAGAAAACCTTCGTTAAACTCACTTATCAGTCGTATTTGTACAGTTATTATGGCTGAGATTAGTTAAAGTAAAATCTTGTAGTTATGCTCTGTTATCAATGAGCAGACACAGAAAGAAGTTATTATCGTTGGATATCGTGTTATCGAGACGAAAATGGATCTGATTTTGATAATGTTTCATCAAATGTTTTTAAAAATCCTCGGCATGTCCAATTCTTCAAATTTACAACCATACAAATAAAGTTTCCTTAGCTATTCACGAGTTTTTCATTTTATATTATATTATAGTTACCAGCTGACTCTGATAACGCGCTGATACTTCCCGTATTGCCAGTCGATTATTTAACCTCCACTGTCGGCGATCTGCCAGGTATCATCCAGTTTCCTCTTCTGCCTCGATGGTTCCCTTCAAAATCTGATAAAATGGCCGAAATATTTATTTTCAATCGACAACCCGCCGTGGATTAGGAAGAAATGATGGGGTAAATGCTAAAGAACAGAAATGCAAAAGCGCAGAAATGTCAAGCGAGTTTCTTGGTGTTTATTTATTCAATCCCTTGATTGAAAGTTTTAAGGGTAATTCAGATTCGAAATGGAACAGAAATGGAAATTAGGTGATAAAAATTTCTGTTGGCCGAAAATGTGAATATTTTTTGTGATTTTCAGTCTTTTCTTTTTGGACCGAAATGATCTCAAACGTTTTTTTGATGAAGACTTCATGGAATATAAACCCACAAACTATGGGAAAAGAAGAAAACCTACGTTAAACTCGCTAATCTGTCGGATTGGTACAGTTATTTTCGCTGAGACTAATTGAAGTAAAATTTCAGTAGATATGTCTCTATTATCAATGAGCAGACACAGAAAGAAGTTATTATTATCGTTGGATATCGTATTATCGAGACGAAAATGGCTCTGATTTTGATAATGTTTCATCAAATGTTTTTAAAAATCCTTGGCATGTCCAATTATTCAAATTTACAACCATACGAATCAAGTTTCCCTAGCTATTCACGAGTTTTTCATTTTATAGCTGTTATAGTTATCAGCTGACTCTGATACTGCGCTGAGCTGATACTTCCCGTATGGCCAGTCGATTATTTCACCTCCACTGTCTGCGATCTGCCAGGTATCATCCAGTTTCCTCTTCCGCCTCGATGGTTCCTTTCAAAATCTGATAAAATGGCCGAAATATTTATTTTCAATCGACAACCCGCCGTGGATTAGGGAGAAATGATGGGGGAAATGCAAAAGAGCAGAAATGCAAAAGCGCAGAAATGTCAAGCGAGTTTCTTGGTGTTTATTTATTCAATCCCTTGATTGAAAGTTTTAAAGGTGATTTATATTCAGATTCGAAATGAAACACAATTGGAAATTATGCGATGAAAATTTCTGTTGGCCTAAAATATTAATATTTTTTGTGGTTTTCAGTCTTTAGTTTTTGGACCGAAATGATATCAAGCGTTTTCTTGATGAAGACTTCAAGAACTTTAAACCCACAAACTATGGAAAAAGAAGAAAACCTTCGTTAAACTCACTTATCAGACGTATTTGTACAGTTATTATGGCTGAGATTAGTGAAAGTAAAATTTCAGTAGATATGTTCTCTTATCAATGAGCAGACACAGAAAGAAGTTATTATCGTTGGATATCGAGTTATCGAGACCAAAATGGATCTGATTTTGATAATGTTTTATCAAATGTTTTTAAAAGTCCTTGGCATGTCCAATTCTTCAAATTTACAACCATACAAATCAAGTTTTCCTAGCTATTCTTGAGTTTTTCATTTAGTAGTTATAGCTATCAGCTGACTCTGATACCGCGCTGATACTTCCCGTATGGCCAGTCGATTATTTCACCTCCACTGTCTGCGATCTGCCAGGTATCATCCAGTTTCCTCTTCCGCCTCGATGGCTCCTTTCAAAATCTGATAAAATGGCCGAAATATTTATTTTCAATTGACAACTCGTCGTGGATTAGGGAGAAATGATGGGGGAAATGCTAAAGAGCAGAAATGCAAAAGCGCAGAAATGTCAAGCGAGTTTCTTGGTATTTATTTATTCAATCCCTTGATTGAAAGTTTTGAGGGTAATTCATATTCAGATTCGAAATGGAACACAATTGGAAATTGTGTGATAAAAATTTCTGTTGGCCGAAAATATGAATATTTTTTGTGGTTTTCAGTCTTTAGTTTTTGGACCGAAATGATCTCAAGCGTTTTTTTGATGAGGACTTCAAGAACTAGAAACCCACAAACTATTGGAAACGAAGAAAACCTTCGTTAAACTCGATAATCTGTCGTATTTGTACAGTTATTTTTACTGAGACTAATAAAAGTAAAATTTCATTATATGCTCTGTTATCAATGAGCAGGCACAGAAAGAAGTTATTATAGTTGGATATCGTGTTATCGAGACGAAAATGGCTCTGGTTTTTATAATGTTTCATCAAATGTTTTTAAAAATCCTTGGCATGTCCAATTCTTCAAATTTACAACCATACAAATCAAGTTTCCCTAGCTATTCACGAGTTTTTCATTTTATAGTTATAGTTATCAGCTGACTCTGATACCGCTCTGATACTTCCTGTATGACCAGTCGATTATTTCACCTCCACTGTCGCGATCTGCCAGGTATCATCCAGCTTCCTCTTCCGCCTCGATGGTTCCCTTCAAAATCTGATAAAATGGCCGAAATATTTATTTTCAATCGACAACCCGCCGTGGATAAGTGAGAAATAATGGGGGAAATGCTAAAGAGCAGAAATGCAAAAGCGCAGAAATGTCAAGCGAGTTTCTTGGTGTTTATTTATTCAATCCCTTGATTGAAAGTTTTAAGGGTAATTCAGATTCGAAATGGAACACAAATGGAAATTAGGTGATAAAAATTTCTGTTGGCTGAAAATGTGAATATTTTTTGTGGTTTTCAGTCTTTTCTTTTTGGACCGAAATGATCTCAAACGTTTTTTTGATGAATACTTCATGGAATATAAACCCACAAACTATGGGAAAAGAAGGAAACCTACGTTAAACTCGCTAATCTGTCGGATTGGTACAGTTATTTTCGCTGAGACTAATTGAAGTAAAATTTCAGTTGATATGTCTCTATTATCAATGAGCAGACACAGAAAGAAGTTATTATTATCGTTGGATACCGTATTATCGAGACGAGAATGGCTTTGATTTTGATGATGTTTCATCAAAATTTTCAAAAATCCTTGGCATGTCCAATTCTTCAAATTTGCAACCATACAAATTATTATGCAATGTGACTCGTATTTTATCAATAACAACTTTCCACCCCGAATTTTGAGCTTTGGGATGAAATTACGAAAAAATGCTCGGAGAGGTCACATTTTGTTGAAGGGTGTTCAAATGAGTTTGATATCACTTTCCTCTAGCCGCTACCCTAAAAACAATTATTTCAATTTAAACGAAAGCGCACGTGTTACTTTAGTAAAAAATAAAAAAAAATAAAATTGAATTTCCTTTCCAACAAGGTGCTACTCAACCTCTTTTCCCTATTCAAAAACAAGAGCTGTTAGGGGTTGCGGCTAGAGGGGTAGTGATATCAAACTTATTTGAACACTCATCCTTATTTATCCATCTTCCAACAAAATTTGACTTGTATGAGCGTTTTTTCGTTATTCCATTCCAAAGCTCAAAATTCGGGGTGAAAAGTTATGAGTGGCCTACCCTGTGAAAATCCAATGTTGTAGATTTCAGTATTCATTAAAATATAACCCTATTTGCCGTCAATATAGCTAAATCGCAGTTAAATTGAAATTTGTTTGCTGTATTTAATGTAAACAGCATTAAAACCTTCATCCTCAAAGCATGTTTGACGTAATGAGATATGTAATATTATCACTTTGACATACAGTAACTTGTTGATTAATAACTGTTGGGTAGTTTTTTGCTTTGACTTTTCAATGAATAATTTTTTATCGGCATTTGTCTAGAATTTTCATTACAACACATTCATCGAGATAAGTTGTAACTGTTGACATTTGTTAAGCTTCGGAATAATTAATATATGGAAGGAGAAGGAAATATCATGAATGAGAGGTTGAGCCTCGAAATATTTACAAGATTCAAGATTCTTTATTCATGCAAAAAAAAATACACAACATGAATGAATATGCGTGCCATCAAAATCTACATGGGGTGTCAAATATAAATAAAATACAAAAATACAGATAAGTACAAACAATTAGGACAAATAATTTGACAAACAATTGAAATTTATTATTTCCATTGACGGCTTTGTTACTGCAGATCATCTTTCCAGAACTCTGCTAGACTGTAACAGACTTTTCCTACTAGCAGGGTTTTTAGTTTTTTTTGAGTTTCTTTCCATTTCCTTTAGTCTCAGTGGTAATCTATTATATTTTTTTATTGCCTCATGGTTTGGTCCGATTTGAGCTGCTGAGATTCTGTGATACGGTATAGTGTACTTGTCAGCTTCTCTGGTACTATATGAATGCAAATTTTTGTGTTCAATGAGGTCGTTTTTTTTCACTTTTCACATATATAGTACATGCGATAATGTACTGACTCACAAGTGTTAGGATTTGCTCCTTTTTGAAGAGGTTTCTGCAGCTGTCTCTCCTGGTTACTCCGCTCTTTTATCAAAATAAGATTGAGATCTTTCATTTGATGGAACATTATTCACAATGAACAAACAACAATCTACTTCGCCCGAACATGGGGAAGAACGACCGGCGCATTCGCCATTTTGCAAGGCGTAAATTGTGAGATGCTGGAAAATTTCAAATCAGTTTTCGATATATTGAAAATGTGATTTCTATATCTACACGTAAGTTTAAAAGTCGTGTCATGATGACGTACGAGCAAGCAAAATTAGTACGTCACACTTAACCGCCAATTGCCATCGTTCGAACTCGCTAGCTTATTTCAATGATTTTTTCTCGAACACCTGACTACGCAACAAAATAATATTGATTTTCTAAGGAGCCATTCTTTCAAAAATTTTATTTCTGTGAATAACTCGAAATGCTCATGATCGCTATTCGAACATTTTAAGTGGAAAAAATAAAGTAAAAATCCGCTTTTATGTCGAGAAATGATCTAATATATTGATGAACAGGCACACAAATGTTTCTGATTCCAATTCATTGCCTTTTATAATTCCAATTGTCTTTCTTTCGATAAATTTGAAACTCATACCTGCGTCTGAAACAATACATATTATCTAATAATAAAACACAATATTAATGGAACGTTTCCCCAAAATTTCAAAGGAATTTATCCGCCCTACTATTCGCATGATTGAAAAAATTCGAAGTATTTCCCTTGATTCGATGTAAAGCATGCATAAAATTTCTCCGGTTAAACCACTGCTGAAAATCGAAGGGAACGGAAAGCCTTGATCGTCAACGTTCGTTTTATCGATAAAGCTGCTGTTATTTGTACTACAAAATATCTGCTGTTTTGATTAATATTGGAAGATGTAATGTAAGGATTACCAACATACCTGAAGCAATAAATCAATAACGAAATTATATCACCGCTACTTTGGTTATTTTCATTGTTTTTCATTGCTCTATTTGTCAAAAACTCGTCTGTTGTCTTCAAGAAATCTATTTGATGTTTTGAAAATTTTGTTCATTCAAAAAGTTTACCAGTTTCGAAAATATTTGTCATTCAAACCGAATACTACAAAATGATTGAAACAGCTTCAATGAGAGAATAAGGTAAAAACAACGACCCTTTATAGAAGAGATTCCATGTAAATTTCTTGATATTCAATAAATGGCATCAGGAGGGATTGATGTTTCAACATCAATACACACTTTTTCAATTCTTAAAATTCCTGAGAATATTTATTGAATAGGTAATGAATATGGATACGATCACTCAACAGATTTCCTGATATATTATCCTCTTGTTCTTTCGAAATAAAATCATTTAACTTGAAGCTAAAGTCATTACTTATTCCTACTCATTTTCTATATTAGGTGTCTCTTCCAAGACATGGATTTCACAAATAATATCAGATTGCTACTTACTTATGCACATATGAAATTATATTTTCTATATTTTAGAGGACTTCACGCAACGATCGAAAAATGCACGCCATTGACTTTTTTATCTCAACGTCCATACATAAATTAATCAAAATCAACAGTTTCAGATTTGTTTCTTGCATTTTCTTTATATTTTGCTCAGTTTTGAAAATATATAATATTTTTCATGGCAAATATATTTATAGCTCCGAAGTTATTTGATTCTGAAATGGGGAACAAAAATAAATATTTGACATGTATCTTTTGCACGCTAATTCTATTTTTCATGAAATCTTTTGATAAACCATCACCATTCTAATACATATTGCCTTATCTCTCGTTTGTCCTTGTGGGTTGCTTTTTTATTCTGCAACTATTTATTTGAATCTCTAAAATTCAATGAAAATTTCAATTCGTTAGAATAGAACATTTTTCGCAGCTAAATTATAGCAGGCTGGAAAAAGCGTGCAAAAAAACAGTCAAAATTCGACTGAAACGAAACATTCAATGAATATTCACAATAATTGGTTTGAAAAAACAGTTAATTGTTATCACTTCCACCATAACCCTTCGTGGAAATGGGTAATATATATTATCCAGAATGTGATCCAATAAAGCGATAATGTTCATTATCTCATTGATGCAATATTTCAAATCGAACAGTTTGATGCTGTGAGGGTGAAGTTGTTTCTGCTTCCATTTTATGGATTGCATCGTTATTGGATGCGATGCAATTTTCAATCAGTACCAAATGCATGAAGATTGTAGCGTTTCAGTAGGACAAAAAAATAATATGGGAGTGCAATATCGAAATGTGGCAATTTGGTCGAAAAAAGGCTCGTATTGGAATGTTCACTTAGTACTGAATATAAACAATGAAAGCGGAGAATAATATTGATTGATTTAAAATCAACCAATATTAAACCCACACTTCGGAACTAATCCCGTCAACGCACAAAGAACATGCATAGTAGTAATATCAAAGAAGTGTGGGTTTAATATTGGTTGATTTTAAATCAATTAATATTATTCTCCGCTTTCATTGTTTATATTAGCACGCGTTACATTTAAACACAAGAATTTTCATTTATTAGTACTTAATATTAGAAAAAAACCTGTTTTTGAGCGCTCATTCTACTTAAACGAGTGCTATATCGTCTGGCCGGCCGTTAGCACGATAAATTTCGAAGGGATTGTCCTAAAGACTTGAGGTCCTCAGGGTTCCCAAATGCTGCGGTTAAGTTCGTTAACCAGCAAAATCGTTCCATGAAATATGGGCATTCAAAATTTCTGTTCCTCAATAACTCAGATAAATCGAAACCAATCGAACTAAAATTTTGCGATCACATGCAAGATGTTGGGGAGAGTCGGGTAATTGTGCGCAGCGGCTAATCGTGCGCATACCTTTATTTCCACAATTGGGTAATATAATTTCACAGTCATCATGCAGGAGCCATCTCTTGATGAAATTATGTTCTATCACATACAAAAAGGGTAAGTTACTGCACCTTATATATCCAAAATGACCACTTGTTTTTTCACGTATGTGTTGCACTATTGAGTGCCTCGGTGAAAATAAGCCGAAAGTATTTTAATCTTTACATTTTCCAAAAACCGTTTTGTCAATAGATTGCTTAATTAGTCCCATTGACACTGATATATTTAGTTTAGACAAAAAAAGTTTTTTTACTGTTTTATAAAACTTGAAAGTTGAAATACTTATTTCGGTTAATTGGGCGCAGTGCGCACGATTAGCCGCTAGTGAATACAATTAACCGCCATGTATTCAGCATTGTTGACATGACGCTTGAAATAATCGATTATGATATTTATTGAAGATGCCGAAATACCAACGTAAAACTTCTAAGGCTAGGTGCACTCTTCCAACCAAGGGTAGCTAAACGACAAAATCGTAAAAAAATTGTATGAAATATTGACAGATACGCCGAACCGAGAAAATTTAGAAAACCGCAGTAGCAAAGTAAAAAAAGGTAAAATTTTATGAAAGGACCCAAAGCAAATCAGAAGAGAAGTACAAAAATAAAATTGTTCGAAGAGAGCAGTGAATCTGAAAATATATCAGAAAGTGAGCTTTATAAGGATGACGAGTTGGACGATCTGGAAACGGAAGACAATGAGTTTCGTTTTTTTATTGTTTTTTCTCTTATTCAATAAAAGAGTACCTTCTCATGTCCAAAAAATTGTGTTATTGGTTCCTGTTTTCAATGCGCACAATTATCCTACCTATGCGCACCATTAGCCGCATACTTCGGGTAATTGTGCGCAATGTTCATTTTTCAAATTTTATATTTTAAACTCATAACGTGCATTTTTATTTTAAATATACTAGAGAAACTTATAGCCAAACCATTAAAGAATCTTGACAAAAAATCTAGAAGTTCAATCGTTTGTGATTTCTAAAATATTTCAATTTTGGCTTAGGTGCGCACAATTACCCGACTCTCCCCTTCTAAATAAGCGTAGTGCGAACTTTTGTGGTTTAAGTGTGAACAGAAACTTAGACAATTAAATTGGAATATTGAAAAGAAAAAAATCATATTTCCATAACAAGATCCGATTCGAGTGATATTTATTTTGTTTAGGCATAATGATATACTGAACGTTCATGCAAATTTTCAAAGGAACTAATCATCAGAATCATATAATGAAATTTTTTTCTAAATAACAATTTTTTACGTGTTTAATTTTTTCTATTATTTCCAGTATATAAATCCGATAGTGCTGAGATTTTGCAATCATATCTCAAGTCCTATACAAAATTTTGAGGTAATAGCATCATTGCTCCACCAATGAAACAGCGGTCAGAAGCACCTGCTCAGGGCTTCTCTTAAAATGTCTTATATTCATATGGTGTTGTAGTTTTGTGAATTTCAAATCGTAGTAACAAGTGTGAACTTTCGTACCTCTTCAAAATCGTTTATAAGGCTTTTGACACAAAAAGTTGGCAATATGTAGCTGGATTTCATACTATCATGTAATTATGATTATTGGAATTATTTCTATGTATATTTCAGTTAATTGTTGATCTAAACCATCGACTGAAATGCCGAACAACGATTACATCAACCAAGCTTCGTGAACTCCATCTTTGAAGTATAAATTTTTGGAAAGAAAAGTGTTAAGAAATACTTTCTGAAAGTTATTTTCAAAGTTTAATTCTTCTACTGTTTGACTATTTCAGTGATGATTCGAATAAGGAAACAGAAGTTAGTAGAATGCTTCATTTTTAAGCGCTCGTTTTACTTAAACGAGTGCTATGTCGTATTGCCCAAATGTCTGTAATTTTTGAATTTTGAGTCGAAAATGGTCTCAAACGATAGGGTTCGACTCCCTTATGACGAATTCATGGCCAAATTCAATTCTGTCCGTGGTACTCTCCGGCCGCCCGTTAGCACGATAACTTTCAAAAAAATTGTCCTAGAGACTTGAGATTTTCAGGGTGAGTTCGGTTCCTAAATGGCTCGGTTAAGTTCGTTAACAAGCAAAATCGTACAGGGTGTTTAATGAAATATGGCCATTCAAAATTTTTGTTCCTCAATATCTCAGACAGAAAAACCAATCGAAATGAAATTTCGCAGCCACATGCAAAATGCTCATAATAAGACTCATGCAAAATTTTGTGGACATAGTGTACACAGAACCATAGAAAATTCAAGTGGAATATTGAAAAGAGGAATCTCATTTTTTGAATAATTAATTGAAATTATTACTATGTATATTTAATTTGATTGTTGATGTAAACCATCGACTGAAATGATGAACAACGAATTCATCAAGCTTCGTGAACTCCATCTTTGAAGTATAAAGGTTTGGAAAGAAAAGCTGTAATGAATACTTCCTGAAAAGTATTTTCGAAGTTTAATTTTTCTGTTTGGCTATTTATGTGATGATTCGAAGTAGGAAACAGAAGTTGGTAGAATGCTGCATTTTTCGCAAAATGTCTGTTATTTTCGAATTTTGAGCCGAATATGGTTTCAAACGACAATGTTCGACTCCCTGATGACGAATTCATGGTCAAATTCAATCGGTTGAGTTCCGTTAACCAGCAAAATCGTATGGGGTTTTTCATGAAATATGGCCATTCAGAATTTTTGTTCCTGAATATCTAAATATAAAACGAAGATAAAACGAAACCAATCGAAATGAAATTTTGCAGCCACATGCAAGATGCTCATAATAAGAGTCATGAAAAATTTTGTGGCCATAGTTTACACAGAACCATAGTAAATTCAATTGGAATATTCAAAAAAGAATCTAATTTTTTGAACAATTAATTGAAATTATTTCTATGTATATTTCATTTAATTGTTGATGTAAACCATCGACTGAAATGACGAACAACGATTTCATCAAGCTTCGTGAACTCCATTTTGGCAGTATACATTTTGGGAAAGAAAATCGGTAATTAATACTCCGTGAAAAGTTTAATTCTTCTACTGTTTGGCTATTTATGTGATGATTCGAAAAAGGAAACAGAAGTTAGTAGAATGCTGCATTTTTATGGCTGTATTAACATTGTTCCACATTTTCTTGGGTGCTTACAGAGTTCCAGATCTACATAAAGCGAATTGAATCGAATTCTTATCTTGAAAAGGTCAAGGAATGAGCCCCATCCACAAAGAGTCAACTATTCCACCCAACTTCAATTCAAACAATTCGGGAACTTCGAGATGACTACCTCAGACTTTTCATCCCTAACCTCCCCTGAACATACTATTTGCGCCACTTACTTCTTGAAAACTTCAAATGCCTCTTTTCACTCTCGTGTACAGCTCATTGAGTATCTCCGATGGTAGATTTTCAATTTTCTTGGCGGACTACGACAGTAAGTCTGCAAATATTTGATTGAAGTAGCGCTGAAGAAGCTAGTTCCCAACCGCCTACTATTCAACTAGGACTTATTGCTAGAGATGGGAGTTTTTCGATAACCTGTTACTCAACAGTCGTTTATTCAGAAATAACAGTGTTTTTGAGAGCTCGTTCTCCTTAAACGAGTGCTATATCGTTTTCCCAAATGTCTGTAATTTTTCAGTTTTGAGCCGAAAATGGTCTCAAACGATTGGGTTAGAATCTCCGATGACTAATTCGTGGTCCGTCCATTAGCACAATCACTTTTGAAGGGATTGTCCTAGAGACTTGAAAATTTCAGGGTGACTTCGGTTCCCAAATGGCTCGGTTAAGTTCGTCAACCAGCGAAATACTACAGGGTGTTCCATAAAATATAGCCATTCAAAATGTTTGTTCTTCAATATCTCAAACAAAATGGAACCCATCAGAATGAAATATTGCGGCCATATGCAAAATGCCCATAATAAGCTTCATGCAAAATTTTGTGGCCATAGTGTAAACAAACTCAATTGGAATATTGAAAAGAAGAAACTTCATATTTCTATAAAAAATATCCGATTCGAATTAAATTTATTTTATAAATAAAGATTGATAAACTGAATGTTCATGCAGAATTTTGTGGTCATAGTGTTAATAGGACCATAATAATTTCAATTGGAATATTGAAAAGAAGAATATATATGTTTCCATAACAAGATATCCGATTCAAGTAAAATTTTTTTTGTGAATCAAGACTGTTATACTGAATTTTCAAGCGAAACTATTTGGCCATTGGGTCAACAGAACCATAGAAAATTCAATTGGAATATTGAAAAGAAGAATCTCTATATTTCCAAAACAGGATAACCGATCCAAGTGAAATTTATTTTGTGAATCGTGAGTGACATGCACAATTTCAAGAGGCTCGCATTATCAGAACCATAGAATTTAATCTTTGTAATTAGTTATTTTTTATATATTTAATTCTTTGAATAATTTCCAGAATATAATACCGATTGTGCTGAGATTCTGAATTTATATATTTGGTTTCAATCACAAACCCTATATAAAATTCTGAGGTTGTAGTCTTATATGTTTCGATCAAGAATTCATGCTCAATTCATTATACTGTCGACAGAAAAATCTTGTAATCAACTCGTTACAGTTTTGAAGTTTGATATTATAATAACAGTAGAGCCCATCTCTACTTGCCTATGAAAAGTTGATTTGTCCCTCCAGTTTCTAGGAACAATTTCCACTTCTCCTTCGGGATGATAGTTTTAACAAGGGGGAGGATTTTCCGAATAATTGGAAAAAGGTATCATGTAGAAGGAGGTTTGTATTAGTTAAGGGCTAGGCCATGGTGTTGAAAGATATATGATGTTTTTATGCATATGAATAGCTTGTGGGAGGGTATGAAAAAGGGTTTGAATGCTTGATTAGATGTAAACTTGATGTTATATTTATTCCACTTGGATTCAATTATTTAACTGAAAGAGAAATCTCGATTTTCACGCTCTATCAGGGGCTGCTGTTTTTTGTTTTCATACCTGTTGTTCACGAATTTTGAGCGAACTAAAATCCTATGTAAGCTGACTGTCTCGTGAATGATGAATGCTTTGAAAGAAACAGACTTGAAAAATGAAGTTTTGAACCCCAATATCTTGGAAAAGTTAACTTACAATCTGACAAAAAATCTGTAATGACCATTATTCTCATTAACTCATAAACTTCTTATACACTTAGTATTTCGAAAACAAAGCTATGAAAGATTTATTTTCAGCGGACCTACCTTTTTGATACCATGCACATAATCCAACTGCTATATTTCTAAGTCGCATACTTTGTATGCATTCAAAAGGATAATAATTTTTCAGTTTTATTTCTCTGTAAGGTTATTTCAGCTCAAGTTGTTCTAACTCATTATTATGAATACGGTATTCTCCACAGAATTTGAAGCCATAAGTGTTTCCCTACACTGCAAATGAGATTTACATATTTATTTCAGTTCAACGCGAATTTGTAATACTTACAAGGTGAAACGAGAAAAAAATTCAATTGTGAATTGGAAAAATGACATTCTCGAATTCATATTATTACTCCTGAGCGATAAAGTGATTGCGTGATTGATCATGGATATCTGGGACAGAAATTTGGTAACTTTTTTCAATAATGTAATCAGTACCTACATCATATAGGGCGTTTCGAAAGGGAATAACTCCTCATATAGCTTGGAGAACTCATGCGACATAAAGAATTATTATTGCAAATTGAAATTCTTCCATAAGTTGAAAAATCGTAATCTACTATTGATTCTTATTTGTATTATAAAAACAATTGTAGAACTTCGCAACATTTTTCATATACGTTCTATATAAAGATTAATTTCCAAGTTTTAGTTTCCTAGAAAATTCGAACTGTCTGTTTTCTGAAATCTGTAAAATAAATCATGGAAAACCTTCTCATAATCATTTACCCTAACTTAAGAACCACCCCTGGTGTGCTCCAGTTGTTCCACCGTATGATTTCTTATTTCATCATCAAGAAACATCTTCTCTTGACAATTTAATTCTTCATTTATAACATTAGCATTGTTTTTGTTAAAGATACAGGATTTTAGGTAAAACATTAAATTTCGCTAAGGCTACAACAGTACTTCAACAAATTCAACCTAAAATTCTGACCTAATGAAAACAAACTGAAAACTAAGTCAAAAATATAACTTGTTTTCCGCCCAGATGCGGATAACAGGTGCAATTCGTCTCGGCATGTCCTCATTAAGGTTTTGAATCAATTAGAGCATCACTGAGCTGCTGCAAAATTTCAGGAGTTGGTACGCGAGATCGAATTTTCCTCCCAAGAGCATCCAAACATGCCCAATTGGGGTCAAATATGATCTTGAAGCAGAACAGTTGAATGCTTGGATATCAACCTGTGCTAAATACTCCTTAGCAATCCTAGCTACATGCGGTTGATGCGGTCGGTCATTATAAAACATAAGCACGAAATCGTCTCCAATAAACGGTGCTTACCGAACAACATGTCGCGCTGAAACTTCTATTGTTTTATGTTTACACTCAGTTTTCAGTTTATTTTCATCACATTCGGATTTAAGGATAAATGTGTGAAAGTACTTTCATAGCCATAGCGAAATTGTGGAGTTTAATGTTGCTCTGAAAACTCTGTACCTTCAACAAAAAATGAGCTATTGTTATGACTGTAGAATAAAATTGTCAAGAGAGGATGTGTCTTGATGATGAAATAAGAAATCACACGGTGAAACGAGTGGAACACACCAAAGGTGGTTCTAAAGTTAGGCTAAAAAAACAAATTTCGTTTCACTCTCTATAAAATGACGTACGCTGAGTTTTCTTGAGAGTAAAAACTGGTGATTGATCAAGGATGACCATACCTACAATTGAAAAAAAATTCAATCTAATCGGACTTCTAATAACATATTCATGTATAAGGAAACGTTCTTGAGTGGATCGATTATTTTGCCGCTCAATGTATTAACCCGTTTTTCAAATGTTTATGAAGAATTCCTTCATCATCAACAAGTCAAAAAGGGGCTTCTGCATCCAATACTTTCATTTATATCGATCACAAATGGTATTTAATGAGGTCTGACGTCAACCTCAAAAATAAATAAACGGTTATTAGGAAATCGCACTAATCAATTCATCACCTTCAGCCTCAAAAGCTTCCACGAATACACCATGACGCGATGTTACGCCTGTATAAGCCATTGATTTCAGATTAAAACCTCCCGATATCCCTAAATATGGAATAATGGGTCCCGAATAAACTTCGATTGATCATCCCACCTTATTTTACGTGGGACCGTGAGAATCGAGAAATTTGACCTTAGTCACGCTTCCAGACAGTGTCAATGTGTATTTTTCGTCCAGGAAATCATGCAATAATAGCATCGACCCATTTGGATAATGGGGGAAAGTTTGGATTAGAATAGATCGGTCAATTTAATAGGCCAACTTCCTTTGAAGGTCTAAAAATATAGATATTTATACCGAAAAGTTCGTACAAAAGCTAATTTTCTTGTCGTTCCAACAAATAAATGTTACCTGAGCAGTAGTAGTATCGCGAAAAATGAATTTTCGAAAACCTTTCTGATCTAAGTTTTGGATGAATACACAATTTCTTTTCGTTCCAGTGCAAAGATTATAATTAGTTAGTTATAGTTAGTTAATCGCTAGATTAATAAACGAGTTGATTACAAGTTTTCGTGGAATATATTTTGGAGAAATAAAATTCTCTTATGGTTTTTCATTTAATTCTGGAGAAAAAAAGGTTTTTGCAAAATTTCGATACAGTCGATACTTTTCTCGAAAAAAAAACTTACAAGCAGTTATGATCACTCTCCTTAGTATCTGGAAAAAAAATTAAAACTACTGTTGTCAATTATGCTTATTAATCGAAAGAAAGTTCTATTTGTAATTAGTAACTAAACCTTCAGAAAGATTTATAGAACATTTTTATCTCCTGTCATAGACATACAATAGGCATCTTAGAATATTAATTCTATGGAACACTTATACGATGAAATGCAGTGATAATAACTTCTTGTAAGTTTTTATTTTTTCCGAGAAACGTATCGACTGTAACGAAATTTTGCAAGAGACTTGTTTTCTCCAGAATTGAATGGGAAACCATAAGAGAATTCTATTTTTCGAAAATGCAAAAGCAAGGGCGTAGCCAGGAGGGGGGTTTTGGAGGTTCAACCCGTCCCCCCCAAAATGTTTCAGAGTTATTTTTTGTTGCAAAAATAATCTTTCATTTTGCACTTAAACCAACTTATCTCCGAAAATCTAGTTAAAATTATCAATTCGTATCAGCAATATGGATGATATTAAAGTTCTTAGCTACGATTCCAGTATCTACTGCTACTCCAGAAAGAAGTTATTAAGAAGAATTAAAAATTACCTGCTCAATTCTTCTAGCGAAACTAGATTGAATGGGTTGGCGCTTATGATTATTCATTATAGTGTGAAAATTGATGAAAATGAAGAAGTTGACCAATTCGCTAGAAAAAAAAAGACGGATAGACTTTAACTGAAGGAAAATACTGTTTGTGTTTTCTCACTGTTTAATTTTTAATACCTATTCATATGTTGTTGGCACTATTTTGGAGTAAAACATTAAAAAACTCTATTTAGTTTCAATGAAAGCGCACACATCCACACTAATTTTATATTGATTCATCCTGTAAGTATTGTTTGGGAAATAAATATTGTTTTTTACGTTTTTGTTTGAGTGAATAAAAATGAAATTCTGAAGCATATTTGAAAAATAGGTTTACCTAACCTAACCAGGAATATCTATGTTGAATATTGTTTCCGAAGTAGGAAAAGGATTATTGAATTCTTAAAAACAACAAATACATGCTACGGAAAGCGACCCTCACAATTCCCGGCACCTACAAAGTCAATTGCCAAAATGTTAAAACGCCCCCGAAATTAATTCCTGGCTACGCCCTTGTGCAAAACTAGAGCTCATGAGACAAGGTCTTGCTGTCCCAGTAATGATCTAAGTCTAAGGCTTTCTTCAATTCTTTAATTTAAAATCAGAATTTCTGTACACTTCCCATGAAACTATGCCACCGAAGTATTTCAGTGCTGTACTGAATCCTGAACAATTGAATGAAGAAAACTGGTTTTGATATTTCAAAATGAAAAACCTCCTGTCTTCATTTGGCCCTACGCATAAGAGATTCTTGAACATTATTCTACATTTGACAGAATTCTGCATCGATTTCCCAAATTTTAGTTGATGAGCGTCTAAAGAGAAAAGTGACACAGGTGCTACTAATTATAGGGGATGTTCGGATGGCATGGCAAATTCATCTATTAAATTGCCTTTTTGGAAACTCGCACATCCATAATATCCTAGCTTATGTGACGTACTAGAGATAAGGGAGCCATTATTAAATTTATTCACGATCCAGTTATTGATTTGGTATATACAATAGATACTGAAATTATCTCATGAAATCATGCGTGGACGAAAATTTTATATAAATATCATCATTCTGTTAATCAATTGAGTTTAATAGGTACTGTTTTGTTGTTCTCATGGTTTGTTAATAATCAGGACCTGATGTCTATTGGCGTTGAATGATTTTATGGTTATCAATCACTTTTCGAAATGTACATATGTACTGTAATATAACATCATTGATTTTGAGAGGAAGGGCATTTCAAATATCTTTCATTTTTAGTTTCGTAGACTGGTTTAAGAGAAAAAAAATATTGAAATCGCCGAAATAAGATATCGAAATTGATCGATCAGAATTTTCGGTTGAGTGCGATGTACGCGTTAGCATTCGTTTCATTGGTTGAATGCTGAAACATGGCCACTTTTTTGCGAATCATCATCCCCACTTATTATTATTCTTGCTTGTACGTCATCATGGCACGACATATAGAATATAGAAATCGCATTTTAAATTTTCAATTAAAAATTAATAATTTGAAATTTCAATCGAATAATTGGATAGGTATTTAAAACCATTGTTAATGCTGTCACATAAAAAAATCCTATATTTTAACATACTGAAAGTGCCCATTGTGCACGTGATCAATTTTGTGAATCAATTCAAGTTTGCACTGGGATTTGTTGATCTATCTCTTCTTATTCAGACGGAAAAAGGGTGTGTCGATATTCAGATCTAGAGTTTTCATGAACTTTCATAACCTGTTTCAAGCTTGAAATCCGTTACCAATAGCGATACACTATTACACCAATGGTATCCTATCTAAACTTTCAAAATCTTTTTGAATTTTCCAAAATACATTCACCACAGATTCATTCAGCCTCATGAATAATTCCTTTTTGTTACTCCTTGTTTTCGTCTATAAGGAGTTATTTCGTTGAATTTGTTGGCTTTCTCGTTCCCCCAATTATGGAAATCTGAATGAAAAGGATTTTTGGATAATACATATATCGGCCCTAACGCAGGTGTCAATATAAATCTTGAATCTGTTTAAACGTATATATTCTTCGCCGACTAATTTCGTCTCATGATTTCTTCTTTAGAGTCAGTTTTCCGGTAAAACTATTGGCATTACCACTTTTTGAGCTCTCTGCAACATTTATTTTTCGTTATTGACAAACAATGAAAAATTCGTACACATCATAAAAACAGTTTGTGAATGAAGGAGAACAATTGCCTACTAAAAAAGCTTTTATCTTTTTCTGTCTGCAGCAATATTACATCTTAACGACAATCATGGCAAACTTAACTAGCCATGGCGTTGCTAAAATGTTTGAATATGCATTAGAATAACTATTTTTTTGCGATCACTCACGAGAATTATCCAAATTCACCTTCTATAATGAAGCTGTAAGAATATACAGGCTCTGTAAACAAATGCAAGGGACTTAGAGATGAAAATAAGCAGGGGTAGTTCATATTAATTTGGAAAGCGATGACGAGTTGACAGTTTTTTTACGAGCAGAGTCGTAGAGTAGTAGTAGTAGTATGCGCACTGCAGTTCAATTTTGTATTCAAAAAAGGCAAGAATAATATTCATTTCCAAAAATTAGAGATAGAGAGTCGAGAATTTGGCTCAGTGTAAAATGTGTGGTTCCATGAGCCGAGAAAATAATGTGAAAAACATCTTCTTCATAACTTTGTATGCAGATCTTTCTCTGTTAAAGCTAAAACCTTCTTTACTTCTTTAACATAGGTACTCGAACATAACATTGAACATGCGAGGGCACACCAGAAATTATAAGAATGATTTTACAGAAGCCGATAAATCCAAGCAAAGCTAGAGACAATCCGAAAATAAACTGGGACTAAAAAACAAATCCATAAAATATTTGGTTATGTTATCGATACGTCTGACACTTCAAATCCTTAGCCTGATGTGTTCGTAAACTTAGAACCCGGATCCATGATCAGAGAGTGCCCTGAGCTTGAGCGAATTCACCTTAGTAATGTTTTCAAGGTAGGTCATGGAAAAAATCTCAAATTTTCACCAACAAATGAATAGAAGTATCTTTTTAATATTACGACATTATTGCAGAAAAATTTATGTCGAAAGCTGTAATTCATATCTAGTGAAAGTGAAAAATGAAAAATTCAGTAAGATGGGCAATTTTATTACTCTTGCCGATAAATCTTTCTCTACCTCCTTTCAATTAAAATACCAAACTCCATCACACTTTCTTTCTGTTAATTCCAATATCGTGATGGAATTTTATTCAATGGAATTGAGCGAGAAAAGTAAGATATTGGAACTTTATCCTGATGAACATAATATCTGTTCCTTCGAGTTTTCGCTGAGCTTGTAAAGATTGGCCGAAAGTTATTAACCGATCTCAAACGTTGATTAGAAAAAATATCAATAGCACCTGGAACTATAATTAAATTTTTTGGATGCCAATATCTTTCTTTCTTTTCAACAGAAGCCCTTAAATTCACCAAGGGAGTGTCGTAAGACGCTGGGTGTATTTCTTGAAACATTGAAATATTTCAAATACTTTTCAATTCAGGGGAAAGAAATTCGAAAGCAACAGGGAATGTAATAAAAACGAGTCTCCTTACGTTGTAAATATGGATAAATCAGTTAGAAATTACATTGGCTGATATGGAGATGTTCTTCTGGAATAATTTCATGAATTTTTTTTCATTAATGGATTCAACATTCCTGTTCAAAGTTCAAAATAGTTCCTTTTATTATCATGTTTACTGTCGGCCCTAATTCAATAGGACTTTTTCGGAGAATATTCAGGATATCCTCATTTTTGAGCGCTCGTTCTACTAAAACGAGTGCTATATTGTTTCGCTCAAATGTATGTAGTTTTCGAATTTTGAGGAGCAAATGGTCTCGAACTATAGGACTCGACTCTCTGATGTTCGTGGTCAAAATCGATTCCGTCTGTGAGTCCGGCCGTCCGTTAGCACGATAACTTTCGAAGGAATTGTCCTAGAGACTTGAAATTTTCAGGGTGAGATCGGGTTCCAAATGCCTCGGTTGAGTTCGTTAACCAACTAAATCGTGCCATAAAATATGGCCATTTTAAATTTTTGTACCTCGATACCTCAGACAAAACGAACAAAATCGAAATTAAATGTTAAAGCCACATGCAAGATGCTCATAATTAGCCTCATGCAAAATTTCGTGGCAATCGCGTACACAAAACCACAGAAAATTCAATTGTAATATTGAAAAGAAGAAAATTCATATTTCCAAAAATATTCGATTCGAGTCTTATTATGTCTGAAGATTGATATACTGAATGTTCATAAAAAATTTATGACCATAGTGTTAACCGAATCATAGGAAATTCAATTGAAGTATTGAAAAGAAGAACCTATATTTTTCATAATAGGATATCCGATTCGAGTGAAATTCATTTTGTAAGAGAAGAACGATATACTGAATGTTCATGCAAAATTTCAAAAGGATCGCATCATTGGAACCATAATAATTTTCAGAATATAATTCCAATTGTGCTGAGATTCAGTATTAGTATATTTGGTACCACTTTCAAGTCTCATATAAAATTTCGAATAGTCTTATTGCCCCAACAATGCGCTCAAAAGCTCCTGCTCAGAGCTTTCCTTAATTTTTTATTTTTTGATATGGGTTTCCATTAAGGAGTTACCGTCAATATCTGTCAATTCAATATCTGACAACATTGTTGCATACTACATAACAATTTTCATACACGGGGGTACTGAAATATGACGAATATAACAGTTTGTTTTCTTGGCAAAGCGTCTTCCTAAGACCCTTTTCCTTGGTCTCTTATGTCTTTGAAACCCGAAAACTAAAAAAATAGGGATCCCCTGAATTTTCTTCAAAATGTCCCCTCAAATTTGGTTGCATATATTCCGGGACACCCTGAATAACTTCACGTCAGAGCTTTCTTCCATCTTTTCTTCAGTATTTCGTTGACATCCTTCTATTACTTCTCAATAATTCACAGTGAAATTGACCAATTCTTCATTATTATCTCTGTCGAAGGACATGTGAAGAGGTTACCAACCGGGGAAATTTTATTAATAATTCACCGCGTGCGGTATTTTTATCGCAAATGGAAACACCGTACAGGGAGAAAGGAAAAGCAACACGTAAAGTTGTTGCAAAGTTCTTTTATGATGTCCAGTATTAGGAAGGGATTTTAACGACAACTTTAGGATTGGATTCCTGGATACTGGAAAAATCGAGATCTGAAAAGCTTTGTTACATGGAAAGGGTATTCGAAGGGAAAGAGTAATTCATTTCTACATTCACCGGCAAATAACCAATCCACACAAAAAATCGATGAAGTTTGTTAATTCATAAATAAGTTAGTTCAGGTACAATAAGAATAATTTTTTTTTCAATTAAAGGTATGTTCATCCTTAATCAATTACCAGTTTTAAATGACAAGAAAACTCGGCGAACGTCATTTTATACAGGATGAAATGAAATCTGTTTTTTACCCTAACTGTAGAAGCGCCCCTGGTGTGTTCCAGTTGTTCCACCGTGTTAATTCTTATTTCATCATCAAGACACATCTTCTCCTGACAATTCAATTTTTCATTCATAACAATATCTCGATTTTTGTTGAAGATATAGGGTTTTCAGTAAAACATTAAACTTCGCTAATGTTACAACAGTACTTCATTAAATTCAACCTAAAATTCTGATCTCATGAAAATAAACAAAAAACTAAGTCAAAAACATTAAGTGTTTTCCGCGCAGATGCTGATAACAGGTGCAATTCGTCTCGGCATATCCTCATTGAGGTTTTGAATCAATTATAGCATCACTAAGCTGCTGCAAATTTTCAGGAGTTGGTACGCGAGAGCGAATTTTCCTCCCAAGAGCATTCAAAAATGCCCAATTGGGTTAAAATCTGGGTTTAGAGCAGGCCAGTTGAATTTTTGGATATGAACCTCTGCTGAATGCTCCCTGGCAATCCTAGCTACATGCGGTTGGGCATTATCTCTCAGTTATCAGTTTATTTTCATAACGTTCGAATTTAAGGTTCAATCTGTAAAGGTTCTTTCATAGCCATATCGAAATTGTGGTGTTAATGTTGCTCTGAAAACCCTGTATCTTTAACAAAAATTGAGCTATTGTTATAAATGAAGCATTGAATTGCCAAGAGAAGATGTGTCTTGATGATGAAATAAGAAATCACCCGGTGGAACAACTGGAACACATCAGGGATGGTTCTAAAGTAAGGTTAAAAAAACCGATTTTGTGCCACCCTGTATAAAATGACGTACGCCAAGTTTTCTTGAAATTCAAAACTGGTGGTTGATTAAGGATGAACATACCTATAATTAAGAAAAATTCAATTGAATCGGAGTTGAAATAACATATTTAGGAATAAACAAACTTCATCGATTTTCTTAGTGGATCGATTATTTTGCCGGTGATTGTATAATAACAGTCGATTAAGTATTGATATTGTAAGTTGCGGTGGAAGCATTTCTGATGCTACAACATGGTATACCATCAAAAATACTGGAATGTCTATGGAACTCATGGATACATTAGACAGCTCACAAGGAATGGAAGGCATTGAATGATTTGAATGTTTTTAAAATATATTTCAATACATGTCTAAAAATGACAATTGTCAAGAAAAAAATCACATACCTTCGATTCATGAACCATTGAAGGATAATTCAACGTAGTGCACTCGCATATTCAAAATTTTAATCAGCTTGAAAATCTAATCCTTCATATTCATGAGAGTATGACCTTCATTGTTCAGAACACGTGCCTCGATGCTTTCAGAATTGTTAACTGGCCCATCATTGTTGAGGCGAAATGGGGATATATGAACATAAGCCACAACTGAAAGAAGTTGTTAACACAATAAAGCATGTTCGTACGAGTTGAAATGAAATTTTGTTTTGTGCATAGGGGGTTCATCTCAAAATCTGATTAAGGCGAATTACAACTGAAAAACCGCTGAAAACTCATGAAAATCAAAGTTATGATACCAAAGTCATATTGAATAATGACAATAAACTCCGAACTCTAAGTAGGATATCTCTAAAACCACAATTCTGAATTTTCAAAAGACGGGTTATCAGAATAATTAATGAATAGATGAAATGAACCAAATGAATGTTTTTTTCTGTTTAATCGTTTATGATTTGAAAGAAAATTTCAAAAAGAACCTTGTAGGTAGCTGGCTTAACAAGTGCAGAGAATCCAAAGAATAATACTGAAACAATGTCGTTCCAAAAACTACAGTATTCTGTAAAAAACAAGTATAATACAAAGTTTACCAAAACTAACAGCGTTTTCCATTGGGTGCACTAGTGTTGCACTGACACTACACTGCTTTTCATCGAATGGGCATTTCCATTATGCACTCAGTGCACACCAGATCTCCCAGTGGAAAAAGCTATAATATAATGCATCTGCACATACACATTGCATTTATTCCATATAAGAATAAAGCCCCATCGACAAAAGCTGCCTTACGTTATTGTCCTAAGCCCTGGTATGCAAATATTGATCTTTCAAACTCTGCTTTTTTATTTATTTGTTATGCTAGCATAAACATCCATTTTTATTTGTGAAATATATCGAAGACCTGGAACATTCATTGAAATATTATTTCGGCTATTTTCATCATTTTTGCTTTCTGTATTACAAATTTCGGCCAACGCTCACATGCCGTCGTCAGCAAAACATTTAAGCCTAGTATAATTATGGAGCATCTTGTGAGTGATGTATGTCTATTGGTGAAATTGAACTTTCTTATCAAAAAATTAAGAAAATTAGCTCGACATGGAAATACTGATAAGGGACAGATTGTTCAAGAAGCCCTGTTTGAAGAACATAAGTTTTCATCGGGTGAAGCTTCCATAATATCAAAGGAAAAGAAACTGAACACTACCTTACTAGTAAGGTATTGAACTGAAACATTGACAATTGAAGGGAAAAGCTTTCATGTCAATAACCGAAAATTCCATTCGTTGACCGTCTGTTTATCTCAAAACAATCAGGGGCCTATTGCACCAAAATACTTTGCAACTTATCACTTTACACTTTTCATTCTGACAAATTTGAAAATTGAACATTAATTATGTTGCACAACAAAATTAAGTTTCTGCGAAGTGTTTTTCACTTTGCACTTGACTTTACACATTGCACTTTTCAATTATGAAAGCGTTTCGTGCAACGTAATTCATTTGGAAAGTAGAAAGTTGCAAAGTATTTGGTGCAATGGGCTCCTGGGCTCAAATGAATTTTTTTGACAACTGATTCAATAGAAACATTTCGAGAATATTTTCAATGAGTGACAAAAGTTTGCTCTTCTGAAAGTAGGTAAGTAATAAGTTTTAAGTGTTTTCCTAACGACGACTGTCGAATGCTGGCCGTTGAATACAAGAAGCATTAAAGATAGAAATAGTCCAAATAAAAGGTTTTCCAATAAGAGGTGTTATTTTGGTATTCAAAGAAAAATGCAATATTTCAATATAAGTGATCGGATATTTATTCCATTATAAAGAAGAAGCTATGCCGTTAATAATGGAAAATAACATCAGGCAAATGACAACCACGAAGCCGCTTACAGGACCATATCCTTTTAATGAAATTTTCCATATCCAAATCGCAAAGTGGCTGCCCGTCCTCGATAGCCTCACGAATTTCATCTTTGAGGTTTTTATTCGACGCTGGGCTATTGGCGTAGACCTTCTCTTTCACGTGGCCCCAGAGGAAGAAGTGGCAAAGTGTTGAATCACAAGATCTCGGTGGCCAATTGTGATCACTTTTTCGAGAGAAAACAAGGTCTGGAAACTTTTTCCGCAAGATCAATGGTTTCGTTGCTTGTGTGGCACGTAGCGCCGTCTCGTTGAAGTATACTTTGTCCAGATCAATGCTATCCAAGTTCGACAATAAAAAATTAATCATCTCGATAGCGCAATCCATTCACCGCAACTGTTGCTCCAGCCTCATTTTCGAAAAAGTAAGGACGTAAGGTGCAATGACTCCGCCGGAGCGATGTGCAAGGGTTTTATTCTTCTACCGATTATGACAGGATAATTTCACCAATTTGAGCAACGAAAAACCTGGTTTGGACTTTTGAATAAGAGCAAGGAGTGCCTACACAGTGGAGTGAATGTTAGGAAGAATTTATTTATGTTTGAAATTATATATTGTAGGATTAAATTAAGTTATAATTAATAGTTACACACAGATTATACTACTCTGGTATAATCTCTGTAACGTAAACCATGTTTTTTTTTTGCTATAGATGAATAAACATTATTATTATTATTATTATTATTATTCACATCACTAACTTGACCTAACAGCTCGAATTTTTCCACCAATTTCTTTATTGCGGTCCGCCAAAGTGTTTCACGACTACCCAAAAATGTTCGAGTTTTACGAACCGTCTCTGCCAAAATTTCACTATTTTTATAGTGAATTTAATAATTTCAATGCGTTCTTGAAGCGTGTATCGTTCCATAATGGCGAAGTTTCTACTTCAGCTTCAAACGTGACATCTACCGAAATAGCGAGCTTTTCAATATTTTGAATAGCCCACTTATTGGAAAACCCCTCTTATTGGAAAACCCTTTAGAACAGGATTGCTGTTTCGTATAGACATTAGACTAAGTATATAGTCTAAAGCAGCAATTCTCAACCTGTGGTCCGAGGACCACCTGTGGTCCGCGAACGGTTTTCATGTGGTCCGCGAAATGAACAGTCAATCATATCAAATCTTGGCTCTTGAGACGTAATTTAATGCGTCTGCCTATTTTTTTCAACTCAAAACGTTTGCAGTATTGTGTTGACCATAAGCAGATGACCAAACGCGCCTGAACACAGGTTCATTCGCCATTTTTTCACCAATAATAATATCTAAGTGGTCCGCCGAGAATTCTGAAAGGTTCAAGTAGTCCTCAGTGGTGAAAAGGTTGAGAACCACTGGTCTAAGGACCTAAGGTATAGACAACCAACAACCATTCCAATTTAGTTTAGTTGATGATTTCAATCGTACATTCCAATGAAAAATAAATTGTATATGATTTTTTTGCATATGACTAAAAAGGGAATCAAATTCAGCAACAACCATCATTTACAGATTTACATCCAACGGTTCAGCATCTGAATTAATCTAGATGGCCCAGGGTAGACAATTAAATTTGTACTTATGCAACAAGCCGTATGATTGATTCTATACGTAGTGCAATAAACATAACTGTCCTCCCTTGACCTCTTCATTATCCGCTATTCGTCATGTCCCCTGTGTTCAACGGCCGTACGAAAGGATAAACAGTATAACCGCCAATGAGGACACAATTGACTATCAACAAGTTGCTAGGATGAAATGTCCCTGATAGACCGATTGATTATGTTCCATAGGGAGCCTTAAACATGACCTCATTTGGAAATTACTTTTTAGGTTTCGAGAATGAGTGATTATCTTGTTGTTCCTATAACATAAAGTTACGAAGTGATACGTCTTAGAAATTAAAAAGTTTCAGGAAAGCACTGAAGTTCGTTCAGAATTCAGCTCTTTGGCACTTGTTCAAATTACTTGAATCTTTTTTTCACGTGAAATTTTTGATTATGAAACATTTATTGTAATATTATTTCGGCTAGTTTCAACATTTTCGCTTCTTGTATTCAACTTTTCGACCAGCATTTCCCAGCCGTCGCGTCGCGTCGTCAGGAAAATACTTAAAACGTAGTTTCAGAGAAGCAACTTTCGTTATTTTTTACAGTTCTCAGAAAATCAATTACCGATGATTTTAATCTACCTTTGATTGAATCAGTTGTCGAACAATTCATTTGATTTTTTCTTTGCTGGATCTTATACTGCAGCCCGGTATGTTTTGAGATCAGCTAATGGTTGGCAGGACCCAGAAATAGAGTTTGTTTTGATGAGTAGACAAAATTCCTCAAGCTCTGTGAGTATAAAAAGTCTGCGAGTACAAAAAAAATATTTTTGGGCGTGTTGTTCACCTACAATACTTTTTCGGCAACCTTGAAGAAATTCTATCGCTGCTGCTTTCCATATTTTATTGCAAATTGATATAAAAATATGCAAACTTCTCATAATTTATAGTCCTTTCACGAAAGTTTGAGCGCATAGTAGGCGTTTGTTTATTTATCTGAAGTTGGCAGTATTTGCTGTCATAACGTAAAATAAAGCCAACGTTGTTGAATGTACCCGGCCTCGTCCGACGAGCTTGCGAGTTGTCAGAGAACTCTATGCAATATTTACAACATTGCGTATGATTCTGACAAGAAAAGAAAAAACATTACCTGAAATTTCAATAAACACAGCGAAATATGCCAAATTTCCATGCCCAACTGACGGCTCAAACTTTCGTGAACGGATTATATTTCATATGAACTGTCAGCCGTTATTTCGTTGCTATGATAATCATCAACTGCATTAAAATCATACTTTCTTCCCGGCATAGTCCATCAGGAAGTACGCACTTCCCAAACTAGGCCAGGAAATGGAAAAAAGTGTCTGGAAAGTACGCCTACTTCCCGGACACAACAAAATCCCACAAACTCATTCAAAGCAGTTTGAACAAGCCTCGATTCATCAGTATATCCCTGTTGAGCAAATTGTTTATGTTCTTTGATTCGAACTGTAAGGGTGCCTTAAGTTGTCCGATATAGACTCTACCATTTACCATACATACGAGGTAAGTATGTTCTTCATAAATTCCATTTTTTGATGAGTTGATTTCTATTCGCAGAGCCAATCTTAGATACTGAAGTAAAACCTCATAATGAAAATCAACTAACCGAAAATTAGATATATGAAGCATCTTGTGAGTGTGGTAGAGCCCATAGTGGAGAAACTAAACGAGATGCCATCTTCTGTTATTTGAAATCGTTATTTTCGAATCTACAAATCGAAATTTAATAATCAAAATAGGGTGATTAACCCATTTGTGCCCATGGATAAAAATTTTCGAATTTTTTCATCAGAATTGGAACAGTATACTCGTATATTTACAACTGTGAAAATATAAATATGATGAAATTTTGATGATCATGCTTGTTTTTTTTTCTATTTAAAGGTGTGTCCTCATATGAGGACGTTGGGCATAGGCATAACAAAACATTTATTCTGTGGAATGAAAGAACAGAAAATAGTACTATTCCATTATGAAAATATGTTGATTACTTGTTTTGCACATTATACATTTCCAGCGAACTTTTTGATGACACTCTTTGCATCTCAATTTCTTATCCATTTAAGCTGGGTAGTGCCCTTCCTCTGTATATCTTTTACTTTTAGGTATTGACCCTGATGCCCTGAAAAGCATAACTTTTCTGTTTACTTTCATGTAGTAGGTAGCAGTTAGGGATTGCAAATTTACCGAATTTCAGTTTACCGGTAATTCGGTAGATCATTTTCAAAATTACCGATTTACCTGTATTTACCGGTTTTTTCTTACCGAAAAAAAATTTACCCACAGAATGAATAACAAAACTTTATTTCATTCTTAATCAACAATAAACATAGGAAAGTGGAACTCTAGGTAAACTCAAAGAAAATAATATGCCAGTAAAACTCGAAATATGTAGTCTATATAATAAGAAAATATCAGTCGTTTCTTACTTAATCTTTCGATTTTTTTTTGTTTTATAAAAAAAGGCCCTAAGAAAACGCAGTTTATCAAGACTGTTATCCTCAGAGTATAAAGTCAACCTAGAGTTGCCAGTAGAGGTACAGATAATTCTGTTAGTTTGGCAACATTGCATGTTAGTGTTCAGTTTCTTGATGCGATGTGTTTACATTTTCATTTCGATTTGTCGTTCATAAACTGAATTATTTCAATGATTTGGTGGCAGTTTTTTGTTGCTTAATGCTATTCCGTTAATTATAGCTAGGCGAGGGCAAAATTACGAAAATGTTGTATTATACCTATTCAGGAATAAGAGAAATGCAAATCTAACCAATTGTTTATTTCACCATAGTGTGGCAGTGAAATGCTTTCCATCTCACTGTTATGCTTGGTTAATTACAATGCAGTACTATTCAAGGGTAGGTGCATCTCTTTGTTTATTTCTTACTCTGAGGTGTTATCACTTAGCCGCGACCTAATCTTAAAAGGCCCACTCACTAAGAGGGAAGCGCGAAGACTTGAATGCGCATTGTACGGGGTACAGTTAAAACAGTGTGTGTATGGAGTAAATTTGGAATGCGCAATTATCTCCGTCGTGTGGCGTGTGCATTCTTCACCGTACGTGGAAGAATGACCAAAAACGACCGTGTATGGGCAACAAGTCTCTGCACGTTTCATATGTTTAGCAACACAGTGTCGGGTTCGATATTTATACCTTGGACATTTTTTTCCTTAATAAAAACACACGCCACTGCCATTAACATCAGATCTTTTTTCGACGTCATCTCACGCTTGTCGCACATCCAAACCAACACGCAAAAGTGTATGTGTGTGGGAAATATGAATGCACACGTTTGCTTTACAGCAAACGTGCAGATACTTAACTGCGCATTCTTCCTTCTTAGTGAGTGGGCCCCTTTAGTGCAAAGTGTTACTGCCGCAGAAAAAGCTCTTTTGGTTTTGGACTCCACACTAGTAGGCCTAGTTGTCATTAGTGCTGCGATAACCATTTTCAAGTACTTATTTCCCCTGAATCTCCTTCTTCCAAAAATATTGCATTTCGGTTTCCACATACTGCAGAACATTGTTAAACGTAGCCTGATGTCTTATGATTGGAAGGGTACTGTTTATTTCAATTTTGTTTCTGATCGCTAATTCGAGCTTTTCTTCAATGGACAATGCAGCATTATTCGATTTGGATGTTGTCAGCTTATCATTTTTTACCGAAATTACCGGTAAAAGATGCCGGTTTCTTCGTCGGTAATTTGAAGAACTTTTAAGGCGGTAAATCGGTTAACCGGTAAATCGGTAAACCGGTTTGCAATCCCTAGTAGCAGTCACAGTCTTGTCGAAAAATAATTGAAATAATCCCATCGGGTCATGATTACCTAAATCAAGTTTCACTTCCTTTAGAGTATTCAGGTATATCTCAGTATAATCCATTGCGATGTCATAAGGCGATTTTGTCCATTCAGGAGGGAATATCCTTGCACAATCATCGTATTTCTCCAATTGCTTATCAAGTCAGACAATGGCAGGTAGTCCACTTCGTCGAAAAAATCTTCTTCTTCGTTAGAATATATCTACCAGGAATATCTAATGGTTGGTCGTTTGAAATCTGAACATCTTCATCAATATCTTTTTCCTCAGTTTGACCATCAATGTCAGGTGGAATGAAGACTAGGGACATCAACGAGCCGATCTTCATATTGGATGCTTTCAATTGCTGCCTGAAGGATATTAAAGGACCTTCCTTGAAAAAGGTTGAATTACAAGGTTGCATATGTCTAAATGAAACTGCAAACATCCAATTGATCCAATTTACACGAGTAATACGCGAATATTGAACATCCGTACTAAAATTATCTCTACTGGAGAAGTGCCCAATGGCATCATATGGGGACAGTCACTTTTTCGTACCCCTTATGTATAGCAAATTAAAATTTACTCACCTAAAATAATGTCAACAGTTTTCACAGAACTCCCAAAGTAAAATGAATAATAAAAACCGTGTTGAATGCTTTTTTATATTTAGTAATATTCACTTGAATAACAACATATGGGCAGCGACATGAACGCGGATCAGTGGCGCAGCCAGGATTTTGTTTTGCTGAACTGAACAATTTTTGATGATACCACAAATAACGAAAGTTGCAAAAAAATAAAGCAGAAAGAAATAACGAAGAAATTAATCTTTGGAGGGGGCTGCAGCCCCAAAGCCCCCCCCCCTGGCTGCGCCAGTGACGCGGATAATTCGATAACTGTTGCATAGTAAGTACGCGATATCTATTAGAACTGATGGAAAATTCTTTGAACTAGATGTCTACTTAAAAGAAAACGGCAACCAGAGTTCGTCATAAGAGAACACTGTAATTTAAAAAAAATATTATTCTTACCGTCCTCATATGGGGACAATGGGCACAAATGGGTTAATATCAAATTTAAACCATATGTCGATAACTGTGTCAATAACATTACATCGAAGAGTGATTGTCATAGGCTTTTACCCCAATATATAAATCATTGAAAGATTTACTTACATCAATTAAGTATTCCTTGGAACCTTCCAACCAATAGAAAACTTCTAACGAATATAAAACAGAACAAAATCGGAAAATATACGCAATTATGTGCAATCGCATTCCTTAATGATGCCGTTTTCAAAATGATAACCTGAGGACTCAAATATAAATAAAACATTCTGAAATATGGGGACAAATATGAAAAACCCTAGATAGCACCAATAGTTTATTACATCGGTATATGTGTGAAGATCACTGATACTTTTTGTTATTTCTTTGTTTTAAATAGAATAAAATAGTCTAAACCTTCTTGAATGTCTCAATAACCCATATAAGAAGAATGTTTGAGTGAGAAAAAGCAGGATGATATCATAACCAAAATTGATGCAAAAGTGAGATGAAATTATGTCAATGACTATCATACTGGGCGTCAATTACTATCGAAGTATGTCGATGATTATCAAATATGTAATTTCGAAGAAATTGGCGTCTCCTCGAAAATTCAGTCGATACCTATTAATTGAAAGGTAATACCAAAATAGCAGCATTCAACTATGGTTCCGTAATAATAACCATAATAATACTATAGCTTTCACTATAGTCAGAAACTTAATTGATAATGCCCAGTGTAGAAAGATAAAATGATCGCATCTATAGTTCAGTTCTCGTCGAAAATCTTAGAATCTCCCTAGTTCCTCTCTGGTAAACACCATTTCCTTCCAACATCCATCTTAAAGATATGATTCTCAGTATAATAGCAGGAGGTAGTGCACTACAAGTCGAAGCCGCAAAATGATGCCAATAAAACACGTTCTGCCTTATCCTGACATCGAAAACTCCGGACAACCCGGTCTTCTTTCTTCTCGTCTTGTTTTCGACAAATTGAGACTTTTGTCCTCTTGGATTCTTCATGGATAATTGGCGGTCATCTTCGAGGGCACGTCTCGACATTTCGTTTATTCGAAATATAAAGAAAATGTTATAAAAGCTGTTGTGTTCGGAAACATTGAATAGATATTGGGTTTGGGGAGTTGAGATGGCTTTTTCATGAATTCGAGGGTTGGATATTGTGTTTGAAAAGTTTTGATTGTTATGAGGCAGCTTATGAGTTTACCTGGAAATGTTATACCTATTGATTTGGTGGAGTTCATGGAGTATCACAATATTGTAAAGAGTTTTCCAATAAAAGATGTTTTTTAATATGCAAAGAAAGATGCCATTTTTCAATATAAATGATCGGATGTTTATTTCATTTTAAAGAAGAAGCTATGCCGTTTATAGTGGAAAATAACATCAGGCAAATGACCACCATGACTACGGTTACAGGACCATATACTTAAATGAAATTTTCCATAACCAAATCGCAGAGTGGCCGCCCTATGTCCTCGATGGCCTCACGAATTCCATCTTTGAGCCCGCAACAATTTTGCTTGTTGACGAAGCCACCGAGGTGAAAATGGGCCTCATCACTCAAGATGAATTTTCGGATCATTTTCATGCATTTCAACGACCCAATTAGCAAAGACACGACGTTGTTGATGATCGGTCGGCTTGAGTTCTTGTGTTAACTGAACTTTATGAGCCTTAAGACCCAAATCTTCATGCAAAATACGGTGTAATGATGTTTGTGGAATGCTTAATTTCAAAGAACGACGAGGAATGGTCAAACCTAGGTTTTCTTCTACACTTTCGGCAGCAGCAATATTCTCGACTGTTCTTGAGCGACGTGCACGAGTGTTATTCTTCGCATTACTAACTTATCCCAACAGCTCGAATTTTTCCACCAATTTCTTCATTGCGGTCCAACAAGGTGCTTCACGACGACCCAAAAATGTTCGAGTCTTACGAACCGTCTCTGCCAAATTTTCACCATTTTTACAGTGAAATTTAATAATTTTAATGAGTACTTGAAGCGTCTATCGTTCTATTTTTTCGATGGCGTAGTTTCTAGGTACTTGTCAAATGTCAAAAAAATTACAGATTATTGGAAAACTCTTCAATGGTATTATTCAAGATTAAGTAAAGAGTGGGCAGGGTATTTTCATATTTAGAAATTGAATTAAACTGAAACTTATGCAAATATCGATATGATCATCTTCCTTAAATTGAGTGCAACATTTGATGTTTATGTTTAGATAGTTTCATAGATGGTTTCTGGCAAATGGTGTCCATTATTGTCAATACACTGTGTTAAACAATTTCGGGAATGTCGGAAAACTCTGTGCATCATTTCGTTGGATATGTTGACCTTAAAGTGGGTCACAGTCCTAGGACGATTGTTATAAATATGCGATTTCGGATATTCCTATAAATTGTCATTACTGAGAGCTGAAAACCCAAGCACCTACATTCCAATCGCTATCCATATTTTCCGAAGAGAACGAAAGACAGTTTCAGAGACTTTCAACCGTAATGTCTACATGATTCAGGAGCTTTTCATTTTGGGGTTGGAGTTTTTAGCGCTCCAGCACATTCACCTGATTTAGCCCCCTGCGATTTTTTATGGGGATATCTGATCTCGAATGTTTACAACGATCGTCTCATTTGAAGAATAACATTCATTTGGTTATCGTCAACATACCCAACAAAATGCTGAATAAAGTTGTCCGACATCTGAAAAATCGATTAAGTATATTGTCAATAATAACACCATTTGCAGATATCTAAAATTGTCTTACACTTTAAATGTTGTACTTATTTCAGAAATACAATTCGATCGATATTTGTATAAGTTTTTGTTCTATAGCAAAATACTGAATTTCAAATCGACCAGATCAGGGGTGAAATATTGAGAAACATAAATGGAATATTCCAGTGATAATTACTTTGAAACTCTAATTCGAAACCCACCCGGCTCAAAATTCGAAAATAACAGACAGTTGAGCAGAACGATATCACGCTGTTCTCCTAGGAACAAGCACGCCAACAATTGAAGAAAATCTCCACTCTTTTTTACAGGAGCCTTAATTTGCAATGCGAATATTTACAGACTTTGTGTTTTCATAAAATCTAGGAGCTGAGAGATAGAAATATATCACCTAGGTTTTTTTTGCAGAGATGTCCATACTTGAGGCTTGCGTTGGGCCAGTATAGTTCTACCATGGCAGCTACAACAGAAGCAAACCATCCATCAGACAGTAGAAAGAGCAGTTCCAACAGTACCAAAACACAAGCTAGATCCCCCACCACTGAAAATTCTAACGACTGCAATGGTAAAAAGGTTGGTTTTATATTTCATTCACCTTTCATCATGGTACATCAACCAAAAATGCATTTGGTCAGTCAATCTCAGGTTCTTGTGTTCTCTTGTGCCAAATAGGGATGTTGACTCATGATACGAATTCATATAAATTGAGGTTTTCCTCATAGAAGGGAGTTTTTGCAATCCAAAAAAACCATTTTGATGATCTTATTATTTTTGTTAAATTAAATAAAGCTGATTTGAATTATGTTATTTATTATCAACTAGCACGTAACTCCGAACGCCAATCAAAAGTAGTTGACGTCACTATCCGATATTGTCATTGCAAATTCGAATGTTCTGTGCTCAGATCAACAAAATACCTTCATATAGTGTTTTGTTGATCTGAGGGTCTGTGATTCGAACCATAGTAAATATATAGTATATCTTATCTATGATTCGAACTTACGAAGTTGAAACGTTGAAAGCTGAAAGAGAACAGAATAGTTCGATTATTCGTTACAAAAACGATAATCTACAATTTTCTTCATAATGGAGACAGGATTCATCAAGGGTAATAGTAGTAGCTCTCGGAAGAATGATTTCCTGATGGTCGCAAGTTTCTTTGCTGAAATGTTTTTGTAAGTATCAAACTTTTAACTGATATTCATTACTACAAATAAAAGAAACACCTCATACAGCATTTATAGACCGACGTATTCATTTTGAAGGCTTGTATTGAACATTTCCACAAGGCAAAATCAGTTCGCTTTGACAGAAGTCGAAGTTTGGTTTTCGGATATTGACGTAATCATCATAACGTGACAAAATTGAGCATTTCAGCGGGAATTTTGAATTCTCTTTTCATTTACGAATTTTTTATTGGCAATTACTATATTTTTAAGAAAAAAGTAATTTTTTCGTGTTTGAAATAGGTTTATCTTTAAAATAAAATGAATTCCGAAAAATAGTCAACATCCCTATTGAGAAGGAGCAGAACCAGAAGATAACTGGTCTTCTGGTGAAACTAATAACCTTCATATTTTCCAGAACGATGTAGGAAAGAACTCGAAAGATGCTAAGTCAACAAAGGCCCTCAAGGATAATGTCACTAGGGTAGTAGTCGTAGCGTTAACACCTGACAGAACTAGGGAAACATGGGATAAGAAAGTAGAATTTCTGCTCGCCGTTGTTGGATTTGCAGTAGACTTAGGGAACGTATGGAGATTTCCATACATTTGCTACCAGAATGGAGGGGGTGAGTGACAAATATTACTGGAATTAGTTTTCAATATGTTGTCTGTATGGGTTTTGCAGAGGAAAATGATTTAGGTCCACTTTTCATATGTCCGGGTGTAGTTTTTTAAGGGTGGAAATCTGGAACAAAATTTTAACGACAGGCACTGAGTTTTGCTGCCATTTGAAATACAGTGGAACTTTGCTATAACGAAAGCGCTAAAACCGCTTACGTTGTGAAGACATTTCGTTATACAGAAAATTTATTTCTATAGTCGGCAATGTCGCGGTCGACTTCGCTGATAAATTTAAGTTTATCATTCAAACTTAAGCACTTGCTTTTAGACATTTTCCTACAACTTTTCACACTAGCGTAATGGTTAGATTGAAACCAAAAAGCCAGGGGTGTCTTTAAAACTGTTTCAGAAGGATGTTCCTGCCCGCCGTAATGTTAGTTCAAGGCCGGGATTCATTACGTAGGTACGTCCGGGAAAATTTCGGAAAAAACCCACCCTTATACCTTCTTACCAATACCCATTAAAAGAGTGATGTTCTTTGAATATTTCGTCATAGAGAGAATTCACTTCGTTTTAGAGGGCGTTTTTAACACGGAATTTGGATTCAAGGTGCAATGTCTTGTAACTACAGCTTACCATACTCGTAGTTACATACTTGACAGTTAATACACGTATTTTCTGTTACTTCGCCTAAATTCGTTATACAAACGTTCATTATAGGGAAGTTCCACTGTACTTTTTGTTTGAAATTTCCACCATTTCTGAAGGTCGAGATATTGGTTGTATGGGATACTCTGTATATGATTGAATAAATTACTATCCTATCACATAGGTATAAACATTCTATTACAAAGGAATACGATAGAAGGATTTATGGAACCAGGTCTGGTCTTCCAAGTGATTATTCTCCGAAATACAGGGTGTTTCCTAAACATGCGGCAAAAATTCAGGGGGTTATTCATTGGACTATTTTGAGCATGTTTTGTACTTTGATGAATTTTGAAAAACCTCTTTGTTTCGAAGATACTGGGCGAACAACATTTTTCATATTTTTAAAATTAATAATAGTTTAAATAAAAACGCGTACCGCACTGTGTTTACTGAGTAGGTATAATTTATTTTTAAATTTGTTTAACAAGATTCCAATTACTAAAACGGCCAGTTTTTTTTACTTAAAATTGATAAGTTCAGATGGTAAAGGAATACAGATTAAACACGGTTTTCATTTAAATTCGTTTTTTTGGCTAGAGGTGGTCATTTTCAACAGTTTTTGTAGGTTAAGTTAAATTTTCATGTAATTTTTCAAAATAAAATGTTATTATCTAAAATGTTGTTTCTCCTGTATCTTCGAAACAAAGAGGTTTTTCAAAAATCATCAAAGGACAAAATATTCTTAGAATAGTCCAAGGAACAATCCCCTGAATTTTTGCCGCATGTTTAGGAAACACCCTGTATTATGTTATTATAGAAACTCTACACAGACCCTTGATATTAGGTACATAATCATTTTCAATCGATTTGAACTGTATTAATTCACAATTACATCACAAATTCCATTCGAAATTAGAGGGTATACTCATATTTTTCAACGAGATTATCTTATTATGATGAACCAATAATTGTTACTGCCCTTTGGAATACATTGTGTTAAAATCTTCCTACGAATATACATCAGGAATATAGATTTCCTAAATGTCCACTCGAATATAACAGAAAAAAATATTATCTGTAATCTTGACCGTTGAATTCCTGCAAGCATATAATCCGTCATAAACAGAAGGTGACGTAAAAATCCAATAACAGCCGGAAAAAGGTATTTTACGATTGTTACACTCCATAATGGCTCGAATAGGAAAAATCAGATCTGATTTCTAGAGACGAACCTACTGAATGTTGTCCTTTGGATTCAAAGAAAAAATCACCCGACTGATATAATTGATGAGCGTATTGAGCTCCTAGGAGAATTATCTTTTTTATTTCGGGATATCCAGTATGTTAAAATCAGGGGTTTGTTCAAGTGACATATTCAATGATTCACTCGAACTTTCGAGTAATAAATTTTTGATTAAATATTGAAAATGTGATTTCTTCACTAGTTCAAACGTCACATCATGATGACGTAAAAGCAAGCATAATTCGTGCGAATGACGATTGACAATAGAGTGGCCAATTCTGAACTGTGATTCAACATTCAACCAATGAAATTAATGCTGAAGCCTACGTCACACGCAACTACTAATTTTGATAGTTTGAATTTGATTGCTTTTTCATTCATAATTTCTTTCACGAAAACCTGAATACGAAACAAAAAACCGATAATCGCTATATTTTTTTTGGTGATCCGTTATTTGTAAAATGATTTTTCTGGAGATTATTGAAAATGCCCATTGCATCAAATGCAGGCAGAAGTGTATATACTCATTCATATCTTCATTGAGATTATTTCAAAATACAATAAAACGATTCTGGATGATTGATATTTGTTGCTGTTCTCTCATCCCGAAATATGAAAGAAAACTCTAATAATCGTCAGCTTTGAATTCAGTTAAAGTACGAAAAAGCTGTAATCCTTATGTACCTCAGTAAGAGTGCTATTAATTGTTCACCCAATAGCGAATGGAGAATCTTTTTTTCCGATTTGAGAGATGAATTCGAGTGAAAGGTGATTATTTTCATCCGTCCATCCGTAAACATTTTCACTTTCAGTCGAAAAAGCTGGGGATATGAAATTTCCAGACTAGATTTTCTTCAGTGACGCATTCTTCTCATTTCCATATTGCACACCTTAATATACAATTCGGAACTCATCGAATTTCTTGTTTTCGAAATATGTCGAAAAATTGAGTTCCAAATAATCATAATTCTGGAATTTTCGCCCTATCCTGAATGTTTCAAGTCAAGTTTGAAATATATTTCAAATTCATTTTTGATGGGTTCGGGTGCAGGCTATTGTTTTTTCCAACTTTTTGAATATGATGAATATTCTGTTCTTTTTTCAAACTGCAGCCAAAACAGATTCCGGTGTACTGGACATCTGAGGTAAAGGCCTTTTGTGAGACGCATGTGGTATATTTCATGTTATCGTTCTATTTGTACCATGCTACTGAATTCTGTGCTCTAAACAATAAACGTTTACTATTATTATCAGCTCTTTTCGTTCGAAAGTTATTATGCGCATGGAAAGCACTTCCAATGATTTCCAGAAAAAATCATTTCAGAAATGATGGACCCTCCCTACGAAGATGGACCTCCTGAATGATGCCATTGAAAATCCATTTTAGTGGAATAATTTTAACTACTCGATATAATTTGATGATTGATTGATATGATCAATAGTTTTAAAGATCTTTTAAATCACAACACACAAATTTCAGTTTTCAGTTTACCAGGGGCGGACTGGGTTGTACATTTTAATGCTCACATTTTCAACACCCTGTATGATAAGGTGCTGAAAACAAATTTGGATACCTTGAAAATTAAGCTGAAGAAAGTATTCGTGTTCAGTGTCGATAAAAAGAACCGTTTCCGAAAACAATATTGAAGAAATAAGTAATTGAAATTTATTCCACTGAAATGAATTTCCACTGGCGTCATTTAGGAGGTCGTATCTTTGTAGGGAGGGCCGGTAGGTAAAAAACTTATGGGAACTTGTCATCTTGTTTTTTATGTTCTATCTGAATCCGAGATATTTCGCACATTTTCAGGGACACCCTGTATATTTAACACTACACTTAATGCTGTCACATGAAAAAATGTCATATTTTAACATACTGGAATTGACCATTATTATCTTATCTAGAGATCAATAGGTGCAATGATGTCGACTCTAAAATGATAAACAGTTTGGGGAAACGATGGCTAGCTTTTTCTTTCGGAATAATAGCTCAAAGAGGATTTTGGTTGTTTCAATTACGTATTTATTATAGTCTTGTCAGCGTTTTCTGTCAACCATTTTTTCATGATTTTAAATGAACTACTTACTTATGAGACAATTTAGATCCATATAATAGTAATTTTGGATTATTTTCAATATACATATAATTTTCCAAACGATTTCTTTCTCGATTTGAATGAACGATAATAAAAAGCACAGGGAAGTTTCCTTTCACACTCACTCAAGCAACAGGGATCATTAACGCCTATTCATGTCTGTTTCACACAGCAAAATTTCCTGTTTATTCATGCTGTTATCGAATTATACGCCAAAGCTTGAAGATAAGGGTAACTTAATCAATTTCGCCAATTTCCAGAGCGAACTGATAACTCATTTGTGAAATTCGATTGATCATATTATGCTTCGAGCTGTATCCGTGGATTCTTTCATGGAATGTATTCAGGATAGTTGGCATTGATAACGAATTTGATTATATCAATGTGAATGTGAAAAGATTTCAGCTTACTTTTCGATACAGGATACAAATCTGAGTAGAGAGATTTGCCTGGAGCGATTATTATTGTTAGAAGGAGGGCTTGTCGATTTCTCTAGTAAATTGTATGAATTCGTAAAAAATATTATTTATTCAATGGATGCCAGTGTAAAATTCCGCCAAAAAGTATGATCAAGGAAGCTTTTTGAATGATGTTATTTTTAAAACATAAATTGCACATATTAATATCGTTATTTTTCATTATTTATATTCGATCAAATGTTTTTATCCACGACTACTATACTATCTAGCTAGTTTACGTCTGAGCTCGGCCAAAATGATTTCCATTAATCACAAGTGATTAATGAGATATTAATCACTGCTGTCAGATGCTTTATAGATTTAGCTTTGACATAATATTCTTTAAATTGGTATTTCGTCAGTATTCTGAAGTACTCCAACTAACAAATATGGGTATACCCTGTCAACTGAGGGCCAAATCTACTTTTATTATATAAATAAAAAATATTTATTTATATAAAGCAATTTTTATTACAAAATATGCAATGACCAGTTCTCCAAAAATTTCTCATGTGTAAACTTGACTTTTTCTACGCTTGTTATAGAAGGGTCTTGTCGCGTTCGCCAAATGTTGAAATCTTCAAGAAATATATTCAGTAGTCGTGGATAAAGTATGTTACTCGCGTGTAATGGGCCACTCGCCTGTGGCTCGTAGCCTAAACTTCACCTCGTGAATAATAGCTATCATTATCCGCTCGTTGCATAATATACTATTTGGCTTTTGTAACAGATTTTTGAAAATAGGTGACACCTCAGAGAAAGAAGTAAACAAAAAAAGGAAAGTTAACTTCTTCCTCTGAGTGTGACACCAAATGCCTAACCCGGTATTATTCGGATTCAAAGCGTTTTCATTCAAATCTAAATATTTAATTGATTAATCACAAATCCATCATCGTGTTTTTATTCCACCCATGCAGACGTCGATGTATTCAATGCTATGTTTTCTTATTCATCAGAATTGAATCGCTAAATGAACACATGAACATGAGAAAAATCATATTACGTATGTTATTTGGAAGGCCAAATTCGGATGACTATATGAATTGAGTTTTCTGATGAAAGATTTAATCGAACAAGCGTATGGAGATGAAAGGGATCGCACGAAATGAATATTCGGTGATATTAAACTTTTTGTTATTTCTTTACTAATGTTCGTTTGGAAAAATTGGCTATTTTTCGTCAAATATTCACCGCAATACACCAAATGCGACGACTCTTGCGAAGATTTCCACATTATTGACAGCTAAAAACATGTATTTTCTATTGGTTATAAATCATTCAATTCTTTATTCTTCATTCACAGGTGCGTTTCTTATACCCTACACCATTATGCTGATATTTGGTGGGCTGCCTCTTTTTTATATGGAATTAGCTCTAGGACAATTTCATCGTAGTGGTTGCTTAACAATATGGAAGAGAATATGTCCCGCTATCAAGGGTGAGTATTTTTTATTGTTATCGCTCAATTAGACGATAGATTTTTCTATTTCATTTCATAACTCCCTAAATTCAGTACTATGAGTTGAAAACCTATTTCCTGTTTCTATAGATTGAGTAAACAAATATGCATATAAGAGTTTTCATGCGTTTTAAGCATGTAAATATCGAAAAAGGTTATCAATGAAAGATGGCATGATGAAAATATTGGAAAAAAAGTAGGAAGATGGGGGAGTTGATGTTGTTTTGAGGGGGTAGTTCATGAAGAAAACTCGGATTCTTGGAGTCGCCTTAACGAACAATATCGGTTGAAATATAATCTGGGAGGATTCTGTATTTCTAAAAATTTTTTTAGGTTTTCACTCCCAGTCTCTGAAACAAAAATAATTAAAAAAAATTTAATTAGGATAAAATGCTCCTGCGAAAATCGTTGCACTAATTTGTCAGGAGCAAATTGGAACCGAAAAAATTGTTGCCTAACAGTAAAACTAAAAAAGGAAATAAATGAAAAAGATAATGTAACGTTTCGGTGTCTATATCAGACACCTCCTTCACACAAACTTGTCAAATCTTCAGAATTGTTTGTTTTTTCGTTTGCAGTCTAATTGACATTGAAAGTGGCCAACACTTGATGTTGATTCATTTAATTTTGAAATTTCCTGATGTCATTTTTTTCTTCAATAAATCAACCCCAATACGATATATTCCAACAGAACAATTAGCCAAATTATCTACTTCATCTAACAAAATGCATGTGGATTCCTAAATTTTCCTTTTATAATTATCAGCTTCCGTCATTAGCATCTTTGTGTTGTTCCAGTTCATCATATGATCTCAGCTATTTGAACATACATGATCAGTGATTTGTGATCTTGTAATGTCTCTATTTTTGATGTTGTTCTTATGTTTCCGTTTTCCTATCTCTAAAGGTCTTGATGTCTCTCCTGTATAAGATTTTACACATATACAGGGAATATTCTAAACACAGTTTTTTCATTTTTGTGTCTCATTCATTGGTTTCGTTCTGGTTAAAATTGATCTCAAATCATTTTGTGTTTTGAAAACAGCTCTTATGTTGAATTTGGAACCATTTCTTCTTATTTTTTCTGAGAGGCCGGGAATAAAAGGAATGACGTTCAACAGATTTGGTTGTTCTTGACGGTTTTCTGAACCTGATCATCATTAGAATTTTGATTAGATATTTTTCGTTCCAAATTTGAACAATTCTTACCATCTATACATACCTACCTGTCTTTTCTCAGGTAACTTTTCGATAGGACTCATATACAAAAGGTTCGACTTTAACTCAAACTCATCGGAGAAGAGTTCTACTCGATTAATTCAACGACTCTGAGTGATTCTGCTCCTGTGTATTCCCCCAATTCAAGGGAAGAACCCTCAATCTTAATGATCGATCTCTTAGCATTTCTGGAGTACTCCGAGTGATAAGGAGCTGCTCGAAGTCTATTAATTCAGTGGTGCCAATGTAAAAACGACGCCGAGTCCAAAATGAGGTTGATTCGGTTCAGTGAGAGGAGCATCAAACAGCAGAAACGTTTTAGTCAAGGGTGGCATCGCTGAGGGTCTCATGTTCGATTCATTAGTGCCTTATCTTCGGCAAACATTCATATGGATGGAAAGGTGTCGGGTAATGCAGCAGGCCTGGATTTGAAAAATACACATAGGGGAAGATAATTTATTGGATAGGCAAGAATGTGAGAAAACGGAATTGTTGGTTGCACGGAATACTACTGTTTTCTATTACAATACTATTTAGAAATAGATGAACTGTGGGAGGTTGGAAGCTACGACCTCGGCTTGTACCACTTTTTGGAGTAAAGAAGTTTATGAAGCATCAGAAGTAGGGCTCCTCATATTCGATTACTTAGTTCAGATCAGGCATGGGCAACTTTTTTTATGTAAGGGGCCAAATAGAAACATTTTTCGTAGAACACGGGCCAAAATAAAATTTCTAATAGTAATAAAATGAATTCAACAAAATTTAAGTGAACCTTATATTATGTTCCTCACAATGGAAGAGATGAAAAAACCTTAAGCTAATATAATTCAACAAAAAAACTCTGTGATTCATCAGTCAGGAGTTTTTAACTAACGAGACACGTCCTAAGATTGCGTTTTTTTCGCAAGAGCATCAATATTAGGTTGGCTTTAGCGTAAGCAAGTCTTCTGTGATTTTGAAAGACTGCGCGAATGAAGATGGTCACTGTGCTGTACCATTAATGTCAGTGCTTTCATCCAAAGCTATGGAAAAAGCAACAGATGTTTCTACCATTTCTCCAAAAGCGACTTTTATAATAGGTTTGTTCCAACTCAAGAATTGACCGTACAATGATCGTCAGGATTCTGCGCAATAGATAAAAATGTGTTCCAACTGAAAATGTATCGTTTGAGAACGGTTTCGTTTTTGTTCCATCCTGCTTCGGGACCGTGAGTGGAACGGTTTTGTGATCGTCATTTCGATCCCTGGTTTGGAGCAAGTACTGTTTGGACGGTTCTTGTACGGTCAAAGTTTAGACGTGCGCATAAGATCGATTACTAACAGTTTCGTGACCGTCAAATTACCGTACAAAAGTCAGCTGTTTGAACAAACCTAATAACAGCTATTGCATCTATTTGTCTTCCGACTGTTCTTCTTGATAGACTTACTTCTGCAAACGTTTTCTTTCATCTGGGGCTCGATTCTTGAACTTCGTAGAGATGACAACTCTCGTTCGACTATTCCTATACGAGATGTCATCTCACTTCTCTCACGCATAATTCGAATAATTTCAGTCACACTTCACACTAGACACAGAATAGTTGCTCCCTTTGTCTAAGGTTGCTCCATTCTGTGATTCTCTCCTATGGAAATAGTCATCTCTCTTACCAGTTAGTAGTAGAGAACTCGTTCTCGGTCGGGAGAGAATTCGAGAATACAGATTCTCTCGGTCACTGAGAGAGAAATGCAATTCTCGCATGAGAGATTTTTCAAGAATCGGGCCCCTGGATACAGAGTTTTCGCGAGTTCTATCAAGCACTCTTTCATGAATTCACCTTCTGAAAATGTCTTCGAGTATCCTGCTTTTTTCTTACTAACGATATAACTTGCTTGAACGATATCTTCAGCTTCTTCATTACTTTTTACAAAGATGCCGAATTTTTGCAAATGTTTGGTAGTATAATGTCTTCTTAAATTATATTATTTCGCAATTGCTACGGTCTCATAACATATTCAAAAAGCTAATTTGGAGGTTTGTCGTGTGTGAAAAAATTTATTGTCGGGCCAAGAAAATTCTATTCGCGGGCCGTAGGTTGCCCATGCCTGGTTTAGATGATTTCCGCTACCAAAGATTCTTTTAGAAATATTAATGAACAGTTTAAGGTTGAAGGGACGTGAATTAACATTTTGTAGAATCTTTGACCTGTTTTGACGTCTAATTCATGATGATGAAAAAATTATAGTAATATTATATGAACAATTTCTACCATTTTCTTCTGAATAGTTCAACGTTTCTATCATAAATTGCCAGCCTTCGACAGAAATGACTTTCCAAGGAGCAGCTCTCGGTACTAAAATAAAAATCCATGGGCTATCTGAAAAGATGTAAAGAATTAGAAATATGTACAATTCAAAAACAGCATTCAATGCTCAAAATACTAACAGGGCTTCTAACTAGCCTAACATGATAATAAAAATCAAAAACTAAAAATTGTATATATGAAGTACATTATGAAAAGAGTAGAGCCAATATTTATTGCTGAAACCAAACGGCCTTTGAAAGTTCCTTTCAAAGGACATCGAAAATTAACTCGAGATGTTATATAGAGACATATAATCATGAAAATGGCTTCTAGGATTGATTTTTTTCATAGAATCCTAGATTTCATTTCATATTCAGGGTTACAAAGTTTCAGAACACCCACTCAACAATCTTAATATTCACATCTTAAAATGAGAGATTGAATATTCTGTAGCCTGCCTTCAAGGAACAAAAGTCTTATTGTTTTCGTAACAGCAATCAGGTAGCAAGTACCAAGGTTCTTAAAATGATAAATATCAGCCATTTTAACAGATCGGAGTTGTTGAGCGTAACAGTGCTTTTATCTTTGACTGACGACGACAATGTATTCCGTGTAATTCTGTTCATTTTTTGACATATTTGAAATGTATGGATATGTATTGAAATATTTTTCTTTTTATAATTTTTCATGTTTGAGATCAACTGAATTATTTGTCAGAATTTCTATACAGGGTATATGTAAACAAATGCGAGGGACTTAGGGAGATGATTCCTCGATGAAAATAAGAAGGGGGAAGTTCATATAATTTTTTTTCGAAATCGACCTCGCTTTCAAGATACAGCCTTTGAAAGGAGAAGACGAGTTGACAGTTTTCAATTTTTTTTAGAAGTCCTAAAAAACACTGAGTCATAAAACGAAACATAATATGATTCATTAAGTAGATGTTACACAATTTTTTTTGATCCCATAACTTCATTATTAGGGGTTGAAAATAGCAACCCCTTATGATTTTCTTTCAAAAATTGTTTTCGTGGGATAGATTTTCAAAGAATAAAATTCTCTTATGGTTCCCCATTCAATTCTGAAGTAAACAAGTTTCTGGCAAAATTTCGATACAGTCGATACTTTTCTCGGAAAATATAAAAACTTACAAGCAGTTAGGATCACTGTTCATTCCATTTCATCGTGTGTTCCATAGAATGAATATTCGAAAATATTGTATGTCTATGACTAGAGATAAAAGCTACAGTACATATCTGCCAAATGCAAATTCCAATAAACTACAATTTTTATAACTGAGTAATTTATCTTAATACTGCAAAGTATTTATTAAAAAATCAAACTCTTCTGCAACTGAAAATTGTAGAAAGAATCATAGAAAATCTTTCTCATTCTGTCGAAACCAATTTTGAGCATAAAGAATACCTTAGAATATTCATTCTATGGAAAATACGATGAAATGGAATGAACAGTGATCATAACTGCTTGTGAATTTTCATTTTTTTCGAGAAAAGTTTCGGCTGTATCGAAATTTTGCAAAAGACTTTTTTCTCCAGAATTGAATGGAGAAGCATAAGATAATTTTATTTTTAGAAAATCTATTCCACGAAAACAATTTTCGAATTAATTTACTTCGAACTATTCGTTCCAATTTATTCGCTCACGAACGTATAAACTTTCATCGAACGAGTAATTCCGAGACTTATAGGTATTTGTTTCAAACACTTGGGCGAACGAACCTTATCCTGGTTACTCTCATTTAAAAATAATATTTTGAATACTGGTAATTTTTCGAACGAATTTCGTTAATCAAAAGTCAAAGCAATTTGAATAAAAAAAAGGAAAGTATCCCTCCGATCCTAGTAGCTATCGACTCATTAGTTTATTAAGCGTTCCCATCAAAATTTCAGAACGACTGATCCTTTCAAGAAACCAAAATTAGATAATTCTTTACAAAATTGGCAAGGGAGTTTAAGAAAGAATCAGGTTCTGAGTCTCACCACATTTATTGAATTGGGTTTTAATAATAAAGGTACAGCTTTTGTGGATTTATCTGCTGCATATGATACTGTTTGGAAAGATGGTTTGATTTTTAAACTCTATAGTTATCTGAAATGTGGAAAAAAGGACAAATTGGTAGAAAATAGTTCTTAAGTGTTATTTTTGTTGGAACTGCGAGACAGGGTTTTTTCTACTGGGGTTCTTCCCTGAGCTGTGGTATCATACGAAAAAATAGTATGTTACCCCGTTTGCACTTACCTCAGTTAGGGATTTTTGTTTTGTTTTATGTATTGTATTATTAGGTGTACAAATAAGTTTCCGCGGTTTGTCAAAAGATGGGCCCACCAGAAGGTTATGGAGAAATTGTCAGATGTAAAACGTAATATCCCAAGTTTAGTCATCTGGCAACACCATAACCTTAAAGTACTAGTGATTCCGTATCAGCATCACGTAATTTTTTTCGTGCAAAAATGTCAAGTTTTATTCCGAATAAGCATCATTTGCGGGAACTTTTGATTTGCTTCTTTAATGTGAAAAAATCTGCAGCTGAGGCTGCTTATTTTGATCGAGGAATCATCTCCCTAATTTATCAAAGAAAAAAGGGTTCTTCCTCCAAGACAATGCTGCAGCTCACAAATCAATAAAGACGGTGGCAAAATGGTAGAATTACGCCTCGAATTGCTTCCTCATCCCCCACATTCTGCAGATTCAACCCCAAGTGATTATTATCTATTATTAACTTGAAGAGATAGTTCTAGGGAAAGAAATTCGAGAGGGATGACGAGGTCAAATGAAAAACCGCGGAAACTTATTTGTACACCTAATATGTTAGATCTTGATTTCGAAAGAATATAAATAATATAATATTATAAATATAATAATAATATAATAATGAATATGAATAAATTCGTTACATTTTAATTGGATACGTCTACAATATATCGCCTCTTCGTGATGGAACAAAACCACTTCGAACGAATGAAAATGGGCAACACTAAGTTCACGGTGAAAGCATTTATTACAAGTCCACTTCGGAAAATTCAGCACGGGGCCGCAGTTCTAGTCAAGGCATAAATAACAAATAGAATAAATAGGATTCTCTTTCAGGTCTGCTTGATAAATAAAAGTGGAAGTTGTCCTTTGCTACCAACAATCCGTTGGTTGAGTGATTAAATTTGAGATGGAGAACTATTCTATTCGTACGGTATCGGCGTAATGCGGGTATTCGTATGTTACATAGACTTCGTAAACTGAGATTGGATATCAGTGTTGAAAGAAAACGAAATGTGTTTTACTATAGACCCGAATTCAACTTATGAATAATTAAACTCTAGAATTCAACTTATGCGTGATTTGTTTTTGCAATTATTCATTATTTTTCTACTGATATACAGGGTATTTCATCATAAACTTGACAAACTTATATATTCGTGTAAAGGACACCGGAAGAATAATTTTTTCCTCTTACAATATATCCTGTTTTCCAAGCATAAGCGAGATACAGGCTGTTGAACGTCATTTTGAGCAAGATTCTAATGAGTGTGGTCAGTTATGTATAACACTTAAAGTAACGTTTTTTAGTCAAATCTCAGTATTTTTGGGTCCTCTATTCCGAAAAGTTCACGAACTCCAAAAACATTTTTCAAAATGGAGGAACACCTGCAATATTCCAATTTTTTTTTTCGGTTGTCAAATTGATTGTTATTTTCTGAATGAATACAATTTTCTAAGAATTTCTGTGAAAACATTTTTTCAAGAAACGAACTACGAACTACCGTTGCCTGACAACGAATATTATTATCCTTAGAACATTCCTCTTTCCCTATTTAATACCTACTTCGGTTTCGAGTCCCAACTAAGTTTCACTGAATTTTTTTTCATAAATTCATCTAGAATGTTTGGTTATACCAATAATTTCATCATTTTGACTCTAGAACACAAACAATTTTTTTTATTATTTCAGAGGTCTGAACGAAACACTTGAATGACAGTAGTTACGAAACCGTTTGATATTTTTCTATTCTGTTTTCATATTTGTGATCGACAATTAGAGAAGTACAATTGTACAAAATTTCATCAATTTCGAGTGAATTTTTTTAAAAATTGTAGACATGGAAAAAAATCCATGTTCGATTTGAAAAAAAATGTTTTCACAGAAATTCTTCGAAAATTATGTTTATTCAGAAAATAACATTCAATTTGACAACCGAAAAAAAATAGGAAAATTGCAGGTTTCCCGACATTTTGTGAATTATTCGTTCGTCAATTTTCTGAAGAGGACCCAAAAATACTGAGATTTGATCAAAAATCGTTACATCAAGTGTTATACATAACTGACCACACTCAAAAGAATCTTGCTCAAAAATGACGTTCAACAGCCTGTATCTCGCTTATGCTTCGAAAACGAGATATATTGTATAAGCCAAAAATGCTTCTTCCGGTGTACTTTACACGAATATATATTATGTTTGTTCAGTTTATGATGAAACTTCCTGTATAGGTATTGGGGCATATTCACTCTGTTGGACTTGGACACCTCAATTGATTAAATTTATTAATTTTTAAGTTGTTTTATTATGTTTCATGGTTTTTTTGCGTTGATATTTTGTTTATTGTCTATATCGAATATCTTGAGACACCAACACTATTTCACCATGGGTCGCAAAATGGCGAATGCGTCAAAATCTATAGCTATTATTTTTAAGGTTGAATTTTCTTATGACGATGAAAAATATAACCTTTTTCCAAGAAAATAATCAGAAACAAACTTTTAACGACATATTTCAATCTATTTTTTGTTGCCATTCGAAATATTTCTTGTCTTTCTACCTGGTATGAGACTCGACAAATTGGTTTTTTGGAACATGTTGGGCCACTCTGTATACTTTCTTAACTAGAATTAGTGTACGTTAGGTCAGATGAATAGAGAAATAATAGTAACTCACGGAGAAAAAGGATAATGAGACAGTTAAAACGATCGGTCAACTGTTAATTAACTTGATTTACAAATTCCCGAATATAAAAACCATTCCAGAATAAACAACCGAATATTTTTTTCTGATGATCAGCCTGAAGAGTTGAATTTCTACGACTTTTCATACTTTCATGTGGGTAGATTTCAAATTACAACGATATTTGTCGACGTGAAACTTATTGAGATTTGGGCATATTGTTACCTCGAAACGAATAGAGAAAAAACGTCGTATTATTATGAAAACGCATAAAAAACTAATTGGTCGCAGTGCACAGAGGCTGTCACTATCACTGTGTGAAATAACTACAATCTGATCTAATTCAAAATTGCCCTTTAGTCGCTCTACAAATCATACTGATTATGATCTGATGAATATGCGCTAGAAAACTCAATGCTTACATTCACTGCTTTTCTTAAGTTTTCCTGATTATTCAATTCATACTGAGTTCAAGTCTCAATAATGAAAAAGTCTGTGCCATTGATTTAAACTGTTTTTTCGGAATTGCAAATCGCAGCTTAACCCAGTAACACAAACGTCACTTCAAGTGACGTCATTGCGTTGAGAAGTTCGGACAATACGTATTATTCCTGAAAGCACCGTCATCAGCCAACCATGAAGTGCATTGACAATTATTCTCCCAGACCAAGGACAAAATTTCTACATCAACAACGTTTTGTACCACTGGAAATAAGCACGACAGTTTAAAAAACACACCTTCTCCTGCTTTGTGTACATTTCCATTATCTGCAGTAATTGCCACTCTAATGTTTATCGGTCTCGGAGGAATACTCTCTTTCTTTCTGTCATATCCTTATTTTTCCGGTGGGATGCTTTTGAGGAAATTCAAAGGCATTTGCTACGGCTCAGGAAAGAGTCAATTCAATGCGCTAAAAGCGATATTTACTGAAGCTTTCGAGGTGATGAATGTAAACTGTAACTTTCGATTCAAAATGTATTCAGGATGGCCAATGAATACACATGAATTGAGTAGTGCCAATATTTGTCGATAAATATCTATAATTATCAAACTTATGCAGCGTAGCTAATGATATAGGTACGTCGTCCACTGAACCTTGATGGACCTTTTGCTATTCAGACAATACGCAGACTGCTGTTTCGAGCTTTTGTACCTCCATTGATATTTTCTTGAATTTTCTTTTCAGACAAGTTTGGGTTTGAAAATCGATATGAACTAAAGAAATCTTGATCAATACGAGTTGCTTCAAGGCTGTCATACTTGACAGTTTTGTGAAAATTGGGTCAAAAATTAACTAAAATGCTAAAATTTAGAAGAAGCAGAAGTTTTCTGCGAATTTTAGTATAAATTTTATATATTGCAATTCTCAATTCATCAATTCACTGATGAGAGCCAAAAAAAGCATTTAAAGTACATATATACGAGTATCTTAGAGCCGTTTTTCTATTTGATTTATTCACCAATCGTTTTTTATGATTGCATGTGTGTCTAGCATACGGGACCACTCCACATTCATCAAAATATTCCGTAATAGGTGGAGAAATATTTTTGTCGTTCCCCAAATCATATTACGCGAAAACCCGACAATACTTTTGTCTGCTGTCCTTTAATTAAAACTAACTTTAATTAACAAGGATGCTTAGCGTATAGTTTTAATCTTCAATAAAGAGATATGAAGTTTTGAGGCTTGAAACTTTCAGCAGCCGACGCATATTTTCATGTAAAATACGTTAATTATCTTCGTTTCAATTCTCTCTTATCACAGGTATGGCTTCTTGAGGTAGGGTAATTTCACAATTGATGGAAATATGTCAGATTAGAGCGAGCTTTATCGGGAGATAATAGATTGGTTTTGTCTGAATTTTGTATTGTCTGCAAGTTTTGAATTTTGAGCCGGAAGTGGTCTTGGGCGACTCGATTGGACTCACTGATAAAAAAGGTCAAAACGATTCATTCCGGAGAATTTGATATTTCAGAAGATGTTCGATATACAGTTTATCCCAAGATGTACATTCAGTCAATATCTCGACCACGCAAACAAGGTACAAAGTTGCAACAAAAAGTATTTTGAATGGCAGCCAAAACTTCATCAAAATTTATTCCTGATAGCCACCCCTCAAAAGCTATATTTTTCTCCCCTCAAACGATTTCTCAGTAAAAAGTATGGAAAAACAATTTTTCATTATTTTATGTAAATCAAACCCTCGAAGATAGTAGCTATAATTTGTGAAGCATTCGCGATTTTGCGATTTATGATGAAATATTTCTGGAGTGGCGAAATATTCTATACAATCAATACAAAAGAGATCCTGAAACATAATAAAACAACTTAGTAATGAAAATAATCAAATTGAATAAGTTGTTGAAATAAAAAAATGGATATGCCACAACCCATATATCCTTGAAATTTGAATTGTAGATAAAGGGTGTATCAAAATTCAACTCTTTTTCTCTGGAATTAATAAATTCGTGTGAGGTACCGGGTTTTTCACTATAATTTGACCCCCCCTTTAACTTTGTTACTAAAGGAGATACGAAAAAATGTTTCGTATGAAAGTTTCACGAAATCAACTGAGGTTTTTTGATATGAGTACAGAAACTGAAATATATACAGGGTGGCCAACATATTGATGGCAACTTCATTTTTCAAAAGGAACACCCTGTATATTTTTCCATGTTTAGCTAGCTCTTTTTCCCCTGATTTCGAATATGTAACATATGTTGGTCTATCCCTTTTATTCTGAGAACCACAGATTTTCAAATTTTAAGAACCACCTGCCAAGATCTGTAATCATTTTACAAGTGGCAGAGTGCGTTTACTGAAAATGCTCATTTTTGGAGTTATAATAACGTCAATGGGAAGATTTACAGGGTGAACAACATTGAATGCAACTATATTTTTTCAAATGGGAGACCGTGTCCTGTATATTCTTCTTTTTTTTGATAGGCTATTTCCTCCTGATCTCGAATATAAATGCGTATGTGGATGTGTCTCTTTAATTTTCAGAGTTTCAAAGTTTTGAAATGATGACACCAAATAAAAAATATGTGAAATACCTACGAAATTTTTTATATCCAAACAATCTACTTAAAAGTATTATTTTTGAATGAATACTTAACAATTACTAAACCAATGAAAAATGATAAACTGTTGTAGTATGGTAAGAATCACATCAACTATAGAAATTGCTCAAAATGACCCCCTTCATTCAATACACATAGTTCATATAGTTATCTCAAGTTGTTTAGACTATTTTTGATAGCATTATTATGGCTCTGATTTAAGTCAGAAATTAAAGCTTCAAAATTTGTTTCTAATCATTACAATATTATCATTATTCTTTGTGCGTTGACAGGGTTAGTTTCGAATTATGGGTTTGATATTGGTTGATTTTATATCATTAATATTATTCTCCACTTTCATTGATTGTCATTATTGCTGAAGTAAATTTTTTCCTTCAGGAACGGCTATAAAAATGTGTCCAACGGTGGTAAATCGGCACTATTTGGTGGCCATAAAATGGGTACGCCATTACCAATCCAAAGATCAAATTGGCCACGAACTCCCAAAACGCTATGCCAGATGGTTATTGAAATTATAAACTCTGTGGTGCTCAGAATAAGAAAGATAGACCAACATATGTTACATAGTTACATATTCGAAATCAGGGGAAAAAGAGCTAACCAAATATAGAAAAATATACAGGGTGTTCCATTTGAAAAAATTAGGTTGACATCAATTTTTTGGTCACCCTGTATATATTTCAGTTTCTGGACTCATATCAAAAAACCTCAGTTGATTTCGTCAAACTTTTATACGAAACATTTTTTTCTATCTACTTCAGTAACAAAGTTAAAGGGGGGGTCAAATTATAGTGAAAAACACGGTACATTTGATCAAAAATCGCAAAAGTATTGAAATTTATCCACAATTCGCATCAAATTTTAACAGAAGGTAATTCAAAATTATCATTATAAACGGTTGATTCTACTTAAAACGATAAAAAATAGTTTCAACATATTTTGTTTCACTAGAAAATAGTTTAAAGGAGTAATTTTTCTGAATTTTTTTGAAGGTGTCGGCTACGCTATCTGCTTGATGGACATCTACATGGGAATGTACTACAACACCATAATAGGATGGGCTGTCTACTACTTAATAGCCTCGTTTCAGTCAGAGTTACCATGGGTATCCTGCCACAACAGTTGGAACACCCCAAACTGCCGTCCTGTTACAAGTCATTTTCCTAATATTTCGGCCTCTAGTCCCGCCAGGGAATTCTTCGAGTGAGTTGACAATTCACTGGAAAATTACTTCGAATCATTAGAAGAATGTTTTATTATACTTATTTGTTTCTTATTCGTAAACGTCAGTTTCCAAAAACACAATATTAATCAAGGAAGTTTATTTTATCGAGTCACTAACTTGTAAAACTGACAGTTAAGTTGTAAAATTTTTACAAGTTAGTAGTATTCTTCACATAGACAGATGTCAAGTACTTGCTTCTAATTCCACTCATCCTTCTAATTTCAGAGTTCCTGGAACAAATGTATTTCTCAATGAATGTTCTCAAACTATTCAAAAACGATATTCGTACCTTGTTTTATTTGTATCTATTCGTTTTCCTTCTCAAAATTGCAAATATCCTAAAGGTTTTTTGACCTGTAAACTCACTGACAGTCACGTACTTGCTTCAAATTTCATTCATCCTTCTAATTTCATCGTTCCTAGAACAAATATGTTTAGTGATAAACGTTATAAAAGTTTTAAAAAACTATATTCATACCTTGTTTCATTTGGATCTGGCCTTTTTCGTCAGAAATGAGCAAATATTCTCGAAGGACTTCCCTCTCGTAAAGCCACTGACAATTGTCATAATTTTCCGATGTCATAAATAATCATAAATTATCCAATTTTAAGAAATGTCAAAAAATTTAACGCAATTATTGAGATTTTTTGGAATTTATCTAACCTTTTTACAAATGAGAAACAAATAAAATATAAAACAATACACGCAAGGTAACGGGTTTTACTGGCTCAAGGAGGTAACTGACTCGCCTGCGGCTCGTCAATTATATCCTCCATTCGCCAGTAAAAACCCTCTTACCTTGCTAGTAATGTTATATACCTACTATATATTATTGCTATGCTTAATAGGCATAATTCCTGGTTTCCAATTCAATGTCAATTCTTTTTTCAGGAGAGAAGTTCTCGAACAATACAAAGCAGATAGTCTGAATAGAATGGGGCCTATCAAACCAGCTTTAGCATTGTGTGTTTTTGCAGTTTTTGTTCTTGTATATTTTTCCTTATGGAAAGGAGTTCGTAGTACGGGTAAAGTAAGTATTGATGACATCTTATGTCCACATTTTCTTGATATATTTCACTAATAGATTTAAAACTCTTTGAGAAAATACTAATTAACATTCCGGTATTGATAATTGAGAAATGGATTGTTGCATTTCGAAATAAGAAAGCAAAAGTGGATCAAATAATTGATTGAAATTTAATGATGCCATTTTTTATATGTTTTGAATGCATATCCCGTCTTCTGAAACTATGAAATATTTTGAAGAAATTCTTCAGAATTAGTTCTGTCATCTGTTTTTGCACCGCAGATAACCTAGCTTACATTGCTTCATTCATTGTGTTGTGTTTGACATTTAATTTTGGATCAACAGAATAATGCAAAAAATAACATATACCTGATCTAACTGCTCTTTTGAGGACAATTGACATATAATCCGTTCACGAAAGTTTGAGCGCATAGTAGGCGTTTGTTGATTTATCTGAAGTTGGCAGTATTGGCTGTCATAACGTAAAATAAAGTCAATGTTGCCGAATGTACTCAGCCTCGTCTGATGAGCTCGCGAGTTATCAGAGAACTATATGCGGTATTGACAACATTGCTTATCAATCTGACAAGAAAATAAACAACATAACCTAAAATTTCAATATACACAGTGGAATATGCCAAACGACCCCGCACATTTTGTATGGCAATTGGCTCCCGGTGGATTTGGCTGAAAATTTGATATGATGTTCTACTAATCCTTCTGGTCAAATGTCTTCACTGTCACGAAGCTGAAAAATGCATACTTCTAGAAGTTTTTAGCGATTTTTTGTATCTATTATGGCTTACGTAATACCGTTCACACAGAAATGTTTGAAAATATTTCGAATTGACAGAATCTGCTTTCAATAATCACGAAATATTCTCAAACATTTCTGTGTGAACGGTAATACGTAAGCCATAATGGATACAAAAAATCGATAAAAACTCCTAGAAGTATGCATTTTTCAGCTTCGTGACTGTAGAGACATTTGATCAGAAGGATTAGTAGAACATCATATCAAATTTTCAGCCAAATCCACCGGGAGCCAATTCTCATACAAAATGTGCGGGGTCCTTTCCATGGCCAACCGACGGCTCAAACTTTTGTGAACGGACTATATAGGTATAGGTGACAATTGACATAGGTTCTTTACAACGATAGTTTATTTTTCAAAGAGTGTTATGACAATTTCAGTTAACATAGATTGAAATAATGTCGCAAAGTTTAGTTATTTGCCTACCTGGGGAAATCAATATATCTACATTCAAATGCTGACCCTTTTCGATAGGTATAATTTGATTCGTGATATTTTGAAGAAAAAAAGCAAGTGCGTCGCTATTTTCCAAGGGATACTTTGCTATGAACTGAAAAAATATTGATATTACCTTGAAATTCAGCCAATATTCGTAAGTTGATTAATCGAAATCGAAGGGTTCTTCATTCAACAATTATTCGTTATATTTTATTTTGCGCGTTGTTTCTTGGGACAAATTTAACATCTTCAGACTTCTGGCTATGAGGCTATCTGAAGTCACAGCTTTATGCCAATGAGCCTGCAAGCATCGAAGCATTGATAGCCGAAATTAGACGATATTTCAATGACACACTACCGTAGGTATTGAATAATGAAAATTTCGTCGAAAAATCCCGAAAAGCTATGGCGACCATTTACAAAGATATTTTGTTTGAAACATAATTCTCAAATGAATATTTTCTAGATTGCTGAATATTTCAATACAGACATTGCTATGTAGTTAGATGACAGCTCAAATACATCTTGATCGTGGTCATATTTTTTCAGGCAGTATGGATAACAGCTCTAGCTCCATATGTGGTCCTAATCATACTCCTAGTCCGCGGAGTGTCACTTCCTGGTGCTTCAAATGGTATCCGTTACTACCTAACCCCCGAATGGCACAAATTATACAACACAAAAGTTTGGATAGATGCAGCTGCACAAATATTTTTCTCCCTTGGTCCAGGGTTCGGGACTCTGCTAGCATTGTCCAGTTATAACAAATTCAACAATAATTGCTACAGAGATGCCTTACTCACCAGCACTATCAACTGTTTGACCAGTTTTTTGGCAGGGTTCGTCATTTTTTCCGTTTTAGGTTATATGGCCCATGTGCAGAATAAGAGCATAGAGCAAGTCGGATTGGAAGGTAAGATATATCGAAAAGTGGATTTGGATTGCTTGTTTTGCTTAGTGTTGAACTGAAAAATCTGTATCTTGGTCCCTAGCTGAGTGCCTACCTGCTGCGATTTTTTGAGACACACTTTTTTCTCAACTTTCATCGAACCATGTAATTTTAAAGGACTGCTAATAAACAACTGGATAGGTTAATTGCCAAATTGTCATGGCTGTTTTGTCGAAACCAAAATGAAACTGTCAATATTTTAATGTACGACTGAGTGCCAGGGCATTGTGGTGTTGAAGGAAATGAAAAAGCCTATGAGCTTCAAGGTTAATATCTGCTGTACCTACCTAGGGCCGGATTAAACTCTTTTCCTCACCTAGGCCAAAAACAATTCGCCGCCCCTCTGAGAAAAGAGAATTCGAAAAATTAGAATTTTTTAAATACGCCATTTTGGCTGAAGTTGATAAAGAGAATATTCAAATATGTAGGGCACGAATACCAGTGATAAATGTCTCAGAGTGTATACTCGTATTTCATAGTAAAAAATTACAGCTTTCATTATCAAACTAATAATGGTTTTCTTCTTGCCTTCATTCCCGCTAATTTTTGCAACACTAGTTCGAAGTCTAATTTTTTTAACAACTCAGCTTCAATGCACAGAATGGCCAGAGAATTCAAACGCTCTTGAGACATATGCTAGATCGCAAATACGATCAAATTCGCTTCGATGCTGAAAACGACCTCTCTGCTGACCAGTAGCAAAAGTGTATAAAAAATTCTAATTGTAATATCGATATAGGGAATCACTTGCACTAAGCTTTCATCACTTCTAATGGAGGTACTCATCTCGTGTAGAGTTTTTGGAGGTTTTTCTGACTGAGCTGAGTAGGATTTGAAGTGCAAACATTCATCGTGAAGTTTTTCATCTAAATCGTCAGGAAAACTAGAGATGAAATTAGTAACCGCTACTCCTAATTCTTCATAACTAATCGATTGCAATTTTAACAAAAAGGAGAATTTCGCAGTAAAACACTTGTAGTAATTTTCACGGTCATCCAATTATCTTGTTAGATAGTCAATTATAACAAGATAAACCCAAACTCTGAAGTTTTACCTCCCACTCGAAACATTATGAGCCACTCGAGTTTCATCTTTCTTCACTTCGATATTTCTCAAATCCAGAATTGATCTTCGCTCTCTCCGCAAATCGATCAAATTGATCTCTTAACCCGACGATCAACCAAGGACTCATAATACAAAACTACTTCATCTATACCAATGTCAACTGTCTGTATTGTTTCGCTCGCTTTATCAAATCTTTCTAAAATTGGACTCCATATACGTTATTGCGGTTTCAAGAGATGTTATAGGTTGATTTTCAATCCTTCTGCTTCGCTCCCAGTCTTATAGCAGTCCCGCTTATCAATTTCACTCAAAGCTGCGACAACTTCTATCCAATTTTGGTTCATGCTGTTGCATGCTTCAAGTCTCCCCGACCAGCGAGTTGTAGTTTTCGAAGATGGGTTATTTCTACATTTTCGTAGAGGAGTTGAAGATTTTTTTTTTATTTATCGAAAATTGTCCGCTCCTAAAATCGTGCAGCACTGACCTACCTGAGCCTTTCTGAGGGCTTGGAGAAGATCCATATAATTCATCGGTCCAGTAATGCATGTTGAATAACCCATAATCAATAATTGATGTACGATTTGCATGCTCCTTCTAAATGAAGATAATCTATAAGTATCTTCGATATATTGATTTAATTTTTAGGCCCTGGACTGGTCTTCATTGTGTACCCTGAAGCCATCGCCACGATGTCTGGATCTGTGTTTTGGTCGATTATATTCTTCCTTATGCTCATAACTTTAGGATTAGACAGCACCTTCGGAGGATTGGAAGCCATGATAACAGCCCTCTGCGACGAGTACCCTAAAACTTTGGGTAGACATCGAGAAATCTTCGTTGCTTTTCTGTTAATGGGAATTTATATTTGTGCCTTACCCACCACAACTTATGTGAGTATCACAATGAATTGCATTCAGGATTTATAAGAATTCTTGACAGAAAAATGGAAATCCATCTTTTTTTCTCATAAAAGAGTTAAGCTTCACTTCTTCATATGTGTAATGTAAAAAATACAACGAATTTTCTTCTGACATTGAACAAACTTTCTCATTTAAAGGGTGGTGTCTACCTGGTGAACCTACTGAATGTGTACGGTCCAGGGCTGTCCATTCTGTTCGTCGTTTTCGTGGAAGCAGCAGGGGTGTGTTGGGTCTATGGTACTGATAATTTTGCCAGAGATATAGAAAAAATGATAGGCCATCGACCTGGTCTTTTTTGGAGGTTGTGCTGGAAATATATTAGTCCAGTATTCATCTTGGTGAGTAATAAACATTAATGAAACAAGAAATATAATTACAACTTTGTAAAGACAGATGAAAGAAAAACTAATCCCGAAAAAACAATTATTGTAGAAATCCAATCCATTTCTTGCGATACCATTTTCATTATTATAGAATGAGCATAATAGTATATCATGCAACGAGCGTATAATAATAGCTATCATTCACCTACGGCTCGTGGTCCAAATCACCGAGTGAATAACAGCCATTATACGCGAGTAACATACTATACTTTATCCACGACTACTGAATATATTTCTTGAAGATTTTAACATTTGGTGACAGCGACAAGCGACTTTTATGACAAGCGTGGAAAAAGTAAAGTTGACACATTTTCTTGGAGAACTGGTCATTGTATATTTTGTAATAAAAAAGCTTTAATTAATATAATGAAAGTAGATTTGGCCCACGATTGACCAGGTATGCCCATATTTATTAGTTGGAGTACTTCAGAATACTGAAGAAATACCAATTTAAAGAATATTATATTAAGGCTAAATCTATAAAGCATCTGACAGCTGTGAATTATAATCTCATTATTCCCTTGTGATTAATGGGTATCACTAAGGCCGAGCACAGAGAAGTACAATGGACTGATTTTACAATAGTCATGGATAAGGATATTTTCCTGATTAATTTCGAGAAAGAGTAGAGGAGGAACAAAAGAAAAATTCGTCAGCTGTTGAAACAATTTCGGAAAAAATATAGTAATTTTGGGTATGTGAGGAATCCATCAAAAAGTAAAAGCAATATCAGGACGACTAAATGCAAATTTATCAACAGAAATTGACAAATAATAACACACAACTAGTGGAGGTGACCTATAGATGAAAACACATGATTCGAATGAAACAAATTTAATTCACCTTCATAATAAATGCGTAGGAAATAACTCATATACTGATATTTTTGTTCTCATGATATATTCTATGTAAGGAACACAAGAATACGGACCTAATCTCAAAATACACAATGAATTTGATATTGCACCATCACTCAATACAATCGGTAATTTATTATATTCGAAGTAATCTAGGGAAGTAAAAACTGACAGTTCACTCAAACATAATTTCCTCAAAAGAAGTAACTGTTTGTGATCAATATCAACTCTTTTCATGACCAAATGTTGTAACGAATAAATGATCTTCTCGTCGAAAAAACTATCGAAAAAGTTTTCGAGCACGCAAGAATTCAGAACTAAAGTGTCGATATTGAAATTTTTGAATATTTGTCCACATCTGAAATCCAGAGTGCAATCCGATAATTCTAAACGCACTGGACAATCTGAATTTGAGAAAATATTTTGGATTCTGAATACTTGGAAGGCTTTTTCTGAGAATGTCAGCGACCATTTTTTGCCTAGACCAACCAGTGCAATTGTAAGATCTGTATTGATCGGAAGGTTACATAAAGCACTCGCAGCTTCTTCATCGATATTCAATCCAATGTACACCTTCAATTTCAGTTCTTTGAGATTCTTGAAGTGTTCTATTCTCCTGGAAAATACCCGAGTCAAATTCGTCCCAGAAATCTTCAAAGACAATTTCCTCAGGTTTCTGAATTTTATCAACAAATTTAAATGATCACTATCCACTTCGTAAGCCCCACCAATTCTTATATCTGTCACTGAATACCGAAGATTGGCACTAGCGAGAATTTCCAAAATGTGTTCCTTCGAATCGAATAGAAATGGTGATAAAGACAATGTTTCAAGCTTCAGTTTACTGATACCTTCGGCATCCGTTTCTGATATCTTACCATCTTCCAAAATAAGAGTTTTCAAGTACGTTCGATTACTGGAATTCCAAAATATATCAAAATTGTAATAGTACCAAGTTCCAAGCTTGCATTCGAAGTAGCTCAGTTTCATTTTAGACAGAAGATGTATGAATTGCTGACAATGATTCTTTAGGTCTATTGTTAGTTCTTTCAAAGTTTCCATCATAGGTGATTCTTGTAATTGTGAGAAGTCATTGAAGTTCTTCACGGCGTCATAAGAGAATTCAAATATTTCCAAGTTTATTTCAAACAAATTCGTCAATATGTTGAAATCAATCTCGATTTCTCGTATTCTTAAAATTTTCAAAGTCTTGATGGAATTTTGCCACAAATTCGAGAAATCTTCGCTCCACATCTCACTCGTTTCGGATACGTTAAGTTCAATTAAATCCATTTGTAATATTTCTTCCATATTGGTTGAATCAATTTCGTTCAGACTGACATCTAGATATTTAAGGGACTTCCTCAAACCTTCGTCTTCTGCCCATAAAACTTTTGTATCCACATCAGCTTCTTCTAAAGGTACAAAATCAGAATTTTCAATCCATATATTCTCAATGAAGCCTCCACTTTGTTTGAGACAATTTTTTATGCTTAACTTTTTCAAACTCATCTGAGCTAAGATTTCTAGTGTACCATTAAAAAGGGGACAACCTGAAATATCCAATTCCTTCAGATGTTCTTTCAGATTTTCGAAGTTTTTCATGATAATTTTATTAACACTAGTTCCACAATATGACATATTCAAACACTTCAAAGTCAAGGAGTCCAAAATGTTACCTTCATCTTTCCAATTCAAATTGCAACCATTCAAAGTTAACTTTTTAATTTCCAACAATCTGAGTATGAAATTCAGGTGGAAAAAGTTCAAGTCAAATTTTTCTAACATCACCTTGTATGCAGGTGTTGAAATAATTATATGATCAATATTATTGAAATTGAACTTCTCATAGCAAATTCTTGAAGAGAAGTAATGTAGAGTTAAACATCTGTTTTCTATTTTTGGTTGCAAATTGAGAATTTTCATCAAACTGCTGAAAATATCGAATTTTACATGAGGAATAAGGTCCAAATCATCCATGAGGTCCAAAATCTTCTCTATTTCATTTGTGAGAACAAAATGCAGGCAAATTTTTCTGTAAAATATTGGTTTCAATTCAAGTGTGATTTGGACGAAGTCTGCTCTGAATAATATTCGGAAAAAGAGAGATGCTTCATTTTCCACTTCAATTTCAGAATCAACACAAAATTTCTGTATGAGAGCGTCCAAAAATAAATCTTCTTCGTTCATATCTTGTGATTGGAATTGTGGATCGAATCTCCTGTAAGCAGAGTGATACTCTGCAAAGTTTTCCTCTGACGGGACACCTATACTGAAATTTTCCAAAATTGTTTGATACTGCATTCTGAGAATGGACGTTGATCATTTTCCACGAAAATTTAAAGAATAAGCTCATAAGAGTGTTTAAGAATTCAAATGATTTAAACTGCGATGGTGCATTTTTCTTCACTTTCCATATTTTTATAAATACATAAAATGAGTTCTAACTACTCAAAGTTTATTGACACAATGCTTGACATTCAATTTTGATGGATATATTTAAAATAGAATAAAAATAAGTTTTTGCGCGCTTTTTTCTAGGGGAACAGCGTGCTACCATTCTGCACCATTTTGAGCCGAGAGTAGTGTCAAACGACTCGGGTGTTTTTACTGATGAAGAATTTGAGGTCAAAAATGATTACCTAGCAATAATCAATCATTTTTCATAACATTTCTACGATTGAAAACGAGAGTTAACATTGTTCTCGATTTTCAGAATTATCGAGTTAAAATATTTTTTATTCCAGGTCATCTTCATATTTTCTCTTCTAAGTCATGAAGAGATGTTAGGCAACGAATATGAATATCCAGAATGGGCTTTCTATGTCGGTTACGCTTTGACAGCGTCATCAATTCTGTGTATACCCTTGTACATTATTTATAAATTTGCTATAACACCAGGGAGCATAATTCAAGTAAGTTTAATTTTTAAATGTTCTTTTGGAATTCTTAGGCTATCGAATATTTAGGTTCTGAATTGTTATTAGAAAGTTTTTTCTGAAAATAAAACGTTGTAGCTCTCGCAAATTTTTTCACCATGTATCTTTGTTTTTCAAAAATCATCAAAGAACAAAATATTCTTGTAACAGCCTTCAAATGTTTGCCGTATGTTATTCAAATACACTGTAGTAAAGGGTTTTCCAATAAAAGGTGTTATTTTGAATAGCTGTTTATTTCGGTAGATGTCACGTTTGAAGCTGTCTTTTTTTGACATTTGACAAGTAGAAACTACGCCATTAATAAAAATTGAACGATACACGCTTCAAGAACGCATTGAAATCATTAAAATTCACAATAAAAATGGTGAAAATTTGGCAGAGACGGTTCATGAAACTCGAAAATTTTTGGGTTGGTGGAAAAATTCGAGCTTTTGGGACACGTTAGTGATGTGGAGAATAAAAACTGTGCACGTCGCTCAAGAACAGCCGAGAATAGCTGCTGTAGCGGAAAGTGTTGAAGCAACAGTTACGGTGAATGGATTGCGCTAAAGAGATATGATTAATGATTTTTTATGGCCGAAATTGGATAGTATTGATGATACGGAACCATTGATCTTTTGCGGGAAAAGTTTCCGGACCGTGTTATCTCTCGAAGACGTGATCGCTGTTGGTTTTTTACACCAAAAGTCATCACAATCACAATTTGTCACCGAGATCTTGTGATTTAACACCTTGCTACTTCTTCCTTTGGGGCCACGTGAAAGAGAAGGTCTACACCAATAGCCCAGCTTCGATTCAAGACCTCAAAGATGGAATTCGTGAGGCTATCGAGGACACAGGACAGCCACTTTGCGATTTGGTTATGGAAAATTTCATTAAAAGGATAAATGGTTCTTTAAGCGTGGTCGTGGTGGTCATTTGCCTGATGTTATTCTCCACTATTAACGGCATAGCTTCTTCTTTATAATGAAATAAACATCCGATCATTTATATTGAAAAATGGTATTTTTCTTTGAATATCAAAATAACTTTTCTTGTTGGAAAACCCTTTAGTTACCTCTCCTCTTGTGGGTGTGCAAAATAACCAAATAAGAATCGATAGAAAATTAACAAAAATTATTTTATATCCACTCGAATTTTTCAGAGATGGAAAATGATATGGAAGCCTGAGCATTCTTCAGATAATAGTGCCCTCACGTACTATGGGGCTACAGAGGTGTGACCAGAAACTTTGAAGAGAAGTTACACTGTAGAATGGTTAGTTTAATTGAAAAATAGTGAAACTGTAATGAATCATAGGTTGTCGGGAGAAAATGTTTCTCTTTGAAATAATCATAATTAGATCCTAGTAGTAGCAATCATAATCAAAACAAGGTGTTAGGTTTAGGTGAAATTGCTTAATTTTTTGGGTACATCGATGGAAAGAAAAATTCAACTGCGTCTGTAATCGGAGTAAGCTTTGCTAATTCTAGAGCAATTTAGTTGCAATACTGTCGATATAAAGAGCAACGTTTCTAATACAATAAAATTGTACGTCGAAAAATCTGATTTTTCCGCAGTGATCATAATCGTTTTTGCAATTATTTTTCAAATTAAAAAAAATCTGAATGAATATATTTCCAGTACTTATTTTTTTCAAGGTGTTCGACTTGGTTTCTAATTAAACTATTCGTATTTGTGAAAAGTAATTAAATGAAATATGATTTCGGATTTTCCATGTGGAAATGTTGTATGAATTCCAGACTGTATAATAAATTTTCGGGTGATGAAACAGCCATTATCAAACCGAAAAATTTAATTTATTGATGTTGAACATCATTTCATACATGTGAACTTTATTTTTCAAATAATTAAAGATGCGTAAGGAGTACAATAAGTATTTATAATGAATATTGTGGATAAACTATAGTCATAGTTACTAATGTTGTATATTTATGCGAAAAACACTCGATTTTCTTGTATTATATTCATTTCTGATGGAACTCAGCCCAAAAATATCGATATTATACTGAATGAATCAAAAAATATTGTAAAATCTAGTTTTTGAAAAAGCGATTCGTATCAAAATAGATAATTAGTACAATAATTTCACCTTGCATTCGGTAATGATGATAGTATTTCTCTTATATTTTAATTTAAACATTATTAAATTAGACAAAAAGTCTACAACAGAATAAGTATAACATCAGCCATTGTTATACTTATATCGCATAATATTAGGAATATTTAAATTTCATCTTAGATGAATTTTTAGATGTCTAAATTTAAATCTGATATTCAGAAATGAGTTGATTAGGTGTATAGATACTTAATAAGTGTGAAATATATGGTTCCTCTACTAAACCGATGCCAAATCAAACTTTGAAAATGTTGACGTTTGGGCTCCTCTTTTATGGGGAAACATTTTTAATTTTTTGTATTGAAATTTAACTACATTAGTATACACATATTTTTTCTACGACATATTGCTACTTAGCATATAATCGAAAAAGTTGTTTTATTCTCATAGTACAAAAATATAGGTATATTATGAATATTTATTCATTCTGTAGAATGAAAATCATCTGTAGATAAGATTCCGCAAGCATAATTGGGGTAGATAATCGTTGTAAAATTTTTCGATTTGGTACAAGTTCCGAAACATAAATTTGTATAGAAGTAAGGATAGACATATCGCATCTATTGAAGATGGCTAAGCACCATGATGGAGATAATGAAAAACGTAACTTTACCGATCTATTTCACAGAAGGGTTTCCATTTCTTTTTATTTCAAGAGAGTAAACCTAAGAACCGGATTCAGGAAAAGGCCTTTCGTTTCTAAATTTTAAGAATTTGATTAGAATTAACTACAGTCCACATGACAATAACAATTGTTCGGAGTATCACTTGGCAAGCTCTTGTGAAAAAGTATGGAAGGAATGACAGTAAAAGTAAATAGTCTTTTTGATGTATATGTATGTAACATTCCTCTCAATAAATTTGCCTTGTTTTTCGTCTACGATAAGTGAGAAATTCGACGAGTACCTATTTTGAAATGCTGACATTACTATACCATAAGCCTTCATATAGTAATAACTCGCCATTTCAACTACTCACAGCGAAGACTAAAAAATTCATGCTTCGAATAACTAATATTGGACCAATTGAACAATAATTCATTCTTTCTGTGAGTGATACTTGTACCAATTTGGAAGAAACAAGAAGTAAAAATATCAATGTATATAGATAGTATTCGTCAGTAATAGTAATCACAAACATGGATTATAATGCTTGAACGTTACCGAAAGGATAAATATCCAGACCAAAGTATAAAAAAAGGAAAAGTGTGAACAATACAAAACATCAATGTCATATGGTGACCCTTGAACTACAATTTTTTGAAAAATGAATGTTTTTGAAAACTTAGAGTGCCGTCAAATAGTTACATTCCCGTATTGTTTTTTTCTACGCCAAAGTTTAAATTCTCTGAAAGTCGATTTTGGCTTTCAATAACTCGGACAAAATATCATGATGATGTGCCAGTCATTTCGGTTCAAGGATCGCCAATGTGATCCACTCTGTAAACGTTGTAAAATTTTTAATCATTTTGGCAAGATTCGTTCTCATTTCATAATGAACTTTGTGTGTATGTGTTTCAAATTTTTTTTATACCTATTGGAATGACAATATAATTCCATATTGTTATTTTATAAAATACTATACTGAAATTATTATATTTTAGTTATTTGTTCTTCCACATACTACATGGCAAGTAAGACTTACAAGAGTGCTCAAAACTAGGAAGTTTTTAACGTTATATACAATGTGTTTGGTCATGACATATTTTTACTAAAACTTTTTTCAAGAATTTTTTTATGGCGTTTTCAAGTTAAATGTTTTCATATTGTTATACTTCAATGAAAGGTGGTAGTATCATCTTTCAAAAAACATTTTGTCCATATCTGTAGGACCTTCATATCCAAAGAAATCGATATTATTTGGAAGAGTCAACTAAAATAAAAAATAAGGGGGTAAACTTCCAAGTTTGGGTGTTTTTGTCGATAATATTAGGTACCTATATTTGATGACCTTAGTTTATCGCTAAGTCATGACCAAACACTGTATATTGAGATTTTCCCAAAATAAATTACTTTACCATCAATAATATATTGAATACTGTGGTTTTGTATTGTTAAGTTTGTACTGAATGAATGTATGCAAAACTGTTCGGTATGTAATTCAAAGAATTTTTTATTGTATAATTTTTTTCATTTGGAATTGAATTTATTTTAAATACCTCGAACCAAATGAATATGGAATGACACCATGTAGAACACATTCAAGAATCTACCTATTGCTGATTGGTCCAACAGCCATCAACCAATCAACAATAACAATGAAACAAAGGACGAAATTTCGATTGAAGAGTGCACAATAGAAATTTCGCTGAATTCACTATTGAATGTTCATCTGCAAATCTAGAAATACACTTATATTATTTGTGATTCATTCTAAGTATGTCATAATGAAGAATTCCTGAAAAATTAGATACCAAAACTCCCTAATTATTCAGAGGAGTTTTTCATGAATGAAAATATTTTTCAGTTCTGAAAGTTGAATCCCAATAAATTGATTATTCCATATTCATTTTGTCTCAGAGCACTTACATAGTTGTTTCATTCAAACGAAGTTATTATATTTGTAGTTTCATTGTCCTTTTTTCTCGAAGAAATAAATTTATTTTTCATATCGAGACATTTTTATTCACCCCTCTGACAAAATATGAAGAATAGTGATTAACAGAATGATTAATGATTATTTTTGAGTATTATCCACATTTGATTTGAGATAAACCTGAAAAAGTAACAATACAACTTTTTCAAGAATCAAACAACACATTCTTCTTGAGTCCTCCGCATCCAAGGCCTCAAATTTATAGGTTCCAATGTAGAGCATTCAACGAAACCGTTCTGCTTTTCAGGCAGGATGAAAGAATTTTTTGTAACCCTAGTTATATTGTCTCCATCATAGCATAAAACATGACTAAGTGTGTATTTTTTTATTTCCACCATTTGATCAGGTGTGAAAACTCCAGGATTTTCATAGTAGAACCTATCACCATCTCGTAACCTCTTGAACTGTTCCAGAAGAAGGCACTGGAAAAGCGGCCCAACTCTTCCACCTTTTACTGTGTCCTCCAAGATACCACCAACGAAAACATCAATATTTCCTGGATGCCCATACAGCTCTTGAAGCTTCGTTAGTATGTCCTGATTACTTATTTCGGCAGCAAGTTCCTCAAAAGTGTCCACACTAGACATGTTACAGAATTTTCTGTATTCATTGTAACCAGGTAAACCATGATCTCTCGATCTTTGAATGTTCATTGCTGCTAAATCCAAAGCAACTGCATGGGCTGACCTGAAAAGTTGCTCTGTCAGTTCAGAATTTAAATTTTCAGTTGGTTTCTTCAATTTGGCAGGAACGATGATGAGGCCCCTGAGTAGTGGGTCAATGCCACCTTCGTTAACTACCCTACTAGGAGCAAAGAAAGCATATCTGAGCGGAAGATGTCCTTCTCTTATAGGCTTGAAGTTTTCGTTGAACCTATGCAGGACAGGGTTTATCATGGTATGACCGAATCTCAAAGCTGCCGTTGCAAAAACATTAGAAATCGTGGCTGCAATACCTGGGTTGTATCCTTGGTACTCCCCTAATTTTTCCATGCCACTATCTCCAACTACAAAACGCAACCATTGCTTATATGTTATGTGTTGCATTACAGCCCCAACGATTTTTCTTGCCTCATGGAAGATGGTCTCCCCACTCCATTGTGGATTCAAGTTCTTCAATTCTCTAGCTATTCTGTTATGTTCTCTCATCCACAAAGTGTGCATTGCTATCAAACCTGACTGTTCATTCACTCGAATATCCCCAGCAGCGAAGCAATTAACGTCACTTTCTGACAAATTCCGTCTACAATCCATACCCTCATTCGATGCGAAGGGTAGCAAAGGTTTCCATCCTGTAAATTCAGGACCTTCTCTCAGTCTTCCACCGTCACTGTTGAGATCTCTCAGAGCTCGAGATAACTCTTCTGAATAACCGTAAACTTGTGATGCATCAATATAAGATGTCAATTGGTTTATTTGCTCACGAGGCTGGATATCATCGAAGAATACCGAAGTGGTACCAGATCCACAAACAGCTGCGGTACGGATGAAATCGATGCATCTTCTGTTGCGCACCCTTGGATCATTGGGTGGAACATCCATAGGAAAACAGGGAGCTGCGTATTCACAAGATTTCTTACAATCTACACCATCCCAACTTTGAGAGCTGACAGCAGGAAGAGAATGGTCCAAGTCGTGGTCTAAGAATTGCCCCCATTGCATAACCATATGGGTAATTTCTTCGTCAGGTGTAATTTGATGGGTTGAAATGATCGATATTGATACAAGTCTAGCTAAAGGTTTTGGAAATCCGAAATATGTTTTAGTTTTGTTCCAACCAACTGGTTTTTCGAAGCCATCTTCGTAGATAGGCTGTAAAACCCTTCTGAAAGGTGTTAAAGATGAACCCCAGTAAGGGTTCTCAAGATTGTTACATGCCCCATCAATACTTCTATACTTCTTGTGGAAGCAGGTGTCAGAACAGTTCAAGACTTTTCGGTGTGTTGTACAACCAGAAAGTTGAGCGATAAGATCGAAATGTTCTTTTGAAAGTATATCTTTATATTGATATTCCTTTGTTGTGTTTGTAATCATACCTGCATCAATATACTTTTTTACATTAGCCAGAGTTCTTTCGTAAATTTCTGCTGCTTTTGCTAATTCTCTAGTAGGAGCATCAGGATATCTGAAAAGCCTGAACAATTGTTCCGAACTGTGGGGGCCCTTACTTTCGAAAAGACTCTTTACAGTGTTGTTTATTGCTCTTTCAACTTCCTCTGTAGCTTCTGAAAAAGCAATTTTAACATATTGATCTCCAATACCACCAATTTTTATAGCAGTTGGATCGTTTTTCACAGTGAGATATCCTGAAGCAGTAGCTCTTCCATTATCGTTTATAGCAATACATTCATAGCGACCTTGATCTTCAAAACCTACGTTGTTGATATAAAGACTGCCTGTTAGAGATGTTTTAGCTCTACCAGTTCGCTGCATAGTTGCGCCATCCTTCTGCCATTGAATGCCTGGTGCAGGTTCTCCTTCAGCTTGACAAGGCATCTCTATAACACTACCAATGAATGCTTCTATGTTGTATGGTTTGTATTTGAATCTTGGTGGTTGAAACTTAGCAGATGAAATTTTGATTTCGGCAGCTACTTCTCTTGATCCCAACGAGTTTTTGGCTTCACAAATGTACAAACCAGAGTCTTCTTCTTGAGCATTTTCGATCTTGACGAAGGTTCCGTCAACAGGAATGAACATTCTGTCGGTAGAACCGATTTCAATGTCGTCTTTATACCAGATTATCTCTGGTTCTGGAGAACCAACCGCTACGCAGTCTAGAGTTATATTGGCACCAATGTTTGCTTCAATACTTTCGGGGTATGCAGAAAACACTGGTGGAGCTGAAAAAAAATTTAAATCGTTTTCACTAAAAGAACTGATAATCTGGTTGCAAAAACTTATGTCTATAATACTTAGCCAACATGTTTAATGAATAATACTGCTTACATTGTAGCAATATATTCGCTTCAGCACTGTCTCTACCATAAACATTCCTAGCAGAGCATGTATATGTTCCATGGTCTTTTCCCTCAACAGGTCGAATGGTCAGAGTTCCTTCAGTATCTATGAAATATTTTTCCGATGGCAAAAGCTGCACTCCGTTGAAAGACCACGTGATATCTGGACGAGGATTTCCTACAGCTCTGCAGTAAAGTTGGGCATAGGAAGCTCCTGGTGTAGATGAAATAGAGGTTGGTTTCATTACAATCTGTGGAGGACCTGCAACATGAAATTAAGCTCAGTGTAGTAGATTGTGAGTCATCCTTTATAGTGCCGAATATTGGAGACAAATTATGTATCGAAACCTATCAGCTTATCCTCCTTTCTCTTGAAAGCGATGGAGAAGATAATTGATCAAGATACTAGAGCGGGACTACTTTCTAAGTTCCCTCTACACAAAGATCAGTATGCTTATCAAGCAGGGAAATCAACGATTTCAGCTCTCCATAGCCTCACCAGGAAACTGGAGAAGGCCTTAGAGTTCAAAGAGGTTGCCCTTTGCGCTTTCATTGACATAGAAGGCGCGTTCTCGAATACGCCAAGGCAGTCCATCCACCGTGCGCTGGTCAAGAGAGGAGTGGAGCCGGCAACGGTTGCTTGGATTATGGCTTCGCTGAACAGCCGGATAATCAATATGCAGCTAGGTGCATCTTCAGTTACTGCGACGCCCGGAGACGGGTGCCCACAAGGGGGCTGCCTATCGCCACTCTTGTGGTCACTGGTCGTTGACGATCTTCTTGAAACACTTTCAAGTGCGGGTTTTGAGATCTGCGGTTACGCAGATGACCTTGTGATAATGGTTCGGGGCAAGCATGACGACACAATTAGTGATCGAATGCAAACTGCTCTAACCTTAACTCACGAGTGGTGTCTCCGAGAAGGTCTCAATATAAATCCCAAAAAGACGATATTACTGCCATTCACCAGGAGGAAAAAACTCTCCTTAAAAACAATTACGATGAACGGGACCACCCTAACTCCAACGAACCACACCAAATATCTTGGTGTGATCTTCGACCAAAGACTCTCCTGGAGTCTACACCTCGAGGCCGTGATCAGTAAGGGCCAGAGAGCTCTCTTCATGTGCCAGAGGATGGTTGGAAGTACGTGGGGGTTAAAACCTGAACTAACGAATTGGATTTACAAATCCATTGTTCGACCAATCGTGAGCTACGCGGCTCTAGTTTGGTGGCCAAGAGCAAAACTAGTTTCGGGAAAATTAGCCCTAGGAAAACTACAAAGAACAGCGTGTCTGTGCATAACAGGCGCATCTCGCTCCTGCCCAACTGCTGCCATGCAAGTCATCCTGGACCTGCCTCCTCTAGAGATTTTTCTGGAAAGCGAGGCGGCCAGATGGGCTCTTCGGGTGGCAAGGGAGCGGGAGCTGAAAACTGGTGACTACACAGGGCACCTTCGCATTTTAAATGAGTGTAAGGAGCTTCTGGATGCGGTCACAGATAACCTCCCTTCGAGACACGAGTTTCGAAAAAACTTTACCACGACATTTCCAAGTCGTGATCAGTGGGCTAATAAAGAAGTAGTTTTCCCCAGAGGGTCTACGGTATTTTATACTGATGGCTCGAAAACTGAAGATGGAAGAGTCGGAGCCGGCGTCTACGGTCCCTCAATCCAATTAGCCATACCAATGGGTCTCTGTCCTTCGGTTTTTCAGGCAGAGACACTTGCTATAAGAGAGTGCGTTGCGCTCTGTGCGAAACGCAATTACCAAAGAAAGAAAATATATATAGCATCTGACAGCAGAGCAGCCCTGCTAGCGCTTGACTCTCCACAAGTGAAGTCAAAGTTGGTCTGGGAATGCAAAACGTCACTTAACCTACTCGGAGAAAAGAACCAGGTCAATCTCATTTGGGTGCCTGGTCACTCCGAGATTCACGGCAATGAAGCGGCAGACCAACTGGCCAGGGAAGGGGGGGCAACCCCCTTCACTGGACCAGAACCTTTTTGCGGCTTCCCAGCCAGCCATCAGGAAATGGCTATTAAGGGCTGGGAACAAAAGAGGAAGCTTATGTACTGGCATAAGACCGATGGTCAAAGACAAGCTAGGGCACTTCTCTCTTACTCGACGAGCTGGACCAAGAAAGTTCTCTCACTCAGCAAATTGGAACTGAGGAAACTGACGGGCGCTCTCACTGGGCACTGTCCCGTGAGGTATCACTTAAAGAACATGGGAAAAGCGCCCGATAATACATGTCGCTTCTGTCAGGAAGCCACCGAGACAGCCAGACACCTGCTATGCGAGTGTGAAGCTGTTCACCAGAAACGGCTACGGCATCTTGGTTCCTGGTTCCTAAAGCCTGAACAAGTAATGGATGTGGCCCCCAGAAAGGTGGTGAAGTTCATTGAGACTTTGCTGCCTGACTGGTAAACAGCGCGGGGATGCACAATAGATCTTAAGGTCAAGGTGCTCGCAAGATCGGTTTTGATCTGTCGCCCCTCCTCTAATCTAATCTAATCTAATCTAATGTATCGAAACTTCAGAAATGAGTTTATAAATTCATTGCAATACCCTCAAATCAATTCAGAGAAAAAACTCAGTAACTTACCATAGTTTTCTTTAGCGATGTTCAAAACCAAATGAGCTTGTCTGGATTTCGTTTCACCCAGAATATTTTTCACTCTACATGAGTACGAACCCTCATTATTCCTTTCTACATTTTTAATCATCAAAGAATTATTATTCAAAATTGAATATTTATCTCCAGAAGTGTCGATGATTTCATCATTTTTATACCAAATAATCGACGGTTTGGGATCACCACTGGATAAACATTTGAATATAATTGTTTCTCCTAACTTAGACTGAATATCAAGAGGTTCTTCTTTGATACTTGGAGCCTCTGTAAAAAAAGCATTGTGAGGAAAGGATGATTTTAATTAAATTAGAATATGGAGTAGGATATATCACAAACTTCCCATTTCTGAAATCACACTGCATATTATAGTTAGGTATGAACATTCGAATAAACAAATATAATTTAAATCGTGAAACTAATATTTTTCTGTTAATGAACGTCAATTAAGTTTTCGATATATGGTTTTGGTTTTCTCGGGAACAATTAAGAGAAAACCAGAAAGAAGAAATACCAACTTTTCCGTTTTCGCAGAAATGAATTTCTTACACAATGTGATTTTACCACAATGAAGATCATTAGCAGTCAATCCTTTGAGTGGTTTTCCGAACATTTCAACAGGAAACAAGCAATCAGCTGATACTTGAAGAGAATTCGAATTCATCATATCAATGATCCATGCCAGTTGACAGTCACAATTAAGTGGATTCTGATCAAGCCGAAGAAGTCTCAATTCTGGTGAATTGGTGAAAGCTCCAGCAGAAAGATGCTCTATTCTATTGTATTGAAGGTAGCTGGAAATCAACAAATTAGATAATCTATGGACTATGATTATTATTATGGTTTCGAAAAATTTTGTGAATGAGTGCCCAAACTCTAGGAGTTGATTCTACATGAAAACATAATGACACAGTCCTATACAGTGGAAGGGCAAGTCATGCTGGTTGTCAGAAAAATATAAAGAAAGATCTGAGTTGCATGATTTTAAAATAATAGGCATTTAGAAAAACACAGAAAATTCCACACATCGTGACAGTCTTTTCATTCCTGTTGCCACATATATCAACTTCTTCCAACTTTTTTTTGCTATGTAACCCTGAATAATGCTTCTCGAAATTGTAATCAAAATTTTGATACCGGCTGCTCTAGGTTTCATAAAAATAGGGCTAACTTCTCAGAAAAAAAACAAAATAAACAATTGCCTAGGTTCAACTGACTGTATTGAAAAAAAATGTACTACTCAAGTTTGGCATGGTTTGTCAAAAGTTGGCGCATTTAGTGAGTATTCCAAAATAGTACAACTCTTGGTAAATTGTAGCTACCATAGTTCAAATTCGCTTTCGATTGCCTGTGAATACACTTTTCTTCAACTGTTTCGTAGTAAAAAAGTCCAATAGATTCAAGTCCGGTCCCTGAGATTGAACCAGAACGTCCGATCCATCTTCCGGAAAAAAAAGGTTTCCAGAAAAAAAAAATTCCAGAGAAATTTCTTCAGAAAAATTTTTTCTGGAAAAATTATTTTCTCTAGAAACATTTTTTTTGGAAACATTTTTCCCGGAAGATGAATCGGACGTTCTGGTCCAATCTCGTGGCCGACCAGTTCACTGGACTTGAATCTATTGGACTTTTTTACTAGGAAGCAGTTGAAGAAAAAGTGTATTCACAGGCAATCGAAAGCGAATTTGAACTAAGGTAGCTACAATTCACCAAGAATAATACCATTTTGGAATCCTCACTAAATGCGCCAACTTTTAACAAAACATGCCAAACTTGTGTAGTACATTTTTTTTCAATACACTAGACAATTGTTTATTTCGAATTTTTTTCCTGAAAAGTTAGCCTTATTTTTATGAAACCTAGAGTAGTTGGTATCAAAATTTTGATTACAGTTCAGACAAGCATTATTCAGGGTTACACAGCAAAAGAAAAAGTTGGAAAAAGTTGATATTTGTGGCAACAGGAGTGAAAAGACTGATACAGAGAATAGAATTTTTCTGTGTTTTTTTGAATGCCTATTATTTTAAAATAGATTTTAGATTTTTTTATCTTACTGACAACCAGCATTACTTGCCCTTTCACCCGGTTCTGACGTCGAGTTTTGGGACACCCTGTATCTTTCATCCGGAAATGCTTCGTTTCACTTGAAAACTAACTACAAATGGTAGGTCACTGAAATATTCAGAACTAACAATTATTTTTTGATTATTCGTTCAATTTAAGTATAGCAAAAAAAACGTGAATTTGTCTTTACTCCTTCAATACATTATGTAATAGCGGCGCTATAGGTTAGCTCCGGAAAACGGAGCGGACCAAAGTTAGGTAGGTATACCTAATGCGGCGTTCCCACAAGGCGTTTTTCACGACAGTGAACCACGCTTTCGTGAAATACACTTCTGTGTGAACGCATTCCTCACGAAAGCAAGTTTAAAAACTATGCGTTCACACAGAAGTGTATTTCACGAAAGCGTGGTTCGCTGTCGTGAATAACGCCTCGTGGGAACGCCGTTTATAGCATAATGTCATTATTTTTCATGCAGAATCACGACCTGCAGTTTGTCGCACGTATTTAGTGACTGATAAAAAATGCATTTCATTTTCCTACAAATCACAAACATAGCAAGATCTTTTGGTTGAAATAAACTCGATGATCGCGATTCAGAATCTGACTTCATGACATTGTACCGTTTGTACCTCCCAATAAAATGTTTACAAATAACTTCAGAATAACATTATAAAACTTTCAAATCTGAATGAATTGTTGATGAATATTAAAAAATTGTCCTATCAATATTTTAACTTAGATACCCATTGTGCATGTTTCTTGAATGCTTTCCAAAGCTATTTCAAGTTTATTAGCGAATCAAATCGTGAAATGTTTGCTTTGAAGGCTTGTGTATAAAGTTGAGTTGAGAGTGACTCGGCTATACTTACATCCTATTCAATAGTGGAAAATTCGAGAATGTACCATCGAGGATATTCTGTAGATTGTTGCTTTGCAGGAATCTGCAAATATATTACTTACGTGTTTATCATCTAACAACATTTTTTATTTGAGATATACCTACAGATGTTCTAGTTTGGGTAAATTCTGAAAAACTCCAGATTCAATGAACTTGATGTCATTTTTGGATAGATAGAGATATCTTAGCTGGAATAGTTCATCGAATGTTCCATTCTTCAACCCAACTAAAAAGTTGTTGTCAAGAAGGAGGGCTGATATATCATGGCATCCTTTGAAATCATCTTTATTCAAATTTCGGATTTTGTTGAATCTCAAGTCACTGCAAAAATCGGTAGTGTATATTAAAATTTGAAGAAAATCCTGACAAGAAACCAGAAATTTTTGAGCGAAAGTTCATAACTCGAGAATCATTCGTCCAATTTGGTCTACCAAAGTCCTACCTAAACGTTTGACTACTTATTCGGTAAAAAAAACTCGAAGTTTACAGACATTATAAGGCGCAAATATGAATATCTCAATGAATTATGGTTATAGGTATGTACCTACTCACAAATAGAGAGGAATAATTGGTGATTCCACAAATGTTAGAAACCAGTGGCGCAGCCAGGATTTTATTTTGGAGGGGGCTGAACTGAAAAATGTTTGACGATACAGTGGATAACGAAAGTTGCAAAAAAATAAAGAAGAAAGAAATAACGAAGAAATTAATCTTTGGGGGGGGGCTGCAGCCCCAAAGCCCCCCCCCTGGCTGCGCCAGTGTTAGAAACATTAGAAATGTGTAGTATATAGTATATTCATTCTCTATTTCCTACAAGGGATGATACGATTCCTCATCATAACATATTTTATTTTCACACATTCAGCGGATATACTATAAAAACTTCGACAGGATGTACCAATTTTGATATCTTATCTTAGCTCAGTCTCATCTTCATTTCATTACCCGTGGTCTGACATTCCGTAAAGTGATCTGTATCACTGTACCAAAATAAAGCAGTTTTAATATTTTATAAGAAATAAGGAACTTTCAATATTTAGATCAATGTTAAAATTCAAAGATAATATTTCTTATATTATCTTCTATCCTTCCTATTTACATGAAAAATTGGGGCAATAGGACTCTTACCTCAAAATTTCATATGAGACTTGGCTTGTTACCAAATAGGGTAAAACCCGGATAGATGCCTCAGTTGGATAGATGCCCCATTTTCAAAAATAGTATCAAAAAATTAATTTTATAAGAAGCTGCTACAGTCACCCTGGACCTTAGTTTTGTAAGGGTTATTGTAAAGTGAAGCCGTTTTTCGCTAGTGTGTGCGATCATCTCAGCAGCGAACTTCACAAACATGCCAAACTTTTAGAGGTAGGTATTTGCCGCTGTATAACTTTTGAAGTGGTAATAAATTCATTAATTTTTTTTATTACGTCAATACAGTGTTTCATTGAGTGTACATCTGAGTAGAAATAGTTTTTGTTTACCTCTTAATTTATTGAAAAAATTCATGGGCATCTATCCCTATCGAAAAGGATAGTTGCCCTGGTTTTTTGAGGTATAGCTGCCCCTTGGGACATCTAAACTAAAACCATATCTTCTCAGCAGATTTTCGATTCATTGTGTTATAACAATAACAATAACAATACCTTTATTCCCTGAATCCTGAATAACAATCCAAAGAAGTGGGAAACCGTCAATTACAGAGAGAAAAAAATATTTATTGTTATTTTGATTTTAAACCTAATTCCTGATCATTTTTGTTGAGACTTGAGGCATTTATCCCTCCCAGTATTTTCATGGTGGGGCAACTTTCCCTACTTGTAGGCAACTATCCCCAAAAAAAGGGTTCTAGAAAAATCAAATTATTGTGAAATTTGCTATTGCTATGTCAGAGAAAAGTCTCAGTATTCCAACTCAAATAATGAGGCTTCCTACACTCATAGAAATTACACATATAAAATCAATATTTTCAAAAATATGAGGCAAATTTGAAAAGTGGGGCATCTATCCGGGTTTTCCCCTATGTAAATGCAGAATCTCAGCACAATCGGAATTATATTCTGGAAATTATTCAGAAAATGAAATATGTAAAAAATATAAATAAAAAATTCTGTAGTTCTCATGATGCGATCCTCTTGAAATTCTGCATGAAAATTCAGTATCATAGTTTTCATCCACAAAAAAAAATTTAACTCGAATCGGATATCCTGTTATTCAAATATAAAAATTCTTTTTTTCAATATTCCACTTGAATTTTTTATGGTTCTGTTAACACTTTGGCCAACGAAATTTTGGATAAACATACAGTATACCGATTTCCATTCATAAAATAAATTTTATTTGGATCGGATATCTTTTTATGAAAATATGAAGTTTCTTATTTTCAATATTCTAATTGAATTTTCTATGGTTCTGTTCACACTATGAGCACAAAATTTTGGATGAGGCTTATTATGGGCATTGTTTAAGGAGAACCTCAAACAATATTACGTGCATCTTGCATTTGGCCGCAACATTTAGAACGATTGGTTTCATTTTGTCTGAGATATTTAGTAACAAAAATTTTGAATTGTCATATTTTATGGAACACTCTGTAAAATTTGGCTGGTCTTCGAACTTAACCGAGGCATTTGGGACCCGAACTTTAAATTTCAAGTCTCTATGACAATCCCTTCGAAAGTTATTGCGCTAACGGTCGGCCCCACGGACAGAATTGAGTTTGACCACGGATTCTTCATCAGGGAGTCGAACCCTATCGTTTGAGACCATTTTCAGCTCAAAATTCGAAAATTACATACATTTGGGCAAAACGATAAGCACTCGATTAAGTTGAACGAGCCCTCAAAAATGCCTTCAGTGCAAGAATCTACACTGACCTATGCTTCAAAGCATCTAATAATTAAAATTCTTTTGTGTTGTTCATTTAATTTGTATTCAATTAGCCATCATTCTGCATTTCGAGAACATTCGTACAAAAAATATTATACTTATACGCTCCTTTTAAGTACTGCTTTCTTCATTATAACCTACTCCAAATCAGTGATATTTTGGTGGCAGTTTTGGAAACTTAGAATTCAAAATTTCTGTTTTTTTTTCTGTAAAAATATAAAAATAATAATAATTCACTCACAGTAGGGTAGTTTGAGTAGAAATCCTGGGTACATTTTCTAGATTTAATCTCATACATCTAACAGATTGTTTATAACAAATGCAGCTACCAGGACATAATATTCCAGCATAATTCCTTCGTTGGGCCAAACAAATACCCACTAAGACGAGAACTAAAAACGCTAATTTTTTCATAATTAACTTTAAAACATTTGCGCGCAAGTTCGGAGCTCTTTACTTAGGGAGATTCAATAACCGAAGTTGAATTCTGACTGACTTGTGGCAATGAGACAGTTTCCTCTTCAGATGATGCTATTTTTAATCAGTTCTCTGGAATTGAGCAGCTGTATAGAGAGATACATACATGCGCCCTTACAGACAAGGAAATATTTTTCTATGCTCAAGTGTTGCTATCGCAAATTCAGTAAAGGAAGTACAAAGGTCAAATCTAAATAGTATCGGCAATTTCAGACGTCTGAAATTTATACAGCTGTTTTATCAGTATTTTCAATGATGAGTCGTTTAAATCAAGACTCTAAAAACTTCAGTAGACATTCAAAGAATTCAAATCAAAAATAATTCCATCCGATCTTTTTTCCAGTTTTGAAAATATTCGAAAAATAAAATTTCAGGTTTTCATAACTCGACAACCACACGATTTGATCCATAAACTTAGCCGATATAACAAATGTAGTCAAAAAATTTCAAATTCTGCAATTTTTATATAATTATTGAGAATTCAAATTATCATAGCAGAGTATTCACGGATAGACGGCAGGACAGAATTGTTTTTGACCTCGGATTATTCATCAGTTAGTCACTGCCAGCTCAAAATTCGAAAATCTTCTTAATACTATTCATCAATTCGATTGAACTTATGAATTCGAAATTCCTGGCCTCAATCAAATATGGAATACGAAACCTTTAATTTAACAGAATTGGAATTGGCCATTTTTTACGTTTGGACCAAAATAATCGATTTAGACAATTGAATTTTTTGTTTTCTTTTAATGAGGAAGTCGAAAACACTGATATGTTTTTCAATTGGATTCATCAAAATTCAAGAAAAAATTATAATCTTGATGACTTCTGTCCTCTATAGTCTATAGGACTACCAGAAGTCAATACCTAAAGAGCTGAGTTTACTTTGAAGAAGATGAAGAAATTAATTTGAGATTTTTGTCAGAATTCAGAAATCTGCAGAGATCCTAATCGTAGGGTTCAGTTGAAAGTTCAGCAAATGTATTTTTTAAACTTTCTACCCACAGAATTTCAAGTTATCGCCAGTAAAATTTTCAATCAATTTCATAGACCTACAGTGCTTTCTATGTTTTCATATTATTTAAAAAAATATCTGCTGCTCAATTTCTTTCATATATTTTTTGTTGTCGTAAATCAAATAAGAATTTCTTTTATAACAATTTAATTCCATTGATCGAGAAGAATTAGGAGTGAAAATAAATACATCCAAAAGAGAATGGAAAACTAATTGATATTTACAACATGAAAACTTGTATCTTGTACTTCTAACGTCCCAAACTTAAATCACATTTCCAAAAATATACAATTGACATTCGTTGATCATCACTCAAACTGATTGGGTTTATCATTTCTCACTAATATTCACACATATTTACAGGAGAACAATATGACATTCTTAGGCTTGTCTTAAATATATCGGCCTATCCCATATGGTTTGCATATGTTTTTCCCTTACTGCTATAAAAGCTTCTTCTGGTGTCCTAAAAATGACTTTTGCTTCTGCACTGGGAGTGTTATTTGGATTGAACCTTCGACTAACATTGTTAGTCACATTATATCCATCGAAAAAATCTAAAATGTCATTAGTTCCTGCTTTATACGGTATATTGTCCATAAACACTGTACATCCAGGCGGGGCTTCTTGTGGCATGTTATTCCGCATTCCGATTGGTGGACCAAACCTTGTACCCCTTCCCCTACCAAAGCCTCCACGGCCTCGTCCATTATTATTACCTTCGAAATTATTTCTATTATTTGGAAAAGGTCGCGAGTGGTTATTTTCATTGAACGGTTGAGCTTGTATTTGATCATTATGAATATCTGGTATCCTTTCATTCTGCTGAATGATATTGGGGTTGATTCTTTCGTTCTGCTGAATGATTATGGGGTTAGGAACGTTTTTTGGTTGGTCTTCGGTGGGTGGATCAACTAATGGTTCTGGATCATCCTCTATAACAATTTCTGGAATAGATGTGATACCTACTACTTTTTCCATATCTTTCCTTTTAACAGGTGAGACATGTATCAACTGAGTGCCCAAATAAGACGAATTCTTCCCGCATGCCTTCTCTGATTCTTCTAAGGTTTCAAATTCACAATAAGCCTCTCCAGAGAAACTACCAAACTTATTAGTGATCATGTGAATTCTGTTCGGTATAACACCGATATCAGAGAAGAAATCAGCGATGTCACTGTCTGTAGTTTTGAGTGGCAAGCCTGTTACACTGAGACAATCTGTATCAATCTTTCTTCTGACAACTGGAGGTGTAATTTTAACGTCATGCTCCTGGTTAACTTTCTCGAAATCCTCATCTTTACACGCTTTAACAGTGACTTGTTTTCCTTCTATAACGTGCAACTGCGTTTCGGACAGCGCCTTTTTGGCATCATCCGCGTTGCTGAATCTAACGTATGCTAAGTAGCTCTCTCTACTTCTTGGTGGTATTATGATACTTGTCAAAGGATAATTAGAGAACATTTTCATGATGTCCTGTTCTTTGACGTAAGTAGGAAGATCTTCAACTGTTACACAGGTGAATACTTTCAACTCTGGGGTTTTATCTGATCTGTTGAAGAATTTCGATTTATTGGGCAACATCTTTGATTGTCGGAAATCCTCTTCATCGTCATATTTTGGTAAAAACCTATCAACTGAATTCTCGAACTCCTTATCATCAATATGTGTAATGGATATGTTCACCCCGTTCATATTCTCATTATTTCTAGCTAAGGCATCCACTTTACTCTCGGGATTGCCGAATTGCACGTATACTATTCCGGTTCTCGAACCTGTTTTGTCGTTTATAAATTTGATACCTTTATTGCTGATGAAACATCCATGGAAGAATCGTCTCAAATCCCCGTAGGCGCCAAAGAAGGGTTTGATTTTGACGCAACAGTTTGGCGCCGGAGCTCTATTATCGAAATGATTTCTAGGATCTGAATCAGATGATTTCATACTGTTTTTCGAGAAGTTATTCCGCCTATTGTTCCTGTCGAAGTTCATATGCTCAGGTTTGTTATTTTGAAAATTTCTTGAATCATTTGGGAAATTATCATCCGCAGGTCTCATCTGGAAGTTATTCTGATTCTTCATGAATGGAAGGTTTGTTTGGGGCCAACTTTCCCGTCCACGATTAAGTGGTAAGTTTGCCTGGAAATTGTTCACAGCAAGCGCTGGTATTATATTCATGGTTCTCCTCAATTCCTCAATATTAGTCGTTAAATTATTAGGAATCAAACTAGGTGTAACTAACTGTTGAACATTGGGAATAGGATTTTGAGCCCACGGTTCAATTTTCTTTTGTTCTTTGTTGACTACATTGACGGCTTTCTCATTGGATCTCCTTCTGCTACTGTCTCTGGATCTACGATCTCTTGAACGGGATCGATCTCTGGACCTGCTGCGATCTCTCCTTCTCCTTCTATCTCTTGATCTAGACCTACTGCGATCCCTATAACGACGATCGCGCCTATCTCTATCTCTCGATCGATCTCTGCGATCTCTAGAACGAGATCTTTTCCTCTCACGCTCTTTCTTTTCGCTTTTATCGTTTCTACTGTCTTTAATTACTTCTGTTTTGACTTCCGGAACAGCAGCTGGTATCACGGGAGGTATAGCTGCGGGCATTGGCGTAGGTGAAGGTGCCGCGGCCTGCATAAAAGGAGAGAAAACCTGACGTCTAGCTGCTTCAATAACGCGTTGCATTTCTGTTCGCGAGCTGAGCGTGAGGGTAATTTGAACAGATTTGATCTTCCCATTGTTTCTTTGGAATGCCTGGCGAGCGTCTTCGTCCGTGCTGTAAACAAAAAGAGGATGCAGGAATAACCAACACAAATCTCGAATTTGAGAATAGTGAACTACAATGTGTTCACTTAAATTTGAAGAAGTCTGAGCTTAAATTGGTGCTTGCGCTCTTGATCAGTTGACAGATTATAGGATTTGAGGCTCCTAATTTTTTAGATGAGAATTCAAACCTTTGAAATTTTAACGATGGATCATTCGTTTTTCGATATCAATATGCCCTTAGGAATATCCCTATATTTGGTTTCAATAGTAGTAAAATAGATCAATTGAGCATTGAACCTTAAAGGAGGTTATATGTACCATTTATCTGCAGATAATTCAAATGTAGATAATAAAGAAGCGACACTTCGCATGAATGAAATGAGGAAAAGCCGAATTTAGAAGCTGCATTTTACAGAAGGGTATTGATGACTTTGGGGTGAATAGGGGTGCCAATCAGATCACGGAATTTTATCATGGTCATAACTTCATTTATGGGGGGGGGTAAAGCTTAATTTTATGTTGATTTCTTGATTATTAGAAATGAATAGTAATATACCCAGAGAAATCATTTCGACAGCTACAAATTCAGAGAAAGAGAGAAAGACAGAGGAAGAAGTTGGATTCTCCTCGTAGCAGAATCAAATTCTTCAAGGTCACAAGATGTCGTATCTGTATAATGTGTGGTAATATAAACGATTTGGGACTGATTACCTGTTTGGCGATCGCTACTAAATATTTGCTTTTTTACATTGTTTGAAACCATATCTGCGATAAGTTGGGAAGTAAATATGATGTGAGAGAGAAATGTTTTCGTCAACTGCCTCATGAAAAATTCGGATAAAGTACGTACAATGATTCGAAGTGCTGTTTATAGGGGCAATATTAGTGTTTGCGTTCTTTCGTAAAGTTTATAATTCCTATCAGCTGATAAAAAGTCTGTTATTCTGCAGATTAAGGAAAAAATAGGAATAGTTTTGCTTCTTCATTTTGATCATTCATATAATACAAGAATGGTTTACTATATCATCCAAATAAGAAGTTCAAAAGTCTTCGACCTCTCCACAGAAAAAGAACTCAAAATTAGTATTCAAGTTGTTTTTGTAGAGTCCACTCGATAATAATGAAAATGTCTCTTTTTCATAAGGAAGTATAGTCCGTTCACGAAAGTTTGAGCCGTCGGTTGGCCATGACAATTTGGCATATTCCACTGTGTATATTAAAATTTTAGGTAATGTTGTTTATTTTCTTTTCAAATTGATACACAATATTGTCAATATTGCATAGAGTTCTCTCTTCTCTCGCAAGCTCGTCGGACGAGGCCGGGTACATTCGACAACGTTGACTTTATTTTACGTTATGACAGCAAATACTGCCAACTTCAGACAAATAAACAAACGCCTACTATGCGTTCAAACTTTCGTGAACGGACTATATGATTGGGGACGAGTCGAGCCTCCACTCAACTTTTCCAAAACTTCAATTGAAATTTTATCTATCAACATGAGCACACAAAAAGCTTTTTCGACCAAATGTTTTCTTGCTCCATGCTGTATTGCACTGCAAGTCGAAGAAAAAATTGTATATACCTGAAAGCTATGAAAGCATCTCCTAACTCTCCACCAACGATGTGAACACCTCCCTCTGGAATACCTAGACCGCTGAAATATTGACGGATGTCAGCGGCATTAGCCGCCCACGGCAAATTCTGTAGTCTTATTATGACGCTCATCTTAACCTGCAAAAAAGTAAATTGTACCTGCTACTCCGCCTTAACAATTAGATTACACCAGTCTTATCACTTTTTGAGAAGTAACTTTCAGTTCTGAGGGGTTGATATATGCTTTGTTCTTTTAACATTTATTCAATACAATGTTATGCTTCATAGTTTTAGTGTTTTCCTCACGAGGTTGCAAACCTAGAGTGAGGCCTGGATAAAACCAAAAAAGAACCCTTGTCGGAATCATGACAGGCCACTGCAGGCTGAAGGCGCATTATCGCCAAATCGGCCTGTTCGAAGAGTGTACACCTTGTTTCGAAAAAGCTATGTACGTCATCTCAGAGTGCCCAGCAGTGGATCACATCAGATTCTCATTCCCAAATCAGCTCCGTCCAGAAGCTAAAATCTGAGAGTGTACCGCAACAGTCCGCGCGAACTCGGTGGTAAAGGGTTTTCCAATCAGAGGTATTATTTTGATACTCAAAGAAAGATGCCGTTTTTCAATATAAATGATCGGATGTTTTTTTCATTATAAAGAAGAAGCTATGTCGTTAATAGTGGAAAATAACATCAGGCAAATGACCACCACGACCTCGCTTACAGGACCATATCCTTCTAATGAAATTTTCCATAACCAAATCGCAAAGTAGCTGCCCTATGTCCTCGATAGCCTCACGAATTTCATCTTTGAGGTCTTGAATCGACGCTGGGCTATTGGCTTAGACCTTTTCTTTCACGTGGCTTCAAAGGAAGAAGTCGCAAGGTGATAAATCACAAAATCTCGGTGGCCAATTGTGATCACCTCTTCGAGAGATAACGAGTAAAGTAAAGGTTCTACCAATGATAACAAGAGTAATAGTCTTATCGTATGTATGATGATTCAATTTTCTCACCGTTGCAATGATAAATTCTGAATTTTTGGGCGCTTGTTCCTTGGCGAATAGGGTATTAAAGTTTGGCCCGAATGTCTGCAACTTTCGAATTATATCCGGGAGTGGTCTAAGGGCTCTGCTGGCCTCGGTGATGGTGAATCGTAGGTCGAAAACAATATGGTCTGTCCGTAAACACTATAATTTTAAGAGTCTCTAAAGAACTATAATTTGTAACAGAATCAGCTAGAATCTTGAAATAGATGTATATGTGTTGGAAAATATCTCAGCAGAATTAGTTACTGGTTTTATAAAGTTGAATGGTTGTCAATTTATGAAAATACTTATGCAGAATTCTTACATTACAAATTAAAAATACCGGGTGATTTATGAAAATAACCATGAATGTTTACTGTTCATTATTTTGGAACCATCTATCCGATTTTGATCAAATTTGGTGAATATATTCATTTTTACAACACTCTCGAACTTTTTTCTTTTTTTGATTTCGATTTTTTAGGGCAGTACTAGAAATATTCTTTTTCTATTCATTCGTTTTAAAATCTAAAATCCATTTTGAATTTCCAGTTCCTTCCGAAAATAATCATGCTTATGACTGTTCTTCTAAAACAGTAGCTCGCCTTCATAATGTATTTCCGCCATTCGATACATTTTATATTAGATACATATCAAAATTATAAACAGTGGCGTAGTAACCCGTGTTTTGCCCTGTATATACAAGTTTGTAATGGGAAACATACGAAATTCAATGCATCAGAAAGAGAATTTTGCCGTATAGTTGAACAGTTGGACTACGATTCGGGATAGGAATAAATGGTCCTACGCAGATTATGCAGTTGTCTCTGTCTTATCGTTGGGAGTGGCCTTAATGAACCATTACGTTAGGCAACTCTGGAAACGAATATTACGCGCAGTCTGACGCATCGACCGTGTTACTCGATTTGAGACAACCATATTATTTATTCATTGGACCATCCATCGCGTCAGAAACATACCACGTAAATCTTTCGAGTATACCACTGTTCAACTTGACGCAAAATACTCCCTCTAATGCATCGAGTATCGTATGTTTCAGATGTGAATTTCCAAACCTGTACCTATGTTTTGGTTTTGTAAGTAGAAAAGGAGCAATTATTTTTCCCATCTTCTCAAATGACTGAGCATAGATAGGCGAGACATTATTCCATTCAGGTGCAAGAAATCTCGGAAGTTGAGAAGGGCTTCACCAAATTACTAGGCAAATGAGTAACGTTTGACGTACGGGAACAATCCGGTGTGCAGAGTGCCACAAATTTACCTTTTAATTTGTGGTTGCTGCCCCGGGGTTTCGAGCACAGACTGAAAAGTATCTATTGTTGGGAAGAAATCAAGAAGCATTATTCGTTCTAGATTGATATTAATCAATTTCAAGCGGATAACCGTTCATCATTTCGGTTAAACAATTGTATTCAATTTGAATGGAATTGGTTAACCGAAACAATAACCGGTTAGCCGCTTGAAATTGATTATTAGTATCTGCAACTTCACCAACCATATTCGACGTCACGAAAAAATTTCCATGTAAATTTGTTGAAGCCACCTTCGAAATCGGTTATAACCTCACGAGATATTATTTGTTTTTATCTTTTGGTGATTGTGAATATTATCTACTCTTTTGTTACATATACTTATTGTCATAAAGAAGGGGACAAATTATTGAATTGAATATGATTTTTCTCTTATTCTTTATAATACATATTGAGTTTCACCACTTCGATCATTTCGATTGGGAAGTGATTTAAGAATAATTTAAGATTGCAACATTTGTTTATGCCAGAATATGAAAGAATGCAAAGTGTCGTTCGTAACAATGGGATAAACGACTCAAACAAGAGAACAGATGACGAAAGCAAGTATATTTACGAACTGGATACATATAGATTTCAACCCAAAATAGATGAGATGAAACTGCATTATTCCAATGAAACCAAGACTTAAATTAATCGACTAAGTAAGCTGGCCATATTGGACCAATTGTCTACGAGTTATTCATAGTAGGTAATTTTTATTCATAAGGCTACAGGAGAAAACCCTGTCTTGAAGATCCCGTGAGCTTGTATTATTGAGAAAATGTTAATTCAAATTTGAATATTCTGAGAGCTATCCGTTTCGTTCATCTTTGAATTCAATCGTCCTATTTGAATTTCAAAACTACCCTGAAAAATTCGTTTTTTCCGGAAGTTATCGTGTTAACGAACAAGAGCGAAAATAGTTGTATGATACTCTAAATTGCATTGGATATTCGCTGTTTTTGACCTAATGTAATGTTTTCGCAAATAATCCGATCAGATGGTTGTAAACACGATAACAACAAAAATAAACGATTTCAAAACATGGAATTTTGAGGGCAGGTTCAGGATTTGAATAAGAGAGTCAAAATCATAAATGAATGAAATATAATGAAACCAAAAGCTCTCAGGATATAAAAATTTTAATTATATTCTTCTTTAAACACAAAAGCTCCGATTTTCTGAAATTTTTCCTTACTTGAATCCATACATACTAAAGTTCGTTTGGCACCGCAGTCAGTTATTCAATTGACGTTTAAATAACGAAGCATTTGAATCGATTCGAATTCATTAGGCTGATTAAATTCATTTTAGTCATTTTCGCTCATTTTTCACTTCAACCTAGCGAAGTTGAGAAACTGTAGGATATCTTCGAAGTCGATTGAATAAGACACGAAGCGACTATATTCCAAATACTATAGTCCCTAAATATCTGGGGTTTTTCCTCAACATTCCTTGAATTTGCTGTTGGCGAACATTCCCTCCTGCTCCCCTTCATGAATTGGCATTTCTTCGTGTTCTCCCCTATGACGATATACCTTTTTTATAGTTATGATCGTTGTTCCACTCTGTTATTATACTAATCTGTTTCGTCTCACAACTTATTAGTATACTTACATATCGATAAATTCCTAAAGTCATTAGAGATATGTGGAACAAACTTATGGATGACTTATAGTTAACATCTATTCGATTTGATGGGTACATGCTGCAGAAATCCATTCGTTTCATTTCTCTTGCAGTAGACAAATTCTGCCTTCGGTATTTCACCTAGGGTGTGTCAACTCATTTTTTATTAATTTTTGCGGGACCGGTCACTTATACAACGAGGTCGATGAAGTTTCATTGGGAAAACTGTCCATAGTGGTAACATCAGTGTAAAAATTTTCAGCCAAAAATGGAACATATACTTTTTCTTTGTACTGCAACAATACGAGGTGAATATTTAAGATGAATCCGATCTTTCGTCAAAAAAAGCTTATTCTAAAAACGGCAGGGAACACGTAAAACTTCTAGGTTGGAAAAATTTGTTGAGTTGTGAAGAAAAAACCGACACCAAAATTCGTGAAAAAGATTAATTACCGTTAATCGTTCATCTTGTAAACACTATTAATTTACTACTTTCTGAAAACTTTAATAAATCAGATAGAAAATTTTGCAAAATAGAAGTGAAATATCAGTCTGGAAGTAAGTAAGTAACTCAATGAGCAATCGGAAAATATTTCATTCTAGATAATTCTGCAAGAATTATGTTTTCACCACATAATGTTATATTTCAGTATTCAAGATCTATATAGTTTTCGACTAGGTAATTCTAGAAGTATGTCTTCTGCTGAAGAAGTTGATGCACTGGTACTTCATAGTCAACTAAAACTTTGCAGATGCTCCTAGATTCCAGTTGAGAAGAAGGCAGTACGTGGAGACTTAAACTTGTATTTAAGGCATTCTGATTACCGTATGACTAATTTTATAGTTGATGTGAAGATTCGGAATTGACATTCTTCAACTATTTCCAAGGTCATTTCTTATATCTATATTTTCAAGGTAAATAATCGTTGGAATATTGGAAAGTTACTTTCATGGATACGATTTTTCACTAATAGTATTTATTCAAACACTGAGAAAAGTTTTTCTGAAATGCAAGGTTTGTTCGTTTAACATGTTTGTGACATTCACCAAATGTCCGACGCGCATGTATTTGACAATTATATTTCAGTTTGGACGAAACGAACTTACTGTTAGTATAACCATTGTCTCTTAAACAATGGTACAACAAAACCATGCCTAAGCGAAACGAATTATTTCAGTACCGTGAAAGAATTCCTAGTGTGAATATGAGACGTGGGTACTAACAGATGTCAATAATCAGTACTTTTTCAATGATTCGTAGTCACATTCCTTTATTTAAAAATTCAAATGATTACATAAAGGCCGTGAATGCAGACATACTACAAGCAGAAATTTCTGACAAATCAGAGTGTAAGTTCTCAACAGCTTAATCGTATTCATCATACTTTCTTGATTCCTATCATAATCAAATCAATCTATTGGACAGATTGCTGTGCGAACGCGTTTAAACATAATGCCCTTGCGACTGGTTTCTGATCGCTCTGTGAAAAACCTTAGAGAGATTTTGAGCAGATTTATGGTTTAATTCTGGTAGTAACAAAAAAAGATCCCCAGAAGCATCCAAAACTGATATATGGTGAGCTGTGTACCCGAATGTGTTCGTTGAAGTATTAAACATATAGATATGTGTGATTCATAAATATGTAAATAACTTATTTGCAAATTGGAAACATTTTAATGAAGAATAACTACAGTGCGAAAATCAAACTTCATTTCCAATTTTACATTGTCAGTGATTAAATATATTCATAAATAACTCAATACAACATTTCGTTATATAGGTTTGAAGTTTAATATGTAGTTAGGTATGAATCCTTTAACTTACCTCAGTCATATAATCAAGTCAATGCTCAATTTGGAAGCTTCTCTCAAGACCATTTTATTGAAATACTCCTTTTTACTTATGAAACAACCTCCAGACCTCATCACTTTCATTACAATCGTGAAAAATAGGATATGGAAGATGTTTTGAGTCTCATTGAATCCTACACGCTGTAGTTAGCTAAAATTGCATCATTCCCAGTTTGCCGAACTGAACCATTTCCAGCACACTTGAGTGGTTATTGAAATGTTATTTGAGCTATGTCCATTATTTTCTTCACAACTTCCAGCTTCCAAAAAACGTACTTTTGAAATAATTGTCAAAAGTTACTTTTCTGGAAGTTCAGATTCCTACGAAGGCTGGCGGAAACATTGGAAAATAGTGGAGAAAATGATGGAAATATACCAAATAACATTTCAATAAACGTTCCAGCATCAAAAGTTCCACATCACCAACTTTAGTGGTTGTTAAAAATACATTAAACAGCAGCGTACGCGATTCAAAAGATTAATGAAGTTGAAGTATAATAATCCAAATATTCGCTTTGAAAATGGATGATTTTGGAGATATGTATGTATATAGGTACTATGTAATAAAAAAACAACATAGTTTAACTCTCTTATAAATAATTCACTTATACTTTGGTGTATCCTCACAATATTCTACCCGAGGGCCTATGGGGAACGGACAGTAAGTTCTACGGTCTTCCATTCATCATATGAGGTGTTATGTAGGAAATACAATGTTTTCAGGTTTTCCTTCAGAGTCCTTTTCTCCTGATTTTGTTGGAATATATTCATAAACCAATTGGTAATGGTCATTGTCGCCTCAGAGAGCACCTGTTGAGGATGGGATTATCGGTTACTGACGAGTGTAGGTTCTGTGGGGAGGAAGAAACCCCCTTCACCTAGCAATGGAATGCTTTGGCATTGCGTGCCTAAGGAGAGAATGCCTTGCGCGAGAAACTTGTAAGACTGAGGAACTAGCTTCGTTGAAGCTTTCACAGATATTGGATTTTATATCTCTGAAACTGGAAGGCGAGCTGTGAGGGCATGATCTGAACAGCTCCATAAGGGGGCACAATAGACCTTGAGGTCGCAGTGAACTGTAACCCCTTTTTAAACTGAACTAATTGTTAACACATCTGACGGCAAAGTATACAAGTTTGAGTTGGAAGACCACCATTTATTTGCAGAATTTAATTGATTAAGACTCAAAGCTCTGTTAATTAACAACGTGAAAGCGGCCACTTGTGAGCTTGTGTTTCGAGTATTGTATTTCAGGTCTTTATCATGTTTTGAAACATTTCCGCAAAACTTTATAATAAGATGAAGGACCTGTTTCAATAATTATCGTGAAAATGAAATGATTACTACTACCATAGACAAACTGAAAAGTCTATGACTACTACTACTGTTGTAGTGGCAGTTATACCGTCGCAGTTGTATCGAATCAAATAATAATAAATTAATGATTAAAAAGTTGCAGATTATCAAATGAATAAGACTAAAAATGAGACAATAAAGACCAGATTAACTAAGAAAACATACAACATCTAACCAAATTTAAAATAACGTCCTAGATCCATTTTTTGCGCTATTAGTTCTCTGTTAGACGATCTATACCTTGTTTTATAATGGTAAAAAGATGTATAACCGTGTCATTTTGATTGGCGATTGCTCCGGAGCAACTAGGGAGCTCGAAATATATGTTCCTTTTGTTTTGAGCACGAAGCTCCTTACTTTTTCTTCCAGCTTCTAGTTTTATTTGTAATTGTTTATTCGCCATCTATCAAGAACCAGGCTTCAAATCGTACAGACACCATCAGGAACACGACTTGTAGCGGCATTCATTTGAAATCCATGTCGAGTATAGACTTGAAGGATATATTATTATCGTGATGTCTAATATCAATTTTCATTTTACGGTGGACACAAAATGAGAATATGCAAGTATTGGACACATGAAAACGAAAATAGGTTCGTTCAGTTATGCTTACTATTTTCGACTACCTTTGCGAATTGAGCATATATTTTTAATTGTTATATTGAGTGTTACGTCCTAGAACCAGAAGTATCTAATAATCATTGTTGTTAACAAGAAAAGTTTTGCAGATCAAATTTGTCTGAATTCGGATAAGATGCTTGGATTTCTTCTTTCCAATATTGATTGTGAAATTGTTTGGAGTATGGGAATCATTCTCCAGATTTACTTCAATATATGAATTTTTAGTACGCCAGTTGTTTTTTTAAGACTCGCTACAAGAATTATTTTAATCCAGTTTACCACCATCATAGATAGATGTCAAGAAAACTTACGTGGAACGAAAAAATTTCTTGGATGGAAACTATGATTTGAATATTTCCATGGAAAATCGGCCATTTTTTGTTGAAGCGAGGACCTTTCTCCTAAGAAGGAAAACCTGTAAATGCAAAAACGATACGACGCATTGCTGTTGCATTCTCAGTATTGTTTCGATTTTTGAATACAAATTTCTTCAAATAATTTTTTGAAATATTTCTTCCAAAACACTCTCCAATCTTCATAAGTAATAAACACCTTGTGATAGAGTCTAGTCATTGATCACTAACACAAAGAGTGTGTGATTTGGGAAATTGCTATGGGGGAGGGGCTAAGATCCCTTTCTTGTAGCCGTCTCAGTTGATGATGTTCATAAAAACTTCGGAACTGGATGGCGATATGTAGGAAACTATCCCAAGCATTTGAAAGTCGCAGTGCGCGATACAACCTGGATCTAATCTTAGAACATCAACTAAAGCTGGAAAGGAATGCCTCGAGCCGCTTTGTTTTTTACTAAGAAGTTGTTCGCAGCGTCTCACCAGTATGTTCCCCGAAGTTTTTTATAAGTGGCAGGAACACCTGCTTCACTTGCTTATACCTTGGTTGTTAATATACTATTGCACCTACCTGAATCAATAGTATTCTGTAAGTGCTCAATTTTAATTTTTTCTCAAACAACTTTCCTTTCTTTGGAATGAATGTAGTGTTTGAATAGTGTTTATTAGTTTTTTAAGAGAAAATTTAACTATTCTCATTAAAGATATTCATTACGGGAAATTACGGAGTCGATAAATCATAACAAAGATTTTTAGGAAGTTAACTCAAGAAATACTGAATATAATTCAATTTCAAGAAAGTTTCAGAGATTTTTTCCCATCATATGAAGAAAAAAATATTTTGCCTTTGAGCAACTCAGTTTGGATCGATAGGCTATTTATAGATTTGTAATGGAAATTATATGTTAACAAGCAATCAAATTATGCCAAACTTTATCGGTGCTGAGACCTGAAAACGAGATTGCTTGTATTGGCGAGAAAAGAAATTCCGCACTTCTTATTAATGTTCAAGGAGATAATAATTGTTAGGGCATCGGCTTGAGTCGAAAGATTTACGTGCTACGTTACTGACGGAATGAAAGACCAATTGCAAATAATGTGGTATTGTTTTTCTCGTTTGGAGTAACCTTACTCAATCAATATGATATAGGCAACCTAATGTATACGAATTGAGTATTACGGGTAGCCTGACACATTGAATAATTATATTCGGGTACCCTAGGTTGCCTACCGCACTGCTTGAATTAGGCCAATCTCAACGATAAGAGGAAGACAACACTACATTATTTCAATTAATCAATTATTCAGACAAATACGTAACACGTAGATCTCTCTGATATAGTGTTCAACTGGACGGCAAAATTTTTCCTCTCATATATTGAATATCGTGTTTCCGATTTAAATAACTATAGCTGTATGCGGCACACGTTATTAGACGAAAAATTTGTAAAACTCCGACGAACACCTAGTAATAGATAATATCTTTGTGCAATGGGTACGACTTTCACTAATGGGTCGATAACATTGAGATACTTTACAAGCGGCTACTGAACGAATTAAGTAGCTGATTGTAATAGCGAATTTACAATCAGCTACTTGATTCGGTCAGTAGCAGCTTGTAAAGTAGCTCAATGTTTGTAAATTTGCTAAGTGTAATCGTGTTCACAAGCCAACAATCTGATTGTAAAAAAGCTGCGACTAAAGTTGAAAGCTGGGCTACTTTACACGCAAAATCGTTAGCGTTTTTGTTTGTTGGCATGTAAACATGCCGTGTGTAATAGCAGTTGCTACTAAACAATCCGTGAGTTCTCTTCTACTCGGTGGTTCCTGGTTCTTAAATTTGAAAACGTATATATGACATTTTATCTTAGATCTTTGACAACGATACAAACATAAACATCACATGGATCGCTAGATTGTTGGCTACTCAGCGAGTAGACAGTTTAGTGTGTAATCTTCACAATCTCACCAGCTGATTCACCCGCTTCTAAATTCGCTCAATAGCAGCTTGTAAAGTATCTCAATGTAATCGACCCATAAGCAAGCGCAGCAAAATATTTTCGAAGCATGTATTGTGGAATGTCCCTGTCACATAACTTCTCCATTATTTTATGTTGAAGTTAACAATATGTAATATAAATGAGATCAGAATAATAAATCTTCTGGTTTTTCAGATTCAATGTAGGATATCTGACCCAAAAAGGAATCGACCATTCAAAGTGATAACAAGGAAGATTCAGCCCATTTCTTGAACCTGTAAATGAAACCGAACAGCGAAAGCAGGAGACTGTAAAGATGCACTTAATCACTCTTCAGTATTCGTTGTCCTTTTCCAGAAACACGTTCAAAATTCACACCACAGCTTCCTTGTACCTCTTTGGGAAGCTGTAAATTACAATACCCCTCAAAAGCATTACCCAGTGTAAGCTAACACTGTATGAGACTATGATGAGAATTATTCATATGTTGTTTAGGATAATAATTGTGAATAAGCTCCAACATTTTGCACAAATAATAGAATGAATGATATAAATTTGATGAAGAAATGTGGTAAATGTGATACTTCTTGATGAAGAGCAACTCAAGTTATTTAAAAATTAAGAGCAAATGAAGTTAGATTGCATACAAGTAGAAGTATACGGATTGTTTTCTATGTGAATTTATTATCATTATAATGTTAGAAGTACTCTACTTCAATCGATATTGAATACATTATTCAACACTACATTTCCCACTTTCATTGCCATGCAAAAAATGAATTGTTGCTACTAATTATCTATCTCTATTATCATTTTCATATCTCTGGCTCCACCAATAACGTATCTCGTTAAATCGACTAAATCAATTCTACAATATAAAAAAAATTAAACCAAGGAATTTATGTAACTCTGTAAACTTATCAAGTTTTAATGGTCTAAACAAAACAAACATTAAACTAGAATATTAGAAACTCAAGTGTCAGCATTTTCTCATTACCCGAGGTCAAGACAGTGAAACCCTTGTTATAGAACAAAATGAAAATTTATGTAATTGCTTTTAAAGCATGCCACCCTGTATGTAGCAGTGTCATGGGATTAATAACAGAAATTGTGAAAAAAAAATAATTCATAATATCAAATTAGAAATGTATATTCAAATGACCAAATTGGTTTCAAGCCAATAAAGAATTCAATGACGAAGGTTGAGAAATAGCATTCTTATTTTTAATCGTTGAACTGAGCAATCTGGATATCCGATATGATTCGAACAACGTTCAGTTGAAGTTTCAAGTATTTGATAACAAATTTCATTATGTTTTCCCATCCAACAGGGTTGTTGATTCCTAATATTCAGATGATCATGCCAACAAAGACTAATGAATAATAAATTTTTATATATGAAGGTTTAACACTAAGCATTACTCAACATGTACGTTCTGAATAACTTAAGCCCAGTTGTCGCATGAAACAGAACTCGGTATTTGCAACAGAAACTGTTTCAGTTTCTGTTCTATGCGACAACCGGACTTTACTCCAAGCATACATATACTCATTAATCAATTGATGAGATACTAGATAAATAAAGAGTTAATTACATTATGCAGATGAAACTTCTCAGTGAGGGTCCAACGCACAGGGTTATAGAATTATAGATCGAAGAAGATCTAAAATCACTTTCCAGATATGCTGTTGAACCTTCCTAAAATGAATCAAAACTACACCAAAAATTGCATCCTTTGAATATGTATGTACACTTCATTTGAGTCACGAACCAACAGATTTTGATATCTAAAACCTGCCAAGATGATCAATCGATTAGGTATTCACATTGAATACCACCAGTTAATGCAGTAGTCCATTTTCAAACTCACGCCCATAATGACAACTCATATTAACATAAGATAATTCTTGTTTAGTTCAGATAAATAAGATGCTGCAGAGATATTATCATTACTCCTAAGCTTCGTTGAAGCCCTTCTGAAGCTGTTATGTAGAATAATAACTTTCAAGGTAATTAATTCGATTGGGTAACATTTAACAAAGCATTCCACACTAGATATATATATCCCCACATAACAATAATTTTATGATTGATCATATTCGTTTGCTGAAACTGCCAATAATTCTTACGTTATCAAACAGTAATAGTATTCCATGTAAGGTTTCTTCGAAATGAAGTATAATAAATTTCTGTGTTATCAAAGTTCAGGAGAAAAGAAACGAACATTATCTAGAGTCATGGTACGACCTAAATCAATCGACCAAAACAATACCTAATCCAACAACTCAAGGACATCCACTCTAATTTCAGAATTTCACTTCCAACATGATTCTCCTCAGTTCTAGCTTCCTTGGGTTAGAAGAGAAGGGTTCAAATAAAATACTATAAAATTATAATATGGCGAAGCGCAAATCACTTCTCAACAAGATGGGACTGATGTAATCAATCAAAATACTGGTGGTAAAATTCTACGTATCAACGCTAAAATAATAGAATCTAAGTTTAAGACACTCATAATTCCATTTAAAGATAATAGGAAACGAACTGAAACAATATTTCAGCCGATAATTTCCTTGTCGAGTGTAACTTCAGATTATCGTAATTACAGGGAAAACTTACCTAAATCAAATAAATTAATCTTGGAAAAAAAGCAATCGTACGATTTATAATCAATACATAGCCTAGTAAAATCTCCCCTTAGATGAAATAAGGCACCAAATAAACAGGAAACAGATTCAGTTCATCAAATATTTTATAGAAAGGACGCAATCTTCTTGAACAATCAATTTCACAAAATGGCTGACATGCGAATAACGCTAAAGCAAAGCGACATTTGTGACGCTAACGACACTGCAGCCAACTCACAAATTAGTTACAGAAACAGAAACAAAGTAACTACGGAAACAGAAATCCATAGAATAACATTTATCTTTGTTTTGAGATGTTTCTGATAGATGGCGCGAGCAGCACCAAATTAAATTTGAATCGATATCCATTATTTTTTCGGTATTTGAGTATTGTATTTTATTATGGGGATTGTGAATGGACTTGAGAATACTGAAAAATAATAAATAAAATCGATTTTTCAACCACTGTTGATACTTCTACAACAGTCACGTGTAAGGAGTTTTCTATACAATTATCAGTTCTTTGGTCAATTATTCTATGATATCTTCGACTAATTACCAGGTCATTGAGATAAGCACGTCATTAGTTTTATTGGTACTTATTACTAATTATTATGCAAGGGAGCTTATTGTATGAATACTGATGATTGCTTGAACTGTTAGACATTGTCGAGCGCTTGCTCATAAGAAAATAGCTTGCTATTGTTTCACCTAAGTGTCTTTTATTTTAGAATCTGAAGCCGAAATTATCCACTGAATAGTTTAGGCACTAATGAAAATACCATTCCAAAAAGTAATTCAACCAAATAAAATGAAATTCGAAAAAATCTTCTGATTCGAATTCTGCTGTCAGATATTCGTCCACAGCGCACCCTAACGGCGGAAAAATGAAGTGTTGCCGATCTCGAATTTTATTGTAATGTAATGCCCGAAATAGAACACAAAGCACAGACCATAATTTATACACACAAAGTTACTAAAGTAAAATTATGAATGCTTAAAATGTCTCGAAGACTTCATAATCAAAAATTCATTTTGTGATTCGAAAGTTATTTTCAAGGTGCCCATTAATAAAAGGTTGTAGTTTATAGGTAAAAAAGTAGCCCCACATCAAGGAACTTTGTCTACAGGCACGTAGCTAGGGGGTGGGCTAAGGGGCTGAAGCCCCCCGAAATCATTAAAATATCAATAAGCATGTGCTCAGTTATACGTTGTGGCAATCATGAATTAATATTAGAGAGTTGAAGTGCGCGCAGCACGTAAGCCCGAACGTGGACGTAGACGTGAGAAAAACATAGTCAAATATAACGTTTACGTCTTGAAGTGAAAATAGAGTTGAAGTGCTGCCATACGTACGTACGGCAGACCATTAGAGACTAAAGCTAACCTATTACATATTTCTTTTTGTTGTATTCTGACAGAAAGTTTCTGATATTAGCGATTCAGATTGTCTGTTTCTTATAAACAAATTGATGAAGTGAACATATATTTGTAGGATTCCTTCATTACATTCGAATTTCAAAATGAATAATGATGAAAATAATTTTTTTATAACTTAAGTTCTTGCCGAAAGCAGGAATTTTAGAGGAAATCATCACAAATGAGTTGCTTGTATGTAAATATCACTCTCATCTGAAAGGAAAATTCCACATTTTTAACTTATCGAAATAATATATTAGTTCTTGGTACTTCTTGCAATCTCGTAACAGAAGTATTGCATTGAAAAAAATTCAACACTTCTCAGAAAAATGCAAAATCACAGTTTATAAATAATAAGGAAGATAATTAAGTGAAAAGTTAATTAATCGTGTTCTCAAAACAAAGTTTCAGCTACTAGATTGTTTTCAAATTTTTAAGGTTAGAAGCAATTCATTTCAAAATTCCAGCATTCGCCCTTCATCGGTCGGATTCGTTCAACTTTCGGTTACGTACGTACGTACTACGTACGTACGTAACAGGACGCTAGTTTACGTCGCACGTAAAGCCGGCCCAAGCGTGAACGTAAAGCAGCGTCCACACTATGCCGGAGTATGCCGGGCGAGGCCGGGCGGGCTGACCCGGGCGGCCCAAGCCGGGCGACGTCCACACCGAAAACGAGGCCGCCCGGGTTATATCTACCTATATTCGACAATTCAATTGTAACTAAAGCCGCCCGGTGCCGCTCGGCACGTCCCCACTACATATTTTCGTTCGGCTCGGGCCGGCATCCTTTGATCTGTACCTACTTTCTGCGGGTTGGGATCGGCTCGGCTCGGGCCGGCTTTTTAAGCCGCCCGGGGCGTCCACACCAACCCGGCTTAGGCCGCCCGGGTCAGCCCGCTCGGCCTCGCCCGGCATAGTGTGGACGCTGCTTAAGAAACTGACGAGTGCGCATGAGCACATGTCAATTGTAACGTTTACGTCTACGTCCTTGGCAGCACTTCAACTCTCTATTGTAGGTACTCAAGTTGGTTTGAAACACCAACCTAGTCCGAGAGCAATAATCAAGTATTTTGTATCTGTATAATGATGGTATTTATTGGAATAGTTTTAGGTTTCAATTTAGTAAAAACGGCGAGACAGGGTTTTTTTCTACTGAGGTTTTTCCCTGAGCTCTGGTATCATACGCAGACTAGTATGGTACTCTGTTTTGCAATAACCTCAGCTAGGGACTTTTTTGTTTCATGTATTGTATTTTGCTAGCTTTCAATTCAAAAGAATATAATTATGGGTATACCTGTAAAATAATGTGACGGAGAGGAAATAACTTGGAAAATGATGATTTTTTGGTCCATCCTGTATAACTGACAACTACAATTCAAAAGCAGTGACATAGATCAGATCAATATCTAATGACTTGCTAAATTTCTGACCGAAGTCTCAAATATTTAGCGAACTAGGGTCATTTTCGTAACACGCCAATTTGATTTAAAATTTCGAAAAATAATTAATAACTCAAAAACCGTTAAAGGTAGGTATGGAAAAGTAAGAGTGAATAGATTCAATATATTATAATAAGATAAAAAGATTGAAATACCGGATGTCCCAATCGAAATAACAAAGTTGTTGCCAAATTGTCGTACATCCGGCCACACTGGAAATGTAAAATTATTTAAAAAATGTACCTTAAATGACCAAATATCGATCCACCAAATTTGAAATCTTTACCATCAACAGTTTCCATAATAATCTAATAGGCCACCCACCTTGGGACACCCGATATAATGAATTGAAATTAAATAATGGTAGAGTTTATCTCGTTTTTCCTATTTTGTCCCATCTTGCATAAAGCAAAGAGTAACAAACAAAGTTGAAAGAAATTCTATCTAACATATTGCAGTTGAAATAGAATAAAATATTCATTCCATGCATTTCCAGAACATACATTGTTTATTTATTTCTTGAGAAATCGAGGAAGGTCAAGACTTATGACGATGTGTGTACCTACCTATAGTCCGTTCACGAAAGTTTGAGCGCATAGTAGGCGTTTTTTATTTATCTGAAGTTGGCAGTATTTGCTCTCATAAACGTAAAATAAAGTCAACGTTGCCGAATGCACCCGGCCCCATCCGACGAGCTTTCAAGTTATCAGAGAACTCTATGCAATATTGACAACATTGCTTATAAATCTGACAAGAAGATAAACAACATAACCTAAAATTCTAAAATACACAGTGGAATATGCCAAACTTCCATGGCCAACCGACGGCTCAACCTTTCGTTAACGGACTATACCTACTAGTCCAGTCAAATGAGACAAAATTTGGCCAAAATCTCGGAATTCGAGATACCCAACAGTAAGTCTGTAAATACTTTTATATTGACACCCTTGAAGTTGTCTCAAAACCTACATATGGTAGGGTGTGAGCATCTATTAAATTTTAAGGTCGAAGGTCACAAAAATCGGTTTTTTGCGCTTTTTTGGATATATTCCATTTCCTATGGGTTTCTTTTTATTTTTAGTTATTATCAATATTGTAGAATACAAAATTATATACAAATTTTGTTTGAAAAAATTTCGATAATGTGGAGAAGCCGCGGTCACAGCATTACTTCAGGTCAACCGGCGCGCGGTGCCTCCGGTCAAAAACGATAGTTGATGAACTATCGATAAATCAATTATTATGAATATTTGTCAATTTTTATTGACTATTATATTACATTTTATCATTTTCTTCATGCATTAAATCTATATCTATTCAATAATACTGATAACCGTTTACTAAAATTAAAAAATAATTAAGAGAAAAACTTAAATCATAATCATAAATATTTCCATTTACACTAATGACATTTTAAATTGAAAATGATTTAGTGCCTCTTTGAAATCTGTAAGTTTCAAAATTCTTCCAAAATTCGAAAATTATACCTGGGAATTATACGGGCCCCTATTATACACCATGGACATTTCTATTATAGTCAGTCTGGAGAGATGCAGTTATAATAGGACAAGATATTGATTTACTTGTCATTTTAATTGGTCGTACACTGTCTTACGAACAAGAAATTTTCTTTAAAAAAGTTGGGAAAGAAAATGTAAAAACGGAGATATACTCGACTAAAAGGTTTGATAATTATCCCCATTCCAAAAAACATATTTTATTTCTGCACGCTTTAAGTGACTGTGACACAACTTCTGCGCTTCTTGAAAAGGGAAAAAAATCATTTTTGAAAGTTTTTAAGGAAATGACAAATTTGGATGAAGTAGCTGCAGCATTTGGGGAAGAAAATTGTTCGGGCCCAGAGGTTATTAGAGAGTGGAACTCAAACCTTATTGGCAGTCTTTAATGCTCCGAAATCGGTGAAAAGTCTTGATCATCTTCGCTATATGCATTACGTTAAGTCTACAAAACTTAATAAACCTGTGCAGCTTTCAAATATTCCACCGACAAGTGCAGCTGCTCATCAACATTTCAAACGTGTATATTATCAAGTTCAAACTTGGTTAGGACATGATTTAGAACCCCAAGTATGGGGTTGGGCAATGCGAAATGATTTTCTGGAGCCTATCATGACAATTTTACCAGCTGCTCCAGAAAATTTGCTAAATACCATTTTCTGCAACTGCAAGAGTGATTGTGGTTCGCGATGCGGATGCAGGAAAGCGGGCTTGCAATGCTCTTTAACTTGTGGACAATGTAATGGGCAAGCTTGTCTCAATACTCTACCATATCAGAGCGACATTGACGAAGATGGAACCTTTGATCCCGAAATCATGGAAGAACTTGAGACAAATGTCGTTGAAGACCAGTTTACAATTTACCAGCAGCTAGAAGACGACGATGAAGAGTAAGAAGATGATTTAAATTATAAATTGTAGTTTTTGTACCCTTTATTCCATTTTTTTACTTTCAATGAAAATAAATGAATTGAATGATATTTTTCAACAAAAAGATTAATTCATTATTTATTTGTTTTTTTTCATCATGTTAGAAGTTATTACTATTAATTAGGTTAAAATTTAAATAGAATTCCTAAATTTTCATTAACAATTCTGCAATTACATGGGCAGGTAAGTGTTGTTAAATAAATTGATACTGAATAAAAAGTGGATGGGTTAGGAAAAAAAATGATAAAATATAACATATTAGTTAATAAAAATTGACAAATATTCATAATAATTGATTTAGCGATAGTTCATCAACTGTATATTGAGCGTTTTCGACCGGAGGCGCCGGTTGACCTGAAGTGATGCTGCGACCGCGCGCTCTCCGCCCTCTATCTCGAAAACGGTCCACCTTATCGAAATTTTTTTCAAACGAAATTTGTAGATAATTTTGTATTTTACAAAATTAATAAAAACTGAAAATAGGAAAAAAACCCATAGGAAATGAGATATTTCTAAAAAAAGACAACTTTTAGGGAGTCAATATAAAAGTATTTACAGATTTACAGCTGGGTATCTCGAATTCCGAGGTTAAATGCTTATTTGACTGGACTATACCTAAATCATTGGTCTCTTGTATCTATGGAGGCATGGACTAATACAAATTGAGCCTCTTCATCTCACACTCATCTGCAGAAACAGTAGAAACACCCCATTTAGCCAAAACGGCTGCATCACCAACTTACACCTCCTCACCATCGATCATACACGCAAGTTTCACTTGTCGGTGTGCAAGTCGTTATTTTTATGTCACCTCGCCCTGTCACAAGTGCCATTTGGGAGGGATCACACAAGGAATCCATCATTGTAAGTTATATGTTCCCAGAGAACGGAATCGAAATATTGTTTTTCATGGAGTGTTCCGAGATGATTGAAAAGCGGAAAAACTCGTGCCGTGACGAATCTATAGGGGATCTATCACTCACTCGAATAGATGCGTTTCGTGTCTCGAGTATGCTGCGTGTGTAGGAGTCGAGGGGATCATTTTGTGCGAATAAGATCGGGAGATATAGAATTCATTATAGGGGTATAAAAATAAATAGATCTGTTGTGGTGTTGTATGCAGGTTTTGTGGGGAACACTACGAGATTTTAATTTTAAATGTGGAATTTCACGTATATTCCGTTCACGAAAGTAAAGTAGGCGTTTGTTTGTTTATCTAAAGTTGGCAGTATTTGCTGTCATAACGTAAAATGAAGTCAACGTTGCCGAATGTACCCGGCCTCGTCTGACGACCTTGCGAGTTATCAGAGAACTCTATGCAATATTGACAACATTGCGTGGATTTGAACTGTCTGTTAAGTACTCTATGTTATTTTAGTTGATTATTTTAATTGCTTATATTGGCGAATTTTGAAATATTTATTGTATGAATTAAATTCTGTATTAATGTATCACATAATACTGAAATATACAATATACAATATGAATCTGACAAGAAAATAATGAACATAACCTAAAATTTTAATATACACAGTGGAATAATATGCCAAATTTCCACGACGGTTCAACCTTTCGTGAACGGACTATATTTGGAGAGTGTTTCAAGGTGTATGGAATACATTGTATAGGACAGTCCAACGATTTGTCACAATCAACTTTCAATATGGCTGCCGGGAGCTAGGAGTAAACAAACGGATTCCATTGATGAATTTGGAAGTGATTTATTATCTTATTCATTAGTTTAGTTTAGTTAGTTCAGTTTAAAAAAGGAAAACAGTTCACTGCGACCTCAAGGTCTATTGCTAACTGTCTATCTGTGAAATCTTCAACGAGGCTAGTTCCTCACTCTAACAAGTTTCTCGACCAAGACATTTTTTCCTTAGGCTCGCAATACCAAAGCTTTCCCAGACTAGTTGAATGGCGGTTTCTTCCTCCTCCCCACAGAACTTACACTCGTCAGTGTCCGATAATCCCATCCTCAACTGGTGCTTCCTGAGGCGACAGTGTCCTGTGAGAAAGCCAGTGAGGAGGTGTAATTGCTTCTTACCAAGATCCAGATATCTTTTGGATCCCGCTGTCTCAAAGTTCCGAAGGAACTTAGTGGAATGATCTAACCGGCCCTCCCTACGAAGATACGACCTCTCAAATGACGCCACTGGAAATTCATTTTAGTGGAATAAATTTCAATTACTTACTTCTTTCATTATTTTTTCTTCGAAAACGGTTCAATTCATCGACACTTAACAGGAGTACTTTTTCTTTAGCTCAATGTTCAAGGTATCCAAATTTGTTTTTTAGCACCTTATCATACAGGGTGTTAAAAATGTAAGCATTAAAATGTACAACCCAGTCCGCCCCTGGTAAACTGGACAAGCTAATTGAAATTTGAGTGCGGTGATTTGAGAGGTCCTTAATACTATTAATGATATCAAATTTTCATCAAATTATATCGAGTAGTTTGAAACTTATTCTACTAGAATGGATTTGCAGCGGCGTCATTCAGGAGGTCGTATCTTCGTAGGGAGGGCCGCTAGGAAAAAAAAATTACGGGAACTTGTCGTCTTCATTTGTTTTGTTCTATCTGAATCCGACAGATTTTCCACATTTTTCGGGACACCCTGTATATGATTCGACGAAATATTTCAAAATTACATCTGAAAAAGCAGAATAATTCTGAATAATTTCAAACCTTACATATTCACAGAATCGTCTACAAACCCTTCATAGGTTTTCGCACTGTTGTTCACATTGAACAATGGTATTGGGTAATCATAACCCAAGATTCAAATAGAGATTCAAATCTGAGAAAATTAACCAAATTATATTCATAATTTCTGTCTGAGAAGAACATGAAGAGCATGGTCGAAATTAGAAGAAACTGGATTGAACTTTTCTTTGAAATGTCCCTTCCGGTGAGTTCTTCTGTCTACAACAGATTCACTGCTAGAGACATATTGTACCCTTTTCAGAAAATAAATTTTTCGCATTCGAAATATTTGCTCGTGCTACTGCACCATAAAATTACTCTTTTATACGATAAATTCCGAGTCATCTAACATTTTCTATTAGACGAACAGAAAACCTTGACATCTGCTACATAATTGAAAAGGTCCAAACCGAATGATATATTACTGGGAGCCACAACAAACATTTGTTCTGGGTTTACTATACGCCCTTTATAGAGGGAGATCGGGAGAAACAAACTTTTCCCCTATGGAATTGTTGGAATAACTTTGGAATCCATAATAGAACAGAACTAATAATTAAGAAAAATAATGCTAGAATGTAGAAGTGTCAGGATGCCAACTACGAGTCCTCTCGTACTGTGTTAACTTGCCAAAATCGAGTAGCTACGATTAAACTCGTAGTATATAAGCGTTAATATATGGCTTCTTTCTAGGAATAGAAGTGGAAAATTTATTCATAAGGAAACAGAATCAATGTATACAGGATGTTTCAAAACGCCATCAAAAACCAAAGAGAGATTTCCTCGCTTGTTCAAAGAAGAAAAGTTTAGGTAAATAGGCATGGATCCGAAACGGCTTCGTTACCTAGATAAAGAGAGAAAAAATTATAAAAAATCCACTATTGTCTATGAATATTAAACTGAATTTCGGTATACGCTGAACCAATTCAAAATGTTCTGTGGAAATTATGAAAAGATTGATAAAATTAACTTCGGGGTTGCAGAATCTGGAGGTGTCTCAGTGGATTTTCACCCCTTTTCCTGAAAATCAAAAAGCAGTCATTTCAATTAATTTCTCTCATCTTTTAGTCAAGTCACGTCGTCATTTTTTCGATCATTGTTTTCAATAAAAAATATTTTAATCATAAACCTGTCATTTTTCCATGTTTAAGTACAAAATCGGTTAGGAATATCAAATCCGAGAAGAATATAAAATTTGTCAAAAACTTACCAGGTTTTTCGTTTATTTTCTACTATTCCTTGTAGGTATACTGAATACCTATACTCCGTTAAGAAAAAGACACGCCTCTGATTTGAACTTTTTAATATTTTCTCAATTTCGACAGAGTATTTCGATTGGGTTTAGCGTATACCAAATTTCAATTCTATAGCAATGGTCCATATCGCAATATAAAAAAATCCCATATCGTGGTAAATTCAAAACTCGCGTTCATTCTGGCAAAGCTATGACACTGTTCTCCTACGAACAACGCACAAAATTGTATTGATTTGAATAATACTTCAAAGATGCTTTTTCAACATTTCAATAATATTTGTTTGTAGTATCGTGCTAAATTCATCCACAAATATACAACATGGTCAATCGTAACCATTACACAGGGGTGATATAATAAAATGCTTATCTGAGATCATAATAACAAACTTAACATCAAAAGATAGTAGAAAAACGAGTGTTCAGTTTTAGTCAAATTAAGTACTGAACAGTAAAAAGACGAAATTTCTCAGTCAATCTCTTTATTGTCACTTAACTGTCAACTCTCTTATTTTTTCAATACAAACTTGATAATTATTAATTTCAAAGGTTACTAAATTCCAACATTCTCCCACGTCAAAAAAATAATAAGGTAACTAGTCTTCAATTTCCAATCTGCAAAGTTTATGAACCGATCGCCTATATTCTCCATGGTTGGTTTTCACGTCAACAACTCTCACTCTTTTGTCTGGGCCTCGATGTAAATTTGTGATTCTGCCTAGTCGCCAATAAAATCTTGGAATATTTTCATCTGTTAACAATACTAGGTCACCTTCTTTGATGCATTGTTGTTCATTTGTCCATTTGTTCCTTTTCGTCAGTGTGGGCAGGTATTCTTTTATCCATCTTTTCCAGAAAGTTTCTGACATAGAGCGAGCTCTATGCCATTCAGTCCTAACAGTTTTTCCGTCTGAAAATTTCGGCATAGGAATACCTGACCCACAAGATGAACCTAGAAGAAAATGATTAGGTGTTATAGATTCCAAATCATTAGGGTCAGATGAAACCCTTGTTAAAGGCCTAGAATTAACAATGAATTCTGCTTCTGCAAGAAATGTCCCTAGTGTCTCTTCTTTGAGAGGTTGTTGAAATAAAACTTTTCCTATAACTTTCTTGACCGAGCCAATTAATCTTTCCCACACTCCACCCATGTGTGGTGAGGCCGGAGGGTTGAATTGGAATTCAATTCCTTTCACAGCCATATTTTCCTGCAATTCTTCAATTTTGAATTTACGTAAAGCTTCTTTCAGTTCTTTTGATGCACCATGAAAATTAGTTCCGTTATCACACAGAATTCTTTCCGGCATTCCTCGTCTAGAAGCCATTCTCATTATAGCTTGAATAGCTGAATCACTGGTTAAAGAATGGGCGATTTCTAAATGGATAGCTCTGACTGCTAGGTAGGTGAAAAGTACTCCCCATCTTTTCTCAATTCTTCTACCTATTTGTATGCAAATCGGTCCAAAATAATCCATGCCTATGTTGACGAATGCCCTTTTTCCTTTTTGCAACCGTAGTTCAGGTAATTGACCCATCAAAGGTACTGTTGGCTTAGCTTTTGCAACCCTACATCTCAAGCATTTTTGAAATACCGATTTTACAGCCCTTCGTCCATTAATGATCCAATATTTTTGCCTTAGTTCATTCAAAACTGTTTCCACACCTTGATGATTGAAGTCCTCATGATATTTTTGAATCAGTAGTTGCGTAAAATGGTGTTTAGAAGATAAAATTATTGGATTTTTGGTTTCTTCGTCTAATACAGGTGACAAATCTGTTCTTCCACCAACAACTAGTAGGTCATCCTTCAATTTCGGACACAAAGGATATAAGGCATTTTGTCGATCCAACTTTTTTCCGCTTTGAATGTCCCTTAGTGCTACAGAAAAGCAATCACTCTGAGATTTTTGCAGCAGTAATTTTTCCGCATTTCTTATATCCTGATCACTAACATTTTTCACATCTTGAGGAATTGTTGATGGGTCTCTTGATCGAATTTTGCATAACAAAGCTTCTAAAATATGTGTAATCCTCAAAAATCGCGCAGTAGCGAATAATACCCTTGTATATTTAGAGAATCTTTCTATTTCTGGAAGAAGATTATTATATTTAAATTCTTGTATAACCAAGCATATTTCAGATTTTTCCTCGACTATACTCTGATGATCGTTAGCTAATTTGGTGTCTTCTTGTGGCCACTACTGTTTTGATTTCTTCAAAAACTGAGGCCCATACATCCAAAGCTCCATATCTATTTTTGTTGGTGACTGTCTTGTCGCTAAATCTGCAGGATTTTCGTTGGTGGGAACCCATCTCCACTGATCCACATTACTCGATGTTCTAATTTCTGCGACTCGATTTGAAACAAATTGTTTATATTTCTTCGATTCATCTCTTATCCATCCAAGTACACACATTGAGTCTGTCCAAAAATAAGCTCGATTGATTGGTATTTCTAATGATTTAGTTACACTTGTAGCTATTCTGCTGCCTAGGACTGCACCCTGTAATTCAAGTCTGGGTATTGATAATTCTTTCATTGGGGCAACCCTATTCTTAGAAATCACTATTATTGTCTCGATTCCGTTTCTTGAATGTGTGTAGTTCTATGTTATCAGCATTTGGTATGTTCATACTGTAACATCTTGGAATTCTGATATTATTTACAAATTTGAGATTCTCCAGCATTCTTCTCCAAATGATTTTGAAGTTTTCAGGTAATTCTTGGTCCCAATCAAGTTTAGCTTTCCAAATCTGTTGCATTAGAATCTTTCCTTTAACAATGAAATGGGAAATGAATCCCATGGGATCAAATAATGTCATGATCGATTTCAATACATTTCTCTTCGTTGGCCGTAAGTTTTCAAATTTCTCGAATTCAATTTTGAATGTGAATTCATCAGTTTTAAAATTCCACCAAAGTCCTAAAACTCGATGTTCAATTTTTTCTTCAGAATCCCCTGAAACATTCAGGGTGTTTTCCTCTATTCTACTCACTAGGGGAGCAGAATTCGATATCCAACTGACCACTTCAAAGCCAGCAATCTGCATAGCGTTTTTAACTCCATTTATTAAATCTAGAGCTTCTATTTCATTATCAGCTGAATCTAGGTAATCGTCCACATAGAATTTTTCAAGAATAGCTTTTGAATTTCACCATCTGAAAAATTTTTTGCATTATAATTTTTTACAAATTGTGCACAGGCTGGAGAACATTTTGCTCCAAATGTCATAACGTTTATGTGGTAAACATCTGGCTCTTTATGATAATCGAAATTTCTCCATAAAATGCGTTGGGAATCCCTATCTTCTTCACGAATCAATACTCTGTGAAACATTTCCCTCACATCACCACAAAAGGCAATCTTCTTTTGACGAAACTTCAACAATATAGTTCCCAGACAATTCAGTTGATGAGGTCCAGTTAACAACATATCATTCAGACTTATTCCGTTGGATTTTGCTGCTGCATCATAGACAATCCTCACTTTCTTCTTGTTTGGGTTCACCACTGGGAAATGAGGAAGATACCATTCCTTCTGACCTCCTCTAGAGATTTCTTCCTTTGTTAATTTTCTTATATATCCCTTCTGCAAGTGGTCATCAAACTTTTTCTGGTATTCTTCTTTCAATTTGGCGTCTTTCATGCACTTTTTCTCCACACATCTCAATCTGTGTATAGCTTGTCTTTTATTGTCTGGCATCTGGATGTCTTCGTTCCGCCAGAGCAGACCTATTTCATACCTGTTATCAATTTTTCTAATAGTTCTATTCATAATTTCTAGAGCTTTAGCATTTTCAATATTTTCAGATTCTGTTGAATCTGATTGAACAGCCGTCCCAAAACTTTCAGTTGAAAAGAAATTCAGCATCAATTTCTGAAAGCTATCTTCTTCAATATTTGTTGCTTCAGCGATATGTAGGATATTAAAATTATTTCTTTTTGGAAACTTTTCCATTGGACCATGAACTGTCCATCCCAGTTTACATTTTGAAGCTAATGGCATGTTCTCTGGTCCGGAATGAATTTTTCTAGGCAGTATCAAATCTATATTATCCTGTCCAATGATCATACTCGGTCTTTGATTACTATAATTTTGTATTGGTAATCGTTCAAGGTATCCAAAATCCTGTTTATGTAATGACTGGATAGGAAGAGATAAGTTGTCAATCGTCCGTACTCCATAAAGAGAAAATCTTTCTTCTTCATTGTTTATGTTAGCTATTTCCACATCCAATTTGAAAGAATTTTCTTCTGTAACGATTTCATCATTTGTCCACTGTAAACACAGAGGTTCCAGTTGTCCCACTGATCCTATCTTTTCTGCAATTTTAGAATGTAACAAGGTAACTGTGGATCCCTCATCACACATAGCCAATATTTCGCAATGCCCTTTAGGACCATAAATTTTAACTGGAATAAAACGAAGTAACACTGCTGACTTATTCCTTATAGTGCAAATAGGTTCTGCTTCAGTCGGATTTTCATTGATTTTCTCAGTTTCATTATGAAGAAGTGGATGATGTGAAAGTTTACACCCATTTTTGCCACAAATTTTCCTATTTTTACACTGGGATTTTTGATGATTCCGTTTGAGACAGGAAAAGCATAGTTTTTTCGTTCTCACAATTTTCCACCTGGTTTCCAAATCATCAATTTCCATTTTCGGACAACTATCCTTATGAGAAGATTCTTCACAATAAGAGCATTTGTATTCTTTTTGATTATAAGTGGCGAAAACCCGTTCTGTTCTTCTTTCATTTTGAAAAGATTTTGATCTATCCCAGGAATTTTTTGGTCTATCCCAATGTTCAGGAAACCTGATAGAACTTACTTGACAAGCTGCATCTGAAAAGGTCGATAACCAATTGGCGAAATCTTCGAGATCGGTTTCACAATTTTCTTTTTTCTTCTGAATGATGAATTCCCCCCATTTCAGTTTCAATTCATCAGGCAGTTTATTGAGTAAATCTCTCTGTAATTGTGGATTTTGTAAATGACCAACAGAACGTAAAGATTTCATGATAATAACTATATTTGTCACTTCGGTTGAAAAGTTAATAATTTTTTCCAAATTGGTGTCCTTAATTGATTGCATTGCTCTAATTTTTGACAGCAACATTTCTATGATGATGTCAGGTCGACCAAAACGAGTTTCCAACGTCTGAATAATTTTGTTTACATCAGAAGTCAAAATAATACCTGATACTGCTGCTCTAGCTGGACCTTTCAAACATTTTTGTAGTTTGAATACAATTTCGTCTGCTGTATATTCCTCAATTAAATTTCGAAATTGGCGAATGAAAATTGGCCAATCTAGAGGATTTCCATCGAAGTATATGAGGTCTTTATTTAAAAACTCACGTTTCTCCGGCCTTATCTGTTGTTGAACGGTATTATTCACCGAATGAAGCACATCAGTAATGGTTTCACATAACATTTTCACACTCTGATCACACTGATGTGGCAATGTGTTTTTTGACGGTTTTGTGCGGTCGATAATTTCTACTTTTTCCATTTCAACCCATTGATTTATCATGGTTTTGTTGTAAAATTTATTTTCACTATGTTCGCTCACTTCTTCACCTAAATCTCCCTTCTCTGAAATGTCTTCATCTTGTTCTAATTCCTCTTCTAGCTCCAACAGTCTGAATGCTTTTTCTAGTTCCAATTTCTTCATTTCTGTTTCCAATTCGATCCTTTTTCTCGCTATATTGATACTTGAAACAGTTCTCAAACTTCTTTTCGACTTGCTTTTTTTCGACACAACTGACTCCGGTTTATCATTCACCTCATTTTTTTCTGTTTCGACCTTAGAAGGAGAAGGTTCCTTTCCCACTATCGTGTGTTTGTCCTTTTTCCATTTTCCAAACTCGTCGGGCCACACAAAGTCTTGGGATAAAGTCCTTCTTATTCCTGCTCCGCTCCTCTTAGGTCTTTCGCTGTTCATTGTCGGGGTCACCAAAATGTTCAGTTTTAGTCAAATTAAGTACTGAACAGTAAAAAGACGAAATTTCTCAGTCAATCTCTTTATTGTCACTTAACTGTCAACTCTCTTATTTTTTCAATACAAACTTGATAATTATTAATTTCAAAGGTTACTAAATTCCAACAACGAGAGTAGGAATCAAAAAATGAAATATTTTCAAACAAAACGATAGTGAGAAACTGAAAAAATATTCGAGAGTTCGAGACAATAAATACAGAATCATTCATTTTTATCCCTACTGTATTGCAATATTGATAACGGTCTTAAATTGCGGGAAATCGGTGTCGTTTCAAATCACTTCTGTTTCAAACCCCCTCGGTCACCCCTACTCTGTTTTTACCCCAAAAAGTGTTTTATTAGATAGTTCGGATCCCATTCGTGGAATTCCACAAAAACTTGTTATTCTATTTTGAAGAGAAGACCATTGTTCTTTTCGAACAAACACACCACAAGAGAAATATGACTCATATCGCAGTTATCCCAATAGAGAGGGAATTCATATTTTCCACCCCAAAACCGAATAAGCTCTCGATTTCACGCCTGCCATTCGATCAACCGAAAACAAAATTCTTTCGCCATAATAACATATTATGCTGATCATTGAAGAGGATCTAGTGACATCTGGAAAGTAACCGGAAAATCGCAAACCAGATGATATATCACCAAGGATCCAGACCCATGTATGCTCGTGCCCAAACAACCCCCTAGTCCGTTGGTTCTCAACATGTAGTTCGCGGACCTCTAGTGGTCCACAGAAGCCAAAATATGGTGCGGGAATAATTTTGAAACTTAGAGAGACTGTTATTCAAATCCTTAAACAGGTCAATTTTTGTTTCTCTTCTATCAAAATTTTATGCTTTTTTGAAAGATTTTTGTTGCACTCTGTGCCATCCCCATCAAACCTTCTAAATTTTTTGGATAGGTAATATCTATCATATCTTTTTTACAGGCTTGTAGAAATTTTCAAAGTTATTTTTTTAAATTAGTTAGTTCAAAGAGGTTTTCAGTATGTGCACTGGCTCATTCACTTTGAGACGAAGGTACCTGATGAAATTTGTCAACGAATGAAAGTCGACCATTACAGTTTTGTTCATGCACAACTTTCAACCCTTTTCAACCCCCTCACGTGAAAAGTTAGAACTTGTGAAACACTGGTCGACTTTCATTCGGTGACAAACATTAGATATTAAGAATTTAGGGGTGATAACCCCTACACTAACAATTGAATATGTTTCGGCTTACAATTTTGCAAGGAACATGACTCCCTCCGAATAAAAATTGACCTATTTCGGCATTTTCTCTGAGAACATCCTTGCCGAGACATTATTGGGGTGGCAAGTTTTCAAGCCCCTGTAACTACAAGGTTGGGCATCTGGTGTCATCTATTTTTCATATTGCGTTGTGGGAATAATTATTTGTTTTTCAAAATTGAAGTGACACATTCTTATACCTAGGTCAATATACTCCGTTCACATGTTATTGAGCGCAAAGTAGGCGTTCGTTTATTTATCTCAGATTGGCAGTATTTGCTGTCATAATGTAAATAAAGTCAACGTTGCCGAATGTAACTGGCATCGTCCGACGAGCTTCCGAGTTATCAGAGAACTCTTTGTTATATTGACAACATTGCATATCAGTCTGACAAGAGAATAAACAACATATCCGATAAATCAATAGAAAATGATGAAAACCAGTTAAATTTCTAGACGATGCCAGAGAAAGCGCACTTTCATTTATATTGTGAATAAGCAAAATTATCGAAATTGGTTCGACGTAAATCCGCAACATCTTCATGAGAAGTCACCGTATGGTGTGGTCTTTCATTTTTTTGAATCATAGGGCCATATTTTTTTGAATAGATCAATAGAATTGTTACACTTAATTCATATTTGGTTCTAACAAGATGGGGCTACCGCACATACGCCACGATAAACTCGAATTTCATTGCAAGTAATGTTCTTTGGTGCTTGATATCAAAATTTGGTGACATAACATGGCCAGCTAATTGCTCCAATTTTTTTCTCTGGGGTATCTAAAGGAAAAGGTTTATGGAAGACGTCCCAATACCATTTAAGATCTCAAAATACGTATTTTCGATATAATCAATAATGTTGGAGCACAATTGTTGAAACGAGTTATGAAAATTTTAGATAGCGATTGCAAAATGTATAGATAATCAAGGAAGCCATTTAAAAGATGTTATTTCGCAAACATAAATTGCACATATAATTATTGTTATTTTTCGTAATTTTATTTCAATAAAATGTTTTTTGCTCTTATAACAGATTTTTGAAAATAAGTGACAACAAATGCCTAACCTAACCCAGTACTGCAAGGACGCAATAAAATCTGTATAGCTCATCCTCTATTCCCTATATTAAGATTTGAGGTGTGACAACTACTGCACCTACGATTGAGGAGATTTTGGCTTACAATTCTGCATGAAACATGTCCCCCTCCGAATAAAAATAACCCCTTCCAGCAATTTCTCTGAAAACATCCTTGTCGCGACATAATTGGCCAGCAAGTTTCTAAATTGACACCTTGTATATAGTGGTCTCTTCTTACAACGATAATTTAAAAGTGGTCCATGAACAGGAAAAGGTTGGGCACCACTGCCCCAGTCTAAGAGAGGGGGTGTTAACGCAATGAGGGCCATTCTACACGAGCAACTGTGCAAAAAACACCGGGTCAAACGTATTTCATACGCAATGAATTAGCGCAAGACCAAAAGGACACCTGTTAACAAAACCAGTTCATAATGTAATATAATCAATACAGCGGGGGTGGAATACAGACCTTCCCCTTCAACTTCAAGTCATGATCGTCCGCGATCTTTTATTGCACCTCAAATGTCTTGGAGGAAATGTTTAATTGCTGAAATTTCCTTCCTGGATCCAGCAACGGCAATATTTGTGGAAAATGGATATGCGCAACGTTGAACAACTGCGGACAGTGTTATTTCTATACCCGTTCAGAGAGTGTAACAGTCGGATACATGATGCTGTAACTGTTCGTAACATTCATTCATTTTTGCCCTTAGAGCATCGTCTAATGGTTGTTTTTGATATGAGACGATTCAACGGCAATTGGTGAAGATGTGCTTAGTTGAGTGCAGTGAGTATAGTACAGTAAATTTAGTGAATACCGAACTCATGCACCAAATAGGTAAGTAGAGGAAAGTTGGAAATCCCGGCCAACAGGGTAATACCGGCCAGGGAATTTTTTGTATATTGGCAACCAACCACTTAACTTGTATATCTTTTGTAGGTTGCATATTAAAAGCCAATGATAACATTTATATATGTTTGGAATATTAAAAAAAGAAAAAGATTTCTGTGCTATTGATTATACGGATCAGAGTGATCAGACATCTTCAAATGTATGTATATTAATGTTTTTATTCATTTAACTATGAATTTTGTGCCAATTTTATAATTTCGATGTTTCTTTCGGAATCGTCACTATTATTTTCCTCATAACCTCAACAGAAAATTTTTAACAAACGAAAAAAAAAGGCTTACATTTGGGATAATACCACAGAATACCATGTGTGTGTTCTGTGGAGCCTGAGGAGGGGAATTCCGGCCGGCCGGTAATACCCGATTTTCTGAATATTCGAGAAAAAATAGCATTAAAATGAAATGAACAGGGTTATATTATTTTTTACAGATAACACGCAATTGTACAAGAAAAACAACAAATAGTGTTGGACCAAGGAATAGTCAGAAGCTGCGCTAAATGATAGTGCAAATGGATTCTCTGAGAGACTGGCGACTGCAAAATTTACATTATTTTTTTCACAAAAATTATTTCTGTTCCATCATTTTTCAATAAAGGATAATTACGGCAAAACCTAAAAGAAAGTATTGTAAATAACATTCTGTTTGACTTCCATGCCTTTCACAGAAGCATTAGAATTAAGAGAATCGAAAAAGAATACAAAATACTAAAAGCGAAAAGATTAAAAGAAATGTTTTTGATGAAAACATTGCAATTTCTGAAGCAAGAAAAAAAGATCAACACACTCGAATAATTATGGGAAACTCAGAAAAAATGAGGAAATATTGAGGGAAACGATGATTTCGACAAGGATGTCAATGAAGATATTTGTGTTGTGTGCGGAGAATTTGGAAAGAATGGAGAAGTTTGGTGGCTCTTCCCGAAGTAGCCTGAGAAGTGACTCGGTATCCAGATAAGTTCGGTTTTTTTGTTTACTTTTAGTATGTTCAAAGCCTTTCATCAGTTCTTAAATGTTTCTGAAGTACAACAGCAAGATGCAAAAGCTTTTGGTGCTGCCTGGACTTCTCAATATATTTTCATTTGACTACGGCGACTTCTCCGTTCAATCAGGTCATAGTTCTGCCTGAAATATGGTTCCATACAGACCAAGACCCAGTGAGACCTTGACTCTTTTTTTGCTGCCATTAGATAAAATCAGATTGTGTTGGATTGGCTCGGTGGTTTTTTGTGCATTGCCTTACGAAAGCTCTGGAATATAACCACTTTTGCAAAAATGATTACTCTCCCATGAAACTTAGCTCTTATGTATATCTGCTGGTGTCAAGGTCGGCAATGTACTAGCGAGAATCGAATCAATCTAGCGTCATCTTGGACATAACCCCCCCCCCACAAATAGGTACCTTCTTTCATAATTCAGATATCTCAGATGTTTCGCTGAGATGATGGTGACATAATTCAATTCTCTCTGGTTCAGTGCCAAATCGTTGATATTAACATCCTAGCATACCCTAGATTCTGAACATCGACCAAAGAGGTCTTTCGAACCTTGCCATATTAGAGCTACATTTTGCCCAGAATTGTTACCTCCTTCGAAAGTTGGTTATTTTTCTAAGAGACTTTAGTGTCATTTCGGATAGCGTCAAGATAGCGCCATCCAGTAGAGTAAATCTGGTTTCTTTGGACGATCTAAAGGGTTTTCCATTAAGAGGTGTCATTTTGGATAGCCCATTATTTTGGTAGATGTCACGTTTGAAGCTGTCATTTTTGACATTTGATAAGTAGAATCTTCCCCATTAATAAAAATGGAACGATACACGCATCAAGAACGCATTGAAATTATTAAAATACACTATGAAAATTTGGCAGAGACGGTTCGTATAAAACTCGAACATTTTTGGGTCTTCGTGAAGCACCTTGTCGGACCGCAATAAAGAAATTGGTGGAAAAATTAAGCTGTTGGGACAAGTCAGTGATGTTTGTCCATTTTTCATCGTTCTTTGGAATTAGGCATTCCACAAACGTCATTACACCCTATTTTGCATACAGATTTGGGTCTTAAGGCTTATAAAGTTCAGTTAACACAAGAACTCAAGCCAGCCGATCATCAACAACGTCGTGTCTTTGCTGATTGGGTCGTTGAAATGCATAAAAATGATCCGGAATTCCATCGAAAAATCATCTTGAGTGATGAGGCCCATTTCCACATCAGTGGTTTCGTCAACAAGCAAAATTGTCGCATCTGGGGCTCGGAAAACCCAAGAGTTATCCTCAACGTGTGACAGTTTGGTGAGGTTTATGGTCCGGCGGAGTCATTGGACCTTACTTTTTGGAAAATGAAGCTGTAGCAACAGTTACGGTGAATAGATTGCGCTACGTGCCACACAAGCAACGAAACTATTGATCTTTCGCGGGAAAAGTTTCCGGACCGTGCTATCTCTCCAAGAGGTGATCACAATTGGCCACCGAGATCTTGTGATTTAACACCCTGCGACTTCTTCCTTTGGGGCCACGTGAAAGAGAAGGTCTACGCCAATAGCCCAGCGTCGATTCCAGACCTCAACGATGGAATTCGATGAATATCAAAATAACACGTCTTATTGGAAAACCCTTTAGATAACCTACTGATAACGAAGTCTCCTTTCTGATCTTGTACAGGTGATATCTCACGAAATAGTAACCTGTGAGAAGCCCAACAAGCTTTTTTGAAGGTTCAATCACTCTCTTTGCTTGTCTCTAACCTGGAGTGTCACTCCACCTGCTACCATAGAAACACCTGTCAAGCTCCACCAAGAACAGGGAGGAAAATGTAACGAAAATCGTCACAACCGTAACACTAGGAACAACCCCGTCTACGGCCCAGGCTCGGACTAGATCGTGGAAGGGTGTGAGAGGGGATGAAATCGCGAGGGGTGGGGTTGAAACTCGGGGTAGCGATCGGTCCTCCCAGCATCAGGATCAACACGTAAGTGTTCAGTCGGTAGACGACCGTGTAGATTCTGCACGTTATTTATAGGCTGGGATCTAGCGGGCGGCTGAATTTCACGTAATTGCCGACAGGTTGATGTGAATTGGATACTCTGTGCGTATCGCCGAAAGCGGAGTGATTTTCTGTGGGTTAAAGGTGTCCAGAGTTTTCGCTTGTGGTGTCCGCATCCTGTGCTCAGGTGAGATAAACAGGATGTGTGATGATGATTTTTTTGGCATGGAGTTTGTTTGGGTGCAAATCACGATTGGTGATGTTTTCTTCTACTTATTTTTGTTGCGATTTGTTGGATTCATTGAAGAAATGAGCGAATTTTATTTTATCCTCGGACAAAATTTCAGAAAAAAGAATTGAAGGGTGTTTTCACATCAGAAGAATGTGATATATACTGAATTAACGATTTTGTATACTTGTACTTGTATATTTTAGGTATCATTGGTGAAATTCGCAATTACTTTTCGGGCTTTACATTATTGTCAGTAGTTTGGAAAATATTCATGAAATATCTGAAAAATTCAGAAGTTTTTTCATTTCTATCCATTTGTACGATTTCAACTATTTTATCAATTTATGCCTATTCGATATAAGTAATTATCTCACATATAATGACCCCTAGTGAATGTTTGTGAATAGTGTTAATACATGTAAAAGTTATGATAGAGTAATTCTAATATCACTCTATGTAGTTGACTAAATCAGTTTTTTTTACTTGGAAGAATGACAATTTCTTTTAATAGGAAAATTCTTCGGAAATTGACTCCTGTATCGATAACTCTTTTCTCAGAAGAGGTATCTATTCGACTATAATGTTAATTTTGGTCCTCGAATACGAAACTTTTTGTCCTTTCAGTTTTAATGGGTTTAAGGTTGTAGAAAAACTGCAGAAGAGCTATTTAAAATTTAAAACAATTGCTTGTGTTCATTGCATACAAAACCTACCCTCTTGATTGCAGCTTCGGTTGTTAAACCATAAATTGTGGTTCAAAAATGAAATTTACTCTCATTTTTAGTGAACAACTGCTGCAATACTATGAATATAAATAAAAATATATATTTGAGCTGAGCTGTGTGATTATTATTCAAGATTTGGTTATTTCAGCGGATTTTTTTCTGGATATTAGATTTCGTTAATTCTTAGACACAGATCTTTTTGATCACTTCGCGAGGCCACTAGAATAACAATTCAGTTTTGTTCATATTCCGAGTTGTATTAGGTATATTCATTTTATCAATTTCTCTTTTTGAGTAAATTAGTTTGCAATCATTGCGGTCTGAAATGAAAATAGATTGAAGATATCACAACTGTTATTCGTGAAGATCCCATGTATTGTAGAATTTTCTGAAAAAAATTGTATTAAAGGGAAAATGGTGTGATATGATTCAATTTTTCATACTGATTGAGAAATTAAAGCTTACTTCATTATTTTGCACATATTCTTCAAACTTAAATAATATTCGTAGAATATGTGCAAATGTTATGAAAAGGAGCTGAACTAATTCAATTTGTTAAAAACACAAACGAAGACTCTGTGTTTTTCCTCTTGCATTTGAATCTCTGATATCCTCTCAATAAGTCAACGGATACAAATTTTTTATGACAATTCCATTGATGGACTATCAATACACTTTCTGGCAATGTAACAATTAAATTATCATCATTATATATACGGTAAATTCGAAGAACTGAAACTTCAATTTGATTATCACTCTGCTCGAAACAATTCATTTGTCTCGACATACAGGTCAGGTTGAAAGTGTTAGGCTATTTCTTCAATATGTGTGGCTGCTCTTTGAATACGATTTTTTTTAAAAAATATATGTTACATCCTTCTAAGGAATGGAAGTTCATTTTTACCCCTTTTTTCAGCAGAAATGCAAGTACCTACTATCTTGGTGTTTACAAAATGGTGAAGGCGCCGGGACACATTGCCCAAAAATAAACGACTTTTTACCACCTCAGTTAGAATTACGAATTCTCAAAAATAAAATCTGAATTGATATTTAAATACGATAGAAAAAAATTGAGTTGAGAGTTTTAAATATTCCATGTGTCACCATAACAGCACATTTTGACTGATTTGTTATTATCATGAATCTCATTTTATTCACTCTTCGCTTCCCGTAACAAATACGTATTGTGTAGCTAATCATTCAAGAACTATATTGAAATAGTACATTCAAGACTTCTTCTGCCTCAAAATCAAAAACTTGCAGACATACCTAATGATCAACACCATGGCATAACAAGCGAGCTAAAACAAGCTTCTTCCTATATCCAAATAAAAATTCACATTCTTCCCATTTATTTTCCTCATAACCTCTACAGGATGTGTCAGATAAAAAAACGCAATACCTCCAATTAATCAAAAGAAACATTTCCAAATAGTTTTCACCAAGATAGTTTATATAAATACATATATTCAAATACATACACGAACACAAAAGAGAATAAGATCTCAAAACTAGAACCATAATAACATGAATGCGTTCATAGAATAGAATTATCGAATATTATATAATTTCAAAATGATCAATTCTAACAAACTCTTCAGTTTCTATTTCATTTCGTTTCGACAGTTAGAGTGTTTACCTAAGTGAATATTCTCAGAGCATTTCTGGCTGATATTCAATTAACTACACATAGGTATTTGCGCAAAACTAAACCACGCTTTTCCCCATGGAACGAACTAGTAAAATGATCCTGTATAGAACAAACCCCATGTAGGAACACCATGACTTATTTTATTTAATTTATTTATTTAATTGCTCAACAAGCCACAAGAAATATTAAATATTAAAGTCGTCCCAACTATCTCACGCCCACAATTCGCAGTGTACCGAAAGAATATAAATCTGGTACAATCAAATGAAATGTTCATGGATGAAGTTACACTGTTTACCAGAGCAAATCTTCGAAAAGATTCAAATTGATTAACTACACATATTTGCACCTATCTAAATCACGCTGTTCCCTCATAAACAAGCAAGCAAAATCAGCCTGTACAGTTCAAACCACCACGTACACCATGACTTATGACCCAATTGCTCAACACGCCACAAGAAATATCAAAGTCGACTATCTCACGCCCACACTTCCGATTCCCGTTCGAATCTAATTCTCGGGAATGTAGAAGATTCAACACATTTTCAACGATAAAAGGGAACACACCACCGCGGAACGGGAACATAAGTTCATATTCCCATAAACCGTATTCCGACCGAGAATTTCCTCGCAATGTACCGAAAGAATATGAATCAGGTATAAAATGAAATGTTCATGGATGAAGTTACACTGTTTACCAGAGCAAATCTTCAGAAAACTTTAGATTGATTAACTACACATATTTGCGCCTAAATCACGCTGTTCCCTCATGAACAAGCAAGCAAAATCAGCCTGTACAGTTCAAACCACCACGTACACCATGACTTATGACCCAATTGCTCAACACGCCACAAGAAATATCAAAGTCGACTATCTCTCGCCCACACTTCCGATTCCCGTTCGAATCTAATTCTCGGGAATGCAGAAGATTCAACACATTTCAACGATAAAAGGGAACACACCACACACCACCGAGGAACAGCAACATAAGTTCATATTACCATTAACCGTATTCCGACCGAGAATTTCCTCGCAGTGTACCGAAAGAATATAAATCTGCTATAAAATAAAATGTTCATGGGTGAATTTTTGATAAACTACACATATTTGCGCTTAAATCATGCTGTTCCCTTATGAACAAGCAAGCAAAATCAGCCTGTACAGTTCAAACCACCACGTACACCATGACTTATGACCCAATTGCTCAACACGCCACAAGAAATATCAAAGTCGACTATCTCACGCCCACACTTCCGATTCCCGTTCGAATCTTATTCTCGGGAATGCAGAAGATTCAACACATTTCAACGATAAAAGGGAACACACCACTGCGGAACGGGAACATAAGTTCATATTCCCATAAACCGTATTCCGACAGAGAATTTCCTCGCAGTGTACCGAAAGAATATAAATCTGGTACTATCAAATGAAATGTTCATGGATGAAGTTACACTGTTTACCAGAGCAAATCTTCAGAAAACTTTAGATTGATTAACTACACATATTTGCGCCTAAATCACGCTGTTCCCTCATGAACAAGCAAGCAAAATCAGCCTTTACAGTTCAAACCACCACGTACACCATGATTCATGACCCAATTGCTCAACACGCCACAAGAAATATCAAAGTCGACTATCTCACGCCCACACTTCCGATTCCCGTTCGAATCTAATTCTCGGGAATGCAGAAGATTCAACACATTTCAACGATAAAAGGGAACACACCACCGCGGAACGGGAACATAAGTTCATATTCCCATAAACCGTATTCCGATCTAGAATTTCCTCGCAGTGTACCAAAAGTATATAAATCTGGTACTATCAAATAATGTTCATGGATGAAGTTACACTGTTTACCTGAGCAAATTTTCCAAAAGATCCAAATTGATTAACTTCACATATTTGCGCCTAAATCACGCTGTTCCCTCATGAACAAGCAAGCAAAATCAGCCTGTACAGTTCAAACCACCACGTACACCATGACTTATGACCCAATTGCTCAACACGCCACAAGAAATATCAAAGTCGACTATCTCACGCCCACACTTTCGATTCCCGTTCGAATCTAATTCTCGGGAATGCAGAAGATTCAACACATTTCAACGATAAAAGGGAACACACCACCGCGGAACGGGAACATAAGTTCATATTCCCATAAACCGTATTCCGACCGAGAATTTCCTCGCAGTGTACCGAAAGAATATAAATCTGGTACTATCAAATGAAATGTCGATGGATGAAGTTACACTGTTTACCAGAGCAAATTTTCCAAAAGATCCAAATTGATTAACTTCACATATTTGCGCCTAAATCACGCTGTTCCCTCATGAACAAGCAAGCAAAATCAGCCTGTACAGTTCAAACCACCACGTACACCATGACTTATGACCCAATTGCTCAACACGCCACAAGAAATATCAAAGTCGACTATCTCACGCCCACACTTCCGATTCCCGTTCGAATCTAATTCTCGGGAATGCAGAAGATTCAACACATTTCAACGATAAAAGGGAACACACCACCGCGGAACGGGAACATAAGTTCATATTCCCATAAACCGTATTCCGACCGAGAATTTCCTCGCAGTGTACCGAAAGAATATAAATCTCGTACTGTCAAATGAAATTTTCATGGATGTCCCGACTGTCTTTCTGGCGATAAATATGCCATTTTAGTATTGATCCGGCCTCGGAAAACAAGCCACTGCCCGGAATATTGGGCATCATTTTCTTTGTGACGCTCGTTACAATTTTGGACTGGCCTTTTATCCTGTCGAGAGTGTCAGGGTGATCTCTTTTTTTTTGAGGGAACTAACTGGTATATCTGCTTTGAACGAATATAATGGTTAGAGTTGACACGCGAAATGTTGGAGCGCAATTTTACAGTTTTCAAAATATTTTCAACAGAAATTCCATGTTGTGTTGGCATTTCAGTTTTCGGCGAATGTAGGTACTGTTGTTCAAATTGTTTGAATTTCATTTTTAGCTGGCTCATATGCTATAGTTTCTCTTCAATGTCTGGAATACAATTGGAAATGTGAGCTGATATTTGTCACAAATATCATGGTTGTTTCACTCAGAAAAATCCTGTGTTTGTTCCGCTGGTCTTTTAAACTGTTGAAGAAAACTGAAAAGATCGGGAGTTCTCAGATTCGGCACCAGAATAGGAATAGGAAGGTTATTCTGTTTGTTAATGGGCCAAATCAGTAAAAATAATTCAGAAGTTCATTTTTTTCTCAATCTTAGAATAACCATTTTGGTTGTGAATTTCAGGTATATTTCCAAATTTAGTTATTGATCCGTGACGTCATGCATCAGCTATTTTTGTCTAAAGTATAACCGCAATATTTTGGTATTCACTCTACTCTGGACTTTTTTCATTTGCTGTTATAGAAATTTGACGTAAGCATGTAAACAACAACAAAATTGGAGTGTGCGTGATTTATGAAAAGTTGGTTTTTACTTATTCGTGATTTTGGTTTTTATGTGAGTGTGTGAGTTTGGTATTTGGATAACATAATATACGTTTTTTCTATTTTTAAACTTATTTCCATTTATCTGTCTGAAACAGATCGAAAGAATTATATTGTTTTTTCCTTTCAATTTGTTCTTAAGAGAAGTAAGTAGGTAGGTAGATACTCTGGGTACTCAAAGTAAAACTCTTATTGTTCTGGGGAGAATAAGCTTCGAAATACCGGTGTTTTGGTTAAAAAAATATGAATAAAAATTGATTCGATATCTTAGCTGTTATTTATAATAAAGTAGGTATAAAAAAGCAAAAAACTATCTTTTCCCCTTCGTTTAAGTTTTGTGTCGGAGGGTATCATTATTTTTATAGTAATTATTTTTATCTCTTCATTTTTATATCTTCTTTGTCAACTTATTCCTCAATCAATGAGCAAAAATGCTCATTCGACTTATAAAAGTTGCGAAACAAAGGCTGCTAAGGTGTTGTTCAATATATCTACATAATATTTTATATGTACTGCACATTCAACGTTTTCAGAAAAGAAGTTTATTACAAGTATCGTTTTTCCTATACCTTCGTAGCTCAATATTACCAAAAATATTATAACCTTCATTTCATACAACAAAACATTGGTGAATACCGTGTGATAAAGTCTGGTTATTACTTCATGACGTCGTTACTGCTTCCCCTTCCCAATTTTACGATTAACATTTCTGTAACCGCAGCCATAACTAATTTATTTTGGTTATTCGCTTGAAATCGGTTTATTTTTCGAGAGCTGTCGAGTGAGAACTTGATAATTACGTAGAAGGAATTCCATAGGTACTGTGGTACCTAGGTTAGTCGAATCATAGGGAGGGGGTGTTCCTGATGTGTCACTTTGAGTACAGTGTTGCTTCGCGAAATAAACGAATGCGACTGTAAAGTGTACAGTTATATTTCTGAAATTTCCCATTTTATGTTGCTATTTTCCGAACCTATCAGAAGCAACCAATCAAGTCCAGTTATTCAAAAGTGTCAAATTTCACCTCGATACAATTACAAATTAGAGCATATCCAACTAAAGCAAGCCACCCCAAACGAAAGCACACCAACAAAGCACTTGATTTGACATTCGATTATAACTTTTATACTGAGTATGGTCAATGTGGAGCAACACTCGGATAAAATTTACAGTAGAAATCGTATCCGCTTCACCTCCTTCTCCATAAATTCATTTCCAACATCCCCGAAATAAACTGCAAGGTGGTCTTTCTGGGGGTTAATAACGGAAATTGAATTAGTTTCCGGATTCGAGCCATTCAGCTCCTAGTCGACGCATAACTTGGCACTGATGGCGATGTACGAACTAATTCAAATATTCTCCAGATATTGCTGGAATGGGAAACGCCACTTTTTTCGCTACCACAGTTTCCGACTTTGAGATTTACCCGAATTGAGGTAATTTTTGCCATTCATCGTGATTAGTTCAGGAAATGAGGTTGAGTTTGTTCGGAAACCTTACGTTTGGATCGATTATTTCAACGTTGTTATAACGTATATTTCAAGTTTTACGTTGTATTTAGTTACGATAGATATATTTGAAGATTTCGAAATGCATTGACTTGAAATCAGGAAATTTCCACTATATGTATCTAGATAAAAATCGTTGTAACTCGAGCCATTCAGTTCCTAGTCGACGCATAACTTGGCACTGATGGCGATGTACGAACTAATTCAAATATTCTCCAGATATTGCTGGAATGGGAAACGCCACTTTTTTCGCTACCACAGTTTCCGACTTTGAGATTTACCCGAATTGAGGTAATTTTTGCCATTCATCGTGATTAGTTCAGGAAATGAGGTTGAGTTTGTTCGGAAACCTTACGTTTCGATCGATTATTTCAACGTTATTATAACGTCATATCTCAAGATTTACGTTGTTTTCAGTGATGATAGATAGGTTTGAGACTTCGAAGAGCATTGACTTGAAGTCAGGAAATTTCACACTATGTTTGTGGATAAAAAGCGTTGCAACTCGAGCCATTCAGTTACTAGTCGACGCATAACTTGGCACTGATGGCGATGTACGAACTAATTCAAATATTCTCCAGATATTGCTGAAATGGGAAATGGCACTTCTTTTACTACCACCGTTTCCGATTTTGAGATTTACCCGAATTGAGGTGATTTTAGCCATTCATCGTGATTAGTTCAGGAAATGAGGTTTAGTTTGTTCGGAAACCTTACGTTTCGATCGATTATTTCAACGTTATTATAACGTCATATTTCAAGATTTCCGTTGTTTTCAGTGACGATAGAAAGGCTTGAAGACTACGAAGAGCATTGACTTAAAGTCAGGAAATTTCACACTATATGTATGTAGATAAAAGCGTTGTAACTTGAGCCATTCAGCTCCTAGTCGACGTATAACTTGGCACTGATGGCGATGTACGAACTAATTCAAATATTCTCCAGAGATTGCTGGAATGGGAAACGCCACTTTTTTCACTACCACCGTTTCCGACTTTGAGATTTACCCGAATTGGGGTAATTTTTGCAATTCATCGTGATTAGTTAAGGAAATGAGGTTGAGTTTGTTCGGAAACCTTACGTTTGGTCGATTATTATTATTATTATTATTATTAACAGTGATAAGAGTTTAGGCAATGCCTACAAACTCACATTATTTCAACGTTAATACACTCACCGGCAAAATAATCGTTCCACTCAAAAAATCGATGAAGTTTGTTAGTTCATGAATATGTGAGTTCAAGTCCCATTCGAATGATTTTTTTTAAATTGCTCATCCTTGATCAATCACAAGTTTTGAATTTTAAGAAAACTCGGCGTACGTCATTTTATACAGGGTGAAACAAAATCTGTTTTTGTACCCTTACTTAAGAACCACCCCTGGTATTTTCCAGTTGTTCCACCGAGTGTTTTCTTATTCAATTATGGAGACACAATCTTCTCTCGATAATTTAATTCTTCATTTATAACAATAGCTCAATTTTTGTTGAATATACGGGGGTTTTCAATAAAACATTAAATTTCGTTAAGGTTACAACACTAAAATTCTGACATAATGAAAAAAACTGAAAATTAAGTCAAAAACATAACGTGTTTTCGGCCGAGAAGTGGATAACAGGTGCAATTCGTCTCGGAATGTTCTTATTAAGGTTTTGAATCAATTAAAGCATCACTGACCTGCTGCAAATTCTCAGGAGTTGGTACGCGAGATCGATTTTTTCTCCCAAGAGCATCCAAACATGCCCAATTGGGTTTAAATCTGGGCTAAGAGCAGGTCAGTTGAATTCTTGGATATCAACCTCTTCTGAATACTCCCTGGCAATCCTAGCCACATGCGGTTGATGCGGTCGAGCATTATAAAGCATTACCACGCAATCGTCTCCAATAAAAGGTGCATGCGGAATGACATGTTGCGCTAAACCTGCCCTTGTTTTAAGTTTTCACTCAGTTTTCAGTTTATTTTCATAACTTTAGGATTTGAAGTTAAATCTGTGAAAGTACTTTTATAGCCATAGTGGAATTGTAGAGTTCAATATTGATCTGAAAACCCTGGGTGTCGATGATGGAATAAGAAATCACTCGGTGGAACAACTGGAATACACCAGGGGTAGTTCTAAAGTTCGGGTTAAAAAACAGATTTTGTTTCACCCTGTATAAAATGACGTACGCCGGGTTTTCTTGAAATTCAAAACTGGTGATTGAATAAAGATGAACATACCTACAATTGCAAAAAATTTCATGTCAATTTCCAAAAATCTCATTAGTAAACCGTCTGTTGATTAAAAAAAATCCAGTTCAATAATGATCGAATGAACTTATTGAATCAAAAATGGATCGAAGTCATCGATGATCGATTTCTGAAAACTGTCAGAATCGACAAACATGATCAAAGACTGACCAAAGTTGATTTTCTAAAGGTATTAACTATTTTTTCGACGACCGCTGGTAAATATTTGAATAAAAATTGTAAAGAATTTCTCGTCATCAACTAAGAATCCAACTATATTGATAAATATTTGATTGCAGAACTCCATAAGGAAAAACATTTTCTCGAAGGAAAATGTGAATCACCAAAATTCGACATATAAGTTCATTTCTGCTCTCGAGACTACGAATAGGTACGTGATAATATGTCGAAGAAACCCAAATTTCGTTGGAATACACTAACTCGCGAAATACCCCTTATACGAGGTCTTGGAGTAGGTCACAAAATTCAATGGTACACATTCAACTCTTATTTCACCCCGTATGGGGGTAATCTCACCGAATACGCTGCTCCAGGGATCAACTCCTGCAGATGTCTTGCCAACATTGTATTGTGGGATTGGGGCCCGTCAAATTCGTGCGATCTTTTTTACTCATGTATTTTTAATCTCTCATTTCAGGACCAACTGCGAGCTTATACATATGGTGTTGTTTTACCCGTATTGGACTTGTCGTTGTTGCCCCCATGAGTTTTCTTTTATTTTATGTTATATGACACTGATTATTTTTCTTAGATGATGTGCTTTATTTGATTAACGTAGAAAAACTGAAAACAATGATGAACATGTAGTATATCAATCTCAATTCACATAATAAATATCAATAAAATCTTGGAAATATGAAGATTCTTCTTTTCAATATTCCAATAAAAATTCAATGGAGCTGTTAAGACTATATGGACAGAATATTTTACATGAAGCTTATTATAAACATCTTGCATATGGCTGCAGAATTTCATTTTTATGGGTTTTGTTTTGTCTGAGACATTTAGGAAATCACTATACGATTTGACTGGTCAACGAACTTAACTGCGGCATTTGGAAACCGAACTCACCCTGTAAGTCTGTAGGACAATCCCTTCAAAAGTTATTAAGAATTAAATTTGACCATGGATTCGTCATCAGGGAGTCGAACCCTATCGTTTCAAACCATTTTTGACCCAAACTTCGAAAATAACTGACATTTGGGCAAAATGATATAGCATAATTATAGTTTAAGTAGAACGAGCTCTCAAAAAGCCCAACCAATTCATTTTTTAACGACATCGCTGAATAGGTAATCAAATAACAATCACAATCCTTATATTCCCTTCTGAAAAAATTAAGTAAAGGGGTGCGGGGCATAGGGGGTTGAGCGATATCGAATTCGAAAAAGCATAAGATGAATTACTTTTGAAATTAGAAATCGATGGGTGCCAGGATTTTCCTAAACAATTCTTCGTTCAAGAATTATGGAAGAGTTAGGTACCTTACTTTTTTTGTCAAGCTGTAGGTATAATGAAATTATACACCTTGTTTGCAGAATAACTTGTATTCGATAATTGTCTCTTGTATAATGTCCAATCTTGTCATAGGGTAAAAGCTATGGTTATTGGCACCTTAAGGGCATGGATACTTTCAGTAGGCGAATTCGGTTCCTTATTTTACTGTTACACCATGGTTAGTATTACGAAACTATAGTTGAATGTTGCTATTTTGGCATTACCTTCAAACTTTCAAAAAATATCGATTGTATATTCGAGGACACCAATTTCGTCGAAATTACATATTTGATAGTCATTGACATACTTCGATAGTAATTGACACCCAGTAGGATAGTCATTGACATAACCTCACCTCGCTCTTGCATCAATTTTGGTTATGATATCATACTGCTTTCTGTCACTCATACATTCTCATTATGTGGATTATTGAGACAATCTCATTAAAGATAATAGAGAAATAAGGTTTAGACAATTTTATTCCATATAAACAAAGAAATAACAAATAGTATTAGTGATCTTCACATACATATCGATGTAATAAATTATTGGTACTATCTAGGGTTTTTCATCTGTGTCCCCATATTTCAGAATGTTTTTTTTCTATTTGAGTCCTCAGGTTATTATTCTGAAAACGGCATCATTAGATAATTGGCGCTAGAATTTGCAGTAGTGTCAATAAGTTTATGTTTACTTAATGATAGTGACTGCTATTAATTGCGTATATTTTCCGATTTTGTTCTGTTTCACATTCGTTAGAAGTTTTCTATTGGTTGAAAGGTTCCAAGGAATATTTAATTGATGTAAGTAAACCCTTCAATGATTCATATATTAAGTTTAAAGCCTATGCCAATCACTGTTCTATGTAATATTATTGACACATATGGTTTAAACATAATGTATTAATCATTGAAAGGTTTTCTTATATCAATTAAATTTTCCTTGGAACCTTCCAAACAATAGAAAACTTCTAACGAATGTGAAACAAAAAAAAATTGGAAATATACGGAATTGTATGCAGTCGTTATCCTTAAGTAAACTCTAACATATACACTTATTCACACTACTGCAGAAACTCATGCCAAATATCTAATGATGCCGTTTTCAGGATGATAACCTGAGGAAATTGAACTTGACCCAAATAGAAATAAAACATTCTGAAATAGATAAAGACAGATGAAAAAACCTTAGATAGCACCAATAGTTTATAACATCGGTAGGTATATATATGTGCACAGTGTCAATCACTATCAGGGTGTCAACAACTGAACCTCTCACCCTATTTGAATAATAGAATTTCATATTGATCCATCGATTGATATTTTATGAAACCTAAACCTAACGTCTTTCCGCTGAATAACAACCTATCTGGTTGAAAAATGGAGACATATAGATAAAATGTCCCCATTACAAGATTGCATCCGAAATAAATTGAAAATTTTCTTACCGATATTACAGAAAGTGCCATCAATAACACCGCGAAGTATGTTTCCAGAATATTCCCCGGAACCAAACGACATGACCATATACTATGCAGATTGGCGGAAAAACATTGTTTTCCCGTTGCTCGGGAATACCTCACCTGGGAAATAGCGGGGCAATATGAGGTGTATCGGGAAATAAACTCTGCATTTCCATCTCGTGTTCCGAGGAGGATCCTATTAAATAATCATGGAAGTGTGCCTGCTCCACCTGCATTCTAAGCAAGTTTGCCCCGTCAATGGCGCGGCTAAATTGCGTTTGTGAATTGGTTATGTTGAAGGAGCTTTATAGATGCGAGAGAATGATTTTTTTTTCGTTTTCCGTTCGATGAGTTTGCAAATATTAATGTTGCTTCATTATGTTGCCACTGGGAGACTCATTTCAGGTAGTATGATTTCGATGGGTAGATTTTTATTCATGGGGTTGTTCCAAGGATGCCTCACATATAGTTCGTTCACGAAAGTTTGAGCCGACGGTTGTCCATGACAATTTATAAATATTCCACTGTGTATATTGAAATTTATGTTATGTTGTTTATTTTCTTGTCATATTGATACGCTATGTTGTCAGTATAACAAGAAAGATCGCAGATTTCTTACAATGTCATTTTACATCTGAAAATTTGAGAAAAATAATCGTTACTCACATGCATTTCGTATTTCACCTAGAGAGTTTAAAGTTTCAAATGATTTCTTTTTCATTTTCCGTTCGATGAGTTTGCAAATATCAGATAATGTTGCTTCATTATGTTGCCACTGGTAGGCTCATTTCAGGTAGATATCGATTGAAATATAATCTGAGAGGATTCTGCATTTCTAAACAACTTTTAGGTTTTCCACTCCCAGTCTCTGAAACAGAAATAATTTAAAAAAATTCAATTAATATAAAGTGCTCCTGCAAAAATCTTTGCACTTATTTGTCAGGGGCAATTGGTTTTGACAGAATAAGAAAGGAAATAAATGAAAAGGATTATGTAAAGTTTCGGTGTCTATATCAGACACCTTCTTCAGACAAACTTGTGAAATCTTCAGAATTGTGTTTTTTCATTTGCAGTCTAATTAACATTGAAAGTTGTCAACACCTAGAGATGTTGATTCATTTAATTTTGAAATTTCTTGATGTCATTTCTTTCTTCAATAAATCAATCCAAATACGATCTATTCCAACAGAAGAATTGGCAAAATTATCTACTTCATCTAATAACAAAATACATGTGGATTCCTTAATTTCCCTTTTATAATTATCAGGTTCCGTCATTAGGATCATTTGAACACAGCCATTTGTGATCTTGTAATGTCTCTATTTTTGAAGTTGTTCTTATGTTCCCGTTTTCTCATCCCTAAAGGTCTTGATGTCTATCCTGTATAAGATTTTTCACATATACAGGGAACACAATTTTTTGATTTTTGTGTCTCATTCATTGGTTTCGGTCTGGTAAGAATGGATCTCAACTCATTTTGTGTTTTGACAACAATTCGTATGTTGAATTTGGAACCATTTTTTTATTTTTTCTGAAAGACCAGGAATATAAGGAATGACGTTCAACAAAGGACCCCGCACATTTGTATGAGAATTGGCTCCCGGTGGATTTGGCTGAAAATTTGATATGATGTTCTACTAATCCTTCTGATCAAATCTCTCCACAGTCACGAGGCTGAAAAATGCATACTTCTAGGAGTTTTTAGCGATTTTTTGTATCCATTATGGCTTACGTATTACCGTTCACACAGAAATGTTTGAGAATATTTCGTGATTATTGAAAGCAGATTCTGTCAATTCGAAATATTTTCAAACATTTCTGTGTGAACGGTAATAAGTAAGCCATAATGGATACAAAAAATCGCTGAAAACTCCTAGTAGTATGCATTTTTCAGCTTCGTGACTGTGGAGACATTTGATCAGAAGGATTAGTAGAACATCATATCAAATTTTCAGCCAAATCCACCGTGAGCCAAGTCCCATAATACGTAAGCCATAATGGATAAAAATATCGCTAAAAACTCTTAGAAGTATGCATTTTTCAGCTTCGTGACTGTTTAGACATTTGATCAGAAGGATTAGTAGAACATCATATCAAATTTTCAGCCAAATCCACCGGGAGCCAATTCCCATACAAAATGTGCGGGGGTCCTGGTTGTTCTTGGCGATTTTCTGTTTGTACCTGATTATCATTAGAATTTTGATTAGATATTTTTCGTTCTAAATTTGAAATTGTTCTTTCTATGAAATTTGGTGGGTATTGATGATCTTATAAAAAAAATTCCAGGTAGCATGCTTTGATGGGTAGATTTTTTATTCATAGGGTTGTTCCAAGGATACCTCACATATATGGATATTCGATTGAAATTGTTATCTCATCAAAGAGACAGTTATAACAACAGATTATGGAATTCATACAATAACTGATGCCACCTTGGTTTAGTAATTATTCCCAAAACATTTGGAAATATTTAAATGAATACCTTACCTAATTACATTAGGTGAAGAACTTCGGTTGAAGGCCGTTGAACGACATTCTAATGAAAAGAGTCGACTAATCCTGGTCATATGTGGTGGTGCATTCTTTTGTTGACAGTTTGTGTGTTGTGTGTGTTTCATACGGTAGAATAAGTGAATCTACGCCTTCTCAAAGCTATAAATAGTGGAAATATTGTCATGATTCACACCTGCTTCCATAAGCAATATAGCTTTCCAAACAAAAATATCCAGTACAAATGTTTTTCTACTACATTGCCTTTTTCCACTCGTAGTGTATTCATGATTCACTAAACAAAATCTGAATTCACTAAGGGCCAAATCCCTTCAATCGATCACTTCAAGTTCGCTGAACTGACGTGTCTACACACTTTAGGCATCAAGAACAGATTGGAGCAGCTGTTTCTGTTCCTCTTCCAATTATAAAAGCTCCTGTGGGTATTGGTCAATAGATTGTTATTTTAGAAATAATTTGCAGTCCATCCGATATACACTCTTCTATCAACCTCTAGGAAATTGGTAAAGGAGTGATCAGTCTTGAGATCGACAGGACAGGTCATCCTCTCATCTCCTTCAATAAAGTGGAAGACGAAAGCACGGCTTTAATCAAAATCTTATTGATGAGCTTATTGATTACTCCAATATATTTCAGTCACAATATTGAAAACATATAAAGAAGGTGATACAGAAATAGGCTGTCAAAATTTTGCATTATCAGCTTTGATAATGAGCCTGCTCTTTACGAATAATGGCAATAATTGCTTTAATGATTGCAATGAAAAATGTTGGAAACTGGATGTAACATTTTGAAAGATGGCTGCCGAACCATGGTTCGAAATTTATGCAGAAATTGTTATTTTTTTACGTCTCACAGAACCAGAATATTTCAAACCTTGTTACATGCTGCAAAACTTTCAAAATGTCACATACAGATTCAAAGCTGCAGAGAAGTTCTTTGCATATTTCGGGCGCCTGAGTTGTTTTCATTCATAGACTTTGAATACCGAAACCTCACATGACAAATAATAGATGGACCCCCCTGTATACATTTTTTTCCTCATAGCACATGGTCTGAAAAAAAATTTAAAGAAAGCCCTGACAGGAGCTTTTGAGCACTCGTTCACCTCAGAATTTTATATGGGATTCGAAATGCAGAGTCTTAGCAGAATCAGAATTATGTTCTGGAAATTATTCAAAAAATTAAATATATAAAAAATAAATAATTACAAAACTTAATTTCTATGATTCTGATGATGCGATCGTCTTGAAATTTTGCATGAAGATTCAGTATGACTTTATTCATCCACAAAAAAATTCACTTGAATCGGATATCCTGTTATCGAAATATAAAGATTCTTCTTTTCAATATTCCAATTGGATTTTTTATGGTTCTGTTAACACTATGGCCACAAAATTCTGCATGATCATTCAGTATATCAATCTCAATTTATAAACTAAATTTCTTTCGAATCGAATATCTTCTTATGGAAATATGAAGTTTCTTCTTTTCAATATTCCAATTGAATTTTCTATGGTTCTGATCAAACTATGGCCGCAAAATTTTGGATGAGGCTTGTGATGAGCATCTTGGATTTGGCCGTAACATTACATTTCGATTGGTTCCTTTTTTTCTGAGATATTGAGGAACAGAAAATATCAATGGCCATATTTTATGGAACACCCTGTACGATTTGGCTAGTTAGCGAACTTAACCGGGCCATTTGGAACCCGAACTCATCCTGAAAATTTCGAGTCCCTAGGACAATCCTTTCGAAAGTTATTGTGCTAAGGGTCGGAGTTGACCACGAATTGGTCATCAGGGCGTCTGATCCTATCATTTGAGACCATTTTCGGCTCAAAATTCGAAAATTACAGACATTTTGCACAACGATATAGCCGTCGTTTAAGTAAAACGAGCGTCGAAAAGTAATACCTTAAATTAATTTGTGGAAGTACAGATACTCAGTGTTCCCAGATGACGGAATCAACCTTCAGTAGATGTTGCCACGAAAATCAGTAGAATTCAGTAGGAGCATTGAAATATACCATGAAACTAAAATCTTTGTATTAGTATCATGGAAATATACTATTCTATAAGTTCTGAGATCCTCTTCATAAACAGGAAACCAGTAAAACTTCAAATAGTTTTTAGGGTATGGTAGTTTCATGCAAAATTCATTAAGAAATTACGGGTTTTAAGTGATTTTTGACGAAAAACATATTCAATTCATTCAAATAAGCATATAAATGAATCCGGATAATAAGTTGAATATAGAATAAACATAATGAAAAACTGAAAAATATAATATATGTATATCAATTTAATAAAACAATAAGATGAAACTATTTTTCATTTGAATTTACTCATTCAGTTATCAGTTTCCGAGTCTTCATCTGTAAGCATATTTATGTTCTGTGCTGTAAGCCCTTCCTCGATTTGTTTTTGGTACATTTTCGAATTGTGTTATTTCAAAACATCTTCTCCAAAATCAGCAGAAAAGCATGTTTGACTATTACTTTTGAGGAAATTTTTGTATGTTGATTTTTTCAGTAGATTCGAGGATGCAATCAGTAGATCAGTAGACGAAACCTAAAATCAGTAGATCTACTGATTTTTCAGTAGATCTGGGAACACAGCAGATACTACCGTAAATTTCATAATGACCTTATAAAATCCTTGCTTCGTCACCCAGACCGACATCAGGACGAACTCAGACAGCGTTATCGGGCGAAACAACGACTTTATCATCGGTAATGAACCCGCACACAGCACCCAATCGGTCCGATTTCACTCGGACAAAAAAACCGGCGGCTATTTTTCCATCGGACCGGGCAGCTATTGTTCCCGATTCCTTTGTAATCGGGTAAAGTGCAAAACAGTTCGGTACAGATCATTACGTTTGATAAATTAGAAGATGCTCGCGTGGTCCTGTGGGATAGGACGCTGCGCAGGCAATTCCTGTTCGTTCATCAGTTGATGGACCCTGGAGGATATGTTCCACGGATCATTCAACTTCTCTTGCGGAAATTCGATGTAATACACTTGACTAAGGGAATGGGAGGAAGATAGGGCAAAGAGGATTGGGAACCGAAATAATTCAACTTTATTTGAAGCCGATCGCATTTTGTGGTAGATAATTTTAGGCTGGGTTTCTGACTTTTGAATCAGAGGAGTTTCGTTTTTTTACTTCGTTTCTTACATATATCGTATTACTTTATAGAGATGGACTTTACACCTACGATGCTGGTATACGAGTATATTAGATCAATCTGTGAATTATACACTATAATATTTTTATTATCAGAACTAGGATCGTTATAGCTGCAACCATTCAGATCTTTTGTTCTCCCCCTTTTCATTTATGGAAACACAAGGAGCTCGTCAATGGCGTTGATAAAACCACAACTCCTTAAGAATCTTGGTCGTCAACTCTTAGGTGTTCAAGTCCGGTTTCCCCATATCAATTGTTCTAAGACCAGCCAGCTCTGGACACTTGCTTATCATATTATGTTCAGCTGTATTCGCTTCGGATCCATAAAGCCTGCAAATACCATCTCTTGACTGTCCCATACCATAGTAGTTATATAATTGTTGTAGTTCACTTCACTTCACTGTATTGTGCCACCTCTGACCACAGCTCGCTTTCCAGTTCTAGAGATCTGATGAAATGTAATATCTGTGAAGGCTTCAACGAGGCTAGTTTCTTACTCTCACAAGCGTATCACCCAAGGCATTCTCTCATTAGGCTCGCAATGCCAAAGCATTACGTGACAAGGTGAATGGGGGTTTCTTTTTTCCCCATAGAATCTGCACATGTCAGTGTCCGATAATTCCATCCTCAACAGGTGCTTCCTGAGGCGACAGTGTCCTGTAAGGAAACAAGTGAGGAGGTGTCATTGTTTTTCATCAAGATCCAAATATCTTTGGATCTTGCTATTTCATTGCCGACGGAACTTAGTGGAATCTTCTTATAGGTTCATTTACATATACCACACAAGGGTTCTGGGCCAATGAGTGACATTCGTGCGCCCTCTCTGGCAAGTATGTTGGCCTCTTTTTCCTATGATTCGAGAATGGCCGGGAACCCAGATGAAAAACCCTATTTTTCTTGCCTACCTCATTGAGTTTGTTCCGACACTCACAGATCATCTTAGAGTCGATGACGTAGGAGCTCAGTGCTTTAATAACAGCTTGACTATCTGAGTGTATGGCTATATCGCACTTCAAATAGTTTCTTTCTAGATTTATATCTAGACATCTTTCAATAGCTAAGATTTACGCTTGAAAGACGCTAATACAGAAGCCTAGCAACAGTGCACACCTGGTACTTGACCCGTATATCCCAACGCCCGCTCCTGTAGAGGTTTTGGAACAATCTGTAAACCATTTACAGTATTTTCATTGGGGTTAAAGTCATTGTTTTCCCGTTCCCATTCCTCTCTTTCACTAGCAATGACCTGAAAGTTTTGTCAGTGGTCCCATACCAAACGGAATGATACTCGTACCGAAATTACCAAGTCAGCATGCTACCATCACACGAAGCTCAACTCCTGGCAGCTTCAGGAGCTTTCTGGTATAGATAGATGAAAACATCAAAAAATTTCATGACTGTGTTAATCCAGGGCTGTTTCTTCAGAGTGGTCTTCTGTTTTTCAACTGCCATTGCTGGACCGCTGTCTTATATTGCTCTTTAACCAACCCACAGAAAGGCTCAGGTCCAACAGTTGTTAACCTTGATTCACTTTTTGCAAGTTCATAGAAATTTTCATTTCTTTCAACAAAACAATGCCCTGGCGCCCATCATACACTATAATGATGGAAAAAATTCGATTAACTGTTTAACTGAATTTTCAAGCAAATTTACCACACAAAATGATCTAATTCATAGTTGAAACAACTTATTCAATCCTTTAATTTCTCAGCAATCATCACATTCACCCAGGAATATAACGCTTTTCCTATCTGGTGAATAATATAGGTACTATTTTTCGAAAAAATTCTATACTTCCCTTGAATTCAATTCAAATTTTTCCGTTCGAAATGCAGGTTTCTTTTGAAATCAGTGAAAATCTCGAATAGAAATTCGCTCTCATGGAGAAGGTTTTTGGAAAAATGTTCTAGATAAACAGGAAAGCTATAGAAATAAAATCCAGTGATTAGAAGAAAATCAACATCAAATGCTCTGTGTGATTTTCCAGCACCTATGTAGCCTACTGAAGATACTCCAAGAAACAAAACAGTAGGTAGGTACATACTTCCCAACTAAACGCCCGTGATGAATATATGAAGTTTTCATTCCCTCCTGTTAAAAAAAACAATAGACCAACAAACCACCACAAAGAAGCAGAATCAAATTGAGTATCCCTCCTTAAAAAAAAAACTGAAAAGAACACCAACTTCGCCTTCCCATTATCCGGAGAATAAAAACTTCCACTAATTAATAAAACTCCATCATGACCGAGGTCAAAAGAGTGATGAATCTCCTGAAAAAAACAAAACATGATGAATCGCCCCCGGAAAAATTTCAAGTTCGTCCCACCAATTAGGAAAAATCCAAGTTTCACCACGAACAAGTCTCCGAATTTTCAGGCATATTGCGAAACAATGCCTGTCCTCCAGTGGAGGTGAAAAGTTAGTTCAACCGCTGGGAATTCCAACTTTGTCTCATCCGAAGTGATCTATTGTGTATTTCCCCTTCTTTTCTCTGGAAAAGTTCATCCTCACGAGAGTGTATGGCTACAGATAATATTTGCCCGAGGTGAGGCATTAAAAATTCCATTCGAGACAAAGTTGAACCAGAACGGTTATAACGCGTCTTTCATGTAAGGGATTCATTTGAAAATTCCCAAATTAGCAGGGGTTGAAAGCACAAATGGAGAGCAGGAAAATTGTAGTTTATTCGGATATTAATGTTAATTGTTTTCAGTAATTATCAAAACCATCATTCACTGATTGAGTTTTAAAATTTTTCGGGGTCATTTGGTGTGTCAAAGCGGAGTATGGTGATATAAGAATGGAGGAGTTATTAGAATATCGTTTCCTTTAATCCTTATGAGTACCCGCACACCAGAGATACATTTGCGGCGTAGCGCAATTTGTGTCGAAGCAAGCAAGGCGCATATTTGCAAGATCCAACACAATCGTTTTTTGGGACGCGGTGAGGGACTTAATCGGAAAAATGCAAGACATTGTGGATTTCAACAGTTAAATTGCGGAAATTGAGAGGAATCCAGAATTGTACAATCTGAAAAATTATAGTAATAAAAGAATAACCGAGGTAGTATTTTGTATGCATTTGTCGTGTACTTCGAAAGTACATTTGAATTTTCTCTTTGTCCTTTTCCGCAGTTCCCGAGAAAGTTCGAAATTTTCTGAAATTGTCCAATTTCCATCATACGGGTGGAACCAATAACTTTTTCTCCTCCTCATTAATTGCCACATTAGGAAATCACGATCACCTGAGGATCAGGCTGACATTATTCACCACACTTCAACTATAAAACAAATTAATTTTTGGTGTGCATATGCAATCCACATTTTCGCGAAATGCAAATGTAGAAACCAATTTTTAGCGCAACAAATGTGTTCTGGATGCAATTGTATGTCCGGTGTGCGGCCTGGCTAAGAGTGACTAACTGTTCAAAAAACAGCGAAAATCACTTCCCTCCTTTATGCAATGAATCAACTTTTGATCGAAAGAGTAAAACTCAATAAGAACATCCTGAAACTATTAAATGTCACGAAGACCTGTGAAGATTGCGATAAATTTTTTTCTTATATTTTCACCAGTGTTGTCAAACAAAGGAATTCATGTTAGATTCTGGTAAGCATGACCTTTTGAAGTGAGTCTAATGAAGACTAGAAGAATGAATTCCATCTTAGACCGAGCGTAAAAATATTATTATTAGGATAGCTTTGAGATTTGAATAAGAAGGTTGAGTTCTTGAATCAATAGATTAAGGAACTTTAGTTCAACCGCTGGGAATTCCAACTTTGTCTCATCCGAAGTGATCTATTGTGTATTTCCCCTTCTTTTCTCTGGAAAAGTTCATCCTCACGAAAGTGTATGGCTACAGATAATATTTGCCCGAGGTGAGGCATTAAAAATTCCATTCGAGCCAAAGTTGAACCAGAACGGTTATAACGCGTCTTTCATGTAAGGGATTCATTTTGAAATTCCCAAATTAGCAGGGGTTGAAAGTATAAATGGGACGAACGACGAAGGGAAATTGCAGTTTGTTTGGAGATTAACCTCAATCTATTTTTAGTAATTATTCCAATTTTTACTGATTGAATTCTAATTAATGTTGGGTCATTTGTCAAAGCAGAATATGGTGATGTAACAATAGAAGATATGTTGATCTAGGAATAGAATGGCCTGCTTGAAAACAATGAGGAATGAGGAATGCAATAAATGATTTTTGGTACAACTGTCAAATGTTTCTTTCATGGCAAATGAGAGCGTTAATTCACTCGAATGTGCCATGAAAACACGAATTGTATACGCACGAAATTCAAACAACATTTTCTGTACAACTGTGAATGTGTATTCACATCGTCTGAAATATAAAATGATTGAAAACAATGCTTCCGCCTTCCAATATAATATTTCTATGCATACAGTCTTCACTTTTTTCACCGTTAAAAATAGTATATTATATTATAAGGATTAAAAGTGTATCTTTTTTTTACGAGCGATATTTGCAGTTGCGAGGCGCAGCCGAGCGAATGCAAAATTGCGAGTAAAAATTGGCACTTTTAGTCCGAATAATATATACCATTTTTCTCCAACCAAGTCAGAATTACAATAAAATTGGTTTTAGTCAAAAATCGTTAATAATATGGTAATAAATTTGAACACCTACTATCTACACCTACTATAATAATCATAACAGTGATTGTCAAGTAGACGTCAAATGCAATTACTTTTAGTCCTAGGATTAAAAGTGTTGCTTGTATGGTAAAGGAATTGGTGGCTTTTGCACCTGAAAATAGTACAAAAATGTCAACATTTTTTGTTGGTTGGAGAAAAAAGTCTTTTTCTAACGGCGAAGACAAGTTAGTGTGTGTTAGTGATGAAGTTTTTTTGACAGTTGTACAAAAGGTTTTTTTTTATTAGATATTATTAGATTTTTGGAACCGGAAGGCGAGCTGATGAGGGTTTGGCCAGAACAGCTCTGTAAGGAAGCACAACAGACCTTAAGGTCGCAGTGAACTGTAACCCCTTTCTTAAACTAAACTAAACTAAACTAAACTCAGGTCTTTTATTCACCGTTAAAAAAAGAATTTACTTTTTTTCTCGGTTGATAAAAGTCGTTTCTATAGTAACGATATAGAAAGGGCACTGGATGCATAGAAATATTGTATTAGAGGCATTATCTCTGATAATTATATTTCAGACGATGAAAATTCATATTCACAGTTATTTTGTTTGTATTTTGTGCGTATAAAATTCGTGTTTTTATGGCATATGCGAGTGAATTTTTGGCCTCGACCTACGGTCCCGCCATGAAAAAAACACTAATTTTACGCACTCAATACAAAAATAACTATTTTTCTGTGACGGGAAAAAAATGTGACATTTTATTTCTCTTGACAGGTCACAAAATATGACTATGTATCCGCGAAAGGTTATATTTCTTTCACTATTAAATGGTCGTGTATTATACACGAGAAAAATAATAGATTTCAGCTCTCGGTTTTTGTCTCCCTCCGCTTCACGTCGGGAGACAACACAACCTCGAGATAAAATCTTATATTTTTTTCCCTTGTATAATGAATAACTATTTAATTTGAAAGCTTGAAAGTCAATAAGCATATCCTGAAAATTTGGATGTCAAGAAGGACTAATATTTTTGTGAGGCATTTCATTCGATTTTTTCATAAACTTTTCTATTGAAATCTTGAACTTATGTATACCTTGGAAATGTCATTAGGTCAACCTTGGGTTAATATTTAGATTTATACAGCTTTTTATATTCAATGAGTATAAAATCAATGGTTGTATGCGGTTTCTACACCAAAAGCTGTTTTTAAATTCCATGATATTTCATCAATCCAGCTTTCATATTCCTACAAATATTCACACCACAAAAGGACTATTAAAAATTCCGATACATTCTGAACAGAAGCACCGAAAACTATCGAGTTTTTCACCAGCTAAAATCAAGATTACTTTCTCCTTATGTATAGCACAATCATTTCCCTGAAACGTACACACAAAAGTACATATTGGTGGAAATGAATGTTCGATATATCAGGAAAAAATCTCTCCATCTAGAGTCCCATTTGGCGAACAGCTTTATGTGACGGCAAGTTTGTATTCAGACATGAAAAACGTTCGATTTGTTTGAAAGCATGTATGGCGGAGAGAAATCACCATTTTACGTATTTGATGGTTGGATGCCTTGCTGTGGGACGGACGGATTTGTTATAAAGAGAATGCATTCCTAAACTGTCATCAAACTCGAGGAATGTTCCCCTACATTTACTTTTTCAGGAGTTTATCGTTTAGAATCCGGATTGCCCCATTATTTAGAATGTCTTATATTCATGCTTTATTTTTCAAGGAGAAAGGTACGGGATATACTAAATTACGACTAGAAACTAGAAATATTCACCAGAATTTCATTCTGGTAATACGTGTTTGATGTTTTCCCGAACCAAAATCCAAGCGCGGATCCAGGGGGGGTCATGGGGGTCATGACCCCCCCTGGACTGGACGAAACCTCAAATCTTGTGTTTGATAAGAAATGTTTCGATTGAAAAAAGTATTGAATTTGAGTGTTCGTAAACATTTATTTTGTTGTCGGTTATTCTTGTTGCTCATCATATTTAAGTGAATATTGGAGGGTAATTAGTTCCAATAATGAAAAAAATCTGATTTTTGGGAGAATGATTCGTCCATCTCAAGCTAAGTTCACTGATTAGTATTGACTTATTTAGGTGTTTGAAGAACTATTCCTCAAACTCCACTGCTACTTCGATCATCTCGAAGTTCAGCTCCTTAAGACGCACACAATACTGTGATCTCACATTCGACTCAATACTTCATATTCATAATGACATATCTGTTGATGTAGAGAAAGTCATCACTCGTTTTTGCAAAAAGGGAAATAGAAAAATTCCCCTTGCTATTTAGTTATACCTTTGTAATTATTCTCATTAAGTTTTTTTATAAATCAAATAAATTTCTGTTTGTGTAAGACCTCATCAGAATTTTATTTAGGGGGTGCTGATTTGTATCCAAAAAATCAATTGGTGGGTGTGTAATCAACCTGACAGTGACCCCCCCTTTCTCGAAAGCTGGATCCGTACTGCCAAAATCTGTAAGGATGATTCAGTTAAGTATTTCCGAAACGAATGATATAGTTGTTTCAACCATAAGGGCTTTGTGTGCTTATATTCCTGGCGTTATTCAAAGTATGATAATTGAAACTGGGAGTCATGATTCGGCGAGAAACCTTTCAAACAGTCCGAGAATCTACTGATTTTCAGTAATCACCCCTTCAGCCGTTTTGACTTCTAACAAGCAGCCATGAGATTCTGCATGCATGACATATTACCAGGAAAGTCATATTTGAATAACTCGAAAACTGTTGGAGTCTTTCTCAACATGTTGGGAAATTGTGGAGTAAACCTTCTTGATATTAGTTTTCTTACAAACCTAATCTGAGATCACAAAAGCTCCCAACACAACGTCCGTTATTTCATCGAACTAGCTTAAAAGCCATGAAAACTAACTAATCCCCTTAAATATTCATTCTTTTGGCCTCTCCATCGCCCCATCTCGCAATTTCTCTCGTTATGAATTAGTGAACCAAGATTAGCGTAAATACTTCGAATAACTCATAAGAAAACACCTTTGGATTCTTCGCTTGTATTCCTCAACAAACCAATTTGCATACTCGAGAATCGTAGCGTATAATGCATCAGCTCAATGCATTGAATATAACATGAATAATATACTGTTCCAGCATACACCACCTTGCTGAATATTTCCAGATGAAAGTGGAATCGCTTGGAGATTGTTTCTTGAAACAGAAGGTTTCCTCCTTGCCATTCAAGATCAAGTAGTGCAAACTATCAGAAATGTATCATGAAGGATAGGAAGCCTCACTGACGATAAATGCCGCTACGGATGCCAAACATCAGAAACAATCCAACATATTACAGGAGGCTGCCAAATGTTTGCTGGAAATGAATATAAGAGTCGAAATGATGCAGTTTTTTTTGAAATCTTTCATTAGGAACTCGCCATCCAACTGAAGGCACTACAGTCCGAAAAAATTCCATATTATAAATATCAGCCATACTCAAGGGCGTAGCCAGGGGGGGGTTTTGGGGGTTCAAACCCCCCCGAAATGTTTCATAATTATTTTTTGTTGTGTCATTTTGCACTGGATCTCTAAAGGCCAGGAAAGTGAGATCTTTATTTTGCAGAAAGAGATGCTGACTGTTCGCATGAGTGCTCAGGAGTGTCTTAAAATATCGAAATATCTAGAGCTTGAACTTCAGATCAGAAGGCAACGGGGAATTTTTAGTACCAGAACCATTCCCATTTTCGAATCAACCACAGAAATCATTCCTAAGAGCCTCAAGTGCAACCTCAAGTAGCTACATTTGGATGAAAACCTTCACGAAGTAATACAAAAAGCTGTCATTCTCGGTACTGGTAGAACGGTCAGGAAGTTTGTAGGTCACGATGAATACCATCAGGAAGAACGATGGAGGAAAACATTGCAAGACTGACTACCAGGACATCAACCGAGAAATCCAGGACCAAGGAACAAAAGACGAACTACCCAAAACCCAGGAAAAGAAGAACACCGAACACCTCAGAGCTCAATCCCCCTGATACTTGCTATCCGGGATGATAAGCATCCCCTTAGTAGGGAGTGTGATAGCCGATCGCTAGGGGGTGTGAGAAATCACACTTTTTCTACACTAATAGGCTCAAGTCGTTAATAATAATAACATGTTTAGATTGAACAGGAAAATTCAATTTGTGTTAAGAAGTGTGGACAAAACCTAACCATTACTTTTCTCGCATAATCTCTGATCGGAAAGCAAAAACTTCCAACACAAAATCAGTTATTTCATCAAACTAGCTCATGAATCCTTCAAGTGCGATGAAAAAAAATTCATCCAGTTTTCCGCTCCATCTAGCCATTCTCGCAATTCCCTCCGTTATAAATTAGTTAACCAAGATTGGCGTAAATACCTCGAATAACTCATAAGAAAACACCTTCGCTTGTATTCCTCGAAAAACCAATCTGCATACTCGAGAACCGTGGCGTATAATCCAGCCCAATGCATTGAATTTAACAGGAATATGCTGCACAGCCCATTCACTCCACCTTGCCGGATATTTTCCAGATAAAAGTGGAGAGAGAACCTCGGAGTTTTTCTCGTTCAAAAAGCCAAACACTGAAGTCTTATGAATAGATAAAAAGCTCCGCAAACTTCAACGATTCCTCGGTCACCATATCTTTGGGGGGCTGAGTTATCGGTTTGGGGTAGGAGGCGGAATAAGGGATAGTTTTTATATCGATAACAGTCGTGATACTCCTTTGTTATTTTGAGGACGTGCATGGACTTTTAACGGGAGGTTTATTCTGAATTAAGACGAAAGCGGTGTATTTATAGAAAAGAGAGACAATTTAATTTGTTGGTTTATTGTTTTTATACAGTAGGAAATGAAAATTGATCATTCCGTATCGACCATAGACAAACTAATAAAATAGATGAGCCACTCGTATATTCCGCGACATCTGTCGGAGGAGGAGACTAATACACGAAAAAATTATTTTCAATTTGATAGTTAGATGTCGTTGCATTCATGGAAATCCTATTGAGGAAATAGTAAGTATGTAAAATCATTATTATCAAAAAACCTTTGAATTGTCAACTGACACAAGTAGTGGTTTGACACGTTCTTTTTGAAATATAATAAATTTCGATATGCCTGCAAGAGTGAAGACGTGCTGTGTTATTGGATGTGAGAATCGAGATGCAAGAAGGTAATTATAAAATCTACATGTATATTCTGTTAACTATAAGAATTAAGATACTCGTAGTTTTCAAAAAAGTTTTCATGTATTGAATAAGTTTAGTCGGTAAATACTCCAATTTTGTATTATTGAATTCGTTATTTTTAGTTTTTGAGAATGTTTCAATGCAATTATTAGTTTATTGATTAGATATTTATGAAATAAATCTGTATTTTCAATTGGTGATACCTATTTCAGTTAATAAATTTTTATTATGTCCAGAATTTCATTATTGATCCTCATTTCTCGATTCCAAAGGAAAATCAGATGAAAGTTCGTTGCAGGTATTATTTTTATGAAAATAAATTTCTTCACTCATCGATAACTTGCACGAATCCATTTCTGATTTCCTTTTGGAAATTGAATTTCAAAGAACTTTTTGCCTCTTGTATATGGGTGTACCTACCTATTCAAAAGGTGCACTACAGAATTCTTTTTGAGGCAGCTTTACGATACAGATTCCTTTTTCAATTGAGCTTTTTCACGAATTAGTAATGTTGTACAAAAAAAGATGGCGTTGAAGCTTGTTCTACTAGTGTCTCATCTATTCTCCGTTTAGTTAGTCTATGGTATCGACCTATGTTTTTGTTGGTATTTTTTTGTCGTTCAACATAAACGAGTGCTATGCCGTTTTACCAAATGTCTGTAATCCTCGAAGTTTTAGCCTGAAATGGTCACAAACGATAAGATGTGACTCGCTGATGACGGCTTCGTGGTAAACACGGTAACTCTAGAAAGTATTGTCCTAAAGATTCGGAATTTTCACAATGAGATTAGTTAACCATTAGAATCTTAGAGGGTGTTCCATAAAATATAGGTATTTAAAATTTTCTTTCCTCAATATCTCATCAGATATAACGAAACCGTTTGAAATGAAATTTTATGCCCCCATGAAAAATACGCATAAAAAGCCTCATACGAAATGTTAGGGTCATAGTGTTAAAAGAACCATGGAAAATTCCATTGGGATATTTAAAAAAAATCTCATATTTCCCCAACAAAATATCCGAATCGACTGAAATTTATTTGGAGGGTGAATACTATCGACAAAAATAATATCTTATTAAAGAATTGATTGAAATGAAATCAAGGATGTAAATTGGAGAAGTGAATTATCATGCGAATTTTCGAAAGGACTGTGAAACCAGAACCATCGAATTTTGAAATTTTCAGTTATCGTTTTTTTTCAGATTTCATTTTTTAGATAATTTTAAGAATATAATACCGCTCGTGCTTTGATTTTGCAATTTCAAGTTCTATATCCAAAATTTTGAGGTCATAGCCTTGTTGCTCCACCAAGGTTTTTTTGGATTTTTTCAGATGCAATTTCAAGTTATCAAATTAGATGAGAGCAGAAACTAATCGTTTCTATAGAGAAATCCTTTGATATGCATATTTCAGCTCAATCTTTGCACAAATCCAAACGTACGAGCACTTTCTTTATGAGGGGATACAGAAGTTTTTATTGATGTTTGCCCTCCATGCTCTCGAATCATATGCAGAAATGCATGGTAAAGGGTTTTCCAATAAGAGGTGTTATTTAGAATAGCCCGCTATTTCGGCAGATGTTACCTTTGAAGCTGTGATTTTCTGACATTTGACAAGTAGAAACTACGTCATTAATAAAAATGGAACGATACACGCTTCAACAACGCATTGAAATTATTGAAATTCACTATGAAAATGGTGAAAATTTAGCAGAGACGGTTCGTAAAACTCGAACATTTTTGGGTCGTCGTGAAGCACCTTGTCGGACCGCAATACAGAAATTGTTGGGACAAGCTAGTGATGGGAAGAATAAAACCCGTGCACGTCGCTCAAGAACAGCCGAGAATATTGCTTTCTAGCCGAAAGTGTTGAGCAACGTTCACTTTCAACAAAACGGGACTACGTGCCACACAAAGCAACGAAACCATTGATCTTTTCGGGAAAAGTTTCCAGACCATGTTATCTCTCGAAGAAATGATCACAATTTGCCACCAAGATCTTGTGATTTAACACCTTGCGACTCCTTCCTTTGGGGCCACGTGAAAGAGAAGGGTACGCCAATAGCCCAGCGTAGATTCAAGACCTCAAAGATGGAATTCGTGAGGTTATCGAGGACATAGGGAAGACACTTTGCCATTTGGTTCAGAAAAGTTTCATTAAAAGGATACGGTCCTGTAAGCGTAGTCGTGGTGGTCATTTGCCTGATGTTATTTCACACTATTAACGGCATAGCTTCTTCTTAATAATGATATAAACATCCGATTATTTATATTGAAAAATGGCATTGTCTTTGAATATCAAAATAACACCTCTTATTGGAAAACCCTATATATAATAATAATAATACCCTTTATTTTCCTTATGTAACTGTTACAAATTTAGATCATAAAGAAAAAGTACAAATAGGAAAACAGGCGAGGTTCAGAGTATCCCTTTCACATTTTCCTCTGTTAATGCTGTGAAATACACATACATTCATTGTTTAATATACAAAAAATGTTGAAAGGCCATATCTCAAATGAACAAATAACTAGACATATTCATCCCACTCTTGCCACACCCAATTTCGAGTAAAATCCAATAGAAAATAAATCGTTTCATTCTTTCGGGCTGTGCCAACGTTTAATTCTCGTGTCTCTGATATCAGAATGAATTTCCCATATCACTCTTCAAATAATATTTAAGTGGCTCTATTGTGAGTCCTCGTTGAAGCGACGTTTTCATAGAACTTGAACGTACGTTTAGCTAAGAGATTTCCCAAGAGCCTCCTTGGCTAATGGAAGCCATCATTCCAATCTGTTTATACATAAACGTCAATCATCTGATGAGCGCTTCGGTATGTAGAAGGTGACATTCTTGAGTGGAAATTTTAGGGATTACAAAGTGGAAATTCGGTAAAGCCTGTTTTAGTTTTTCCTCTAGAGGTCTGGACGTTGATTGTTATGTAACGGAGGTTTGAGTGGCATATTGTGACGGCTCTGAACTTTAATTTGAAAATTGAATCTTTCAGAGGAATTAAATGCATGATGGTTTCTGATAGAAAAGTTTGTAGTTCTTCAGCTCAATAGATTTTGCAGTAGTGTCAACAAGTGTATATGTTAAGGTGCTGTTCCATTGCGCGAAATTCACTCGCGAAACCGACTCGCGAGTCGAAATGCGCGCAGTGGAAACCGCTTTCGCGCCAGAAATTTTGTTGCCCGAGTCAGTTTCGCGGTGAGCCGATGCCAGTCGGTTTTTGAGAGCGAGTCAAAGAGACTCGCGGTATTAATTTCGCGTCGTGGAAACGTCAAAATGAATCAGGGCGAGTGCATTCATCTAATCCAGCTCTAGCAGGTCTTACGATTTTTGTGGGATGCCTATGTTCATCTTATTTTAGGATCAACCTGTGATAAGAGGTATTCAAAGTCTTCTGACGTCATCCGGTTGAAATTCCTGATCGTATCCTCGATGGGTTCCGCTACTAAATCCCATCGGTGTTTTCTTTGTTCTTTTTTATTTTTATTCTTCACATAACCCATCACAATTAAAGCAAATGCTGAGGCTGCAGTCGGAAGTTCGAACGCCATGATTGTCTCTGTAAAACTAGTGGCTCACCAGTTTTCGCGAAAAGTTTCGCGTCGTGTAAACGTATCAGGCCGAAACAGCGACTCGCGAGTCAGCCTCGCGAAACAGTTGCGCGAGTCAATTTCGCGCAATGGAATAGCACCTTAAGAGTTTACTGAAGGATAACGACTGCATAAAATTGCGCCTATATATTCTGATTTTTTTATATTCGTTCGAAGTTTTATATTGTTTGAAAGGTTCCAAGGAATAGTTAATTGATGTAAGTAAATCTTTCAAGGAATAATATAGTATTAAGTTTTAACCATATGTCAATACCTGTGTCAAAAATATCACATCGAAAAGTGATCGACATAGGCCTTGACCCTAATATCTCAATCATTGAAGGATTTACTTAAATCAATTAAATATTCTTTGGAACTTTTCAACCAATAGAAAACTTCTAACGAATATGAAACAGAACAAAATCGGAAAATATACGCAATTATGTGCAGTCGCTATCCTTGAGTAAACAAGTATTGATACTACTGCAAAATCTCGCGCCAAATATCTAATGATGCCGTTTTCAGAATTCTAACCTGAGAACTCAAATATAAATAAAACATTCTGAAATATGAGGACACAAATGAAAGAATCTAGATAGCACCAATAGTTTATTTTATCGGTATATATGTGAAGATCACTAATACTTTTTGTTATGTCTTTGTTTATATGGTATGAAATTGTCTAAACCTTATTATTTCTCTATTATTTTTAGTATGAATGTCTCAATGAGAATGTATCAGAGAAAAATAGCATCAGGACGATATAATAATCAAAATGGACGCAAAAGTGAGATGCATTCATGTCAATGACTATCATACTGGGTGTCAATTACTATCGAAGTATGCCAATGACTATTAAATATGTAATTTCGACGAAATTGGTGTCTCCTCGATTATTCAATCGATATTTATTGAAAGTTTGAGGGTAATACCAAAATAGCAACATTCAATCATGGTTCCGTAATAATAACCATGGTGTTACAGTAAAATTAGGAACCAAATTCGCCTACTGAAAGTATCCATGCCCTTAAGGTATCAATCACTATAGCTTTTACCATATAATGTGGAATAAGTTTTATTCAAATATTTCTTTAGTATACCCTAATTCTCCAATCCCATTCACTTGAATATAGTATTTACGAATACCACACTGTTTTCTCGGAACAGTCAAAACACGTCAAAATGGCAAGTGCATTTAGAGAATAATATTTGAGGCGCATATCCAGCACATTAGCGTGTGGCTGCCGCGGTAGTGTCAAATTTGCAATTCATATCACTTTTCGGATAATAGTTTTGTGAGTTAGACAGGCGAAGTTTATAATAAGCGAACCCATCCGACTTTATTCGATTCGAATCTCCTACATTATGCATGTCTTTCATCAAATCATATTCCAATTCTCCTAAGTTGATTGAAACCACTCCCAGCAAGAGTGTGGGGCGGAGCTGTTTTTGATTGAATTAGCTCAATTCATAGTCCGCTTAATTCGGTTATTCGCCATTTGAAAAAGTATCGACAGCTCATGTTTTCATCCGATTTTCTCACAGTGCAGACCATATACAGGGTGTCCCGGAAAGAATGCGACAAACGCGGATACCATGAATCAAGTACATCAAGGAGGACTCGCTTCAAAAGGTTTTAATCGTTTGAGGATCTTCGTTTGGGATATACAGGGTGATATTCATCTGATGGCTGAAATTTCTAAGTTCAATAACTCTTAAACTATTCGACCGATGATTTCACACTTTGGAAGTTTTGTTACCTTTACGATTGCCATCTTGCAAAGTTTCAGAAAATAAATAAATCAGATCCAGACTTGCAAAATTTCAAAATTTTCTATTTTCATGAATATTGGAACACTTTGTACATAAACATTAAGTTTTAATTTCATTTTCGTAACCAAAAGAAACAATCAATGGGAAAAATTCAAAATCTCTGCTTGGCACGTTCATACAGGGTGGTTAAGAAGTGATAAAAAAACATTAACCTCATGAGTGAAATTTCAAATTTGGGACGTTTTTGTCACCCTTTACGATTGCCATTTTTCAATATTTCTGAAATTGAATAAATCAGATCCGGATTAGAAAATTTTCAGGCATTCTCTTTTTTCGTTGATATTGGATCACCCTGTACGTGAAAATTATGTTTTTTCGTTATCGAGACGACAAGGAATCAGTTCATAATGAAAATTAAATATCTCTTTGGCAACTTTATACAGGGCGATCAATAAACAATAACAAAGGTCAAAAATTGTTTCACATCATCGAACAAAATTTTATTGATATAGATAATTAGATAATATTGCATTATATAAACGACAAATACTATTTCAGGTTTACCTCCAATGGCGACCACGGAGACGGTACTTAAAATTTTGTGAAGCTACTTGAAATATAAAATTAAAAAAAAACCTTTTTCTTGGTACAATTTCAAGTCTCAGTTACGGTAAAATTTGCTCTGTGCAATTTGATTATCAATTAGCCGAATTTATATTTGCAATTCTCATTGACATTTATTTTTCATTTACATTAACCAAATCAATTTGTATTGAAAACAACATCACACAAGTTCTGCACGTTTGGTCATATCGGTAAAACGATCATTTGTGAATTCGAAAACTTACTCGATCACTAACTGGGTTGAATTTTGACAGCAATTGAACTGTTAATCTGTCAATATTTAACCCGGGTTAGTGATCGAGCAAGTATCCGAAAACCCCAATTGACATAAACCGAATCAATTCGTATTGTGAACAACGATATGCTAGTCAAAAGAAGATTTTGCACTCTTGCTTTAATTGGGAGAACGATTATTCATAATGGCATATCATATTTAGAATATTCCTTTCATTCGATTCATTCATCACAATAACTTCTGGGTGAAACAACTTTAAACTTGAAATCTTCAAGATTTATTCGAAATCAAAAACATCATATTTTGATTCCCCTACATCAACCAAAATGAATTGTTTGGCATTCATTGAAAAATATCCCTCAACCTGGGCGCCGATTAATTCAATGAATTAATGCAATCTATGTCTAGATACCCTGGAAAAATCTGGAGATTGACAAAATTGAATATTTTCTCCTTTTTGACTCTGGCCCAGATTACCTGATAATGATTTGAATACGTAATGGGATATTCAGATAAAGATTAAAAAGTTCACCGGAATACGTCCAAGTATAATCTCTTCCAAGGAGTGGAAAAGGGAAAACCGTATCCTCCTCAAGACAGCTGCCTGGTAGAGATAGGCGCAGTCAATCGGATTACCGAGAATCAGGAAGAAGAATAGCTAGGAGCGGTTCCGAAACTAAAACCCTGTAACGGATATTGGGATTATGATGGAAACTTTTTAACCGATTTTATCATTTCCCTCTTACCCTACCTGTTGAAGTAATGAAGTCGAGTTTTGTTTTCGAATAATGTCTTTTCGTGCTTACTTCCGAACACTCCGAGAAAATACAGAGAGGAAGGTTTTTTCTATTGAGATTTTTTCCACACGAAAAATAGAATGGGGGCTACCATTTTTTCCTCACGTAGTTGGCGCCTCTGCTGCGTGAGGTCCTGTTTAAGTTCGTTGTAACTGTCATTGATTTATTATTATTATAACAAATTCTTATTATTAGTGTTCGGTTTTATGATTCGTGTGAAGGAAGTGTAAATTTGATTCCCATATCTTAAATAAATGATGATATTTTGAAACTCTTTTTTTGTGGTGAGTGTAGGGTACCCGAATACTCAATTTAAAATTATTTACCTGTATACTGGGCGATCCAACGCAAAGTTACAGACCAAAGTTACACATTTTTTAAATGTGACATCCTATATTTGACCTAAAAAAAAGAAGCAAGTTCTTCAGATCACTCTGTATATTAATGCACCATTTAAGAGAAAAATCCACAAAAAAATTATGATATGGAGTCATTTTGAATAGTAATTTATGAAGGAGTCAGTTACGCAAGCGATACAAACAATGTTTTTTTGAGTAGACATATTAGCTAGTCCCATAAAAAGAAGAAATCAACAATTTTATGTAGTGATAATCATAGAAAAAATCCTCTATGATGAGTGATTTGTAAGTTGTAAATGAATCTCCAAGAATTAATCGATAAATTACAATTAATTTCGAAACTTTTTTCATGAGGTTTTTCTATACCTAAATCCCTTTGTTTCTCAGCAATTCTCGATTTTCAATTCACTACACATTAAAACATCATCAGAATTTTTTCTGTGATTATCACTACATAAAATTGTTGGTTTACTAGTTTTGAATGAAAATGGAAAATTCCTGGGAAACAATCAGATTTAGGTATAGGAAAATCTTATGAAAAAAGTTTCGAAATTAATTTTTGCCTTCAACGAGATGAAGAAATAACAGGCGAGGCATTTAAATAAAAACATTTTTCACCATTATTCGTAGTAGATGTTTGAGAATTAATTATGATCACTCTGTACATTTAAGAGTTTATTTTTTTTCCTTTATGGTACTAGCTTATATGTTTACTCAAAAAAACAATAATCGGTATCGTTGCGTAACTGGTTTTTTCATAAATTACTATTCAAAATGACTTCATATTTTAAATTTTTCAAGATTTTCTCGTAAATGGTACAGTAAATGCACAGAGTGATCTGAAGAAACTCATCATAATTGAGCTTGTCCTTCCTTTTTTTGATGTCATATATACGGTGTCAAATTTGAAAAGTGGTAACGTTGGTCTGTAACTTTGTATTGCAACACCCTGTATACATGGAAAAAATTTTAAATTGTGCATTTGGTTGCCCTACACTCACGACAAAAAAGAATTTCTAAATATCATCATTTACACCCTCAAAATGTTCATAGCGTCAGTGGTGGACCACTGACTACTACTGAAGCCTAATAAGTAAGCGGAGATTATTTCAGTTAGAAAACTTATACCTATCCAAAAATAATCACATATTTCAGTAAAAGTTTACACCATCTCATGTGTTCGAAAATAACGAAATTATCCTCATGCTTTATTCGCCGCAATTTTCCAGATGATTAGTTTCAGATTGTTCAAACTCATTTTTCTCCAGAGGTTGACTAGAGGCGGCGGCATCTTCAATGAACTTATCCCGATTTAAAAGTCAATGCCTCCTGGTGACAGCTTGTGAAAGTTCCCCCTTCATAATATGGATCGTCTACTTCTTGTCGGGTCCTTCGACGTTCAAGTTCCCTCAGGAAATTTCGCCTCACAAAAGAATAGTTCGAGTATTCCCTTAGTTTGCAACTTTCGAAATTATGGTAATGACGGAGGGAGAGATTAAGCATTTTGTTGGATGTAATACTCACCCTGTGATAGCGAGTGTTACGGAAAATTTTTAATTCTGTGTTGGAAACTTTCTCGGGGAGGTGAAAAAATTTTCAATTCTTCCACTTTACTGTGTCCAGGAAAATTTTGTGTAACGAAGTAATTACAAGACGCAATCTTTTTACCCCGCTTGTTTTTTTGGGCGGTGTAATTTCGGCCAAATGTCTGTAATTTTTAATTTGAGACAAAATTGTTTGTTTGAATGATAACTTGGACTTGATAAGGGTGTTTGCGGTCGATTAGTAGTAGTTTTTCTCGGGAATATTAGAATTTTCTTCGATATTGTGATTTATGGCTGTACTAACGCAACTCCCACAAAGTTCTGCGTACTGCTTTAAGTTGGTATTGAACATTTTACTGCAAAATTTCAGCTCGATCGAATTGACAAATTTTTAATTATTCGAAAAATAGATAAAATGGAAAAAAATAAACTTTTGCTTCTGGTTATGCGATCCATTTCAAATTTTCATGAACACCCTGTATAAAATCTACACCGTCCAAATAAATTTCGTTTACGAATCGGATATTTTGTTGTGAATTTTTTTCTTCAATATACTGATCGAATTTTCTATAGTTTTTTTTTTACCTCTATGCCCACAAAATTTTCGTATGACGCTTGTATATGGCCGCGAAAAAATTTATTTCGATAAGTTTCGATCGGCTGACGGTGTCAAATTTTTTCATCAAGAGATTATCGATTGGGGGCCCTATAGCACATTCAGAATTTGATATTTGTTTTCATGTGACAAAAATGAGTTTAATTTTGTTAATCAGTGAACCATTAACACGATGAAGAAGCATCTAACGACGTTCCTAAACATCATTAGTATTATGTAACGAAATTTCCTGGCATATAAAATCAGTTTTAAAAAAAATTCTTATCTCCCGAAAACAGATGGTATTCTAACTACACAACGTAAGTCAAACGTTTCATCCCTCCAAATTTGTCCTACGCCGGCACAAAAATCTCCAAAAATAATTTCCCTCCAACTTATCATTTTCCAGATAGGAAAATTACACGCAAATATGCGATGTAGGTGGACCCCCCAAAAAAAAATCCAGGATAACTAGGTTGCTATGTCACCTATTTTTCGACTTTCCTGACGCATTTTAACCTTCCAGGTTGCACAGACAACAAACAACCATCAAAAATAATATAATATAACCGAAACCATGATGGGGAAGGGTCTAGAATTTTTGAAAATCTTTCCTCGATAACTGAAATTTCTGGCATATTATATCAGTTTCAAAAAAAGTCTTATCTCCCAAAAACAGATGGTATTCTAATGCCACCAACGTGAATCCAAACGCTTCATACCTTCAAATTCGTCCCAAGCCGTCACAAAAACCTAAATTTCCCCAACTTATCGTTTTCCAGATAGATAAATTACACGCAGATATGCGTTGTAGTTAAACCCCCCCAAAAAAAGTCCAGGATTTTTCGAAATTTTCCCAACGCATTTGTACCCTTCTAGTTTGCACGGGAAAAAAACCCATCGAAATAATATAATATAACCGAAACCATGATAGGAAAGGGTCTGAAATTCCTGAGAATCTTTATTCGATATAACTGAAATGTCTGGCATATTATATCCGTTTCAGAAAAGGTCAAAACTCCCGAAAACATATAGTCCAAATGCTTCATCCCTCCAAATTTGTCCCACGCCAGCACAAAAAACCTCCAAAAAAATTACCCCCAACTTACCATTTTCCATATAGGTGAATTACACGCAGATATGCGATGTAGTTAAAACCCCCGAAAACTCCAAGATAACTAAGATGTGATGACCACCTAATTTTCGACTTTCCCAATGCATTTGTACCCTTACAGGTTGCACGGGAAAAAACACCATCGAAATAATTTAACAATAACCGAACCATGATAGGGAAAGGGCCTAAAATTCCTGAGAATCTTTATTCGAACTGAAATTTCTGGCATATAATATCAGTTTTAAAAAAGGTCTAATCTCCCAAACAGATGGTATTCTAACTGCACCAACTTAAGTCCAAACGCTTCATCCCTCCAAATTTATCCCAGGCCAGCACAAAAAACTTCAAAAAATTTCAATTTCCCCCAACTTATCATTTTCCAGATAGGTAAATTACAGGCAGATATGCGATGTAGTTAAACCCCCCGGTAAAAACTCAGGATAACTAGGTTGCGATGTAGACCTAATTTTCGACTTTCGCAACGCATTTTGTACCCTTCCAGGTTGCACGGGACAAACACCAATCGAAATAACATAATAATAACCGAAACCATGATAGGAAAGGGTCTGAAATTCCTGAGAATCTTTATTCGATATAACTGAAATTTCTGGCATATTATATCAGTTTTAAAAAAGGGTCTGATCTCCCGAAAACAGATGGTATCTAACTGCACCATCCTTCAAATGCTTCATCCCTCCAAATTTGTCCCACGCCGGCACAAAAACCTCCAAAAATAATTTCCCCCCAACTTATCATTTTCCAGATAGGTAAATTACACGCAGATATGCGATGTAGTTAAACCCCCCGAAAAAACTCCAGGATAACTAGGATGCGATGACCACCTAATTTTCGACTTTCCCAACGCATTTGTACCCTTCCAGGTTGCACGGGAAAAAACACCCATCGAAATAATATAACAATAACCGAAACCGTGATAGAGAAAGGGCCTAAAATTTCGAACTGAAATTTCTGGCATATTATATCAGTTTTAAAAAAGGTCTAATCTCCCAAAACAGATGGTATTCTAATTGCACCAACGTAAGTCCAAACGCTTCATCCCTCCAAATTTGTCCCACGCCGGCACAAAAACCTCCAAAAATAATTTCCCCCCAACTTATCATTTTCCAGATAGGTAAATTACAGGCAGATATGCGACGTACTTAAATCCCCCGTAAAACTCCAGGATAACTAGGTTGCGATGTCCACCTAATTTTCGACTTTCCCAACGCATTTGTACCCTTCCAGGTTGCACGGACAAAACCCCCATCGAAAGGAGACTAATTTTTCAAAAGGCGAAATCCTGATAAATCGGGGATTTATATGGGCGGATTCGAGTCCGTGTTCCAGGACTCGTATTTCTCGCGCATTGTGACCCCCGAATTAATATTCCGGGATTAAAGTATGCGGGATGTTTATTCAGTTGGATTTCGGGAGTGGGAGGAACATATCTGCTTATCTCCCTGCCGGCGAGCGGACACATGGGGGTGCCCATTATTTTACCGGGCTTGCTCCGATGAAAGAAATATTTCCGTCAAACTCCGGGCGACCAGGAATCGATCAGAAAAATGTTTATGTTCGGCGGGGTGGATGTTTTATCTCCACACTGCAGTGTGTATTTTGGGGGAATTCGCACTTGTTGGTTGATGGGGAAATCGTTTCGTGTACTTATCAGAATTTTTCGCGAACAATGCTTGTAAATTCCACGTTTGAATTTTTGACATATTTTACATTGTGCTTTTAGGTACATTTCACACACTTATATGCTGAGGTAGATTTATGTTCTACAGAATTGATGCCCATCCGTTTTTTAAATTGATTCTGCTATGCCTTCCAAGTACAGCAGACCATTGGAACTCTATCAAATTTCAACGTTCATTTTATTCAACATTTAAAACCCGATAGGAATATATAGTCCATTCACGAAAGGTTGAGCAGTCGGTTGGCCTTGGAAATTTGGCATATTCCACTGTGTATATTAAAATTTTAGGTTATGTCCTTTATTTTCTTGTTAGATTGATACGCAATGTTGTCAATTTGCAGTGAGTTGTCTGATAACTCGCAAGCTCGTCGGACGAGGCCGGGTACATTCGGCCACGTTGACTTTATTTTATGTTATGACAACAAATACTGCCAACTTCAGATAATTAAAGAAAAGCCTACTATGTGCTCAACCTTTCGTGAACAGACTATACCTACTACAAGTTGTCAATTTGACATAAGTGGTCACAAGTTTTTTATCATTATTCTGAAATTGAATTCGATATTCAGGCTGAAATATCACTGTTTAAATCTATGGGAGATGATTACCCTCAATAGGGTCCTGTAGCAGTCTTAGAAGAACAGGAGATTCGAAAAATCATCACTCGGAATGCCAGATCTGGTTTAAAACACCCTCCTGGCCCAAGAGCCATGAATTAAGTATTTTGTATCTAAATATTGAAGATGTTAATTATACTAGCATTAAGTTTCAATTTTGCAAAAACGGCGAGTCAGGATTTTTTCTACTGAGGTTTTTCCCTGAGCTCTGGTATCATACGCAGACTAGTATGGTACCCCCGTTTTGCACCAACCTCAGCCAGGGACTTTTTTGTTTCATGTCTTGTATTTTGTTAGCTCTCATTTCAAAAGAATATATATACCTACTACCGAAAATTTTGAAGAAAACAATATTTTTTGATTGGATGGTTTCATACTGTGGATACTGAGAATTAACAGAATAAAATGATTTCTCATATTGCTCACAATGGCAAGGTTGATAGAAAATCCCTGAGATATTCTCAAAAAGCTGTCAATCGCAATAATACGTATGAAATTGAGACATTCTCATACTGTCATAATGGAAGGCTGATAGAAAATTCTCAAAATGCGGATTTTTTTTGAAGAATTCTCATACTTTTCACAATGTGGAGGTTCTTGGGAAGTTTTCATACTGCTCACAAAATTTCTCATATTGCTTACAATGGGCAGTTGATAGGAAATTATTGAAAGCTCGCTATGCTGGACACCCTGATATATTCTCAAAAAGTTTGAAATGCGAAGGTTATTCAAGAATTCTCCCATTCTGATCACAATGAAGGGTTGATAGAAAATTCTAAAAAAGCTCACAATGCGGAGGTTGTCGAGAAGTTCTCATACTGCTCACAATGCGTAGGTTTTTGGCAAGTTTTCATACTGCTTACAATGGGAGGTTTATGCGAGTATCCCATAGAACTGTAAAATGTGAGCAGCTGTAAAAATTCCATAAAAGATATTATCGAGAGTTCGCTGAAAATATCCCCTATGGTGGAAATTTGGAGGAAAATTTACACTCCCAGAACCTCTCAGAGACGTCACAAAGATACTCTCCATAAAGATATCGCTGGGATATTTCTAGAACGTCTTGTGTTGACTGGGTCATATATAATGCCAGATCTGTCCAAACCAGTGAATGATAGAGAAGAAAATAACGAGGATAGCCATATAATATTCCAATAATCCGTAACATAATTCAGGAAGTGCTATTTGAGCAAATTTCATCTCGATAATATCCTAACTTCACTTCACACATCATCCCAGAATCATCCTAATTACCCTCCTAATCTGCTCCCTTAACCCTGGATATCTTCCACCACGTCTTGTGCCAAAAATGACATATTCACGGCTGTGCCTTACTTCCTTCCTAATTCACGCTCCATTTCCCATAAATCCTAGTTCAACATTTATTAAACCCGATACGAATCCATTTTAATGAACACATAATTTCCGGAGCGAAGGGGTCCCATATAATATCCCCATGTATGATTCATTGGGGTTAAATAGTCATCAGATCAAGCGGAACAGATAAGACGAACAACGGCCCAAAATTGAATATCAGATCCGTAGGTACAACGGTAAAACCGGAGCAACTAATAGGAGGGATCTCCAGATTGTGAGGATATCGTGATTTAGGTGTATACAATATCGGCTCTGTGTTAGCTTGTATCTGCTTTATAGCAAAAGCGAACTCTCAGCTTTATGGCCGAATTGTGTTGTGTTGGGTTGTAGTGAAGGTCTCTCTACAAATTGTAGTATCCCCACTCTACAGGATATAAATAGTCATTTATCATCCAACTAGAGAGGGCATTGATATTCTTCCACAGCTCGAAATTCAGGAAAAGCCGTAAGCAGGTGTTTTCGAGCGCTCGTTAATTGGTGGAGATAAAGGCTACTACCTCAAAATATGTACAAAAGGCCCTTTCTATTTGACGCTGCTTCACTTCCAAACTGATGCAGAATAGGTTGATGCGCGTTCTATTTGACAATAATGTGATTTTGAACTGATACGCATCACTTACAACTGATGTTGCTTTCTGACAAAATCAGTTTTTTTTAATTCTAACACCAACAGGCTCAGCAATTATGCTATGTACCCAATACATATCTGTATTTTTGAAGTATTGCGCTGTAAGGGACACACCCGTATAGGACGACATACCACCACCTAGACTTTACACAACGTCCATGTCTTACCCGGGATTCGAACCCGTTACCTCCGTGCGAAAAGTCAGCTCTCAACCAATTAGACTACGGCGGCCGACCACAATCACTTCAGTTCATCAGAACAATAACATAACCTAATATTTTGGTCGAAGTTTGCAATAATATACTTCTAAACATAACGGAAGTGAATTGTTATCCTCGGTTTACATTGCTAGTAATTCTTAATTCACAGTTCGTTTAGAATTTCCTTTCAAACTGTGATCGATATTTCTATTAGGTACTCTGATTTCAACCTTTTCGTTTCGTTTATTGACATCCGAAAAAGGCGTTTTCTATTTGTCAAAATCACTTCACTTCCAACTGAAGTGATTTCGGAAATTATTCTGTCAAATAGGAAGCTAGGAAAATCGAATCAAATGTCTATGGTACTGCTTTCACAACCCTTTTGAAAATTTGCATGATTATTCACTTCGCCAATATACATCCTTAAACTTCATTTCAATCGGGAGATTTTTCATCGGAATATTAGATTTTTTTCCTCGATATGACGATAGACTTTTTTTTTGATTTGTATCAAGGCAGCTCCCCCAAATTTTTGCATAATGTTTTGAATTGGTATTGAACATTTCACTGCAACATCTCAGCTCGAATTAAGAAATTGACAAATTCTGAATTATTGGAAAAAATAATGATTCAAAAAATTTAATTCTATGGTTCTAATTATGCAATCTTTTTCAAAATTCGCATTAACTTGCAGTATGAAAATCTTCAACCTCGAAATAAATTTCAGTCGAATCGGACATTTTGCCGAGAAAATAAAAGAATTTTTTCAATATTTTGATTGAACTTTCTATGGTTAATGGTTATGTTAATATGTAGTTCGTTTCATTATATTTACTTCTTCTGTTCAACGTTTTGGCCTCCAAGAGTTCTCCTGATGACGGCTACCGAATGCTGGTCAAAACGGCTAGAATAATTAAATATAGAAATAGCCTATATTGTGTATCAATTAACTGCTACAATATTTCAGATTCGCAATGTTTTCATGGTTATATTTAATTATTATAAAATGATGTTTTTACTAGGAGCTTTCCTGTAACGAATTCAGCTTTCTTATTATTTAATTCATTTCTTCGGGAAACTCTTTTGCTAACCACCTATTTTTCAGTGACATAATAACTAAACACTATTCATAGCAGTTTATAAACAGAAGGCTCATTCATCGACTTGTTCATTCAAAAACATCAATTCGAATTCGTAGAAAACATAAATGCCTTTTGCACTTATATTTTGAATCAGGGCGTCGCTATGGAAACTTTTCTACTAAATTTCAAAAGAGTGAAATCCTCAGTTTAAAACCTTCAATTGTCTGGAATCCTCATACCCAGAATTGGAAAAAAATATTCGCAAAATTCTTGTTAATACCCAAAAAATCATCGAAATGTACAGCTGTTGAAATGAAATTCAAAAAACAAATTCCCAGAATTTTATTTATAGAAATTTACTCAGAATGCTTAGGTATTTTAGAACTTGCCCATTAAAAAAACGTGAATTCGAATTCGTGGAAGAATATCATGCCAGCATTTGTGATCATGATCAACATAATACGGTATCTGCAATGGAAAATTTCTCACTAAATTTCAAACCTTCAATTGTTCGAAGTCCCCCTGCCCACAATTGAAAAAAATCGAAAATTCCCGATAATACACAAAAAATCATCGAAATTGCCGCCATTTGAATGGCACTCAAAAACAATATTCCCTAACTTCAATGACGAATATCCTGAGGCAGATATGTCCAAAAATAGAGGTAAATAAAACCGGTGAATAGTCGAAAATTACAACGGGGAAAACTGGTTTTTCCCTTGTTAACCTCCGGGCACAATACACTCACCCAATATACGGCTTTTCCATTTTTGATACGAGCCTACCTGCCTACATACACACCAAATTAGTTTTCAACGATTATTCATTCAATCGTCCTGTTGAATTGTCATTTCAAAAGGCTGCTAGTGGAACCCTTGAAAGTTTTCCATTTTGACGGAACGCGTCGAATGCGAAGTCATGGAGTGAATTGTATTGTTGCAAATTGGATTGATATTTCATTTTTCACGAAGTGTTTAATTGGGTACAAATTAACTTTTTTCGATCTACTTTAATTCGGTGGGTTTTGTTTATGTTTCAAAATTTCTTTGGGGTTGTGGATAATATAGGCATGTAGGTACATTGTTCAGCGGGTTACATTTGTAACGTTAACTTTTTATCTGAGGGTTATTTGAGCATGAGATTCTTATACTGATTTTGAGGGGAAGGCTTGATTAACCCACCAACAAAACTCCTAGTCAGGTTTTCAACAATATATTATAAAGAGAGAAAGATGTACAAATCTGAATTTACAGAACTAATCACAAACTCTCGAATTACACAAACCTAAAACTACTTATTTCCAAAGAAAGGTTCATTTAGGGGATCCGCTTCCAATGCACTATTTTGTTTTCTGTAGTACCAGAAGTTCTCGGTAACGGTTTATGCACTCAAGTAGGTTTCGATAGACATCAGATATGCTTTCAGCTCTCAACCATAAGTTAACTTCCAGTCAAATATAGGTAAAGCCAAATGTAACAGCCAGAAATACTCAGTTTCATCCATAGAGATAGGATAGTATAGAGTTGGCATCATTGAAATAAACGTCAAATTTGATAATCGTTGAATTTTTTGTAAAAATAGTAATTTTCGCGCCTTTTTCTAGTTAAATTGATTTTTTCTACTAAATAATATTCAATAAAATGGTATCGTGTGCTGTAAGACTTTCTTCAAGCAGAGAAGAGAAAGATATGAATAAATTAAAGGAAAAACATCACAGGTAGGAATGAAAACTGAACAGATCCGCATTCGAAATTTTTGCAAGTCTGTATTGGTATTATGATATCTTTTTCTATGTCTGTATTATCGCCTTAAGAAAAACTGTTTATTTGATATTCAATTGACCTTATTTGAACAGGTTTCCTAAAGACCAAACACGTCCTATTTTTTGGGTGAAATTTGTGAACAGAAAAAACTGGCAACTTAATTCAACCCTGAAGCCCCGCCTAGTGGTACTATTTTTCCTTACTCAAATGTATGTCATTGCGTCTCTTCTCTATTATATCTCGATGGTTTCAGCCAATGGTGGTAATCCAGTCCGAAGTCAAGCTTCAGCCAACGCTTGCATTTCAGTCCAAAGTCAAGCTTCAATCAATCATTGTATTTCAAAGTCAAAGAATGTGGTCATAGCCAAAAATGAGCTCCAGCCTAAAGAACTATATGAAATTAACATAAGTGAAAATGTGCACAAAATTTAACAGAACATGTGCTATAACACAAAATAAATGCAACAAATTCAGAACCAGTACATTACCTTATTAAATTCCTAGTGAGATCCCTAGAATAAATATTATGTATTTATCTTTTATTATTATATATTATATATATTATTATATATTATATCTCGCAAACTAAAACTTAGAAATTCCAGACGAAATATCCGATGAATTCAGATGAAAATTCTTCACGAATACGACAAATGCTTTCTCATGCAGAGGAAAGCCGGAAAAGAAAGTCAAATAAATTTAATTATATATGTACATCACGCAGATCGTTAAGGGGAAATAACCTGACATAAGGTTGACACTCTGTCAATGCATATTCTATGATCACCAGTGGCGTTTCAAAGAGGATAGGCGTGCAAGACAATGCACATTACTCTATGACCTTAATTATTCATTCGTGAGGAATTATGAATAAATTATTATTGATCAATTGTACCCCATCAGAGCTGGTCTTTGAAGCTGCTACAGTTGGCTCGAATTCTAGAAACCCCAAGAAACTAAAGTATCTGTCTGAGATGGCTTCAAGGATGCTAGATTTGCGTTTCTTCTTTAATTTCTCAAGAGATTCTTTGTAGTTATTAAGTGAGCAGTAGTGTCCTTCTCATCTCACAAAAGTCCACACTTATCAGTTTCTGTTAAACCCATTCTCATTATATGCTTTCCAAGGTGACAAGGTCCTGTAGAATGCCAGCTAGAATGCGTAACTTGTTCTTACTGAAATCAAAATACTTTTTGAACCTTCCAGTTTTGAATTTTTGTTTAATTCTCTTAACATTCCCTCAGAGTTCTTTTCTTTCAGTTTCTTCCTTCTCCAAAAACTCTATCTTATGGGGATTCGACCTTACCACAAAAAAAGGTCTAGGCCAGTAAGTGGCGTTCATGTCATTTGAGAATGTTTGACTCTTTGAGGAAAAGTTTCTTGATTTGTCGTGTTGAAGGCTATTGTTTTTGTATGCTTTTTCCTACGAGAGCAGCTAGCAGGCATTAGTCTTGCCAAATGCCTGTGATTTTCGAATTTGAAGCTGGCCATGGTGGCAAACAACTCTTTTTGATTCACATGGATTCGAAGGTTAAAAACGTCTGGCTGGTCTCACTCTTACTTTGGAACGGCACGAGCTAGAGCCCGTGAATTTTCAGGGAAGCTTCTTTCGAGAGTATGGTTCGAATGCTATGAGAATATACCAAATGATAAAATGAAGACTTGTGCTTTTTCAAGTTTCCTAGTGATATATTCTCCTAAATTCAACAACTCCATTGTCATGACGAAATGAAATGATAACTTATTTTCAATCTGCATGAGTCTGGAACGATTCAACTCAATGATAACACAACTTCTCATACATTCGATCGCTTTCTAACCTACTATTCTCGTTTTACCTTGAAAGCAGATCATCCTCAATCCACCCAGTTAATACAGCTCATTTCCTTTCGCTTACAGACAATTCCATTGCATGACGATACATTAACAACGAAAAAGTTTCAAGTACACGATCATACTCCTCACTTTCAAATGCAAATCCCACGAAACCACAGACATTTCGATCAACAACTTTCTGATCATCTTTCCGACTCTTCAATCTTTAATCCGCCTCCTGGTGTGCATTCCCATCAACTGGAACCGATCAACTGGACCGTCATTAACTGATTGGCTGAATTACTTACGGTCAAAGTCGGCGTTGATCGCAAATGAAGGAGCCTTCCTAGATGATTATCTCCCATGTGCGGTAATTGTACCTTTGTCATGGTAACCGCTTGAGTTCGGTTTCATACGGCGAACTTATGATTATAACACCTAAAAGGTGTTGATGTTTTTACGGCCTGTGGTAATTATCGGCTGTTAAAAAATTGTGAGATATAGGGAACCGATGCTGGAGTAGGAAGCTCGTGAGGAGAATACATGAATAATTTAATTGAAGATGAAAGATAGCCCTGGATGCGTGCTTACAATTATCTACACAAATAGATAGTCATCAATCTGGTTCTAATTGGGTTTTTTTTCTGGGAAAGTATACAAAATAGGCAGTTTGATTGTGAGATTAGGTGGGTCGAGTTTGAGGAAATTCTGGACAGCTGGTGTTCGAAGACTTTCTTGGATACTGCACTGCTGGAAATGGTTGAGAGTTACAAGTGATTTTCAAACCTTAATAACTTTCTCAAAAATGATCCCATCTTCACGAGCACCTAAAAGATTGTTTATCTGTCAAAAACAGGAGTTCAAATTAATTCAACTTAATTTGGGACGTAATACGGGGTCTTCAAAAAATAGGTGGATTTTTTTCTATAAATCAGATCTAGCGCATTTTGCTGAAAATCATCAAACTCGATTTTGATTTTAATTTTTCGATAAAGCAAGTCAATGTTTTATAGTGACACTTTGCTATCTCTAATAATTAAAGAGAGAGACACGGTACGTCTTCATAAGTCTACAGTTTATGAAGAACTTACAGATATAATTACAACTTCGTTATTCAACTTTCAGACGACAGTTTCTTGCCTTAAAGCTTTCGCTTATACAGGGTGTCCGGTAAACCTTGTACAATATTGAAACTGGTGATAGACCAGGTCATGACTGTTCAGAATATCAGAACTTCACCCCAATAAAAATATTACCATTTTCGAGATAATGGACATTTTCTGAATATCCAGAAAATCACTACCTCACCTCCGTTTTTTGAGTGCTATGTCTACAAATTGAGACTAATTCAAATATCTTTGTTGCTGAAGATTAATAATGAGTGATACTTTCAGACGTACAAAACAGTTTTTCAGAACTTGATACATTTTTCAAGAAATCAAAAAACGAAGATGAAGTAGCGATTTTCAAGATATTCAGAAAACGCCCATTATCTCGAAAATGGTGATATTTTTACTGAGCTGAAGTTTTGATATTCTGAACAGTCATGACCTGGTCTATCACCAGTTTCAATATTGTACAAGGTTTACCGGACACCCTGTATACCTAGATATTTGCATAATTATTAATGTTTTTTGCTACACACTTCATTTAAATTTCCTTTTCCTAAAATTAATCTTTCGAAAGGAGAATTTCGATGTCTATATGTTTGGCTTTTTTAGAAATTTCAAAACTTTTGAACATAAGTATAAAACTCTTGTTATCACAATAAAGTATTGTAGGAACTTTCATTTCAAAATCACACCAAATCTTGAGCATAACTAGCTGCTGCCACATGATCGGCTTCTGCTGTTGACCAGACAACACATTTTTGTTTTTTCGAAAACCATGGAACTGGGTTTGTTCCATGCAAAAAAATTTAACCACTAATACTTTTTTCATCATTTCCATCTGCGCCCATAACCTTATAAGTTTACATTTTATATAACAACCACTAACAACTTCGTTGTTTAACCTTTGTTCTTGAACAACTTAATATTTTTCTCATATTTTTGTATAAGCCAACTTCTTTTCTGAGACTATTGTATTATCTCAACAGCTCAAAGCTTGGTCCTGTGAATAAGTGTAAGAATATGTAGGTATTTTTCATGTGGTCCAATAATTATGTTGTTATTCAGTCAACATTGTTTATTTTTTGATATATACTTGTTGGACACATGGTGCTTATAATGTGTCGCTATTTTGTAGGGCAGTGATTTCTGCCTGTGAAGTTTTCTTTTCATGATATATGTATAAGGCCTTTTCCCTCTCCTACACCATAACAGCCCACCTCCACTGCCATTTTAATTACCTGCAAGGGAAGACCAAAAGGTTTTCTCTTTCTCCTTTCTCGTGAACCCAAGCACCGCATACTGGATCTAATTTCGACAAGAAAAACAACGGAAATATCCCTTTGAAACTGAGAGAATTTTTTACCCCCCTTTGAACTGCATCCTTCGATAATTACTCTTTTAAACGAAGCCATACCAACTTCGTGATCGATCATCAGTTAATGAAATTCCTCAATATCTCCTTACCTTTTTCATCGTGTAGAACGACCCGTTATGGACATCGATGCGAGTTTGTGCACCCTGGCAGTTAATCAACGACCGGTTGCCAACCTGACACACCTACCGCATTGATCGCTATCATCATTTGGAAGATGGTGTCGAAGATATCTTCGTACGTGTTTTGAACGCCAATTCGCTTAATTGCTGTTTATAACTAGCAGATGCTGATTATCGCAGGGGAGCTGGGGTTTCTCCTTCGTGTGTCAAAATGTGTGAATGAATTATTCAACCAGTGTGAATGCCTGTGACTTGTAAGATTTGGGTGGAAAAAATTGAGGGAATAATTTGGTGGTGGCCACCTTGATAGCGGGATCTGCAACTCGTTGATTTATTCCTGCGTTCAACAGTATTTTTTGCTGGTTTGTTGGTGGGTTTTGCTGTTTGGCATTATTCATGAATGGAATATTTACGAATAGATACTAGATAGTACTATATACTTTATTGTAATAAAATGCAGATTCGAAATCTACGTTATTCATGGATTGGTGGAATTGAGATAGTTTTTTTTCAATACTAGCTGTAATAATTTGATGATGATTCTTGATCCTAGATCGTTAGATCTATCATTTGTTAAGCTATTGTATATTGAAGCATTTTCCACCAGATTCTGCGCTAGTCCAGGCATTTTCTGAATTTTGATAACAAGACAGATTCTCCACAATATAGATTATATATTCCATATACGCCGTTTTATTCGACAAACCTCTGTCAAGATCATCAAAACAGCTAATGCATCAAAAGTGAGAAAATGGTATATTTTGTCCAAGTCGAAGTCTTACAGTCCTTTGCCACTGTGAAGTCCAGAACGTTGAATTACTTATTTTACTTGCTGGTGTTCTCGAATATAAAATAATAAGAGATGATGAATTTTTATTCCTAGAATTCCTTCAGAGCTGGTTGAGGAGTGAGTACTGCATCTTCAAAATAATTCCCGAAGAAATCAATAGAAAATTACGAAAATGCATATGAACGATTTTATGTAGAACATAGCTGAAAATAAACGTAATTTCCAGACAGTAAAAAAATTTACATAAAGTAAGGAAATCTTGTTTTTTTCTTCAGGATATTTAGTCAGGAATATCAACATTTCCCGGAAAAAAACTTTCGAAAATTGCATTCCTGAAAGTTGGGAGTCTGAACTGTTTTTTCTGACAACGACTACCAATGCTGATCTAAGCGTTGAACAGAAAAAGAAATAGGATAGAAAAAGCGCAATAATATTTCAATAGCTTGAAATGTTTGATAATTTTGTGTTTGATTGATTTCAAAAAAAATTATTATTCAATATATTATTGCAGGTTTCGGCAATCTTTCCTGTTTTGACTGGGATTTTCACGATAAGCAGAGTACATTCAAGAACTCGATTTTTCCTCATGTAATCATAGCATATCAGATTCAATCAACAATAATTCTGCGGAAAGCCCCATTTGTAACACTCTCATGAAATAAATGTTATTCATGAATTTCATGAATTAAATCATGAAATTATACCTATTCGCAGCCGAAGTGCGTTTAAGTCCACTACATACTCGTAAAATAAGGAATTTCTTGGCTATTTTGTTATGATAATTTCAACATATTACCTACTATAATTTTCATCCCACATCTGACGATTATATAGCGAATAAAAAAATTATTTCAATTAATTCAGCGTATTGTATGATCCCGTTTGACAGAATATTCCGCCATGATGAATTTCCTGTTCATTATTTATAATAAATGAAAGCCTCCGGTGAGCGAGTTTAGCTACCTGTTATTCTTTAATGTCAACTCTGTCAACTTTGAGTTGGCCGCCGTTCGGCATACATATTTTATTGTTCAATTTGTTGTTTAATCCGGCAAACTTTTATTTCATTTCGGGCTTTTCCATAATTTCCCTGGGGCTTCATTCATTATTCCAAATTCAAACTCGTTCACTTCTTCCTGCATGAATGTGGCAATTTCGAGTTTACAAATACAGTTTGTCTTTTATGATTAATTTTGGACGTTGACAAAGCTTCGTTATTGAAAGTTGGCTGATTACCATGCCTGTATTAACCTTTTTGTTCTCTTCCCACACTCGTATTCGTATTCTCGATATGCATTTGGTCCAGTTGAAAGCACCTGATGATTTAGAATTTTCAGGGTATAATGAAAAATTCAAGAAAAGCCCTGAGCAGGAGTTTTTGAACCCTCGTTCTTTGGCGGAGCAATAAGACTATTATCTCAAAGTTTTATTCGGTATTGAAACCAAATAGATGAATGCAGATTCTCAGCACAATCAGAATTATATTCTGCATATTATTCAACGAATGAAATCTTTAAAAAATAAATGATAAAGGAAAGAAATTCTATGGTTCTGATGATACGATCTTCTTAAAATCTTGCATGAACATTCAGTATGTCAGTCTTGATTCACAAAATGAATTTCACTCGAATCGGTTATCCTGTTATGGAAATATAGAGATTCTTCTTTTCAATATTCCAATTGAATTTTCTATGGTTCTGTTAACACTATGACCACAAAATTTTGCATGAAAATTCAGTATGTCAGTCTTCATTCATGAAATAAATTTCAATCGAATTGGATGAAGTTTCTTCCTTTCAATATTCCAAATGAATTTTCTGTGGTTCTGTTCACACTATGGTCACAAAATTTTGCATGAAGCTTACTATGAGCATCTTGCATGTGGCCACAACATTTCATTTCGATGGTTTTCGTTTTGTCCGAAATATTGAGGAACAAAAGTTTTGAATGGCCATATTTCATGGAAAGCTTTGTACGATTTGGCTGGTTAACGAACTTTAACGATCCATTTGGAAACCAAACTTACCCTGAAAATTTCAAGTCTCTAGGACAATCCCTTCGAAAGTTATTGTGCTAACGGCAGGACGGCCCCACGGACAGAATTGAATTTGGTCACAAATTCGTCATCAGGAAGTCGAATCCTATCTTAGAAACCATTTTTGGCATAAAATTGAAAAATTACAGACATTTGGACGAAATGATATAGCACTTGTTTAAGTAGAACGAGCGCTCAAAAACACTTGTTTGAATTTCCCACATTTATTTTTTGGTATTGACGTACGTTTCGTGTTTGCTTCAAAAAATATCACCTCTGTGCTACAAATTACAGTCACATTCAGAACTGTTTCTTTGATATTCGAAAAAAGCTGCTCCACGGCCATTATCAAAAATAAAACGAACTGAAGGTTTCCAAATTAGCACAGTAATGAAAACGTGAATTTCATATTTGTTCAAAAATACGCAAAACTAATAGATATTGAATTCCAATTATGCTCTTTTCAATTAATTTTATTCATGCTTGTTTTGCAGACAAACCGAAAATTGGGATGACTATGGACTCAAATCCAATTTGTAGAGTATATAAAAACAAACATTTAATGCAGGGATGGCCTAAATCAAATTAATATCTTTACAATCAGTGAGTCGAAAAAATTTAAAAAATAAGAATTGGTTTTCAATTAAACGTAGTTTTTGGGAATAAAATGAAGTGACAGATGAAATTTTTTTTCATTACTTATATGGGTTTAGGAAAAAAAATTATAATCTGAGAACAAAAAAATGTTTATATCTTCTTAGTAATATCTACGAGTGAATTTAATGTAGTAGTTGCTGAAAATGCCCTCCACCCATTTCTTGGCATGCTCCCAGGCGATGGTAACACTCGTTTATGGAATTCCGAAGGTCTAGGCTGGTATGTAATTCGTTCCTACTCTAAACCAACTTTTGAGATCTTCAGTAGTAGTCGGCTTTGTCTTTGGGAAATCCCCAAAGAAAAAATCTATTGGCGCCAAATTGGAGGGTCTTGGTGACCATTCAATTGTAGTAGTCCAACCCAGCGTCCTGCAAATAAAGAGTTTTGTTCTATTTTCTTATAACTACATAATTGAAAAAACTGGTAAGATTTATTTTGGTATGAATTTTTCACATTTGATTTGGTTCAGTTAAGAGGCTAAAGAAGAATATTTCATTCCATTGTCAGAAAATGCGTTTAATTAATTTTTTTCATTTAACTGATTCGAAATACAGTGGAACTTTCCTATAACGAAAGCGCTAAATCCGCCAAAAAAACTTTTTATGAAGAAATTTCGTTATACAGAATTTTTTTTTGTCACGGTTGACTTCACTGATAAATTCAAGTTTATCATTCAAACTTAAGTACTTCCTTTTAGACATTTTCGCACAAATTTAACGCTAGTGTAATTGTTAGATTGAAACCAAACAGCCAGGGGTGTAGTTAAAACTGTTTCAGAAGGATCTCTCTACCCGCTGTAATGATTTAGTGGGGATTTATTCCGTACGTCCGGAAAATTTTCGGAAAAAAATCCCCCTCATACCTTGTTACCAATACCCATTCAAAGAGTGATGTTCTTTGAATATTTCGTTATAGAGAGAATTTACTTCATTTTAGAGGGAGTTTTTGACATGGAGTCTGGATTCAAGGTGCAATGTCTTGTACAAAATTCGTTATACAGAGAAATTCGTCATCCAGGCGTTTGTTATGAGGAAGTTCCACTGTATATTAATTTTAAGAGAACTTTCGCCCAAGCCTGTATAGTATACATAAACATTAACTTGATATTTTCATGATAACCATTTAATGAGCTTTAAACTTCAACATGTGAATAAATACGCATAAATATACTTCAGGCTATGTTCATCAGCCCACTTTTTCATCAAGAATGAGGTTTCAAATTTCCACGAAATCGAAAAGCGTATACGTTTTTTTTCCAATATTGCTGGAATTTATGCCAGGGCGAGGCATCATCTGTAAAACATTTTCAGTCTATACGGATTTGCTAGCGGGTTTCATCGAGCTGATAATTGGTTTCCAGTTCATTTCCTGCTTGAAATAGAAGGCCGCCTGGATCAGGCTAGAAAAGGGAAAGACGAAAAAGATTAATTCGGAAATTTAGTTACGGCTATGACTCGCCCGGAGCCTAAATCTGTTTTTTGATCGAGTTGAAATTTTGTAATTTTTAGGTCAAATGGCGACACTCGTGAGAAAAACTGGTGGAGAATAATCTATAACACCAATATCGTTCAGATACCTGCGGCTTCATCTTCTATTTTTTGACTTTTCCAGGGGTTCTGAGAAATTAAAGAAAAAATTTAAGAAAACTCTGAGCAGGGTGCTTTTGAGCGCACTTTCATTGGTGGAGCAATGAGGCTATTACCTCAAAATTTTGTATGAGACTTGAGATTGATAGATACTGAAGATATAAATGCAAAGTCTCAGCACGATCGGAATAATATTTTTGAAAATTATTTAAAAACTGAATATGTAAAAACTCAATCAAAAAAATTAAATTATATGCTTTTGATGACGCGATCCACTTGAAATTTGCATGAACATTCGGTATATCATTTCTTATTCGCAAAATAAATTTCACTCGAATTGGATATCTTGTTATGGAAATATGAAGTTTCTTCTTTTCAATATTCAAATTGAATTTTCTATGGTTCTGTTCACTCTACACACAAAATTTTGAATGAGGCTGAATTTGAGCATCTTGCATGTGGCTGCAAAATTTTATTTTGATTGGTTCTGTTTTGTCCGAGATACGAGGAACCCTATACGATTTGGCTGGTTGAAGAAAATAATCGAGTCACGGATTCGTCATCAGTGAGTCGAACCCTATCGTTAGAGACAATTTCCGACTCAAAATTTTGAAATTACAGACATTTGGGCAAAACGATATAGCACTCGTTCAAGAAGAACGAGCGTTCTGAAATGGTTAGAAATGTTCATTGTTTTGAGCACTTAGTTTCACGAAAATTCGGGAATCTACATTTTTCTGAAGTGGATGTTCTTGAATGATCGAATTGTCCAAAAATTATTTTTTAGCTTCTGCTCTTTCTTCTGGATCTTTTTTCAAAAGCTTCGCGTCGTTATTGCATAACGAAATTTTGATTTCATAATTCTCTTAATACTAATAACTTCCATAGATATTCTAAGAACGGTCCCATGAGCTATCCTATCGATCACTAGATGTAAAGGAGTGAGATCTGTGACGACCTCAACTGCTCATAGCAGCAGTGATACAGACACAAGCATGCTTTTGTTTCTTGTCGAGTATTTTCCTCGTGCTTATCTGACCAGTCTTAGCAAACTCTCAGAATCTTCTGAAAAGATCTAAGTTTGGAGGACTAAAATGTGATTTTTCATAAATGTCACCTAGCTAATCCTTTGAAATCGAGGGCATTGTCTTCAGTTATTTAGATGAAAGTGTTTCAACTATCACGCCAATCGATGTAGCCCTTTCCATATTTTTCTGAAAGCATGCAGAATAAAAAGCACAAAAGTGATAATTCATAAATGAGCCAGAAGCAACTTATCTGATCCTTTGAAATCGAGGAAATTGTCTGTAGGTCTTCCGGAAGTTTGCTTTTCAGGTGAAAGTGTTTCAAACATCACGTCAATGGATGTATCGTTTTTAGGTTCTTTGAAGGAATACAAGATAAGAGGTACAAAAAGTGATAATCTGTAAATGAGTCAGAAGCCACCTAACTAATCCCATGAAATCGAGGGCCTTGTCTTCAGTAGTTAGCTATTCAGATGAAAGTGTTTCCAGATTCTTCCGAAAGCATGCAGAATGACGGGCACAAAAGTGATAATTAATAAATGAGTTAGAAGCCATCTATCTGATCCCTTGAAATCAAAGGCATTGACTGCAGGTCTTCCGGAAGTTTGCTTTTCAGGTGAAAGTGTTTCAAACATCACGTCAATGGATGTATCTCTTTCTAGATTCTTTCGAAGGGATACAAGATAAGAGGTACAAAAAGTGATAATCTGTAAATGAGTCAGAAGCCACCTAGCTAATCCTTTAAAATCGAATGCATTGTCCTGTCACAAACATGGCCAACGTTCTTTTTTATTTTGGTCCGGATTCAACGGACAGGGCCTCATTTGATGGAACATCGCTGATAAGCCCTACATGACCTCTTTTCACGGTCCGGGATTCTCGCAAAATATGGAATCACGTTAATCGAAGGCCGGGCATTCATCAGAATTATCTGCTTCGGATTGTGCCGCTGTCATGTCCCGATATGAGAAATGGAATTAAACACACAATGCAAATCGTAATTTGCTCGTGAGGACTAACGCAAAAAATCATTATACAGTAATAACGCGTCGTGTATGAATGTCGGGGGACTCTTTTATCAAAAGTGATATTCTTATTATGAGGGCATTAATTATGTCCCTGACAATGCTGGCTTGATTGACGATGTTGATAAATCTTTGCGAACGACGAAAGGACAGTCCAGGTTTATGGCCGTTTTGGGAGATGAGGCGGCCATTTGGTTGATGTATGACGCAACGTTTTTCAATTTTTGGTGATGTTTGCTCTCATTATAACGTTATAAATTCAAGCTGAAGCGATTTGTTGGTGTTAATGTGAGTTGTTGAATTTATTTAATATTTCTTGGATATTTTGAAACTGTGCGTTGACCTCTGATTGAACCGTTTGCGCATTCAATCCTCGTTATGGCCATGCTTTGTCCCAATGATTTGATCGTTGATAATCCTAGGATGAACTTCCGTAGGCAGTATATTATTATAGATTGAACAACAAATCGGTTGAATAAAGGAGTTATGAGGTTCATTTATAGAAATGGCTCTATCCGTCTTGAATCTTATTCATATATCGAAATATTATTAGGTTATTTCTGTCATTTTTGCAACGTGTCGGACATCATTCGGCAGCCATTGTCAGGAAAACACTTAAGACTTGCTGCTTTCAGTATAGCAACATTCGTAACTCTTTGAAAATGTCAATCACTGATGGCTTTGATAAATCTTTGAATCTGATTTATTTGTTTTTTTTTTTTGAGCTCGGATCTGGGATCTTATTTTCGGAGCCCAGATCGTTTTAGATCAACAGACGGTTGACTGATGGGTTGCAGTTGTTCATTCCCCGGAATGATTGCAGAAATCCAAGAACCCATAAACGGCGGTCACCCATAGAAAGAGGATAGTATAGAGTTGCCATCATTGGAATTGGAATAAACGTGGTATCAGTGCCGCCATATTACTACCACCTCATTGTCAATTTTGACAATCGTTCAATTTTCTGGAGGAATTGTTATTCTTGCGCCTTTTTCTAGTTGAATTGTGATTTTTCTGCTTAATTATATACAATAAAATGGTATCGTGTGTTGTGAGGCTTTCTTCGAGCAGAGAAGAGACAGATAAGAAGAAAATTAGAGAAATAACATATCATAGGGATGAGTACCGAACAGATCAGCATTTTAAATTTTTGCTGTCCTGGTAATCTGATATCTTCTTAAATGTGTATATCATAGGCTGAAGTAATAATGTTTATTCGATATTCAATTGACCTTATCTGAACAGGTTTCCTAAAGACTCAGCACGTTCTATTTTTTAAGTGAAATTTGCAAACAGAGAAAACTGGCTACTTAATTCAACCCTGAACTTTCCGCCATATTGGTCCCCGACTTAGCCCCGCGCAGTGGTACTATTTTTCCCTACTCAAATGTATGATTTCATAGCGTATCCTCTCCTGTCAAGTACACTGAGGAATCAGAGGAAATGAAGTAACTACCCTGAAAAAAAACAAATGGCACTTTCTGGCCCTCAACCCTTCTGTGGTATAAATAGGCAAATGCCCCTATAAGAAAGAGTTTTTGGATGAGGAAGAGGAGTGAAAATTCAAAAATTTTCTTCGGAATTTTATGAAGCAGAGGCCAAAAATTATTTGGATATCAGTAAGAAAGAGTTTCTGCCCCCACTTGCTGTCTAACAGTACAGTGTCGCCTTAGGAAGCATAAGTATGGTGAAAATGGCTTAACTGAAACTGACTGATGTAGATTTTTGTAAAGGAGGAAATTCCTGTTGACTTAGTTACAGAATACCTCAACATTGCGAGTCGGTGCAAAGAATGACTACAATCTATCTACTTGACATTGATGCTAAGCAGAAACTGCGACATAATGAATCAAGAAAATGCGAGATTGCCAAACTTCAAACCGATACAAATTACAGCGTACCCAACTGTAACACCTCGGAAGTAAAATTTTCCTAACTAACCCATTTTATTTCACGAAAAGTATTTGGTTGTTTCTCTTCTCTCAACTTGTCGTATCAGAAAGCACGTTTCTTCATTGTCTTTTATGAGAGAAAAAATTTAATAGCAGTTTTCACGTCACGTTCCGCATCTCAGGTCGGGAAAGGGTACGTTCGCCTTTGCTGGATTTTTGATAAATTATTCTTGCGTGCAGTTGATTCCCCGGAATTCTCGTAGAAATCCGAAGAACCCATAAACGACGGTCAACCATAAAAGAAGAAATCCAATTAAGGTTTTGTCATGTACAATCGGGAGTCGCATAAAACTTCAGGGGTTACTGCCGTTGACGGATAAATTTCACGAGGGAGAGAAGGGAAACGTGAAATATAGGTGGAATATTCCGATAAAGTACGCTGGAAAAACGTCAATCAAATGTTTATTTACTCCTGCTGGTTTTATTTCGAACACTTCAAAGAGTTCATAGGTCAATTGAAAACTAGAAACAAACTTTTTATAACTTTCTGAATGCATGTAAATGACAGATCAAAAAAGGTATGGGTAAATCGTGTAAAAATACTGAAAAAAATGCTGAAACACTAATTGGCAAATATGATAAATTCCAAAAAGCCCCGACATGAAATACTACCGCATTTTCGTGAATGTTCATATTCGTAAAATGACCGTTCACATTTTATATCCTGAAAACTCGGCATAACATTTTTTCAGTAGTTTCGAAATTATAGATAATAAAATATCAAAATTGCTTGCATTTCTTGAACGAATCTATAATTCACGTAATAAAAATTGAAAAAAACCTTGGTGTGAAGTTAGATGACTTTACGCTCTTGTTCATTTGGGAAAACGATAAATCAAATTTGAATATCCCAATGATTTTATTCATTCATGAATTGAATGAAAACAATCGCTCTAAGAATTATCAAATTAGATTTATAATTTTTTCAATACGAACAAGCCCGCAAAAGCTTCCGACATCACGCCAAGGCTTTCTTCAATTTTTATTTCGTCAAGAATAGATTCACTCAAGAAATGCAAGCAATTCTAATACTTTTTCATCTCTAATTTCAAACTACCTGAGAAAATTTCTATAGTTTTCTGGATATAAAATGTGAATAATCATTTTACGAGTATGAATATTCACGAAAATGCTTTACAATTTCTTGTCAGGGCCCCTTGGAATTTTTATTATCAGATTTATCATTGAGTGTTTCAGTATTTCAGATCATATTGATACAGTAAAATCACATTCGAAAGAAATACACAAAAAATTCATAATGCATGTCAGGGTTCTTTTGGATCTTCTGAGGGCTCGTTCTTCTTAAACGAGTGCTATATCGTTTTGCCAAAATGTATGTAATTCTGCCGAAAATGTTCTCAATGATGACGAATTTGCGGTCAAATTCAAATAGGGATGTTGACTCATGTTACGAATTCATATAAATTGAGGTTTTCCTCATAGAAGGAAATTTTTGCAATCCTAAAAACCATTTTAGTGATCTTATTATTCTCGTTGAATCAAATAAAGCTGATTTAAATTATGTTATTTATTATCAACTATCACGTGACTGCGAACGCCAATCAGAGGTAATCCGTATAGTGACGTCAAACTATCCGTATTGTCATTGCAAATTCGAACGTTCGGTGCTCAGATCAACAAAATACATTCATAGGCCGGGTTCCACTAAACTCCAATCACCTTGATTATTGAAATGTCATCATTTCTCTGCAATTTTCAGTTCATTTTTGACATAAACCATCGATTTACTTCAAAACGAACGATTTGATTGCCCAATCAATCTTTGTGAAACTCACGGTTTTGTGACTTGAACCATAGTAAATATATAGAATATCATATCTATGTTTCGAACTCAAAAAGTTGAAAGCTGAAAGGGAACAGAATAGTTCGATTATTCGTTACAAGAACGATAATCTACAATTTTCTTTGTAATGGAGATAGGATTCATCAAGGGTAATAGTAGTAACTTAACGAAGATTGATTCCCTGATGGTCGCAAGTTTCTTTGCTGAAAACAAAGATTTTTGTGCAGTAGAGCTTAAAAACGTAGAATTGTCTCTGTAAGTAGCAAACTTTCAACTCACATTTATTATTACAAATAAAAGAAACACCTCATTCAGATTTTATAGACCGACATATTCATTTTGAAGGCTTAAATTGAACTTGAAGGAATCAGGCAAAATCAGTTCGCTTTGACAGAAGTCAAAGTATGTTTACCATAGACAAACTGACAAACTAAAAATTTAGTTAGTCTATGATGTCTACCGACTATTGACGTAATCATCATAACGTGCCGTTTCCGCGGGAAAATTAATTCTCTTTTCTTATACGTATTTTTTATTGGCAAATACTATATTTTTAAGAAAAAAGTAATATTTTCGTGTTTGTATAGGGTTTATCTACAAAATAAAATGAATTCCAAAAAATAGTCAACATCCCTATTCTGTCCGTGGGGACGTCCGACCGTTAGCAAAATAACTTTCGAAACGATTGTCCTAGATGACTTGAAATATTCAATATGAGTTCGGGTCCCAAATGCGTCGGTTAATTTCGTTAACCAGCCAAATGATACAGGGTGTCCCATAAAATATCGCCATTCAAAATTTTTGTTCCTCAATATCTCAGACAAAACGGAACCAATCGAAATGAACTGTTACGGCCAAAAGCAGGATGCTCATAAGAAGCCTCATGTAAAATTTTATGACTATAGTGTAAATAGAACCATAGAAAATTCAATTGGAATTTTGAAAAAAAACTACATATTTTCATGAAAAGATATCCGATTCGAGTGATATAAATTTTGTGGAAGTAGATCGATTTACTGAATTTTCATACAAAATTTCGCGGCCATAGTATTAACAGAAAAATAGAAAATTCAATTGGAATATTGAAAAAAAAACTTTATATTTCCATAACAGAATATCTGATTCGAGTAAATTTATTTTGAGAATGAAAACTTATATACTGAATGTTCATGCAGAATTTCAAGTAGGTTGTATCATCAGAACCATTGAATTTAATCATTTTTAATTTTCTTTGTACATGTACCATTCTATTTATAATTTCCAGAGTATAGTTCCGGTTGTGCTGAGATTCTGCATTTATGTGAGTCTTATTGCTCCACCAATGAACGAACGCTCGAAAGCTCCTGCTCAGGGCTTCTCTCAACTCAATTTTTATTATCAGATTCGGCATAATGTGTTCCAACATGTCTTTCAGAAAACTCATTTCATTTTACATCTGCACGGAGCATATTGATACTGTAAATAACTTTCAAGAAACAATTCATTATGCATTTGAAGCATCAATTCCAGACCACCCTCATTACGCAGAATTGACATTTTATTGCCCTTCTCAGAAACTCAAATAGTCTTAACACGTCCACATTTGATACGGTTATGCCAACTACATACAAACCTGAATGAATAAGGAAATGACTCATTGGTATCATACATGTTTTCTTCATAATAATGACCCCGCGAATGTTTCAAATTCATAAATGTATTATGATGTCGTTAGTCAACATAACGTTCAATAGGTACTCTGAGTACGTGCGTGGGCATAATGGGACACTGGAATGAACCTGCAGCTATCTAGATCCAAAGAACGACAGTTATTAGAGGGAAGCAATGAGACACACATACACGACAAGATTTATTGGTCCAATTAAGGAACAGGGAATAAAAGGAGAAAAATTCGAAATAATGAATTAGATACCTGCGACGAATGTGGATTTCTTTGTATGGCAAATTGCTCCATATTTCATTTTGAACATACAACTTGCATCTTGTGGATTTTATGTAGTTGTGCGGTCGCTTGAAAAATTTTAAACAAATGGTGACTTGGGACCAAGAGCCTCCGCTTTTCATCAGTTGTTTCACAACCAGTATCCACAAAGTGGTGATTTGTCTAGGTTTTCAATTTGGATTTTTTTTTAGTTAGTGAAACAGAATATAAGAGAATCCTAGACCAAGAATTATTCAAGCAATTTTTCCCTGTTTTCACAGAGATCAAGAGACTGCTTCAAATCTGTATTTTCAAAAGCCTGGTCTTATCGACATAACAGTAGCTTCTCGTACGTGTATCATTGAGCCCATAAGAAAAGACTGAACGAACGATGCCCAGACTCTGTCACCTGTAATCATAATCCCTAACTGTTTGAGCGCTCGTTCTACTTAAACGGGTGCTATATCGTTTTGCCCAAATGTCTGTTAATTTTGAATTTCGAGCCGAAAATGGTCTCGAACTCCCTGATGACGAATTCGTGGTCAAATTTCATTCTGTCCGAGCCGAAAGAAAAATAACTTTCGAAGGGATTGTCCTGGAGACTTGAAATTTTCAGGATGAGTTCGAAATAGCTCAGTTAAGTCCGTTAAGTAGCCAAATCGAACAGGGTGTTCCATAAAATATGGCCTTTCAAAATTTTCTTCCTCAATATTTCAGACCAAACGAAATCAATCGAAATGAAATGTGACGGCTGAATGCAAAATGCTCATAAGATACCTCATGTGAAATTTTGTGATCATAGTGTGAACAGAATAATAGGAAAATCAATTGAAATATTGAAAAAAAGAAACTTCATATTTCCATAAGAAGATATCGGATTCGAATGAGATTTATTTTGCGAATGAAAGCTGATTTACTGAATGTACATGCAAATTTTTGTGGGCATAGTATTTACAGAACCATAGAAAATTCAATTGGAATATTGAAAAGAAGAATCCTTGTATTTCCCATAACAGGATATCTGATTCCAGCGAAATCTCCTCTGTGAATAAAGATTGATATACTGGATCTTCATGCAAAATTTTGTGGCCATAGTGTTTACAGAATCACAGAAAATTCAACTAGAATTTGAAAGAAGAATCTTTATATTTCCATAACAGAATATCCGATTCGAATAAAGTTTATTTTGAGAATTAAAAATAATATACTGAATGGGCCCCTTACATATCTGAAATATCCGGAAGATTATCCACAGCTATGTAGACTATAAGGAGGATGAGAGAGGTTTCTTCCCCCGATGTATGTAGGATGACCTATTTTGCTAATTTTCATTCCTCAGCGTCCTATGGTATTTAACTATTGGGATATAGTCCTGCAGAAAGAAGTATATTTCTGAAGCAGAAGGGGGCAATAAGAGCCCTTTGTGGAGTTTCTAAGACAACATGCTGTAGGGATCTGTTCAGGGGAGAGAACATATTAACCATTCCGTCTCTATATATTTTACTTACCTTATGTACGTAATAGACAACAATCCTAAATTCAGCACCCTGGGCGAACATTGAGTAAGTTTTTGCACCTATGTTTTGAACAAGTTGAATATATTTTATCTTTATATCGATTCATATTGTATACGTTTATTATTGTGACATACCATGTAGGTTTTCTCTTAGAAACTTTATAGGTTTTCACTCCCAGTCTCTGAAACATAAATAATTAAAAAATGTTTGATTAAGGTGAAGTGCTCCTGCGAAAATCTTTGCGCTTATTTGTCAGGAGCAAATTGGTCTTGAAAAAAATTGTTGCCTAACAGTAAAACTGAAAAATGAAACAAATTAAAAGGATATTGTAACGTTTCTAAGGAATGCAGAATCCTCCCAGAATATATTTCAATCGATATACCATGTAGGTGTTTATTTGATGGTGAAAAAATATATTATACTGTACTAAAAAAATTTTCAAAGCGAACGCGTCATAAGAACCATAGAATTCAATTTTTTCAATTTATTTTTCACACATTTCATTTTCTTAATCACTTCCAGAATATAGTTCTGATAGTGCTGAGATTCTGCATTTATATAAACTGATGGACAAAATTAGCGCCCCACCTAAAATTTCGTTAAATTTCATCTATCGATATCTTTCCAATCTTTAGTCGGATTTCAATGTTTTTTTCTTTCAACTGTAGCTCTGTTATTGTCGAATTTCCTCCATCAAATAGAAGTTCGAAAAATAAAATCTTCATGTTGTACAGGGAGTTTAAATAATGTCATGTTTTATAGTCAAATTTTAACGTCTTCTGTGGGCAACGCCAGGTTGCTGAGGCATACAAAAATAATAATGCATTATAGCCTAGTATCTCTTGAGTATTTTGTTTTTTTTAACCAATTTATTTTGGAATCGTCCAGAGATATTCAACATTTTATCAATTCTTGTATTTTATGCATTAGCCATGAATATCTTCGCAACCATTTGTCCGATTTGAATCTTTTTTCTAGTTGTAGCTCTTTTATTGGCGAATATCATCTTACAATGAGATGTTAAAAAAAAAATGCATCATGCTGGACAGGGCGTTTAAATTTTCGTTTTTTTTTCATTACAGTTTAACGGCTTCTGTGGGCAATACCAGATACCTGAGGCTTCTAAAAACTATACAGTGATGTAGCCTGATGTTTCCTGAGTATTTTGCTTTTTTAAACAGCAATTTAACTTGTACCCTTTCGGAGACATTCACATTTTTATAACACCTTGCATTTCATTCAAATCGGACAAATGGTTGCGAAGATATTCATGGCTTATGCATAAAATACAAGATTTGATAAAATGTTGAATATCTCTGGACGATTCCAAGGTAAATTGTTTTGTAAAAAAACAAAATACTCAAGAGATACTAGGCTACAACGCTTTATTGTTTTTATATGCCTCAGCAACCTGGCATTGCCCACAGAAGGCGTTAAAATTTGACTATAAAACATGACATTACTTAAACGCCCTGTACAACATGAAGATTTTATTTTTTTGGACTTCTGTTTAATGGAGGAAATTTGACAATAACAGAGCTAACATTGAAAGAAGACAACATTGAAATCCGACAAAAGATTGGGAAGATATCGATTGTTAAAATTTAACGAAATTTTAGGTGGTGCGCTAATTTTGTCCATCAGTATATTTGGTATCAATCGCAAGTCTCAACTAAAATTTCGAGGTTATAGCTTCATTGCTTCACAAATGAACGAGCGCTCAAAAGCACCTGCTCAGGGCTTTCTTAAATTTTTTTTAGATATCTTTCAAATAGGATCATAAATGACTCGAACTCAAATGAATTTTTTCAACCAAAAACCTTAACCATATGAGGAAATAACTGATGTAACTGTGCTATTACCATCAGTGAGTTTTGGCAAAAAGATATTGGCACACAACTATGCCCAACTCCTCGTTTCTTCCTCAATAGAGGAAGTGGGTCATCTCCAATATGCTTTGTCTCCAGATATTTCATTAAATTGCCCTACTTTTTCCTCAAATCGGCTTATATACGTTCCAATGCTTCCATTAAGCCTTTTGTAATTGTCTTGCCGCGACTCGCCCTACTGTATCTTCGATTATAGATACCGCAATCCGAAAATTTCAGGAGATCGCCGGTCTTTTTCCGATGAAAATTCTTTTTGAAGGAAACTTCGAAGTTGAAGCTTTATATAAGATCGCGGAAGCAGAAAAAGTGGAATTGTTTTTGATTCGATCAATTTTATTCGTTTGAGTGATTCTGGAGGAAGCTCTTTTTGCGGTTTATTTTGTTCTGTTTTCTGGTTTTTGAAGGAATATTCTTGATAAGGTTGGGACGATTTGAATAAACATTTTGCCTTTGAAGTTATCTGTGAATGATGAAAGGAAAGGACGGTTTTGGTTGATGAGATTTATAATTGAAGATTTAATAGGGAAATATTTTTGAATATTTATCTTTATAACCTTACATGATATTTGAGTGTTAGGAATAGGGCATATTTTTTGACTAGTTGCAAACGAATGTACTTAGGAAAATCATTGTTTATTCTCCTCTTCAAGAATGCAGGGTGAGCCAAATAGGTGCTCCGTGTAACAACTTTTTAAACCTAAGATATAGGATAACTGAAAGGCTCATCACGAAAGTCCTTTATAGAGAAATTAATTTTGTTTTTACCTTCCTTTATTTTGGAGTTGTTAGTTGTGTCATTTTATATTTTACCCATTATTTCTGCTCTTGTGTGCGCTAGGTTTTTGAAAGAAAATCATTATAGAGACACATGATCGCCCTCCACTGATGAAAGTAATGGTAAAGGGTAATCCATTTTGCGGTTTCAAAAGTAAACGTAAATAAAACACATAAAAAATATTTTTTATCATGATATTTCTTTTTTATTATAAAGTTTGAACGTTGACATTTGTGCGAAACACTACATCATTTAAATGGCAACCACCCGAATTGTTGCAAGCATCGATTCTTTTGAGGTAATTTTCGACTACATTTTGACACATATTGGGCGGTATCTCACCCATAACTTGACGAATATTGGTTTTTAACTACTCAAGATTTAAAGGTTTATCTGCATAAACACGGTATTTCGCGTAGCCCCACAAAAAAAAAGTCAAGCAGTGTCAAATCGCATGATCTTGGTGGCCAGTTGATATCGCCGTCCACCGCCGGTTGTTCAAGCACCCATTCGACGTATCCACGATGTTGATGTGAATGGTCGGCTGGCTTCAGTTGTTGTGTGAGCTGGATTTTATATGGATGTAGGTGTAGCAAAATACGCCATAATGTGCCGTAAGACAGTCCTAATTCCTGAGAATGACGAGGAATCGACAGATTCGGGTCTTCGGCAACACTTTTAATTACAGTAGCGATATTTTCAGTGGTACGAGCAGAACGATGATGCACAGGGCTTACAATATCTGTAACCAATCCAGTCTCTTCAAATTTCTTCACAATTTTACCAATTGCTTGCGTAGTTGGAGGATTATGTAAACCAAAATCTGCTCTTAAAGCACGATATGTGACTGTGGCAGAATCGCCATTTTTGTATTAGGTTTTTACAATTTTCATGCGTTGTGCGATAGTCAAGCGATCCATTTTCATAAATGTCAGACTTTCAACTGAACAAAAAAAATTTTTTTTAAAAACTTCGTTTGACAGATATCGAATTCCAGCCCTATACTTTTGAAACCGCGAAATGGATAACCCGTTATTATTCGAATCGTTTCCTTGGTGAGCTGCAATCCATAGTCCACTTTTTTTATCTCAATGAAAGCTTATTACGTGTTATTGAATTATTATTATGAATCGTCGTTTCATATCATTTCAATTATACAGGGTTTCCTGGAAAATGTGGGGAAATCTCTCAGATTCAGATAGATTCTATCTGAATCTGGAATCAGGAAAAAAATTACGGGAACTTGTCATCTTTATTTTATATGTTCTATCTGATAAAACATGTAAAAAGAAGATGACAAGTTCCCGTAATTTTTTCCTAGCGGTCCTCCCTACAAAGATGCGACCTCCTAAATGACGCCACTGAAAATCCATTTAAGTGGAATAAGTTTCAAAATATGTACTTTATATTATTTGATGAAAATTTGATATGTATTTGATATAAGTATTAAGGACCTCTTAAATCACCACACTCAAATTTCAATTAGCTCGTTCAGTTTACCAGAAGCGGACTGGGTTGTACATTTAAATGCTTACATTTTTAACACCCTGTACGATAAGATGCTAAAAAAAATGAATTTGGATACTTTGAAATTTAGCTAAAGAAAGATACTCTTGTTCAGTGTCGATAAAATGAACCGTTTTCGAAAAAAAAATAATGAAAGAAGTAAGTAATCGAAATTTATTCCATTATAATGAATTTCCAGTGGCGTCATTTAGGAGGTCGTATCTTCGTAGGGAGGGCCGCTAGAAAAAAAATTATGTTATTTTCTACCGTTTCTAAGGTGCACATTCATCTACCAAAATATTGAAACTTTGTTTTTCAACACCCGAGGTAATGACATCAAATCTCCGCAAATTGACTTATAATTGTTTCTGAAAAATAGCACAATAAACCAATGAAATGAATATGATTCAAAAGGGTAATTTTCATTGAAGTAGGTACAGTAGTATTATATTAAAAATTTCGAGTAATATCCAACTCAAACATGTCACCATCCATATTCACATTTCCTATCCACCCATCACTCACCTCGACACCGAACACTAATTCGACGTGTTTCTATGTTCCAGGTCGACATCGGTCCAAACAATTGGCGCAATCAAGCTGCATGATCCCACCTCGTCAATAACCCTTCGACGAGCAAGATTGGATCTCTTACTCACGAGTTCGCAGCGGACAGATAAACTGCAACAACAGAGGAACGAGCGTCAGCCAGCCCAGCGTCGTGTCGTTGCGTCGTGACAAGTTTCGCGTGTACGAATATGCAAGCAGATACCAGAAATCACGTTTTAGACGTCGGCCAGCTCACGTTCTGGGACGTTTGACGAGGACCGTGAGAACTTATTCGATTATCGCTGGGAGCATGCCCGGCCCTCTCGCAGCCCCGATCTCAATACGTTTCATCCTCGGCGCGGACCAGAAGCTGTCGCGGATTTTGGCCCTGTGAGCGCGCGACAGGTGCCCAAGACTTTGTGGTCATTTTGCTCTGTTTCTGTGTTAACTGTGCGTTATGACGATAGACAGTTGTCTCATTAGTGCGTAATTATGTGGAGTGCAAATATGTTGGTGATTTTATTTGGATATTGCTTTTTGATGCGTGGAGTTGGAGGAACGGCACCTGGTGAAGTGGAAAATGGTGAGTTATTTCAACAATTTTAACGACGAGATGATTTTTCTTAGAGTTTTGAGAGGTAATCAACAAGAAACATGGTCCTTCAGATAGAGATAAATAAATTAAAACCTACGATCGACGTAAACACGATATCATTCTGGAGAAACAACTTGCGTTTTTCAATGTAGGTCCAAAATTTCGAGAAAAATTTGATTTTATTTTTCCAATAAAAAGCCCCAGCTTGTAAAGTGTATGATGTTGTTTGAAATTGACATATAATTGTGTTAATGCAAACGACATTATGGTTGAAGCTTGAAATTCGTCGCAAATTGTGACTGAAACTCAGAATTTCAATATTCTTGTTTTTCTAGCACGTACTATTAGGTATGTATGTATTGGATCCTAATTATAGATCTTTTATATAGGTTTTAGACCTTCAGAAAATCTGTTGATAATGTTAATTTGATAAATGAATGAAAAATCATGGGCTCAGGCATCTAAGAATGAAGTTAATTTCTTCTCACAGTACAGTTTCTTCATTCTATTCTACACCATCGTTTTGAATTACACTGAACGACAATGAATGTCATTAGGTACCTGCTTCAAAAACGCATGTTTGATTGACGTATTTAAAAATTAAACCAGTGTGAAGGTAGAACAAATGGTTCCACTTATGATTATCATGGCAACATTGAGCAATAGATCAACTTACAGCGCAAAAAACCTACAGTTCACATGCTATGGGAAGTGATGGCTTCAGCACCCCATGAAGAAGCAGCTAGTATCTATCTGAAGTATGTTATTCCAAGACTTCAACTTCTTGCGTAAGTTTTTCGAACGATCCTCGAAATGCAGATAAGAATTCAATTTCACCCCAAGATATTTGGCAGTAAAATTATTTTTCAAAACTGTATTATTGAGAGATACTCTTGGTTTCTTGAATTCCTGTAGATTATTCAGATGAAAACGATAGATCTTCTGCTAGAACATAGAGTTTAAATAAATCCAATTTTTCAGACTATTTGAATCTGCCTGTATCCTCAATAGTTCCTAAATCAAAATTAGAAAAAGCAACAACATTTCCATCTGCATATACAGGGTGTCTGTGAACAAATAAGCAGGGGTAGTTCATATAATTTTTTTTCGAATTCGACCCCCCCTTCCAAGATACAGCCATTGGAAGGTGACTCGGAAGGTGATGGACGAGTTGACAGTTTTAAATTTTTTACGGCTTCTTGAAAACACTGAGTCATAAAACTAAACATAATATGAAGCCGAGTATGAAGCACTAAGTAGATGTTACTCACACATAGAATATTCATTCTATGAAACATACGGTGAAATGGAATGAACAGTGATCAGCTTGTGAGTTTTTATCTCGGTTTTTATTCTCAAGAAATTCTCAAGAAATGAATTTCAACCCCTAATATAGAGTTATAGGATAAAAAAGAATAGTGTGAGTAACATCTCCTCAATGAATCATATTATGTATAGTTTTATGACTCAGTGTTTCTCAGGACTCCTCAAAAAATTAAAAACTGTCAACTCGACATCCCCTTCCAAAGGCTGTATCTTGGAGGGAAGTTGATTTCGAAAAAAAATTATATGAATTAACTCTGCTCATTTTCATCGAGGAATCATCTCCCTAAGTCCCTCGCGTTTGTTCACAGACACCCTGTATAAATGTATCTGAAATATCCCCCTGTAACTTATCGATATGGTGCATCAATTTCCAAGAAAATCCTCTAGAAGATTACCCGCAACAAGAAAGTTTCAGGGTTACTCTTTGTATACATAAGATGCGAAACTGCAGAATAACACCCTATCAAAATATTGTTCAAAAATCATCTTTTCCGCGCGACAACCACCGCAGGCTCCTGCCCGCGGAGATTACTTCAAAACTTTTTCACTATACAAACACGCGTTCCCAGAAGTCAACAAATTAGAGTCTCGAAACTATACTCATAAATAAGGAAACAAAAAATTCCGAACCAGTTCGTTTCACTCCGTCACGATCACCATATTCAAACTGGGAAACATAATAGCAATGGACGCCCCTATGCATAGTAATTGTGCTAAGAAGTATCGACTCCTCGGGCCGTAATTCATTATAATAAAAATTATTATTTATTACCGTTTCATGATGAGTAAAACTTGATACTTATCGTAAGTGATGAGCACGTTGGCCGCTGTGTAGCTTGGACATGGACAGTGTTAGATTCATTCCGCCATGTCAGTTTAATGGAATTGACTCTAATTGATTGAGTAATTCATTTGATTTGTTGTTGTTTGTTCAGGGGAGAAATTTGAATACATAATTGCCCAAATTGGTGGTGAATGTAGAGAAAATTCTGGTGATTAGATGGACGTGAGTGGAATTAGAGGAATGTTCGATGTTTACATGACGTGTGGTGGATTTTGAATCATGCTTGGACCACACTAGGAGTGTGCTACTTGTTTCCCTTGAAGAGTTGCAAACTTCGAATTTAGTTTCTTTCTTCTGATTTGGTATTTTTTGATATTTGATTATAATCATTGTTGACTTTTGTGAATAATTCTGAGGTGTTGACAAGATCTGAGACTTTTTATAATTCGAAGGAATAACATTTATTTATATAATTCATTCGAAAAAATACGGTGATAGAAAAGCGAATAGATGAAGATAGTCATAGAAATAAATGAACTGAGGACGATTCTACTGGATGGTCAACTAAAGAATTCCTATTTAAAAGATGAATAGAACAAAAACTATCAAGTCAATTTTAATATTTTTTCTACAAATAATGCTCAGCACATTGGGATTGCACTTTTTAAAAATTACGCTTCCCAAATGTCCACTGTTTTTCTGCTGGCATTCTTCTAGTCGAACCCCCAAATTGAGAAAATAACAACCCCTTATGATTTTCATTAAAAACTTGTTTTCGTAGGATAGATTTTCGAAAAATAAAATTCTCTTATGGTTTCCCATTCAATTCTGAAGAAAACAAGTCTTGCAAAATTTTTATACAGTCGGTACTTTTCTCGGAAAAAATACAAGCAGTTAAAATCGCTATTCATTCCATTCCATCGTATTTTCCATAGAATGAATATTCTAAGATATTGTTTATGCTCAAAATTGGTTTCGACAGAGAAAAAAGATTTTCTATGATTTATTTTATTATTTTCAGAAGAGTTCGATTTCTTCAATAAATACTTTTCAGTAATAAAACAAATTACTCAGTTATAAAAAAGGTAGTTTATCCGAATTTGCATTTGGCAGATATGCTTTTTTGCTTTTATCTACTGTCATAGACATACGTATCGTATAAGGGTTCTATGGAACCCTTATACGATGAAATGGAATGAAGTGATCATAACTGCTTGTAAGTTTTAATTTTTTCCGAGAAAAGTATCGACTGAATAGAAATTTTGCAGGAGACTTTTTTCTTCAGAATTGGATGGAAAACCATAAAAGAATTTTATTTTTCGAAAATCTATCCCACGAAAACATTTTTGGACGATAATCATAAGGGGTTGTTTTTTTCAACCCCTATATATATATTCTTCTGAATTGAGAGCTAACAAAATACAATACATGAAACAAAAAAAGTCCCTAGTTGAGGTTGGTGCAAAACGGGGTACCATACTATTCTGTCGTATGATACCAGAGCACAGGGAATAACCTCAGTAGAAAAAACCCTGCCTTGCCGTTTTTACAAAATTGAAACTTAACTAACTATTTGAATAAATACCTTCAATATTCAGATACAAAATACGTTATTCTTGCTCTTGGGCCAGGAGGGTGTTACCAGGTCTGGCGTTCCATGTGATGATTTTCGAATCTTCTGTTCTTCTAAGACCTAATAATGAAGTAATGAGATCTAAAAAAAATGTGTGAGTAACATCTACTCAGTGCTTCATATTATGTATAGTTTTAAGACTCTGTGTTTTCGAGAGGCTATAAAAAATTGAGAACTGTCAACTAGTCATCGCCTTCCAAAGGCTGTATCTTGGAAGGGAAGTCGATTTCGAAAAATTGACGTATAATATATGAACTACCCCTGCTTATCTTCATCGAGGAATCATCTCCCTAAGTCCCTCGCATTTGTTTACAGACATACCACCAACGACGTATCGAACCCATTCTCCTGCAATTATCCCAACCCCGAGGTGCTAATGCCATCCTCTGATTTCCGCCCCAAAGAAAGGAACCAGTGTAAATATGCGAGTGTAGCGAACCAGGCGACACCGCTTATAACAACAGATAATGAGGCCTAGTAAATCAAGTTGAGACGAAACACAGAAGCATTTATTGTTATCCCCCAATTAAGTGCATCCCACATCTCGTCAGGAGCGGACGTGCGAGCGGCGAGATCTGTCGTTGCTCTGTAATGAACGTACAAACGGTCGACTTAGTTCTTATCTTCTGGATCCGTAGGCTGAGGAATGCCCATGATGACTCCTGGTTGAAGCAGGACCGTTTTGACTTAATGGTGCGGAAAAAAGTTTGGAGAGAGCATAAACGTTTATTCAGAAAGTTTTTGCAGGCTTTTTGTTTTTGCATTTTTCAAAACCAGAGTTTCATAAGAATGGAAACACGACATCCAATAGTAATTAATTCATGATATAGTATATAACATTACTAGCAAGGTAAGAGGGTTTTTACTGGCGAATGGAGGATATAATTGACGAGCCGCAGTCGAGTCAGTTACCTCCTTGAGCCAGTAAAACCCGTTACCTTGCGTGTATTGTTTTATATTTTATTTGTTTCTCATTTGTAAAAAGGTTGGATAAATTCCAAAAAAAATCTCAATAATTTGTCGAAATATTTATGATTATTTATGACATCGGAAAATTATGACAACTGTCAGTGGCTTTACGAGAGGGAAGTCGTTCGAGAATATTTGCTAATTTCTGACGAAAAAGGCCAGATCCAAATGAAACAAGGTATGAATATCTTTTTTTACTTTTATAACGTTTATCACTAAAAATATTTGTTCCAGGAACGATTAAATTAGAAGGATAAATGAAATTAGAAGCAAGTACGTGAAAAAGAAAACAAATAGATACGAATAAAACAAGGTACGAATATCGTTTTTGAATAGTTTGAGAACGTTTATTGAGAAATACATTTGTTCCAGGAACTCTGAGATTAGAAGGATGAATGAAATTAAAAGCAAGTACTTGACAACTTTCAATGTAAATAATACTACTAACTTGTAAAAATTTTACAAGTTAACTGTCAATTTTACAAGTTAGTGACTTGATAAAATAAACTTCCTTGATTAATATTGTGTTTTTGGAAACTGACGTTTACAAATGAGAAACAAATAAAAGCATTTTCAAGGATTTTATTGTGAATGATTTAGATTGCTGTCATTATGACTTTGCAGTACCTTCAAGATCAATAGCTTGACCTATCAATGAGTTCTAGACATTCGAATGATCGACTAAGTTCATGCGAAAATCTGAGACATCTGTCGTTGCTCTTTAATGAACTTAAGTCGAATTTTGGCGATGTAACTACAGCTTACCACAGCTTACCATAGTTACATAGTTGACAGTTAATACACGTATTTTCTGTCAAATCATCACATGATAGTTAGATAGTTACATGTAACCACAGCTCGCCAAAATTCGACTTTATATACTGCCAACCGAGGGGTAGTTATTTAGTTATAGTTATGTTTTGAAAACGGTTTATAGTTCACTGCGACCTCAAGGTCTATTGTGCCACCTCACAGACCTGTTCTGACCACACCCTTTATAGCTCGCCTTCCAATTCCAGAGATTTGATGAAATCCAATATCTGTGAAGGCTTCAATGAGGCTAGTTGCTCACTCTTACAAGTTTCTGGCCCAAGGCATTCTTTCCTTAGGCTCGCAATGGCGAAACATTCCATGACTAGGTGAATGGGAGTTTCTTCCTTCTCCCCACAGAACTACACTCGTCAGTGTCCGATACTCCCATCCTCAACAGCTAAGGCGACAGTGTCCTGTGAGAAAGCCTGTGAGGTGTGATTGTTTCTAACCAAGATTCAGATATCTTTTCGATCTTGCTGTTTCAAAAATTCGAAGGGCCTTAGTGGAATGACCAAGGGGTATTTCACCATGGAATTTTAGTGTACAAAGCTGGGAATTATTTGGAATTCTAGGAATTATTCAGAATTATTGGAATTCATCGGATTTAATTTGATTCATTCGGAATTATTGAAATTTTTCAGAATTATTTGGAATTATTCGGAATTATTTGTAATTATTCGGAAGTTACTTTGAATTTGAAATAATTCCAAAAATTTCCATTAATTTCAAAAATTCCGAATAATTCTGAAAATTTCGAATATTTCAAAATATTTTTAAAATTTTTTAAATATTTCCAGAATTCCAAATAATTTCAAGCTTTGTCCCAGAGGTCAGTAGTCACAAGTGGTATGAATAATATGTACTTGCAACTCCTACTTATTACATACTCTGGAATATGAAATTCATTCTTCATACGGTTTATGGAAAAATGAATAGGTAATGATTTACATATCGCTATATTATTATATTTATGAGAAATGATTGGATTAATAGTTCCAATGAATATTGGCAGTCGAATAAGTAAACCAAAGTGGATTCTTCATTCTTTCGAGTGTTATCGTGTTCACGAGCGACAGGCCAGACAAAATTTTCATTGACCACAGTTTCTTCATCAGTGAGTCCAACCGAGACGTTTGAGACCACTTCCGGCTCAAAATTAGAAAAATTCAGATATTTGCGCAAAATGATAGCATGCTTTTAGGAACCCTTGGTACAAGCGAGAATAAATATAAATTATTGAAGTAATTAATGTCAGCTTGTTGATGAATTTTGGCACGAAAAAACAGAATAATGTTTTTGAAAAACAACGACAGAAGAAGTTCTATCCGGCACCTTTTTTTCTATGAGTTTTGTAGCTTAAGATTCTGCAAAGTTTTTAAACTTAGCCAAAAGCTAAAAAACACCTCATTGTATTTTTAAACCGAAAATGAATGTTTGAATACATCTTACTGAAAACTGAAGTTCTAGCTTTCAAGCCTTTTTTGGGTACCTTGCAGTAATTTCAGGAAGCTGAATAATTATTTTAATGAAGCAAAATTCAGGACGACCATGTTAAAAAAAATGGAAAATACTCACTGCATAGGATGATATGATTTTTTCAAACCTAGCTGGCAAAACATTTACAAACAATCAAAAAATCATAATTCGAGAACTACAAAAATCGCAAAATATACATTGGATATTTTTGGATAGCCACAGGTCTGAAGAATCTAAAAAAATCACTTACGTCAATCGCCTGGACACCCTTCATAATGCAGGTATGTTAAAAGAAGTATGTAACTAGAGTTTCACGTCTCTATGACAAAATTTTTCCGATACTTTCCATAGTTAAAGCACATCGCCTGTTTAAAAAACCACCGATAACATTATAGAGTGCATACGTGTGCATCAACCCCTTCGATAACCTGATAAAAATAGGACTCTCGAGTTTCAAGAGAGCCAACGTCCGAATTTATTTCCTCGACTATCAAGGATAGTTATACGAAAAGTTCGTGAAATTTTTCACATATTTCACGAGTTATCGAACCATTCGACAGAAGTTAATAAAACTCAAGGAATTTATGAGTGGGATGGCGATACTCGGAAGTTTCTTGGCTATTAGTTATGGATATTGAAAATCGGTCTGGAAACACATTACAGATATTGAATGGGATGACTCGAATCTTGAGAATCACAACAAACATAAGTTAACTAGGAGTAGGGGCATAACACTAGTAAAACGACATAAGAATGAAATCATTCAGACGATACAGTTGGTTATTATTTAATATTTTTTACTGATTTCAATTGGGATTTAGAGAGAAATCGCTCAAATCAGTGGACCATTTATCAATTCAACTAAGCTTTCGTGATTCTTTAATCCCTTCGTCAGAGTTGCTACTATTGAAAAATCTTATAAATATTGTTAAACTCACATCAAGATGGTTATTATAAATGTATGTTGACATTGACAATATGTATGTATAGGTTTTTTTGTTTGAAACGATGATGAATTTCGGCCCAGTATAGTCTGAAACAATTCAACAGAAAAACGTATACCTTATACATTGTTGCATTATATTATTTCAAGCTTTTTCCCAGCGTTGCTTTATTTATTCCAAATTCATTGGCTATACTTCTCTTGCTGAAGCCAAGATCGATTTCCCTCTTCATTTCCTCTATCATTTCCTCGGTGAACACTAGTTTTCTTCGGCTTTTTCTTTGGTATCGACACATTGTCCTAGAAACCGAATAGCAAAAAATTAAATTAGGTATGTAGTTGAATGTTCAAACATTCAGCAGCTCTTGATTCATAAGAGTACGCACTGCGTACTCTTATACATCTAATTCGATACCTTCGGCTTTAATTATAAAAAAAAATAATTCTGCTACCGTTTTCATATAAATTGAAATAAAGTGAAACATACTGTGACATAATTTTATGGTAACAACGCTCTAGTGCCAGTTCCTACCGGTAAAAACACAAAACTTCGAAGGGGGAGAATTACAGTGCGCGGCAACGAAAACTTCTAACATATTTTTATTCCGATCGATGCTCAGAATTTCAGAATTCGATCTTGTCGGTAACATTAGATAGCATTCGGAATGAAATTAGCTTTTCGAAAACAACCTTAGGTGGCGGCCTATTGAAATAACAGTGGTGCGTACTCTTGAGCACATGCGTACTCTACTCTACTCTTATACACATTTACCCTTACTCGTTTTCTTACAATGATAGAACTTCTTGAGCCTTCTGTTTCGAAGGGAAATCAATATATTTGGTTGCCTTTCACTTGTTTTATTCAGCCAGTGATAGTGCTTTTCCTTTTGTACCCAAGTGAGTGATACCCAACATGGGGTCACTCATCCTATGAAGAGAGTCTCTATAGTCCGTTTACGAAAGTTTGATCCGTCGGTTGGCCATGGAAATTTGGCATGTTCCACTGTGTATATCAGAATTTTAGGTTATGTTGTTTAATTGAAAAGCAATTTTGTCAATATTGCATAGAGTTCTCTGAAAACTCGCAAGCTCCTCGAAAGAAGCCGGGTACATTCGGCAGCTTTGACTTCATTTTACGTTATGACAGCAAAAAGTGCCAATTTCAGATAAATAAACAAACGCCTACTATGCGCTCAAACTTTCGTGAACGGACTAAAAATAAATAATTATGACTACATTTTTTCTGTTGGTTTTGAATCCAAACACTTCGAAATGGATTCACTCCCAAGAATTGCCATCGAGGGATTTTATAGCCTTATAGGAAATATGGACGCTTTAGATTCGGTTAATAGCTAATCGGACTACCGAATACTTCCTTTTATATTCTAATCCCCATCACGAAAGCAAGTAGATAAGGAAGCTCCTAAAATATTTAATAAGGAAAAAGCCCTAAATTTTCTCAAAGAACCTAATAAACTACAATGCACGCTCAGAGAATGATTCTCCACAGTAGGTGCCCTATACCTGCCTATCAAACAACCCTCCATTCTCGCCTTAGAGAACGTATCACCCCCACATAGATCCAGAGCGCCTTCCCCAAACACTCATATTGCACGTTTCGATATAATCCCATCAAAATTGATTTACGCTGATCGCTGTTCTCTATTATTAGATTGCGTGTGTGCTCTGCAACAAGAATCGTGGGGACTCGGGAAGAAAAGGGAACCCCCCAGAGACTCCGCGATGTGCGGTCACTATGCTAATCCCCTACAATGTGGAGCGCACTACTGTAGGCAAAACGCCTACCACCGAAGATAGACGGCCGCGATGATTACAAGGGCGTGTAAATCGAATATCGCCGAGTTTGGGTTGTAACGTTTTTGATTAGGCTTGATTGGAAATTTGGAGTGGAAGAATGGGGGTGAATTGGAAGATTGAATCCGATATAATTGGCGTGAACTGATCGGAAGAGGTTGAAAAAAATGTTTAATGGGGTTCGAATGCCTTTACGCACTTGTTCGTTATTTTATTGACACTGGAACGGCTCTGGGAAGTCAAGCATGCAGACAAAAAACTGGTTTAATGCTGCTACTCTAGTTTTTTCATATCTTCCCCACTTGTACAGAAAAAATTCTGCGGAATTCTTGTTCCTACAACTTTACCACTAAATACTCAATGTGCCAGAATTTACGTAGAGGAAATACAATCACTTGAAACAAAGTTGAAGGTTTGTCGATATATTTGGACCAAAGTAAAAATATAAGAACTGGACTTACTCAATTAGCTAAAATGACAATAATGTTAGACAACATGAGAGTGGAGCCCTTTAGGAAAAAATAAACTTTGCAAAGCAGGTTACATTCCGGGAAATTAAAGCTCTAGTATGATAACGCAAACAAGACCTTATTACAATGCAGTACAGAAAAATAGTCATTGTGCCAAAGGATCAAAAAATAACTTATGTAACTGTTCATTTGCAGTGCCAAATCTACCATTAAAAACGGCTGGGTTTCCTTAGAATTTGTGGATATGTGGTGCCTATAGAATTTCGATGTTTTTGCATTAATTATTGAACATATTTGGAACAAAACTAATCGAACAGTTATTTGAATGTTCGAATGTGATTCATAGACTCAATTGTAGAAGTGAATTTTTATTTTATAGTGAAAAAAGTGACGTGAACATGTGCGACCACTATGCTAATCCCCTAAAATGTGTAGCGCACTACTGTAGGCAAAACGCCTACCACCGAAGATAGACGGCCGCGATGATTACAAGGGCGTGTAAATCGAATATCGCCGAGTTTGGGTTGTAACGTTTTTGATTAGGCTTGATTGGAAATTTGGAGTGGAAGAATGGGGGTGAATTGGAAGATTGAATCCGATATAATTGGCGTGAACTGATCGGAAGAGGTTGAAAATAGTGTTTAATGGGGTTCAAATGCCTTTACGCGCTTGTTCGTTATTTTATTGAGACTGAAACGGCTTTTAGAGGTCAAACATGCAGACATAATACTGATTGAACTCAAGTTTGTTCAATTTTTCCCCACTTGTACAGAAAAAATTCTGCGGAATATTCTTCTTCCTACAACTTTACCACTAAATACTCAATGTGCAGGAATTTACGTAGAGAAAGAACAATTACTTGAAACAAAGTTGAAGCTTTGTCGATATATTTGGACCAAAGTAATAATATAAGAACTGGACTTACTCAATTTGTTAAAATGACAGTAATATTAGACGAGAAGAGAGTGGAGCCCTTTAGGAAAAAATAAACTTTGCAAAGCAGGTTACATTCCGGGAAAATAAAGCTCTAGTATGATAACGCAAACAAGACCTTATTACATGCAGTACAGAAAAATAGTCATTGTGCCAAAGGATCAAAAAATAACCTATCTAACTACAGGGTCTCTATAAATGATTGTAACAGCGCAGTTGGCTTTGGATTACAGAATACCAATCTCTTACTAATCAGAGGATAGCATGATCACAGAATTCTGTGGTTTGCACAATCCAAAGCCAACTGCGCTGTTACAATCATTTAAAGAGACCCTGTATCTACTGACAGTGCCAAATCTACCATTAAAGACCGCGGGCTCTCCTTAGAATTTGTTGATATGTGGTGCCTCTAAAATTTCGATGTTTCTGCATTAATTTTTGAACATATTTTGAATAAAACTAATCGAATAGTTATTTGAATGTTCGAAGGTGATTCATAGACTAAATTGTAGAAGTGAATTTGTGTTTTATAGTGAAAACAGTGACGTGAAAATGGGCGGTCACTATGCTTATCCCCTACGATGTGGAGCGCACTATTGTAGGCAAAACGCCTACCACCAAAGATAGACGGCCGCGACGATTACAAGGGCGTGTAAATCGAATATCGCCGAGTTTGGGTTGTAACGTTTTTGATTAGGCTTGATTGGAAATTTGGAGTGGAAGAATGGGGGTGAATTGGAAGATTGAATCCGATATAATTGGCGTGAACTGATCGAAAGAGGTTGAAAAAAGTGTTTAATGGGGATCGAATGCCTTTACGCGCTTGTCCGTTATTTTATTGAGACTGGAACGGCTTTGAGAGGTCAAGCATGCAGACATAGAACTGGTTTAAACGCTGCTACTGTAGTTTTTTAAATCTTTTCCACTTGTACAGAAGAAATTCTGCGGAATTTTCTTCTTCCTACAAATTTATCACTACATACTCATTGTGTAAGAATTTACGCAGAGAAAGAACAGTCACTTGAAACAAAGTTGAAAGTTTGTCGCCATGTTTGGACCACAGTAAAAATACTAGAACTGGACTTACTCAATTAGTTAATAACAATTATGTTAGACGACATAAGAGTGGAGCCCTCTAGGAAAAAATATACTTTGCAAAGCAGGTTACTTTCCTGGAAAATAAAGCTTTAATATGATAACGCAAAGAAGACCTTATTACATGCAGTACAGAAAAATAGTCATTGTGCCAAAGGATCAAAAAATAACCTATCTAACTATCTATTGGCAGTGACAAATTTACCATTAAAGACGACGGGCTTTCCTTAGAATTTGTGGATATGTGGTGCCTCTAGAATTTCGATGTTTCTGCATTAATTATTGAACATATTTGGAATGAAACTATAAAATCGAATAGTTATTTGAATGTTCGAAAGTGATTCATAGACTAAATTGTAGAAGTGAATTTGTGTTTTATAGTGAAAACAGTGACTTGAAGATGTGCGGTCACTTTGCTAATCACCTACAATGTGGAGCGCACTACTGTAGGCAAAACGCCTACCACCGAAGATAGACGGCCGCGATAATTACAAGGGCGTGTAAATCGAATATCGCCGAGTTTGGGTTGTAACGTTTTTGATTAGGCTTGATTGGAAATTTGGAGTGGAAGAATGGGGGTGAATTGGAAGATTGAATCCGCTATAATGGGCGTGAACTGATCGGAAGAGGTTGAAAAAAGTGTTTAATGGTGTTCGAATGCCTTTACGCACTTGTTCGTTATTTTATTGAGACTGGAACGGCCTTGAGAGGTCAAGCATACAGACATAGAACTAGTTAAAAGCTGCTACACTAGTTTTTTCATATCTTTTCTTGTATAGAAAAAATTCTGCGGAATTCTTCCTCCCACAACTTTAACACTAAATACTCAATGTTGAAGAATTTACGTAGATAAAGAACCATCACTTGAAACAAAGTTGAAGGTTTGTCGATATATTTAGACCAAAGTAAAAATATAAGAACGGGACTTACTAAATTAGTTAAAATGACAATAATATAAGACGACAAGAGAGTGGAGCCCTTTAGGAAAAAATTAACTTTGCAAAGCAGGTTACATTCCGGAAAAATAAAGCTCTAGTATGATAACGCAAACAAGACCTCATTACATGCAGTACAAAAAAGTAGTTTTTGTGCCAAAGGAACAAAAAATAACCTATCTATCTATTGGCAGTGCCAAATCTACCTTTAAAAATGACGGGCTTTCCTTAGAATTTGTGGATATGTGGTGCCTCTAGAATTTCGATGTTTCTGCATTAATTATTGAACATATTTGGAATAAAACTAATCGAATATTTATTTGAATGTTCGAAGGTGATTCATAGACTAAATTGGAGAAGTGAATTTGTGTTTTATAGAGAAAACAGAGACGTGAAGATGTGCGGTCACTATGCTAATCCCCTACAATGTGGAGCGCACTACTGTAGGCAAAACGCCTACCACCAAAGATAGACGGCCGCGATGATTACAAGGGCGTGTAAATCGAATATCCCCGAGTTTGGGTAGTAACGTTTTTGATTAGGCTTGATTGATAATTTGGAGTGGAAGAATGGGGGTGAATTGGAAGATTGAATCCAATATAATTGGCGTGAACTGATCGGAAGAGGTTGAAAAAAATGTTTAATGGGGTTCGAATGCCTTTACGCGCTTGTCTGTTATTTTATTGACATTGGAACGGCTTTGAGAGGTCAACCATGCAGACATAAAACTGGCTGAACTCTAGTTTTTTCAATTCTTTCCCACTTGTAGATACAGAAAAAATTCTGCGGAATATTCTTCTTTCTACAACTTTACTACTAAATACTCAATGTGCAAGAATTTGAATAGAGAAAGAACAAAGTTGAAAGTTTGTCGATATATTTGGACCAAAGTAAAAATACTAGAACTGGCTTCAGAATTTGTGGGTATGTGGTGCCTCTAGCGAGAAAATGCTAGAAGTGTAAAAGAAACTCTTTCATTCTTTCAAAACTGATATTGATTTAACATTCCTGAAGCTTAATATGTTAACTACCATCGATAAAACTGAAAATTCTCTGAGTATTTTCTTTCGAAAATTATCATTTTTTCTGGCCCTACTAAAAGGGTGACCGGGCTCTCAATTATCGAGTCTAATATACCTTTTTCAGACCATAGTTCAGAAGTCATATGGTTGATAGACAAACTGTAGAATATAAAAGAAAAGTGCTGACGCTCTGACTTCTAACCAAGTCTTTTATGTCTTATTTATGTGAAACCTCGCAAAAAAATATCATTCATGAAATTTCTTCGACAGGTTCTGAAATTCAAGATTGGGACTAAGTAAAAATGTGATAGATTTCAAGGTTTGTGACCGAGAACAGTGAAATATTATACATACATTCATACACATACACTACCGAATTTCGATTAGGCATTTCACTGTCAATCAGCTTTACAAATTATGTGTGTCCACATGTAAAACGTATCAATTAATATGATCTAGAAATTCTCCCTTGAAAAATATTTGCTGTAGAATCACCTGAGACGGTTTGGCACGCCCTTTATCACCTCAGAGCCTCATTATCCCTCTTAATATTTCACCACAAGTAGTTAGACATAACTCGAAGAATCATAAGGTTTGTTCCAACAGCTGACTTTTGTACGGTAATTTGACGGTCACGAAACTGTTAGTAATCGATCTTATGCGCACGTCTAAACTTTGACCGTACAAGAACCGTCCAAACAGTACTTGCTCCAGACCAGGGATCGAAATGACGATCACAAAACCGTCCCACTCACGGTCCCGAAGCAGGATGGAACAAAAACGAAACCGTTCTCAAACGATACATTTTCAGTTGGAACACATTTTTATCTATTGCGCAGAATCCTGACGATCATTGTACGGTCAATTCTTGAGTTGGAACAAAATTATAGATTCAAAAACTTTCCCGATGAACAGGAAACAATGTCGTTTCCACCAGATTAAACAAATTACTCAATAGTTAATTTCGATATTAAACCATCCGATTATGGATAAATACATGAGACCTAATAGAAAATCTAGCGCAGTATGCAAGAATCTCTGGAATCTAGTCCATTTCAAACCTGCCTCAGTTAATTTACTCCGCCCCTTGTATTTTGTCCGTAGTAAGCTGAATATTCTTGCTTTCTAATTAAATTTCAGCGATAGTATCCCTTATTCTGTGGAAATTCTCGTTAATATTCATTGAGTGTGCTGACCTTCATTTCGTTATCAGTTTCGATATCGCGCACCTTTGTTTGTTAAAAGGTAACTACGTTTGGATACTCAGAAGCAGCAGTTTCATTATTTTTTTCAATAATTTAATTAGGTCTTGGTTAGTTGATTTGGATTGATTAGAAAATATATTTCGACATAAAATTGGTATATAACTTCAGAATTGCTCACGAAGGACATGTTACCTTGAGAAAGTCACAAAATTTCTGGTTTTGTGAAGAGTGTATTATTTAAGTTAAGCAATTATAATTGGTTTCGTTTTTCAAAACATGTTGATGTTAATAAGAAATTGACTGAGCTACAGATAGATTAATTACACTTATTATGAATATATTTTTTTACAGTACATGAAACGAAAAAGTACCTAGCTGAGGTTGGTGCAAAACGGGGGTACCATACTATTCTGGCGTATGATACCAAAGCACAGGGAAAAACCTAAGTAGGAAAACTCTATTAAAATGAAGTAACTCAGAAGCAGATGACATGTTGGTGGCAGAATTATTTCAAGTCAGCTTCTAAAGTCGCGTCCACACTATGCCGAACATCATTCGACACGTTGAGGGCCAACACGTTCGATTCAACATCGGTGTGGACGTGAATCATTCGATTCGACTTCCTTTGATCTGGACCGCGCTCATTCGGGTTGGAAGCGACATGATTCGATTCGACTTCTACAACGTCCACACTTATTCGACTCTGTCGAACGACACAAGTCGAATGATGTCGTTCGGCATAATGTGGACGCGACTTAAGTATTTATTTTACTCACATATAATAATACTAAAAAAACTGTTGCGATTGGGAGATATTATTTTACGATTGTGTTCTACAAGAACACAAGAACTTCACCACAGAATATGAAAAATGATTATTTTACTTTCAGGACAAACCGACCGTTTTCCAATTTATGATAAGAAATACCTTCTGTCTTCAGTTATTTCATAACAAATTATAGTTCATCCAAGAGAAACTGAATTTAAGTTAGTAATAGCCCAAACAGTAGTTTCAGACTTGAGGAATTCAGGTTGGTATTGCAAATAAAACTGACAGAATTTCGACAATTTGTTTCGTTCGGTTATGTTTGACTTTGATCGAACATAATAAATTTGTTCCTGAAACAGATCAATTTTTGTTTCACTTTAACCAAATTTTTATGCATTTTTGAAGCCCTATACATTTTTTGAATCGGGAAAGTGGGTCATGTGGTACTTTTTTGGTGAGGCCTTTGTATCTTCTGTTCAGTAGTGCAGAAATTTTCAAGAAAATTCGAAAAATTATTTAGGTAGTTCAAAGAGGTTTTCAGTATGTGCACTTTGTCATGGCTCATCTACATTGAGACGATGGTACCTGATGAAATTTGTCACCGAATTTAAGTCAACTATTACAGTAATAGTTATAAGTACCACATGACCCATTTTCCCTATTCAAAAAGTTTAGTGGGTTGATGGAGATGGCACAGGCTGCAACAAAAATCCCATTTCAGGATTTGTTGTCAAATATTTTTCTTCTGAAAAAATGAATTTGTTCCATGATTTTGAAGTGCACTGTATGAAGACTATTACTTTCTGCGACTGATTCTCAGGTTACCGATGCTGTATTCATATTAGAATGAGCTTGGTCCAGACTATCGAAGTTCGCTGGTTGACAACTCGAAAAGAACATACAAAAATTGAAATGACGACGAAGTATTTTCATTCGGTCAAGGTGAACTAATGTGAACGAATCACAACATTCGCGAGAGAAAATTCGAGTCGGCAAAAACATGATGAACGGATAATTGCATGAAAACCATTAGGGAATTTTCCACATCTTCTCAATTCTTTCGGCGATGGACACGCTTCAATTGGATTCTTTTCCTTTGGCCCTTACAATTACATCTGGCCGAGTTAAAAGAAAGAACACGAATTGAGAACGTCGTAGTCTTTCGAAAGGATTTTTAATTTCATTGTCCAACAAATTGCTCGCCAGCACTTTCTTGGGAAATTCGTAATTACTTCAGTAATTATCTCACCTCCTTTGTCCCTAGGGCTTGAGATCGGTATTGATTCCTTTAGAATTGGAGATGTCCAAAGTTATGTGCCTGCCTGAATAACTGATGTGGTTGGAAATCGTGGAAAAAATTCAATAGAACTGAGTGTGTCAGTAGAATTCTGGGGTTCGTAACTGGTTTGCCGTTTTCTGGGTGAGATGCCTTTTGAATTGAAGTTTGAATTTCAATGGGTAAAAGGATCGTTGATTCATTCATCGAATATTTTTCTTTAGAATCGATTATTTGTGATTTGAGAAGTACAGATTCAGATTGTGTCTTCAAGATTTACATAGGTACATTTTCAACACACTTGTTCAAATGTTAGTAGGTTTCCAAAAGATTCATAGTTTCAAACAGAATAAACTAGAGATCTGTAATATTAAGGGTGGATGCAGGATCTGAATGAGCCAAATGAAGCATATATTTTTCGATTCATTGAGATTTGAAGTCCAATAATGCCAAATCTTATTGAGCGCTCGTTCTACCTAATCGAGTGCTATATCGTTTTGCCCAGATGTCTGTAGACTGCCTGATGACGAATTCGTGGTCAAATTTAATTCTGTCCGTGGGGCCGTCCTTTCGTCTGTTAGCACAATAACTTTCTGAAGGATTGTACTAGAGACTTGAACCTTTCAGGGTGAGTTCGGTTTCCAAATGGCTTGGTTGAGTTTGTTAACCAACCAAATCGTAAAGGGTGTTCCATAAAATATGGCCATTCAAAATTTTTGTTCCTCAATATGCAAGACAAATCGAAACCCATCGGAATGAAATGTCATAATAAGCTTCATGCGAAATTTTGTGGCCATAGTGTAAACAAAACCATGGAAAATTGAATTGCAATATTGAGAAGAAGAAACTTCATTTTTTCATAAGAAAATATCCGATTCGAAAGAAATTTTATAAATGAAGATTAATACACTGAATGTTCATGCAGAATTTTGTGACCATAGTGTTAACAGAACCATAGAAATTCCAATATCCATAACAGGATATCCGATTCGAGTGATTTTTTTTGTGAATGAAGACTGTTGTACTAAATCTTCATGCAGAATTTTGTGGCCATCTTGTCAACAGAACCACAGAAAATTCAATAAGAATATCGAAGTGAAGAATCCCTATACATATTTCCATAACAGGATAATCGATTAAAGTAAATTTTGTGAATCAAAACTGATATACTGAATGCTCATGCAAAATTTCAAGAAGATCGCATCATCAGAACCATATAAATGAATTTTTGTGATTTATTATTTTTATATATTTCATTTTTTAATAATTTCCAGAATATAATTCCTATTGTGCTGAGATTCTGCATTTATAAATTTGGTATCAACTTGAAATCCGATTTGAAATTCTTATATATAGTCTTATAGTCCACCAAAGAACGAGCGCTCAAAAGCCCCTGCACATAATTTATATTCTTTATCTTTAATGAAAATTTCGGAGGAAAATAATGCATAAGTTTTAAAAGTATTCATAATCTACGTATAAGTTTTCCTAGAAAATAATTTAAAAATGGGTCTACTTGATATTATTAATATTTAATACATTCATATAATTGAAACTCTCAGAATACACAGCTTCAGGATATTTCCCAATAAAAATGACTCAAAAACCATAAACAGGTGTTTCGAATTATGCTGACCATATAGAAAATTTCTAACGCTTGGAGTCAATATGTGACGAGTGTAAAGAAATTGGGAATGAAAGATGTATTGTTCAGTTAGAGGAGATTCTGGTTCAAGTGAATGTCTAAACACACATTCGGACTTCGAGGAATAAAACTTTATTTTCGATTTTTTCGTTAGAAAATCCGAACATATAGACATTTGGTATTTTCTATCAGAAACAAACGCGCCCGAGCGCGGAAAAACTTCTGACAGCATAATTGAACCTCGTTACACTCAATTTCAACAGCAAATTAGCTGAATGTTGTTAATTCAAACCCTTTGTTCTCCCTCCCCGAAAAAGGAATAGGTCAACGCTTATAATGAAGAGCTGCATCCAACACTTCCGAAAAAAAACCACTGCTTTTTTCTCTTGTGAAACAGCAGCTGTTGAAACTCTAACCGATTTTTCCTGTTTCGAGATAAATCATTTCACAAACAGATGTAAATAGACACAAATTCCTGCAAGATATTTAATTTCAAGAGAAAGCGCAAATAACTTCGACGGTTTCAATTGAAAAGCATCGAAACACATTCGGATTTCGAGGAATAAAACTATATTTTTGAGTTTTCCATCGCTGTTAAAAAATCCAAACATATAGACATTTGGCATTTTCTATCAGAAACAAACGCGCCAGAGCGCGGAAAAACTTCTGACAGCATAATTGAACCTCGTTACACTCAATTTCAACAGCAAATTAGCTGAATGTTGTTAATTCAAACCCTTTGTTCTCCCTCCCCGAAAACAGAATAGGTCAACGCTTATAATGAAGAGCTGCATCCAACACTTCCGCAAAAAAATCACCCTTTTTTCTCTTGTGAAGCAGCAGCTGTTGAAACTCTAACCGATTTTTCCTGTTTCGAGAGAAATCACTTCACAAACAGATGTAAATAGACACAAATTCCAGCAAGATATTTAATTTTAAGAGAAAGCGCAAATAACTTCGACGGTTTGAATTGAAAAGCATCGAAATCCATTCGCATTCCGAGGAAGAAACTTTATTTTTGATTTGTCCATAGCTGTTTAAAAATCCAAACATATAGACATTTGGCATTTTCTATCAGAAACAAACGCGCCAGAGCGCGGAAAAACTTCTGACAGCATAATTGAACCTCGTTACACTCAATTTCAACAGCAAATTAGCTGAATGTTGTTAATTCAAACCCTTTGTTCTCCCTTCCCGAAAACAGAATAGGTCAACGCTTATAATGAAGAGCTGCATCCAACACTTCCGCAAAAAAACCACCCTTTTTTCTCTTGTGAAGCAGCAGCTGTTGAAACTCTAACCGATTTTTCCTGTTTCGCGAGAACTCACTTCACAAACAGATGTAAATAGACACAAATTCCAGCAAGATATTTAATTTTAAGAGAAAGCGCAAATAACTTCGACGGTTTGAATTGAAAAGCATCGAAAGCAAAGCTCCGAAATGGGAAATTTCGTCGGCACAAGGATTTCCAAGTCCTTCCGTTTGCTTAAGAGGATTTATTGAAGCGTCGAAAATATGTAAAAATAAAAGCAGAGAAATGCTCTAATTAACTTCTTTTATTCGATGGGCTAACCGCTGCTTACTTAGTAAAAAAAAACCTGCTAAATGAGTTTTCTTCTTTATCTTTGTTGTTTGCTGGCCTGGTCGCTGTTCTGAGCTAGTTCATTATTTTCAAGTTCTTTGAGGTACAAGGAAAGGTTCATTATAAGGAAGCATTATTTCGAAATGAAGTTTTGATAAACGGAATAAGGATCTTTTCTTCCAGAAAAATTCATCGCGTACTGAATATTCCTAAAGCATCAATATTGAAAATTTTACCAGCTGTGGGTGGTTGAAAAAAAGGTTGTTTCCTATCCGCGTTTTTAAGAATGAATGAAACACATGTATTCATTTTCAAAAACTCTTTATTGGTAGTTCAAAGTGATCAGTTATGAAACGACCAATAATATATGCCAAATGGTGATCTTTTCCAGATCTGGTTTTCCACAAAACCCTGAAGAAAATAATCCAACGGTGTCATATCACATGATCTTGTTGGTCATTGATAAAATTGACGAATGAACGACGTTTTAAACGATCTAATTGCTTTAGTTCCTATGCTATTTGAACCTTATTCGCCCTGAATGCCTTGTATGAAATGCACCATGTTGTGCACCCCACAAGTCCGGACATTTCAGAGTCTCCATCAACACTTTACACAGACCAAATCAATATTTTCTTGTGAATGACCGCTACGGCTAGGTTTTTTACTTTTCTGATCTTGCAATTATTTAAGAATTCCACCAATAGTGCTTTTAGATGGACGATTAAGAAAACCATAAAATTCACGTAATTTTCATAGAACGCTGATTTTAATAAAATAATGCAACTATTTGAATACGTTGTTGTACCTATCGTGTACAAGGCTATTCTTATTAATTTTACACATCACGCAGTTTTCAAGTGAAACTTCAACATCCGTTTCTCGGTAAACGAAGCATTTGCCGATAAACGTTATACAGGGTGTCTGTAAATGAATGCAAGGAACTTTGGGAGATGATTCCTCGATGTGAATAAGCAGGGGTAGTTCATATAATTTTTTTTTGAAATCGACCCCTCTTCCAGAATACAGCCTTTGGAAGGCGATGATGAGTTGACAAGTTTTGATTTTTTTACGGCTTCTTGAAACTATACATAATATGAAGCAATAAGTAGATATTACTCACACAATCACATTACTTTATTATTAGGGGTTGAAAATAACAATGCTCTATGATTTTCGTTCAAAAATTGTTTTCGTGGGATAGATTCTCGCAGAATAAAATTCTTTTATGGTTTCCCATTCAATTCTGGAGAAAGAAAAACTTCGATACAGTCGATTTTTTTCTCGGAAAAAATAAAAACTTACAAGCAGTTATGATTACTGTTCATTCCATTTCATAGTATAAGTGTTCCATTAAATGAATATTCTAAGATATTGTGTGTCTATGGCAGGAGATAAAATCAAAAGTGCATATCTGCCAAATGCAAATTCCAAAAAAACTACTATATTTATAATTTATTTTATTACTGCAATTAAAAAAAAAATAGAACCCTTCTGAAACTAAAAATTGCAGCAAAAATCATGGAAAATTTATTTTCTTCTGTCAAAACCAATTTCGAGCATAACTGCTTGTAAGTTTTTATTTTTTCCGAGATAATTTCGCTACAGTCGATGTAACGAAATTTTGCAAAATACTTCTTTCTCCAGAAATGAATGGGAAACCATAGTAGAATTCTATTTTTGGAAAATCTATCCCACGGAAACAATTTTTGAAGGAAAATCATAAGGAGTTGTTATTTTCAACCCCTAATAATAAAGTTAAGGGATCAAAAAAAATTGTGTGAGTAAAATCTACTCAATGAAACATATTGTGTACAATTTTATGACTCAGTGTTTTTCAGGACTCTTAAAAAAAATTAAATATTGACATTCAATTAGGAAACACCCTGTATAACTGAACGTAGTGTACATTTCGAATATCCGATGAAACAGCATAAAGCTAATTTCTGTTCGTGTGTGGTGTTTTTGTACACTTGAATTACCAATATAAAATGGTATGCGGGCATTGCATATACTATACTTGCGTTGTTATTGTGATAAAAGCTCTATTCCATAGTGTGCAACGAGAGATTGTGAATAAACTTGGTTAATTTACATACTTTTGCATAGATGATTCGAAATTAACATAGGTAGATATACCATATTGAATTCGCCGCTGGCGGGAGAGAATTGGGAATATTGATTCGCATTTATTTAACTGGAAATAATTTCCTATCGAAATTGTACAACAGCGCAAATGAATTGTATACCAACAAATTTGAGGACTTCAATCTGACAATAATGAAAATTTCGGTCATTCCAACTAACAGGTAAATCCGAATATTTGGAAAAGTAGAAATCCAATCGGAATTTTATATTCAGTGGCTCAATAACGAAAAAAAACTTGTGCAAAATTTCGAGAAAAATGCTTGAAAGGATCTACAAAGTGAAAATTCCAAAAATATTCGATAGTCTTCTCAGAAATGGCACCACATAATAGGGTAAGTAAACCTTTCAATGATAAATATATTAAGTTGAAACCATATGTCAATAACTGTGTCAATAATATTACATCGGACAGTGATTGATATAGGCTTTAAACTCAATATTTAAATCATTGAAGGGTTTAATTACATCAATCAAATATTCTTTGGAACCTTCCAAATATAGAAAACTTCTAACTAATATGAAACAGAACAAAATCGGAAAATATACGCAATTATGTGCAGTCGCTATCCTTAAGTAAACATATACACTTATTGACACTACTGACAGAATGAATACCTAGGGACTCAAATAGAAATAGAACATTCTGAAATATGGGGACACAGATGAAAACCCTATATAGCACCAATAGTTTATTACATCGGTATATGTGTGAAGATCACTAGTACTTTTTGTTATTTTTGTTTATATGGATTAAAATTGTCTAAACCTTTTTGTTTCTCTATTATTTTCAGTAGTCTCAATGAACCATATAATGAGAATGTATGAGTGAGAGAAAGCAGGATAATATTATAGCCAAAATTGATGCAAAAGTGAGATGAAATTATGTCAATGACTATCTTACTGGTGTCAATTACTATCGAAGTACCTATGTCAATGACTATCAAAATATGTAATTCGACAAAATGGTGTCTTCTCGAATATTCAATCGATAGTTAATGAAAGTTTTAAGGTAATACCAAAATAGCAACATTCAACTCTAGTTCCGTAATACCATGGTGCTATAGTAAAATAAGTGAACAAATTAGCCTACTGAAAGTATTCATGCCCTTGAGGTGTCAATCACTATAGCTTTTATTCTATATCTTGAAATTTTGAATGCATTTATACATTCATATATTCAAGTGTACAAAAATTCATACAAACGCAAAAACTGTAAAAACCGAATATGTGTAGACGTAGTCCTTTCTGCGATACAAAATCATCTCAGATCCGAATAATCAACTATAACATACGGATTAAATAATCATTCATCAAAGTCACATCTTCAAGGAATGCCTTGATTTACAATGCAGCTGAAAAAAAATCAACTCAATCTGTCAACAAGACAACAAATTAACGTTGAAAAAACACTGATACGGTCGTATCATATGTTGATTAATGAAGTTAATGTGTGGTTTCAACAAAATGGTGTTATCTGTCTGACTGAGGGTATCATCAATCTCTCTAGAAGAGATTCATCCAATGTAATGATCACCAGTGTACGTCGTTAATATATCGTCGACTCTAAACAACGAAATCACCCCTCCCTTACATCGTATACGAGTCTGGTTTTGCACGCTTTTTAGTTGAAAAATATTGCTGTTGTTTTGTTCTAGTTTTCGAATTCTGATTAAGGGTTATGTTTCCCGCGGAGTGTGTTAAACTTATCGCATTGTAAAGATTTAGTTTCCTTATATTATGACGAAGAGCCAACTAGATATATGTTACTGTATCGAATGGAACCTTCAGGATATTGGTCATACGAAGGCCAGGCTTTTAAATACAATCAGAATCAATATCAATATTTAAACAAAACATCTACATCTGCTGCGTATACCAGATCTGCACCTCGATGTAGAATAGAATAAGCTCAACAATATCAGCCTAAGGGAGTTTATTGAATGGATTATTGAACATGAGTAATTCTGATTTGGCTGGCTGAGTATACTTCAGGTGAAAGATATCATTGGTCCATACTTACTTGTCGATTTAGTTTATAAAGAAAATTAAATATTTCATATTATTATTGTTTGATACAAAGGACCCCGCATATTTTGTATGAGAATTGGCTCCCGGTGGATTTGGCTGAAAATTTGATATGATGTTCTACTAATCATTCTGATCAAATGTCTCTACAGTCAAGAAGCTGCAAAATGCATACTTCTAGGAGTTTTTAGCAATTTTTTGTATCTATTATGGCTTACGTATTACCGTTCACACAGAAATGTTTGAGAATATTTCGTGATTATTGAAAGCAGATTCTGTCAATTAGAAATATTTTCAAACATTTCTGTGTGAACGGTAATACGTAAGCCATAATGGATACAAAAAATCGCTAAAAACTCCTAGAAGTATGCATTTTTCAGCTTCGTGACTGTGGAGACATTTGATCAGCGAGATTAGTAGAACATCATATCAAATTTTCAGCCAAATCCACCGGGAGCCAATTCCCATAATACGTAAGCCATAATGGATACAAAAAATCGCTAAAAAACTCCAAGAAGTATGCATTTTTCAGCTTCGTGACTGTTAAGACATTTGATCAGAAGGATTAGTAGAACATCATATCAAATTTTCAGCCAAATCCACCGGGAGCCAATTCCATACAAAATGTGCGGGGTCCTTTGGCTTATGATTTTGTTGGCGAATATGTGGTTCAAAAACGCAGTTTGAAACACAATTTAGCTACAGCTTGACAGAATCAGCAGATAATTCAGGATTATTAATGATAATAATAATGATATGCAGGATAAAGGCGTTAACGAAGTTATGAAAAAGCATTATTTGGTATAAAACTATTTCATGTCGTTAGTTTGTCAATTACATGATGGCGTTGTGTTCTCAATTTTTTTCATGTTATGTTAGAGACGAATACATTAAGAAGCTATCTAACCAGACGTAACAAGCGAGAAAAAGAAAACATTCTGATGTTTACCCCAGAAAATGCGCCATTCCAAATCCTCGGTAATTTGTTGACGTAGATCGAATATGTCAACAGCAAATATCCAATCATAATTCTCCGGAACAGCAACACCACTACAATTATAATAAACTCGTCATTTTATACTCCATTGCGGCCTCAATTTCCTCCTTGTTCTCTTTCCTATTCGCTACCACGAGATACTTGCCTCCAAGTGGGTCCTAATTGGCTTTTGATCAAGAATTTTAAATTAAAAATCAGTGTAGAATTCAAGATTATTAATGATGATAATAATATGCAAGATAAAGGCAAATTGTTGGAATTGTGTTAACAAAGCTAAGAAGAAGCATTATTTGGTATAAAACTCTATTTCATGTCATTAGTTATTCAATTATATTGAAGACTGAGATGAAGTTATGTTCTCGAATTTTTTCAATTAAAGTAAACGTTATGATTGAGACGAATACAATAAGAAGCTATCCAACCAGACGCCACAAGCGAGAAAAAGAAAACATTCTGATGTTTACCCCAGAAAATGCGCCATTCCAAATCCTCGGTAATTTTTTGACGTGGATCGAATATGTCAACAGCAAATGATCCAATCATAATTCTCCGGAACAGCAACACCACTACAATTATAATAAACTCGTCATTTTATCCTCCATTGAGGCCTCAATTTCCTCCTTGTTCTCTTTCCTATTCGCGACCACGAGATACTTGCCTCCAAGTGGGTTCTAATTGGCTTTTGATCAAGAATTTGAAATAAAAAATCTGTGTAGAATTCAAGATTATTAATGATGATAATAATATGCAAGATAAAGGCAAATTGTTGGAATTGTGTTAACAAAGCTAAGAAGAAGCATTATTTGGTATAAAACTCTATTTCATGTCATTAGTTATTCAATTATATTGAAGACTGAGATGAAGTTATGTTCTCGATTTTTTTCAATTAAAGTAAACGTTATGATTGAGACGAATACAATAAGAAGCTATCCAACCAGACGCCACAAGCGAGAACAAGAAAACATTCTGATGTTTACCCCAGAAAATGCGCCATTCCAAATCCTTGGTAATTTGTTGACGTGGATCGAATATGTCAACAGCAAATTATCCAATCATAATTTTCCGGAACAGCAACACCACTACAATTATAATAAACTCGTCATTTTATCCTCCATTGAGGCCTCAATTTCCTCCTTGTTCTCTTTCCTATTCGCGACCACGAGATACTTGCCTCCAAGTGGGTCCTAATTGGCTTTTGAGCAAGAATTTGAAATTAAAAATCAGCGGAGAATTCAGGATTACATGACTGAATAAGCTACAGGACATGAATATTTATCTGCTGGCTTCATTAGATTCGAATCAAATGAGCCGGCGGTTTTCACCCCTCTCATTCCTAAGTCGTAGCTTCTTCTCGTTTCGCCAGCGGCTTCCAAGTACTTCAGGAATGAATTTCATCGTAGGAATTAATTAAAAGTGGGTTGGAATATCGAGTATTTTAGAGTTTGATTCGATTAAGTTGATCGAAAGTTCCGCAAATTCCGGGGTGTTTTGGTTTATTGTTCCTGAGGAGGAACCTAAGGAATCAGGGCTAAATAAAATTTAGCGCTATTGGAATTTTACCCCAGCGAGGTAGGAAAACACCTGATTTTAGCAATTGGTTTTTACATCTTCCTTTGTCAATGCTAGGTACTTCATGAAATTCGTATGCTTATAACGTTTATTCCACAACTTGTTTTTTAAAATGAGTCAAGCTGACTCCCTTCAATAGATTTTGAATGATTACCTAATAATTAAATGAGAAAATCAGATCCAATTCATATAATGATCTATGTTATCTATTCAAACAGCCAGAAGAAATTCACGAGAACTACATAAGAAATGAAATGAACAAATATCAGGTAAATTTTTACCATTTTTTTGACGGACAATGCTTTCAGCTAAATGGCCCAGTAATGATAGTCTAACCGCTGCCCTTGAGAGATTTTCTGAAGATTATACTAATACTGCGTTCATTCGCAGTGAAATTTTTTCAAAAGAGAATTGATTTGAATGTTTCTGATGGTTGTAGTTACTAGATGAACCTCCAAATGGTTACAACAAATTGATTTTAGTCAAAAAACATTCGAAAGCAGAAGCTTTTGAGTCTGATTAATTATATTTTTTTCATTAAAAAAATGGTAGAGACCCCTGACGTGAAGTCAGAAGCTTTAAGGTACCCATTTTGATATCGAAAAAACGATTATTAAAATTCGAATATTTTGAGGGGTATTAGTTCCATTGTTTCAATTTATGAAGTTAACTTACCTATTCAAGTCCTTAAACCTACCTAAAAATTTTTGAAGCCATTTCTTCAGCTAGGATTTCCGAGTTTGAATGTTTAAATTTTATGCAACGTTCGAGTACCTTATTCTTGCTCAACTTATTCAAAAATTTCTAGAAAACTTTTTTCAGTTTTTCACTCGTCTCTGAAACAGAAACAACTAAAAACTTTTCAATTAAGATGAAATGCTCCTACGTATATCCTTGCACTAATTTGTCAAGAGCAAATTGAATTTGAAAAAATTGTTGTCTAATAGTAAAACTAAAAAGGAAATAAAAAAAGTATAACGTAACGTTTTCGTGTCTATATCAGACTCCTTCTTCTAACAAACTTGGAAAATCTTTGGAATTGTGTCTTCTTTCTTGAAAGTTATCAACACATAGAGTTGTTGATTCATTTAATCTTGAAATTTCCTGATGTTATTTCTTTTTTTAATAAATCAATCCAAATAAGATCTTTTCCAACAGAACAATACATTTATGGATATATTATATATTTCAATCGATATTATTCAGAAAAATCTCAAATGGCGTATTTCTGTTTTTTCGAGTCTGAACTCTAAGTACTGAGCAAAACATTTTTTTCTGAAACCCAATTTTCAAATTTTTTCACACCATTAATTATTCTCTTTCCTTGAAAGTTGCAAATCATGTTTGTCCCTTTGTCAGGTAAACGTTTCAAATGTTGCGTTGAAACAATGAAATTTTCTATGCAATCTTCTGCGAATATGTAGAGACTGAAAATCTTTGCCTGAATCTAATGTGGTCAGAAACTGAGAGTGTGAAAGCGTCTGCCAAAGCAAACAGAAAAAAAAAACACTCCAAAAGTTTTTTCCATTGAAGAAAAGTTCATGCATTTTCTGACCCGAAAAACAGTAAATTATTCAAACAACCTAATTCTCACAATTCGGAAACCCTTGCCTAAAACCAATATGATATGGAACAGCTTTGAAGTCTCCATCTTCGAAACCACGAATTCGGAAAATTCGTTCTTTTTCCAGTGCTGAGATCCCTCCGTTATCCTGTCAGTCCTTCCCAATAAATCAATTATACATTTATTCCTTTTGGAGCCGCGTTTATCTGAATTTATATTCTTATAACTCTTCTCCCGATGGCCCGAATATTGTTTCGACCCTACTCTTATATTTAGGTCAGCATTGATTGAGGACCCTTTCGGCAACCGAGGCAGGAATTCAGTCTGTTGATATAGTGGGTGTCAGAACTTTTTAAGGAACGAATCGGTCGCACCGTGTGGGTTATGGGGGTACGGACATCAATTTGCAAGAAATCCTGTGTGTCAACACGATAAAAACCCATAAAACTGACAAAAAAACAAAGTATATTTATGGACCATTCGTTTCTGTTTAGTGGGATCCGTTTACATTTCAACAGGTTAGCTCGTAGGAAATCTGGGTTCTGGTTTTTTATACTTGGGTTGTTTCTGTTCATCGAGCAGTTTTTTCAGAATATACTCAGTTTGAAAAGTTGGAAAGAAAGTTTCAGGATGTGCCTTATAAACAGCCCAGTCCGAAACATGTGGATTAAAATCTCGTAGATGACCAATTTGAGACATTGTTTATGCACTTTTTCTTTTCATTCAAATAAGCACTTAATGATGATTTAATGTTTACCCGCATTAAATTTTCTCGTTGCCAATGTAGTGTACTGTCGATTTTATTTATATTCTGGGTTTTTGATGAACACTTGTAAAATTTTATTCTATTTATTTCCATTCATGAACTAAATCAAATAACATAATATAGAATGAATTCAAAATTAAATTTTCCAGCGACCATATGTTTATAAGATAAGAAACTCGCACACATTATTCGATCAATAAAAATATCATCTATATTCCATTCACGAAAGGTTGAGCCGTCAGTTGGCCATGGAAATTTGGCATATTCCACTGTGTATATTAAAATTTTAGGTTATGGTCTATTTTCTTGTCAGATTGATACGCAATGTTGTCAATATTGCATAGAGTTGTGTGATAACTCGCTAGCTCGTCGGACGAGGCCGGGTACATTCGGCAACGTTGACTTTATTTTACGTTATGTCAGCAAATACTGCCAACTTCAGATAAATAAAGAAACGCCTACTATGCTCTCAACCTTTCGTGAACGGACTATATATGTATCTACGGGTTTCACTCAAATACTTTACGGTCTGAATATCTCTGGGAAGTTATTAAAATGGGAAAATGTGTTCAAAAATTTCATGAATATATACCTACCCATTTTGAATTTACTGAAAATTCTCAATATTGAAGTTTAGATCAGGATAAAATTTTTCAATTAATAATGTTTCTTGTAGCGTGAAGTTGGTGGAAGTGTAATGTCATCAATTTCAAAATTATGTCTTTCAATTAGTTATTCCAACTGACTCGTTTGAGATTATTTTCCATTCAAAATTCTTAACTCTCACCTGAATTACTTTGATGAGAATTCCATCAATTCTGCTCATACTTTCTGTCAGTATAAATGCTGGATTGGTTTTTGAATTCTTTGTTTGAGAAAAGTGTGTGAAGCAAGTCTAGAGGTATTTACCTCAGAGTAAGAAATAAACATAGAGATGCCCCTAAGCGGGAATAGTACTGCATTGTAATCAACCAAGCATTAAAGTTAGATGGAAAGCATTTCACTGCCCCACTGGGGTGAAGTAAACAATTGGTGAGAGTCTCATTTCTTCAATTCCTGAATCAAATACAATATTTTCGTAATATTGCCTTAGCTATAATCACCGGAATAGCCTTAAGCAACAATTAACCAAATCCGTAAAATAAGTTTATGAACGTCAATTCGAAATGAAAATGTAAACACATCGCATCCAGAAACTAAACACTAACAGACGATGTTGCCAAACTGACAGAATTGTCTGTAACAGTCGCAAGTCGTTAGTATCAGAGTAGGGGAGCCGTAGACAATAGACATATGTTCTCCCAATACGCAATTAACATACGGCACGAATTCGCAATGCCAGAATATTGCTCGAGTGCATAAACAGATTCTACTTTGCTGCATAACAAATGCCTGAAGGCACCTCTAGGTTAATTTCTTACTCTGAGGTTGGCATTCACTGATAGTGGAAAGATAATAATAGAGAATATTATTTCTTGTAAAGTCTGCCATTGACTTTGAAAACACCCATATAAAAAAATTACTTATTGTTATACTTCCAACAATTAATTTGATCAAGAAAATTTTCAATTTGCCCTGCCTTTTTTGCACCATAATGACTTTTTATTCGCGGTTGATGAGTTGCACTGATTACTGTGAATACACATTGTTCGTTCAACCAATTGACAGCTCAAAAATGTATGCGCATTAGTGTTCAGCATAATGGCATTCTGATGACTTTATGATAGCCTCATGTGTAAATGAATCCAACTTTTTATGCAAAGCGATAAATGGAATTGGATTTGAAATTAATCAACCGGTGTTCATTCACCCTTTAAATTGGTTTTAATCTGAGATGGTTCCTCACAGAGAAAAAATGTCACTATTGTTCGCCAATTTATTTCATTCATTCATCATCAATAGATGAACAAGCAGCTTTTTCAAGGAAAATATACGTTTTTAGAAAACTGTTTATTGTGAATTATCAACTGAAATGAATTTCAATTAGAAACAAGGCAGCCGAATAATTATATTGCAATAAAACCTTGGGATTATAATCACAAATTCAGAGATTCATCTAGATTCTAGATTGTTGCCATCAAAAATCCTCATCACTGTATTTTTCTGAGGTACTAAAGAGCAGGTATCATGTGCTATGGAAGATGTCTTATGAAAGTGTACGAGTATATTAGCGTAACATAATGTTTGTATTTAGTGTTTTAGCTGAAAAAAGGTGAATAATTAAAACTGTTATTGAATCATTTTATATAAGATTTATGATTTGTTTAATATATAAATATATTGAATTTAAAAGAATTTCACTAGGTATGGGCATTTTAGAAGTATTACAACATTCACAGCATATTTTGATGATATTGATTATGATTTCAATGATTAATTCAAGTCTTGGTTTGACTCTTTCAGAAAATATTCAATTTACATGATGCAGTATTTTTTAATATTATCAAATTAAAATGTTTGGGGATTTGAAAGAGAAGCTACTGATTATTCTGTAAATTTCATAATAATTTGGATATGAGTAATATTATGGCAAGATTCAAAGGTTCTGATTATACTCAACTGCTTTGGTCGGAATATTCAATGGATTTGATTTTAATTTTCTCATTTCTAAATTATTTTTTGGATTGATTCTGTTGAAATTTTCAAATTCGTTTGAACATCCTGTATGCACAAGGATGTTACGTGTGGAAAATAAGTAGTCTGGAAGATAGCATTTTCACGAAGCATTTTCACTGCAGCATATGAAGCGGAGAAGTAGAAACCGCGTCGTTTGTTTCGCATGGGGAAACTTACTTTTTACCTCCTTCAATTAACTTTGTAGTTCTCTGGGAAATTGTTTCCCTTCGGTACCAAACGACGAATAACTCACGGTTAAATCTAATTCGGAACGTCCACAAGTAATAAAACAAACGTCGCAAAATAAACGTAATTTTCTGGCGGACATTTCCTGGGGCCTTGAACAGGACAGGACTCCGCGAAGATTTCTGTAGGAGCAGGAGGGGTCAAGATTACTTTCTTGGTTTAATTTGGTGATTCTTCCCACATTATTTTAATCGGAGGTGTATCTTATTCTTGATACTTCCAAGATCCAAAAATTAACGACCGAAATGACGTTAACATTATTTCCGGTATTTAGTTGAAACTAACGTAGTTTTTCAAGAGAAGCACTTAAAAAATGTGTGAACCACTACATCATGTCACATCGAACAATATGAATGGCAAAAAATTATTCTCCCATTTTTTCCGTGAACAAACTGAAGTGAAATTCCAAGTTTTAATAATCACTTTTTGTCCTCTTTTTTCCACTATCAACTGCAATATTAATTTCACCATCCCAGAAATATAGACGACCACATACCTACTTTTATATTGCTCGTCTACAGTTAGAGGTAGTCTCGATTACTGGCAATTCCAACAAGAAATAAGCCTCTGATGATGGTTTTGGTTTGCGATAGAAACTTCAAGTTCACCAATATACATTAATTAACATTTACCATTCGAGTTCATCCTCTTCAATCCAGAACGTATTATTGGTCTCCAAACAGCCATGCAGTTATAGTCATGAAGGCTGCTTCCTTCAATTTCCTCCTTTGCCATCTTTTTTCCTTCGATATTATGGAAGCCTCGTTCCATCTGACATTGTGGTATCGTTCATAGCATGTTGGACCAGTTTGGATTTTTCGATTTCTCCAAGTTGAGCCAATCTGGTGTTCTTTGATTCTAATCTTGAGGGGGCGTTTAGTTTTCCCAATGTAGGACTTGCTGCATTCACAGGTATTTCATAAATACATTCCTTGGTAATTTTAGTTTCCTCGACAAGTTTCACTTTTGTTTTCCCCTGATTTTGTCTTTGGTCTTGAATGCTGTTCTCACATTGTATTGCTTTTCAGACATACCCTTTACATTTACATCGAGAATCTTCTTGGGGTTTTCTGTAGACTGTGGTTTTAGGAGTCTCATTTTGTTTATGAAGAAGTACATCAAGGAAAGGTAGTTTATTATTTTCCTCGATTTCCATCGTGAATTGTATCGATTCTTCAGTGCTATTGAGGTGTTCTAGGAATCTGTATAGGTTTTCTCTATCATGTTGCCATATCACGAATGTGTCGTCTATATATCTTCGCCTGAAATCATATTGTTCCAATGCCCTCTTCTCTAAATCTTCCATGTATGTCGTAGATAGCGATGAGGAGTTTTCTAGAAGCATTCCAACGAATATGTTCAAGGTCAGCAAAATGGGTAGAATGTAAATCTTGCATATCTTCCTAAATTTCGTAGAGTTTGGAATATACGTTTTTCAATTAAATCGATTTCTTAATTTCGTGATGAAAATTCTTCACCATCAGGAGTTTTCCTGAAGCATTCCAACGAAGATTTTCCAGGTGTGGAAAAAAAGTCAAAATGTAAACCTCGCGCGTCTTCCTATATTCCGTATAAATTTTCTCAATATTTCTTCAAACATAAAATGATAACGCCAAGTTTTAATAATCAATTGTTGGCCATGTCTCCTCCTTTTTTCATTCCATAACCACATTCCCGCTGTCATATTCCTCGATATCGAAAGGCAGCCTCTGTTTCCGGCGTCTTCAGCAAAGATGAAAAGGCTCTGATGGCGGTCCTGATTCGCGTTCGGAACTTCTGGTTCACCGGCTTGAATTCGTTATGTACAGTATGACAAGTAATACGCTGTTGTATCAACAGAGGTGACTCTCGAAAGAAAATTACATTCGTGAGTTTATTTCGATTTCCACGGTGGATGAGGGACAGAATGAGTCGGAGAGAATTCAATCGGATATTTATTTCGTTTTCGGGAGAATCGAGAATGCCAGATGCAGCTCTTGCGAAAACCGATCTGTTCGAAAGTTTCTAGTCGTAATTGGGTCCTGTATATGCGTTTTGCTTGTTCTTTCGCTGCAGTTATTGAGTTACTTTGATATTTGTTTGTTGCGACCAGCTTTGAAGTAGGGTAGTCGGAGTTTTGGATCATTTTCCTCGAATTTGACTTTAGTTTGATGTGCAATTTATTCGGAAGGATAACTAGAAATAATGGATGAAGGAATAGGTACCTATAATTGGATGGACAAAGGAAATTTATAACGCTAGAAAATTTCTTAGCCATGTTTTTGCTCTGGTTCTTAGAAGAACAGCTTGTTATAGATTCGATAGGGACGACATTTTAGAAGAAAATAACAGAACGAACACTGCAGCAAAATTTCGTTTGGATTCTTTTAATGGAAAATGGAAAAAAAGTTTAGAAAGAATATATGGTTTCAGGAAATGCCCAAATTTTTACTGCACACGCACTCAAAATCTCCACTAGAATTCAATTCAAGTGTGGAATTATTTCTTCTTTTGGAGTGTCAGATACACATAACTCGAAGTTTGTATCTTAGTTGCTCTGTATTCAAGATGTCTTTAAAACATCCATTGATAGCTTGATGACGTTTTTAAAACATCTCTGTACGTTTCAGAGATGTCTCAGAAATATACATGTGGACAAAATCAGTACGTCTTGGAAGTAAGTTTAATTTGTGACCAAATAAAAAATAAAGTGGACTTTTTATTCTGAAACAGAAATTCTTCGTTGCAGCCTTCATTTTTTCAATGTACCAGAATATTTATTGATTCATTCGTCCTGCAACAATGTTATCTGCTTATCTAAACATATACATACAAATTTTGCACAGGTAAAACAAAAAATCCTGTTGATTAATATCGCCTCACCAATTCACGCTCTGTTTAAGCCTCAGATATTCATCTCCACAGCATCCACTTTTGAAAACAGTTTCTCCCATCCGCAGAATATACCTTCCTGCCAAAAATAATTGAATATTTCCGGAAGAGCTCAAAAACCGAAAAGCCCTGAAAACAACGCCATAAATAACCCTTATACAAAACTCATCCCCCATTCCACCCTTACCGAAAATAATAAATACCCAATAAGGCCACCATTCATCATCTAACCAAATGAATGTTCGCCACTGAAACAAGTGTGCCATAATTTTATTCTGTGTGGCGTGCACTTAAACAATGTGAACGGTATCAGAAAAAGACATTTGTCTCAGGTTGAATGGGACTGTACCGCAAGCCTGAAACCGAATCGGCTGCTCTGAATGGTTTTTGTTAGGGCAAGAAAAGCATCTTCCAGCGAATCGTTCTCTTGATTTATTTGCCAAACAGCATGTTCGGAGGTGAATTTTGTATACCCTATCGTCCGAACCGGGGTAGAATCAATTATTTGGCCTGATGGATTGGCCAGGTGTTCCAGAGAACATGGGGGCTTTTAAAAGAAATATTGTTTTTCTTATACTTTCAATTCGTTCCTCGCATTCTGATAGACAACGAGATGTTTGTTTTTCGTATGGTAAGGAGGTTGATATCGAGTTTGGTGAATGCTTTTGTAGATGTTTTCGTCCCTATGAAGACGGTGAAAGATTTACATCTTGTGTTTTGAGCACGACTTCGATCCAAACAAGATGTTCTTAGATTTTATAACCATCTTCACTTGATTTAAATCTTGATTTCGATTATACTGATCATCGTTGAAGCTGCTCAAGAGCTAAGATGCTTGTTAGTATTAAGGGAATCAGTTGTAATTTTAGAAGGTTTTAATACTGTGCACCTATGACACCTTGAGCCAATCCAAAGAAGATGTTCTGAGATTCTCCACTTGATTTAAGTCCTGATAGTCATTTTACTGATTAGATCTAGGCTTTGTTGAGTTCCTCAGAAGCTATGAAACTTGTAAGCGTTAAAAAAGTTAATTGTGTTTTGAGTGGACAAGAAGAATTGGAAATAAGTACAATGCGAGACCATCATTGAAGACCAAAGATACTATCAGATCAAGTCCAATTGAAGTAACACGATAATGAAACTCAACTAACCAAAGATTGCATATATAACGAACCTTGTCAGTAGGTATAGTAGAGTCTACATTAGAGGAACTGAATGTACTTTAAATGTTCGAATCAAAAACACATAAAAAATTTGCTTAACAGGGATACAAATATGTCAAAGCTTGTTAAACATGCTTTGATGGAAGGCCGTGGGATTTTATGGGGTAAAGTTTCCATTATATGAAAAGCAGAAAATCTACAACGTAGAAAATTTAACTAATGGGTCGATTTCATTAAGATACTTTGCAAGCTGCTACTGACCTTCATTCAGCAGGTGAATTAGCTTGTGAGAACTGAGATTGTCATGATTACACACAAAACTGTCTGCTCACTGAGTAGGCAATAATCTAGCGATCCACGTGAGGTTTATGATTGTATCGTTGTCAAGGATCTATAAATGTCAAATACGTTTTCAAATCTAAGAACCAAGAACCACTGAGTAGATGAGCACTCACAGATTGTTTAGTAGCAACTGTGATTACACATAGCTTGTTTACATACCAACAAGCTGAAACGCCAGCGATTTATCGTGTAAAGCCCAGCTTTCACCTTTAGTCGCAGCTTTTTTACAATCAGATTGTTGGCTTGTGAACACGATTTCACTGAGCGAATTTACAATCAACTAGTAAATTCGGTAAGTAGCAGCTTGTAAAGTATCTTGATGTAATCGACCCATGCTTTCATGTCAAAATCCAGCTTCAAAATATCAAAATTAAAAGATTGACAATGTGAAAATCACATAAGGCTAACTGTTTGAATCGTACCTAGTTGCCAGTTTCTTTTTACCGACTTTCTCGAGGAGAATTCAATCAAGTTCGAGAAAATAAAGTTCTGGCGACGTTTCACCGCATCGACGCCTCTGAGTGTACGTTAATTTCGGCGCCTTGCATAAACTAATTTCCGTCTTGCATGTGACTCAATTCACCATTAAATTCGACATGAATCAAGGCTTAACTCGTTCTAGCAGTTTAAGGCCCATTAAGCGATTGTGGTTAAGAATTCCACGCATCAGCAACGCCATTCTTAATTTACCATGCACGATGCTCCACGATTGTGTTGATATCGATATAGGCCTTATGCAAAAAATGCTGTCATGAAAATCACAGATGAATGATGTGTGGGAAGGTATAAAATTGATTGATAATCGACACGACGGTTTTGAATCGACCATGCATAATTCTGTGAATAAAAGGTTGTCTCTCGATTCTGTATTACTGTCTTCGAAGTCTACAAAATTATAGGTATAAAAGTAATGAAAAGTATTTATTTATTCATCAGTATAGGATAAAATCTATAGTGATTGGCACCTTAAGGGCATGGATACTTTCAGTAGGCGAATTTGGTTCCTTATTTTACTGTAAAACAATGGTTATTATTACGCAAAAAGTGTATATGTTTACCTAAGGATAGCGACTGCACATAATTGCGTATATTTTCCGATTTTGTTGTGTTTCATATTCGTTAAAAGTTTTCTATTGGTGGGGAGGTTTCAAGGAATGTTTAATTGATGTTTTGATACTTTGGAACCTTCCGAATAATAGAAAACTTCTAACGAATATAAAACATAAAAAATTGGATATTATACGCAATTGTATGCAGTCGCTATCTTTAAGTGAACTCTAACATATACACTTATTGACACCACTGCAAAATCTCACGCCAAATATCCAATGATGCCGTTTTCAGGATGATAACCTGAGGAAATTGAATTTGACCCGAATAGCAAAAAAACATTCTGAAATAGGTAGAGACCGATGAAAAAACTTCAGTAAGCACCAATAATTTGTTACATCGGTATATATGTGCACAGTGTCAATCACTATCAAGGTGTTAACAATTGAACCTTTCACCCTACATTCTATTCCATTCAAAGTTATCCCCCTCAGATACAATACATTTATGGCAGGTCTTCTTCCAATTTTCGTAAATTTCTGAAATGTCCTTTTTAGTATCATTAACAGCTCGTGTCAAGAATCTTGTTCTCTCGAAAACTACAGCGCTTTCAAATGTAACGTTTCAGAATACCCTTAGAAAATTTAAAAATTACAGAAATCTGGCAAAACTATGGCACGCTGTGCTCGAAAGGAAAAAACTCACGAAAATTGCTTGTATGAAGGGCGAATATAAAGTGCCCTCAAAGCACTTTCAAAATTCAAGTGCAACAAGTATCTGGAGTGAAAAAGTGCTCATGCCTCGTATGGCTTGAAAAGAAAAAAAAATAAAACGTGAAATAGTCAAACCAATCAACCGTTAACCCAATATCGAAAAACGATTGAAAGTAAAAGAAAGCAAAAATGAAATTATATTTAAACTAAGTAATCCTATTTCATGATTTGTATTTTCTCGAAGACCATAACCCTTCCTAACCTAACCAACCATTAATACAATAACCCGAAACAAGTTTATGAAGAGAAAAAGAATTTAAGTTATACTAACCACGAATCTCAAGTCATAATTTTTCCCCTAGAAGATGAAATGCTGAATGAAGATATCGGTGAATGTTATTTAATACACATAAAAAAACGAATCTTCAGATCATGAATTCTTTCAGGAAAGCATCAATCTTAAAGATAATATTAATATTGAAATTTCCCTATTGATGCATTTCTCGCATTTTTTTTTCCAAACTACTAACTTTTCTAAAGAACTGACAACTCTCTAGCATGAAGACCAGAATCTAATCTGACCACCAATAAACACGATATTTAATATCAAGTAGTAAAACTGCAGTAAGTTATTTGTACTGCCTCTAATTTCAATCCATCATATGAGTTCTCTCAAACAGGAATAAATGCTGGTCGAAATATATATAATGGAGTATGTTATTAAATCCGAATAAAAAACCTGAATATCTCAACTATGCATTTTTCACGAAAGCATCAATCTAAACGAGAATATTAATATTGAAATTTCCCTATTGATGCCATTACTCGAGTTCTTTTCCATGCAACTAGCTTTTCTGAAAATCTGCCAACCCTCTAGCATGAAATATTCAGCCTGAGGGTTTTGGGACGACAAAAGTTTTCGGTTCAGCTCTTGTATTTGTATATAAAAGCCGAATTATCTTTTTGTGAAAGCCAAAATTCGGAAAAATATTGGCCCGAAGGTAAACCAGGTAATAAGCTACCGCAACGTGGGTTCAAAGAAAAATAATATGACAGGACCAGTTTGGGGAGGTTTTCATTCTTAGTAATGAGGTTGGGGAAACGTTATTTAATATTAACTTCAATGTTTGCATTTGTTCAAATTACTGTCTTAGATTATTTTTATTATAATTGGAATAACTGTTTTTATTGGGTGTTTCAGAATATGTTTTTTGGCAACCGTTCGGTATATACTCATTTTCCGGACCTTATTACATTGGGAAGTACGTACTTTCCGGACTAGGCCAGGAAATGCTATTTCCTCTGAGCAAAAATGTCCGGCACGGTTAGCGTAAAATATTTTATCCAAGACTATTTTATACCCTACCCATTAAACGTCTGTTGACTCGACCGCAAAATGTTAAAAACTTGAAGAAAATTTTTCAGTTTTCGTGGATACAGCATAGTATGCTACTCGAGTATAATGACTGTTATTCGCTCGGTGATATAGGCCACTCGCCTACGGCTTGTAGCTTATACTTCACCTCGTGAATAATAGCTATCATTATACGCTCGTTTCATAATATTCTGATTCCAAATTTTTATGTCCCTGATTAAATTCAAATGTCATAGTAATATAATATTAGAATTTTTCACAATTTGATAACTGCGAAGATTTCTGGGACCATATACCTACTCCATTATTGAAATTTTCAATTATTTACCGATTCAACTGAAAAATCACTTCAGTTTGTTTTTTTCTAGGAAGTTCACCTCTTCTGAGTAGGACCCTGTTAGCTTTTGATATATCTGCACAAGGCATATCCTGTTTTATACAAAAGGATTCAACCGATCGCTTTACTGACTATTTTTCCACATTTCAAACAGAAACCTTTGTTCTAAAACTCCAACATGTAGTCTCCTTATACTCCTGACAACCGCAACATTCTTTCTGTATGTCGGTTGTACCTTTGATCTGACAATGGAATTTAAAAATTTCCATGAAGTCTGAAGCTTCTACACGCTGTTCGTATAAGGGAAAATAATTCATATATTTATGTTCTTGAAACTTATGTGCCACACAAAAATGTTTATAAAAACTTTGCGAAGGAGGTTTATAGTTTTTAAAGTGAATTTCGTGGAAAATTTATCGAAACCCCATGGCCTGCGTTCGCCAGTCTTCATCAGGTAACAACCCAAATTTGGAAATTGCGAAAAAGTAACTTAAGTTTGCTCAACAAGCTTTATCGTTGTCAAAAAGATGTGATAGCTACCTATATCATGAGATAAAACAATTGTATGAAAAAATTAACACAACAACTGACAAAAGATTATTAAAATGAAAAAATAATTAAAACAGAGAATAATATTAAACCGTTTCATTTCTTTTCCGCAGAAATTAACAGAATTGCATTTGATTTTCTAGATAATGTTTTTTTGTCGAGCTATCGATTACTTTCCTTCAGGATAAGGATTGCTGATATTAAAATGATATTAGGCGGCCAATGGGTTTCAATTCGTATTGATACTCACGTTTGTTTGCATTCTGTGCACTGTGTTCATATAACAGAAGAAATCCCTAGTAATGAAAATCAACTTACCAAAAAATGCATATATGAAGTCCCTCATGAGTGTGGTAAAACATATATTGGAGCAATAATATCCCCAGATACAAGGTTTTCTCGGAACTTAAAATGAAATGGCACCTTCTTTCAATTCGACAAATGGTAAACATCACTTCGTTCGAGGTTCATGTTATGAAAGAAGGTTGTTCGTATGGAACTGAAGATGCCGCCGTCGGTATATTTTACCTAAAAAAAGGTTCCATTTTTTTTAAGGTTCCAAGAAAACCTTGTATCATTCAGAGCTATCCTGTGCTGAAGAGATGCTCTGTTGGATACCACTTCCTTGCATTTTGCCTTGAACGAGGACGAGATTAGCTCCGAAGTATAAGTGTAGTATTGGTTGACTTCAATCGATTAATATTATTATCTGATTTCATTATGTTTGTATTCATGACGATGTTACGCTTTAAACCTCTGCTCAATAATAATAATCCAAATTTCATTTATCGCAATCCCAACAAAAGCGCTTCTCACTTCACGTTATGGATTTCTTCATTTCTAATTGCGATCTATGTCCTAAAATACTGAATGTTTCAGAATCACCTAGTACATTGAACTAATTCGTGCTCTATCGAATTGAAAATCGCCCAATCAATCACTCAATAATATCAAACGCTATTAATACTTCTTGTATATATACCGATAATATAACCATATGATTTACGGTCCTGTATCGGAACCAGCGAGGAAAACCTATGACCATGGTATAAATCCAGCACACGCGACATCGGATATTGAATTTCTGACCCCTATTTATCAATTAATATCAGTAAATACCTATATTGTTCGTACTGGGTAAATATTCCGCTGGCGATCATCGGCGTTATCGAAGTGCCGGACAAAAAAAATGATTAATTAGCAGCAGAATTTCGCCCGCTGCTAGCAGAATAAATATTCATTGTATTTTCGATAAATAAAAACGACGGCAGCGTCGCGTTATTTATTTCCATTTAAATGAACGCCATATTTCAAATGAAAATCAACGCTGAACGAAACACGATGTTTTCGGGAAAAATTAATCGAACTGAGGCGCGTTCGCGGTCATTTATCATATCCGTCTATACTGTGTGTTCAGCAAAAGTGAACCCTTCGTTTCATTTCTTTTCCACAGAAATTAACAGAATTACATTCGATTTTCTAGATAATGTTTGTGGTCGATCTATCGATCACTTTCGTTTAGGATAAGGATTGTTGATATTAAAATGATATCAGCAAGCCTATGAGTTTCAATTTGTAGGTATTGATACTCAAGATGCAAACACGTTTGTTTGCATTCTGTGCATTTGGTTCATTATGCTTTCATTATGATTATTATTATTTGAACTGAGGTCGTTATGGCTACGTTTAGGTTGACTTTACGCTTTACGGGAACTGCGACCATGTAGGTATTTTGTTCTGTACCGTTATTGCTTTTTGCCAGTTTTTTTGTGGTGTTGCGGCACTATAGTCCATTCACAAAAGGTTGAGCCGTCGGTAGGCCATGGAAATTTGGCATATTCCACTGTGTATATTAAAATTTTAGGTTATATTCTTTATTTTCCTGTCAGATTGATACGCAATGTTGTCAATATTGCATAGAGTTGTCTGACAACTCTCAAGCTCGTCTGACGAGGCCTGGTACATTCGACAACGTTGACTTTATTTTACGTTATGACAGCAAATACTGCCAACTTCAGATAAATAAAGAAACGCCTACTATGTGCTCAACCTTTCGTGAACGGACTATAGATAAAATTTGAGAAAATAATATAGTTGGATAGATATTCTTCTAATGATGGCATTTTCAGAATGAGAATGATAACCTGAGGAAATGGAAATAAATCCTAATGAAATATGACAGATGAAAAACTCTAGAAAGCACTAATATAGTTTATCACATCTGTATATATGTGAAGATCACTAATATTTTTTGTTACTTCGTTGTTTAAGTATATTTAATAAAATTGTCTAAAATTTTTTATTTTTCTAATATTTTTAGTATGAATGTCTCATTCACTCATATAATGAAGATGTATGAGTGAGAGAAAGAAGGATGATATCATACCCGAAATTGATACGAGAGTAAAATAAAATTATGTCAATGACTATAATACTGGGTGTCAATCACTATCAAAGTATATCAATGACTTTCAAATATGTAACTTCGATGAAATTGGTGTCTTCTCGAAGATTCAATCGATATTTAATGAAATAAGAAAATACCTATCAACATCCAACTATAGTTCGGTAATAATAACCATACTGTTGCAGTAAAATAAGGAACCGAATTCGACTACTGAATGTATCCACGCACATAAGGTGTCAATCACTATAGTTTTTTCCCCTCAGAGTAAGAAATGAACATAGAGATGCCCCTACACATGAATAATACTGCATTGTAATCAACCAAGCATTAGAGAGAGATGGAAAGCATTTCACTGCCACATATCCTGAATATGATTCAACATTTTCGTGGTTTTGCCCTTGCTATAATTGAAAGCCTTAAGCAAAAATAAACTGCCACCAAATCATGAAAATAATTCAGTTTATGAACGTCAGATCGAAATGAAAATGTAAACACATCGCATCAAGAAACTAAACACTAATAGACAATGTTGCCAACTGACAGAATTATCTGTAACAGACGCAAGCATTTAGTATCAAAGTAGGAGAGCTGTAAACCAATTATCCCAATAGGGAATAAACATAGGTACGGCACGATTTCGCAACGCCGTAAGTTTGTTCGCGCATATAAGCAGATCATACTTGGCTGCATAACAAATGCGTGAAAACAACTCTAGGTTTACTTTTCACTCTGAGTTTTACCTTATACTGAAAATTTAAAGCACCCAGGTATTTTATCACCGAAGTTATCGATAGATAATCGACCAGGAAGAATCTGATAGAACCACGGATCCCGTAAAATCGCCATTATCCTGAAATCTGATCAGTCATCTCTCCAGATAGGATGTGGGCGACAAAAGTCAGTCGTCGGTCGCGACCAAATCAGACACCCATAACTTCAGGCTCATAAAGCAGCCGAAATCTGGACTAATCAAACTTTCTTAATTTGAAATTCAATTGAATTCGCGTTCGGTTGAGCGCGCGGACCTGCAAGGATCAGATATCCACTGGTTTTCGCGGCCCTCTTTGGAAGAGTTATTTTCCAACTATTAAATGCCGGGAGCCGAGAAGATTTATTCGCTTCCAGTAATGAAACATCGGGAGATGAATGAAAGGGACGAGAACAAGAAAATTTGAGAGGAGAATTTACACTTTGTTTTCCGACGTTCATTCTTTCACGAGTTCGTGAAGCATTTACTCAATTTGGGACAGAGCTGGAGGGGCACTCGTATCAAGTTGGCCGTCTTTTCGGACGAGTGGCTTTATAGAGATGAATTAATTCGCGCTAATGTAATATTTTTCGCAACTTGTCGCTTTTTATCTCTAGTGGAATTCTTGTAAAATGCGCGTAGCTGTCTGTGTCTGTTTCATGAAGTTTAATTTGCAGATTGATTGATTGCAGCGAAATTGATATCTTCATGTTGTACAGAATTTCACTTTATTTTATTGGACTTGTTGAGAAGAGAAATTATTCGTGAATATGTTTCTTCCTCAATTGAATTCCTATCAACATCCAACTTATTGGTCGCAGGAAATATTGGTAAAGAAATGTCCCAAATAATTTTCAATGAGAAAACTTCTACTCATGATTCAGAAGTATTTTCCTAACCTACTGAGGTATATAAAACTTTAGTTTTTTTTCGAAGAAGTGGCTTCATAGAGATGAACAAAGTATTGAAACATCGTAAGTTGAATGAGAGGAATGAAAACAAGAAAATTTGATAGGAGAACTTTCACTTAGATTACCGACGTTCATTCTTTCACGAGTTCGTGAAGCATTTACTCAATTTGGGACAGAGCTGGAGAGGCACTCGTATCAAGTTGGCCGTCTTTTCGGACGAGTGGCTTTATAGAGATGAATTAATTTGCTCTAATGTAATATTTTTCGCAACTTGTCGCTTTTTATCTCGGGTGGAATTCTTGTGAATTGCACGTAGGTGTCTGTTTCATAAAGTTTAATTTGCAGATAGATTAAATGCAGCGAAATTGATATCTCCATGTTGTACAGAATTTCAGTCCATTTTATTGGACTTCTTGAGAAAAGAAATTATTCGGACAAATGTTTCTTCATAAATTAAATTCTTATCAACATCCATTTTTTTGATCACAGGAAATATTAGTGAAGAAGTGTCCCAGAAAATTTTCAATAAGAAAATTTCTACTCATGATTCAGAAGTATTTTCTTAACCTATTGAGGTATATATAACTTTGGTTTTCTTCTCGAAAAAGTGGTTTGATGGAGATGAACAAAGTATTGAAACATCGGAAGTTGAATGATAGGAATGATAACAAGAAAATTTTGAAGAAGAATTTACACTTTGTTTTCCGACGTTCATTCTTTCACGAGTTCGTGAAGCATTTACTCAATTTGGGACAGAGCTGGAGGGGCACTCGTATCAAGTTGGCCGTCTTTTCGGACGAGTGGCTTTATAGAGATGAATTAATTCGCACTAATGTAATATTTTTCGCAACTTGCCGCTTTTTATCTCGAGTGGAATTCTTGTGAAGTGCACGTAGGTGTCTGTTTCATGAACTTTCATTTGTAGATTCATTAATTGCTGCTATATTGGGATCTTTATGTTGGACAGAACTTTACTCGAAATGATTGCACTCATTTGAAAAATGTAATCGAAAGTAAGCTCCTTCCAATTGAATTTTTAACAAAGGGAATTTTATTGATCATAAGGGATACTCGCTCTGATCTTCTGAGGGTCCATTATTTCTGAAATGATTATTTCTGGAAATTACAAGGAATGTCTATTTTGAATACGAGAACCTTTACCCTTGGTTGTTCGTACGGACGAGTTTCTTCATAAAGATGAATTAATTTGTGCTAATGTTATATTGTGTGTGACTTGTCTCGTGAAATACACGCAGGTCTCTTCCATCAAAACCTGTTTTCACCTGACAGTGTCTGAATTAATTGCAACGGAATTGATACCTATACCACTATGATGCAGGGAATTTCACTTTGATTTATTGCGTGGTTGAAATTCAATTTAATTTTTCCATTCACCAAAGTATGTGTTAACAGATAAGATAATTTATTCGAGAATAAATTTCTTGTTTTTGACTTTTATTCATTTAATATTCATAAACGGTGAGCATTCAGATTATAAAATGGGTCTAAACGAAAAATAAAATGAAATAAAGTTAATGACTGAGCATCAAGAAACAATTATGATTATTATGTTTCTCGCTTTGCGATTTTTAATTAAAACATTCAAACTATTGAAAAATCATTTTCCATCACTTTAGTTCTGTATATATATATATTCTTTTGAAATCAAGAGCTAACATAATACAATACATAAAACATAGAAATCGTGTTTTGGGATAACATTGGAAAATAACAAAGAGCAGAGAGAAACCTATACATCATTATTTTCTGTATTCTGAAAAGATATGAACAACAAAAATGCAGGTGTATTTTTCAGTATGAGTAGGGGAAAAAGTGAACGGAGCAACTCATTTCTACTCATGATACAAGATCACAGAGACCTCAGTAAAACACTGTCTCCTCTTATAAAAACATCGTGAAATTGAACATTGTACGTTTTCGAATAATGAGTTTATATATTGAATATATTGGAAGGCTTTTCCATGATGTACACAATTTTTTTCTTTCGCATTCACGTCGAATAAAATCTTGCAAAAACATCTCAATATAAAAAACTAGACGAAATGTTGATTTATGTTTTCGAATTACCTAAAAATCGTTCTATTCATTGAAAATATTCACTTGAATGATCAGAGGATATTCGAATTCTTCATCAATCGAACGATGATAATTACTTCATCAAAAAAAAGACCAAACACAGTAGGATTTTCCAGCACAGCTTTTTGGGCGAAGAAAGACAACAAACTCAAAAAACCTTATGTGACATTGTCCCTTATAAATTAAAAACGATTCTCTTGTGTACAAAAACAGAGGGAGATTGCCGATTATATTGGTTAATGTTTATGAAGTACTGAAAAATCGTTTTCTTCACTGAAAATTTTTACTTAAATGATCAAAGGATGATCCAATTTTTTACCAATAGAGCGATTATTTCATCGAAAATAAAAAAAACAAACACTGCAGGTTTTTCCGATACAGCCTTTTAGTCGATGAAAGGCAACCAACTCTGGAAAAAAGTTACAAATAAAGTTAAATAAATTTCATCGTCATCCGCAACTAAATTTCCGTCTACCTATTTATCGAAAAGTGAAAAACGACCCGGATGAAAAATTGCCACCGCCATATTTGGCCCCCCGAACTTTCCGTATTTTAATTTCCAACTTCTAGAATTTTCCGTGATTTAGAATCACCATGCACCGACCTCAAAAAACCCCATGTGACATTTTCGCTTTTACAATTATTATCGATTCTTTTGTGTACCAAAACAGAGGGAAATTGTCCATAATATTGGGTAATGTTTATGAAGTATTGGAAAATCGTTCTCTTCACTGAAAATTTTACTTAAATGATCAGAGGATGTTTCAATTTTTTACCAATAGAGCGATGGTAATTATTTCATCGAAAATAAAAAACAAACACTGCAGGGTTTCCCGATACAGCCTTTTAGACGATGAAAGGCAAACCAACTCCGGAAAAAAGTTACACATAAAAGTTAAATAAATTTCATCGTCATCCGCAACTCAATTCCCGTCTACCTATTTATCGAAAAGTGAAAAACGACCCGGATGAAAAATTGCCACCGCCATATTTGGCCCCCCGAACTTTCCGTATTTTAATTTCCAACTTCTAGAATTTTCCGTGATTTAGAATCACCATGCAGCGGTCTCAAAAAACCCCATGTGACATTTTGGCTTTTCAATTAGTATCGATTCTTTTGTGTACGAAAAACAGAACAAAACTATCCATGATGTTGCTTATTGTTTATGAATTATCAAAAAATCTTTCCCCTTACTGAAAATTTTTACCTAAATGATCAGAGGATGTTTCAATTTCTTACCAATAGAGCGACGGTAATTATTTCATCGAAAATAAAAAACAAACACTGCAGGGTTTCCCGACACTGCCATTTAGATGATGAAAGGCAACCAACTCCAGAAAAAAGTTACACATAAAAGTTAAATAAATTTCATCGTCATCCGAAACTCAATTCCCGTCTACCTATTTATCGAAAAGTGAAAAACGACCCGGATGAAAAATTGCCACCGCCATATTTGGCCCCCTGAACTTTTCGTATTTTAATTTCGAACTTCTAGAATTTTCCGTTATTTAGAATCACCATGCAGCAACCTTAAAACCCCAGGAGACATTTTCGCTTTTACAATTAGTATCGATTCTTTTGTGTACGAAAAACAGAACAAAACTATCCATGATGTTGCTTATTGTTTATGAATTATGGAAAAATCTTTCCCCTTACTGAAAATTTTTACCTAAATGATTAGAGGATGTTTCAATTTCTTACCAATAGAGCGACGGTAATTATTTCATCGAAAATAAAAAACAAACACTGCAGGGTTTCCCGGTACAGCCTTTTAGATGATGAAAGGCAAATCAACTCCGGAAAAAAGTTACACATAAAAGTTAAATAAATTTTATCGTCATCCGCAACTCAATTCCCGTCGACCTATTTATCGAAAAGAGAAAAACGACCCGGATGAAAAATTGCCACCGCCATATTTGGCCCCCCGAGTTTCCGTATTTTAATTTCGAACTTCTAGAATTTTCCGTGATTTAGGATCACCATGCAGTGGCCTCAAAAACCCCATGTGACATTTTCGCTTTTCAATTGGTATCGGTTCTTCTGTGAGCAAAAAAACAGAAGAAAATTGTCCATAATATTGGTTAATGTTTATGAAGTACTGATGAATCGTTCTCTTCAATGAACTTTTCGTATTTTAATTTCGAACTTCTAGAATTTTCCGTTATTTAGAATCACCATGCAGCAACCTCAAAAAACCCCAGGTGACATTTTCGCTTTTACAATTATTATCGATTCTTTTGTGTACCAAAAGAGAGGGAAATTGTCCATAATATTGGGTAATGTTTATGAAGTATTGGAAAATCGTTCTCTTCACTGAAAATTTCACTTAAATGATCAGAGGATGTTTCAATTTTTTACCAATAAAGCGGTGGTAATTATTTCATCGAAAATAAAAAACAAACACTGCAGGGTTTCCCGGTACAGCCTTTTAGACGATGAAAGGCAAACCAACTCCGGAAAAATGTTACACATAAAAGTTAGATAAATTTCACCGTCATCCGAACTAAATTCCCATCTACCTATTTATCGAAAAGTGAAAAGCAAACCGGATGGAAAAATTCCACCGCCATATTTGGCCCTTCGATGTTTCCGTATTTTAATTTCCAACTTCTAGAATTTTCCGTGATTTAGAATCACCATAGCGGCCTCAAAAAACCCCATGTGACATTTTCGCTTTTACAATTATTATCGATTCTTTTGTGTACAAAAACAGAGGGAAATTGTCCATAATATTGGGTAATGTTTATGAAGTATTGGAAAATCGTTCTCTTCACTGAAAATTTTACTTAAATGATCAGAGGATGTTTCAATTTTTTACCAATGAAGCGATGGTAATTATTTCATCGAAAATAAAAAACAAATACTGCAGGGTTTCTCGATACAGCCTTTCAGACGATGAAAGGCAACCAACTCCAGAAAAAAGTTACACATAAAAGTTAAATAAATTTCATCGTCATCCGAAACTCAATTCCCGTCTACCTATTTATCGAAAAGTGAAAAACGACCCGGATGAAAAATTGCCACCGCCATATTTGGCCCCCCGAAGTTTCCGTATTTTAATTTCCAACTTCTAGAATTTTCCGTGATTTAGAATCACCATGCAACGGCCTCAAAAAACCCCATGTGACATTTTCGCTTTTCAATTAGTATCGATTCTTTTGTGTACAAAGTTTGGATCAGGAAGTTTTCACCGGTGGAGCGAAATTAATTCACTCTCGGTTTTGAAGGAGGAAAAAAGATAAATGGGGCCCGCTCGTACGTGTCTGGTAGAGATTTTATCGGGGCCCAGATGATAAATTAATTTGGTTTGTTCGTTAGGCGCGCTTAGAAATGGGTTCTTAATGGGTTACTAAAAGCAGGCTCCGATCGCCGAGGAAGGTGGATAATATTCCTGGCACGGTGAATATTTTTTTGAATATTATATTATTTATTCATTAGGTTTTTTTTCGGGCGACAGGATTCGGCCATCTATCCTGTCTTCGGGGACGAAGATCTCATGGTTATTTAGGAGATTAGTTCTTCCCAAATGCCACGTTTCGGGACTTTGATTTGTTTTTTTATCCTGATGGAATTTGGAATTATTATTTCATTCGAAAAAAATTGCATTTTAAAGCTCAAACAGAGAATCCTCAATTCCTTTCTGATTACCTTCTGGAATTATATTTCTTTCATTGTATGGGTTTCCGCAATATTTATTCCCCTAACTCAACAATTCTCCCCGGAGAATGGTTTTTATACTGTTTTTGAGGCCCATAACGTAACGAATATTAGTGAGAATGAAGATAGAAAATAGGCCTATAGTTGTTATTCAAAAAATGCAGACATTTTAGGACAAAATTTCTTCCTTTAAATTATATAGATACCGCTGAAATCAGCGATAAAACTGAAAGAAATTTACGCATATGGTGCGTTTTTCGTTTTGTCACTTTCAAAAGTTATGAATGCGAGCTGTTTCAATTAAGTCAAATTTTTAGAAACAATATTTTTGTATTTTTCACTTATAATCTAGAATGTATGTAGAAGCTGAACTCAGATATGAAACTGTCATACCGTAGGATAAATATCTGGTAGAGATTTTATCGGGGCCCAGATGATAAATTGATTTGGTTTGTTCGTTAGGCGCGCTTAGAAATGGGTTCTTAATGGGTTAGTAAAAGCAGGCTCCGATCGCGGAGGAAGGTGGATAATATTCCTGGCACGGTGGATATTTTTTTGAATATTATATTATTTATTCATTAGGTTTTTTTTGGGCGACAGGATTCGGCCATCTATCCTGTCTTCGGGGACGAAGATCTCATGGTTATTTGGGAGATTAGTTCTTCCCAAATGCCACGTTTCGCGACGTTGATTTGTTTTTTATCCTGATGGATATTGGAATTATCATTTATCCAAAAAAAAATTACATTTGAGAGTTCAAGCAGAGAATCCCCCATTTCCTTCTGAATTCCTTCTGGAATTATATATCTTTTATTGTATGGGTTTCCGTTTTAACCAATATTTATTCCCTTAACTCAACACTTCTCCCTGGAGAATGATTTTTAAGCAATTTTTCAAACTCATAACATAACGATTATTATTAGTGACAATAAAGTTAGAAGATGTGCCAGTAGTGGTTATTCAAAATATCAGCTATAAATCTGAGAGAAATTCAGGCGTATGGTGCATTTTTCGTTCCGTCTCTTTCAAAAGTAATGAATACGATCTGCTTCAATTGAGTCAAATTTTTCAAACTCATAATCTAGAATGTATGTAGAAGCTGAACTCAGATATAAAAATGTCCTATCGTAGAATAAATATCTGGTAGAGATTTTATCGGGGCCCAGATGATAAATTAATTTGGTTTGTTCGTTAGGCGCGCTTAGAAATGGGTTCTTAATGGGTTACTAAAAGCAGGCTCCGATCGCCGAGGAAGGTGGATAATATTCCTGGCAAGGTGAATATTTTTTGAATATTGTATTATTTATTCATTAGGTTTTTTTCGGGCGACAGGATTCGGCCATCTATCCTGTCTTCGGGGACGAAGATCTCATGGTTATTTAGGAGATTAGTTTTTCCCAAATGCCACGTTTCGGGACGTTGATTTGTTTTTTATCCTGATGGAATTTGGAATTATTATTTATTCGAAAAAAATTGCGTTTGAGAGCTCAAACAGAGATTCCTCAATTCCTTTCTGATTACCTTCTGGAATTATATTTCTTTCATTGTATGAGTTTCCGCAATATTTATTCCCCTAACTAACTCGACAGTTCTCCGCGGAGAATGGTTTTTATACTGTTTTTGAGGCCCATAACGTAACGAATATTAGTGAGAATGAAAATAGAAAATAGGCCTATAGTTGTTATTCAAAAAATGCAGACATTTTACGACAAAATTTCTTCCTTTAAATTATATATAGTCCGTTCACGAAAGGTTGAGCACATAGTAGGCGTTTTTTTATTTATCTGAAGTTGGCAGTATTTGCTGTCACAACGTAAAATAAATTCAACGTTGCCGAATGTACCCGGCCTCGTCCAACGAGCTTGCGAGTTATCAGACAACTCTATGCAATATTGACAACATTGCGTATCAATATGACAAGAAAATAACAAACATAACCTAACATTTTAATATACACAGTGAAATATGCCAAATTGTCATGGCCAATCGACGGCTCAACCTTTCGTGAACGGACTATAGATACCGCTGAAATCAGCGATAAAACTGAGAGAAATTTACGCATATTGTGCGTTTTTCGTTTTGTCACTTTCAAAAGTTATGAATGCGAGCTGTTTCAATTGAGTCAAATTTTTAGAAACAATATTTTTGTATTTTTCACTTATAATCTAGAATGTATGTAGAAGCTGAACTCAGATATGAAACTGTCATACCGTTGGATAAATATCTGGTAGAGATTTTATCGGGGCCCAGATGATAAATTAATTTGGTTTGTTCGTTAGGCGCGCTTAGAAATGGGTTCTTAATGGGTTACTAAAAGCAGGCTCCGATCGCCGAGGAAGGTGGATAATATTCCTGGCACGGTGAATATTTTTTTGAATATTGTATTATTTATTCATTAGGTTTTTTTCGGGCGACAGGATTTGGCCATCTATCCTGTCTTCGGGGACGAAGATCTCATGGTTATTTAGGAGATTAGTTCTTCCCAAATGCCACGTTTCGGGACTTTGATTTGTTTTTTATCCTGATGGAATTTGGAATTGTTATTTTATTCGAAAAAAATTGCATTTGAAAGCTCAAACAGAGAATCCTCAATTCCCTTCTGATTACCTTCTGGAATTATATTTTTTTCGTTGTATGGGTTTCCGTTGTAACCAATATTTATTCCCTTATAACTCAACAATTTTTCCCTGGAGAATGGTTTTTTATGCTATTTTTGAGACCCATAACATAACGAATATTAGTGACAATAAAGATAGAAAATGTGTCTGTAGCGGTTATTCGAAAAATGCAGACATTTTACGAGAAAATTACTTTCTTTAAATTATATAGATACCGCTGAAATCAGCGATAAAACTGAGAGAAGTTTACGCATATGGTGCGTTTTTTGTTTCGTCTCTTTCAAAAGTCATAAATGCGAGCTGTTTCAATTGAGTCAAATTTTTAGGAACAATATTATTTTCATTTTTCAAACTAATAATCTAGAATGTATGTAGAAGCTGAATTGAGATATGAAAATGTCCTACTGTAGGATAAATATCTGGTAAAGATTTCATCGGCGCCCAGATCATAAATTAATTTTGTTTGCTAGTCCCAGTGGTGAAATGGGTTCTTAATGGGTTACTAAAAGCAGGCTCCGATCGCGGAGAGAGGCGGGTGATATTCCTGGCACGGTGGATATTTTTTGAATATTATATTATTTATTCATTAGGTTTTTTTTGGGCGACAGGATTCGGCCATCTATCCCGTCTTCGGGGACGGAAATCCTTGATATCTTATGGTTATTTAGGAGATTAGGTCTTCCCAAATGCCACGTTTCGCGACGTTGATTGGTTTTATATCCTGATGGAATTATTATTTTATTTGAAAAAAATTTCATTCGAAAGCTCAAACTGACGGTCCTCAATTCCCTTCTGAATTTTTTCTGGAAATATCTTTCATTGTGTGCGTTACTGTTGTAACCATAATTATTCTCATCAACTCAAAAGTTCTACCCGGAAAATGGTTTTTATACTGGTTTTGAGGCCCATAACATAACGATTATCAGTGATAATGAAGATAGAAAATGTGCCTGTAAGGGTTATTCAAAAAATGACGACATTTTAGGGAGAAATTTCTTCCTTCGAAAAAAGAATGGTGCTAAAATCAGCACAGGTCTTTCCAAATGCCACGTTTCGTGACGCTGATTTGTTTTTATCCTGATGGAATTATTATTTCATTCGAAAAATTTGCTTTCGAAAGCTTGAGAAAGGTGTCCCCAATTTCCTTGTGGATACTCTCTCGAATTATATATCGTTCATTGTGTGGGATTCCGTTGGTACCTTTCTTATCCCCATTAAGAAAATGGTATTCACACCAACGCTTATAGTTGGGGACCATCACATGCACTTCCAAACGAATATTAGTGAAAATGAGAATATGCAAGTAACGGTTAATCGAAAGAGCCGGCATTTTAGGAGAATTTTTCTTCTTGTGAAATAATTAAGCCAAAATCAGCAAGAAAACAAATAGATATACTATAGAAGTGGTTGTCGACTGAGAATTTAAAATTTAAGAACTTAATTTGGGTTTGCAGTCGAGGTCAATTTATTGGATAATCTCTTTTTTCCTTTATACATCTGATTTATACAAATTGAAGCGTCTCCTGATGAAGGCTTGAAATAAAGCTAAAAGCTCGAGTAAAAAAGTAAAAACGAAAAAAGAGATTCCTCAATAAATTGACCTCGACTACAAACCCAAATGAAGTTTTCAAAAAATATCTACATATAAATATATGTAGTTTCATCTCTTACTTTGGTTATGTCAGCACACTCCACAGAAAATGTAATGTAACAACTCGCAGCAAAATAGAATAGGCCATCGTGTAAGTCCTATTGGCGCCTGTGGTGAATCCGAGGACACACAATGAAATCGCCTCTTGATTTTTTTGCAACAGAAATGTTGTCCTCAATAAAAACGAACAGTTTAAAATCTCGAGAAAAAAGCTCAAACCAGCAACGCAATATGAATTTGATTTGATATATTTTGTCGAATTTTTCAACATATCTGACATCATCGTTCAAATAATATTCAGCAGTTCAAGTACGGTTTCTCGACGTCAGCTGATGGTATTCTATTTTTTGACATTCGTTCACCAAGTAGAAAAAATTTCAAATCCAAGAAATGCAAGTAATAATAGGAACCCAAATGTCATCTGTCACATTACAGCCCTTATAAAATCCCTCCTTTCCCAACATCCTTCGTAGCAAATGTAATATAACAACACGCCGCAGCAAACAGAATACGCATCATGTAAATCCTAATGGCGCCTGTGGGAAATCTCATGACAGACAATGAAATCGCCTCTTGTTTGTATTCGCGTGTTCGACGAACACTTGTCAAATAACAGGCCGGAATGTGTCGATGATAATGAGATATCACGCGTTCATCAGACTGTGCGCTCGTTTGTTCGGTAAAGGTATATTACAGATGAATTTGGGGAACAGACAGACATGACGTGTAAATATAACAGAAGCACGGGTTTAATTTGGAACTGGTCGATAAAAATGGCGACGACAACGTTAAAAGCGATTGAGTTTGCTGTATGTGCATTCATCAGAGTATCAGAGCTATATTAGCTACTCGGATGATGAATCTGAATACATTTACGAAAATGATTTCGTTAGATTTATCAAATTGTACAGTTTGTAAACAGTCTGCTGTATCAAAAATGTAAGAGAAGCCTTGAGCAGGAGTTCGACCGCTCGTTCTTATGTGGAGGATTAAAACTATTACCTCAAAATTTTATATGAGATTTGAGATTCATAACAAATAATAAATGCAGAATCTCAGCACAATCGTAATTATATTCTGGAAATTATTCGAAAAATGGAATATGTAAAAAATGAATAAATCCAAAAACTAAATTTTATGGTTCTGATGATGCCATCCTCTCAGAATTTTGCATGAATATTCAGTACATCAGTTTTGATTCACATAATAATTTCACCTTAATCGGTTTTTTGTTATGAAAATATAGAGATTCTTCTTTTCAATAATCCAATTGAATTTTCCATGCTTCTGCTGACACTATGGCCACAAAATTGCATAAGAATTCAGTATAATAGTCTTCATTCACAAGCAAAACTTCACTCGAATCGGATATCCTGTTATGTGAATATAAAGATTCTTCTCATCAATATTTCAATTGAATTTATTATGGTTCTATACCACTATGGCCACAAAATTCAGCATGAACATTCAATGTATAAATCTTTATTTATAAAATATATTTCATTCGAATCAGATATTTTTTTTAATATGGAGTTTCTTCTTTTCAATATTCCAATTAAATTTTCTATGGATCACGAAATGACCACAAAATTTTGCATGAGACTTATTATGAGCATCCTACATTTTGCCGCAACATTTAATATCGATTGGTTTCGTTTTGTTTGAGATATTGAGGAAGAGAAATTTTTAAAGGCCATATTTTATGGAACGACTTGGCTGATTAATAAACCTAACCGAGTCATTTGGGAATCGAACTTAGCCCTCTAGGACAATCCCTTCGAAATTTGACGTGCTTACGACCTGCCGGACGGACGGCCCCACGGACAGAATTGAATTTGACCACGGATTCGTCATCAAGGAGTCTAACTCTATCGTTTGAAACTATTTTCGACTCAAAATTCGAAAATTACAGACACTTATGCAAAACGATATCATATAGTTTGAAATTGGAGAGTTAGTTCGGATTATGCCGCGTATAAGTTCGTTAACGGGTCAAATTGGTCTAGTAGTTTCAGAGTTATTGACATTTGAAATATCTTACACACAAATCCGAGAAATTCGGAGTAGGTTGAAGATTTGAGAAGGAAAGATGGATCATGAAGAAAAGAATGAAGCCAATAGTCCTCAGTATATTCAAATTAGATTTATCGTTTTCCCAACATGTACAACCACGCAAAAGCTTCTGACTTCATGTCAGTGCTTTTTTTTAAATTTTTTCATATTCTCTCGGAGAGAAGCACTCGAAATTTAAATTTAATAATGAATACATTCATATCATCAATTTTCACTCATATTAGAATCAGTTAACATATTTTGGACGATCCTGCATTGTATTTTATTTCGTTTTATGGTGTTTGTGTTTAACTTTTAACCAACTTAGTTTTTATTTTATATACACTGGTTTTCTTCATTTTTGTTTATTTCTAATAAGTGTGAATTTCCACTTCCTCCAATGAACACTACGCTGTTTCCACAGACAAAAAACGTTAAAAAAACCAATCAAATCTTGGTTAACTTATTTTCTTCATTTCAGTTTATTTACCACCTAATCCTGATAATGATAAAATACCGAAAACGATTGCGAATAAAATATAATTATCAAAATAGTGTGTATATCTATTTCATCCAATGAATAGCATAGTCAATAGTCAAAAAGCGCTTTAAAACAAGCATAAAACCAATCAATTCTGGCTTAACTTTCTGTTCGTCATCGACTAAATATTATTCCACAGGACACAGGAGGGCTAGATCCCAATAATCTGTCATTCAATATTTCCTGTAAGCCACGGTTAATCTATCACAACAAATAGTTAGAGTGCGGTCCCTCAAAGCAACAAAATATGCTTAGGGTGACGCGGGCGAAATTAAAAAAGGCTTTCTAATCCCCTTCACCAACACCAGGGGCGCCGAAACGAAATCAATTGAAAGTTATTGCCAACTTCGAGGGCGATCTACATTTTACTCTGCTCCTAGTATTAATTGAATTTCGCAATTTCGTCACAGAAGATTAATGAGGAGGAAACCATGAGGTTTGGGGTTTCAAGGACACGTGTTTCACGGCCAGCGAGGTTGCAGAAATTGAATTTCAACAAAAGATCGTAATGAAAAATCGCTGTAATAAAAGTTCTTGGTCTCGGCTATTGCGTCTAATGAAATTTTCATCGGGGCCGCAGTTCGGGACCATAATCTGACGATTTTCCGTGTCGAATCCGGTATTCCTATCGTGCACTTGATCGCTGTGCATTAAGGGTCGCGTCTGTTTAGTTTTGCGATTCCTGATTGAGATGGTGTTTTTTCAATTTTGATGGTTTTATATTGTAGGTTGATCTCGGCGTGAGTATATCTTTGCGCAGAATGCAATGATTATTTTTATTGGAAATAATCAATGAGATCTTGTCCGATATTAACTGAGAATCATGAAATTATCAATTTTATTATTAATATCTTACGATATCACTTTTTGTTTCAGCTCTACTGTCACGTAATCATCAATAGTTATTAAATCAAATAGTTTCTTAATCGATAGAATAATAATCCAGTTGATTACAAGATTTTTCCATCGCACTATGGACTGAGTATGAATTCCGGACATTTCATGACATACATTTGACATAATATGAATGCCTATGTTTCAGTAGACTTTCGACACTTCCGTATTGCTTTTAAATACTTTGTGTTCGGTTGTACGTAACAATTGCACATTAAAATAGCATAAATAGAACTTTAAAAATAGAAATTGAAATCAACGAAAAAATTAATGAAATAATAATGAGACAAATAACCATTCGTATCTGCATTATACAGTGGAACTTTCCTATGACGAAAGCGTTGAATCCGCAAAAAACTTCGTTATAAAGAGATTTCGCTATACAGAAAATTTGTTTCTATAGTCGGCGATGTCGCGGTCGAGTTCACTGATAAATTTAAGTTTATCATTCAAACTTAAGCACTTGCTTTCAGACAATTTCGCACAACTTTTTACACTAGCGTAATGGTTAGCTTGAAACCAAACAGCCAGGGGTGTATTTAAAACTGTTTCAGAAGGATCTCTTTACCCGCCGTAATGTTTTGATTTGAGGTCGAGATATATTACGTACGCCCGGAAAAATTTCGGAAAAAACTCACTCTTATACCTTCTCACCAATACCCATTCAAAAAGTGATGTTCTTTGAATATTTCGTTATAGAGAGAATTTATTTCGTTCTAGAGGGTGTTTTTTAAATGGAATTTGGATTCAAAGTGCAACGAAATTCGTTATACAGAGAAATTATGCAGACGTTCGTTATAGAAAAATTCGACTGTATTGGATTCAATAATGGTTTTTTTGAGTTTGATAACTATTTGACAATTTCACATTTCAAGCAAGCTGTTAAATTTTCATGAAAGAAATTGATTTGAAGAAAGTTTCAAATCTGTGAAGTGAAGAGATGATCATTTCACTTCAATAGGTGAGATGAAGATAGTGAAATATGGAAACGTTGTGAATTAAATGTTGTATATCTTCATTTTCATTGAATTTGAATTGATTTTATTACAATGTTGAAAAAAGAACAGTCGATAAGTGAAACGTGGTCGTTGGTGAAGTAGAGCTTATATTTACTTCTGAAATTCGAATTTAGAACAAAATCTCACACTTAAATTAATAAATGCAGTTCGACTAAAACACATCTGCATTCAACTTTCCATCACTGCATACAATTTCGAATCCACAAAACTTTCTAATCGGATACCGAAAGGCGTTATCAACTTGCATCAATGGCAGCGCCCTCTCCACGTAACATTTTCAACTAACCTCTCCAACTGTCCGCCGGTTACGAGTTGAAGCAATTTATTTTTCAATCGAATTACCTCTGGAAACAAAACTCCGCGCGTTAATACAAAAACAAAGTTTGCTGGGGGTTAATGGCATGTTATCCGTTTTCAAAACGAGTGAAATATGAAACATGCAGAGCGAATGCAAACATTGAATTCATCTCAAACGACAGGGCTAGAGGCGGAAGTGCATTTCGGCAAATTCCTGCTGAACTCCTGCTTTGAAGCAACACCGTGCTGCAAGCATGGCTTTAATGTTATGGGAATTTCGAGTCTGTAACAAAAATACCTAGAATTTACCTTTTAAGTAGAATCTGAGATCCGCGGCAAAATCTACATTACTTTACATAATATTATAAGCTGAAGGAATAATGCTTTTCAATTATTAGTCATCAACGTGTGATTCGAAAACATTTTTCCTAAAATATGAAAGATATATCGAAAAACCGTCAACGCACAAAAAACATGCTCATAGTGGTAATATCAAATAGAGCATCCATAGATAGCTATTTCGCCCTATTTGGGGCTCTTCAGTATGGAGGAGCTCCGTCTGAAAGGCATTCTAGGCTCCCTCATTTGAAGGAATGTCGTCTAGCTCTGAAAATAACAGAACCAAAACGTCATCTCTTGGGATCCTTTCGAACACCTCCGATGCATGAACACTGAACGAAGTGCGAGATGTTCATCTGTTTTTATGCAAACTGGTGGTAGTCCAACCATGTGGTTGACCTTCAGTCGATGAAGTGGAAACGCTCTTTTAATCGTAGTAAACCAGACGTGGTGATAATAGTAATAAATGGAAATTCATGCGTTTAAGAGTAACGCGGGCATAAAATAAACAATGAAAGCGGAGAATAATATTAATCGATTTAAAATCAACCAATATTGATTCAACACTTCGGATCTAATCCCGTCAACGCACAAAGAACATGCATAGTGGTGATATCAAACAGAGCATCCATAGATAGCTATTTCGCCCTATTTGGGCCTATTTGGGACATAGTTGGACTACCACCAGTTTGTATGAAAAACGGGCTAGTAAGTGCTACCTTTCAGTCTAGTGTGTCAGCCTCTTCGTTTCCTTTGATTTCTCAGTGATCAGGAACACATACTGAACCTTGTCTTCTATAATTACTTCATTGAGATTTTTTCGACACTCTCATACTAGCTTTGAGTCGATGGCCTTGGAGTTCAGTGCTTAAATAGCAGTTTGACTATAAGAAAGTCTACTATGTTATACTCTTGATAGTTTCTTTCCAGGTGGCCCGGTTGAAGCGACTGGAAACAGTCATACAGTCGACTGCTGTTTTTTTTCCTGGGCTCATACTCATGAATCCTAGATTCGTCCTCTACCACGATATCATAGCATGTTTCAATTCATACAATATCGAAGGTATGCTGGTCCTACAACTGGAAGACAATGCCTGAGGTTGTCTAAATCTGAAAATAGGTCACAAGACGATTTTTCAATGCCAGTTCATGAACAGCATTAATGTTTTCCGGAACAACAAATAATTCAAGACGAAATTTGTCATCGATTAACACTGGTCCTTAAGTTTTTTTGGTGCACTGAAACAGACTTTACCCACATTGAAAGTTGTGAACAAAAGTCACAACAGAAATAGCTCTTGTATGTTGTCAATTGTCAAAATACCATCCTCGAGTGGTCCAATTGCGAAATAAAGAAGGCATCCCCTGTATTGGTGATTTCAAGAAAGGACTCTACATTAACACCATCGACATATTTTTACCGATTGATATTTCCTTCGAAAACTATTTCGTATCAAAGCAAGTGTTCATCTTTATTTTTTCCTATACCTACAAGTTCGAACTAACTTTCAGGTTTACCCTCCAGATACTCACATTATTATTTCAGAAATAAACCAAAGTATCAAGTTCCAACATAATATAAAACATCGGTCTGTGTAACTCATACATCACATACAACATACAATACACCAACTTCTTAATTTGAAATGGAAATACATTATTTGCCGTACAAACAATTTTCCCACATGTTGAGAGAATATTGAAACAACAGGAGTGATGGAGCAGCATCCAAGGGTAGTAATCTAATTCTTCAGGGATTTGAATATATACCCAGGAGCTAAACAGAAGGTAGGGTCAAGAACAAAAGATCTAATTGGTCGATGTTCGGAAGGGCTCATATGGCCCAGCAACCCCTCATCACAATTTACCATTACGTTACGGTGCCTCAGGAGTAGATTAAAACACCCCTTCCTCATATATCAATACGCTTTCGAAGGAGGAAGTTCTCGAAACAGAAACAGAGTATTCAAATGGGCAATGATGGTCCATTACAGTTTGGAACTTTAGTAGTGTAACTTTCTGAAATATAGGGCAATCAATTATCTTTGGTGATACCACCAGAGTTCAAAATATTTCTGGAAAATGTTTCGAAGTAATGAATATTCTTAGAAAATTTACCTCGTTTTATGTTTCATTGTACACTGACATTTAATTATAAACCTCAAAATATTTTGAGTATAATTCGGTGTTGGGTACTCACGAGAAAAAAATGCACGTTTTGATTACAGGTGTGAAATTTTCTCCATAATAAATGACGAAAATAGTTAAAATGCAGAAAGTTTTGTTCAATTCATTCATTTTGTTTGGTTGACGATTTCACGATGATAATTTATACTGATTTTGTTCATACCCATATACAAATTGTTCTTTTCTTTTACGTCCACTTATTTGTAAATTAATTCCAATCCAGATGTTTACCAAATAGTAAATAGTAAAACATAAAATATTAAAATTGAGAAAACATGTTTTTTTTCATATGGCCACATCGGGGAGCGTGGACCAAAAAACAGGCATTGCCTACGTGAGTCTTTGTTCTCGATGGGTTAGACATTGTTAACTAAGCTAATATTGAAGTGTATGTTGAAAATGTATTGAATGTAAGTGTATTGAAAATGTATTAAATGTGTTAAATATTGTTGAAACTGTATTTACGTAATTTGGTCAGTAGTTCATATTGATATATTTTTCATTTCGATGAGGATATAATAAACAACTTTTTCATTGTGTGTTTCTTTCTTCGTCCACTTGTTAGGACCTTGGTTTGTTTGTGTTTTGTGAAAAATAAAAAATAAATCAATAATCTCTCTGATAGAGTGAAGCGTTCTTAGCGCTTATCATTATAGTAGTAGCTGCTTAATAACCTAACAAAAAATTTTAAAGAAAGCCCTGAGCTGGAGCTTTTGAGCGCTCGTTATTCAGTGGAGCAATAAGACTATTACCTAAAAATTTTATTAATTTATATGGGATTTGAAATTGATACCAAATATATAAATGCCGAATCTCAGCATAATCGGAATTATATTCTGAAAATTATTCAAAAAATGAAATATGTAAAAAATTAATAATTACAAAAATTAAATTCTATGGTTCTGATGATGCGATCCCCTTGAAATCTTTTATGAATATTCAGTATAGTAGTTTTTGTTCCCAAAATAAATTTAACTCGAATCGGATATTCTGTTATGGAAATATAAAGATTTTCTTTTCAATATTCAAATTGAATATGCTATGGTTCTGTTAATACTATGGTAACGAAATTGTGGATGAACATTCAGAATATCGATCTCAATCCGCAAAAAAAAATTTAATCTAAATATGAAGTGTCTTTTTTTCAATATTCCAATTGAATTTTCTATCGTTTGTTCACACTATGGCACAAAATTCTGCATGAGGATTGTTATCAGCATCTAGCATTTGGCGGTAACATTTCATTCCGAAGGTTTCTTATTTTCCCATCATAGGAACCCTTCGAACGTTATTATGCTAACGGACAGACGGACAGAATTGACTTTGACCCCGAATTCATCATCAGGGAGTCTAACCCTATCGTTTGAGACCATTTTCGGCTCAACATTAGAAAATGACAGACATTTGGGCAAAACGATATAGCATTATTCGTTTAAGTGGAACCAGCGCTCAAAAACAAATCTCTATGATATAAGCTCTAGGTACGTGATCTCATTCCTCTTGTCAGAAATAGATTTTCAACATTTTCATACAAGCTCTTATGCAAATTCACCTGTAATTCCGATGGACTTGCCCCAGGACTTTAAACCAGATGTTCATGATCTTTTTTTTCAACGCAGCTTTCCGATCCTCTCAGTGGGGGTAGCAGAATAATGGTGTCCAGAAGGAATTATTAACACACACCATCTGAAAACAGGCTTCAGGAGGGGAATTTGTGCTCGTTAATTATGTTTTGTACAAAGTTAAGCCTTTTGATATTTCACAAAGAGGATTATTTCGTCCTTGCCTTCCCGAACTGCTCTAATTAGGACAGAGCTAACTTTGACTGCTGTTTTGGATCAGAGAAAATCTTTCTTTTGCTTTCCTGAATTTACGTTTTGTTTTTTGAGCCTTTCTGTGAATTTCGGTGTGTGTAACAATGCCTGGCAGGTTGTGTCCCTAAATGTTTTCAATTATACCTGAGATATTTAGGAACATAAGCTTGAATTCATAGCTCAAAATCATTTACTGAAAATATCGAAAATCACGCTACAGAAATCTTAACATTCCCACAACTACAAAATTGAGAAAAAATGGTCCCCTAAATATTGAATTATGAGTGATTTGTAATTATATTTCTGGCTGAAGCAATTAACAATTATACGGCATTAATAATTGTAGATATAGAACTTTAGCTAAATACGTTGAATTTTATTGATCAAATGTAGCATTTCCGTATCAATAGTCAAAAGTGTGTTCTCTTACAAACAAGCAGAAAATGGAATTTTGCATAACTGGGTTTTTTGGTACCTCATAATATGCACAGTTCCAATTCCAGAGGTTGGAATCTTCCAACCAATAAAAATCTTCTAACGAATATGGAACAGAAAAAACAGGAAAATATAGTCAATTATGTGCAGTCGCTATCCTTAAGTAAACATATGCACTTATTGACACTACTGCAGAATCTCGCGCCAAATATCTAATGATCCCGTTTTTAGAATGATAACCTGAGGACTCAAATAGAAATAAATCATTCTGGAATATGAGGACACAGACGAAAACTCTAGATAGCACCAATAGTTTTTTACATCGATATATATGTGAAGATGACTTATACTCTTTGTTATTTCTTAGTTTATATGGAATAAAACTGTCTAGACCTTCTTATTTCTCTATTATTTTTAGTATGAATGTCTCAATAACCCATATATGAGAATGTATGAGTGAGAGAAAGCAGAATGATATCATAATCGAAATTGATGCAAAATTGAGATGAAATAATGTCAATAGTAGTGTTCTTTCGTACTGATTGAACTGATGGAACTAATGTGATTTAAGTGAAAGTAATTTTGCAATCAGAATACGTTCAATCACTGAATGTCCGAAAGAATGCGCTCAGTTTTATCTTTATTATATGTTCTGTTCTGAACTGGTAATGAACTCTGGTTTGCCATCTTCAGTTACAATTTATGTTTTCGACTGGATTATTAATTCATCTATCTCTGTAAATGTCAGTGTGTATAAAATTCTTATAGACTTATATGTCTATGAAATTCTGCAACTTCTAACTTCAAATTTTGAGGTTAACTCTCCAATCTGAATTCAAATGATCTAAGGAATTCCGCGATTAGAATAATCACTTGCAATCACTTTAGAGTTGTGGAAGGGAAAACTGATTGAAAACGAAAGAACGATCGCTTCAACTGATCTTTCTGATTGAAGTTATATAAATCACTTCGTTCAGTTCGAAAGAACATCACTAGTGACTATCATACTGGGTGTCAATTACTATCGAAGTATGTCAATGACTATCAAATACATATAGTCCATTCACGAAAGGTTGAGCCGTCGGTTGGCCATGATAATTTGACATATTCCTCTGTGTATACTAAAATTTTAGGTTATGATATTTATTGCAATATTGCATAGAGTTGTCTGATAACTCGTAAGCTCGTCGGACGCGGCTATGTATATATTCGGCAACATTGAATTTATTTTTACGTTATGACAGCAAATACTGCCAACTGCAGATAAATAAAGAAACGCCTACTATGTGCTCAACCTTTCGTGAACGGAGTATATGTAATTTCGAAGAAATTGGTGTCCCCTCGAATATCCAATCGATATTTATTGAAAGTTTGGAGGCAATACCAAAATAACAACATTCAATTATAGTTCCGTAACCCAATTCGCCTACTGAAAGTATCCATGCCCTTAAAGTGTTAATCACTATAGCTTGTACCCTATTTTTTGCTCGTAAACCCAAATAAAATTATGAAGTATTCATCCTGAAGTAATAAATGCTAGGATTGGGTTTGCATTCAGCAGCACCCTTTATTTTCAAATTTATCCCCAAGAAAATGGAGAAGGTGAGATACCTACGTAATTCACAATTGATGAAAAAAGCAATTAAGAAGAATAAATTGAATGAAAATTACAAATTATCACGAAGTAGAACTCCAAACCCTTGCGTGACAAAGATCAATTATCGTGCTACGAATTCCTCAGCACTCGAAACCACATCTTGCGTTCAATTTCCTTTGTTTTCTATCACCACCCGACACCTCAATAAACATGGAAAACCTCGCTCCAAACTGAAATCCTCATACTTCCATTTCCTTGATCATTCCGAAAAGGAAGAATGTGTTTTCACAATGTATTTCCACTCTTTCCGCTTGATATCCCATATATATTCCCTTTCTGTCGGGAAATCAACGTGGCAAACGTGATTGAAAACTGCTTTCCCGAAAGGCGGCATTAGAGGAAAATAACAAAGTGGAAATAAATAACAATTAACTTCAGCTTAAATACGTTTTCCAGTGCCGATTCACGAATTTCAATCTACGTGTATCGGCTTTATCGTGCCGGCACCGTAAAAGAAAATTAGTTTTTCGCCTAATTACAGGAAATCTTCGAAGACGAAATAAGTTGAGACAGGACGTAGCCTGAATGCCTTTGGGTTTCGAATAACGAAATACGAATCGGATTTGGTGTGGATGAAAGAATTCAACGGTATGGAAAAACGAATCATTTTCATTTGAACATCTGAATGATTCTGAATATATTATGAATTGACATATCTTGGACCATTTTCCTTATATTCACTTCTTCTGTTAAAATTTTTGGCCGTCAAATTATACATCAGACTCTCAACTCTAAAACGATAAGTTTCGTAACTTTTTGAAAATGTTTGTCATTTTTGAGCATTCTCAGAAGATTGTTATAATTTCTGATTTATGCCTCAGTTTTTCTTTTTTGATATTGTGGAAGCTTCACCGCATAAACTCCTGAGATCTTCATTCAATCCATATTGGTCAATGGAAAAGCTTTGACTTATCAGTATCTCCAGGTAGAGCTATTTTTTATAGTCCATGATTCGAACATTTCAAACACGTTTAGTTTCACCAATATATTCTCTACCGCACTTACAAAGTACTTCACATATAGTTCGTTCACGAAGTTTTGAGCGCATAGTAGGGGTTGGTTTATTTATCTGAAGTTAGCAGTATTTGCTGTCCTAACGTAAAATAAAGTCAACGTTGCCGAATGTACCCGGCCTCGTCCGACGAGCTTGAGAGTTATCTGAGAACTCTATGCAATATTGACAACATCGCGTATCAATCTGACAAGAAAATAAACAACATAACCTAAAATTTCAATATACACACTGGAATATGCCAAATTTCCATGGCCAATTGACGGCTCAAACTTTCGTGAACGGACTTTATGCAATTTTTGGGTAGTTCATTTTTATTATCAGGTTTCACTTTTGTTGAACTAGCCCTAACAGTATCTTTTCAGATAAGATTTACATATGGCATTACATTAGTACCTGGTGATTTCGGTAGAGCCTATATCAGAGAAATTAACTAATTAAAATAATTAGTTATCTTGCAATTTGAAATCCAACTCTAAACAAATGTTTTCAACGCACTTGAAACCATTAGCTTGGCTTAGTCAACAGTCAGGTCGATCAGTCCGTTTTCGTGATTTGAAACCACTTGATTTTTTCATGTCGAACTAAAATCGATGTCAAATGATATTTACAGCTGTTGAAATTTTGTTTGGGTGACTGACGCGTGATATTGTACTACTTTCGAAGGTTTGCTACCAACCTAACTACTTCACTTGACCATCGCCCCGAACCAGCATCGACCATCAACGTATATAAATTCAAACAGTTGTTCCAACCTTAAATACGAACAATTCCCGAATACACTAGCCAATACCAATTTGATGAAGTAAAATACCGGTCAGACCAGAGAAGAAGAAGAAGGAAAAATATCATCCCTCTCTAATTTCCACGGTGGAAACCGAGAATAAAATGCTCGATCTTTTCCTATTCCTCGCATTCTCCGCGAGATCGTGCTTCTAGACCGCGCGTCATTCATCCAGACTGCGTCAAGTTGGTTTTTCCGGCTTCCTACAGATTTCACTGAATCAGAAATCTAAAGGCCTCAAATCGAAAGAGCGTGGAAGTCAATTCTGGTCATCAAATCGGGAGATGACACGACCAGGAGAAAACTCTTGCAAGATCGTCAATGTTTCACATGTGGCACCGCACTCCTGAGACAACATGTGGTCAAGATCATTATCTTTCAAATGAAGCACAAGAATTCACAATAATTGTTGGAACAGAATTTTGTGAAGGCGGCTGCATAACATGCTACTCCTATGAAGGTTAACCACAAACCTGGACACTTCACCTGACCATTGTTTCTCCTTAAACAATAACCTGAAAATCGCCCCGAACCGAACTGGCATCGATCTCCAACGTATATAATTAATACCAATTTGACGAAGTGAAATACCGTTCACGAAATCGACCAGACCAAAGGAGGAGAAGAAGAAGAAGGAATATCATCACTCTCTAATTTCCACGGTGGAAACCGATAATAGAATGCTCAATCTTTCCTTTTAATAGCATTCTCCGCAAGATCGTGCTTCTAGACCGCGCGTCATTCATCCTGACTGCGTCAGGTTTGTTTTTCCGGCTTCCTACAGATTTTACTGAATCAGAAATCTACAGGCCTCAAATCGAAAGAGCGTGGAAGTCAATTCTGGATATCAAATCGGAGATGACACGACCAGAGAGAACTCTTGCTAGATTGTCAATATTTCACATGTGACACCACACTTCTGAGACAACATGTGGGTCGCGATCATTATCTTTCAAATGAAGCACAAGAATTCACAATAATTATTGGAACAGAATTTTGTGAAGGCGGCTGCATAACATGCTACTCCTATGAAGGTTAACGACAAACCTGGACACTTCACCTGACCATTGTTTCTCCTTAAACAATAACCTGACCATCGCCCCGAACCGAACTGGCATCGACCTCCAACGTATATAAATTCAAACAGTTGTTTCAACCTCAAATACGAACAATCCCCGAATACACCAGCCAGAATACCAATTTGACGAAGTGAAATACCGTTCACGAAACCGACCAGACCAAAGAGAAGAAGAAGAAGAATTATCATCCCTCTCTAATTTCCACGGTGGAAACCGAGAATAGAATGCTCAATCTTTTCCTATTCCTCGCATTCTCTGCGAGATCGTGCTTCAAGACCGCGCGTCATTCATCCAGACTCCGTCAGGTTTGTTTTTTCGGCTTCCTACAGATTTTACTGAATCTGAAATCTAAAGGCCTCAAATCGAAAGTATGTGGTAGTAAATTCTGGTCATCAAATCTAGAGATGACACGACCAGGAGAAAACTCTTTCAAGATCGTCGATGTTTCACATGTGGCACCACACTCCTAAGACAAAATGTGGTCAAGATCATTATCTTTCAAATAAAGCACACGAATTCACATTAATTGTTGAACAGAACCGTGTGAAGGTGGCTACATAACATGCTCTTCCTATGAAGGTTAACCACAAACTGGACACTTCACCTGACCATTTTTTCTCCTTGAACAGTAGCCTGAAAATCGCATCGGACCGAACTGGCATCGATCTCCAACGTATATAAATTCAAACAGTTGTTCAACCTCAAATACGAACAATCCTCGACTACACCAGCCAGAATACCAATTTGACGAAGTGAAATACCGTTCACGAAACCGACCAGACCAAAGTAGGAGAAGAAGAAGAAGGAATATCATCCCTCTCTAATTTCCACGGTGGAAACCGAGAATAGAATGCTCAATCTTTTCCTATTCCTCGCATTCTCCGCGAGATCGTGCTTCTAGACCGCGCGTCATTCATCCAGACTGCGTCAGGTTTGTTTTTCCGGCTTCGTACGGACTTTATTGGCTGAAATTCCGCACAAAAGCCTTTCAATAACGCCGAGTAGAGAGTCCGTTGTTCTAAGGCGAACGCCAGCTGTTGCCTGACATTTGTGGAGATCGATCGCAAGGAAGGGGAACCCTATCCTTGGATTTATTTGTTTCCGATGGATTGCCTCCTAGGTTTTGATGAATATTTTGCGAGTTGTGTTCATGTTTCGGGATTGGATCGCGAATGTCGAGGTTTTCTCGGGTTTTTCGTCAAATGAGGCCAAATGATCGAGTTCGAATTTTTCGCTGCTCTGCGGGTTACGCCATTGATTTCCTGGATTCACGTTCTGCATAGGAAACTATCCAGATAGTTTCACAGCTACTGTTATTGAGGGCGTTTCAAAAAGAGTGCAACATTCAATAAAACATTGTTTTGGTTAGCGAAGTATTTGTTGTTTAAAAAAATAAACATATGGAAATCATGTTCTGAAGAAAATATCTTGTGAATGGCCGCCACGTTTCTGCTTGAATATGCGTACCCATTGACGACATTTTCAATAAAGTTATTGAGTAGGTTTATGTGTGGAATTCCATTTATACAGCGTCTAATTTCGGCTTTCAACGCTTAGATGATTGCAGGCTGATTGGCATGAACCTGCGACTTCAGATGACCCAACAACCATATGGTGTGAAAATTCATAGGTTCCCAATGGGACCCAAAAAATTGTGTTCTCATAGCACAGTACCGAGAACCGTTACGTTTACCGTTCACCATTGCATTACGAAAACGGTCCAATGATAACTCCCGGCCATAATGACCAGTTGGAAACATTGTTTTCTGATGAAACATTCGTGAATTTTCTAGGTCTCAAATGCGACAGTTTTGGCCTGTCATCAAAGCCATAGAGGGGAAATTGAGCCTCGTCATTGAAAATGATTTCGTTTGCAATATCAGTAGGTGCTCATCAAGGATCCAATTGGTGAATTATCTGTTCATGGTCGACTACTAACTTCCATCTGTCAACTCTCGATTTGTCAGGTCGAGAGAATTTGATAATATGACTGCCAATATTGACGCACAATTCAAATCTTGCTCTTTTATTGAAACTCTCTTCACTATAGGATAACAAATAACACGTTATTTGCAACATCGTGCTGCTGTTGACGCAAAAATCTTGATGATGAAACATTTATTGAAATATTACTTTGGCCATTTTCATTATTTTGCTTCTTGTAATCACCGTTTCGGCTATCATTCGCTAGAAAAACAATTCAAACCTGCCACTTTCCTTATAATAATAATTTTATGAAATATCATAAGTTTGTCACACGTTTTTTATCATTATTCCGAAATTTAATTCGATATTTAGAATGAAATATCACTATTTAAATCTATGGGAGATGATTACCCTTCAGTAGAGTCCTGTAGCGGTCTTAGAAGAACAGAAGATTCGAAAATCATCACTTGGAACGCCAGACCTGGTTTAAAACACCCTCCTGGCCCAAGAGCAAGAATTACATATTTTGTTTCTGAATATTGAAGGTTTTATTCGAATAGTTGTTTTAAGTTACCATTTTGTAAAACGGCGAGGCAGGGTTTTTTCTACTGAGGTTTTTCCTTGTACTCTGGTATCATACGACAGAATAGTATGGTACCCGTTTTGCACCAACCTCAGCTAGGGACTTTTTTGTTTTATATATTGTATCATTTTAGCTCTCAATTCAAAAGAATATATATATGAAATATCATAATAATTTTGAGTGTTATCGTGTTATAAGTGTTTTCCTGTCGATCATTAGTTCTCATTCAAATATTAAACCTCGACCCAAAACTGTTCTCCACAAGTTTTTCATTCAAATCCAAACAAACGGCAATTAGCAACCCTTCATTAACGCCAGCTATAATCAATCATCGATTCGATACACATTCAGTTGACATCCATTATTCGTAAGTCTAGAACTACCCCAACAGGAAAGATATCAGGGTCAGCTATTAAACCATTAACTGCCCCAATAGGAACCTATAAAATTAAACGATACGAAATCAACACCTAGGACAACACTCGACTTCCTCTTCGTCCTACAATAGAGCATATGTTGCGACCTTCAATTTGAAACCCAACTACTTGGTATATTGTTCACGTGAGGGGTTCCGCCCTTATGGAAAAGGTTATTGAAGGTCGTAAACTAATTTTACGCTATATGAAATTTCGTGTTGGGTACATTACGCAGAAAGCGAATTCTAGAAATGGAGACAAAAACATAAAAACTCGAAACGAAAATGAAGAAATAAGAAGACGTAATACAGAAAATAGCAGTAAAATTGATAATAAAACGCACAAGGTTGAAAATGAATCGGACTACTTCGCTTATTCTTTTAGCAAACTTGGATGAATAAATTGCAATTGTACAGAGTGCCAAAATATTAACCTAACTCATCAATAATTCTTGTACGAAGAATCGTTAAGAAAAATCCTAGTACCGATTTTTAATGCTTTTTTGAGTATGACATTTCTCACTCTCTAACCCACGTAATTTTTCAAATGTTAATTTATGGATTGTGGTACATCGAATGAAAGGTTATTTGATTACTTATCAAGCGATGTAGCTGAAATAGAAATTAATAGTTCTGTATTTTATTAAAAATTTTGGAAATAAATTACAATTTGCATTTGGAGAGTACTGTGTAATTAGACCAATATTATTTTATTAATTATTACCTAGTAAGGGTAATCCACAAATCTATGAATTTGCGATTTCAGAAGCAGATCTCCATATGCTTGTTTTAATTTGAAATCCCTCAACCTCTATAGACTACACCTTTCTCTTTTAATAGGAATGTATGGAGTGTGACATATCAGACTAAAGAATTAGGTGATCAAATAACTTTTTTGATATATCCCAATCCATATATTTCTAGTTGAAGAAAAAGTTGAGAGGTGTGAGAGATTTGAACAAGCATGGGAATTGGGAATATCTGCTTTTGAAATTACAAATCCATGAGTACGATTTCCCCTAGTAATAATGAGTAGAATTAAGGTCTAATTGCAGTACTTTTCAATCACAAATTGTGAATTATTTCCTAATTTCCTGATTTTTTTCCAACCTAACGGCACAGTGACTTCTAATTTCAACCACATCGCGGAAAAAATAACCAAATAGCCTCTCATTTTATATATCATTCATATAAAGGGTTTTCCAATAAGAGGTGTTATTTTGAATAGCCCACTATTTCAATAGATATCACATTTAAAGCTGTCATTTTTGACAGTTGACAAGTGAGAACTACGCCATTAATAAAAATGAAACGATACACTCTTCAAGAACGCATTGAAATTTTTGGGTCGTCGTGAAGCACCTTTTCGGACCGCAATAAGGAAATTGGTGGAAAAATTCGAGCTGTTGGAACAAGTTATTGATGTGTATAATAAAACCCGTGCACGTCGCTAAATGACGGCCGAGAATATTGCTGCTGTAGCCGAAAGGCTGGACGCTATCGAGAGATGATTAATGATTTATGGCCGAAATAGTATGGACAACGTTAACTTTCAACAAGACCGCGCTGCGTGCCTCACAAGCACGAAACCATTGTTTCCGGACCGTGTTATCTCTCGAAGAGGTGATCACAATTGACCACCGAGATCTTGTGATTTAACACCTTGCGACTTTTTCCTTACGGGCCACGCGAAAGAGAAGGTCTACGTCAATAGCCCAGTGTCGATTCAATACCTCAAAGATGGAATTTGTGAGGCTATCTAGGACATAGAGCAGCCACTTTGCGGTTTGGTTATGGAAAATTTCATTAAAAAGATATGGTTCTGTAAGCGCGGTGGTGGTGGTCATTTTTTGCCTGATGTTATTTTCCACTATTAACGGCATAGCTTCTTCTTCATAGTAAAATAAACATCCGATCATTTATATTGAAAAAAGGCATTATTCACTAAATATCAAAATAACTTATTGGAAAACCCTTTATTTCCATTCGAAAATATAAAGCAGAGGGATGTACGGGTGAGAACTATCAAACTCGAAAAAGAATAGGACATACTGCTTTTGACATTAAAAATCGTGTTATGGTATCCTCTTAATCATCGAGAATTTTCAACAAAATTAATTCCTCTCCATCTAATCGATTGATTCATACGAATCAAAGTTAATCCAACATAACATTAATTACTTAGCATACCTCCCAATATAATTTATCGTTTTTTTCGCACAACTGGCGTATCAGTTAGTTGACTGTCACTAATTGACGATTTTAAAGATGAGAGCCATCGAATAACCACCCTATCGAGGGTCCTCAGCAAATATAACGGTTTACACTGAATTGGTGCGATCAAGTGTAAATAATTTACACTGCTCAGTGGTTTCATTCATCCGGCGGAATAAAACATATGAATACAATAATGAGGGATGGAAATAATGAAAATCTACCCGCTGGGATGTTTGTTCGTATTGTGATAGTGCACGGTAATAACACGGGGTAGAATTAATTATAATTTTGCTGTTTATTCTAGTTCGATTCATTGAACATCCATGTTTGAAGTTTTTTATATTTCTGCGTACTCCTAATGGAGCTCTAATGATGTCATTCACATGTCCGTACTTTGAAAGGTTAAGACGAATTTTTATGTTTTATGCTATAACAGGGTCGATGAATTATCTTTATCCTCGACTATTAATAATACCCATCAATCACAAGGGAATAATGAGATTATAATTCACTGCTGTCAGATGCTGCATATATTCAGCTTTGATATATATACTTTGTATTGATATTTCTTCAGTATTCTGAAGTACTATAACTAACAAATAGAAATACCTTGTCAATCGACGGCCAAATCTACTTTTATTATATCAATTAAGCCTTTTCATTACGAAATATACAATGACCAGTTCTCCAAAAAATTTTTCATGGGTCAACTTGACTTTTTCCACGCTTGTCATAGAAGGGTCTTGTCGCAGTCGCCAAATGTTAAAATCTTCAAGAAATATATTCAGTAATCGTGGATAAAGTATAGTATGCTACTCGCGTATAATGCTGTTATTAACTCGGTGATTTGGGACACTCGCCTACGGCTCGTAGCACCTCGAGAATAAATAGCTATCATTATACGCTCGTTGCATAATATACTATTATCCATGACTATTTTTTAATCTAACCCATCATTATACGTCTGTTTGTTCGGCCATATTGATACCAATTAATCACCAGCGAATAATGAGTCATTATTCACCTGAAATTACAGTTGAACGGGCGAAGGATATTGAAAGCTGACATAACAGTCTAAACATAGATTATAGAGTATATATACTATATAATCTTTGAGTCTAAAGTTAGGTTATTGTTCTGTCAAGTACGCGAAGTCAAGTTCTGTCTTGGAATTCTATGATTTTGACATCGAATAAATTCTGTACCAGGGGGGTCATTGGCTAAGTGCCAATTTTAAACAGATAAAAAAACCGTATTTTTTCAATAAATTGACTTTTTCTTATTTAGATCAGGATTCGAGCTATCGATGTCCGCTGTATTCACGAAATGATTAGAAAACATTTATCCTATAACGAAATACGTTTTCAGATGATAGAGGGAATCTATAATATCCTTCAATATTCAGGTTGGTTCGCTTTCATCCAGAAAATTTATTGTCGCAATAATATCATTTCCCAAATTAATCGCCTTCATACAAAGCTTGCTGTGACTACCGTTTATCATACCCCATTTATACCTACGATATTGTCGACGGTATCCGGAGATTGATGCAACAAACAGGATTGTATTCGTGATGCTGGTCCATATTTGGGGCCGTCAACCCTACAATAATACCTAGGATAAAAGGCAAAAGCTATAGTGATAAGCCGGGTTCTCAGAGCTTCGACGTGTCGCTCGCTACACTTATTCCAACCAATCAGAGAATATAAACACTGTGTTTATATTCTCTGATTGGTTGGAATAAGTGTAGCGAGCGACACGTCGAAGCTCTGAGAACCGGCTTTAGACGCCTTAAGAGCATGGATACTTTCAGTAGGCGAATTCGGTTCCTTATTTTACTGTAACACTATGGTTATTATTACGGAACTATAGTTGAATGTTGCTATTTTGGTATTATCTTCAAACTTTCAATAAATATTGAATATTCGAGGAGACACCATTTCGTCCAAATTACATATTTGTTAGTCCATGACATACTTCGATAGTAATTGACTCTGAGTATAGTCAATGACATAATTTCATCTCACTTTTGCATCAATTCTGATTATGATATAATCCTGCTTTTTCTCAGTCTTACATGCTCATTATATGGGTCATTGAGACATTCATACTAAAAATAATAGAGAAATGAGGAGATTTTATTCCACATAAACAAAGAAATAACAAAAAGAATTAGTTACCTTCACATATACGGATGTGATAAACTATTGGTGCTATCTAGGGTCTTTCATATGTATCCCCATATTTCAGAATATTTTATTTCTATTTGAGTCCTCAGGTTATCATTCTGAAAACGGCATCATTAGATATTTGGCGCGAGATTTTGCAGTAGTGTCAATAAGTGTATATATTCAATTAAAGATAGCGACTGCACATAATTGCGTATATTTTCCGTTTTTGTTCTGTTTCATATTCGTTAGAAGTTTTCTATTAGTTGAAAGGTTCCAAGCAATATTTAATTGATGTAAGAAAACCCTGCAATGATTTATATATAGGTTAAGGCCTATGTCAATCACTGTTCGATGTAATATTATTGTCACAGTTATTGACATATGGTTTAAACCTAATATATTAATCACTGAAAGGTTTACTCACATCAATAGAATATTCCTTGGAACCTTCCAAACAATAGAAAACTTCTAACGAATATGAAACATAAAAAAATCGGAGAATATACGTAAATATACGCAAATCTACAGTAGTCAAAAGTTACCAACTTGAGCTGAATTGAAATACATTTCGAAAAATTCTGGCATTTTTAGTCAATTCTAATTTTCTCAATTTTTCATCGTTCAGATTTGCAACAGGAAAAACCCATCATGTACTATTCAAATTTCAGATGCACATCGAAGTTATTGTAGATAAAACTAGGAGTTTTGATTTAAAAGTTATTTATATCATCATGTTTGCCATTAATAAAATAGAAATAAATTGGGATTCATTCCACAGAAATCAAAAATAGTTATGTATAATATAATTATAATTAATTTATGATATAAAAATGAGTCATGAAAAAGCGTGGATTTGACTAATGGATTATTAGAATCAGTCTTATGTAAAAGTATTATTCGAAAAATGAAATGAACTCAGATATTTCTGCATTATATTGCAGGTTTTTCAGAATCAAGGAATTCTCCACATAATTAGAAAAACTAATTACTACTCATACCTCCATAATTCCTTTTCATACAAATTCCAACTTTGTTAACTGTGCCTATGTCTTGTTATTATAATGAGATGTCAGTTTTTTTGAAGGAACGAATTCTCACTTTGTTAATACCCAAAAAGAATATTATTGGTAGAGAATCAATACATGGTTTAAAATCAGAATCTGCTGTGATAAAAATCCAAATAACCACCTATCTCTAACACAACACAAAAGTAATGAGAAAAATTTCATTGCATTTTTTTCGGATGTAATGGACTTTCTGATTAAACCAAAGGTAGGTATGTTATGTTATATGGCTTAGCTCTTTCAACCCTTAATGAAAAGTTTTACATTGAAACATACGGCATCTGTTATTGGCTCCTTTCCACGTTCGGCTCCATAATACGATCCTGACTTTTGGTATTCGAGCAGAAATTGCCAGAATGCATACCGGGTGCACCTACCCTTGTATTCTGGTAAGTGGACACGTGTGCAATCAAGCTTCTAAGTGATTCCAGAACAATGACCGACCTGGACTTGGCAGCAATAACGGCTCGCCCTTTGTGGGCTTTTGTCCTTTCTCCAGCCCTTCCTGCAGTTACACATATGTTCAATTTAGAGGACTGCATGAGACCACTTTATCATATTCTGGATATTTATTGGCCCTTTTGACGGTCGAATCGGAAATTCATCGAATTGATTGTTACCCGAAGGGGTTTCAGTCTGTGTTTGCACTTTTGCGTTTTGATAAATTCATCAATTATGCTGCAGGGTTTGGTGATTCTTGCGCATAGGATATGCTGTTATTGACGTGTATTCTGATTTCAATTGGGTATGTTGAAAATTTGACGTTGATTGAATTTTTTTGGCTTTGATCACTAACATGAGAATTTGTCTCTTTATTTTTCGAATATGATAGGTCTGTGGTAGCAACACTAATACATATAGTAAGTTAATTAACTTCATAGTTTCAATAAATTCATAACACTGATACTGGTTCGATTCGTAAAAGTATATTATGCAACGAGCGTATGATAATAACTTTTATTTTCGAGGTGAAGTTGAATGAAATCACCGAGTGACTGACAGCCATTATACCCGAGTAGCATACTATACTTTATTCAAGACTGCTGAATATATTTCTTGAAGATTTTAACATTTGGCGACCGCGACAAGACCCTTCTAAGACAAGCGTGGAAAAAGTCAATTTAACACATCAGAAATTTTTGTAAAACTGAAATTGTATATTTTGAATGGAAAAGTTCTAATTGATATAATGAAAGTAGATTTGGCCCTCGAATTGACAAGGTATGCCCATATTTGTTAGTTGGAGTACTTTAGAATACAGAAGAAATTCCAATTTAAAGAATATCATATCAAAGTTGACTGTATGAAGCATCTAACAGCAGTGAGTTATAATCTCATTGTTCCCTTGTGATTAAAGGGCGAGCACAGAGATGTACAATGGACGGATTTTACAATAGTAGTGGATAAAATATATTGAATGTTCCGAGTGGATATTAATGATTTGATGGGGATATATCAGATACCTAGATTATCAAGAAAAATTCAAATGAATGAAGAAGGGACACCAAATTGATTTGTTCAATCAACGTAGATATTTCTCGATATAGTGATTAGATTGGAGTGGTTGAGTGACTGTCTTATTACACTGCGACCATGGAGAAAGAGGAATTTGTGCTCGTTATTAGAAACACATCTCCTAAAATCATTTCTCATATTTAACAGATAATGTTTTTCTGAATTTTAATGAGGTGTGAATATTCATAGTCTTCTTCCCCAAAATGAATTGAATTTTCTCGATCATTTTTTTTTGAAATATGTTTTTTGTTTTCAGGACAATGTAGAACTGCGCTAGGAATGGGAAGAAGGAAAAATTCCTGATCATGCGATAAGTGCCAGTTCGTCGTATGAAGCAAAAGTGTCGGACCTCAAAACGCAAGGTGAGCAAAATTGAATTTTGCTAGGTATAAATATAAGCACACAGCAAATTAACGGAGATAATTCAATTTCTCAATCAGTAGCTGAATTGCAGATTGTTCAACTCAGCAATGTTTATATTTTGCGTATTTTAAATGAAAAACGATATAATAGGGGTGTAAAAACTATGATGTCAGGACTGTGAAAGTTCAGTTCGGGGCCCGTTATATGGACAAAGGAATAGCGAATGATTCAATATTTTATTTTTATTGACAACTCCTGTACAAACTTCCTTACAACTTGATAAAAATGAAAGTTTCAATATAAAATTCTATAAACAAGATGTTACAATGGGTCAAGTTGACATAATTATTATTTCGAAATCCCAACTATGCAAAAAATTGAAATTTTTTACCTTTTCATTAGATGGAAGCCATAGAGGTGGAGTTTTATGTTTAGACGATAATACACAGAAGAATTGAATTTTCAAACTTTCCTGCTTGGTAAAACAAATAGAGCTGAGCAAACTCAAAAGAACACATTTTAATGATCATTACAATATTTTGGAGGATGCCAACATATCAAATTTTCAATCGGAATATTGGAACGATACTTCTTTATATTACTACAACGAAAAGCTCTATTCAAGTTAATTTTTTTGAGGGTGAAGAATAATATACCTAGTTTATGTTCACGCATAATCAGAACCAAACAATATTTTTTTTCTATATTATACATTTTTTTGAATAATTCAGAACTTGCCAATTCCATCGAGCTCAAATTTTGTACTAAAATGTTCAACACCAGTTCAAAGCAATACGCAAAAATTCATGACAGTTGCGTTAAAACAACCATAGAGAAAGAAGAACTCTCAAGATCACCTGCTCAAGGCTTAACTCAAATTATCAAACTGAATGGAATGTTAATACAATTCTGAAAGCATATTCGCAACACCGTTTGTATACGAACATTCTGTACAGGGTGGGCATATTTTGATGTTGATACAAACCATACAATGTTATATATTTTGAAATCAGAAAAAATCAAGCTTTCAGAAAATGGCACAAAAATCTAGTATTGCTATTCAAAAAACATAACTTTGGATCATAGCTTCGTAATTAGACATGGTGCAAAAAAGAAGAGCATGCCACTGGACTCTACGTAAACAGTGCCTGTATAATGTTTTAATTTCAAAGTTCTATCATCAGTATTATCGGAGATATGAATTTTTTTCGATATCGCCACTTTTCGAATTTTCGCTTTCAACTCGAAAACAAAAGAAATTAGCCAAAAATAAACACTACTCTTGTTAGTTTCTCAAAAAAAGAGATCGAGAAGTGGGTATCAGATTTTGTCTATCTCCTTTGGTTTGAAAGTTGTAGTGCTGAAACATCGAAATATGCCCACCCTGTACAAATGCTCACTCTCACTCAGTTCTGAATTATACTACATTTACCACACGAAACTATCCCACATTCTCCACGAGAAATTCCTTTTTCTCTTTCAGAAACAAAACATAACCACTTTACACCCGGCGTTATTTTCACAGAACATTAGTGTTTTCGTTCAGCAGCCTCTCAGGCACTCGAAAAAACATTTTTCACCAGCCCAAACACCGCGAAAACGTCGGCATACGTAAGACCGGCGGTGGCATATTATTTTATAAATGATGTGTATCCACACGAGGGGTGTACAACCCCCGATTCAATTTCGTCGGACCTACCTCGACCTTTAATACGTACAGTCATCATTTGCAGCATATGGGAGTGTGTTTGCTAGGACTGATACGCGTATCCTTGCCAAACTTGGTTGGGTGGGCTTACACACGGAATTATGAATAGGGGCAGGCTTCATTATAAGACAAAACAGTCCTATACAAATCTTGGTGCGAGATCGCTCTCGGAAGGGTGAATAGAATGTGTACGTGAGTTATAGCGTTTTTGAAAAAATGGGAAAACAAGGTTGCGTATGGTGTTGTTCAAACATGTATATGTAAAAGGGTTATTGTTTGGTCTGTTTCTTAATGAAAATTTGATGCAGAATCCGCAAAAAGCCCTGATGTATTGTTGACAGCTTTTGGCGATTTTTAATTAAGCTTTTGTTGAAATATCCAATTACTGAAAGCACATAGTGGTAACGAATTTATTACTGAATTTTATTGTGTTTCATACAGCTCCGTGTTTTACCGAAAATCATGAATAGTCAGTCAGAAATACGTCTGTGTAGACATTTTTCATCTTCTACCAAACAGTTCGTGTGTCTACACATAAATATTCATTTCTGTTCAATTAAAAGGAATAATTTCTTTTCCGCGAAAAAAACTATAGGGAAAAGGTTTGTCAAGAATTAAGAAAGAAGGAGGCACCTCTGTGTATCTTGAAATTGAAACCAAAAGGTGAGTGTATCTAGTTTTGAGATTGAGCTGGGTAAATATAAACGAGGTATCCTACATTTCATCTGAAACCAGATTAAAGAACTTCACCAGAAAATGATGAAGTGATATCGCATTTGTTTGAAAAATGGTATGAAATATTTATTAAAGAGAAAATATTCTTCATTAAAAACACTAAATATTTCATTCTTTTTCTTTCTTCATCGTTCGACAAACTATTTTATTGAAATTTTATCTGTTAATTGCTCCTAATGACTAAAATTCTATATGAAAGGAGTGCCTCGATATACGCTCAACCCTTCCACCGGAAGAAACGGTAAAATTGGTTAAGTTACCGGAAAACTATTCGGCCCTGATACGATTCGCCCCAGGATAGATCGCAAGGGTTTCCATCAGATTTACTTGCCAGTCTAATTGAATAGCTTCGATTCCGGCATTTCTGACTGTTATTCATCAACTAATCAAGCTTTTCCAAATGGCCGGATCGATTCGTCATACCTTGAAATTCATATGAAAACTTTGCGTCGCAACAATGTAGAAACATGCAAAACATCAAATTTCATTTCAGTTCTTTTCTTGGATTTCATGATGAAAATTCATATGTTCCTGAAGACACATTCTACATTAAAGTATTAGGGAGAGTCTCAATATGCTCTTAACCCTTCTACCGAAAGAAACGGTAAAAATAGGTTAAGTTACCGGAAGACTATTCGGCCCTAATTCGATTCGCCCCAGGATAGAGCGAAAGGGTTTCCATCAGATTCACTTGCCACTGTAATTGAAAACCCTCGATTCCGACATTCCTAACTCTTATTTATCAACTAATCAAGCGTTGCGAAATGGCCGGAGCGATTCGCCATAGTTCAAAACTCATATGAAACATTGCGTCGCAACAATGTAGAAGCATGCAAAAACATCAAATTTCATTCCAGTTTTTCTCTTGGATTTCATGATAAAAATTCAAATGTTCCTAATGACAAACATTCTATATCAAAGTATAAAGGAGTGCCTCAATATGCTCTTAACCCTTTTACCGGAAGAAACGGTAAAAATAGGTTAAGTTACCGGAAGACTATTCGGCCCTAATTCGATTCGCCCCAGGATAGAGCGAAAGGGTTTCCATTAGATTTACTTGCCACTGTAATTGAATACCCTCGATTCCGGCATTCCCAACTCTTATTTATCAACTAATTAACGTTGCCAAACGGCCGGAGCGATTCGCCATTCAGCCGGAATCTTCCGAGCACACAGGCCATTATGAGATTTTTGGGCAATTAGAGACTGACGCTGAATGCTCCTTCTCTATTTACCCATTTTCCTACCATTATAATTGGTGGGAAATGTGACTTTGGGGTAGATCTCCAATTAGGAGGGGTGCACTAATTCGTCAGCAATGGTACGAATAAGGAAATGGAGCTATTTCAAGATCCGAGAGTGCGAGGCCTAGGAATATCAACACTTTGGGAGCGGTGTACCCCAGTTATGGGGCGACAAGAATCGGGGTTACGATTTCACTTTTCAGTCCGGACTTCGAATGGTTCGGGTATTTAATTCTTTATCGTTATTTGATATAGGAAAATGTTTTCTGTGAGTGAGAGTAGATGAAAAGTATAGAACCGTTGGGGGTAGAAAAAAATTCTACGAAATGTGTTTTTGTTTTTCAGAAACAATTTTTTTGTGCAGATGTTCTCAGAAGCAATCTTTGCTGAATAATTGTACATTTGGCTAGCATTCAGCACCCTTCGACAGGAAAAAAATTGAATTTAAAAACTCTCACAAAAGCAGCTGTCTTCGGCTTGGAAAAAAAAGTTCAAATACTGCAGACTCATTTTTAAGGGTCAAGTACACGGGGCGACTTTACAAGCTAAAAAGCCGGCTTTTGAGCTCGACGCAGTCGCTCCGTTAGCTGCTTGCAAATTCGCTCTTGAAAAGTTGAACTGCCGGCTACACGCCACAAGCCGGCTTTTGAGCAAATTAGCTTGTAAATTCGCCCCGTGTACTCGAGCTTATTCTTGTTCACATGATTGGTCTAGTGGTCGTGAAGATGTACGGCTGTTATTACGCTACTGAGCGACTGAGCGAGTGGAGAACTCCCTGTGTACTCGGCTATAGTCTATCCAAATCCGAGAGGCCAAGCGTAAACAAACTAGAAACGCGATTTGGTCGCTCTTATTGGTCGAAAGAGGCGTTCCTGAAGCTTCGACCAATAAGAGCGACCAAATCGCGTTTCTAGTTTGTTTACGCTTGGCCTCTCGGATTTGGATAGACTATAGAAGCCAATTCCCCAAATCGCCGGCTTTTTACGAGCCGGCTTCTCAGCTTGTAAAGTAGCCCTGTGTACTTGATCCTTTATCGATCTCGAGCTATCCTTGTGATTCTCTGATTTCGGAGCGAATAACCATAGTTGTGCAATCATGTTATATTCTAGCGTTCCATTAAAACCAAAATAAAAAACTGTTTGAAAAATCCATTCGTTACATCAAACAACGTCTCCAACATTTCGTAGTCTCTAATTATATCATCCTACACAACTAACCAAATATACCCCTTTCGTCATTTCGTACCATCAAGTCAGCATCCAAAACCCCAATTATGGCATTTCCCTATCATTTTTATCACGGTAAGAAGCGTCTACATCAAGAAGGCGACGCAGGGCTCCGCTTTCAGGTCGAATATCAAAGTTGCGAGCACAAATCTCTAGCCTAATTCCAGAAACCCCAAGAAGTCCCACACTTGAGAGATTTTTGTTGGTGCGATCCATTCTAGTCGAATAGATTACGACAATAACAGCTAGTAAAAAAAACGCTTTGCACTTCATTTCATCAATCTCGAGCAGTCCTTATGATTCTCTAAATTCAAAGCAAAGCGCCATAGTTTAGCAATTATGTTATGTTGTAAAGTCCCATCATAAACCATCCTAAAAACTGTTGAATAATCCATTCGAAACATCAAACAACGTTTGCAACATTTCGTAGTCCCTAATTGTATTATCCTACACAACCAACCAAATATACCCCTTTCGACATTTCGTACCATCAAGTCAGCCTACAAAAACCACAATTGTGGCTTCCCTCACGCATTTTCTTCAGCATTTTCATCACAACTAGTAGCGTCTACATCAAGGAGACGCCGGGCGCCGCTTTCATGTCGAATATCAAAGTTGCGAGCACAAATCTCTAGCCTAATTCCAGAAACCCCAAGTCTCACACTTGAGTGATTCTTGTTGGTGCGATCCTCTCTGGTCAAACATACTACGCTGATCACTGTTAGAAGGAAAAAACGTTGATTTTCCTCAAGTTAAAATGAATAACATTGTGGAGAGTTCATTTCATCAAGGTCGAGTTGTTCTTGTGATACTCTAACTTCAAAGCATATCTCCATAATTCAGCAATGATATTATGTTCTAACGTTGCATCATAAACCAACCTAAAAACTGTTGAATAATCTATTCGTTACATCAAACAACGTTCACAACATTTCGCAGTCTCTAATTGTATCATTCTGCACAACTAACCAAATTTACCCTTTCGTCATTTCGTACCATCAAGTCAGTCTCCAAAAACCACAATTGTGGCATCCCTCACGCATTTCCTTCAGCATTTTCATCACGACTAGAAGCGTCTACATCAAGGAGACGTCGGGCGCCGCATTCATGTCGAATATCAAAGTTGCGAGCACAAATCTCTTGCCTAATTCCAGAAACCCCAAGTCTCACACTTGAGTAATTCTTGTTGGTTCGATCCTGTCTAGTCGAACAGGTAGCGCCAATAAGAGCTACTAAAAAAACGTTAATTTTCTCCAAGAAAAAAACAACACTTTGCACTTCATTTCTTCGATCTCGAGTAGTCCTTGTGGTTCTCTAACTTCAAAGCAAATCGCCATAGTTTACCAATGATATTATGTTCTATCGTTGCATCATAAACTAACCTGAAAACTGCTGAATAATCCATTTTAAACATCAAACAACGTTTGCAACATTACGCAATCTCTAATTGTATCATCCTACACAATTAACGAATATACCCCTTTCGTCATTTCGTACCATCAAGTCAGTCTCCAAAAACCACAATTGTGGCATCCCTCACGCATTTCCTTCAGCATTTTCATCACGACTAGAAGCGTCTACATCAAGGAGACGCCGGGCGCCGCTTTCATGTCGAATATCAAAGTTGCGAGCACAAATCTCTAGCCTAATTCCAGAAACCCCAAGTCTCACACTTGAGTGATTCTTGTTGGTGCGATCCTCTCTGGTCAAACAGACTACGCTGATGACGGCTACGGGTTTGAGTTGAATCGGACCGTCGTGTAATTGAATACCCTCTATTCCAGCTTTATTTATCAACTAATTAAGTGAAACCTAACAGTCTGAAACGATTCGACCTACTCGAGCAGATTTCGCTGTACACAAACTGATGACCCTTATGTATTAACTGCTAGATTTCGATAGATAGCCCTAATGTTCTAGGATTCATATCTATTGACCTGCTTAGATTGTGCTTTGTTTTATTGTTGGTGTTCCAGAACGGTTCCCTGGATTGTGTATGAATCAATAATCTGGTTTCTATAATGTTGAAGAAGCGACCACAAAAGCTTATGATTATTGGGAAAACAATCATTCCATTTCGAATATGCTGGGAACTATTGGCTTTTTCCTATCCCAATTTTTCATGAATTCAATTATCCTATCGAAATCTTGAATTTACGTGTATTATGTTGTTCATAATAGAAGTTGGATTAGATGTTATATCAAAAATTATTAGAAATTCGCTTTTTTAGGCCGAATATATTATTTCCTATTGAAAAAAATCCGAATTTTTCCTCTAGCAGACAAGCTAGAGAGTTGAATTTATTTACATCTGATTCAATCAGATTTACTTTAGATTTCAGTGACATTATGTCGGAAAGTTAAAAATATACATTGATATACGAAATTCTTCACAAGTTTTCGTATCGTTTCATCTTCTTCAAGTTTCAACTGAAATTTCAAGTATTTAAATTAAAATTTGTTATTGAAAATGCGATTTCTTCTTACTAGTAACTTCAAATGTTGCGCCATGATGACACACGAGCAAGCGTAATGAGTAGAGTTAATGATTCACAGTGTCCAGTTGGCATCGTTGTAAACTATGATTTGACATTCAACCAATGAAATGAATGCTAACGCTTACGTCACACTCAACTGCCAATTTTATCGTTTGAATTCGCTAGCTGTGTGATTTCGATATTTTTTTCTTGAAAACTTTACTACGAAACAAAAACCGGATAATTGCCATGATTTTTTGAAATTCCATAAGCTCTAGAATAATTTTCTGGAAATGCCCATTGTATCATGGGAAATAACAGTGGTAGCACTTTTTCGTTGAGACACCCTGTTTCCATAAACAAACAATAGAGAAACATAAATATACATGATTTGTATCAATGTTTGATCAGTGTAATTCACCAAAGTCCATTGACGATCATTATACAACAGAATTCATTTGAAATACCTCCTGAAAATTCAATATCGACTTTTCCTCCCAATAAAAATCACGAAATAAACTAACAATCATATCCGATAATACCTGTTCTCTAACAATATAAGTAGAAAAACGAATTTGCTGAAGGCCGCTCACCCTTTACTAGAGCAATTTCCAATTTCGTCATCTTCGGAGTGGCGAAAGAGCTGATTGATCCACTCCGAATTATATTTCACGGCAATGAAAAGCTTTTATATCCCACGGGCTCGCAGGCATTCCCGATATTGATGCACTGTAACCGGGACATTTATATGAAGAGTCGATGGGGTGTTCAATGTGCCCCGAGGATACAGGATATATCCCGGATGTGAAATATACATCATAAAGTAGAAAGAATTCGAATATAGTAGAATTCTCTTGTGTATAAATTCTTAGATCTCGCTCTAGCGCCATTCAATAGAGTGCGGCTTCTCGCATAAGAAATTGGCTCTTTGGTAGTGGAATAATCACGTTATTTATGTGTCAGTGGGTATTGACTAAGAGTTGATTCAAGATGAGTTGAATCTCTTCTTTGGATGTGGGAAACAAACTCAGATGTTTTCTAAATTTCATTATATTTCTGTAATGGCTCGCTTTTTCACACTAATACCAGCAAGTATAGCGGCCTAAGCTGTTCTGAGTTGGCATTTAATGTTCTAGAATATAGTCGAAAACTTATTTATTGTTATACTTACCATTGACTTCTTGGTGAGGGCGGACAATCTGGGAGTACCCAGTCCTGGACAAGTCTTTCAGTTGAAATGCGCACGCGTATATGCGGGAAACTTTGGGGAAAGAAACTTAATTGCTGATTGATTCACTCGGAATTATATTTCACGGCAATGAAAAGCTTTTACATCCCACGGGCTCGCAGGCATTCTCGATATTGATGCACTGTAACCGGGACACGAGGGGGTACTCACTCTATGAAAAATGTACAGCGATTTCGGAAATCATGATGATTTCGGATGATTCCGAGTGATTTCGGATGATTGCGAATGATTTCGGATGATTGCGAATGATTTCGGATGATTGCGAGTGATTTCGGATGATTGCGAATGATTTCGGATGATTGCGAGTGATTTCGGGTGATTGCGAGTGATTTCGGATGATTGCGAGTGATTTTTTGTGACTTCGAACGATTATACATTATAGCATCGAATGAAAAACCGTCAAACAGAGTTCAATTAATTCGAAAAGTATTGCTTCTTATAGAATATTGAACAAGTAATAAATAGGCTTGTTAATAATATACTTCTATTCCTTATTAATTACCCACAGTACCGACTCGTAAATACGCGACTTGAGATTCTGCCATTTTGGAGATCCAGGTCCGGATTGACAAAAATTTCATATGTTTCGCATCCCAAAATAAACACGGTGTATTTTCGAGATACGCTTTGATGTTTTGAAACAGCGCAAAAAACTGAAGTAAACTATGTAATTTTCATTCTCACGCATGTTCTTTGTCTAATATCTTTTTAAATAATACACTTCTCAGGTTTATGCATGTTGACAATAAAAAATAGTTGATTTTCTACTTTGTGTGTTCATAACTTACTAACTAACCGGAATATTTTAATGAAATTTGCTAATCATATTCAAGTATTTCTACACCAGCGGCCTGAGTTTCAATAACTGAAAAAAACAAGTCCGGATAAACAAAAATAGGTAATGCATGAGAATACTCAGAAAACATCCTGTATATTTGGATTTTTGAGATATATGTATTGAACTTTGATATTTGGGAATACCAGAAATACATGGAATCAAAGAATATATGCCATATTGTATGAATACTCATGGTCGAACTTTCATGACCCTAAATAAGTAGGGTGTAATATCCAGGACCGGATTCGCCAAATCTCAATATATTATTGGGTTCAAGAAACGTCTGGTATTTCTCAAATTTCAGAATCTTTTATAATATTCTTAATAACATGAAAATCTACGCAAACAAGGTATTTATTCTTTTATATTTCTAAATCCGAGTCTGGACTTTTGAACTGACTTAAGGATAACAATCGATGCAGATAATGCACATTTTTTTTCATTGTAGTTGAAAACCTTCAATAGGTACATATACAGTGTGTTTGGTTATGACTTAGCGATAATTTAAGGTCATCAAATAAACCTAATATTATCGACAAAAACACCCCCTTAGTTTTGGAGTAGCACCCATTTAAATGCACTTTTTTATTTTCGTTGACTCTTCCAAATAATATCGATTTCTTTGGACATAAAGATCCTACAGATGTGAAAAAATGTTTTTTGAAAGATGATACTACCACCTTTCATTGAATTATAATATAAAAACATTCAACTTGAAAACGCCGAAAAAAAATTCTTTAAAAAAGTTCATAGTAAATATATGTACTGATTTTCTCACTAAATCCGCAATAGTACAAGAATTAGCACATTGAAGTATAATTTTTTCTCAATGATTTAACACGCAAGGATATCAGCTTCAAAACAACACTCACATCATATCTGTAAGTTACATAATTTGAGAGTTATTGCTAATTTCACTCCAGAAATATAGAATTCGAGGTAAAACTGTAGGTATGTATGTACCATAACCTAAAATACTCAACAACAGTAGAGCACGCGCAAGATCGAATACGTTAGTGCGCACACTCTATTGATTGCGAGAAGGGCGATTTCGGTGATGATTGCGAGATTTCGGAGAAGATTTCGGGATTTCGACGATGATTTCGGGATTTCGGTGGATGATTTCGGGATTTCGGAGTGATTTCGGGATTTCGGATGATGATTTCGGGATTTCGGACTTCAAAAGTACATCGATTTCGGGAGTGAGTACCCCTCGCCGGGACATTTATATGAAAAGTCGATGGGTGTTCAATGTGCCCCGAGGATACAGGATATATCCCGGATGTGAAATATACATCATAAAGTAGAAAGAATTGAAATAGTAGAATATTCTTGTGTATAAATTCTTAGATCTCGCTCTAGCGCCATTCAATAGAGTGCGGCTTCTCGCATAAGAAATTGGCTCTTGGTTATGGAATAATCACTTATGTGTCAGTGGGTGTTGGCTAAGAGTTGATTCAGGATGAGTCGAATATTTTCTTTGGGTGTGGGAGACAAACTCAGATATTTTCTCAATTTCATTATATTCTGTAATGGCTCGCTTTTTCACACGAATACCAGCCAGCATAACGGCCTAAGCTGTTCTGAGTTGGCATTCAATGTTCTAGAATATTGTCGAAAACTTATTTGTTGTTAAACTTACCATTGACTTTTTGGGGAGGGCATAAAATCTGGGAGTAGTCCTGGAGAAGACTTTCAATCGAAATACTTAAGCGTATATGCAGAAAACTTTGGGAGATAAAACTGATTGCTAATTGATCCACTCGGAATTATATTTCACGGCAATGAAAAGCTTTTATATCCCACGGGCTCGCAGGCATTCCCGATATTGATGCACTGTAACCGGGACATTTATATGAAAAGTCGATGGGGTGTTCAATGTGCCCCGAGGATACAGGATATATCCCGGATGTGAAATATACATCATAAAGTAGAAAGAATTCGAATATAGTAGAATTCTCTTGTGTATAAATTCTTAGATCTCGCTCTAGCGCCATTCAATAGAGTGCGGCTTCTCGCATAAGAAATTGGCTCTTTGGTTATGGAATAATCACGTTACTTATGTGTCAGTGGGTGTTGGCTAAGAGTTGATTCAAGATAAGTCAAATCTTTTCTTTAGGTGTGGGAAACAAACTCAGATATTTATTTAATTTCATTATATTTTTGTAACAGCTCGCTTTTTTACACAAGAAGATTCACGAATACCAGCAAGCATATCGGCCTAAGCTGTTCTGAGTTGGCATTTAATGTTCTAGAATATTGTCGAAAACTTATTTATTGTTATACTTACGATTGACTTTTTGGGGAGGGCAGACAATCTGGGAGTAGTCCTGGACAAGTCTTTCAGTTGAAATACTTAGGCGTATATGCGGAAAACTTTGGGGAATAAAACTGATTGCTGATTGATCCACTCCGAATTATATTTCACGGCAATGAAAAGCTTTTATATCCCACGGGCTCGCAGGCATTCCCGATATTGATGCACTGTAACCGGGACATTTATATGAAAAGTCGATGGGGTGTTCAATGTGCCCCGAGGATACAGGATATATCCCGGATGTGAAATATACATCATAAAGTAGAAAGAATTCGAATATAGTAGAATTCTCTTGTGTATAAATTCTTAGATCTCGCTCTAGCTCCTTTCAATAGAGTGCGGCTTCTCGCATAAGAAATTGGCTCTTTGGTTATGGAATAATCATGTTACTTATGTGTCAGTGGGTGTTGGTTAGAAGTTTATTCAAGATAAATCAAATATTTTTTTGTTATTGAGCAGCAAACGATGATATTTTATAATTTTCATTATTTTTCTGTAAATGCTCACTACACCAGAAGATGTGCGATATCTAGAAAGCATATCCGAAGCTTTACTTAATTGCCATTCAATGTTTAAGAAAATTACCAAAAACTCATCAGTTGTTATACTCAACATTCAATTCTCGGATGAGGCGAAAAATCTGAAGTAGTCCTAGACAAGATTCACAGTTGCAACACTCAATTGTAGAAATTGTTACAAAACTGACTTGGATATATAAGGAAAAACTTCCAATCAATTATTGTAATGTATTAAATACATTAAATTAATCGCAGTCCCACTCAAGATAAGTGTCTATAATTTCCTTCTATCGTTCCCACCAGAACCCTCGAAGCCATTACAAAATTTCATGGAGCAAAACTTTTCACAGACAAATGGCGCATGTCCAACACTTTCTCGTACTTATTCCGTTTTCCGTTATCTCGAGGGAGACAAGAATGAAGATGAATCCGTCAGCAATTCTCTAGAAACATAATTTCTTAAACAATCAATCCCAAATTTTCCAGAAATAATAACCATCATCTGGACAAGATTAATACCTACTCATAATTGCAATAATATTTTTCTCATAGAGCCTTGATGGGAACAAAAGTAGGTAGAAACTATAAGAAGTGTGAATCGTGATAGTTTAAAAATCCCGGTATAAACAGTTGTTGAATGCAAAGTAATTGATTCTGAGCATAAACCCACCCTAGCGTTTTCTAGGGAAAAGCTCTTTGGAATGGCTGGATTATGGCATTTGTTTGATCACACACTTTTAGCTCACCGAAGTAAAAATATAATAGCTACAAACTTCAATTACAATCGGTATCCTTCAAGTTTCAAGGGTGATTGATATGATGAGAACTTGAAAAAATATAAATATTGAGTGGAAAAAATTGCATTGCAATTCCATCTTGTCTTTGAAAACCTGCATCGGTCATTTCCATTTTTGGAGGAAGAGCTCTCCACCTTGAGGCTCTCCTTAGAACATATAGTAAACTTCTTGCTCTAAGTCTTTTTCTCTTTTGTTATTCTTTGCGAATATCACTGTTTTCAGTGAATATTATTTAACCAGATTTAATTTTATCATGAATTGTTCAGTTGAATTACCTTCATGGAGTTCATTAGGATGAAAAATATCCTGATGATTAAATTCAGTTGATCTATTACGCCTTCTAGTTCTTCAAACCAACTAAGATATTTTGGCAGATCGCTCACCTTCATCTGATTCAGTTGAAGAATAAGCGTTCAAATGCTTCTGACACCGAGTCAGATCATCTCCAGAAGTCTTACTGTTTCGCTTAACTCCTGTTGATCGTCTGTAATCGGCTATTCAAATTATCTGCTTCAAGTATTTAAGTATTTTCTTTACAATGTTGGCTTTATTCTTAAGATATGTTTTTCGTTACCATTGAAGTTTCAATCAATTAATATGATGTACCTACTAAATCATCGAGATAGAATAAAGAGGAAACGCTATGACATACTCGTACATTTGAGTAAGGAAAAATAGTACCACTGGGCATGGCTAAGTCGGGGACTAATATGGCGGAAAGTTGAGATGTTTAAATAAGGTCGAATGAATAGCATATAAACAATTTTTTTCAGGCGATAATATACACATATAAAAAGATATCAGAGAACCAAGAGAGAATTGCAAAAATATCGAATGCGGATCTGTTCAGTACCCATCTCTACCTGTGATATGTTTTTCCTCTAATTTTCTTCTTATCTGTCTCTTCTCTGCTTGAAGAAAGCCTTACAGCACACTATACCATTTTTTTGTATTTTATTAAGCAGAAAAAATCACAATTTAACTAGAAAAATTCGCAAGAATTACAATTCCTCCAGAAAATTCAACGATTGTCAAATTTGACGTTGAGGTGGTAATAATATGGCGGATCTGATAAAACGTTTATTCCAATGATGGCAACTTCATACTATATATTCTATCTCTATGTACTGAATACTTCAAATTAATCGCAGTCGCACCCGAGATAAGTATCTATAATTTACTTCAATCGTTCACCCCTTAAAGCCATTACAAAATTTCATGGAGCAAAACTTTTCACAGACAAATGGCGCATGTCCAACACTTTGTCGCACTTATTCCGTTTTCCGTTATCTCGAGGGAGACAAGAATGAAGATGAATCCGTCAGCAATTCTCCAGAAACACAATTTCTTAAACAATCAATCCCGAGTTTTCCAGCAATAATAACCATCATCCGGACAAGATTAATACTCCTAATTGCAATAATATTTCTCAGGGAGCTGCGTCGGAACGAAATCATTAATCTGACCTGACGCTCGTCGGATATTTTCGATCTACTCGACTGATATAATTAATTAATCTCGGCCCGAAATCGATGTCGAACAGATTAATGCCGTTTCTCGCAGGTTCGGGGCGCGAATCGGCCGATCTGCTGGTGATTGATGGCCCGAAACGAAACCGTGACGGTTCTACTTCTTTTTAACCGACTTCGAAAAAAGGGGTTGAGTTTTTCGGAGGCGTGTATGCATGGGCGCGATTTTCTTGGGGAGGTGCGAATAGATCGTTTTTGTGAGTGTTTGGTGGAAGAGGCTCGATGAGAATTGCTGGTTGTGTGGTGTACCCAGCTAGGGTACTTCTATACAGTTGAGGGTTGGCTAATAATACTCATCAGACTCATGGAAAGTGTTTATTACTTGAAACATTCTGACCTCACTACAGATTAACAGTAGTAGGACATACCTATTTAATCAGCAAATATATGGTGTATTTCAATTCTTACTGTCCAGCCAATTATCATATTTTATTAGGTATACCTACATGTTCAATAGTTGTGTATATTCAAATATCATAAATTGATTAACATGATCGATAATGGTTATTAACATATAGATCAGATTCGTGTTATCTCAATGTCAGTCCTATTTATTTAAGACGCGTTTTTAAGATGATGTAGGGTTATACAAGACCTTGCAGTGTTACCTATACCTATATAAAAATTTCACAGTTGGAAATGATATAAAACGACCAGTCCGTGGTTTTTGTCTTGGATTGTTTCATTTCTGATTGGAAGTGCTGTATTTCTGGAGGCCGAGATATGTCAAATATCGAAAATGATTACTCAGAGCAGCGTGTAAAAAATATCCTATAATCTGAGACTCGAAATGATATCTTTATTATCCTTTCAGTAGTCCTGTCGGATTTTGTCTTACTATCAATTGTTAATTATTTCGATGCAATAAAGAACTAGTTGAACACTAGGGCGTTGTTCTATTACATTCCTTCATGACCACTTGATCTTCTGCGAAATGAAGAGTTCAATGATATTTCAATTCCACATCTTTTTGACCGCTCATTCTGCTCAAACGTGTACTATATCGTTTTGCCCAAATGTCTGTAATTTTCGAATTTTGAGCCGGAAATGGTCTCAAACGATAGGGTCCATGGGGCCGTCTAGCCGTAAGCACGATAATTTTCGAACTGATTGTCCTAGAGACTTGAGATTTTCATGGAGTTCGGTTCCCAAATGCCGCGGTTAAATTCATTTTCCATCTAAATCGTATAAGCTGCTCCATGAAATATGGCCATTCAAAATTTTTGTTTTTCAATATCTCAGACAATACGAAACCAATCGAAACCACATGAAAGATGCTCACCGTAAGCCTCATGCAAAATTATGTGACCATGGTGTTAACAGAACCATAGAAAATTTGATTGGAATATTGAAAAAAAAATATTTTTCCATAACGAGATATTCGATTCAAATGAAATTTATTTTTTGAATGCAGCGTTCAAGAAATATCCTACTATAATTAGCTTTCCAAATGGATCCTTCAGCCGATCCTTCCACATTTGATGAGGTACTGAATTAGAAAAAATACAATGACTCATCTTACTTTCAGTGTTCTTTTCTCAATCTCAGTTTCTGTTTTGCCGGTGTGTATTTGCGTCCCCAGGTGAATTTATTGTTTTTTCTATTTCTACGTCGTCCTCCAAGTTGTACTTTCTGCACTATTCATAAATATTTGATCAATTGATTGATAGTTTCCACTTGTATTTGGTATTAATATTCATGAAATACAAATATTCCTTGTCTTGCATCATAACCAGTTGATCCTCTCCAGAATGAAAAGTTTAGAAAGTTTAATGATATTTCCATCTTTCTCAATTTAGTAGCGACTGATACCTTTAGTACTTTCACGAAAGGTTGCGCCGTCGACTGGCCATGGAAATTTGGCATATTCCACTGTGTTTATTAAAGTTTTAGGTTATGTTGTTCATTTTCTTGTCAGATTGATACGCAATGTTGTCAATATTACATAGAATCCTCTGATAACTCACAAGCTCGTCGGACGCTGCCGGGTACATTCGGCAACGTTGACTTCATTTTACGTTATGACATCAAATACTGCCAACTTCAGATGAATAAACAAACGCCTACTATGCGCTCAACCTTTCGTGAACGGACTATACATTTTGAATGATGTTGTAGACGATCTATTTACCTGATGTAGGCCTTTCGAAACAACAAAGCTTTCGGACATACGAATTAGAGAATGGAAGTTACGTTTTTTCATGAAGAATCAATGTCAATTTATCACCTTAGGACCCTGAATACGAATATAATCCAGATATATCACTCAAAACAAACTTCCACCAAAGTCATAGTCCAATAACTGAATTACTCGAATGAGTAGCTGTAACTGAATATCCTGATCATTATCTGTTCGAAGTGCGAGTGTGGAACAAGCACACAGCACGTGTGTCTATAAACAGACGCAACAACCCTTCCATCTTCTTGATCAAAGCTTCGATGCCACCTCGAACGAGGCTTTGCAACTGGATCCTTCAGACTATCCTGCCCCATTTGATGAGGTTCTGAATTAGAACACACGTACAATGACTCCTCTTACTTTCAGTGTTTTTTGCTCAATCTCAGTTTCTGTTCTGCCGGTGTGTATCTGGGTCCCCAAATTTTTTTCTATTTCTACGTCGTCCTCCAAGTTGAGTGTGTGATATGTACGGTCTGCCCTATTCATAAATATTTGATCAATTGATTGATAGTTTCCACTTTTCGTATTCGGTATTATATTGTCTTCATGAACTCCAAATATTCCTTGTTTTGCATCACTTCCACTTGATTGTTAGCGAAATGGAGAGTTTACAAAGTTTAATGATATTTCCATCTGTCTCAATTTAGTAGCGACCAGATACCTAACCTTTGAATAACGTTGTAGACGAAATACTTCTCTTACGTAGGCCTTTCGAACAAAGCTATAGGACATACAAATTGAAGAATGAAAGTTGAGTTTTTTCATGAGGAATCGATGTTAATTTTCATCTTAGGACCATGAGTACGAATATCATTCCTATCTATTTCCAGATATACATCCAAAACAAACTTCCACCAAAGTCATAGTCCAATAACTGAATTACTCGAATGAGTAGCTGTAACTGAATATCCTGATCATTATCCGTTCGAAGTGCGAGTGTGGAACAAGCACACAGCACGTGTGTCTATAAACAGACGCAACAACCCTTCCATCTTCTTGATCAAAGCTTCGATGCCACCTCGAACGAGGCTTTGCAACTGGATCCTTCAGACTATCCTGCCCCATTTGATGAGGTTCTGAATTAGAACACACGTACAATGACTCCTCTTACTTTCAGTGTTTTTTGCTCAATCTCAGTTTCTGTTCTGCCGGTGTGTATCTGGGTCCCCAAATTTTTTCTATTTCTACGTCGTCCTCCAAGTTGAGTGTGTGATATGTACGGTCTGCCCTATTCATAAATATTTGATCAATTGATTGATAGTTTCCACTTTTCGTATTCGGTATTATATTGTCTTCATGAACTCCAAATATTCCTTGTTTTGCATCACTTCCACTTGATTGTTAGCGAAATGGAGAGTTTACAAAGTTTAATGATATTTCCATCTGTCTCAATTTAGTAGCGACCAGATACCTGCATTTTGAATGACGTTGTAGACGAACTACTTCCCTGACGTAGGCCTTTCGAAAAAACAAAACTTTCGGACATACAAATTGAAAAATTAAAGTTACGTTTTTCATGAAGAAACAATGTTAATTTATCACCTTAGGACCCTGAGTACGGATATAATTCCTTATCTATTTCCAGATATAAACACCCAAAACAAACTTACACCGAAGTCATAGTCCAATAACTGAATTACTCGAATGAGTAGCTGTAACTGAATATCCTGATCATTATCTGTTCGAAGTGCGAGTATGGAACAAGCACACTTCACGTGTGTCTATAAACAGACGCAACAACCCTTCCATTTTCTTGATCAAAGCTTCGATGCCACCTCGAACGAGGCTTTGCAACTGGATCCTTCAGACCATCCTGCCCCATTTGATGAGGTTCTGAATTAGAAATCACGTACAATAGCTCATCTCACTTTCAGTGTTCTTTGCTCAATCTCAGGTTCTGTTCTGTCGGTGTGTATCTGGGTCCCCAATTTTTTTTCTATTTCTACGTCGTCCTCCAAGTTGAGTGTCTGATATGTACTTTCTGCCCTATTCATAAATATTAGATCAATTGATTATTAGTTTCCACTTTTTGTATTCGGTATTATATTGTCTTCATGAAATCCAAATATTCCTTGTCTTGCATCATTACCACTTGATCGTCTGAGAAATGAAGAGTTTACAAAGTTTGATGATATTTCCATCTTTCTCAATTTAGTAGCGACCAGATACCTACATGTTGAATGAAGTTGTAGACGAACTACTTCCCTGACGTAAGCTTTTCGAAACAACGCTTTCGGACATACAAATTGAAAAATGAAAGTTACGTTTTTTATGAAGAATCAATGTTAATTCATCACCCTGGGACCCTGAGTTTCTTATCTATTTCCAGATATAATACTCAAAACAAACTCACACCAAAGTCATAGTCCAATAACTGAATTACTCGAATGAGTAGCTGTAACTGAATATCCTGATCATTATCTGTTCGAAGTGCGAGTGTGGAACAAGCACATAGCACGTGTGTCTATAAACAGACGCAACAACCCTTCCATCTTCTTGATCAAAGCTTCGATGCCACCTCGAACGAGGCTTTGCAACTAGATCCTTCAGCCATCCTGCCCCATTTGATGAGGTTCTGAATTAGAAATCACGTACAAATGATAATCGTTGGCCGTGGAGTTATCTTGTCTGCTTTTGCTCCTCCGGTCCGGCATCTCTCTTTAATTAATGATAAGGTTGTGTATTAATCCGGAATATGGAAACGGTGTTGATGCTGACGTTATAGATATTTGATGGAATGTTCGTGATTTGGGTTTGATAGCCCCTGTTTATTCATGAGATGATAATAATTTGATGGATGATTTTGATTCGGTATTCTCATGGAATTTTGGGATGAACATATTTTCTCAACCAATTTAATTTATTTTTCATATCCTATGTGTCATCCGTTGATGAACAAGAAATGTCAGAGACCCTTCGCTTGAGGCCCCAACATGTCAAATCACTATTATCTTCGAAATTGAAGAAGAAGTCTATAAAACATTTCAGTTGGTGGGACCCTGAATATAGCATCTGGTTCAATAAAGGCGTTGACCAAAGATTCTGGTCTTGTTTTTCGTAGATCCTACAATATATCAAGTTGAGCGAAACTTTGGAAGGAAGATGAAGGACATAATTCTAAAGTTGATTAAATTGCCCACTGAAGCTTATTATTTTAAGTTCCATAGTCATGTGGTAGAACATCAATTTAAATATATGAAATCACAAACTGAAAAATGACGATCAAAAATACAAAGGCATAATAACAATAATCAAAGGATATAAATGACAGTCAAAGACATAAACGAAGCAAAACAAAACTGACATTTATGCTGACGAATTTCTCTTCTTCTGATTCTTCTGAGATTGACTCAGGTTTTGGATTTCTCCGACGATTCAGTGGCGTCCTCAGGGGACTTAAAATTTATCATTCTTACCATGGATCAGTTGTCATAAGAGGAATAAAAGTTCGAGACTGAATTCAGAATAATAAACATCACATAATATTGAAAAATTTATAGATGGTTGTTCGTAGTGAGACATTTCACTTTTAAATAAAAACAACAGCTTATTAACTCGAACCATACCCTGTGTTATACTGTGAAACAATGAGATTCGACCCCAGAAATTTATGAATCTCTCACGAACCTCCCCCATATCACAAATCTCACCTAAGACAGAAGAATTGTTTCGTTACGAAAGCTCCACACGAATGTGTTACTAATTTTTTAATGATTATTAGTATTACACTCTCTGGAAACGCAACACAAAGATGATAATCTTCTTCCTTTCCCCCAACTCAGAAAAAAAGACTTTAACGTCACATGGTTCCTGAAAAAAGGAATGAAATGTAGCATAAACATATTAACAGTTTTATTATTTTTCTTATTGAGATACTATGAGTCAGTTCATAATAAAATATACCAATTCTAAATAACAACAGTTAATTAACCCAAATAATAACCTCCACAGCGATACTCAACAACAAGATCCGACCCCAAAAATTCATGAACCTCTCACGAAACTCCCCTCATATCACAAATCTCGCCTAAGACAGAAAATAAATGACATCGTTGGTTATTACCGATACTCCACGTTTACAACCCATCTCAAGAATGATACACCGCATCTGGAATAAAAATGGCGGCTTCCAGCAGTAGATCATTCCATCCGCGTTGTCCATAAAAAAGTCTACATAGCGCCGTAAAAATCGCAACCCTCTTGGAATATTGTTGCTCAGGTCGGGAATCGATACATTGTGTATTCGCCCTTTCGAGCATAGTTAATTCATTGAATATTAGCTGACCCGGCAAAGCTAGTTTTGCCACTCGATTTAACTTCACTTTTTGTCCAAATGTCAAAATATTTATAACCTATAAGTACTCTATGACTGCTTGATTGGTCGTAAGAAAAAAAAAGCCTTTTATTTTTTCTGGACATTTTTTTTTGAAAATATTCTGTTGTATAAACTTTGCTCTGACAATTATGAACACAACAAAAAAAGAATTATCCAATTTGGTGCAGTCCTTTGAAAGATATGGCATTTTGACGGTAACCATAGATCCTGTTTTATTGATATAAATAAGCTCCAAATCTCTATAATATGCTTCAAACTGTACTCTGTGAGTTTTCTAATCGGATGGTTGAAGCTATACCATTATCACTCCTTTCCATTTATTATTCGATAATCCGAATTCACTACTTTTCCACTGATCCTTTAAGTGCAGTTTAGGAGAAATTGAAAGAAACACTTTGAATATTTGTTTCGTTACGAAAGCTCTTCATCGATGTGTTACTAATTTTCTAATGAGGATAAGTATTATACTCTGGGGACAAGCAACAGAAAGGTGAGAATATTCTTCCTTTTCCCCAACTTAGATTAAAGAGTCTTCAACGTCACATGGTTCCTGGAAAAAGGCATGAAAGAAGCAAAAACATATTATAAGTGTCATCATTTTCATGTTAAGGTACCATGAGTCAGTTCATTATAAAATATACAAACTCTAAATAACAACAGCAGTTCATTAACCCAGATAATAACCTGCGTCATAGCACTCAACAATAAGATTCAACCACAAATATTCATGAACTCACAAATCTCACCTAAGACAGAAAATAAATGACATGGTTGGTTATTACCGATACTCCACGTTTACAACCCATCTCAAGAATGATACACCGCATCTGGAATAAAAATGGCGGCTTCCAGCAGTAGATCATTCCATCCGCTCTGTCCATAAATACGTCTACATAGCGCCGTAAAAATCGCAACCCCCTCGGAATATTGTTGCTCAGGTCAGTAATCGATAAGTTGTGTATTCGCCCTTTCGAGCATAATTAATTCATTATTGAAATTAGCTGACCCGGCAAATCTAGTTTTGCCACTCGATGTAACTTCACTTTTTGTCCAAATGTCTAAATCATTATAACCTATAAGTACTCTATGACTGCTTGATTGGTCGTAAGACGAAGGAAAGCCTTTTATTTTTATAAAAATTATGAACACAACAAAAAAAGAATTATCCAATTTGGTGCAGTCGTTTGAAAAATATGGCATTTTGACGGTAACCACAGATCCTGTTTTATTGATATAGATTAGCTCCAAGTCTCTATAATAGCATAGTTAATTTATTGAATACTAGCTGATGACCCGGCGAAGCTAGTTTTGCCACTCGATGTAACTTCACTTTTTGCCCAAATGTCAAAATTATTATAACCTGTAAGTACTCTATGACTGCTTGTTTGGTCGTAAGAGAAAGTAAAGCCCTTTATTTTTTTCTAGACATTCTTTTGAAAATATGCAGTTTTATAAACCTTGTCTTGGCAATAATGAACACAACAAAAGGAGAGCTATCCAATTTGGTGGAGTCGTTTGAAAGATATGGCATTTTGACGGTAACCATATTTTTATTAATATTGATTAGCTCCAAATCTTTATAATATGCTTCAAACTGTACTCTGTAAGTTTTCTAATCGAATGGTTGAAGCGATACCATTGTAACTCTTTTCCATTTATTATTTAATAACCCGAATTCACAGTTTTTCCACTGATCCTCTAAGTGTTGTTCAGAAGAAATTGAAAGAAACACTATGAAAATTTGTTTTATTACGAAAGCTTTTCATGGATTTGTTTCCAATTTTCTAATGATGATAAGTATTATACTTTGTGGAAACACTACAGAAAGGTGATGATCTTCTTCCCTTTTCCCAACTTAGATGAAACAGTCTTTAACGTCACATGGTTCCTGAAAAAAGTCATGAAATGAGGCAAAAACATAAGAACATTCTCATTATATGTTAAGGTACCATGAGTCAGTTCATAATAAAATATACAAACTATAATTGAAACCAGCAGTTCATTAACCTAAATAATAACCTGCGTCATAGCACTCAACAATAAGATTCAACCCCAAAAATTCATGAACTCACAAATCTCACCTAAGACAGAAAATAAATGACATGGGTGGTTATTACCGATACTCCACGTTTACAACCCATCTAAAGAATGATCCACCGCATCTGGCATAAAAATGGCGGCTTCCAGCAGTAGATCATTCCATCCGCTTTGCCCATAAATACGTCTACATAGCGCCGTAAAAATCGCAACCCTCTCGGAATATTGTTGCTCAGGCCCGGAATCGATACGTTATAACCATAAATACCTAAGATTGTTTTCCGCGACCAGAATGTCCCTGGAAAATACAATTACGAACGGAATTACAGTAATAATGGTCTACAACATACTAGAGCCTGATGCAGTAAACTTTACGCTTCCATCCACGGATTCTCGTGGATAATCCGAGATGCTCTCGAATTATTCCGTAACTGCGATATATTGCAAGGTTTATTGTCTTTTGCTGCAACTTCAGGAGTATTATCACTAAGATATTGCGGGGTTTAACTATTTACGGTATCGCTGAGTACCGATTTCGAATGACTTTACGCGTTGGAATTCTTTCGTTTAACATTTGGAGACAGGGTGAAGATTAATGCTCGAAATACTGAATCTGGTATTAACAGAGCTTATTCTGCACTGCTGGAGCCTGGAAAACTTTGATGATCACAACAAATATGTTGGGATAAAGGTGTACGTCTACCTTAATGACTTCCAAAGATGGATTAATAAAATTCGTATTGATTCACAACTTCAATTAAGGCTCACTATACAGGGTGTCTACTTTTAAAGTGGACACACTTCAAGGGACGATTATACGAGTGGTTTGCATAAAAAATGTCATATGACACATCGTCGAAATGTTGACAGTTATTCTTCAATTTAACATCTCTTGATTTTACGAAATATTTCGAGTTTTTCCTCTAAAATGATCATGTTTCAGTTTTCCTTATAGTCTCATCAAATTTGACCACATATTCGAAAAGGGCAATAAATTCTCTACAAGATAAGAGAGTCTGTGTGCAGAAAAAACTCTTATTGCGAGCGTGGTAAGGAAATGAATATCGCGATTCTGAAGTTAACGAAATTAGTCCTATTTTTCCAAAGGTTTTTTCGATGAAATATCTTAATTATGTAAACGTTTTCTTTTCAGTAAAAATACCTCATTTAGTGTACTTTCGAATGGGATATCAACATTTGTTCTAGCTGCTCATCCTCCGCCATAATATCATGGCTAACATGATAACAACGAGAAAGTCTAAATATTCCAAACCTAAATTTGTTTCATTTTGAAGCCCTTCGTGATTGAATCTGAATCTGATTTCATGGAAATCATCAATTAATGTCTTATCTGTAGATGCTGAGACCAGGCTTACATTTTCTAGGTGGTACCAGAATAATTTAAGAGAGTTGGGGTCATAGGATATTATTGACTGATGAGGCCACTTTCACGAAATCAGGTTTGAATAATTTACGAAAATATCATGTATGGCAGAGAGAAAACCCACGTGCGACTATTGTTTCTCATTTTCGATATGAGTTAAGTAAACACGTGAGGTTGGCAATCATGAATTGAACTTTTCGGACGATCTATATTTACCGTTCACTTTAATGCTGAAGAATTCATTAGATAAATCCAAATCAACTTTTTTAATGAAATGCACCTGTCTAACCGATTAAATGTCTGGTTTCGAATGAATGGCTGCCCAGCACATAATAATCGTAAAGTTAAGATCTATTGAATAGATATATTGGGATATAATGTATTCGAAGATACGGATAGATGGCCACCAAAGAACCCCACCCTAACGCCTTTGGATTTTCATGTCTATAATACTTTGATATTGAGCCAAAGTAACCCATTGAAAGTTTGAATTCCAAAATCATGCTTGGTCTCCTACTCACTCCGACATTGGGAGATTCTCATGTTCAAGATTCTATAGTGAATTTCATATGTGAACATTTCGGAGCACTCGGAAACAACCCGTTGTCTCGGCAGAATTCAATTAATCTATCTGGAGCAATAAACAACCTTTCAATATGTCAATACGGATAAACCTTGAGATCATCAGCAAAAAACTAGAACTTCGCGAACCTGAAGAACTTTTGGAATGGATTGAAATAAATTAAGTCGTGAAAAATTACTGAAAACATTACTGAGTTACGATTGGAAAAATACTCGAAAAAAATATCACCATATAAATTTCTGTTGAATCGGATCGATAGAAACAGTAAAATGTTTTGAATCTTCCACGAGATTTGTGTGATGGATTTTGAGAATTGCACGATGAAAATAGACAAAAATGCCCGTTGTGGCAGAGCCAACACAAAATTTCACCGCATATCCCTCCTAAGAGAATATCTTTTTCTTGAAATCCAATAAACGTCTGCAACGAAAACGGTTCCACACAAAAGCAATATTCATTCATTCCGCCACATCAGACCTAACAGCATCCAACAATTCCCCAAACACTGACATTTTCCATTAACACGTCTCTTGGAAAAATCCATCCTAGGGGAACATCTCCAGACTAGCGGCGAACTTGGAGTCATCCTTGAATAATTTCGTATTTACCTCATGCAACTTCAATAGCCGGAGTATTCCCGAATTCATAGGTCTCTGGAAGCAAGGTATCCCGGCAATCCTGCACGTCACGTAGGGTAAACATTACAGAACCCATATTACATTTCAAAATATCGCACGTAGGCAACCCTTGCCGGAAGTTACGCCTGTTCTACCCGTTAATCTACCGGTCTCATCTAATATTTTCTGGGTCGCATCAATATTTCAAAGGGAATATGTTTGCAGCGTGACTGCAGACTTTACCCCTTTGCCACTCTCGACGACGAACGACCCACGTGGGACGACGCTCTTCTCTATTCCCGAAATCCCGTGGTCTTCGTCCTTGAGGATTTGCATTTATGAATGGGGGGCGTGGGAGATAAAAATAGATGATGGGATTAATTTAATGCGATGCACTTCTCTTGTTTGGGTTGGGAAAAATTGACACCTACATTGGGTTTCCGATTCATCCTGGGGGTAGTTATAGGATTATGCTAAGGGTTCAAGAGTAACGAAAGTTGCAGCAGTGAGAGAATTTTTATTCCTATCTCTAACAAAATAGTTCGTTCTACTTGTTTATCACAAGAATAGTGACTGGAACTATAAGATCAACACCAACACCATGGTTATTAGTTCTTTCAAACATTGCTCCTTCACATATCCGCAGGCTGGCCCTTACTTTGAAAATCTCGAATAAATTTAATTCTTCTACGAATTCATATCAAATACTTTTCTTTATTCTGGATAATAACATTTCTAGATTAAAATCACGTAAACCATTTTGGTCCAATTATTTTCTGACCTCGAATGAAAGCGAAAAAGAAATTCGGCAATCCGAGTGGAACACTTGTAATATTCAACACAAAGATTTAATAACTGATCTCTCTAATAAAGTTCCTGGATTTGATCTTTCAAGGAAAATTTGGACTGTTCTTAATCATGGCCGTTGTAATAGAATGCTATCCAAATGGAATTCAGTTGAGAGTTCTGAGGGCTATACATGAAGGTACCCAGTCGTTTTTGAATTGGGTTGTTAATTTTAAATCGATTTAATAGAGTTTCAATCATTTTATTTTTCTGTTCCTTTTTTCCGCTTCGATTTTTCGTTTCAGATTCAAAATTTCGAAGGCATCTTGGAGAGGGTTTTCGGTTGAACTCATTAAAGAAGAAATCCTTCACTATTCAAATTTTTTCTAAGTTTCATTTTTGTTGGAACGGCGAGACAGGGTTTTTTATACTGAGGTTTTCCCCTGAGCTCTAGTATTATACGAAAAAATAGTAGTAGTACCCCGTTTGGCACTAACCTCGGTAAGGGATTTTTGTTTTCGTTTTATATATTGTATTATGTTAGCTCTTGATTTGAAAATATTTATATTACAAGAGTAAGTTCAGTCATTTATCAATAATTGAGAGTTTTAAATCGGTAAAATACTTCTTCACCCGGTGTTCCGCAAGGATCACACCTTGAACCTCTCATTTTCTTGAGAGAGAAATCTCCCGGAAAATAATCAACTTCACAAATGAGGTTATACATTCATGGGCAAAATTCAGCTCTAGTATGTAGCACGCCAAATACTACATTTGTTGCAGTGGAGAAAGGGTAGTCACCGAGCCAATCGAGCACAATGTAGTCTTATCTTTTTTTATCATTGAATTTTGGAATTCAAAAAGGATTCAACTTGCTCACGTGAAACAGATAATATTTCTCACTCCTCTGGTCATTGCTACAATGACTACCTACCTCTCTGATTTTCAGACAATTAGATCTTTTGAACGTTTCTACACTACAGTTAAATTATTCTCAGAATTGTAAGCTCCTTCGCAAAGTTAATTCGTTTCATAGGAAACTTCGCTCATATGTCTGCGGTTGTGTTTGCTCCTGTACCTAAGCTGAAATCAGCAAGTTCTTCTTCGCTATTGTTATCAGCGTTTTTTAGAGATACAAGTGATCCTTGATTAACATGCAACTACCACCATTTGCTATCACCTGACATAAAAATCCAACCCTACAAATAACTATACGAAACACAGAAGATTGTGCCAAATAGTGAAAGCAAAGAATAATGTTAATCGAAATCAACCAATATTAAACTCATACTTCGGAGCAAATCTCATCCTCGTTCAAGACAAAATGCAGGAAAGTGGTATCAAACAGAGCACCTATGGATGGCCATTTCGTCCTTATTAGGATCTATCAGCACAGGATAGCTCTGAATGTAGGTATTTCCTGGAACTTACAGCGAAATGGCACCTTCTTTTAGGTATGAATATACCAAAGACGCCATCTCTAGATCCATACGAATACCTTCTTACATAGCATGAACCTTGAACGAAGTAGCGAGATGTTTACCATTTGTCGCATTGACCGAAGCATTTCGCAAATTTTACGTCTTCAGTCCGAGACGCGGTGCGCTAAGGGTAATATCAGTTGATACCGTAGTAAATAATAAGAAGAGGTTTAACGCGTAACATCGCCATGAATATAAAATAGTGAAAGCAGTTAATAATATTAATCTATTGAAACCAACCAATATTAAACTCATACTTCGGAGGTAATCTCGTCCTTGTTCAAGACAAAACGAGATTAGCTCAGAAGTATGAGCTTAATATTGGTTGATTTCAATCGATTATTATTATTCTCTGCTTTCACTATTTTTATAGCAATGGCAATGTTGCGAGTTGAACCTCTTCTTATTATTGTGCCAAATCTCCAAGGTCCATGAACCGATTTTATTAAAGTAAATAATGTATGAATATATTAGCAGCAAATCCCCTAAAACACGACCATCGATGCACCAACATCGTCACATCTTATCTTGATGGAATAACGTCATTACGTCGAGACACCAAACAGGCCCTATGGTCGTAGTAAACCTCATTTGCACCCCGTTGATCTGATTTATTATTGTTGCACTACGACTCGTTTATGCCTCCTCCGTTATTCATAAATGCAGATTGGCTTTCGTCCGGGATACTTAAATTATTGAAGCGAATCAAAATTTTCATCCCATGGGCACCGTTCAACAGTGAACGCTCAACCCTATACCTACTATCTTGTTTTAATATTCATAACCGTTGTTGATTTCGGGAGGTAGATACTAATGGAAGGGTGAAAACGATATGCTTTATGGATGATGATGGATGGATGCGACGCAGCAGCTCACTCTCCTCACGTGTCTGATGACAATCGGCAAGGGCTGCTTTTGATGCCGATGTTTTGGGACTGCGCTAAACAATAGAAGGAGGAATAGCATTAATTTTGACAGTTTTTAATTAGAATAATAATAGTAATGAATGTCTTCAATAACTTCTGCAATATAGAACATGAATTGTCTTTATTTCCTTCTTCAATACAGAGGATAGTGAGAATTCATTGAAATGTTATTTGGGAGCTTCTACTCTCCTTAGTTTCGGCTAGCACATTTCAGTCAACGCTCTATCATTGTCAAAAAATGAGTTAAGGCTGCTTACTGGTGTTCTCACCAGTGACTGTTTCGTGCAAGAAATCACTAAGGAAAACTCCGATATCTGTAGGTAATGTGGATTGGCCGTAGAAACCACCGAGCACAAATTATGACAATGCAAAGCATTGGCACAAACCAGACTCACTCTTCCGGTAAGCGCAAACTAAATGTCAGTCATTCTTGGGCAAAATGTAGCTAAAGAATTTTGACGCACAAAAGACCTCATTGGTTGCAGTGCAGAAGTAGACACAGTGCCAATCGATCGCAATCTAATCAATAGTTTGATGACATTCATAAAGATGTTCGACTTTTGTTTTGAGAACAAACCTATAATTACCATCGAAGATAGGAGAGACTTGAGACTCCTTTGAGTGTGCCCAAGACCAACACTCGGAAAACTTCTCGCTGTGTTTTGAGGGTCATTATGATGAGTGTTGTGTACGATATCTCTCAGTCCATACCGTCTTGATAAATCTAATACAAAAAAATCACATGTTCCCCACCTTCAATCTATAGCAGAACATCAAACAATTCAACTACAATTCACAGAAAAGTATAACCTCACAAAGTCATTACTCGCAAGGCCGTAGCCAGAAAAAAAAATTCGGGGAGGGGGGTGAGGTTTGTCCACCGAATGACAAAATGACAATTTTCAAAGGAAACTGTTCTAATCCTGTACTCCTGAAAAATTTCGGGCAGGCGGAGAGGTTTTGGAACCATCTGTATACCATTTTGCGGTATTTTTATGAGGTTATAATCGGCGTTTTTCCGTTCCTATCCCTCTCTTTACTTAGCAATGCCCTGAAGTTTTTCTCAGTGCTTACTTTCTTGATCATTACATCACTAAAGAGGTTCTCTGATGAGATGTAGTTGTTCAGAGAGAACCAGACTCTTTGATTCTTTTTTTTTTGAAACATGGATAAATTGAAAATAGTAATCATCGAAATGAATACAATCTTCAATTTATAGGCTCACAGAACCTTCTTCATGCGGACTTGATTCTTCATTCTCTCATTACCTGTACCTTCCTTAGATATTCTGAGGATAGCCTCATGGGCTACCCTATCAATCACTAGATGTAGAGGTGTGAGATCCGTAATGACCCCAAATGCCCTAGCTGGGCACGTTCTCATAGCTCCAGTGATGCACACACAGGCACGCATCTGTACTTTATCGAGCCTTTATTTCCTCGTACTTAGGTACCTGACTTGTCTTGGCAAACCAGGCTACTGCTTCATATGTGATTATACGTCTCACAATCATGACGTACATCCATCGCAGTATTTTTGGGTTACATCCCAATTTTTTTCCGCATAGACGTCTGCACACTATTAGAGCCCTTTTATCTCTTCCAAGTAGTATTAACATGCTTATTCCACAGAAGTTTACTATCCAGTGTTATTCCTAGGTATTTAACTTCTGACTTCCACTCCAAGATATTTCCATTTAAATAATCTGTGGGAACACACAAAACACATCATTGGTTATAGTGCAGAAGGGAAATGACAGTTTCAATCGGCCACAATCTAATCAATCAATGTTATCATCAATGATTCCATGAAATTCACATAGATGTTTGTCATTTTTTTTGTGAAAATAAACCTATTATAACCAACGCACATAGGAGGGACTCGGAGCTCCTTGGTCTTTTGCAAAAGTCCAACACTCTGATTACTTTGCGCTGTGTGTTGAGGGTCATGATGATGTGTGAGACTACGTATTCATTCCGACACTTTTTAGCATTTTCATGGATGTTGTGTACGATGTCTCTCAGTCCGTACCGCCTTAATAAATTTGCTGCAATAAAATCACATCTTCGCCACCATAAATCTATAGCAGAACATCGAAAAATTCAACTGAAATCCACAAAGAATCAAAGCCTCAGCAAGTCAATGCTCGAATAGTTGATATCAATGAGATATAGTTTGCTGGATTTTCCGACTGCCAGCAATCATTTGGCGCGGCAAGCTGGGAATTAATTGGGTTTACAGACATGGATGTCGGGGCAAATAGAACAAATGCACAAACGGCAGGTTCTAATGGCACAAAATTCCTATTGTTAACCTGCGAATAGCTCATTCGGATGGCGAAATTCTCAGTCTTGATAAAGCTTTGAATTTCGCCGAGGATGACTGAGAGCGGAAACTACGACTTTGGAACGTTTCGAACAGTCATAAAAGTAAGTTGTGCAGGTCTAAGTGTCCCGAAATGCGGAGTTCAAGCGAGATATTCATTTGTTAACGGTGGGTGTACTGAACGTATATCGGATAAGGTGAAAGGCAGGACCGAAAAACGTATCTCTATTATCTTATCGTAGAGGGTTAAACTGTGGAGGTGAATTTGATGGAGCTGCAGTCAACTACCTATTCGTTTCCATTGGGATACGCTTTTCTCATATTAATCACTTAGAAGGGTTTGAATTAGTTTCGAGATTTTGTAGTTTGAACTGGAATGTCGCAAATGGCATTCAGATGTTTGTTGCCGTCAGTATTCAGTATCATTATGGGGTAGTGAGATACTTTACAAGCTGCCACTGAGCGAATTTAGTAGCTGATTTTAAATTCGCTCAGAGAAATTGTGTTCATAACCCAAAAAACTGATTGTAAAAAAGCTGCGACCAAAATTGAAAGCTGGGCTGCTTTACACGCTAAATCGCTGGCATTTTGGCTTGTTGGCATGTGAACAAGACGTGTGTAATCACAGTTGCTACTACATAATGTGTGAGTTCTGATCTACTCTGTGGTTCCTGGTTCTTAAATTTGAAAACGTATTTGACATTCATCTTAGATCCTTGACAACGATACAAACATAAACCTCACGAGGATCGCTAGATTGTTGACTACTCAGCGAGTAGACAGTTTTGTGTATAATCATCACAATCTCAGAAGCTAATTCACTCGCTTCTAAATTCGCTCAGTAGCAGCTTGTTAAGTATCTCAATGTAATCTGCTCGTACCGATAATACATGTTTTAAAAACCCATAGAAAAAAATTGTTAATTTTTGAAATAAAAAGATTTGATGATTGCATGCACGATAACCAATGTAATACCATGGTGGTAAAGAATCATCTGGAAAGATAACCCTTGGAAATAATGACCATTTTAGAACAGCATTCAAGTCTCAAGATAATATCAGTGCTAATCAAACTGAGGTAAAATTTGATAATGATAATCAACTCACCCAAAATTGCATATATGTGGTACTTTATTAGCGTGGTAAAGTTTTTATCGGAAAAATTAAACGCACTTGAAATGGTCGAATCGAGAAACGTAAACATTTAAATCAACAGGGAGATATTGATGAATCGAAGCATGATCAACATGATGCTTCGAATGAAGAGCATGAGATTTTATGGGGATAGGCTTCATAATATTAATAGAAGAAAATCTGAAACGAAGAAAATTGAGGAATGAAGCTTTTATGTCAATAAGAAATACCGATCAGTCAACCGTCTGTTGTTGTATAAATAATCTGGGCTCCAATAATAACATCCTTCTTGAAAAAGATCGAATGAATTGTTGTTTGACAACCGAGTCAATCAAAGACAAGTCAAAGTCATCAATGATTTTAATCTGAAAACTGTCAAAAATAACAAACATTTTCAGAGAGTGACGAAAGTTGCTTCTCTGAAAATTGCAAGTTTTAAGTATTTTCCTAACGACGACTGGAGAATGCTGGCCGAAACTTAAAATACAAAAAGCAAACCCATTAGAAGAAGGTCAAATGATAATTCAATGGAAATATAAATTATAGGTTATTACGAGGCCAAACAATAATAATTTCAGTCGGAAAAAACAGGTATGTCAGTATCCTCATTCCAAACAAATATGAAGAAAACATGCGAATCAGTTCAGTGAACACGTGGAAGCTAACAATACCATATTTCTATTGACGTCTTTTCATTCGAAAAATAAAAAATATTCTCAATAACATTTTTTCTCAAACGATTTCAAGACTGCCATCACCGTTCTCCCTTATCTCTGAAAATCGAAAAAAACTGTATTGTTCGAAGAAAAATTCCGTCTTTGTGAAAGCTCAACTGAAATACACCTATTTCCATAGCATGGACGAGATATTCTCCCGACAGATTTCACTGCATAAGCATTTTATAATATTTTTATCGCCTGATGAATATTCCCTTTATAGACTCGAATTTATTCTTTTGATATGTTGAGTTCCTCTCTCAGAGCGGACGCTAAATATTTTATAAACGTATTCTTCAAAGGATCTCCGTCTCACTTTTTCTCTAGAGGAAAATACATTTTTCATCTGGGAGACATATTATTCTGAAAAGACATTTCTACCCTCCATTGCACTTCGTTCGTTGATATTGGTATCACTACGACTCATTAGGTATATTTTACCTGTGTATTCGAGACGAATATCGTACAGGCTGGCCATATTTCCATGTTTTAGTATCACAACTCTTTTAACAAAAAACATAATGTATCGGTTGTCCCAAGGTGAGTGGCCTATTAGATTATTATGAACACTATTGATGGTAAAGATTTCAAATTTTGTGGATCGATATTTGGCCATGTAAGGTGCATTTTTAAAATGATTTCAAATTTTCAGTGTTGCCGGATGTAGGACAATTTGGGAACAACTTTGTAATTTTAAATGACCCATATACAATATTAAATTTATTCACTCCTACTTTTTCCTACCTATCTTAAACGGTTTTCGAATTATTTATTATTTTTCGAAATCTTAAATCCACTTGGCGTGTTACGAAAATGACTCTAGTTCGCTCAATATTTTAGATTTAAGTCAGAAATTTAGCAAGTCGTTAGATGTTTATCCTATCTATGTCACTGTTCTTGAATTTTAGTTGTCAGTAATAGAGAATGGAACAAAAAATCAACATTTGCCAAGTTACAAATCGTTGAGACAGGTATAGGGACGTGAATAGAAAAATTGTAGAGTGTGTTGCACTGATTCCCAAAATTGAAAATAAACTAGGTGCCTAATTTCAAAAACAGACTTTTTCACGATTTGGTAACTTGGTGAATGATAATTTTTTGGTCAATCTTGTTCAACTGACAACTTTAATGAGAAAGCAGTGACATAGATCAGATCAATATCTAACGATTTGCTAAATTTCTGACTTAAATCTCAAATATTGAGCGGGCTAGAATAATTTTCGTAACACGCCATTTGGATTTACAATTTCGAAAAATAATTAATGAACCAATAGCTTTCAGGATATTCTAATTTGAATTATCGTTTACCCAATATGAACTAGCAAGTCAACGGTTCTAACATTACGTCAGGGCTTCCTTAAAGTTTTAACACTTCTTTGAATTCAAAAACAGTACATATCAGATGACACATGCACAAAAACGAATCAGATGAAAAAGAATCGGAGAACGTCAAACATAAAACTAACAGTGTTTCAACAACTCCTTGTTATATTCTCTTCTTCTTCATATTGGGCTACATCTGAAGCTATATATTTCAGTAATTTCTCGATATCGCTCATCCACCGATGTTTTAATTCAAAAGGCAAGCCATGAATTATTTTCTGGTCTCCAAATTTCCTTGACTTTCGTTGGAATTCAGGGATTTATGTATCCATGAAACACGTGACTCTGAAAGTTCTTGAATCAATGATAAGATAAACGACATAATTTGATATCAATTCGAAAAAGAATTAAATTCAGCCTTAGTCTCGATAACAACTGCTTTTGTAAGCTATATTCAGAGTGGTAGCTAGAGGTGTAGATCTAATCGTTCCACTAAGGATTCTCATGATAAAATCTATTGAATAGAAAAGTTGAATATACAAATGAATCGAACAAAACCAAAAGCTCTCAGGATATTGTAATTTGAATGATCGTTTACGCATTATGAACAAGCAAGTCGAAGGTTCTAACTTCACGTCAGGGCTTCCTTAGAGTTTTTACTCTTCTTTGAATTCAAAAACAGCACATATCAGATGACACAAGCACGAAATCGATCACGAAATGAGATGAAAAAGAATCGGAGAACGTCAGCCATAAAACCAACAGTGTTCCAACAACTCCTTGTAATATTCTTTTCTTCTTCATATTCGGCCACATCTGAAGCCATGTTCCTCACGAGAATATATTCCAGTAATTTCTTGATATCGCTCACTCATCGATGTTCTCATCCAAAAGGGAAGCCCCGTTTTATTTTCAATTCCGAATTTCCGAACGGTACGACATCCCAAGGATATTGTTTCTCGATAAGAAAAGCAATGGCGCATTTCGAATATATGGCACAATACGACAACGGTTATTGCAAGGGCCTTATCGCTTGAAGTATGTATACGCTTCGTTGTTGCCGAAAGTAATCATCATTTTTCGTATTTCATCTGTGGTATGTGAGATGTTTTCTTATGATGAATATTTTGTTGCCGAAAAATATTACAGGGTGGGCCAAACATGACTTTCCACCCCGAGTTTCGAGCTCTGATATGGAATAACCAAAAAACGCTTGGACAGGTCAAATTTTGTTGAAAGAAGGACAAATAAGGATGTTCAAATGAGTTTGATATCACTACTCCTCTAGCCGAAAGTCTCTACTTCTAACAGCTCTCATTTTTTAATATGGAAAAGGTTCGAGCAGTACCTACCTTGTTGGAAAGGCAGTTCAATTTTATGCATGAGTGTTTTTTTTTTTCATCGCTTTATTTACAGAGTGACTCAGTATTCCATTAATTATTTTCACACGCCAAATTTGGATATTTAAGATGGAAAAACACTCGAACAAGTCAAATTTTATCTATATTAGGACTTGTCAGTGTGTTGATGAGAGTTTGATATGACTTACCTTCTAGCCGCTACCTTAACAGCAATTATTTCAGTTTAAACGGAATTGCACGATTCACTTTGTAAAAAAATACACTTATGCGGGAAATTGAATTGCATTTTCAACAAGGTGCTGCTCGACCCCTCGAGAGCTATTACGGATTGCGACTAGAGTGGCAGTAATACAAAACTCATTTGAACACCCTTATTTGCCCTCCTTTCAACAGAATTTGACCTGTCCGAGCGTTTTTTCGTTATTTCATCCCAAAACTCAAAATTCGGGGTGGAAAGTTATGGATGGCCCACCCTGTATGTGTCTTACATTGTTTAATATTCAAGAATAGGGCCTGTGATTTATCTCTATTAGCAAAGACGGTGCACCATATATTTCTACATTCAGTCCAAGAGCACACAGATGGAAAAACTCAGGAAAAACACTGGCTTTCCTTATACAGGGTCTTTATAAATGATTGTAACAGCGCAGTTGGCTCTGGATTGTTCTTTGCGGCTACAGAATACCAAAATACGTTCACTCTAACCAATCAGAGCAGAGCATGAGCCTAGAATTCTGTGGTTTGCATAAGACGCGGCAAAATGAGAGTAATCCAAAGCCAACTGCGCTGTTACAATCATTTATAGAGACTCTGTACTTGTAGTGATTAGATTAATGGGGATATACATAAAATGTGAATATCCTACTCATATGAAATAATAAACAAATAGCAATCAAAACGATATAAATCGAATTTGAAAACCCTTAAAGCTATTGTTATCATTCTATTCATTTATGAACTCTACTGTTCTCTATAAATCTTAAACCTACCTTAAAAATTTGAAGTTTTGAAGTCGTTCCTCTTGGAAATTATTGTGGCATTACTTCTGACAGGAAAGGTAGGTTTTGATCGCTATTTGTTCATTTTTCCATATGAATAAGATTCTTATTTTTAAATATTTCTATTCATCTTTAATGATAGTTGGTATTCTATTTATTCATTGGTACACATGAGCATAATATATAATTTTCATCGATTGTTGTTATTACTTCTTTTTCCAGTCATTCTTATTTTTCGATTCATTATCTCTATTTATCATCACTGATAGTCTAGGTTTCTCATACCTGAGTGGTTTTTATTTGACTTGAATGGGCCATTTATTGTTAATGCTAATCGTGATTTGTTATTTATCATTAACGAATCGAATTGGGTCTTATTTGTTTTCCTTCTCGTAGATCATGAGCTTTTCAGTTCTTCATGATTTTTTTCAATTACCAATGATGATTTTTCCTTTCATTCTGTGGCATAAATTATTATTTTTCTGTATTTTTCCATGGTATCAATGTTGATTTCAATTGTGATGATTTGATTCGATTATCTATTTTCATTGAAGACTTGTTTTTAGGTTATTGAGTTTAATGTCCCGCTTTGACCTAATTTTTCTGATCTCATTGACTGATTTTTCATTTTTTCCAAAGTTTTATGCCCTGGTTGATCTAATCTCAGAACTCTGAAATATGGAAATTGGCTGAAATTTGATACTCCGAGAATTGAGTATCAAATTAATAGAAATCAATTTGTATTTTCTGCCATATAATTGCATAGCGGTTTTGTCATTGAAATTGATATTGCGAGAAAGATCACTCATATTGGGAGAACCAATATTCAAATTCAAACATCTAGAGAACTATTTGTACGATTACATTCATTCATCAAGCCCGAAAAAAAATGATACCTATTAATCATCATCAATTCAAGTCTACAAAATTTGTAGAATCATTCATTTAATGCCTGAGGTGAAGTGAGCGAGCATACCATCTTAATTCTATATCCTGGATAAAATTGATTTATTTATGTTGATATAAGTGCAGATAATAAAAACACGTCATTATATCCCAATATTTCTACAAAACTCGCACAACTGGGTAAAGGAAAATATAGGAAGATAACATCCCTATGTTGCCCTATTCAACCACCCCACGGGAACATGTACACCTATTCACGATCTTCAACGCCACTATTATCGATATTTCTGGCCCATTCATCCCTACACCTGAAACATAATGAACCCATTTCTGGTCATAACTTAGACATCAACCCTCAAGCCATAACAATGACAATGATATTAATGCTTAATATGGGGATGTCGAACCCTCGGATCCTTGCTACCCGGGGTCACGGTAGACTGATTTTAATGCGTATTATATGCGAATGTACATCGCTTATGACATTAATGTACTAGGTTTTTCAGGCATGGAGCCCTAAATTCCCCTATTCAAGTCGGGAAATAGGTGGATTGCTTCAGATTGTGGCTTCCCTTTCGGCACAGCCGTTGCTTTCACTCGAGAAATTCGGTCTTTAATCCATGCTGAATTCATCAGGACGGAGTCCTCTGTTCGCAGACTGTTGTCCATTGTCTTTTCTGCTATTCAAATGGGTGATACAAGTCGTTCTTAAGTATTTCGAGGTGAAATGTAGATAAGGAAGACGTGATGAATTATAAATGACTTTTGCAGGTTAGGTAATAAGGTATGAAGTACAATTTCAAGTAGTAAAAGTTCTTTGTTGGGAAGAAATTAAATTTTCCTCATTATTCTAATTGATAATTCGAAAATTGGGGCTTTTACTGAATATTTGGGCTGAAGAATTTTCAGTGGGGGTAATGCTGAATTAAAAGGTACAATTTTGTTGAGCACAGGCCATAAAATTTAAGGGGGGAGGTCTGGTCCAACCTTTGCCCCCTCCAAGAGTCGCCACTTATACAGAAGCAATATATATTATGACATGTTATACAATTTTGAACCAACAGAAAAACGGTTTCAAGTAAAAATGAATTATGGTTTTATGAGAAAAAACGCAACTTTATATAGTAAATCAGGAAGGAAACCTCTATGCAAAATATTAGATTAAGCTACAGACCAAAAAAGTGTCTGTACAATGCTTTTGTTTCAGGTGCGTAGCACAAACAAAAATGGAGATAATGACCAAAGACGAAATTGTTCAAATGGCTTATAACTCGAAGACGATAGAGCAATGCGGTTGATAGCATAACGAGTTTTTTGAAAAAAAGACTGCAATGTGCCATTCATTTTTGAGCGCTCGTTCTACTCGATCGCGTGCTGAATCCTTTTCCTCAAATATCTGTAATTTTCGAATTTTGAGCCGTAAATGGTCTGAAACGATAGGGTTAGACTCCCTGATGACGAATTCATGGTCAAATTCAATTATGTCGTAGGGCCGTCCGGCCATCCGTTAGCACAATAACTTTCGAAGGGATTGTCCTAGAGACTCGAAATTTTCAGGATGAGTTCAGTTTCCAAATGACTTGATTGAGTTTGTTAACCAGCCAAATCGTACAGGGTGTTCCATGAAATTTGGCCATTCAAAATGTTTGTTCCACGTTATCTCAGACAAAACGAAACCAATCGGAATTAAATGTTACGGCCAAATGCAAGATGCTCATAACGAGCCTCATGCAAAATTTTGTCGCCATAGTGTGAACAGAACCTTAGAAATTTCAATTGGCATATTGAAAAAAAGAAACATCATATTTCCATAAAAAGATATCCGATTCGAATGAAATTTTTGTTGTGAATGGGGATAGATGTACTGAATGTTCATCCAGAATTACGTGGCCATAGTCTTAACAGGACCATGGAAAACTCAATTGGAATATCGAAAAGAAGAATCTTCATGTTTCCATAAAAGGATATCCGATTGGAGTGCAATTTATTTTGGAAATGAAAACTAATATACTGAATGTTCTTGCAGTGGAGGATCACATCGTCAGAACCATTAAATTTTTTCAATTTATATTTGTTACATATTGCCTTATGTGAATAATTTTCAGAATATAATTCTGATTGTAACGAGATTTTGGATTTATATATCTGGTATCAATCTCTAATCCCATATAAAATTTTGAGGTAATAGTCTCATTGATCCACCAAAGAACGAGCGATCAAAAGCTCCTGCTCTGGGCTTTTCTTAAATTTTTCTTTATCTCATAGGGTGTGCAAAAGTTGAGTTCATGAAAAATTGTCTATATTATAATTAAACTATTATTCTGCCTACACCTGATAACTTATTATTACTGGTTTGTGTTGTGTAAAAATGTAATTATTGGTAGTTGAATACAGGAACTGGTTTTGAACATGCTTGATTAGTTTATGGAATTGCGCTTGGTAATGTTTTTTTCCAATAAAAGGGAACATTGAAATTTAAAGAAATATCCTTCAGGAATTTGTCGTAAATACCGAATAATTTTTTGAACTCTGCCTCACGAACGAAGGTAAAAAAAAAGTGAATTATGATTCACTCCCTCCTCATCAGGAACAAGTTGGCAGAAATTGATGGAAGATTCACACTTTAATATTCATTAATTTAATCAAAAGAAAGAGGCATATTCAAGGTTGAAGGTTACAAACTTATTAGATATTTAAAGGCCTTGGAGCTCCGGTGTTCCCGGAAAAAGTGAGAAAAAAAATACATAAAATTTTTCATTGTAGGCACAATATCTTGTATCATTATTCATTCAGTAGTGCGTTATATTAGCAAAACAAAATTTTAATTAAACCGCGGTTGTTTTTCTACAGCCCGTTTGCCGTTTTCATTGGTATAGGTGCCCTAAATGTATGTTTTTGTGTGCCGAAGCTACCTAATTGTTATTCAGCACTAACACTCTTCAAACAGACATGAATTTTAACCGGTTATTCTCAAGCAAATTAACCTTTTTGCGGGTTTCTCATTCTCCTTGATGGTCATGAGTATAATTCCTTCTAATTGCTTCTGATCTCATTAGTGCCGTATGATTTCGACTCTGAAAGGACCGAAAATTGTTTTTCTCTTTGCATCGTCGGTTTGCTTCAGTTGTTCGCTGGAATTGCATTTTTTCTGTTCCTTTATCGTTGTGTAAATTGTTCATTGAACCTGATAATAGAAATCAACTCACCAAAATTGAATATATGAAGTACCTTCTGAGTGTTGTAGAGCATTAGAGAAACTGAACGTCCCTTAAATGTTCGAATTAAAGAATATGAAAAATTAGCTTAACAGGGAGGTAGTTGATAGTTTGAAAGGGAGTTACAGTTCACTGCGACCTCAAGGTCTATTGTGTCCCCTCACAGAGCTGTTCTGACCACACCTTTCTAATATCTGTGAAGGATTCAACGAGGCTAGTTCATCACTCTCACAAGTTTCTCGCCCAAGGCATTCTCTCCTTAGGCTCCCAATGCCAAAGCGTTCCGTGACTAGCTGAATAGGGGTTTCTTCCACCTCCTCACAGAACCTACATTCGTCAGCGTCCGACAATCCCATCCTCAACAGGTGCTTCCTGAGGCGACAGTGTCCTGTAAGAAAGCCAGCGAGATGGTGTAGTTGTTTCTTATTACGAAACAGATATCTTTTGGATCTTGCTGTTTCAAAGTTCCGAAAGAACTTTGTGAAATGATCCAACTCTGGGGGATTCCACCAGATTTTTTTCCTCTCGGCTCTCTTCTTCTCCAGAAACTCCTTGTTATAGGTACATTCACCTATGCCCAAGAAGGGTTCTGTGCCAATGAGTGACATTCGTCTTCTGCTCTTTCGAGTTGTTTTGCTGAAATATAAGTCTATCTTTGCTTTCAGCAGATACTGGCAGTCTTGCTTACGGAATACATTTTTTTCAGAGATCTAGATGTATTTCGAGAATTCCCAATTTACTTCCAGATGAAGAAAAAACCTAGTTAAGCTGATGCAAAGAAGTGAACTCTCCCTCTCGTGCTCTCCCACAACTTCAACCGTAAAATGAGGGGATAACTAGAGTAATCCTGGTGCACTCCTACGCACTCCCACGTTGTCCGTTAGCAAAAAACCAAATCTATCCAAGTTCAATAACGAAGCACAGTGTACTCCCAATTATATGTATTTGTTCGGAAGTATTTTTTCGACCGCATGATTGTTTCTGGTTATAGTTGATTGGGCGGGCCTAATACGTAAGTCGAGGTTTGAATTCCGTAGGAGATATTTGTGTGTGTCCTAGATTGCCTTTCAAATGGAAATGTACCGGGTGTCGTAAATTCGTTGTCTAGTGAGGAGATCCCAGAAACCGGATGAGCTAGAACAAAATGAGTGGCACATTTTCGGACTCGATTTTTGAGAGAATTCGTTTGGTGAAAATCGCAACCTTCTCAGTTAAACCGTTTTCGAGCTATTAGAGAAAACTGGAAAATGGCGTCAAATGAAAAGTTCTCATAGCTTCTTTATTACTGAAGTTATAAACATTATACAGACACTTTTTTCGGTAGAATTCATCGAAGTGATCAATTTTATGTTTATTACATTTTGTTCTAGCTCATTGGGATTTTTGTTTTATGTATTGTATTATGTTAGCTCTTGATTTCAAAAGAATATATTGGGTTTCTGAGATCCCTTCACTAAACAACGAATTTGGAAAAATTATTAAAATAGAAATCTAAGACTTGAATGGTCACCTTTATAGGGACTGGGTGTATAACCTAAGATTGAGACCTCTATCAGTACTTCAAACGAAAAATGGTGGGATAACTAGAGTTATCTGATGATTGGTGCACCCCTATGCACTCCAACATATCACGATCCCCTCACTTCATGTCTGGTTGTCGTGTGTTTCAGTTTCTGGTTTTGCCTGAAGCTCAAAAACCAGAATTTATCCAAGTTCATCCCCAATTATATTTGTTTAGAAGTATTTTTTCGACCGCTTGATCGTATCTGGGTATGATTAATTGGGCGGTCCTATAATACTCCGTTTGCAGAGGAAGAAGAATTCCAGAAGTTGGACTAATGGAAAAGTTGCCGCTTTATGTATTGTATTATGTTAGCTCTTGATTTCAAAAGAATATATTGGGTTTCTGAGATCCCTTCACTAGACAACGAATTTGGAAAAACTATTAAATTTATAGAAATCTAAGACTTGAATGGTCACATTTATAGGGACTGGGTGTATACCCTGAGATTGAGACCTCTGAGAGAGAACTACCTCTATCAGTACTTCAAACGAAAAATGGTGGAATAACTAGAGTTATCTGATGATTGGTGCACCCCTATGCATTCCAACATATCAAGATCCCCTCACTTCATGTCTGTTTGTCGCGTTTTTCAGTTTCTGGTTTTGCCTCAAGCTCAAAAACCAAAATCTATCCAAGTTCATCCCCAATTATATTTGTTTAGAAGTATTTTTTCGACCGCATGATCGTATCTGGGTATGATTGATTGGGCGGTCCTATAATACTCCGTTTGCAGAGGAAGAAGAATTCCAGAAGTTGGACTAATGGAAAAGTTGCCGCTTGGAAATGTTCCAACTTTACATAACAAAGCGGACCGTACCCCATTTCACGCCAAACTTTCGAAATAATAATGGACTGGCGTTAGAAAGAGACCGTATAACCATGTCATCGTTATTTTGTTTACTAACTACATATTGGTTATTCAGCTTGACTTCGGAAATATGGTCTAGAATTTAGGGGTTATGTCGAGTTACGAGAAAAAAAGTTCAGCGTTGTTAATAACTGACCGTAACTTGCGAGCGCATACAATTTATTTTGTGACCGTTTGGCCTCACGGTAATTAGAAACAATGGGAAATGTCCGGTGGAGAATTTGGAGTTAAATATTTCATCGATCCCATTTTTGCTTGATGGTATGGAATTTTTTTGCGAGGTGGGCAGTGTCAAAGTTTTTGCGCGTTTGTTCGTAAGCGAGCCTCGTGTTGTCTTTTTTTCTAAATATCAGTTACATGGAGATATGGAGTGGAATAATCTGATATTTTCGAAACCACACATCCCCTCATTTCGAAATTTGGTATTTTGAAGGTGAATAGTGACGCGGAAACTTCTGCCAAATTTCGTGAGGATGGTGCCATTAGGATTTTCCTGAAAATAATTTTTTTTGTGCGATGTAAACCGAGAAATTTCTGGTCTCTGTACTTTTTCAACTGAAAAACTCACTTATCAAGGTATAGTTTTGAGACATCCATAGTTTATATGCTTCCAAGAAAAGGAAGAATCGGTCGATTGGTTTCGGAGTAACTCTAACTTCAACCTCGTCTTATTGATTCTGCAATATTTGCGCAATTACAAACTCGATCAATATCAAATTTGAATATCCTTAGAGCCAATAATTTGATTCAAGTCATTCATGAATTCAACTTTTTTCTTCAAACTTTGAACCTACCTTGAAAACAAAACGAGTTTTTGAAGTTAACCCTTTCATTCATTGAACAGACTGATACACTCTAAAAAAAATCCCGGTGTGAATGCTAATACTGAACTATCAAGCATATTTTTCCTTTTTTTATGTCACAATTTTATCATTTTTATCGAAATTATGAGAAAATGGTGTTGAGTGGTGTAATTCATGAAACACATTATCACAAACAGAAACAAAATCAAGAATAAATAGAGAAATATTTGAAAACACACTGTGTGTATCAAGCTATAACACCAATCTAACAAACAAATTGCTCCATAAATCAGAAAATCATCTCTTGGGTGAAAATATACACTCCATCTTTCAAGTTTCAAATAATAATTTCACAGAAATGATCAGGTGTTACTTCTGAAGCTTCTAGAAACAAAAAAAAACACCTAGAAGTGTTTGTCGGCCAAATCAAGTTTCAAAATTCACACCAACTGAATCAAAATTCGCACAATTGGCTGATATGATGATTCGAGGACAAAATCAATACTGTTTGCAAGTAGGTACTACGAATTTGAACTTGAACTGATTCAGCTAACTTCCTTCAGTTTTCACAAGCGTTGAAACTTTCCTACTGTATAATATACCGTATTAGGTGGAAATATTTATTGTGACTTCTTTTGAGATTATTAACCCATATATTTTCGATTGATGGAAATAGATATTGGTGAATCATTTCAATGCATATGTGAGAAAAGTTCAATCCACTGAAAGATAAGATGTACAAATTTATATCCATTTATATTTATAAGTGCTTATATGTGATCTTTTCTTTTTTCCAAGCTAGTTAAAGAACCTTTCCTTAGGGTGATATTGGATGATACCTCTGCTGTCAACCTCTCACTTGGTCTATCAAAAGATACATAATTATCTATATTTGTTCATTATGTATTATCAGTGTAAAGAAAATAAATTTGATCAACAGGAAAATGGTTTTTATTTGGCAACAAAAATTGTTGCAATCTTCCATTGTGAATAAATTCAAATGAATTGAATTGTTTAAAAAACATGCATAGTAAACGAATACACTAAAAGACTTTTTAGGAATAACAACTACAGAACATAAATATTAAACGAAAAATTAACATAGCAAGTAAGTACCTAGCTTAAAAATAATTAATAATTTATTCTTCATGATCTGCATTCTTTTAGCTTCCAAGAAACCTGTTTAGCAAATATCTAATATTTAAATTGCTGAATTGAATTTTTTAGATTCAGATAATTTCTCATTTCTCTTCTCAAGGGAAGGTATAACATTCAACTAAGTCAGTGCTAAATAACACCGAACAGGTTATTGCAACCTCACTAAGCTAGTGCAAATTAATACTGAAACGGTGCGAATTCACACCGAAACCGATCCAACTCGTATCGTATTTCACACTAATAAATTGTGAAAAACAACTGAGTCAGTGTCAAAACACACTGGATGATCAATTGAGATCACACCGCTCTAGTGTGATTTAACACCAAACAAGTGCAATTATGAAATACACCAGAAAGTTATTGAACGTCGGTGTTATTTTAGAAGGTGCGAAATAACACCAAAATATCAGGACCTCTGAGGAAATACGACCGGTGTCAGCGGGTGTTAGCTGGTGTTCCAAAATTTCTTAGAGTGTACTATTCCATGATTTCGCTATAATGTATCTCAGAATAAACAAACTGCAATACAATTACAGAAAGATCAATGCTGCCACACAAACGTAGAATATTCGAAAAATGAAAAATGATTAGATTGAGTATTAGGAAATCTCACGCTAACGGTTCCTTTTCCTTGCCATAACTTCGTTGATTTTTTCGAGAAAAACCTTCAGATTACATTAAAATCAATCAGACAATTTCAGATTAACTGTACCGGGTGTCCTAAAGTCGTTGCCTAGTGACTAGTGAGAGGATCTCAGATACCCGATGAGCTAGTACAAAATAAGTGGCACATTTTCGGGCTCGATTTTTGAGAGAATTTATTCGGTGAAAATCGCAACCTTCTAAGCCAAACCGTTTTCGAGCTATTAGAGAAATTTAGGAAATGGCGTCAAATGAAAAGTTCTCATAACTTTTTTATTACTGAAGTATTAAACATGAAACTAAAACAGTATACAGGCACTTTTTTCAGTAAAATTCATTGAAGTAATCAATGTTTTCCATTACATTTTTGGTTCTAGCTCATCGGGTTTCTGAAATCCCCTCACAAGACAACGAATTTAGGACACCCGGTACACAAAAAAAATAACCATTTAACGAATGATTAATTCAGATTAGCCTTGATAGTATCTGGAGTCTTGAATAGGGTTCTTACATTGTACTCATTTCCAATTCTTTCAAGCAAAAAAACGCAACGATTAGGTATCCATTCTTTCTGGGCATCCTGTATAATAACGATATTCACGTGGGCGGATATAATCCCACAACGATCATGGATTTTATATTAGGCACAAATAAAAAGAAGAGTTCTCCTCAATGCTGGCGCTCTCAAAGGTCTATTTTCTCTCCCACACGTCGATCTTTCACTTCAACTCGGCAAACCGAAGTCCCACATCATCTCACATTTGACATATCCGGAGCTTCACAAGTCACTCCGTGTTTTTTCTCTGAATAATTTCCATCCGGTCGTAACCTTGACGACGGTCTGAAAATTGGCACTCACGCGAGATCGTAAAGGAGTTGATAACGACGAGTAAGTGTTTGACCTACGTCTCGTATAATGAATTACCCTCTTCAACGTTGTAAGAGACAGGAACACAATCTCACACTCCTTAACATATTTTTCCTCTATGAATTCACCTCTCTTATCTCTGGAGCATCGTAAAGAGAATCCCTAAACAGGGACGGCATTCTTTTTCGGGGAAGAGCGAAAACAATGGACGGTCCGAGCGGGTCTCTGGATACGTCGACCGCATTCTTGAATAACACAGATGATAGTTGGATATTTGGAGTTGAGTCGTTACTGAATTGGCAGAATTCCGAGACGATTCGGATGTTTTCGTGTAATATTCATGATCGGAATTTGGGTTCATTGGTTTCGAGGTCGATTATCTAAGTTTCCTTTAGTTATTGCCATTGTTTCGTACTTTTTCCTCTGACAAGGTTGAAATAATCTTGAATATTCACAGGGTATGAAAAGGGCATAGTAGTCATCATAATGTATAAACCACGTCAAATAGAATGAATGTTTCAGATAGCACCATCTCCTGAAACTTCTCTGGCACAGCTTCGAAATCACTAGGGTAAGAGCTATAGTGATTGACACCTTAAGGGATTATTTTACTGTAATACCATGGCAATTATTACGGAGCTATAGTTGAATGTTGCTATTTTGGTATTACCTTCAAACTTTCAATAAATATCGATTGAATATTCGAGGAGACACCAATTCCGTCGAAATTACATTATTTGATAATCATTGACATACTTCGATAGTAATTGACACCCAGTATGGTAGTCATTGACTTAATTTCATCTCAGTTTTGCATCAATTTTGGATGTGATATCATCCTGCTTTCTCTCACTTATACGTTCTTATTATATGGGCCAATGAGACATTCCTACTAAAAATAATAAAGAAATAAGAGGGTTTAGACAATTTTATTCCATATAAATAAACAAATAACGAAAAGTATTAGTGATCTTTATATACATACCGATATAATTAACTATTGGTGCTATCTAGGGTTTTTCATCTGTGTCCCTATATTTCAGAATGTTTTATTTCTATTTGAGTCCTCGGGTTTTCATTCTGAAAACGGCATAATTTGATATTTGGCGCGAGATTTTGCAGTAGTATCAATAAGTGTATAGTCCGTTCACGAAAGGTTGAGCACATAGTAGGCGTTTCTTTATTTATTTGAAGTTGGCAGTATCTACTGTCATAAAGTAAAATAAAGTCAACGTTGCCGAATGTACTCGGCCTCGTCCGACGAGCTTGCGAGTTATCAGAGAACTCTATGCACTATTGACAATATTGCTTATCAATCTGACAAGAAAATGAAGAACATAACCTAAAATCTTAATATACACAGTGGAATATGCCAAATTTCCATGGCCAACCGACGGCTCAACCTTTCGTGAACGGAGTATATATATATATGTTTACTTAAGGATACCGACTGAACATAATTGCCCATATTTTTCATTCTGTTCGTTAGGAATTTTCTATTGGTTGGAAGGTTCCAAGGAATATTTAATTGATGTTGATTTATATATTAAGGTAAAAGCTTCGGTCAAACTGTTCGATATAAAATAATTGGCACAGTTAGTGACTTATGGTGTGGAATTAATGAATTATTCATTGAAAAATTCACTTAAATCAATTATATAAATTATAATAATAATAATAAAAAGTCCCTACGAAGCTGGAGGTCCGGGTTTGATTCCTGGTGCGGGTATGAATGTTTGTGTATGTTCTAGTTTGTCTTACAATAAAAATTGTCCTGATAAAGTATGATAAGTATGTGAATGAGTGCTAAGTGTTGAAATGTTCAATGTCTAGATGGCCTTAGATGCCAAGGACATGGGTAAAAGAAGATGAATGAATGAAGGAATCAATTAAATATTCCTTGGAATCTTCCGAACAATAGAAAACTTCTACCTAATATGAAACATAAAAAAATCGGGAAATATACGCAATTGTATGCAGTCGCTATCCGCACGTGAAATCTTACATAATATACACTTATTGACACTACTGCAAAATCTCACCAAATATCTACTGATGTCATTCTCATGATGATAACCTGAGGACATTGAACTTGACCCAAATAGTAATAACTTTCTTAAATAGTTAGAGACAGGCCTTAGATGCACCAAAAGTTTACATCACTATCAGGGTGTCAACAAGTGAACCTCTCACCCTATATTGTATCTAAAAATTCAAGTTTTCACATGGTGTGATTCCAATGAGTCATATTGTAGCTTAAGTTCTGTTATCGATACTAATTCTTCTTAAATTAATATATTTTTGTTTTTGAAATCACATCTTCCAGACAATATTGACCGAGTAAATTCGTCCTTCATATATTGTTGACTATAACATTATCGCAACAAATGATGAGTTGTTATAGGTAAAGATCAATTTCTCAATTCAGCTAACTCCTATAACCTGTATGAAACCTGATTTAATTCATCTCATTATGAAGTAATAAACCCTGGATAAAAGCTTGAATGTCCTTCAGATGACAGCAAGCTCAAAAAATCCAAACGCCCCACTCCATAACGATCTCCCCGTTTCCCTCAAAATTCATACACCCAAAAACACCCCAAGAACAGACTCTACTTTGTCATCAAAGAACCTCGCTTCATCATCATGTCGGACCAAGAGAGGTGAACCGACTCTGCTTTTTTTCACCTCATTTTAGTCGTACACAGACCGTGTTTTCACCGCCGTATTCACCTGGAGGATAGCTCCCTACGAGTGCACTTTCAAGTGGTTGCCGCAGTGCATCACATTCGGTGGAGAAATGTGTTCTTGGGAAATAATGAACCGAATTTGTATAAGATTTCCGCCTCGCATATTCGAGGCTCATTTTCGCCAGCTTGTTTTTCCGGAGAAAAGTAAGTGTGATTCCAACATACTCGTGAATGGTGCGAGTGCAATTATTTTATGCTTTTGGAGTAACTGCAAGCTCGTTGTTTGCGCTGGGAATTACTTTTTGCGAAAGGGTAATGACTGCATTAGTGGATGGTTAGGAATGGAAATGTGAAATCTGAACGTGCATGGAGAAATGTTGATGATTTTATTCGAAATATGAGTACCTATATATGCTATGTTTTCACTCTCTATTTCGGTAGTTTGAAACATATTTTATTTTACCTAGTGGCTTTACAAAGCCATGACAATGCTTATTCAAAATTTCATTGTATGTTTTCACAAAAAATTACCTAAATTGACCTTTCAACTGAGAATGAAATTTTTTGAATATATGACAAATTTGACCAAAAGTGCACCTGTTGAAGCTGAATGAAGTTGATTCAATAACAATTTTCGTGTGCGTCATGATTGAAAACATCATAATAGTCAGGTATAACTGGATTTTTCCAAGTACAATGGAACTTTCTTATAACCAACGTCTGTATAGCGAATTACGTACAAGACATTGCACCTCGAATCCAAATTCCATGTTAAGAACACCCTCTAAAACGAAGTAAATTCTCTCTATAATGAAATATTCAAAGAACATCACTCTTTGACTGGGTATTGGTAAGGAGGTATAGGGGCGAGTTTTTTCAGAAATGTTCAAGGACGTACGTAATAAATCCCGACCTTAAACTAAATCATTACGGCGGGCAGAGAGATCCTTCTGAAACTGTTTTAAATACACCCCTGGTTGTTTCAGTCTAACCATTAAGCTAGTGTGAAAGTTGTGCGAAAATGTCGAAGAGGAAGTGTTTAAGTTTGAATGATAAACTTAAATTTATCCTTGAAGTCGACCGCGACATTGCCGAATATAAAAACAAATTTTCTGGTTAACGAAATTTCTTTATAACGAATTTTTTTCCGGATTTAGCGCATTCGCTATAGGGAAGTTCCACTTTATTTGGTTCATCAAATATCAAGGAGTTGAATATCTTTTTATCATATAAAATCAAAGGAATTCTTATTCAGTTTGTGATTTTCTGAATGAAACTTAATGGGAAAACCAGTAACAATGCTACAAACTGAAAATCTGACCGAAGAGAGATGCTGTCGAAACAGTACAGGAGAGCAAGAACTTGCTTCATCTCTGATATTCAGATGGTACTATGGCAACTTATTTGGCAGGTCATAAAATGTGACAATTATCTAGGGGAAGTGTGCCCATGTTGGCACCTTTAACGAATTATTCACATATTTCATTGAAGGAATATTTTTCTATGTCATCGAATGTACAGATTTACTGCTACTCGTATGTAGTATGCATTCTTATATATAGTTTCAATATAAATTTTGAAAAATTTGTATTATAGCACTTTTTAAAATTTGGCCACGGGTGCCATCATAAGATCACGTATGTCCTTTGATGGCATATGACTTAAAATAAAATGATATTATTCATTGAAATGTTTTATTGAAGAAAATCACAGTCTTATTTCATGAAAATGAAAATATAAGTGTGAAGAAACTAAATTTACATTCTTTGGCATCGTCAAAATATAAAAATATAATTTTTATACGCACAATTCACATACGAATATGATTTGCACTAGCACACTCGGCATAGCACCACTGGCGCATTTCTGGCAACGCAACCAATTCTCCCTTGGTCAAGACATGGACAACAGCTTATAACAATAAAGACAAGCGGCATCTGAATCATCATCATAATGTCTTTCTTCATTTTCCTCATTTTCTTCTACGAACTTAATCTGTCTTTTGACCTTTCTAGCTAGCTTCTCCCCCTCTTCTTCGTCTTCTCTTCTTCTTCCAACTTCTTTTCTTCTTCCAACTTCTTTTCTTCAATGTCAGGGGTTGTTTTGAGGATTCTTACTTTTACTCGTTTTCTTCTCCTGTTCACTGTTTATTCTGCAACGGCAGTTGGCAGTGATGGTGAGAGTTTTTGTATGATTTTCAATTATCTCGATACTTCACTTGAAACAATTTTCATTATTTTCGGATACCTCTAATATTTCTTGCGAAGTACCAGGCTTTGGAGGAATCGTCTCTTGATCTTGATTCTTTTTCCTATAATGGCACTCTATGCTATCATAGGAACACTCTGGCTATGCCATCATAAGCATAAGTAACATATATTTTTCAACAAAGCGAAAAAGATACTAAAAAGACGAAAAAACCTAAAACTTTCACACTTAAAGCATTGTTATAGAGTGATTCAAGTAAAGTATAATCATTTTTTACACAGATTTTTTGAATATCCAAATAAAACGAAAAAGAATGAAGTAACTATCATACATCAACACTTACCGAAATGATTGAAGTCTTATTACAGTCACAAATTGCCACGTATTCAAGGTGTAACTACGTATATCAAGCGTAAATGCCATTTGGCGTACAAACTCAGTAAATATAAGTTTGTTCAGTTGATGTAAACAGACTTCTTTGAAGTGTACCATCATAAGCAGGATGCCATCATAGGCATACTTCCCCTATGACGTTCATATCTTTGACATTATCCAAATCGATTCATTTTATTGAGAAAATCCTAAAAGTTTATGCATGCTTGTTTATATTAGAAAACGATCATACAAATGTGGATAATCTGAGAGGTTTTCTTATGAATCCAATTTTCCTATTCTAACCTTAAACCAAACCGGTCGTAGACCGACCGTTACTACTATAACTTTCAAAATGAAAGTTGGATTCCTGAATGAACAAAATAAAGCCTCTCCGATATTGATATTCGAATATCTGATTCTTTCAACCTACTGCTCTAATCCTTTTCTAATTTGTTTAAAGATTGAGACTATGAAAGCTTTATGACAACTTATCCTGCTCTCTTTCATTCTACATAAAACCGCAAACAGTAATAAATATCCCTCACAAATAACGCTCTCTTTCTCTCAGCAACCCAACCGAATCACTATAAACTTATCGCTATTATTTTTCAGTGGGTGTTTATTCGCAGAAAGATGAACTTTGATTGTTATTTCTGCCCTCTGCTGAGCACATCCAATCATCGAGACTATTCGCCTAATGGCCTAACTTGGTTGTGAAATCTCCAGTGACCTCCTCCTTTGAGCAGGGCCCCTCCAAGCTCTGCCTCCACTTTTACGAGGCACTAATCTCCAACAACTCCTCGCAACCCAATTTTATTTTATGCCTTTCTTCCGCATCCATAACCTTGTATAAGAAGTCCGTTCTCGCCACTTGACCGTTTCCCGATTCGATCGCAATTATATTGCACCGATGGACACAGGATGCAGTTGATAGAATGTGTCTCTGGAACGTGCTGGAAATTTTGATGAGGTGTTCTGGAAAGACTTAAGGGTATAGCATATTCTGTTGTTCGGAGTGTGAGGAATAGTTGTTTCTGATACAAGTGCTGAATGAAGCATTTTTTACATTACTATTCGGATTAAGGTGGGACAAATGAGGAATAATACGCAGCGTGTATCCACTTCACTAATCTCTTAGGAGAGCTTGGAATACTAATGGTTGACCCATTTAAAAGTTTGAATTCAAAAATGCCATGAGCCGCAACGATTCATAAATTTGTCAGATTTATGTTTTCATTTGGTACAATTGATCCAGTCAGAAACATATTATCTCTACTTTTATATGGTTGCCTTGGCTGGCATCAGAGTAAACCAGATTGTCGACAATTGGCACATCCAATCAATGATACTTTTCTCTAAATTGTCTAACTTGGTTGTGAAATCTTCATTGACCTCCTCCTTTGAACGGGGCCCCTCCAAGCTCTGCCTCCACTTTTACGAGGCACTAATCTCCAACAACTCCTCGCAACCCAATTTTATTTTATGCCTTTCTTCCGCATCCATAACCTTGTATAAGAAGTCCGTTCTCGCCACTTGACCGTTTTCCGATTCGATCGCAATTATATTGCACCGATGGACACAGGATGCAGTTGATAGAATGTGTCTCTGGAACGTGTTGGAAATTTTGATGAGGTGTTCTGGAAAGGTTTAAGGGTATGGCATATTTTGTTGTTTGTAGTGTGTAGAAAAGTTGTTTCTGATACAAGTGCTGAATGAAGCATTTTTTACATTATTATTCGGATTAAGGTGGGACAAATGAGGAATAATAGGCAGCGTGTATCCACTTCACTAATCTCTTAGGAGAGCTTGGAATACTGATGGTTGACCCATTTAAAAGTTTGAATTTAAAAATGCCATGAGCCGCAACGATTTATAAATTTGTCAGATTTATGTTTTCATTTGGTACAATTGATCCAGTCAGAAACATATTATCTCTACTTTTATATGGTTGCCTTGGCTGGCATCAGAGTACACCAGATTGTCGCCAATTGGCACATCCAATCAATGATACTTTTCTCTTAATGGCCTAACTTGGTTGTGAAATCTCCAGTGACCTCCTCCTTTGAGCAGGGCCCCTCCAAGCTCTGCCTCCACTTTTACGAGGCACTAATCTCCAACAACTCCTCGCAACCCAATTTTATTTTATGCCTTTCTTCCGCATCCATAACCTTGTATAAGAAGTCCGTTCTCGCCACTTGACCGTTTTCCGATTCGATCGCAATTATATTGCACCGATGGACACAGGATGCAGTTGATAGAATGTGTCTCTGGAACGTGGTGGAAATTTTGATGAGGTGTTCTGGAAAGTTTTAAGGGTATAGCATATTCTGTTGTTCGGAGTGTGAGGAATAGTTGTTTCTGATACAAGTTCTGCATGAAGCAAATAAATTTTTATATGGATTCAGATGAGAAAATTAAGAATATTATGCACTCAGCACTTAACAGCGCTTGGAATACTACTGGGTGAGCCATTTGAAAGTATAAATTTAGAAATGTCATGAACCAAAACAATCTGTAATTTTGTCAGATTTATTTTTTTATTTAGTACAATTGATCTGGTTAGATATTTCAAAAACAGTGGCGTGTTAGAGAACCAGTCAGCAGTTTCAAATCGTTTTTCAACACGATAGATCTTGTTGAAACTTCTCTTATGAAGCTGCATTCAGTCTCTTCGCTTGTCGCTATTGTAACGAATTCGTGAATTTACTTGCACTCTCGATATTTTGTGATACGCCTGGCAATGTTTCCTGATCGTGAATTAAAAATATAACATCTATTACGGTTCCGGAATATCAGGAATCGCAACATATTCTCTCAAACTTCGAGATTCTGCAAGGACTCAAGTGATCTAGCAAAGTTTTTCATTCGAATTTTGTTCTTGTCTTCAAATATTTGGTAAAAGTTTCAGTTTTTCTCTCTTCACCTCTTGAAATATTGAATATATAGAGAGTACATATCTAGAAAAAAGGAAATAAAATGAAAAAGTAAACTACTCGTATGTAGCATTGTTCATTCAATTCAGAATATCATTACAAATCGTCCAATATTTGGTATAGGGGGACGATTGTTTCAAATCTCTTTAGTGTTTATATCCGAATAAATTACCATTGTGAACAACGTTATGGAAGTCAAAAGCTTTGGCAGGTAATTAATATTCGAATATCCTCAGAACTATTGGTTTCATTCCTCCATTTATGTTTCCTGATCAAATTCCTTGTCTCAAGTTGTTCTTTTACACAAAAAAAATTTAATGATTCGTCGAATACAAGAAGCAAAAATGATGGAAATAGCCAAGTCATATTCCAATTATAAAGAATATTCATTTTTCTCTGAGGAAAATTTGATATCAGAATTCATACCAGGGAGAATAGGACTAAGGATGATAGAATGCAATTTTAACAATCAGTTTTTCTAGAGTTTCATTAAGAAAACTGATTAATGGAAATAGTTTCCTATTTGATGTACATTTTCTGCTAGAATCCAGTATTCGAATAAATCAACATTTTACGATGACCTCATTTCATTATCATACTTCTCCTCTGCGTGAGGCCAACTTAGTGTCATTAATTTTGCAACATCTGAACTTGTATTATAATATTTTAGAGGTTTTCTCGGTGGAGCAACTGCAATGGAACGTGACATCTTGCAAAACGCAAGCAGTCAGAATTTACGGCACAATTTCAGATTATGGTTGCATTTTATACGAGTTATAAACCAAGGTACATAAAAATTTTACTGTTTTTTTTCTCTGAAACAAGACAGAATAATAGGAAATGACTAGTAATGTGAGCTCAGCTGCATCCTGAGAAGGCTTATACTCAGAAATATAAAAATGGGTATTATTCGGTATGAAAATTAAGCCAGTGAAATCCGAAGGAATATTCTAGTCAGTCCTTGTTGGATTATGAATGTGGACTTCTTATTTCAACAAAGCTGAACAATAATTATTGAATGAATGGAAGCAACTTTAAATAATGAAAAATGCGGAAAGAGTAAATGAAATCTAATGAATTTACATGGCTGCTCACTTCAAATGATTGAACAAAAGGATAATCATCATCTAGAAAGTGGAAAATTGCGTCGATTTGAGAGTTTCTTGGTTCCACATTCAGCTGTTTTGTATGAATATACGTATTTATAAAATATTCAAAAATACTATTTGTAATGGTTTATTTGACGTACGATAAATTTGAATATCTTTTACATAGTATTACTAGTTTTTTGCGGTATACAGGGACGCGAGTTTCATAGTATTACTGTATTTTCACACTGGTAATTCACAATTTATGGTCCAAGGTTTTTCAACTCAATGAAGTAAGCTAGAATAAGGTCCCTTCAGTCTGGGTTCCTGGTCGCTCAAAGATCAGAGAAAATGAAGAGGCTAACACACTAGCTATAAAGGGAGCACAAACGCCACTTAATGGTCAAAAAAATTTCTGGGGTATAGGCAAAAAAGGAGTAATTTTTGGAGAAGGAAGAAACTGAAAAAGAAGAACTTTGGGGAAATATTCCGGGAATAGATCATTCCAAAAATTTTCTTTGGAACTTTAAAATTGGAAGATCCAAAAAGTATTTGGATCTCAGTAAAAATAAGTTATGCCTCCTTGTTGGTTTTTTATAGGATATTGTCGCCTCAAAAAGCATACGATTCGAATTGGCTTACAAAGTGTAAATTATGTTGAGAAGAGAAATAAATCACTGATACCTTCTAATGCGGCAGTATCAAAAAGCGGTGAATATTTACAATATGTTCAGTTTCTCTCACGGATATATGTAGGTATAAATATGTAACCTCCCCTGATTTGAACGATCTCAGTTTTGTCTCAAGAAGAGATTCTTCAACTTTGACGTGAAACCGTTAAATAAGGAAAGGACCGATAGTGCGACAGTGCGAGTTTCAGCGGAAGGAACATGAGAAGTCAAGTGATTACATCCCCACGTTTTCCTGCTCATTTCCCTACTTCCTGTTAAGGAAGCGAGCTGAGTGTAATTGACGTTTGTAGGTATCACTTACATTTTCGCAGAAGCTGTAGGTTCCACCTAGTGTTAAGTTATTCAATAAATTACCAGATAATATTAAAATTCTGTACAAAAATCGTTTTCGTACAGCCGTGAAGGCATTGTTGTACGAGAAATGTTATTATAGTGTAGATGAATATCTCTGTGATAGTCTCTAAGGTTTCTGTACGATCTTAATTTTTTTCTGTATTTTTTTTGACCTATCCTATACATTGTAAAATGTCTCACAGGATGAATAAAGATTTATTATTTATTATTATTATTATTATAGACATGTATTGATAGTTTATTTATGAACGCGATTAATGGTCACGATCATCAAGATTTTTCAGTCGGCCTCATCATGAATTGAGTGATTACGTTGATTGCAATATATTTTTCTGAAAATCACGGAGTTTTGCTTTCTTATTTACCCATCTGCATACCAGTTGAGGTCGAGCTAACTTTATCGACACTTTCTTGGCGATCACTTCTTAGTTGATATCAAGGTCATACTCGATTGGCATGGAATGAAGAAAATTCACCACAGAATGATTTCAAACTTTCACCATGTCCCTTACAAGGCTCTTCAACATCCCGGTTTCGTTTTTGAGCGAGTGCTATATCGCTTTGCTGAAATGTCTGTTATTTTCGAATTTCTCAAACGATACGGTTCGACGCCCTGATGACGAATTGGTGGTCAAATTCAATTATGTCCGTGGTGCCGTCCGTCCGTCCGTTAGCACGGACACGGAGGGATTGTTCTAGAGACTCGAGATTTTCAGGGTGAGTTCAGTTCCCAAACGCCCGATTAAGTTCGTTAATCAGCCAAATTGTACAGGGTTTTCCATAAAATATGGCTATTCAAAATACTTGTTCCTCAATATCTCAGATAAAACGAAACCAATCGGAATAATGAAATGTTGCGTCCACATGCAAGATGCTCATAACAAGCCTCATGCAAGATGCTCATAACAAGCCTCATGCAAAATTTTGGGGCCATAGTGTACACAGAACAACAGAATATTGAAAGGAAGAATCTTCATATCATCATAAAAAGATATCCGATTGAAGTGAAATTCATTTTGTTGATATACTGAACATTTATGCAGTATTTTGTGGCCATTGTGTCAACAGAACCATAGAAAAATCAATTGGAATATTGCAGAGAAGAATCTCTATAGGGCCATAACAGGATTTCCGATTCGATTGAATTTTATTTTGTGAATGAAGACTGATAAACTGAATTTTCATGCAAAATTTTGTGGCCAGTGTATTAACAGAACAGTAGAAAATTCAATTGGAATATTAAGAAAAAGAGTGTCTTTATTTCCGTAACAGGATACTCGATTTAAGTGAAATTCATTAGGTGAATCAAGACTTATATAATGAATATTTTTGCAAGAATTCAAGAGGATTCAATCATCAGAACCATAAAATTTATTTTCTTTAATTATTTTTTTTATATTTATCATTTCTTGAATATTTTACAGAAAATTAATCCGATTGTACTGAGAATCTGCATTTATTTATTCGTTTAAATCTCAAGTGCCATAGAAAATTTTTATGTAATAATCTTATTATTGAACTAGCGCTTAAAAGCTCTAGCTCAGGGCATTTCTTAAATATTTAAAATGTATTGTGAATTTGGAAGTATTGAATCAGAAATTCACATCAAATGCTGTCTAAACACTATTTATACCCTTCCTCGGAAATCCAATGAATTGTATTGACGTGCAGCTGTGAAAATCACGCAGAAACAACAATAGGGCTTTTCCTGTGTTCGGGAAAACTCCCCCTTAAACGTGAGAAAATACACCACACACAGATTGACTCGAATCCGTTTTCCGGCAGGATCCGAAGCCGCGAAATCTAAATCCCATATTTTCCGCCCGAAGAATGAAATAAATCATGGCGAATGCTCACTGTCAAAACTAGATGGAAATTAAATATTTCAGGATATACATACGCCATCTCAACTCCCCGGTGTAATATTACCCGAAATAAGAATCGCAGTACCGAGCGAGGAATTTAAAGTGCATATTTTCCAACAGATATACCTTCGAAAATAAGATCTCGAGGGCGCCGGGAGAGTAGCTTTTCCGCAATATGTTGAATTCCACGAAAACAGAAATATACGAGGCCATTTAGGTAGGCGATGGAAATGAACGAGAGAAAAGATTTTCGTAAATGACGCATTTTCTTCGGCATCGAATGTTTAGATTTATCTGGGGACGTATTAATGCTTGCCTGAAACCGAGGAAATATTAAGATTGATCTCCTAAGCGAAATATATCAATTTACAATAGCTTTGGCGTGGCTATTCATCATCTCGTAATTAATTTGTATCAATAAGGAACTTTTCTGTCGAACTCAAAATAACAGCTCAGTTTAACGTACACGACGTTGATCAATTATGACCATTTCAATGCATGATTTCTCTTATTTTAATGATGATCGTAATGGAGAACCGAATATAACAGTTATTCAATCAACTAGTTCATTGATTAGATTAAAAAACGAGTGTATTAGCAGATTTTTCTGCCTACCATCTCATGAGTTGAGTATAAATTCTAAATCGAAATATATTTTTATTTTGCATAAGATAAAATTTTTGACATAATATGACTTTCTATGTTTCTGTTGAGTTTTGAAATTACTAAATGCTTTATGTTTGGTTGCTTACGAGGTTGCTTATGACAACTCAACTTTAAATAGTAAAAATTTTACGATAAAATGAGACAGATTGCAACAATTTTTATGACCAGAAAAGTGGCTTTTCTACGAGGTAAACAGGAGGAACTATTTTTCCACACAACCTTGAATTGAGAGTTAATCACGAAAGGCTTGAAAATAGAGCAAATTTAGGTTCGGAATTTTTGGACTTTTTCGTTGTTATCATGTTAATCATGATATTATGGCGGAGGATGAGAAACTAGCACAAAACTTGATATGTCATTCGAAAGTACACTAAATGAGGAATTTCTCACTGAAAAAAAACTTGAACATAATAATTGATATTTCATCGAAAAAAACATTGAAAAAATAGGACTTATTTTGTTAACTTCAAAATCGTGATATCTATCTCCTTACCACGTCCGCAATAAGAGTTTTTTCTGCACACAGACTCTCTTATCTTATAGAAAATTGATTGTCCTTTCCGAATATATGGTCAAATTCGATAGACTACAAGGAAAACTGAATAACTGAAAAATTTCGTGAAATCAAGAAATGTTAAATTGAAAAACAACAATCTTCTCATCGCTTTTGACAGCAAATCAACTCTTACAATACAATTTTTGATAGAAGTTAGTCCTAATAACGCCCTATGTCCCAGATGCTATCACCATATTGGAGCAATCACTAGCTTTCATTACTTAAATGACCTTTCTCGGCAAGATATCATTTATGTTGTGTATAAGACTTTATTCATGTCATGGAATGAGTGTGATTTCAACTATCACTATATCGAGTGAGCTTCGAGAGAGAGAACTTTAAGGCATCTCTTTCATAAAACATCTTTTCCAAATAATAAGAAACAACATAATACTTAAAGTTAGTCATACGTATAATATTCCGCATGAAATAAATTCCTGCTCCACTACAAACTAAACTCGGGAAATTCAATCGGAAAAACGTGAGTATATAAACGATCCCATTCAAGTAAAAAATAACTCTCTTAACCACAGCCAACATCATCAGTTGGGAACAACGATCCGAAACAAAACAAACTGTAGATGCGAAGAGCTGATAAACAACTTTCCCTTCTCGAAAGCAATCAATTTGACGTCATACACCAGGCAAAAAACACCATTTAACTGCTGTTCGGTGTGAGGATGGTAGAAACTCTCCCTAACGAGCAAAATTTGGGCAAAACGCTTTGGGCACTGTGAGTCCCTTCTCATCTCTCCGGACGATATAGACAGATGAGGCTTTTGCGTACGAAAATTTCGGTTGTTGTTGAACTTTGAACAAATGCTTGATTGTTACGGGTCAACTGATAAATATTGTTTTTGCAAAGTGAGCCTGAAATATCCAGTTTGATGTATATATTATGGAGAGAAGTAAATAGTCATTTTAATAGCTTACAGTTTGAAAGCGAGTGTAATTTATCAGTATGGTAGTTTTTTTGTACGTCATTTGTTCCTAAAAGTCACCAATTTTAATTCGTAATTAATTTTTTTTCTTCTTCTTTGCAGGTGAGTCTGGATGATGACAAATTTAGGATAAATTTTCTACTAGTTGGAAATTATGTGAGTACAATACTGTTATTGTAAAATCATCGATTTGTGAGTTTGATTAAAGTAAAATGTTTCTTAGTCAATTTTTTCGCTTAATTGTGCTAGACTGTTGCATCTTGTTCAGTTACGTCGCTCTTGAGAATGATGAGAAATACTCATCGGTCAAGCAGGCAAGTTTTGCAGTCTTTGAAAGGAAAGTTTTACTAATTATTGATGATTTCACAATTTTTTTTGTAATTGAAGAACTAGACTGATGTTTGACTATACAGGGTGGCCGGACGATTGACGTCCAAAAGAAAAAAAACAGGTCCCCCGTCTCATGGGATATTCGAATCACCCCCATGTATGTCATGCGATTTTTCACGGTTTCCGAGTTGTCAATTTTTTTATGTACTTTTGAGAATTTTCAACTCAACCATATTAAGAAAGAAATTAAAAAAAAAGTACAAGAGTTTTCTGATATATTTTTTTTTGTAAATAAATCGCAATGAAATGTACTCTTATACATAAAATAACCAGCATCGTAAATTTGATAAAAATTATAGAAATGTTGGTCTCAAGTGAAAAAGTTACGTATTTTGGATCATGATCTAAATTTTCAAATTTGAATTAGAAATGTAAACAGGCTACTTCATGGTTTCTCAGTAGGCTTTAAAACTGCCCTCAACACTCAGCTTTCAAAATCATTAATAAAAAATGGTACTCAACAGTCTACTTCTGCTAGAATTAGCCTTCAAAGTCAGCGAGGTGGAAAAAATCAAAGAACTAGACATTTACTCAAGAATTATTTTTTGCCATTCTAAGATTTTCCTGATCAAGTTATGATTTAAAGTGCTGAAAATTAATGAAAATTAGCTTTAGAAAAAACGTTTTAGATAAGAAAAGAAAAGGGTATGGCAATAAATCACACCTCATGTAGATAAAAAGAAATTTATTTATAAAATTTACAATACGTTTTCAAAAAGGCCACCTCCAATCTCAATACACTTTCTACATCTTCGCAAAATTTATTTATTCATTTATTTTTTTTATTGTAATTTTTATAAATAATTTTTTTTATCTACATGATGTGTGATTTATTGCCATACCTTTTCTTTTTCTTATCCAAAACTTTTCTCTTAAAGCAAATTTTCAGCATTTTCTATCATAACTTGATCAGAAAAATCTTAAAATGGCAAAAAATAATTCTTGAGTAAATGTCTGGTTCTTTGATTTTTTCCACCTCGCTGACTTTGAAGGCTAATTCTAGCAGAAGTAGACTGTTGAGTACCATTTTTTATTAATGATTCTGAGAGCTGAGTGTTGAGCGCAGTTTTAAAGCCTACTGAGAAACCATGAAGTAGCCTGTTTACATTTTTGATTCAAATTTGAAAATTCAGATCATGATCCAAAATACGTAACTTTTTCACTTGAGACCAACATTTCTATAATTTTTATCAAAGGACCCCGCACATTTTGTATGAGAATTGGCTCCCGGTGGATTTGGCTGAAAATTTGATATGATGTTCTACTAATCCTTCTGATCAAATGTCTACAGTCACGAAGCTGAAAAATGCATACTTCTAGGAGTTTTTAGAGATTTTTTGTATCCATCATGGCTTACGTATTATGGGAATTGGCTCCCGGTAGATTTGGCTGAAAATTTGAGATGTTGTTCTACTAATCCTTCTGATCGAATGTCTCCACAGTCACGAAGCTGAAAAATGCATACTTTTAGAGTTTTTAGCGATTTTTTGTATCCATTATGGCTTACGTATTACCGTTCACACAGAAATGTTTGAAAATATTTCGAATTGACAGAATCTGCTTTCAATAATCATGAAATATTCTCAAACATTTCTGTGTGAACGGTAAAATGTAAGCCGTAATAGATACAAAAATCGCTAAAAACTCCTAGAAGTATGCATTTTTCAGCTTCGTGACTGTTAAGACATTTGATCAGAAGGATTAGTAGAACATCATATCAAATTTTCAGCCAAATCAACCGGGAGCCAATTCTCATACAAAATGTGCGGGGTCCTTTACGATGCTGGTTATTTTATGTATGAGAGTATATTTCATGGCGATTTATTTACAGAAAAAATATATCAGAAAACTCTTGTACTTTTTTTTTAAATATCTTTTTTAATATGGTCAAGTTTAAAATTCTCAAAAGTTCATAAAAAAAATTCATAACTCGGAAACCGTGTAATATCGCATAACATACATGGGGGTGATTCGAATACCCCATGAGACGAGGGACCTTTTTTTCTTTTGGACGTCAATCGTCCGGCCACCCTGTATAACATAGCTACAGCAGACGAGTATACAAGCTGTTAAATGAAAACTTTTCGTAATCGTTTTCATTTGGGAATTTTTTCTGATTCAACATATAATTTTAGTTCTTAATCGAAGGTATACTTAGCAAGTGATTAGATCTACTATAATTGTTGACGTGAAATTCTTGACTATGGAACATTTCTTGAAATGTTATTTGGGCTTTTTCCATCATGTCTGCTCCTTGTATTCAACGTTTCGGTCAGTATTAGCTAGCCGTCGTGTTAAGCAAAATAGGTATCCTAAGAAATTGTTAGAAAACGCCTAATCAATTAGATTGGAAACCAACCTTCAACGAGTCAAACCAAGCTAGCACAAACGATAACCAAAGTAATACGATATGTTTGAGGGTTATCTGAAAAGATTGAAAGAAATGGAAATAAGTACAATGTGAGAACAGAATCAAGATACTATCGGAGCTAATCTAACTAAAGTAAAACCTGAAAATCAAAATCAACTTACCAAAAATTGCATATATGGAACACCTTGTGAGTGTGGTAGAGCGTAAATTGAAGGAACAAAACGTCCTTTAAAAGTTCGAATCAAAAAACATGAAAAATGAGCTGAACAGAGAGATATTGATAAATCAGAGCTTATACAATATGCTTCAAATGATGACCATAGAAATTTATTGGATAAAGCTTTCATAATATCAAAAAAAAACTGAAACGTAGAAAATTCAAGGAAGCTGCCTTCATGTCAATAACCGAAATTCCCATCAGTTGATCTCAAAACAATCTGGGCTTGAAAAAGATCAAATGAATTATTCCACATCTGATTAAATCAGAAATATATCCAAGTCTTCGAAGTTTGTTTTCTGAAAACTATCAAAAAAGACGAATATTTTCAGAGAGTGAAGAAAGTTGCTTATCTGAAAGTTGCAAGTTTTCAAACAACACCTGGTGAATGCTTGCCGAAACGTTGGATTCGAGAAGCGGAAATGATGGAAATAGCCCAAACAATATTTCGAAAGGTATATCGATATCATATTTGAAATTGTTTCGATTTTTTCGTATTGATACTGCAGAACCAAAAAAATTTCTGATAGCCATTCAACTCGTTCGCCCGTTAACATAACTAACCGAAATTCCTATTCGTTTAATCAACGTGACCCTGTGACGTCACTGCCACTTACCCTCACCATGCTATCGGCCATTACGGCTGAAACACTGAAATATGGGCTCTCCTGCCGCTAGAAACATGTGCCACTCTCTGTTATTACGACAAAATGAGATTTTGGAGACCTGAAAGATTACCGCTCACGAGTTAAAACGAGTATTGACCTTTTATTGGGAATTCTCCCGTAGGGAAGAGTGCTGGAGCAGTTCTCTCTTGAGTGGATGCTTTATTTTATCGTTATTATATACTTGTTCATGGAAAATTGTGTCCGGTGGTTATTCATTGTCCACTTTCGAGGGCTCTTCTCGTCCGACGTTCGTGTTAGTTCGAGATATAGTCTTCATATTTTACTGCTTCTGTTTATGAGAGATTTTGCCTCGTATGATGCCAAGAAGTGTGGAGAAAATTATAGGAAGTGTTAAGATCGGCTGTCAGACACCTGGAAGAGACAACTCCAAAATTTGACAATTTCGAGGAAGCATTTGGACAGAAAAGTAATTATATACTGATGGACAAAATTAGCGCACCACCTAAAATTTCGTTAAATTTCAACAATTGATATCTTCCCAATCTTTAGTCGGATTTCAATGTTTTTTTCTTTCAATTGTAGCTCTATTATTGTCGAATTTCCTCCAGTAAACAGAAGTTCAAAAAAATAAAATCTTCATGTTGTACAGGGCGTTTAAATAATGTCATGTTTTATAGTCAAATTTTAACGTCTTCTGTGGGCAATGCCAGGTTGCTGAGGCATATACAAACAATAAAACGTTGTAGTATAGTATCTCTTGAGTATTTTTTTTTAACCAATTTATCTTGGAATTGTCCAGAGATATTCGACATTTTATCAACTCTCGTATTTTATGCATTAGATATGAATGTCTTCGCAACCATTTGTCCGATTTGAATGTTTTTTTTATTAGTTGTAGCTCTTTTATTGGCGAATATCATAACTACAATGAGATGTTCAAAAAAAGAAATGCATCATGCTGCACAGGGCGTTTGAATTTTCGGGTTTTCTCATTACAGTTTAGCGCAATATCAGATACCTGAGGCTTTCAAAAACTATACAGTGATGTAGCCTGATGTTTCCTGAGTAAAATGCAAGATGTTATAAAAATGTGAATATCTCTGGAAGGGTACAAGTTAAATTGCTTTTTACAAAAGCAAAATACTCAGGAACATCAGGCAACATCACTGTATAGTTTTTAGAAGCCTCAGATATCTGGTATTGTCCACAAAAGGCGTTAAACTATTATGAAAAAAAACGGAAAATTTAAACGCCCTATGCAGCATGATGCATTTCTTATTTTGAACATTTCATTGTAGTATGATATTCGCCAATAAAAGAGCTAAAACAAAGAAAAACATTCAAATCGGACAAATGGTTGCGAAGATATCCATGGCTAATGCATAAAATGCAAGAGTTGATAAAATGTTGAATATCTCTGGACAATTCCAAGATAAATTGGTTTTAAAAAAACAAAATACTCAAGAGATACCAAGCTACAACGCTTTATTGTTTTCATATGTCTCAGCAACCTGGCATTGCCCACAGAAGACGTTAAAATTTGACTATAAAACATGACATTATTTAAACGCCCTATACAACATGAAGATTTTATTTTTTCTTCTTCTGTTTAATGGAGGAAATTCGACAATAATAGAGCAACAATTGAAAGAGAAAACATTGAAATCCGACTAAAGATTGGGAAGATATCAATTGTTAAAATTCAACGAAATTTTAGTGGGTGCGCTAATTTTGTCCATCAGTATATATTTGAATCAAATAAAAACGATTGGTCACTGAATATTCACCTACCTGTTTTTCCTGTTCACGATATGAACTGATTTGGTTAATTTCGATGTACGAGTAAGTAACCTCGTAGTATATTGTTACAAAATTTTTGCTTTGCTGAAACTGCCATCTAGAAAATTTTTGATTATATTTCTGATAAATCTAATATTTCAACCGTAGCTATAAATATGTACTTAAAATTATTCTTAATCTACATCTGACATACGTTTGCAGTTTGAAGATTTAATTTGAATGAATATGTCCTCGAGCATATGCTTCTGATGTTATCTGTCCAAATTCTTAGGGTTGAAGCTTTTCCTCAGCGATGTTTGCGTTTTAAAGCACCAACTGTACAGTAACAGGTGTCCCTTACGAATATTTGAGAACGTTTTCTTCTGAATTCCGCTATCAGTATTATGAGAAATATCAGGAGTGGACTCTTTAAGCGCTCGTTCTACTTTAAGGACTGCTTTATCGTTTTGCCCAAATGTCTGTAATTTTCTATTTTTGAGCCGAAAATAGTCTCAAACGATAGGGATTCCTGATGAAGTAATGACGAATTCGTGGTCAAATTCAATTCTATCCGTAGGGCCTTAGGCACGATTACTTTCCAAGGGATTGTCCCAGAGACTTGAGGGAGAGTTCGGTTCCCAAATGCTGCGGTTAAGTTCGTTAACCAGCCAAATTGTATAGGGTGTTCCATAAATATGGCCATTCAAAATGTCTGTTCCTCAATATCTCAGACAAAACGGAACTAATCGAAATGAAATAAGGCTGATAATAAGGCTGAGTGAAACTATAACAAGATATCCGATTCGAGTGAAATTTATGTTGTGAATAAAGATTGATATAGGTACTGACTGTTCATGCAAAATTTCAAGACGATCGCATCCTCAGAATCATAAGAACATAAGTTTTTTCATTCAGTGGTTTCATTTTTTGAATAATTTCCTGAATATAATTCCGATTGTACTGATTTTTTGCATTCATATACTTATCATGAATTTTTTTTTTTTCAATTTGTATTTCACGTCCTTCCATATTAATGATATTTAGGGGATATTCATGGGTTTTTAGGACTAAGCAATAACAACTATTTAAAACAAAGTCGACGTTTCGTCGATATATTTCGACTTTATCAAGACTGAAAATAGGAAACAGAACAATATAAAAAGCACACAAACAATCATACAGTAATATCTTACCTAGTTTTGTCAGTTGTTTAAAACATGTATAAATGGCATACAAGCAGGAAGCAACAGTATTCAAACAGTCCAAAAAATTATTTCATTTAATTTAGATAAATAACATCAACAAGATCGAGCGCAAGAAAACAACAACACATGAACAATGAACTACACAATGTCACACATCTGAAGCACAAACTATCAAACAAAACAACTACAGGTAGTTCGCCTCAACGGTACTTGAACTGTCTGAAAAGGGAAATCAAATGATTATACGATTGATGTAATCCTTGAGTATCACTCCTATGATTCACGGTATTGTTCAAATGAATATGAATCATCTCACTCAAATTTCTCTTCATCCAGTTTCTCTCCCCGTCCAACACTGAAATCTGCTGGAAGTCGAATTGATGTCCTGTACTGAAAGAGTGTAAAGCCAGCGCTGTTTTAGCTTCTTTATCTCTAAATTTCTCATGGCAATCATTTTTGTGTTGTCTGGCTCTATTTGCGAGCAACTGTTTCGTCTGTCCTATGTGAATGTCCAGTCCCATATGAAATTTGAGGTGATAGTCTTATTCCTCATGTCTTTTCTTAATTTTTTTTGACATCCTGTATTATCTCTTTGTGGTATAGGCAAATGCACCTATAAGAAATGTAATTAAAGAAGGGGTTTTATGAGATTTGTCCCAACAGAAATTGACGAACCTGTGCAAAGAATGTCTTGGGCAGAAGAATTATAGGAGAAACTCGCATCTAGACTCTTTGAAGCTCTTACAGATACTGGAGTTCATTGAGGCTCTAGAACTATTGTGCAGTTGTGTAAATAGCTCAGATGAGGGGCACAAGTTCGCAGTGAAATGTTAGCCCATTACAAATCAACAATACCCGAAATGAGCAAATTAAAGATCTTGACAGTACGTTCCCCCATGTTCCTCATTCCCATATCACCAAACGATGACCTTCTGATATCACTTTGACAACAATCAAAATAATCTCCAACTATCAGAACAAGAACAGCTAACAAAACCACTTCAGAATTAAATTATGCAAAACCAGTTGTTCTCAGTTTGGCTCCAATTCCCAGAATTCAAATACTCGAAACGCAAGTTCGACGTAAAAATAACCACAGGTGGAAGTAATTATCGAACTTCGGTTTCTATTTCCACATTGATCGAATCCTTCCATTAAGTTAATGGATTGCAAATAGAAGTTACCAAATAATGGCGTCTATATCGCCGTCCTGCTCTGCTCTCTCGCGAACATGATTTCTCGCTCGTCAAAATAAAGCTGCAACTTGCTACGGATTAGATGCGGGACGAGCACTGATTTAATTATTTTAATGAACCTTTCGGAAGAGAGGATTCGTATATTTTTCTCGGACTGTTTGCGAACTTCAAAGTTCGAGATGAACTCGAAGAAATGGTTTAAAGGATTTTTCTTCGTGAGAAGGAGAAGTGTTTTTTGCTTGACGTTTAGCAAAACGGATTGATTGAACGAACTAGGATCGAATAGATAGTTTTTTCATGAGATAAGTATTGGAAACTATCAATTTTTCTGCATCTGACCTTATCTATCCTTCGCCGTTCTGACTGCGTATGTCATCTCTTTGTGATGTGTGAACACTATTCCAACAGTGCGAAATCCGCTGCGTCGCACTGAAACATCACTTCGGTACTCATGGCATACTCTCGCTGAAAGATCCTGGTTCTCTAAAGGTTGACGCTCACTTGGACGAGACGAGACGAGACGAAGCGAAGAGTTGTTATCCGCAGGCACAATTTGCACTGAATCAAACGATTCTGATCTTCGCTTCGCGCCTCCCAAGGGAGCGTCTACCCATTTGATTCAGTGCAAATCGTGCCTGCGGAAAACAACTCTTCGCTTCGTCTCGTCCAATACTCAACAAATTAAACATGTCATTCAGTTAAATTTAAAAAGTGCTTTGGTGGCTGTGTAATCAAACTATTTTTATGAATGAGGAAAAGATTAATTTTAAGTAACTTCACATTTCTTCATTAAAAACTGGTAGAGCGCTTTCGCTTCAGACTATTGTCTCAAATAGGTCATGGAAACACGAAATAACAGAGTGCTACAAGTGTATTGGGATTATTTGATGTTTTCCTGACTTACTCAAGACACAAGGTACTGACCTCTAACGGCTTTTAATGAAAAAATGCATACTATTCTCATATAAGATTATCGTTTTTAAAATTTTCAATTGTCGGCAGTTATTTGCAACTTGCTGCGGATTATATGCGGGACGCGAACTGATTTAATTATTTTAATGAACCTTTCGTTATTTCGTATATTTTTCTCGGACTATTTGCGAACTTTAAAGTTCGAGATGAACTCGAAGAAATGGTTTAGAGGAGTTTCTTTCGTGAGAAGGAGAAGTGTTTTTTGCTTGACGTTTAGCAAAACTGATTGATTGAACGCATTATAATCGAATAGATAGCTTGAGTTTTTTCATGTGATAAGTATAGGGAACTATCTAGTTTTCTGCCTCTGTAGATGTCAGTTTTTTGTTGTGTGTGAACACTACTCAAACTCTACGAAGTCCGATGCGCCGCACTGAAACATCACTTCGATACTCGTGGCATACTCTTACTGAAAGATCGTGGATCTTAGACTTCCTCTACTCAACAAATAATTTCACATAAATGCTGAAGTGAGGTATTCCAGGGTGAAAAAATCATCGCTTGAATTCATTATGACATTCCGTTAAATTAGAGTATTCTGGTGGCTGTGTACTCAAACTATTGTTATAAATGATTGGTTTGAGGAAAAGATTAATTTTGACTAAACATTTTTGAGCGCTCGTTCTACTCAAATGGGTGCTATTTCGTTTTGTCCGAATGTATGTAATTAACGAATTTTAGGCCGATAATGATCTCAAACGAGGTCGATTCCGTGATAACAAATCCGTATTCAGTTAAATCCAATTCTGTCTGTGGAGTAGTCAAGCTGTTAGTACGATAGTTTTCGGTTCTCAAAGTCCGTTAGCCAGCCAAATCGTACAGGGTGTTCCATAAAAAATGGCAATTCAAAAATTTTGATCCTCAATATCTCAGACAAAACTAAACTAATGAAAATGAAATTTTGCGGCCATATGCAAGATGGTTATAATGATAACGATATAAAATTCAATTGGAATATTGAAAAAAAAAATCTTTATATTTCCATAACAAGAGGTCTGATTCGAGTGAAATTTATTTTGTGAATAAAGAATGACATACTGAATGCTTATGCAAAATTTCAAGAGCATCATTTGAACAATAAAATTCAATTTATTCAATTATTGATTTTTTACATTTTCATTTCTAGACTGATTTCCAGAATATCATGCTGAGATTTTGCATTAATATACTCAGCATGAATCAATGAACTAGTGCTCAAAAGCATCTGCTCAGGGCTTTTCCAATTTTTTTTCAACACCAGTTTCTTTCCTTCCAACTAAATTTACAGTATTCCATGAAATGTAACATTTCGACTCTCTATTTGACGCTGCATTCGGTCGAAGTGAAGTGATTTCTGGAGTTAATCAGTCAAATAGAAAAGTCCCATTGTCAACAAACTATTATGATATTCGAATATACTCACAGACAAGAGTAAAACATATCGTTTTCTCATCCAGTCTATGTGTATGTAGGTATTTTAAAATGAGTATAAGTGTTGACAAAATCACTTCACTGAGGAAACACTACATCTTTTACCTCTCTAGTAGAAACACTGTTGCTGCTCAGAATTCACCTCTGGATGGTCTGCAAAAAGAGCATGATTGCAGAAATATGTGACATATTTCTCGACAGTTCCAGAACGGTCAAGAAGAAAATGTTGATAAAAAATTTCGGAGAACTTCAACTTGATATTTTTCTGTGCATCATTTCTTTCTTTTTTCGGCTGGAATATTTCGGTTTTAGGGGATACCATTCCTTGACTTGTTTCTCTTTCATCCATAATGTGTTTTGTATTTTTTCAATGTAACCAAATATTGTACACTTTTCTATAATATTTTGTGAATACCTTTATGGATGTGAAAATCACCTGTATGTATTCCTCAGTTGATAAATAAATAAATAAAAAATTTAGTATACACAGTTGAACGTCTTGAGTAACATTGAACACAGAAAGTCCACATGGTGGATAATATTCCGAATGTATTACAGCTTGGCTGCAACCGGCCCTGGATAATATCTGAACGCGAAACGTTTAGCTGGAGGACCTTTCCAGAGTGCCCCACAGACCGAAACATTTCGAATACAAGAGCTATTATGTGATGAAAACATGCTTTCTCCATCAAGGGTTAAGGCACAACCACAGATGTGGATCTGTTAGAGAAGTTCGCATAATGAAATTTATATTTCTATGGACGTTGCTGAATAGGAACCTGTATAAACAAGCTACTAATGTTTCCACCGGTGACTGACTATGCATGCAGTTATGACTAGAGATGAGAAATTGGGTGAAATTCAACTACGGAATATTTCATCGTGAATGTGAAATAGGAAGGAATAAACAGTGCGCTTCCTTTGAAACAATAAACATGTGTGTACCTGTGTTTATATTACGTGAAATTCTATTATGCAAAACTGATGGAAATTCAACAATTTGATAGACCAAGGAACAGCTGATCAACGAACTTAATCGTCAATCAATCAACTTATGATGTTTGTCATTTCTCACCGTTCTCAGAAAAAAATCTTCGATGAATTTGATCCATTTCTGTAAGCTAGATCCTATTATTGCAGCACAGGCGGTTTTGAGATCAACAGACTGTTTAGTGATGGGAAATAATTGATCTCTGAAATTGAAATAAGTTATTAGTAGAGACCGAAGCAATAGAACACAGCAGTATAAAACAACAACCTACAGCAAGTCAAACCAAACCAGCACAACAATAAGCAATATAATACCATATGTTGAATGTCTGAAAAGAACAAAAATAGCTAACAATAAAGGCTAATCTAACTGAAGTAAAATCTGATGGCGAGAATTACCAAAAATTGCATATATGAAGTACCTACCTTGCAAGCGTGGTAGAGCTCATATTGGAGAAACTAAACGTCCTCTAAATGTTCGAATCAAAGATTATCGAAAGATTGCTCAAAAGTTTGTTCAATATGCTTTGAATGAAGACCAAAAGATTTCATGGGGTTCAGCTTCCATAATATCACAAGAAGAGGAACTGAAACTGTAAAATTGAAGAAGGCAGCCTTCATATCAATTAGCGAAAGTCCAGTCAGTAAAGCATCTGTTGATCTGAACATTCTAGGCTCCAATAATGGGATTCAGCTTAAAGGAGATCAAATGAATTTTATAAGAACTAACTAAATCAAAAATCTATCAAAATTATCGATGATTCTTCTCTGAGAACTGTCAAAAATGATAAACATGTTTCAAAGAATACATTTTGAGAGATGCAAGTCTTTTGTTTTTTTCTGACGAAATAGCCCAAATACAGTGAAACTTCCCTATAATGAACGTCTGTATAACGAATTTCTATGTATAACGAATACCGTATAAGATATTGCACCTTGAATTTGAATTCCATGTTGAAAACACCCTCCAAAACGAAGTAAATTCACTCTATAACGAAATATTCACAGAACATCACTCTTTAAATAGGTATTGGTAAGAAGGTATAAGGGTGGGTTTTTTCCGAAATTTTCCGGACGTACGTAATAAATCCCGACCTTATTAACTAAATTATTAAGGTGGGCAGAAAGATCCTTCTGAAACAGTTTAAAATACACCCCTGGCTTTTTGGTTTCAATCTAACCATTACGCTAGTGTGAAAGTTGTGCGAAAATGTCTACAAGGAAGTGCTCAAGTTTGAATGATACTCTTAAATTTATCAGTGAAGTCGACCGCGACATTGCCGTTCATAGAAAAATATTTTCTGTAAAACGAAATTTCTTTATAACGAATTTTTTTGGGAATTTAGCGCTTTCGTTGTAGGGAAGTTCCACTGTATCTATTATTTCAGTAAATATAGATACTAATTTTATAGTGCTCTTACATTGAACAAAAAAACGAACACATCAACTTCAGACACTCCAACCAAAGTTATTGTGATTCGAATCTTTTCAGCAACATGTAGCAATAGGTATTCTGAATTCGATCCACCCCGTTCGATCCTCCAAATTTATTTCCATTGTAACACATCAGGGAGCGTGGCAGGCACTTGAAACTCTAAACTTCCTCCTACTACCAAACATATTCTTCAGGGAGTCTAACTTCTTGAATGACACGGAACCTCACGTAGAGTTTGAAGTCTTTGTCGAGTATCGCGTGTCTCTTGATCTGGTGTATTATTGCCACTTGATAGCGCTAAACATTCCGGCAGCATATTGTCAGAACTCGCGGTGTCATATTAACCTTTAATACTCGATAATTAGTTGTTGATGGTTAAGTCTGCCATAGGATATGAGATCGATACGAGTTAATACCGGCTTGTTAGGGAAGATTTTGTTCGATGGTGTTTAGCGAGACGTTGACATCCTCGAGAAACATCATTATTTGGTGTCGAGGTTTCCCTTTCATGGTGTGATTTTGATGTTATGAAGCATGTTGTGGCACATTTGGCTCAAAATTAGCAGAGAAGAGACTCTGTCATAGCTTATTGAATATTGCAGATGCTTTGACGTCCGTATTTTCTCTGAGAAGTTTTTGTCCAGGAGTGAACTTGAATAGATAACTGTTCTGTAGATATCTAACTTATTTGTAAAGATACGCCTCAGCCATGTACCTACAAGGCGTTACTAAATAAGTGCAACAAACTCCAGGATTGAGACAACATAGAACTAACGAGAACAACGTAAAAAACAGGGACAAAACGTCTTTAACATTACACACCTTTGGAAACAGGCACAAGTTCAAATTCGATGAAGCTACAATACTTGATAAAGAAAGTAACGGATATCGTAGAAATGTTAGTAAAATTATTCATATAATACTTAACAAAAGAGTTAATTTTCGAAAAGATACCAACAAACTCAGCATTATTTATAACAATTCATTACTTCCCTTTAGAACTCGATACTACTACATCCCATATTATAAGTGAGATAATTTGTGTTTACACATTATGTTTTTCACATTTTGTTAAGTTAGATGCTTTGTTGTTTTCATTCAATGTCATTTTAAGTACTTGATGGATAAAGTTCACAAAAATCCGTGAAAAAAATTATATTGTCAAAATAAAATAGAGTTATTCCACGTCACATCTTAATTTCTTGTTTTTTTTATTGAAAAACAAATGAGGTTGGTTATTGATAAAATAAACCTAAGTGAAAAATTTATGTAGAAGAGAATATATAAAAACATTTATACTCTCATTGTTTTTAATGGTTTTGTTGATAATCTTTGTTGTCTTTGTTGTCTTTATTTTATTTATTTCATATTGACCTATTCTATTTGTTTGTTTTATATTCGTTGTGTTTATTCACTTGGATCTATTATGTTCACACTATAAAAAATGTTTCAGCCTTGATAAAGACACGAATGGTGTCGAGACGTTGGAGAACATTTCAATGTAAAAACCTAGAGAATAAAAATTTTCCACTTGCCTGATAATTAATAATAATAGATTCTATTTACCTTACCCTATAAAATGCACCATTTTTGAGCTACTACCGTCAACCTAACCTAACCTATCTTGTGGTGGTTAAGCCTGCCATAGGATATGAGATCGATACGATTTAATACTGGCTTGTTAGGGAAGATTTTGTTGGATGGTGTATAGCGAGATGTTGACATCTTCGAGAAACATTATTATTTGGTGCGGGGTTTCGTTTCGTGGTGTAATTTTGATGTTATGGAGCTTGTCGTGGCAGCTTTGGCTCAAAATTAACGGAGGAGCGACTCTGTCATAACTTAAAAAAATATCTAAATAACGTCTATATTTTTGTTTGTGTAGTTTTGGCAAGGTTTGAACTTGAATAGATAACTGATCTGTATATATCTAGCAATGGATTGCCGATGCAAATATTCAGGGAGAAAAAAACATAAATAGAATACTGTTCTTTTCATCTTTCTCTTTCTGGTTGATGAAAAATGTCAAATTCACAATATCCTTGATGAAATCTGATGATCATTTATTTTTAAAATGCCTTTTCAATGTATATATGTACCTAGTTTCATTTTCACACGGTTAATCATTATGTTTTTGCTGGAAAGCCGAATAAATTAGGTACTGAAAATTGACTATATCCAAGAATACCATAGAGCTTTTTTGAATAAAATATTGAAGATGTGCTTAAATTCAACTGTATCTATTGAGATACAGGTAAAGAATATATTCTTGATCTAAGGATTTTTATGATAATCAACTGCTGATCATAAATCATAACAAATGAACCTAAGCAGTCTCGAGTACAAAGTGGACCAACATTTGTGTTTCGAACACTCATTCGAATGTTTATAAATCTGTAAGCTTTTTTTCTAAAAACAACGACAAAATATTGTTTGGAGAAATGACCTTCTGAGCATTATTGTAAATATATCAGAGTTACCGCTTCATTATTATTCAACTTTAAAAAAAATCTAATGAATCTGAGAATAGCAATCATCAATTTTCAACCAATTTGTTTATACGTAGAAAAGCGAAATCATGAAAGCAGTTCTTCATCATTGTTGCTTTCAACCGTAGATATTGAAGGAAAAATTATAGTTTGACAGTTCTCAGTACAGAATAATGAGGAAATACTTCCACTCAACCAAAGTGACGTATATTTGAAATGGACTGACTGTAATGAAGTCAACCAGAAGGCAACCTTGTCATTAATCTCCTAGGAGTTGACTAAGATGAATTTCAGGAAAGGGGTAAGGACCACCATTATTCCGTCTGTCCCCAATATTTAACTTGAATTAACATTACCTCCCCTAAGGATATTACCCTGATCCCTAGGACAAATAGAATTCTATAATTGTTCGTTGTCCCTTGAGTTTCTGGTATACCAGTCTAGCCACCTTTTCCTAGTTAAATACGGAAATATGAGTGATTATCTAAGTGGTTCCATTTCTCCTGATGAGAATGAAAAAATGAATGTACTAATTAATGTCAGGGTGAGAATACTGCAGTAGTCTCACTTTAATCATTTTTATATGAACGCCTGTTTTAAATTCTACGAATCGAGTTAATCTTCTTTCTCATCTGAATTTTTGCAGAAATTCCTTATGGAATATTTCTTCAAAAATCGTTCAGGGTTTCTATTGAAAATCGTTTTTCAATACTGACTTAACAGTAAATAGATGAATACCGTCATGTTATAATCTTATCGATTTAGCTCTATCAGTTGAAGCAGAATGAACGGATTTGCCGCCTATTTAGAGAAAACTCTTTAAATTGCATATTTCAACGATTTCTTTCCAAAAATTGACGATGAAACTGAAACAAATAATTAATCGTATGATTTTCAGAAGGTCCATTATTTCTGAAATGATTTTTTTTGGAATCACTGAAAATGCCCATGATTTTGGTAATTTCTGTAGAAAAAAGACTTCCTGTCATTGAGAAACTAAAGTATTCGAATTGTAATGATCAAAGTAAAATTTCAGACTAATATTACAGGATGTAAAATGCCATTTTCCAAAGAGTAGGTACGGTAATGTGAACGTTAGAGCGAACTTTCACACGAGTTTTGTTCTTATGATTATTTTATTGTTATTAGTATTGTCTATATATTTTAAATTAAGACAAAATGAAAAAAAGTGGTATCAAACAGAGCACCTATGGATAGGTATTTCGTCCTTATTAGGACTCATCAGCATAGGATAGCTTTGAATGATACAAGGTATTTCTTGGAACTTACAGTGAAATGGCATCTTCCTTAAGGTATTATATATGACTAGTTCCATACGAAAACCTTCTTCCATAGCATAAACCGTGAACGAAGTAAGTAGCGGGATGTATACCATTTGTCGCATCGACTAAGGCATTCTTGCAAATCGCAAATTTAAATTAATATTATTCTCTGCTTTCATTATATTGATATTCATGGCAATGTTACGCATTAAACCTTACTTATTTTTTAATTTTGTGTAAATATACTTCAGAATGATTAGGAGTATTTCTATTTGTATCCGAAACTAAACGAATGATTATAAACCTGAGAAGAATTCGATATGGTTAGTAGACGAAACTTTAAGTGCTCTCCCTTAACGTCCTTTATTGAATGCGCTGAGAGAGAAATGCACCAAAGCATTCCTCGTAATTCCCTTCATCTGTAGTTAATTACTCACGAAGGCAACGTACTGTAACATCAAAATAATCCCGTCTTTTCCATAAATCACCATTAACGATTCAAGTTTTTTTTTCACTTCCGTGTTACGAAATTCGAACATAGGTAACTCTGACAATTATCCTGGTACAGCCCTCCCACTATCGCGAGAAGTTTCGAGCACCTATATTCCACTGTTCTCGATAACTTTCCACCAGTTTAACATGATTAATGAGCTACCGCCTTTCTGGGGATGGCTTCCTGTTGATAAGACCCCGTTCCAGGGAAGATGTCGACAGAATTCCTGATAAAGGCCCAAATGACAAAAGTTGAAATACACCTTCTGTACGGATCCCCTTTTTGCTCTTGTACAGACGTCTGTTTCGACGAACAATGGCTTTGTTGGGTGATTGATCATCGTCATCTAATTTGGTTTATGAACGTCTTTATGCGGCCTCGAACGACGGGGCTACTATCGTATATTTGGGTTCATTATCTCGGATATATCGGGTTTTATCTAGAGAAAGTTTACGCAAAGCAGTAGTGTAGGTCTTCGTGATTGATATCTTTTAATAAGTTGAGAGTCAAGTACTATTCATGCTGTCAAAGGATACTGATCTGATGGGATGAGAAGTTTTGGTATCGAATTTCATGGGGAGGTGTGTTGCTGACTTGGAAGTTCAGATACTCTTCAAAAATGAATATTCTTTGAATTCCATGATTCCGTTTTGAAATGAACTCAACTCAACTTCAACAAAACGGGAATTTTATAGCAACATGAGAAGTTTTGATGGTTCGCCAACACCTCATGAAAAGTTTAACCCCAAAACAACGCTTGCAAATGGTGAATTCACAGAGATATTGCAGTTGTATAATTTTGTTTATCTGTTCTCCATACTTGTGATCTCCTATAGGGCAAATTAGCTATCTCTGGATGATATTACCTTCTTGTTCGTAGACGAGACAAGCTCCGAAGTATAATAGTTTCTTATTATTTACTACGGTGTCAACTGACGTTATCCTGAGCGCACCGCGTCGTGGACTGAAGACATAAAATTTGCGAAAAGCAAGTACGCTTCGGTCAATGCGACAAATGGTAAACATCTCGCTACTTCTTTCAAGGTTAATGCTATGAAAGAAGGTTTTCGTATGGAACTAGAGTTTGCACCTTCGGTATATTTATCTATACCTAAAAGAAGGTGCTATTTCGCTTTAAGTTCCAAAAAATATCTAATATCATTCAGAGCTATTCTGTGCTGATGAGTTCAAATAACGACGAAATGGCCATCCATAGGTGTTCATAGTTGTCTGTTTCGACGAACAATGGCTTTGTTGGGTGATTGATCATCGTCATCTAATTTGGTTTATGAACGTCTTTATGCGGCCTCGAACAACGGGGCTACTATCGTATATTTGGGTTCATTATCTCGGATATATCGGGTTTTATCTAGAGAAAGTTTACGCAAAGCAGTAGTGTAGGTCTTCGTGATTGATATATTTTAATAAGTTGAGAGTCAAGTAGTATTCATGCTGTCAAAGGATACTGATCTGATGGGATGAGAAGTTCTGGTTTCGAATTTCACGGGGAGGTGTGTTGCTGACTTGGAAGTTCAGATACTCTTCAAAAATAAATGTTCTTTGGATTTCATGATTTTTCGGTCAGTAGTTAATAATAAGAAGAGGTTTAACGCGTAACATAGCCATGAATATAAAAAATAATGAAAGCAGAGAATAATATTAATCAATTGAAATCAACCCATATTGATTATTATTATTTATATTCATGGCAATGTTATGCTTTAAACCCCTTCTTATCATTTACTACGGTGTCAGCTGACAGAATACGTAAAATTGGCAAAATGCAAGTACTCTTCGGTCAATGCGACAAATGGTAAACATCTCGCTACTTTGTTCAAGGTTCATGCTATGGAAAATAAGGTTTCGTATGGAACTAAAGATGGCACCTTCGGTATATTTATACGTTAAAGAAGGTGCCATTTTGCTTTAAGCTATTCTGTGCAGATCGGACCTAATAAGAACGAAATGGCCATCCATAGATGCTCTGTTTGATTCCACTTCCTTGCATTTTGTCTTGAACGAGGACGAGATTAGCTTTAAAGTATGGTTGATTTCAGTCGATTGATATTATTCTCTGCTTTCATTATTTTTTATAACCATGACGATGTTACACATTAAAACCCTCTTATTGAAAATATTATCGTTCATAAACTCACTTTTTTCATACTTTTTTCCCACTTTTTTCCCCCCAACAATAGTATATTATTTTATAAGGAGGAGAAGTGTCACTTTTCATGGCGAGCTTGAGTTTGACAGCCGAACGCAGTGAGGCTGGCAATTGAAACGAGCCATGAAAAGTCACTTCTCATCCGAATGAAATATGTTATTTTATTTTCAAAAGTTTTGAAATTCATGAAAATCTGAATATCCATCTTCGGATTGATTTACATTTACTCACATGATTCTATCCATTTACGATCGTTATAATTTTGATTTTTTGACATTTCTTAAAATGGATTTATTTATGACATCGGAAAATTCTGACAACTGTCATGTGTGTTTAAGAGGAGGAAGTCTATCGGGAAAATGCTCATTTTAGAAGAAATAGGCCAGATCCAAATGAAACAAGGTATGAATATCCTTTTTTAATCGTTCAATAACGTTTATTACTAAAAATATTTGTTCTAGGAACGTTGGAATTAGAAGAAAGAACGAAGAACGATGACAACCTGTCAAGCGAGTTCCCAGGCCAAATATGCTCTAAGATATTTGCAATTTTAAGAAGGAAAATAAATAGATACGAATGAAACAAGATACGAATATCCTTTTTGAATAGTTCTATTACGTTTATTGATAAAAATATTCGTTTCAGGAATATTGAAATTACGAAGAACGAAGTTCATTTGTGGATAACTGAAGACCTATCACAGAGGAATTTGATGAAAGCAAATAATGTATTTATTGTTACAATTGAATTTCATTATAAAGTCAGTATGTATTGGTGCTTTATATAGATCCTTCCACGATTTTCATAACTGTTTAAATAGTTTTGAAGTAATGATTGTTATTGACATGTCCTGTCAGTGGTGATTGAAGGAACTTTAATGTTACCGATATGAATAACAGTAAGTACTTGAAATTTGCATTTATTGGTCTGTTTGAAAAGGTACATCATGGTTATTACCAATTCTAATTCATCTTTTGCATAGTAACACTTTTCCTGCCGCCGGACGGAAAAGTGTTGCTTAGCAACACTTTTCCTCCTTGGCGGAGAAATAGAAATTTTCGATGATCCTGTCAGTCGAAAAATGACGTTATTATTGTACGTTTGAAAATAATAGTATATTATATTATAAGGATTAAAAGTGCATCTTTTTTTTACGAGCAATATTTGCAGTTGCGAGGCGTAGCCGAGCGAATGCAAAATTGCGAGTTAAAATAGGCACTTTTAGTCCGAACAATATATACTATTTTTTCTCCAACCAAGTCAAAATTACAATAAAATTGGTTTCAGTCAAAAATCGTTAATAATTTGGTTATAAATTTGAACACATCCTAATGACAGTGATTGTCAAGTAGACTTCAAATCTCATTACTTTTAATCCAAGGATTAAAAGTAGCGTTTTTAATCCTAGGATTAAAAGTGTTGCTAAGTAACGAGTGAATTTTTGTACGGTAAGGAAATGTATGACTTTTGCACCTGAAAATAGTACAAAAATGTCAACATTTTTTGATGGTTGGAGAAAAAATACATTGTTACCTGAGCAATCGCTGATGTATATTGAATATTAAACCTAAGAATACAACTTTTATTCAATCAAAACTTCAGACGAAAAAAGTTTATCAACTCGTATTCAACTCATACGACTATGTTGCATACACACAAGTCCCAGAGCAGTTATCGTGATTATTTTATAATATGTAGTTTGTATATCAACGTATATCCAAGTTCAATCAGTTGAAAATTCTACTGGGAATACGAACGTTAAAGTGGAGCTCAAGTTCGGTTTTCCTCATTCAATATTCATTGTGAGCTTAAGAACAAATCAAACTTTAGTTCAACTTCCACGAACCTCCATAAGACTAGACGATAAATACTGGTTTTTTAATGCCCGTTTTTTCCACTCCAAGGAAATTCATGTATTAATTCAAAACAGATTTTTTATCTGATTACTTATTCCCGAAACTAGAAAGTGATCTATAAATCACGTAGCAAAGTTACCTTATATTAAAACGGCATTTTAGAAATTCAATAAGAATAAAAATGAATTCATTCAATAGTTATTGTTATTCTAAACGTTCAGATGAACATTGCTTCTTCGGGATCATTCGGTATGAATTAAGAAGATTCTCAGGAAGTTGCTGATTTTCGCTCTAATGTAGAGTACATCAACAAGAACTAATGCAAATTGTCTTCATTATGAAAATGAATCGATTCCATCATAAAATATCACAATAAAAACACCGTCCGTAAGTTACAGAGTTTACGGACTCAACAAAATTCCTTATCATCTCGGATTTTTCATGACTGAGTACGACTGATATTTGAAACAATTTGGGCATAACAATAGCAGGCTTTTCAAATTTCTAGATTTTAATAGAAAAGTGTTTGTCCATCAAAAATCTTTCATTTTCTCTCCTTAATCTAGTAACCTGACATGTAAGGGATAATGAAGGGTTTTCCAATAAGAGGTGTGATTTTGATATTCAAAGAAAAAAAAATTTTTTTAATATGAATGATCGGATGTTTATTTCATTATAAAGAAGAAGCTATAGCCTTGATAATGGAAAATAACATGAGGTGAATGACCACCACGACCACACTTACAGGACTATTTCCTTTCAATGACATTTTCTATAATCAAATCACAAAATGGCTGTCCTATGTCCTCGAAAGCTTCACGAATTCCATATTTGAGGTCTTGAATCGACGCTGAGCTATTAGCGTTGACCTACTCTTTCACGTGGCCCCAAAAGAAGATGTCGCAAGTTGTTAAATCACAAGATCTCGGTGGCCAATTGTGATTACCTCTTCGAGAGATAACACGGTCCAAAAACTTTTCCCGCAAAAAATCAATGGTTTCGTTGCATGTGTGATACGTAGCGCCGTCTTGTTGAAAGTAAACGTTGTCCAGATCAATACTATCCAATTTCGGCCATAAAAATTGTTTGTAGGATGCTTAATTCCAAAGAACGACGAGGAATGGAGAACCCTTAGTTTTCTTCAACACTTTCGGCTACAGCAAAAATATTCTAGGCTGTTCTTGAGCGAAGTGCACGTTTTTATTCTTCACATCACTAACATGTCCCAACAGCTTGAATTTTACCACCAATTTCTTTATTGCGGTCAGACAAGGTGCTTCACGACGACCCAAAAATGTTTGAGTTTCACGAACCGTCTCTGCCGAATTTTCACCATTTTATAGTATATTTTAATAATTTCAATGTGTTCTTGAAGCGTGTATCGTTCCATTTTTATCAATGGCATAGTTTCCACTCGTCAAATGTCAAGATATGACAGCTTCAAACGTGACACCTACCGACATAGCGGGCTATTCAAAATAACACCTCTTATTGGGAAACCCTTTATGTCAGAGAAGAGTGAAAGCATATCGAGCAGTATCATGAGCTATTCCTGAAAACACTGGTAGATTCAACCAAGAAGTTATGAATTTATCACCAATATAAAAAAGCCAATGTTCCTTGAACTTCTCGAAGTTTTATCTATTGAAAGTCAGACCGACAGCAAGGCTCCTCTGAGTATAACGTCGCAAAAAATGAAATGAAACCTGGATGAATTCTTCATAGGAAACCTTCGACATCTGATTAGCTGACGGAGCCGGATATTAAGTTTGCTAGTGGATATTTGCCGAACAGTAGCTTTCTACTCAACATTGGCCGCACTTTTCGTTTCATAACTCTTCTTGAACACAAAATTGCTGTTGACAGGGTTCGCTCATTCCACCAAAGGCAAACATTATTATTTTCCTTCATTATTGAACATTTCGATCTCTCTGGAATTTCACTGGATGAACTGAGATCTGAGAGAAATATGTTGGGTATTTCAGTCTGCTGGTTGAGAAGACTGAATGTCTGCTTAATGTCTATTAAATTAGACTGGTTTGTGATTTTGCGGGAATGCTGTCTCAAATTTCGATCATGAATAACAATTTAGAACACTTTGGAATTGCAGAATTGGGACTGGAAAAAGACACCTCCTCCTGTTACATTTTTCACTCTTTCAGAAAAATTTTGTTCGGAATGAAATTTCTATGATCCTTAAACTTGACCGTTATCTATACAGAGATTTGCTCCTCGTATCCTGTTTATTGTATTTCCCCGAAAAAGAAATGATTTCAAGCAATTGCTTTTATTTAGTTCACCTTGTTCACATCTAAATATTGATAGGTTTTGTCACTCAACTTTCATAAAGTTATTTTGATGAACATCTGTTGTAAGGTATTTGTTGATTTCCATATTGGAGAAAAGCTTCAAATCCGAGTAAATTGCAACATTATTGACTTGACGAGAGTATTGAAGTTAGACCAGCTACAAATTGGCGAATGCGCCAGTTGCATTATAAGTAAGCATAGCTATAGTTCATTCACGAAAGGTTGAGCCGTCGGTTGGCCATGAAATTTTGCTGTGTATATTAAAATTTTAGGTTATGCTCTTTATTTTCTTGTCAGATTGATAGGCAACGTTGTCAATATTGCCTAGAGTTGTCTGACAACTCCCAAGCTCGTCGGATAAGGCCAGGTTTATTCGGCAACGTGACTTTTTTTTAACGTTATGACAGCAAATACTGCCAACTTCAGATAAATGAAGAAACGCCTACTATGCTCTCAACTTTTCGTGAACGGACTATACAGGGTGATTTTTTTAAGTGTTTCATTAGACGTTTCCGAGGAAGGAATTTTAATACAGGTTCAAGATTTTGGATTTTTGTTTCAGAGTACATGAACTTTAATTGTAAAATATTTTCAAGCGGAATCTACTTCCGGTTTCACCGGAAACGAATGTACCTTCGTTATTTCAAATGCAACACCCTGTATATTCATACATATTCGAATTCTTCGTTCAGTTCTACACTGATTTGATATAACCACTCAAGCGGTTCTTGAATTATAACCTGATCATCAAATTTTTTGAAAAAAGGTTATCACAAATTAGTGTCCATATCTTCAAAACCCCTCATTACAAGAATTTGTTTTTGCGAAAGTGGAACAAAAAAAGGACGCTGATACTGTTTCTTGTATAACTTATGAGGAAATATTATACAGGGTGTCTGAAAAAGGGCCTCAAAGTGAGCCTCAATAAAACTATGAAATCTCACTTTTTTTAAATGGCAACCCTATAATTTTGTTATTCCAATCGATTGCTCGTCAAAAACCAGTTATAGTGTCCCGAACGTTTCATGCCTCTAAAATCAGTATTTTGGCCGTTATTCAATAAAATTAGAATTTCACGATTAAAGACAGGTTTCGCACAGTTTGTAAGCTTGCATTTTTGAAGTAGGCTATGTTAGGAACTGTCATTCTTACTTTTTGTTACAGATCAAGCACTAAGCATAACATGCAATGATAATTTCACTGGAATGATATATCAAGGGTATGTTTTTTATTTGCGGCAAGTGTAACAAATTCTTAGAACAGGTAATTAGAAATTCAACGAACGAAATTCACATTTACTGACAATTTTCTCCGTACTGGAAGCCTTAGCCCTAAACGGACACGAGTAAATACAGTAATAGATAATGAATGATCTGTTACTGTATTGACACGATTCCGTTTTGGGTTAATGCTTCCACTACGGAGAAAATTGTTTTGATACTTCCTGAACTCCGATTTTGTTAAAGGTGGTAAATGTGGATTTCTTTCGTTAAAAGTTCTGACTGCCCTTTCTATTACATTCATCATAAATGAAGAACATATTCAATACATCACTGTTACTGTAATTCATATTTTGCATAGTGCCCGATGAATCAAAAAAGTATAAATGACAGTTCTCTAAAATGCATTATAAATCCACAGACATAGCCTTCTTGAAAATTTCTATCCTAATAAATCCATGGTTAGACTAAGAAACCTTGATTCAATCCTGAAATTCGAATTTTATTCAATAACGGCAAAACTACTGATTTTAGAGGCATGAAACGTTCGGGACACTATAACTGGTTTTTGACGAGCAATCAATTGGAATTACAAAATTATAGGGTTGCCATCTGAAAAAAGTTAGATTTCATAGTTTTATTGAGGCTCACTTTGAGGCCCTTTTCAGACACCCTGTATAATATCTCCTCATAAGTTATACAAGAAACAGTATCAGCGTACTTTCTTTTGTTCCACTTTCGCAAAAAGAAATTCCTGTAATGAGGGATTTTGAAGATATGGACACTAATTTGTGATAACCTTTTTTTCAAAAAAATTGATAATCAGGTTATAATTCAAGAACCGCTTGAGTAGTTGTACATATAATACATCAAATCAGTGTAGAATTGAACGAAGAATTCGAATATCTATGAATATAAGGGTGTTGCATTTGAAATAACGAAGTTACATTCGTTTCCGGTAAAACCGGAAGTAGATTCCTCTTGAAAATATTTCACAATTAAAGTTCATGTTTTCTAAAACGAAACACCAAAAGCTTGCATCTGTATTACAATTCCTTCCTTGAAAACGTCTAATGAAACACTTAAAAAAATCACCCTGTATATGAGAAAGGATTTTAACATATTTTTTGAGAATATCTCAATATTTGCATAGCTTTCAACTGGCAGATTATTCAAAGGTGTTGTACCGAGTGATGTTATTATTATAGTCGTTTCGTAACGAATTGGCGAATGCGTCAGTTCCGTTATTTGTCGGAAACCAAGCAACTTATTCGGAAAAATAATAATAGTAAATATGGCCTTAAGACTTCAAATCCATTAAATATCTTGCAACAATTCACTTACTTTATTTCTTATAGTATGTTTGTATAGATCCACCTATACATATATGTACAACAACTTGTGAACGGCGCTGTATTTGAAACCTTATGTATTAGACAGGCGCAATACGCTATTGTAAATATGTTCATATGCATCAGTTTTATATCCATTCCATATTATTACCTCAATAAATGCACAAGTTAAACAAATTGTTTTCAAATTTAATTATATCGATCAAAATTGATCCAATTTCTTTATGTGTATCACACACTAGTAGTGATCTACACAATGTTAATAGCCAATTCTTCGTGAAAGATGATTTCAACTCCAGCAGTTATGCCGAAGTATCAATTCAGGATAGGCTTATATACATAGTTTTGAATAATGTCAGGTTTTTTTTCAACTTATTTTGACGATCAGCATCCTGTAATAGTCTTTTCAGCTGAAGTAACCACATAAATATTTTCAGCAGATGGCAAAAAATCGCAGGATTCCTGTTAAAAAGTTAAATTTGGTAACTGATGATCTTTAGAAACCGGAGACTTCTCACATTTGCTGCGTATTGAATAACAGAGTGGCAGAGGATCCAGTGTCCATAGTTAATATAGTTTCCAGGAACTAGTAATCAGACGGAACGAGCTGAAAAATTTCGAAATATGCCAGAATATTTCGTAAAATTACCTATGGAAACCGGATCCTTCGCCAATTTGTTATTACACGGAAAAAAGTAAATGCTTTTTTTGAACCAATACCTTTCAATTTAAGCTGATGTTAGATTTGTATATCCCCTAGAGGATATCTATTTCAATGAAGAATATCAAATTTTCAAAGCCTCAGCTTTCAATGTAGCAAATGATTTTTTCAATTCAAGGATATTCATATGCACCTTCCAACACTAATCTACTACTCAAAATGAATAAAACGGATACATAATTGTAGTATATGGTAAATAGAATGAAGTATAGCATTGGATCATGTAGAATATTTGGTAGGATCATATTGAGAATATGATTCATCAAAAGAAAATCATGAACATTACATACAGAATTTGAAACGCTTATGTTGAGTATATGAATTCTTGAAGTAAATCTTTGTTTTTCTTTGTTTTATTTGGCTTATGATTGATTTGAGTATATTGTTATATCCAAAAGATTCAAATGAATCTTCGGAATGAGATGATTGTATTTTAATTCTATATAATCAATAATTTGGAAATGAAGATACTAAGCTTAAATACAAATTACTTGATATTTTCGTTGATATTTTGATTACGTTCATTTTGAAATGCTAATCTTAATATATATATTTCTTGTGTGCGTGTGTATGTGACTGAACTCCTCCTAAACGACTGGACCAATTTTGATGAAATTTTGTGTGTGTGTTCGTGGAGATTTGAGAATGGTTTAGATTCACAATTCAGCCCGACAGGTGGCGCTGCAGTCGGTATCTAGGTTATTTATAATTTATAAGGCAAGAAACGGTTGCCGGATCAGCTAGTAAACTATATATTATCATGCATATTCTCAAAATATTATCCCCCGAAGGGAAGAATTATTCTATTAACCTTTTATTTTATTTTCATCTTGAAACTGAAAAGGAAGAGAATGAAATTATTGAGTAGATATACATATTGTTTTCCATTCAAAAATCTGCGACCTTTAGCTTTTTATATTTTTGATTTATAATAAACTTGAAGTTAAGGGTAAACATGTTATGTTGTTGTTGAAGCCGGTAAAACTTTCGAAACCCTGAAGAAGCAATAAAATCATTGCGAAAGCTTGGTTGAGATAAAAGAGTAGTTATTTTTATTAATAATATATAAATATGAATTTATGTGCTTTTGGTGTCTATAGCTTCGATAATAAATTTGAAGTTAAGGGTTTAACGACTCATTAGTAAAAATAACTACTCTTTTATCTCAACCAAACTTTCGCAATGATTTCATTGCTTCTTCGGGGTTTCGAAAGTGAGGTTTAACGTTTCACCGGCTTCAATAACAACATAACATACTTACCCTTTACTTCAAATTTATTATAAATAAAAAATATAGCCAAAGGTCAAGGATTTTTGAATGGAAAACAATATCTACATATACCTACTCAATAATTTCATTCTCTTCCTTTTCCGTTTCAAGATGAAAATAAAATGAAAGGTTAATAGAATAATTATTCCTCCCTTCGAGGGAAAATATTTCGAGAATTAGCATAATAATATATAGTTTATTAGCATTTCAGAATGAACGTAATCAAAAAATCAACCCAAATATCAATTAATTTGTATTTAAGCAGAGTATCTTCATTTCCAAATGATTAATTATATTGAATTACCTTTAAATACTTGAATAACAGATTCCTAACAACCCCAATCCTTCAGAACATCACAAATGTCCACCTGCGAAGTATTCTGCATCATACCCTAAAAATATGAAAAAAGAATGAACTGAAAGTATCAAATTAAAATATTGCTTTTCTTCTCGATAATATCTACACCACTCAACGTGAACGAAATCAAATTAATTTCCACGCGTCCTTTCCTACTTCGGCGGCGAATAGAATGAGAAGCTCTGGACCTGTCCAAAGAATATGCAAGCATTGTAAGCGATATACTCCGTTTAAGACTCTAGAGCCCGATTGGATCTCAGATCAGGTGAATCAGAGAAATTTTAACTTCAATCTGAGCTTCCGATCAGAAAAATATCATTATACTGAACATTCCATATTACATAAAGAAGAATATTCCAGGTTTCATTCGAGTTGAAGTGTTTCATTTTCAAATGAAATAGTTTTCATGTTAAAATATGGGATTTTATGAATCGAATATGTGGAAAACTCAGATCGAGTGAAATAATATACTCAGCATAAGTTGTTATAGCTTCAGACAAAGAGCACGCGATATTTGCCCTGAAAAACATTCATATTCCTTAATTGAGATAATCATTATTTGAATGGAATAATTCTTCAAGTTCGAATAGAAAATATTTATTCAAAGTGAAAATTTATGTTGAGAAAATCAATGTTCACCATTTGAGCATTTCAGAATTTTTAATGCGAAACTTTTTTCATCAAATGAGAATAAAAACTCTTAAAACAAAGTGAAATTAATAAGAATACTGAAATTATCCTTTTGAGAATTCACTTTTTTCTGTGTAGATACACAGAAATTGGCAAAATGTTCTAGTTTCAATAAATTCTAGTTATTTTTCGGAGTATTCTGGCATAATTCGAAATTTTTAGCGCGTTTCATCTGATTATTGTTCCCTATCTTCTTCATCAAGTAGCTACGAACACTTAAACTCAATAGCAGAAGACGACGCACTGGGTTTAATGAATAGTATAAAATAACCAGACCGGCAATCTTCTCGTGACAGTCTACTCAATTTGCTTCGAGCACCTTCACCTACAATGCGAAAGTTTCCATCACTTTGACACCGGATCAACTTCACTTCGCGCCCGCCATATTGTTCTCCGCGCTATGAATCCGCATAATTGAAATCCTCAGAACCCGACTTGACAAATATATAAGTTGTGTAGTTGAAACCGGGCCAGATCCGGAATATCATGACACCTCGGCATTTCCGCCCTCTCGACATTTCTAAATGAAATGGTTTCTATATGTTTGAAAACGTTTTACCGTTATGTCAGATCGCTGGGATTTATGCGCATTTCCTTTGTTAGACGCGTATTCCTCTCGCGGTTCTAAAATAATAAAGACCCGTTTCTGACGTAGTCGCGCTTCTCTGTTCATGGGGAAAATCGATGGGAAGGTGGAATTATATTTTCTCCGGGGGTTGAAATGAAGAAGCTTTTGAGGTTGGGTATGTTATTTGATGGTAACTGAGGCGAAAGGTCACAGGTGATGACGTCTACGATTGCGATATGCGAAATCGGTTTATTTGTTCTTTAGTGACGTCGATGATCACTTACTCATTTGAATGAATGGGCTTAACATTTAAATCATTTATAGTTTATTCAAATTTGTTTCCTCCTGAAATGCGCTTGTATACAACTTGAAAAGTTGCAGGTAGTTCAAAATTCGTTCTTGAGAATAATTATGCACAGAGAAAGACTCTGTCCCACAGATCAACTATATCAAGAATCAGGTTTTCTAAATATTAGGAAGTATATGTTCACGCCCTGCTCATGTAGGTCAACAAGAACAAAAATATTCTTACTTACCTGGAGCACGGCTGTACAACTAGAGAAAGGACAAGACAAACAGTTTCGTCATACAGGGCATATAAGACCATCGGACAGCGTACGTAGGTAGGGGGGTAGGTTGCGTTCACTGAATTCTTTGAACATGTTCAGTAGGACCATAAAGAATTATTTGAGGATTATTCACAGAGCTCAAATAGCCAATATTGTGAATGGTACCAGATTGATTTGAATGGATATACTTGATTTTTTCATTAACGTAGCATTATATTTTGATTGTGTCGATTTTTTAGTGGCTGGATTAATCCCACGCTCAACCTTTTGTTTTTGGGGGATTAACTCTGTTTATCCATAAAAAAAATAGCATTCTTTCATTGCAGTTTAACGTGTTTACTTCTGCGATAGTTTGTATTCGTGTTAATTGCCATTGTCCATTAAAACCTCTACTTGGGACAAGTGTTGATTTGCCTGTCAATTCTGTATGTTTAAATTTTGTATCACTGTAATGTATGAAATTTCTTTTGGAATTTAATAATGTATTATCTTTCTACAATAAACACACGGTATTATTATTATACACACCCATGGGTTTAGAGTATCTGGATCAGGACCAAATATACCCGATCCGCATCCAGAGGCAGTTTCAGAACAACAAGTGAACAATTTTATTGAGTTTTCATCGCAGGAGTAGGAAGTAGGTGTGTTTTTTCAGCCCCAATTTTGCTATTTTAACGTGTTCAAAATCGATATTCATGTTTTAAAACAGTAACAACATTCTCACAAATTCACAAACCAATCTGAACTGATAGACATTGATCAGACATTCATCTTTCCTCACCAGCAGACTAAAATACCCAACATATTTCTCTCAGATCTCAGTTCATCCAGTGAAATTCCAGAGAGATCGAAATGTTCAATAATGAAGGAAAATAATAATGTTTGCCTTTGGTGGAATGAGCGAACCCTGTCAACAGCAATTTGTGTTCACGAAGAGTTATGGAACGAAAAGTGCGGCCAATGTTGAGTAGAAAGCTACTGTTCGGCAAATATCCACTAGCAAACTTAATATCCGGCTCCGTCAGCTAATCAGATGTCGAAGGTTTCCTATGAAGAATTCATCCAGGTTTCATTTCATTTTTTGCGACGTTATACTCAGAGGAGCCTTGCTGTCGGTCTGACTTTCAATAGATAAAACTTCGAGAAGTTCAACGAACATTGGTTTTTTTATATTGATGATAAATTCATAACTTCTTGGTTGAATCTACCAGTGTATTCAGGAATAGCTCATGATACCGCCCGATTTGCTCTCACTCTTCTCAGACATATTCTCCCTTACATGTCAGGTTGCGAGTAGAATAGGAGAGAAAGTGAGAGATTTTTGATGGACAAATACATTTCTTTGAGATCTAAAAAGCCTGCTATTGTTTTGCCCAAATTGTTTCGAGTGTGAGTCGTACTCACTCAAAAATAATTCGAGGTGGAAAGGAATTTTATTGCGTCCGTAAACTCTCTAACTGACGGACGGCACACACACGGACGGTGTTTTCATTGTTTCATGATGGAATCGATTAATTTCCATTATGAAGACAAGTTGCATTAGTTTGTTGAAGTTATCTACATTTTATGGAAAACCAACAACTTCCTGGGAATCTTCTCAATTTATACCGAACGATGTTTTCCTGAAGAAACAATGTCAATCTGAACGTTTAGAACAATAACTTATTGATATGAATGAAATCATTTTTATTCAACGAACATTAACTGTTTTATAGTGATGAAAAATTCATAAAGTCTTGGTTGAATCTACAAGTGAATTCAGGAACATTCCAGGAATAGCATAATCGATGTGGTTTTACTCTTTTCTGTCGTATCCTCCTCTGTGTCAGGTTATACTATAAGAAAGACAAGTAAGAGCTTTTCAATGAACAATGGGATTTGAAAGCCTGTCATAGTTAAGCCTGAACTGGTTAGTAATTTTGTCTTTTCTACTGCATAAGCAAGATCCAAAGTATTTATTTTTGCCTAGAGAAAAATTTCATGTTTCTGCAAAATCTAATAAACACATAACTTCTAAATTTCGACACTTCCTAAAGTCGAATAGATCTATTCTTGAGTTTTGAAATCTTTCGATGTGAACAGAATCATCTTCGTTGTGCTCCACTCTCAATTCTGATTTTACTTTCCTACTTATGAAAGAGAAAAGTTCACTAAACAAAAAAATCAATGCATTCATTGATAAGAACCTACCTATCTGTGTTTATCTGAAATTCTTCGAGGTTAACAGGTTTTACGTTTGTTGTTTTCATTGCTTGTTTCTGAATCAAATACTTTCCTGCATTCATGAAAGAATTACGTTAACTCAACAAAACATCAATGCATTCCAAACATTGTGAATACATTTGAACAATATTTTCGTTGGAAACGATTCACTTCAGATTGCCTCACTTTCCTCCGGTATCCCGACTACAATAATGCTTTCACAACACACAAAAGAATGTCACGGCCATCCCAATCTTACCCGAATTTCCTTCTTTTATTGCTTGTTCTTAACAGTTGATGGAAGCTGCCCGAGTTCTCCATTGGTCATTTTTCAATTTCATGGCCACTTGCGATAAAACTTCACCGGAATGATTTCGCAATTTTACGGTCAAATTCACGTTAGGAAGATTGTAGCGCAATGAATTTCGCCCGCTGAAATAAAACCCAAATTGCATTCGGTATTGTTGAGAACGTATGGGTTCTTTAGTTTTTATTGGAAAGGAGGGTTGAGCCGGAGAGTGGCCCGAGCAGAAATGCAGTAATGGTCGTAGGAATATTGAGATGTTCGTCGGAATTCGCCTACAACCTTAGGAGAGTGCTGCATGAAATTGGTACTTACGGGTGGTTTTCATGGCAACGCTATTTCTTGCAGAGGGTTTTTGAGGTGGAGCTCTTTCGAGCGTGCTTGAAAAAAGTGGAAAAGCGTGAGATTCGCTGCGTTAGTCGTCGGCGGAATAACATTCGGAGAAAACACTGACGTGGGTGTTTGAATACTTAGCGTTCTTGTCGTTACGAAATGAACTGATTCGAGTTTAGGTTCTTCTTCACTGAAACTAAGAAACATTTTCCATCGATTATGAAATGAATATTGACAAGAAAAATTTGATTTATGACATTTAAAGCGTTGAAGTTCAAAATGTCAACTTCATACTTTTGAGTGCTATAGTTTTGGCTGTAAGTTGATGAGTAGATTCAGTTGGATTTACTGATAATATACAGATGTCCATAGACATTTTATTTTCGGACTGAATGGGCAGAAATTCCTAAAACCTTCAGGATGGATGATAGTATAAATGTCTATACTCCGTTCACGAAAGGTTGAGCACATAGCAGGCGTTTCTTATTTATCTGAAGTTGGCAGTATTTACTGTCATAACGTGAAATAAATTCAATGTTGCCGAATGTTTTCGGCCTCGTCTGACGAGTTTACGAGCTATCAGACAACTCTATGCAATATTGACAACATTGCATATCAATCTGACAAGAAAATAAACATCCTAACCTAAAATTTTTATATACACAGTGGAATATGTCAAATTGTCATGACCAACCGACGGCTCAACCTTTCGTGAACGGACTATAGTATATGATAACTTGGTTAGTTTTTGAACCAAATCAGTTGAAAATTTCTCCAATCGCAATCATTTGAAATTGACATTTCGGCAATTTCCATTTTGGTCGTTATCTCCGTTTCTGTTTGTGCTATGAACAACTCGAAATAAAAACATTGAACAGAATTTTTTTGATAGAAAACCGGTGGCTTAATCTAATTTTCGCTAAAGGGTTTCCTTTCTGATTTAGTACATTGAATTTTTTTTTTCTTATGGAAATAATAATTAATTTAGAATGAAAATAACTAAGCTTTTTTCCTCTCCTCAAAAATAAATAACATGTCGTGTATAGCTCATAGGTCAGTGGTGACGCTTGGGAAGAAAAGGGTCGACCCAGGTCTCCCCTTAAGTTTTATGATTTATGCTCAGCAAAATCGTACCAATAAATTGATCACTACTCACACTGAAAATTCTGAGCTACCTCTGCCACCCCCCACTATCGCCGTCACTGCCCTAGGAGCGACATATGCCATGTTATAAATTTTTGAAACGAAAAAAAATGGTGATTATTTCAATGTAAAAATGAATTATTGAATCAGGTGGGAAAACCCTCAGCAAAAAATAGATTAGGCCACTGGATTCTTATCAGAAAAGTGTCTCTGTAATGTTTTTGTTTCAAGTTCATAGCACAAACAGAAATGGAGATACCTAATGACGGCAATAGAAATGGACAAAATGTCAATTTTGGTTTATAACTCGAAAACAAAAGAAAATAGAGCAACCCGGTTGGCGGTATACTGAGTTTTCCGAAAAAAGACTTAAAAAGTTTTTGCTCAGGGATCACCAAATCTGTCCACCCTGTACTTTTGTTCAGCGAACCAACCTAGCGATGTTATGATCAAAGAAGTGAGCATCGAGAAGAACTCAAACTCAATATTATGAGAGAAGAAAGAATAGAAAAAAAGAATACACTATATTGTTATTATTTCCTCGAATTGGTCGGTATAATAACGAAGCAATTATTACAGAGACATAAAAAGAGATCCTCAACTTCGTCTATACTCGAGTTTATTAGCCGGAAACAGCGACAATCTCCTCGAGGCTGCATCACAAGCGCGTTTACACGGTTCGCTTCTCGCTCCACAAAGTGCAGCCCCAGTGCATTTTCCCGTCGGTTTCCGATACGAGCGTCTCGACGCATACAGAACCGACGGAGAGTGAGATGCGTGTTTGTCGCGTGTATGCAGGTGAGCCGTGGATCGATCGCGTAAGCTGAGCACGCGCCACTCTTGCGCCCACCCCTGGAACTTGACGGAAAATGAGAAACACTGGCTGCAGAGAGAAAACCAAAGGGAAACTTCGCAAGACGTTCTCGGCTTCCAAAAGGTTTATGCGGCCAAGTTAGACGTTTGCTTTACTAATAATTAAATGCACATAGGAGTCTTGGAATTTATGGCTTCAAAGCTATTCATGGGTAAACTCTGAAGTATGTAAGCAAGTTTGTCTCGTTGGAAATAAGCAATGTCGCCGAGTTAATTTGAGGGTGGAACATCATAGGAACTGTTGTTGGCTTCGTCTGGTTTAAAGTCTGGTATAACTTTCTGCTAGATGTCTGTCAGTTGCGGAAATTAGGAAGCCATCGATTGAGGTGTGAGCAATCTGGAAATACATGAAACTTTCTCGAAAGTTCTTCACGCAGGACACATCAATAAACAAATCAGCTGAAATATGCATTTTTTGCTTTGAAGCGCTGAAACTGATAAGATCTGAAGACATGAGAATTGCAGATTCATTCAACCTTCAAGAAAAGTTATTTCTTTCAGAAGATATCGCATTGATGATCTGTGGCAGTTTGTAACCCATTGAAGGAATAGTACTTCTGAGCATCCATATTGACTTCACGGAAAATGAGAAACACTGGCTGCAGAAAGAAAACCAAAGGAAAACTTCGCAAGACATTCTCTTTTACCTGGAAGCGCCGAAAATGACTACACGATCATTGAAGATTCCTAAGAAAAACTATTTATTTCTAGTTGAAGCAAGAACCGCTATTTTAGCAGAGTTTGATTCATTTCATTCGGAAAATCTACCTATCCTGAAAGTTTCAGGTACACATTCAGGCCACATATTTCTGACAGTGTGATCGTATACTCATTAAGGTCTTCAAAAATTCACCCTCAGATTTTCAGGTTATCTGTTTCGGCATATTATGTTTGTGCCCAGAAAAAACCTCAAGAACTAGAATGTAACTGAAGAAAAATCAATTATTCTCATAAAAACTCATCACAGAGAAACAAAAGTTTTTTTTTTCAAAAATTCACCCTCTGAGTGTGAGGTTATGGTCCAACTGACATTTTTCCTTTAACTTATCATTTCTATACTCAAGAGAAACTTCATGAAAGAGAAGATAACAATTTCAAAATCAATTAACTTCATAAAAACTCATTAAACAACCCTAACACAAAGAAACGAAAGGAAGAACGAAAGAAGTCAATCCGAAAACCACCCTCATTCGTGGCAGTAAAAGTGGGTAAACAGCGGTAGAAAAGGTGATTCCTACTGAAACAACAAGGGATACTAACACGATTGAGGAAACAATACGAGTAAGGCAAGTTTCCCTCTTAGTCCCTGCCACATTTTCAATGAGCAACCCCAAATCTTCGCATTCTCGGCCCACCCCGGGTGCACTCTACTGGGAACATCCGCGAAAGTGAGAGGGCCATGATCCGTCTGCAATCCAAGGGACGTGACACGCATACGTTAGTTCGTTATCCTTACCAAAATACTTGCAACTTCCGGCAAAGATGGTTATATCCGGCGACGCCCCGGCAATTCTCACATACGAACAATGCCTCGTTCAGGCATTGCCGTAATTTCTAACGGCGCAATCAATTAACATGGTGCCTTGCGAGAATATTGTGGAATGGAATTATCGTAGAAAAGTTTCAGAGGGACTTGAATGATCGTTAGAATTTCCAGATGTTATTCACTCATTTAAACGTTGTTTTGGTTGTTGTGGGACTATGAAAGAAGTATGTTTTGTTGCTCAATTGTTCCTTGGAGGATTTTGAGCCGATAGTCATCTTAAACGATCCGATTTGAATCGCTTATGAACAATTATTTCCTTCCAGACACCTTTAACACTATACTTTTCGAAATAATGAGCTAGAGATTTTAAATTGCCAGAAAAGTTGTAAGTTCGCTATATCTCGTTTCAGTTAGTTAATGGGTTAAATCGGTCGAATACTTTTCGAGTTAGGATAATATATTTTCGATTGTTTTCAAAACAAGAAATACGATTGGTTTCATTCGATCTTCAGATATGCTCAATAACGATATTAGGATTTGTGCGAATCCTTCTAGAGAAAATATTAATATTACTATTTCTTTTGTTAGGGTAGTTATCCTAACCGAAATATTTGCAACTTCCGGCAAAGATGGTTATATCCGGCGACTCTCACATACGAACAATGCCTCGTTCAGGCATTGCCGTAATTTCTAACGGCGCAATCAATTAACATGGTGCCTTGCGAGAATATTGTGGAATGGAATTATCGTAGAAAAGTTTCAGAGGGACTTGAATGATCGTTAGAATTTCCAGATGTTATTCACCCATTTAAACGTGGTTTTAGTTGTTGTGGGACTATGAAAAATGTATGTTTTGTTGCTCAATTGTTCCTTGGAGGATTTTGAGCCGACAGTCATCTTAAACGATCCGATTTGAATCGTTTATGAACAATTAGGTCCTTCCAAGTCACCTTTAACACTATATCTTTCGGAATAATGAGCTAGACATTTTAAATGGCCAGTGAAGTTGTAAGTTTGCAATATCTCGTTTCAGCTGGATCAAATCGATCGAATAGTTTTCGAATTAGGATGATATTTTTTCGACTTTTTTCAAAACAAGAAATACGATTGGTTCCCTTCGATCTTCAGATAATATACTCAATAACAAAATTAGGATTTGTGCGAATCCTTCAATAGAAAATATTAATATTTCTTTGTGTTGGGGTAGTTTGATAAGTGTTTATGAGATTAATTGATTTTCACATTGTTATCTTCTCTTTCATGAAGTTTTTTTTGGGTATGAAAATGCTGTTATATTCTCGTCTTAAAGTTTTTCTCTACCCCACTCATTCATAGAAACCCAAGGACATTTTCAATGCCGTTGATAAAGAACGACAACCTTCTTAGGAGCCTTCGCCGTCACCTCTTGAGTGTCCAGGACCGGTTTCTCTATATCAATTGTTCTTAGGCCAGCCAACTCTAGACAATTGTACACAGTGTGTTCAGCTGTTTCTGTTTCTGATTCACAGAGCCTGCAAATCTCTTATGCTAACCTTTTCTCACCATCACCCGAAGCTCAGCCATCGAACCAATTAACACACAGATGCATAACCGAGTTTATGAACCAACTGGCTATACGAAAAATTAAACAATCCAGAGCTCTTCTCCACGTCATATACAAACTTCATAATATACATTGTTTATTGCCAAACTTTTGCATCCGAAAAGTCAGTTAACAAATATATCATTAGTGGGTCCCTAAAGAATTGAAATACTGCTTAAATAGGACAGGCGCAGAAACCTTTGAGGCTCGTTACCAATAGGTAGTTTATAGTTTAAAAAGGTGTTACAGTTCACTGCGACCTCAAGGTCTATTGTGCCTCCTTACATAGCTGTTCTGACCACACCCTTTACAGGTCGCCTGTGAGTTCTAGGGATCTGATGAAATCCAATATCTGTGAAGGCTTCAACGACGCTAGTTCTCCAGAAACTCCATCTTATAGGTACATTTACCTATACCACAGAAGGGTTCTGCGCCAATGAAATACATTCGTGTACCTACAGGTAAAGTCGCTGTTTTTCTGATGATACAGGTTGTCAAATCGAGACATTTCAAAAGAATCAACAAGTCACATTGCTACGCACTCCAGAGGCTTCATAACAAGCAGTTCTTATTTCACTATTTTTCCAATGTGATATTTATTGTGCAGCTATAAAAGTAATTCGCTTCCTGGAAGTCGTTACCAAGCCTAAGCCAACCCTCTCACTTCAAGGAAGTTCAGTCGTAAAAAGGCTGTTTATCGTGTGCCTCAGAAATGATATTAGGTCTTACTCTCGAATTCGAAATCGTTACTCAAAGGAAACTGTTTTCCTTTTTCACAGTATGAAACGTAAAGCGGTCTAACGATTATCATTCGATGATTATTCAGAAATTTATGGTAACTATACACTTCCATTGAATTCAATATTAATTAGAGGAAAATGCAGAAGAAAATTCATGGATCGCGAATTGATTCAAAGGAGAATGCCAAATACAAAAGTCGTTGAGTACCTACCAGATTTCCCATTTTAAATTTTTCTTGTTGCTTATGATTAATTTCTCTCATGATAAAAGAGAATGAAACAATCATTAGATTGTTTCACTATCAGCATTTGTTAATATGATGGAGAAATATTTCTTATAAAATCAAGAGAAAGGTGAACTGATTCTTTGTTTTTCAGGCATCCAATACCGTCATCTTTGTCTTTGTGTTGCTACGAAAAAATTCTCTCAATTTCATTTCATCCTTCTGATCAGATGTTTTATCGATACATATGTAGCTTACAGATGTTCAGGCTTGTGAAATGAAAGATCTGATGAAGATCAATTGATATTTATTTAATCATTTCGGACAAATAAATCATCGCCACATACGACATTCATGTGCTAAGCAATTTGAATTCTTGAATATTGTAGGTGCTGTTCCTTTTATATACTATATTCCTCGCGTCATTCTTTTCATTTCTCTTGTGTCAAACCAACAATATGCAGTTTCATCCATATCTCCATACTAATATCATAAATGCGAAAGTCTGTCTGTCTGTCTGTTACTCTTTCACCGGCTGAACGGATTTTGATGAAATTTGGTATGGTGACAGATGATAACCTAGAAATGGTCATAGGCTATAAATAATCACGCCATCGTTCTTAGGGGGTGAGCAGTAGGCAGATAACTAAATTGAGTTAGTGATTTTTAGTCGTTTTTGTTGGAATTTTTGCTCTTTCACGTCTAAACGGCTGAACAGATTTTGATGAAATTTAGTAAGGTAATAGATGGTTACCTAAAAACGGATATAAGATCAAAATGATCACGTCATCGTACTTAGGGGGTAGGAAGTAGGCAGAAAACTGAATTGAGTTAGTGATTTTTTATGGTTTTTGCTGGGAGTTTTGCTCTATCATGCCTAAACGGCTGAACGGATTTTGATGAAATTTAGTTAGGTGATAGACGATAATCTAGAAATGGTCATAGGCTATAAATAATCACGCCATCGTTCTTAGGGGGTAGGCAGTAGGCAGATAACTAAATTGAGTTAGTGATTTTTAGTCGTTTTTGTTGGGACTTTTGCTCTTTCACGTCTAAACGGCTGAACAGATTTTGATGAAATTTAGTGAGGTAATAGATGGTTACCTAAAAACGGATATAAGATCAAAATGATCACGTCATCGTACTTAGGGGGTAGGAAGTAGGCAGAAAACTGAATTGAGTTAGTGATTTTTTTATGGTTTTTGCTGGGAGTTTTGCTCTATCATGCCTAAACGGCTGAACGGATTTTGATGAAATTTAGTTAGGTGATAGATGGTAACCTAGAAAAGGATATGGGCTATCAATATTCATGCTATCGTACTTAAGGCGTAGGCAGTAGACAAAAATCGAATTAAGTTAGTGATTTTTAATCGTTTGTTTTAAAAGTTTACCTCATTCACGCCTTAACGTCTGAACGGATTTTTATAAGACTTGGTTAATATAAAGATAGGATCCTAGGTACGGACACAGGCTACTTTTTACGGCGGGAAAATTCCTCATTTCCGCGGAAATCTAGCGTGATCGTGTCAAGAAGCGCATGACGCCATAGCTACTGAAATGATTTTGATGTTTTTTTTTAACTGAGTGTTACTAAGACAAGGTAGTATTTGATCACTTTTCTTACTTAGAGTGTCGGTAGGCGCCATAATAACCCGATGAATTCAAAATATCAACCAATCAAAATTCAAATCGCCGCCCGGACCCGATACAGCTTGATATTTGTCATTTATTTGCCGTAATATATTCAAATGGTTACTTCCGGCTCAGATACCCCACATTATCCGTTCGGAATTTCTTCAAATTGCCGAAAACTTCATCCTTTTCATTACCCCCCGTAACTTTAGCCCAAATCGTTCGCAAATCGGGGTTTCCCCGCTCCTTTTCATTATTTTGCATAAGCTCTGAAGATTAACCGGCCGACCACAACAGGAAATGCAGGAATGACGAGGCCAGAGGCGAAGATAAGGCCCGAACGAGCAGATGTCCTGACACGTTGCGACACCAGCCAGCGATGTGTCGCACTTCCTTCGCTAAGCAGGACTCTGACATATCGCTGTGACATGACGTCTATCTGTAAGGATTTCGAATTTAAATGGGCGGAATATGTTCGAAGTTTTCCCCTTCGGTGATTTTACAAGTTGTACAGGCTTGCTTTATTAGAAGCCTGAGGAATTGTTCTTCTTATCACGCTCTTCTGTCGGATGTGGGTGCAATGTAAAATGCTGCTCCTGTAATGTATGTTTTTGACTGGGTTATCAATGTACAGATTTCGATTACAATGTGAAGATTATGAGGGTTCTTATTGAATAGTCAATCTCAAGTGAGACAATGTGTGACTTATAAATTATTGGATTCAACTTCAACTTCATTAATGGTTCATATTTCAGAAACAATAATGACTCTTTTCCTTTTTTGCACTCTACGGTGTGTTAGATGCGACCTCGTGGTGCAAATGTTTCCAAATATCAATCTCAAATGATATTTGAAGCAAAGATTAAAAAGATAAGTTGTCCATACATATCGCTCTGGACATGACGTCTATCTGTAGGGATTTCGAATTCAAATGGGCGAAATATATTCGGTGATTTCATAAGTTGCTGTTTCGGTTGAATTTGAGCAGGCTTGCTTTAACTCTGGGGAATTGTTTTTCTTATCACGGTCCACGCTCTTCTATCGAATGTGAGTGGAAAGTAGAATGCTGCTCGTTTGATGTATCTCTTTGACTGGATTATCAATGTACAGATTTCGATTACAATGTGAAGATTATTAGGATGCATATTGAATATCCAACAAGTGTGAGTTTATGGTTTCAGCTCCAACTTGATTCGTAGTTCATATGCCAAAATGAAAATTCCTTTTTTCTGATACATAAACACTGAATGGATGTGAAATTTTTATAATTCAATTTTTCTAAATCGGTTTGATTGGAAGTTTGTCTTTGAAAAACACTGCATTACTATTTATTCACACACCTACTCAAGATATACCGTTTCACGTCTACCGTATATTCTAGCTGTTGAGCTTCTCGTCTGTTTCGAGGAATTTCTATACTATTGATTCATTGATGGATGAACCCTAGCTTTACAAGCTAGTACGCTAAAGCTTTCCCTCCATTTCGAGTTTTATTTGTCAAACTTAGTTATAAACATAGTGTAGAAAATCCATTTCTTCATAAAGAAATTGAATTCCTGCATGAATGTTTATGTACTGAGCAATGTTAGGTTCATCTATCCAATTAAGAATTTCAATTTCGTTTTTAATGCTAAAACTGACCTTAAAAATGTCCAAGTATTCTAGTTGTTCCTTTCGTTTTTCCAACTATTCGCCATTATGCTATATGCATTTATAAGTGCACCGCGGAAATTATGACCAGAAATACGAACTGTCTACCGAGAATCTCAATTTCCCACAGCGCCGTAACTAAGATAATTCGTATATAAAGATTTCACGACGCCAGATTTCAGTGAAGAAATTTTATGAATACTTAAATACAAAGTATATTTCTTCGGAAGAAATGATGTTAGAGATTCTTATGCAGTACTTTGTTGCTTGAAAGTTATTCAATTTTTACCAACCATATTTTGAATTGAGGATAATATTGAATTTCATTGTCAAAATCTAATAGAAATGAAAACTCAATCATACTCGTATTTTGTTTCTCAGCGAAAAAAGCTGAGAAACATTCTATCTAATTTGAGTGGAACAAAATTTGGAAAAGCGGGCCCAGTAAAAATTCAAGAAAAGCCCTGAGCAGGAGTTTTTGGGCGCTCGTTCATTGGTGGAGCAATGAAACTGATATATATAAATTCAGAATCTCAGCACAATCGGAATTATATTCTGGAAATCATTCAGATAATCAAATAAGTAAAAAATATATAAAAAATTGAGTTGTATGGTTCTGATGATGCGATCCTCTTGAAATTTTGCATGAACATTCAGTATGTAAGTCTTCATTCACCACATAATTTTCACTCGAATGGGATATCCTTTTATGGAATTATAAAGATTCTTCTTTTCAATATTCCATTCGAATTTTCTATGGTTTATTATTCTTGTTATTCAGAATCTAAGACATAATGATAAAATTCTGAAAATTAGAAGAATCATCATCAAAATAGGAAAATTCATATTTCGGAGCTGAAATTTTCTAGCGCCCTATAGAACAAACCTGATTTAAGAATTTCTTGAAAATCTGATATAGGTTGATATAAATATAATATATAAAAATAACTAGGACCGCTTTTCCTAAGTAAGTGTGCAGGGTCCTTTGTAAGAATAACGAAAGAAAATGATAATAATCGTTACTAATGCATTCATGTATCTATAGATACTCCAGAAATCTCAAGGATTATTGAGCCCCCGAATCCGTATACCGTATTCAGAGTACATTCTCAATCCAGAAATTTCCAGGTTTACACTATCGCACTATACCATGTGACGGATTATGCGTTTGGCAGTTGGGCAAAGTCTCTTCCATATAATAATCCCCCCAATTCACATGGATTTCCATAAATTCCATTACGTTCCTGAAATATGTAAATGTTGCGGCATGCTTTCTAGTCAACCCAACCTCTTTTGTGTTCAATATAATTTCCTGTTGTTTATCTGGCACTTTTCGTCCTAGGAAATTGTGTTGAAGGGATTCGTTCAGGAAGTTTTGGGATTCGATAGAACGGGAAAGGAAGAAGGAGGGAATACTGAAAGATATACCTATTTCTGGGGAAATTTTTTATTCAGGGAAAATCGAGGAAATGGATAGGAAATAGGAATTATTATGAGGAGTGAGATTCTTTGGAAGGGGAGAAGTGGTGACCATTTCAATATGGCACAATATTTGATATGGAAATGTTCATGTTGTTGTATAGCAGAGGAGTAGAAATGTTACATATACAGAATGTCCCATGATGTTCTATACAGCCAATATCTCGACCCTCAGACAAAGTATTTTGGACGCACACACATAGAATCAACTCTTATTTAGGTATTTAATCAACTAGGTTATTAAGGACAGCGACTCATGGTCAAGATATCTTTACGTGTGAGCGGAGCGAACGCGTTGATAGTTCGAGACCATTAGTCGCTCGATTAATAACCGAGTTTATTACAAGATTTTTTCGACGATCTCAACATGAATTGTGTATGAATTTTGATTGAAATACATTCCCATTTTGCACAATTCCTATATTTGACATAATAAAATTTATAGATATGTATTCCAGTAGCGCTCTGATATTTCTCGTAGTGCTTCTGAATACTTTGTGAAGGGTTGCCATGAGGATTGCACATTGAAAAAGCAGAAATTGGGCATCAAAATTGGTCATTAATGTTCAATTTCGTACACATTAAAATCACCTTTTATTTTGAGATCGACGGAAAAAATAATAATTATAATTTATTTTAATGTTTAACCTGCTTTATTACGTTTCAAGAATTTTTTTCTTGGATTCTTGCTAATTGTTAATATTAAATATTATGGGAAGAAAAATTTTTTCAACATATTTTTTATGGGAAATTGTTTAAAGGAGAAAATTAAATGGGGGTAGTTTATATTATAGTATGCGGCGTAAGTCTTTTTAGGGGTGATAATCAGGAACAAATTTTAACGACAAAATGTAAATGCAGTTTTTGCTGCCATTTAGATACTTTTCATCTGAACTTCCCACCTTGTCTGAAAATAGAGGTATCGGCTGTAAAAAACATCTAGAGGCAACCTGTATATCCAAAATATTTCCTGAACATGGGTAGTTATTTCAGGATATAATTCTCTGAGTGCTTTGGATTCAAAAATATCCCGCAGATGTCTGGATACACTTTTTCCAAGACTCACGGATTTAATGTTTACAAACAAAATTTTTCACTGGGTTTTTCTATTTTGATTTTTATTGATATACGAGTAATTTTTCAAAGAATATATACATTTTACACAGTTACATTTGTTCCTTTGAGTTAATTTGTTACCTGACACCATAGTCACAAGCATTATGTCCAAATATTTAAAATATTAGCTACAAAAAGAATTATGGCCGACAATATCTAATACAATTCTGAATATACATCTATCACTTTGATGATATTACTACTAACACACCAGGAAAGTATCCAAATACCATTTTCTTGTCATTTACTTCAATTCAGGATAATCAAGAAAGTTACAAAATTTTGAAAAATTAGATGCATTGTCAGACATTCGTTCAAGAGTTCATCCTAACCTTTTTGCCCCATCTTCAAGATGGAAAATGCCTTCTATCTCTTCCAAATTCCATCATTCGTTCACGAAATTCTATCGACCACATTTCGAGATTTTCCTTCAGGTCATTCAATCTCCCAATACGGTTGTATCATCGGCACATCAATCGATTTTTTGCTGACCCTCCGTAATGAATTTGTTTCATCCTGATCGTTTGCTAAATTCAGGAGAAGTGTGCGGAAAAACGGGACACAATAGGAATAAATTTCCCATTTGTAAGGGAAAAACCTTAATGATCAAGAAAGAACGTCCCATCTTCCTGAAGTTGTATTATTCAGCGGAAAACCCAGAAAAACTTCGACTTTTATTCGCATTGTTCTTGCGGAAAGTTCATTTATGAGGAAGGATGGCGAAATCTCTTATCTGTCTTGTTATCATGCTTCAGATTCTTTTCCAGGCCTGAAGTACTTTAACTTTTATTACTTGTATTGGTATGCATACACAGCTGTACCTTGTTTTGCAAGGTTTAAAATAATGATGATTTACTGAGTAGAATAAAAGAAATCTCCTCAGTTATGATTAATGTATTGCAACATATTCTAACATGCACTTTTATTCACTCCTAGAGCTAGGTTAGTAGTTGATCAAAGTTTATATAGAAACTTCGTGAAAGTGAAACGAAAATAGACCCTTTTTTATATCAATTAGACTGCAAATGAAGAAACACACGATTCTGAAGATTTACAAGTTTGTCTGAAAAAGGTGTCTGATATTGACACCGAAACATTATATTATCCTTTTCATTTATTTCTTTTTTTAGTTTCACTGTTGGGCAACAATTTTTTCAAAACCAATTTGCTACTGACATATAAGAATTTTTTAGAAATACAGAATCCTCCTAGATTATATTTTAATTGATAACAAAAAATTGAACTGTTTCAGAATTTTGTTGCTAAATATTTTTCCTGTAAGAAAATCAATTTGTTGAATAATTTTGACGCACACTGTATATTAAAATAAACATACTGAAAGCAGAGAATAATATTAATCGATTGAAATCAACCAATATTAAACTCATACTTCGGAGCAAATTGTTCTCGTTCAAGACAAAATGCAAGGAAGTGGTATCAAACAGAGCACCTATGGACGGCCATTTCGTCCTATTAGGACTCTCCAGTACAGGATAGCTCTGAATGATTAAGGTATTATTATTATTCTCTGCTTTCACTATATTGATATTCATGGCGATGTTACGCGTTAAACCTTTTCGTATTAAAATAAACTATACATTTCAATATACTAAATCTTAGGTAATATGAATTGAAAAGGGAGAAGAAAACCTCTTTCTTCTTTTCATCGTATACTAACATGAGAATCCAGTAGATGTTCACTTCTTTGTCTTGTATCGAAAAAAATCATCAACTTACCTTTGTTATCTGTAAGCTAAAGGCCACCACGCACGTCAAGTCCAATCAGCCCTTCCAGTTCATTCATTCAATATTAAATTTTCTCAAAAAAAGGTCTGCAGTAAAAGTTTCGTGGCCAACCAAATTCTAGGACCAAAGATGTTCCAGATTCTGTGGCCTTTTATTGGGTAAAGTAACCACACACGACGAGTTTTAACCCTCTTAACCCTATATAAAGGAAGAATAAAACCAATTTCTTGATTCGGTGATTGTATATCCTCATACATAAGGAATTGCACCAGAGGTTCCGTGACTGTGTCAACTTGTAATCACTCCTAGAGATTTTTATAATTTCATCGTATACTGACAAAAGTATTCATTTCGATGATTACTATTTTCAATTTATCTATGTTTCAAAAATTTGTTATGTTAGCCTCCTAAAAGGCAAAGAATTTTTTGTTTGTCATTTTTTCTTTATCTTAAAATCACTTGGCTTCACAGCCGCCAAAAATTGGGTGTTTCCATCACTCGGAGAAACTTGCATGAAGGCCCTGATGTAGGACCACTGCTAACATCTCAAAGAGTGAAGAGGAAGTAATCAGTGCTTTCAGCATGCGATCTGTGATGATTGAACTTCTCATTTTGACACTACTCACTACTAGATGTCACCATCTGTGTGATAATACTCGATAGAGTCTTACAAGTGGTCTTAAATGTAGAAGTTTTTCAATAGGATGTTGTCTCTGAGGGATATGGGACACTGACGAGGCCTAATAAGGCCGAAACCGGTCTGTCTCTTCCCTCATTGACAACATCTTGAATAAATCATCCCAGTCCGCATGAAGAAGGTTCTGTGAGCCTATAAATTGAAGATTGTATTCATTTCGATGATTACTATTTTCAATTTATCTGTTTCAAAAAAAAATTATCAACATACTATTGTTACCTGTAAGGTAAAGGCCACCACGCAAGTTAATTCATTCAATATTAAATTTACTCAAAACAGTAAAAATTTCCTGGCCAATTAAATTCTGGGACCAAAGACGTTCCAGATTCTGTGACCTTTTATTGGATAAAGTAACCACACACGACGAGTTTTAACCCTCCTAACCCTATATAAAGTAAGAATAAAACCACTTTCTTGATTCGGTGATTGTATATCCTCATGCATAAGGAATTGCACCAGAAGTTCCGTGACTGTGTCAACTTGTAATCACTCCTAGAGATTTGTTTCGATGTTTTTCAGTTCTCGCAGTATCTTTGCACAGCACGGCCAATGCGGCATGGCGGACACAGCAACAGAATACAAATGACCTCTCAAATATATACATGTTTGCGTTCATGTTTCTATTCCGGCCAACTCGATTTATGACCACTGTCGGAAAAATGGGAAATTGTGAACATTTCTCACTGGCGTAGTTCCTGATTATTTTTAATCGAAAAATATCGACGGTAGCTTGTCAGTGGATACCCGTGGGGGTTTTAATAAATCCCGAGACAATATGGAATTATGGCTGGATGTACATGTGCTGCTGTTTTGGTCGCAAATAATTGTACAAAGTGGAAAGCCGCGTTTTGAGGGATGAAACAAAAATAGCCTTTATATCTGAATTAATTTCTCTCTGTGAATATGTTATGCCTTAGGGGCATAGGTTGGTAATCGATTTATAGTATTTGTATTGTCGGTTGTTTTGAGCATCGTCATAGTTGTTCATTAGACTTATCGGTTTTGTTTTAGCCGATTGTTTCTCGGATACAGAACGCTACAATGAGAAAAAGAGAATAATACCAGACGATTAGTCCAATAAATATCCAACTCATACTTTGGAACTTGTCTCGTATGAAGTGCAAAGAACCTACAAATGAAATATCATCCAGAACATCCACAGTTTCAATCTTTTTGGTCTCATCAATGCTCTGAGTCACCCCAGGACTTCTATTAGATGATCAGATTCTGGAATTATAATAGAAGCAACACCATCTTGAAATGTAGTCACAAATTACTACTTCTTTTCGGCTTAAAGTTTTATATTTGAAGTTAGCAGTCTACTGTTTGTTCAAACAATAATTAAAAAATGGAGAAAACGTATTACTGGTTTAGTTCCTGATAATTTTTAATCGAAAATTATCGACGGTAGCTTGTCAGTGGTAAGCCGTGGGGGGTTTCAATAAATCCCGAGACAATATGGAATTATGGCTGGATGTACATGTGCTGCTGTTTTGGTCGCAAATAATTGTACAAAGTGGAAAGCCGAGTTTTGAGAGATGAAACAAAAATAGCCTTTATGTCTGAATTAATTCCTCTCTGTGAATATGTTATGCCTTAGGGCCGGATGGTGGTAATCGATTTATAGTATATGTATTGTCGGTTATTTTGAGCATCGTCATAGTTGTTTATTAGACTTATTGGTTTTGTTTTAGCCGATAGTTTCTCGGATACAGAACGCTACAACGAGAAATAGAGAATAATACCAAACGATAAGTCCAATAAATATCAAACTCATACTTTGGGACCTGTCTCGTATAGAGTTCAAAGAACCTACAAATGTGTAAGAGCATCCAGGGCATCCACAGTTGCAATCTTTTTGGTCTCATCAGTGCTCTGATTTACTCCAGGACTCCTATTAGATGATTTTGAGGTATTGATTCTGGAATTATTATAGAGGCAACGCCATTTTGAAAAATAGTCACGAGTTACTACTTCTATTTCTACTAAAAGTTTTACATTTGCAGTTAGCAGTCTACTGTTTGTTCAAACAATAATAAAAGAAAATAGACAACGTCTTACTGGTTTAGTTCCTGATTATTCTCAATCGAAGAATATCCACGGTAGTTTTTGTCAGTGGATACTCGTGGGGGTTCTGATGAATCTCGAATCAATATGGAATTATAGCTGGATGTACATATGCTGCTGTTCTGGTCGCAAATAATTGTACAAAGTGGAAAGCCGCGTTTTGAGCGATGAAACAAAAATAGCCTTTATGTCTGAATTAATTTCTCTCTGTGAATATGTTATGCCTTAGGGCCGGATGGTGGTAATCGATTTATAGTATTTGTATTGTCGGTTATTTTGAGCATCGTCATAGTTGTTCATTAGACTTATCGGTTTTGTTTTAGCCGATTGTTTCTCGGATACAGAATGCTACAGCGAGAAATAGAGAATAATACCAAACGATGAGTTCAATAAATATCAAACTGATACTTCGGAGCTTGTCTCTTATAAAGTTCAAAGAACCTACAAATGTAATATCATCCAGAACATCCACAGTTTCAATCTTTTGGGTCTCATCAGTTATATAGTTCACTCCAGGAGTCCTATTTGACGATTTGAAGTATTGATTCCGGTATTATTATAGAAGCAACGCCATCTCGAAGAATAAGCATGAAATACTACGTTTAGTTTGACTTAAACTGAGTGACTCGTGGTCGACTAAAGCCTGACGCTCACTTGGACGAGACGAGACGAGACGAAGCGGCGCGTTAGTTAGTTAGTTAGATACTGAACTTCGCTTCGCGCCTCCCAAGTGAGCGTCTACCCATTTGATTCAGTGCAAATCGTGCCTGCGGAAAACAAACTCTTCGCTTCGTCTCGTCTCGTCTCGTCCAAGTGAGCGTCAACCTTAAAGGTTTTATAACCTCCAGTCTACTGTTATTTGGAACGAAAACCGAGAAAAATCTTCTTGGCTTGCACCTCGACTTAGCAATCTTCAGTCGTCCAGGAATGTTAGGCTTTTCCTACGAGGTGAATGTACTATTTTTTCGCAAATCCTTCAAAATTCGACAAATACTAGTTAATTGTGACTCGCGAATAATGTCATTCACGAATATATGGTATCGATTGAAATATAATCTGGGAGGATTCTGCATTTCTAAAAAACTTTTCAGGTTCTCACTCCCAGTCTCTGAAACAGAAATAATTTCAAAAAATTTAATTGAGATAAAGTGATCCTGCGAAAATCTTTGCACTTATTTTTCAGGAACAAATTGGTTTTGAAAAAATGTTTGCCTAACAGTAAAACTTCTTCAGATAAACTTGTAAAATCTTCGGAATCGTGTGTTTTTTTTATTTGCAGTCTAATTGACATTAATTATTTCTGTTTCAGAGACTGGGAATGGAAACCTGAAAAGTTTTTCAGAAACGAATATATGGTACCTACTTTGAAATTTTAATGAAATTACTTGGATTTCAATGAAAACTTATTGTTGAGTTGTCATATTTGACACTTTTACCTTTTCTCGTATTTCATTCGACCATAACATTTAATTTTATTTAATTCAATTAAACATAAGTTTAATTGCTGTTATTGTCGAATGAAATATGAGAAAAGGTGATGAAATTTCCATTCCTGGAACTTCTCTAGAATTAGTTGAGGTAGTGAATATTGCTCCATTGCAATTATTGCCAAAGAAATCGAGGGAAAAGTGCCTACGATAATGATGCATATAAACGTTTTATGTTAAACACTTACAGCTGAAAGGATACGCAGGGAGGAAATGATATTTCTTCACAGTGAAGAAGTCCTGACTTTTTCTCGTCATAATTACTGATATTACCGTGATTGCAAGAAACATGTCTTAAGTAGAAGGACAGAATATAAGATTATACATTTGGATAAAAGAAAAATCAAACTTCAATTTGAAGTATTCATTTGGGTTGATCTCAATTTGGTTGAAATTGTATTGAAATAACCATACTATCAAAATAATTAGATAACTGCATTTAGTTGAATTTGACAGCTCGACATATTGCTCTGGCGGTCAACATACAGGTTGTCCAACTATCGAATGTGTTATCCCCGTTATCACAACATGGCTTGCAACTTTCTTCCCTATAGTCCCATCTCCAACGCCAATTTCCTGGTCCACAACCAGTTGGTCGTCTCGATTCATCTAGTTCTCGTCTGCAATCTGTAAATTGAACGGAAATATTCAACTGTTCAGTTAATTCTCATAAGTCTTCCTGCGGAAGTGAAAATAATTAGTTAAGTTTGTTGAGATCTCGTTTCGGTTTAAAAGCACAAAATCAGTCAAAAAGAATCCCTGAAACTTAGTTGTTAAATATCCTCATATTACCCTTAATTGAATACCATAATTTTCCCGAGAAAAAATATAAAAATATTTCATTTCCTCAAAAACCAAAAACTATTGAAGAATAACAAGAAATTATAGTTTTTTTAGGTGTAATACTTTAGAAACACCGAGTCTTGAACTGCTGGCGACATCTATAGTTTTCAGCCTATTCGTTGCATTCTGTTATTTTGTCCTCTAATGTACCAGGTGTCCTTAATTCGTTTTTCTGTGAGGGGATCTCAGAAACTCGATAAGCTAAAACAAAATAGTGTCACATTTTCAGGCCCTATTTTTGAGAGAATTAATTTGGCGAAAACCACAACCTTCTAAATCAAATCGTTTTCGAGCTGTTAGAGAAAATTGGAAAATGGCGTCAAACGAAAACTTTCTTATTACTGAAGTTATAAACATCAAACTAAAACATTATAGAGATACTTTTTTCAAGAGAATTCATTGAAGTTATAAACTGGACTACGGATTCTGGACATCGGTACATTAAATCATTGTATTAACAACTATGCAACGTATTATGTGTTTATGATCCATCCCATGAGTTATCTATTTTTGGTGATAAATTCGAATGAATAAATTAAGAATTTATTCAACGATATGCCCATTTTTTTTTAACTCAATAGACATATATTCACAGTTGCGTAATATTAAACAATCAGAAAGAGCTACAATACAGAAACTTTTCTGTATGATCATCAATGGTGGTGCTGAAAATAGAAAATGAAACTTTCTTGTTGAATCGATTCGCTAAAATTAGTGTTTTAAGTTTCATCTTGATTTGTAATGAAATTTCTTGTGAAAAACGATGGAAAACAATGGGTCAGATCTAAAAACTCTGATTTTTTCTTTAACAATATATCGAAATTTTTCCATAATTATTATATCCTGTTTGTTTTTATACACATATACATATGTACGTGTAGAATGAAAATTGTCCGTTCTTCTTGATTGTTGAGATGAAAAATATCTAACCAAGACATTACAAACCTCTAAACAGATTTCCAGAAACCGAAAACTTTAACAGTATCCGGATACTTGAAGTACATAAGATACCTTGTCAGAATATTTCAGTTAACTTGCTATTAGATACCCACCTGCTTTTTTGAACGCTAGGTTCTCAACAACTTGAAGAGCTAGCAGACCAATGAATAAATATTGATACATGTTGCACAACTGCTGAAAAAGCACTGAAATAATTCATTTTTCCGATACGTAGTGCAATTAGCAATAAAAGAAAATTATGGTTATAGGTGTTGATTTAGTGGCAATCATTACGAAATGCGATTATTGCGAATGGAATGATGAATTTCAATTATTTCGAAAATAACCATTTAAAATCTTAATTGTCTCAATATGCTGAAAATAAAATTATGATTATTTTCGCTGAAACATAAAAAATAAATAATTTCATTCGATTAAATCAACTGTTGATTCGAACCAAATCCAATTCTTTCAATTTCATACTTTTTCATATCTTAAGTCTCATACTAACAAATATAAGGTTAAATTTTGGGGCAGATGAAAACTTGACCCTTTTTTTAAAAATATTTTTCTCCGAAAAATATATTTGAGACATTATGCAATTCTCATATGTTGCAGTGTGACGTTTAATGAATACACAAATAAAAAGCAGGACAGTACAGTTACCAGAACTAAAAAATCTGCAAAATGTCATAAAAAAATATATATGAGACTTCTGGCAATTGTAAAACCCCGTCCAAATCGTTTGCTTTTTTCAAGCGCTTCAAATACCAAAAACTGGAGTCAGCTCTGCTACTATTATTAATAATAATAATAATTTTCATTGAATCAAACTACTGAGATACTCATTATTTTATAATAAAAATTATTATTAAAAATGATGGAAAACAACAGCAACAATATGAGGGAATAATCATCAACAGAAAGAGCTCAAGGACGGATGAAAACATTTAAGAAAAGCAGGAGCTTTTGAGCGCTCGTTCTTTGGTGAAGACTATTATCTCAAAATTTTATATGGAATTTGAGATTGATACCAAATAGATAAATGCAGAATCTCAGCTCAATCAGAATTATATTCTGAAAATTATGCAAAAAATGAAATATGTAAAAAATAAATAATTACAAAAATTTAATTCTATGGTTCTGATGATGCGATCCCCTGAAATTCTGCATGAACATTCAGTACAGTAGTTTTCATTCTCAAAATAAATTTCACTCGAATCGGATGCTTTGTTTGAAATATAAAGATTCTTCTTTCAATATTCCAATTGAATTTTCTATGGTTCTGTTAAAACTATGGCCATACGAAATTATAGATGAACATTCAGAATATCGATCTCCCTTCACAAAAAAATTTTTTTTATGGAAATCTGAAGTTTTTTCAATATTCCAATTGAATTTTTTATGGTTCTGTTCACACTATGGCCACAAAATTCTGCCTGAGGCTTACTATCAGTAGAACTAGCGCTCAATAAAGCCATGAATATATAATATTTTCATGCAGCATTACAAGAATTATATCATCAATTCAATATTTTTTTAATCGTTGCCTTCATCATGAGCGCTACATTTCTTCAAAATGAAATTTTTTCAAGGATATCATTCAAAAATTAAAGAAAAATGTATAAATCTCATTCCGAATGTAAGAACGTTGAAGAATTATTAACATCTAGTAAAATAAACGGCTACATTCGAGGGAAATATAGTCCTTCTCGGAAACATTCGGCAAAACGTTGCCGCATTTAATATAGTTTGGAACAAACGATGATTTATTCGGGAAATAACCAGTATATCCCTTAAGCCCTTCGTCATCAATCAGGACGTCGTCCTAACGATTATTTACATATTTAGCCATAATCCGTAGAATATTAAAACATTACAGCATCCGTTTTCCCTTCAGATTCTAAACGTGCACAGCCCTTTCCATTGTTCTTCGCAAACCGGTCTCAGTGACGTAAATTAATAGACGAGGATTACCTTCGGAATTTATTGTTTACAGTTGAAATTGTGAATTCGATTCTTGAAGGAGAAATCGGCATTATTTTCTGACATGAAGCTAGTTTATAAGTCATTATGTTACAATGAATGAAATACATTCAAATGGTTGTCTCATAATCTCATCATGAATATTTTCATTTGAATGAACAAAATCTATTGCATAGATCTCCAAGAACTTAAAGCTTCAGATTTAAGTACGTAGACTTCATTCTCTTTCGTTATAAAATTTGAAATGTGTTTTAAAGATATTATGTGAATTTAATAATTGTTTCTGACATAGTTTTGGATGAATAAAGGATCGTATCAAGTTTTTCATGAAAAAAGCTCCCCTTAAACTTTTCAATTCCCGAAATCTCGAAAAAACAGATTGAGGATAGCACTTGGAATTTCTTGAAACAGTTTTAGGTTAGGGAATCATCTAATTGGTCCACCTTGAACCAAATAAAGGGTTTTCCAATAAGAGGTGTCATTTTGATATTCAAAGAAAAATTCCATTTTTCAATATAAATGATCGGATGTTTATTTATTTTATTATGAAGAAGAAGCTATGCCGTTAATAGTGGAAAATAACATCAGGCAAATGACCACCACGACCATGCTTACAGGACCATATCCTTTTAATGAAATTTTCCATAGCCAAGCGCAAAGTGGCTGCTCTATGTTCTCGATAGCCTCACGAATTCCATCTTTGAGGTCTTGAATTGACGCTTGGCTATTGGCGTAGACCTTCTCTTTCACGTGGCCCTAAAGGAAGAAGTCGCAAAGTGTTTTCCAGATCAATACTATCCAATTTCGGCCACGCGTTCTTGAAGCATGTATCGTTCCATTTTTATTAATGCCGTAGTTTCTGCTTGTCAAATGTCAAAAGATGACAGCTTCAAACGTGAAATCTACCGAAAAAGCGGGCTATTGAAAATAACACCTCTTATTGAAAAACCTTTACATAATCATCGATTTTCTTTATTACATATCCTTTCAAATTTTAGTTTTCCACTGTGGCAAACTTGATCAATGAAAAGTGAGTGTATTCTGAAACTACCCTACTAATACCTGCTTTTATTTGAACTCTATAGTAATCAAGGATGACCTTATAGAACTATCTTTACCTAGAAATTGTCATCAATGCGCTTCAATGTTTGCTTTGCTCATTCACCTCAACTTCTTCGATATAACGAAAATGAGCCAACATACGAAAGCTCCTCGAAATTTCCTTCCAAAGTCTGTTCATTTTCTCATCACAGAAGTTATTTACACTTTTTCCCAATCCAGCAGGTTGAACTTCAAAGCGTGGAAAGGAGAAAACCGAGTCTGCTACAAGAAACAGACCCCAACTTCGGCGAAGGAAAAACAAATGGCACAATTAGCTGACCATTCGTCCACCTTAATTCCCAGTTGCTCCTGAAAAAGCAATGCGAGTGGGAGAAGGACTCCAGGGAGAGAATAACTAAGACATTGCACGCAAAATTCAAATTTTGGCTTATACTAAGCTCGAAAAAAACAGATTAAGGAATGCAGTTGACGGCATTCTAATTTTCTCGAAACAGTGTGAGGTTAAGGAATCATCCATGTGGGCCACCATTAGCAAAATACATTATCATCGAATTTCTTCAATCTCTTTCTTCATTACATATCCTTTCAAATTTTAGTCTTCCACTGTCGTAAACTTGATCAATGAAAAGTGAGTGTATTCTGAAACTACTCAACTAATACCTGCTTTTATTTGAACTCTATAGTAATCAAGGATGACCTTATAGAACTATCTTTACCTAGAAATTGTCATCAATGCGCTTCAATGTTTGCTTTGCTCATTCACCTCAACTTCTCCGATATAACGAAAGCTCCTCGAAATTTCCTTCCAAAGTCTGTTCATTTTCTCATCACAGAAGTTATTTACACTTTTTCCCAATCCAGCAGGTTGAACTTCAAAGCGTGGAAAGGAGAAAACCGAGTCTGGTACAAGAAACAGACCCCAACTTCGGCGAAGGAAAAACAAATGGCACAATTAGCTGACCATTCGTCCACCTTAATTCCCAGTTGCTCCTGAAAAAGCAATGCGAGTGGGAGAAGGACTCCAGGGGGAGAATAACTAAGACTTTGCACGCAAACAGACAGGACATCATTCTTAAAACGGATATGGCATCGGAGGTTGTTGTTATGACAACAGAAGTATTATTCTTGGGATATTATTTCCTCGAGGCAGGGCTGGTTCTCCGGTTCGTTTGAGAACGGGGACAAAGATTACAAACCCCTGGACTTCGTCCACCTGAAGTTCTTTGTCGTTGCGGAAATTGGAAGAGTATATTTATTTGCCGATAGATTTGATGGCTTTGGACTGGAAAGAATGTGTACAATTGCTATGACCTCATAGCCATTGTCGGTCCAAGAGAAACTACTTCGAGTTCGAGTTTACCTATATTTTTATCTACTGTTACTCGGTTTGAACTCTCGACCGATATCCACAGATAATAAAGAAATCTTCCATTGTTTGATTATTATTAGAATTGCTTCAACTATATAGTTTTTTGTATGTTCAAGAAAAACAACATAAGAAGAGTTTATCTTTTGATGGTTACTCGATTGAAGCTTTCAATCAATATCTGTAGATGCTGAAAAATTGTTCAATTATCTGATTAGTATCGATTTTAAGTCATGATAACAATATTTTTGATTTGACATGGAGTCTTAACTGTACAGGGTGTCTGCTTTTAAAGTGAAGAAACTTCTAGGGGAGATCATACGAGTGATTTGCAACAAAAAATGCTATATAACACATGTTCGAAATGTTGACGGTTATTCTTCGATTCAACAAATCTTGATTTCACGAAATATTTCGAGTGTTTTCTCTAGAAGGATCATTATTCAATTTCCTTGCAGTCTCATCAAATTTGACCATATATTCGGAAATGGCAATGAATATTTTACAAAATAAGAGTCTGTGAGCAGAAAAAAAATCTTATCGTGGGCGTAGTAAAGAGATGGGTATCTCGATTTTGAATTTAACAAAATAAGTCCTATTTTCCAATGTTTTTTCTATGAAATATCAATAATTATGCACGCGTTTTCTTTCCACCAAAAAATACCTCATTTAATGTACTTTCGAAAGACATATCAATTTTGGTGTTCATTCGTGGATGAGAGAACTGTCAAAATAAGGAATCTTTCATTTAAATACAGTCGTCCTCTGTTTAGTTTGAGTAGGGGATGCCTGCATTTTATTAAAGGCCACCTTAAAATCTTTCTCTGGTGCGCATGAGCAGATGTCGAAATAAAGGAAACTCCATTTAAGTTGGGCCTCTATTTTCGTTTCGATAACTCTATAATGTCCTGTAAGAAAACCAGTAAGGAACGGAAACGGAAGATTCTTTCAGGGTGCTTCTCTTTTTTATGGAAATATGAAGTTTCTAGTTCAGTAATCCTATTCAATGGTTCTGCTCACACTATGGGCACCAAATTTTGCAGTTTCTCATAATACTCGTATCTTGCATATGGACGCAACATTTCATTGTCTGAGATATTGAGATACAAAAACTTTGAATGACCATATGGAACAACCTGTACTATTTGGCTGGTTAACGAACTTAACCGAGCTATTTGGTAACTGAACTTAACCTGAAAATTTCAAGTTTTAAGACAATCCCTTCGAAAGTTATTGTGCTAATGGTCGGACGGACGGCCCCATGGATATAATTGAATTTGGCCACGAATTCGTCATCAGGAAGTAGAACCCTTTAGGTTGAGACCATTTTCGGCTCAAAATTCGAAAATAACAGACATTTGGGCAAAACGATATAGCACTCGTTTAAGTAGAACGAGCGCTCAAAAATGGATCTATTAGTAAGTATTCTATCAATTTTCCAAGAATGTGAATAAAAATAAGAGAACTTATTTCAGAGCTCCATAGCTCAATATTTAATTGAACACTGTCAACTATTCAATATGTACCTTAATATCCGACTCGACTGATCTAGATTTTCCTTCCGAAGACTCAGACAAGTACTATATTTATTCATTCAGGCTTCTGTTCACATTATTTTCTTCTGTTTGCTGCATTTATTCGCTATGCGGATGCAGAACGTATTCGAATCAATACAAAAGCGAAAAATTTTGCACATACGTATAATTCAAACGTTCTGGTTACATAACTTGTATTTATTGCAGTTTATTAAAAAGAAACGAGAAACTGAGACCGCCCCTGTATCCAATAACCTGCAAGAATCACTCCCCTAGGACCTGGGAAAGTGAAATAAATGGACACCTTCGCGTAAACAAACATTTCATAAATTTGAGGGGACAAATGGGGAAATACTCTTCTTTTATATGAGAAAAATTGCGAGTAAAAATGGAAATAGATATCGATAATGCATGAGGCGAATAAATTAAACATATATTCCGAGAAAAATGATATACTTGTTGCTCTTTCGGAAAATTGTGGTCGATTTGGTAGTCCGATGATAAAACAATAGATTTGAACCACACTTGATATAAATGTACAGGTTGGGCGGAATTCCTCAATAAAATTAATACTTATCTTTTGAATCAGCGACTTGAGAAGAAGAGACATTGATTATGAGTTGAACGTTTTTTTGGGGAAAGAAATTGAAGATTTTTATCTACTCCTTAGCTGCAACCTCACATAAAGTCCGTTCACGAAAGGTTGAGCCGTCGGTTGGCCATGGAAATTGGCATATTCCACTGTGTATATTAAAATTTTAGGTTATGTTGTTTATTTTCTTGTCAGATTCATACGCAATGTTGTCAATATTGCATAGAGTTCTCTGATATTGCTAGTTATCAGAGAAATCGTCGGGCGAAGCCGGGAACATTCGGCAACGTTGACTTTATTTCACGTTATGACAGCAATTACTGCCAACTTCAGATAAACAAACAAACGCATACTATGCGCTCAAACTTTCGTGAACGGACTATAACTTTTATTTTTATTTGCAAACGTATGTTGTCGTGTAAAACCTCGTGACAGATAGAACCTTACTATACTTTTTAATTTTTTTATGTTTTTATTAGGAAATCAAACAGAACTCTATGCAAGCCAAACAAAATAGTATGATATGATTTCATCTGTCACAAGTTTTTCAATGAGCCTACACACGATATTTATTTTCATTTGTATTTGAAGAAATGTTAGGCGGGGTTGCAGCTAAGGGGTTAAAAAAAATTTCTTTCTTCTACAAAAAAATGCATTCAATTCGAAATCAATTCATCTTCAGTTTTTTCATTGAACCTGTAACAATATTTGCGCATAACTTCATAATTCTGGATCCAACCATGTTTCAATTTTTCTTTATATCCAAATGAAACAGGAAGCGTGAACTAAGCTGACTGTTTGTCAAAACAGCAGCTCAGTAGAGTGCGGAAATACACTGATTTCTTATTGAAATATCTGATATTTTGTATTGTACGTGTACGAAAATTAAGTTCTGTAGCACTGGCTTCCTGCACTGTGTTCAATTAATTTTTGTATTTCAACGTAACCATTAGCCAACCTCTCTCTGAAAACAACTTAATGTCGTTTTTGAAACCTAGAGATTGTCACCACTAATGTCCAAATATTTATTCAATCATGCGAAAGCCGTGTAGTCCATTGCTGCAAATATTCTCTTCGCCAGTCCATGATGTACTCGTATTGCTCAACATATTGCATATCCTTCTGCTGATTGCTTTCCTGCCTGTCAGCAGTTAATTTATCCTGCTCGATCGATTTGCCTGGTCAGCGACAAATAAAACAATTAGCTATATCTGGATACACAGAGTCAAATCGAATAGAACCATTGGCATAATGAATGTATGCTTGATTAGAGCAGGTCACATACAGCAATGGCGTTTGTCAAATGTTGACACAAGAAGCGCAAGGTGATGATAGATCGAATTTGCGCCCGAATCTACTGAACTTATCCACTGTTTTGTCATCGAGGATGTTAACCCAGGTATTGTGTCTATGAAAAATGAGATCTCCCTTGAAAATCCTTTGTCGAACACTTTCAAGAAAAGACAGAATTATTTTACTGACAGCGCCGAGGCATATTTTTGTGCTATTGGGTCGATGAAAATCAATAAATATTCAACTCATACTCCGGAGCTACTTTCGTCAACTTTCAAAAATCATACCAGGGAGTTATATCATCCAAAACACACATAGAGACATTTGTTCTGCACAATTGGAACTCAGAATGGACATAGCTCTGAGCCTCTAAATTATCTATGTTGCACTAGATCTTGTACATTGCTCCGGGTACTTTCACAAAAACCAAAAATTAAGAGAGAAAGGTAAGAAACGGACTGACTGAGAACCTCTGTTTTATATATTGGGATAATGCATGGCACTTTTTCCCCTCGTCCTGTATCTTTTCTTTCCATGTTTTCTAATGTGGCGTTCTTCTTTGTGACGCTTCAAGAATCGGTTTCAAATCTGGCTACCAGTTGAGACAAGAGACATTCGCGGTCTTATTGTTGTTGGGTCATCTGGATGATATTGCGATAGTTGCATTAGTATGGTTTTCGGCTTTTCTATTATTTTTCTGTTTAGCAATCGGATTTGATTGATTATCTTGCTAATCTGAAGATCATTCCTGATATTTCTATTCCTGATAAACCAAGGGGAGTCTATTATTTGACGTAGGATCTTGCTTTGAATTACTTCCAAAGTATTTAGGTGGGTCTCTGCAGCTTGTCCCCAGACTGATAAGCAATACAACATCACTGGCAGTATGGCTCTTTTATAAAGTCTGAGCTAGTTGTCAAGGCTCAGGTAACTATTAATCGCCATGAAGGATACATTTGATATCTTCTTATGTTCACTTTATGTTTGATATTCTCAATGTGATATTTCCACGTAATTTTTTTATCAAATATTATTCCCAGATATTTGACCTGATTTTTCCAGGGAATATTTTCGCCGTTGACTTTCAATTCATCGGTTGGCAGTGTTCTTTTTCGACTAAAGACAATAGCTTGGGTCTTCTGAGGATTAACTTTGATCTTCCATCTTGACATCCATTTTAACACTGTGTCCGTTGCTCTTTGTAGGTATCGCCAACCAAGGTTGAGGTTCCTAGAGTGCGCTAGAATTCCTGTGTCATCTGCAAACATAAACATCTTGGTGTCATTGGCGAGATTAGTTGGAACGTCAGCTGTGTATCGATACTAATATTATAAAGAGGAAAGATTTGTATGTTTGTGTGTTTGTGTGTTTGTGGCGTTGATATGACATCACTCATAAGCTACTGGACCGATTTCAATAATTCTTTCACCCTTAGAATGCTACATTATCCTTGAGTAACATAGGCTATACTTTTCATCCGAGAAAATTGGGGAAACCTACTATAACTTCAATGATAATAAATATGACTACCAAAATCAGCTATTTTCAGGTGCGCTGCGAAAACCGTAAGACGTACATGGAAACAATGTATGACGGAAATGTACCTCTTCAATAGTTCTACAAAAAAGTCCGCGATAGCATATATCTATCTTTCAAGGTTTACTCGGTATCACCTTTTAAAGGTATCCGAATGTTTCTCAAAATTATGCATTTTTTGGGAGTATTTTTTTATGAATACGCTATTGATCTTTATCCAATTAAATACGTCCTTCATATCCAGTATTTAATATAGAACGAAATTGCCTTTTACATCATTCAATTATGATGAATACATCAAAAGATATGGCAGGTTGAAGATGAAATCGCACCAAAATCGAATTACGTCTCCGAGCACGATATACACAAACACTGGTATGGCGACGCCCATCGAGATGTGACGTCACAGCGGAGAATTTCCATTGCATTTGCGGGATTGAAGTGTTAGAACTCGAGGGAATGATTGGAATAATGCAATTAATCGCAAGTTTCATTGAAAATGCAATCAACTTACTATTTTAAATTAAATTTCTTCGATGTCTCTGTTTGTTGATCCTGGAATATATCAATGAAGTTGTATAAATATGGATGTTAGTGCTAAGTATTTACGAGTATTTGTTAATAGAGAATAAATTATTCAAGTTTCATTTGAAAACTTCGATTAAATGAAAATATTTTTATCATATTCAGGAAATTTCTATGAATGTCATTTATAATTCGTGAATTTGGAAAGTTTTTTGTTCATTTTTTTCTTCATATTCTGAAAACTGATCTTATTCAGATCCCGGTGTCTTAAGTTGGTACGGATTCTGCTCAAAACGGTAGGTTTTAGAAAAAAGTGGTCAATAGAGCGTTTGTAGAGAATTAATTAACCTATAAAATGAGGTATCAATCGTCCTGATCGAATGAGCACAGACCGATTTATTTTCATTAGAAGATGAAAAATAGTATATTATATTATAAGGATTAAAAGTGCATCTTTTTTTTACGAGCAATATTTGCAGTTGCGAGGCGCAGCCGAGCGAATGCAAAATTGCGAGTTAAAATAGGCACTTTTAATCCGAATAATATATACTATTTTTTCTCCAACCAAGTCAAAATTACAATAAAATTGGTTTTAGTGAAAAATCGTTCATAATTTGGTTATGAATTTGAACACAGAATCATAACAGTGATTGTCAAGTAGACTTCAAATGCATGTACAAGGATTAAACGTAGCGTTTTTAATCCTAGGATTAAAAGTGTTGCTAAGTAACGAGTGAATTTTTGTACGGTAAGAAAATCTATGACTTTTGCACCTGAAAAGAGTACAAAAATGTCAACATTTTTTGATGGTTGGAGAAAATAGTATATTATATTATAAGGATTAAAAGTGCATATTTTTTTTACGAGCAATATTTGCAGTTGCGAGGCGCAGCCGAGCGAATGCAAAATTGCGAGTTAAAATAGGCACTTTTAGTCCGAATAATATATACTATTTTTTCTCCAACCAAGTCAAAATTACAATAAAATTGGTTTTAGTGAAAAATCGTTCATAATTTGGTTATGAATTTGAACACAGAATCATGACAGTGATTGTCAAGTAGACGTCAAATGCCATTACTTTTAATCCGGAGGATTAAAAGTAGCGTTTTTAATCCTAGGATTAAAAGTGTTGCTAAGTAACGAGTGAATTTTTGTACGGTAAGGAAATGTATGACTTTTGCACCTGAAAATAGTACAAAAATGTCAACATTTTTTGATGGTTGGACAAAAATGTAATTTTTCATCTCCTCCCAACTTTATTCGAGATATTTTCAGAACGATAGGTTAATAAAAAAGTGGTCAATAGGGCGTTTGTAGAGAATTGATCTATATCTTTACTAATATTATACTTATACCTATATTATAAAGAGGACAGATTTGTATGTTTGTGCGTTTGAGGGTTTGATACGAGTTTACTCATAAGCTACTAGAGATTTCAATAATTATTTCACCCTCAGAATGCTACACTATCCCTGAGTAACATAGGCTATACTTTTCACCCGAGAAATTTGAGGAAACCTACTATAACTTCAATGATAATAAATATGAGTACCAAAATCAGCCATGATGAATACATCAAAAGATATGGCAGGTTGAAGATGAAATCGCATCAAAATGTCTCCGAGGTAGGCACAAGGCGGCTAGGAGAAGGTACCGAAGTGTGAGAGATGTTTTGTATGAATGTATTTTGGATTGCCTATGCCCGTATGTTTATGACCACACATCAGATCAACAGATGGCGCTGAAGTCGTTATTCAGGTTATTCATCTACTCTGCAACTAAACGGCTCGATCGAATTGAATGAATTTTTGTGTATACAGAACAACGTCTGTTGGGTCTGCTAGTATGTTATAAAGCTTCGGGGACAAAACTCCACCTTGTGGTACTCCGGCTGTGATGGACTTCTTGAGAGAAAGACAAGATCCTATCTTCACTTGGAATGGTGAAACGGAGCGGCTACAATTATGTTAGCACCATCTATGTGTCTGGATTAAGTACCAAAATTCAGGAGAATTGGTACAATAAAAGATTGCAGAGATCATTTCAAGCAAAGCAAGGATATTTGGAAACATAACCATGATTGCACGTGGGTTACCTATTCGTGGCTTCGTTTTAGTTGCGTTTCGTATTGTGCTTGTGTTTATGTATTTTGTCTGTGCATCTTATGAAATTCAAAATGGTTTACAAAGCATATTGTATGGTGATGAACTGCAAAAATAACAAAATGGCCAATCCCGAACTTGCATTTTTTGCATTGCCAAAGAAAATGGAATTGTTGGGATTGAAACTCGTATCATGTATCCCTGTTTCTCATTGCTTTTCAATTTCAGTGCTCTTAAATGGATAGTTTTCTGTATTAAGCTTCCTCTGATTATTAATTATTGGCTCACCAAAGTTCGAGCACTCGAAATTACTTGCTAAAGACTTTTCTTGAATTTTATTTTCTGTACAAATTGAAACACCTGCATTTGTACCAATTAATAGTAGAAATTGAACACTATTCAATAAATAATAAATCAACCAATTACTTCTAACGAATTTTTCCCCCCTGTTTCCACAGAGGCCAGCGGGATTCGTCGAAATAACTTTTTCCCCATCTTTTCCTACTTTTCCGGGCAAAGAAACTGTTTCACCAGCGATTAACGAAATTCTCGAGATCGAATTTCCCAAAGTAAACTATTTCTCCACCGAAGTCTGGGAATTTTTGAAAGTTACTCCGCTCATCCTCACTCTAAATCTCTAGTCGAACCACACACACTTCTGAAGTTCGACTCGGCACAAAGTTCCTTTGAATCAATATTATGAGTAACTGTTCGTAACAAAAGAGGATGATACGGGAGGATTGCCGCGAAAAGGAAGCCAGTGGCGTACTAATAGTCTGACCGAGTTTGCTGACTGCGATACGGGTAGCGTGTTAGGGATTAGTCAATTTTTTCAATGATAGGATATGTCATTTTAAACCGAAGTTAGATAATTCTTTACAAAATTGCCAAGGGGTTCAGAAAGAATAGAAATTGCTGCGATCAGGTTCTGAGTGTCACCACATTTATTGAATCGGGTTTTAATAAAAAATTAGAAAAACAGGTACAGCTTTTGTGGATTTATCTGCTGCATATGATACTGTTTGGGAAAGTGGTATGATTTTGAAACTTTATGGTAATCTAAAATGTTGAAAAATGATCAAAATGATGGAAAAAATAATAATTATAATAATAATAACGACGTCAACCAAGATATCCAGGACCAAGCAACGAAGGACGAACAACCCAGGACCCAGGAAAAGAAGAACACCGAAGACCTCAGAGCTCAATCCCCCTGATACTTGCTATCCGGGATGAGTGAATGTTTCCCTTAGTATGGAGTGTGATAGCTGATCGCTAGGGGGTGTGAAAAATCACACCCTGTCTACGCTAATAGGCTCAAGTCGATAATTTGTTGACTATAATAGTAGCAATTTCAAAACATTGAATAATGGTCTTCCACAAGGATAAGTCTTATCATCTCTTCTACTTAATTTATATCTATGTGATATCCCTACAACTTCTTCTGAAAAATTCATATACGCTGATGATATTGCTTTGGCTTTCCATCATCCAGTTTTTGAAACCATAGAGAATAATCTTTCTGCAGATTTAGAAGTTTATATTTCTTTGACTGGCGTTTATGTCCAAATCCTAATAAAACTGAAGTCTTGTGTTTCCATTCAGATAATCATAAGAAATATAGAAAATTTCTGGTAATTCTCCTCTGAAATATAATTTCAATCCCAAATATCTAGGCGTTAAACTAGATTCCTCTCTGAATTTTCAAAGCCCATTTGGATGATTTACGTATGAAATTATTGTAAACTAGAAATAATATTATTCAAAAACTTGGGGTGATGACGCAACAACTCTTCGTACGGCAGCTCCAGCCTTAGTGTACTCTACTGCCGAATATTGTTGCCCTGTTTGGTTCAACAGTGCCCATGTACATAAGATTGATGCACTGTTGAAGACATTTCTTTAATAAATCTACTCTATCATAGATTATAGAGTATTATATACATACTATATAATCTTTGTATTCTATGTTATATTTTGGTTCACTTTGATTTTAGAAAACAAATTCATAATATAAGTAACCTTTGAAAACAATAATGATTTTGTGAACTGTCAAGTGAGAAATAAACTTGTAAAACGTGAATCATTTTTCAATCAAAAACTGTTAAATTTGTACAGTTTTTTACATTGGTCCTTCGAGCTGTGCAGTTTTTGTACTGTTAATTGGTAAATTGGCCTTTGTTCGCCCTATGGAGAAGAAGGCAGACCAACCAAGAAGAAGTGCAAAATTGACGAAGGGGATTGCACCGACAAGATTAGGCGTAGATTCGACAGAAATAAAATGGTCTCTAGGAGTGAAGCAAAGTTGTCTAGGAATGGCCAAAAATTGGATGTTGAGGAGGAATCTACGAATTTGAAAGAAGAAGTAGTGGATCCGTTGGTTCAAAATTCTTATGTAGTTCAGGAGTAACAAGAGAGACATAATGATGAGAAATATGTATATGAGTGAAGAACATCCAAACCATGATTCTAAGAGTATTCGTTCGAAATCAAGCTGTAAATCCAGGATTAATTTGGAAATGGAAGCACTGAAACTGCAAGAAAAATTTGAACAGGAGGAGTCCATGGAAAGGTTGGAATTGATTCGAAATTTCCATCTGATTGCAATTCTTTTGGATATGCAAAATTGAACTTTCTGACCTCGAATGAAAGCGATAAAGCAATTTGGCAATCCGAATGGAACACATGTAATATTCGAAACAAAGATTTAATAACTGATCCCTCCAATAAAGTTCCTTGATTTGATCTTCCAAGGAAAATTTGGATTGTTCTTAATCGTATAAGAACAGGTCATGGTCGTTGTAATAGCATGCTTTTCATGAGGAATTCAGTTGAGAGTCCTAGCAGCGAATGCGGAGAAGCAGAGGAGACTATAGAACCTCTGATAAATAATTGTCCAATATTTAAATTTCAGGATGGCTTAAGGCTATACATGAAGTTACAGAGTCGTTTCTGAATTGAATTGTTAAATTTAAGTCGATTGAATAGACTTTCAGAGGTTTGTATCAAGAATGAACTGGAATATTAGACATGGAAATAATAAAATTCCTTCAATCAACGTGTTCGGTTGTTTGTGAAACTCAACTCTAGCATTTTTCAAATGGAACACCCTGTATATTTTCCATGTTTGGCTAGCTCTTTTTCCCCTGATTTCAAATAAGCAACACATGTTGGTCTATCTTTTCTATTCTGAGAACCACAGAGTTTCAAATTTTAAGAACCATCTGCCAAGATCTGTAATCATTTTACAAGTAGCAGAGTGCGTTTACTGAAAATGTTCATTTTTGGGAAGATATACAGGGTGAACAACATTGAATGCAACTATATTTTGTCAAATGGGGCACCCTGACCTGTATATTCTTCCTTTTTTTGATAGGCTATTTCCTCCTGATCTCGAATATAAATGCGTATGTGAATGTGTCTCTTCAATTTTCAGAGTTTGGAAGTTTTGAAATGATGACACCGAATAAAAAAATATGTGAAATACCTACCAAAATTCTTTATATCAAAACAATCTACTTAAAAGTATTATTTTAGAATGAATACTTAACAATTAACCAATGAAAAATGATAAACTATGGTAGTATGGTAAGAATAACATCAACTGTAGAAATTGCTCAAAATTACACATAGTTCATAAAGTTGTCTCAAGTTGTTTAGACTATTTTTGATAGCATTATTATGGCTCTGATTCAGGTCAGAACTTAAAGCTTCAAAATTTGTTTCTAATCATTACAATATTATCATTATTCTTTGTGCGTTGACGGGATTAGTTCCGAATTATGGGTTCATTATTGGTTGATTTTATATCATTAATATTATTCTCCGCTTTCATTGATTGTCATTATTGCTGAAGTAAATTTTTTCCTTTAGGAACGGCTATAGAAACGTATCCAACGGTGTTAAATCTGGACTATTTTTTGGCCGTTTAATTGGTGCGCCATTACCAATCCAAAGATCAAATTGGCCACTTAAATATTTGGGAACTTCCGAAACGCTATGCCAGAGGTTTATTGAAATTTGAAACTCTGTGGTGCTCAAAATAAGAAAGGTAGACCAACGTTTGTTACATATTCGAAATCAGGGAAAAAGGAGCTGACCAAATATGGAAAAATATTAAGGGTGTTCCATTTGAAAAAATGAAGTTGCCATCAATATGTTGGTCACCCTGTATATATTTCAGTTTCTGGATTCATATCAAAAAACCTCAGTTGATTTCGTGAAACTTTTATACGAAACATTTTTTTGTATCTCCTTCAGTAAAAGGGGGGTCAAATTATAGTGAAAAACCCGGTACCTATTCATCACATAATATGAAACTATATAACAATTGAATTTGTGTTAAACTGAGATATTCTCGCACGGATCTGGAAAAAACTCATCTGTAGTCTTATAATGGCAACACCAACTGTCAAATCGTCTTCGTAACCCGAGAAATGAATGCTAGGAAAGTCTATGAAATTAGCACGGAGGGAGAACGACAAATATGACCTCAAACTTCAATACAACGGCTCTGCAGTCGTCAACTTGAGAGAAGTCTCCAGTGAATTACCTGTGGCTTCAGCGAGAACCGATAGACGGTGAATGGAAGATTGAAAGTCTTGGAACGGAAATGCATTAAGGTCCTCTGTGGACAAGAGGAATGCATCAAAAGGACCGAGTGCTTGGAAATAAACCTCCTGAAATCTGCCACTTGGAGCGACTAATGGGCTTTTAGAGAGACTTTTTCACTGGATTCTACAAAGAACCTCTTTATCGAGTTCGGATTATGGAATTTCTATGACTAAATCCCGTAGTTTTTCCCCCCGACCAAGTCATGACATTGGTAATGAAAGTGCAAGATCCGGGTTCAAACGATGGGAAGGTGTATCGATCGTCGCCATGACATGCAATAAAAAGTGGCAACTTATTCTTGGATAGTTTGCATCTTAACTTTATATGCTCGTTTTGAACGAGGTTAACATAATGATTATATTTGGTACGAATACTGAAATAATTTATAAATATTGGGTTTGGGACCCTAACTTATTATTTTTCAACAATTAGGAAAAATACATTATACTTGACCACCCTAAAAAGTATTGCTAGAAAGAAATAAAACGATTTCAGCTTTAACATAATGATCCTAATCTTGATTTGAATCTGAAGGTATATATTTTCTTGTCAAATGAATGTCTTTTGGTATTGAGAAAAGGTTTGAATGATACCAAGCAATTCAATAATCGTTTATCTTGAAAAATTTCTCTTTTTTTACTTTTGATTTGAACACAATAGGGATATTTGGGAAAATGCTAGCCTTGATGACTTTTTGATACTACTGAAAATTTTCGAAGAATCGTTAACAGAGACATCTGTTCATCAAATAAACTGTAGTTCAAATAATCTAGAATATCGAAATGTGATTTTCGTCATTATAATTGAGTCTCAGAAAGTCACATGTGTTTCTGCACAATTCGATGAAAGTTATCGAGTTCTCAAAGGTTTCCGATGTACTTCATCAAGTTTTGATTATAGTTATAATTTATCATTCTTTAATAATAATAATTATAAAGTTGTGTATTGTAAACATTGTTACAAATGGCCATTGATCGAGGTCCTTATCATTCTTTACTTTCGATATTTTTCCATTATACCCACACTCACAAAGCTTCAATATGTAGGGTAAAGGGAGGAGAGATGGACCATAATTTACAAAAGTCGATATAATCAGTTGATTAATCAGAGAAAAAATCTGCAAAGTCGTTCATAAAATAGCTTAACTTTGGTATCCTCTTTGGTATAGTTACAAATAAAAGAATATTCATCATTCGAACGAAAAAGTATAAAAATCTTAAACTTCTCAAAGGTCCATCTATCCTACCCTATGGAGGTGAGATGGACCATAGGAGGTAACAAGGATGAACATCACTATTTTCTTTTTTTTAGAAGATACGTTGCCATAATTCTGACAAAAGTGTTATATGTGTTGTGCAACCAGTGCTTGCACAAAAGACACTGTCACCATTCATCTTTTTTTTTGTTATTCGATAATCTTCACTGCAGCATTTTCTATATCGCTGAAATCTTCATCTGCACTGGAATCGTCATTTAATGTGACATCCTCTGCTTCTTCTTCATAAGATGAAGAATTGCCTCATTGATTATTTCTTGCTTTTTTTCTATTTATTGCTTTTACTGCCAAATTGGGACACGGTTTTATTTTCGCGTTTTTCTTTTTCTTTTCCTCAATAAATTCGGGTGAGGTTACCTATATCTCCTGATATCTTTCTACGAACTCTTTTTATAGCCATAGATATGATGGGTACAGGGGCAACTTCATCCAGAGCTTTTCCGGGAGTAACAGATTCAGTAGCTGTTGATTTGTCAGAAGTGGTTTGTTGATTGTATAGACCAAAGGTACTTGATTGAGGAGATTTTGAACCTGCTTACGCTGTTTCATTCGGCATTGGCCATTGATAGAGCAAACAGGAACATTTCTCCTACGTTTGTACTTATAAGTCATTATACTGAAACAAAAAGAAATTGGTCCGACTCACCTCCCTCGTATTGGTCCGTCTAGCCTCAAATGGGAGGATAGACGGACCATTCGACAACAGCTTAACGGTTCAAGGTGGATTCCGTATTTTAAGTCCTATGAGGCACTAATACACATATTCATAGTTCCAGTATTTGAAAAAACATTAAAAACTTACCTACATGGGGTAAAATCACAAATATATAACTTTAAATATAATTTTCACCAACACAAAATGTGTTTTTCTTAAAAATGATTCAATTAAATGCGTGAAACTGTGACCTCCTCTATGTCTCAAAGTGATCTGTTCGAAACGCACCACGTATGCTGGTCAATCGGAGCGGTGCTGTCGTTCCTTGCAGAATATTACCGATGGTCCGTCTATCCTCCTGGTCCATCTAACCTCCCTTTACCCTATGGCCAATCGAATAATTTGAAAGCAGAAATTATAGATTGGTTAGATTGAGAACAAAATATTGGGTTGAAATCAACTACACCGAAACAGAATAATGATATTTCATCTGAAACTCTCATGATCTATAATCAATTTAAATCTCGCCATAACTCGTGAATCGTTTTATACAGGGTGTTTCACCAATGATTGGCTTTCACGGCAGATGCAGGACATTTTGGTGAGTCTGAATCAGTGTAAGAAATATGTCCTTACAATATTCGTTTAAAAGATACCAGATATTAATGTATTTCTACACAAATTTTCAGTCGGCTTAACTCTTGAATGAGTATGGGCCAGTAGCAAATATTTTACATATAATGGCTTACTGATAGCGCAGGCTCAGACTGAGAAAATTATATTCTTTATTCCACATCTAATAAAACACCCTATAGGTACATAAAATTTTCGAAAAGCAAAATTTTCCTCGTAATCTACAATTAATACTCTTTCGAACAAGCCTATCAGGATCAAAGGCATACTTCGCATCATCAAATAATGAACCATTGAATATTTGGAATATTCAATTTATATTTGTAGTAAGCACGGGCCTGTAAATTTCCTAATAATGCGTTAATTCATATTGAAATACCCTGTAGAGACGTTTCTGAGGCATCATCGTGCTACAGTTCCTCTCGAATGTCTGCTATTTTTCGTAATTTAAACTGTCTCGAATGCTCGTTTGGAGATTTCGATTATTTCTACATTCATATCAATATTTTCGAAACATTGAGCCTAACTCAATTCAAATTGGATATCATAAAATGAAATGATAGACTATAAGAAAATTGTCTGAGGACAAAAATAACTTAAATTAAATAACGAAATACTCAGTTGAAAGTGATCAGTCTGTCTCAATTACAAGCGCAATGTGAACATCAGCTCGTGAAAAAAATTGAACCTTGTAGGTTCGTTACAATACTTTGCATACGATCTTGTGAATGTGCATTGTGTATACTCCTAGTCTTAATGAAATAAAACATTATAAATCTATCTATGGAAGATGAATTCCCTTCAGTAGGGTCCTGTGGCAGTTTCGAAGAACAGAAGGTCCAAAAAATCATCGCTTGGAAGATCAAACTTGGCTGAAAACACCCCCCTGACCAAAGAGCAATCAATTGAGTGTTTTTTATTGATCGCCTTAGCTCCTCATCTCCAAATGATATTTTCCACTCATTTACGAATTTCATTGAACCTCCCAAACAGATCCAGCCTACCCCGACGAATGTAGGTCAACCCCCTGCAACTCCCAACGTACAAAACATTCGAATCAATTGTATTCGAATGACTATCATCCACCACTTCCGATCGTATTAATCCACATATGTTCCACTACCACCGCCACTTGAATTAACATAATACACCACTCTCTACGCATCATCTGACAATTTCAATCAAATCAAATCAGAACAAGTGCCCATCTGGCATCTGACGTAACGAATAGTTGCATTGTAGGGTTATAGCGAGCTCTGGCGACAGAATTTGTGGAATGAAACTTTTCCCTATTTCTCCGTATTTTGTACGATTCACGAGGCGGAATCATGGAAAAGAACGAATTTTTCTACAACGAATTCCTCAGTTGAATTTATATCTTTTATGTTGGCAATACTGTTTACGTTTATCGTTTGAATGGTAGAGAAAGGTGAAAATAACATGAATGAAGTATTTCATCGAAGAAACAGAGTTCTATATTTCTCAGTTTATTCAGAATCCTGGCACATGTTTCGGTCTTACGACCATCTTCAGAGGAATGCCAAAAGTAACTTAATTCGACATTAACGAGTTCTTTCACTTAACTTTCAACATCCATTCATTTTCATGGTGTTGGTTCATACGAGTATCAAGTATTTGTATAGAAATGTTAGCAGAGAATATTTGGAAGTTTGTTAGATGTTTTTTCCCAATGAATAGTGTATAAATGCGTTTTGCTTTTTATTGACATCAATACACCACTCTCTACGCATCATCTGACAATTTCAATCAAATCAAATCAGAACAAGTGCCCATCTGGCATCTGACGTAACGAATAGTTGCATTGTAGGGTTATAGCGAGCTCTGGCTACAGAATTTGTGCAATGAAACTTTTCCCTATTTCTCCGTATTCTGTACGATTCACGACACGGAATCATGAAATAGACCGAATTTTTCTACAACGAATTCCTCAGTTGAATTTTATATATTTTATGTTGACAATACTGTTTACATGTATCGTTTGAATGGAAAAGAAAGGTGAAAATAACATGAACGAAGTCTTTCATCGAAAAAACAGAGTTCTATATTTCGCAGTTTATTCTGAGTCCTGGCACATGTTTCGGTCGTACCACCATCTTTAGAGGAATGCCAAAAGTAACTTAATTCGACATTAACGAGCTTCTTTCACTTAACTTTCAACATCCATTCATTTTCATGGTGCTGGTTCATACGAGTATCAAGTATATGTATAGAAATGTTAGCAGAGAATATTTGGAAGTTTGTTAGATGTTTTTTTCCCAATGAATAGTGTATAAATGCGTTTTGCTTTTTATTGACATCAATACACCACTCTCTACGCATCATCTGACAATTTCAATCAAATCAAATCAGAACAAGTGCCCATCTTGCATCTGACGTAACGAATAGTTGCATTGTAGGGTTATAGCGAACTCTGGCGACAGAATTTGTAGAATGAAACTTTTCCCTATTTCTCCGTTTTCTGTACGATTCACGACACGGAGTCATAAAATAGACCGAATTTTTCTACAACGAATTCCTCAGTTGAATTTATATCTTTTATGTTGGCAATACTGTTTACGTTTATCGTTTGAATGACAGAGAATGGTGAAAATAAAATGAATGAATGAAATGTCTTTCATCGAAAAAAGAGAGTTCAATAGGGGCGTTCGGCATTGACCTCCGCGAGCGGACGGATTTTTTAGTCACGTGACCACAGATCGTACAGATGAATCTGAAATATCTGGGAATAAACGAACGGTACAGAGCATCTGCCACAGAACATACTGCTCTGTTCTACTTTTATAGATTTTGAGATTTCAAAGATCACTATTTTGGGAAATATGCTCATCTTTTAACGATACTTTCACCCTTTTAGTAGCTCTTCCATAAAATCTCAATTAAATAATTAGGTGCAAAGGCACTGAATGCAAAAGAAACGAGTAATGCAATATCCCCTTCTGGTCGTTGTTGGCGATTGTTGTACCGAAAGATCCTGATCAATGAATTGATTAATTACACGAAAAATAAACGGGAAAGCAATATCTCCTAATGCCCATTTATAACTACGATAGCTATATTGAAAAATTTTAATGATTTAATTGAGTTTTTAATGAATAAATGAAAACAGAAGAATAAAACTGTTAGAATTTTTCAATCTATCGGTTGTCGGATCAGGAAACTCAACATAAAACAAAAAAAATATAAAAAACATAAAACTCTATGGATAAAATCGCTTTGCTCCGTCGAAATAGACCGAGCGAAAAGATCGACGTCCGATTGCTCAGATTTTGACGACGAACGGTACAGATGTGTATTCCCCTCAATCCGGATGTAATAAACGAACGGTTTAGATCGATCCGACACGTCCGATGTCGATGCCGAACGCCCCTTATATTTCGCAGTTTATTCAGAATCCTGGCACATGTTTCGGTCGTACGACCATCTTTAGAGAAATGAAAAAAGTAACTAAATTCGACATTAACGAGGTTCTTTCACTTAACTTCCAACATCAGTTCATTTTTATGGTCCTTCTTTATAAAAGTATCAAATTTGAAGAAATGTTGCCAAGAGCAGTAGGAAATTTGTTGAATTTTTTTTTTCAGTGAATATTTTCCATCGTTTTGGTTTTCATTGACATTATGTAATACATTATCTTTTTCGCCTACCTCAAAATGAAAGGTTATTTTAATTTCTACGAAATTGAGCGTTACTAACCCATTTTAATGTTCAATTTATTCTATTTTGAAGTGCAATCCTTATAGCAACCGTACACAAAGTATTCAGAAGCACTACGAGAAATGTCAAAACTCTTCTCTACATAGAAACATAGAAATTTATATTTATCAAATGTATGCCTTGTGCAAATATAGTATTTTTCACTATCAAAATTTTTACTCAAATCGGATATTTTGTTATAGAAATATAAAGATTCTTTTTTCAATAATTCAATTGAATTTTCTATGGTTCTGTTAACACTATGACCACAAAATTTTGCATGAAGATTCAGTATATCAATCTTTATCCAGAGAAAAAATTTCACTCAAATCAGATATCCTGTTATTAAAGAATAAGGCTTTTTCTTTGCATTATTCCAATTGAATTTTCTATGATTCTGTTGAAACTATGGCCAAGATAAACATTCAGAATATCGATCTCCATTCACAAAAAAATTTCACTCGAATCGGATATGTTTTTATGGAAATAGGAAAAATGAAGTTTTTTTCAATATTCCGATTAAATTTTCTATGGTTTTGTTCACACTATGTCCACAAAATTTTGCATGAGACTTGTTATTATAATCTTGCATTTGGCCTCAACATTTCATTTCGATTGGTTTCGTTTTTTCTGAGACATTGAGGAACAAAAGTTTTGAATGACCATGTTTTATGGAACACTCTGTACAATATGGCTGGTTAACGAACTTAACCGAACCATTTGGGACCAGAACTCATTCTGAAAATTTCAAGTCTCTAGAACAATCCCTTCGAAAGTTATTGTGCTAACGGACGGAGGGCCATACGGACTGAATTGAATTTGACCACGAATTCGTCATCATTCACGAATTCGATATCATTTGAGACCATTTTCGGCTCAAAATTTGAAAATTACAGACATTTGGGCAAAACGAAATAGCACTCGTTCAAGTTGAACGAGCGCTCGAAAATTTATCTATTAGTAATTTTTCTATCAATTTTCCAAGAATAAGAATTGTGAATATAAGTAGGTAACAAAACTTCGAAGTTGAATAAATATTTCAGAGCTCAATAGCTCCAAATTTAATCGAACACTGTCAACTATTCAATATGTAAATATCAAACTCGACATATCTTTCGAAAAAGTGCGATGTGATGAATATAATTCGATTCTTGGTGTCTTGTCATCATTTTATCTCTTACTACGACATCACATTAGAAACCTTAAAAATAACAGTACAGGGTGGGCATATTTCGATGTTTTAGCACTAAAACTTTTTAACCAGAGGAGATAGACAAAATCTGATACCCACTTCTCGATCTCTTTTTCTGAGAAACTAACGAGAGTAGTATTCATTTTTGGCTAACTTCTTTTGTTTTCGAGGAATAAGCGAAAATTGGAAAAGTGGCAGTATCGAAAAAAATTCATATCTCCGCTAATACTGATGACAGAGCTCTGAAATTAAAACATTATACAAGCACTTTTTTACGTAGAATCCAGTGGCATACTCGCCTTTTTTGCACCATTTCTAATTACGGAGCTATGACCCAAAGTTATGTTTTTTAAATGGAAATACTAGGTTTTTGTGGCATTTTCTGAAAGCTTAATTTTTTCTGATTTCAAAAATATATAACATTGTATGGTTTGTGTCAATATGAGTATAGAAAATGATCAAAAACCTATTTTCATCTGAGTTTCAATATTTTCTATGGTTTCAACTGTTGATGAGCACAGAAAAATTTAGCATCGTATAATTACCACAATATATTTCCAGTATTATTTTCATTTCTATGCTCTTTACTCAATTTCTCCAAGATGAACTGATGTGAAACTTGATCCCTCATTTAAGTTATAACCGAGGTTATAACTAAGATGTCTAAAATAAGACATCTTAGTTATAACCTACTTTTATTGTAATCACTATTAGGTATTGAAAAATATTTTTTCTTTATTACTTTTCTGATTGAATTGATAACTTCAATCATATCTATATATGCGTTATTTCATATGCGATTTGAAATAGACTACTAAGCACTTGTGCGTATTTATTCTGGAGTGCAATAAAAATATTCTCTTGCATCCATCTCATTATAACTAAGTATATCGATTGAAACGGAGGATCATGTGGATCTTTTTGTTATTTCCAAATCCATTTCAAGATATAAGTTTTTATGAAATATATCCATGTTCGAATTTTTTGGAGAAATTAGTTGAAAGCATAGAAATAATGAGATTGACGGAAGGAGACTGCTTTTGTTATAGGAAGCTCCATTTTTCTGTGCTCGTCAACCATAGAAAATATTGAGACTCAAATGAAAATAGGTTTTTGATCATTTTCTAAACTCATATTGATACAAACCATACAATGTTATATATTTTTGAAATCAGAAAAAATTAAGCTTTCAGAAAATGCCACAAAAATCTATTATTTCCATTTAAAAAAACATAACTTTGGGTCATAGCTCCGTAATTAGAAATGGCGCAAAAAAGGCGAGTACGCCACTGGATTCTACGTAAAAAAGTGCCTGTATAATATTTTAATTTCAGAGCTCTATCATCAGTATTAGCGGAGATATGAATTTTTTTCGATATTGCCACTTTTCCAATTTTCGCTAATAATTCGAAAACAAAAGAAGGTAGCCAAAAATGAATACTACTGTTGTTAGTTTCTAAGAAAAAGAGATCGAGAAGTGGGTATCAGATTTTGTCTATCTCCTCTGGTTTAAAAGTTGTAGTGCTAAAACATCGAAATATGCCCACCCTGTACATACTTCTCCACTATTTAATGGATGTTATTATACATATAAACCTTCCTCTTGAATCACTCTATCTATTTCAAAAAAAAAACGCATCAAAATCCGTTGCGTAGTTTCAAAGATTCAAGCATACAAAGGGACAGAGAAAGCGACTTTGTTTTATACTATGGAGTGATTTCATTTGTTTTCTTCGTAAATTCTTTCCTGCGTGCCTAGGCGTCACAACTTTCCATTGGCTACTAGGAAAACTTTCTCTATTTGAAACCGTGGGACCGCGTCCCGACGTTATTCAATCAAAACCCGATGCAGAGCGTCAAACATCGATGCAGAGCGTGCTACGACTCATTAAATATTGCTTTCTGTATAATTGCCGCAATATATCATTGATCTCCCAGAGGGCGAAACGGTCGGTAATTACTTTGGAGTAAAATATTCGGATAAGCGAGGCCCGCGTTTTTCATTCGAATGTTGCGAAATGAGTTTCTCAATGAAGATTGGCAGGCCTTGGAATATGGGAGGGGATGATTGATTGTTTCGGAGGTGGAAGAAGAAATACTTTGACGGGAAAATCTCGTACAGGGAATTTACAGCTTCGAGGTGCTATGTACTATGATTTTCGAGTATCGGACGGGTTTTTAAGGAATGTTCTTTCAGGATTCGAACGCTGTTAGAAGTTGGACGTTCGGGTTATCTGGGGAGTTGAGGAATTGACGAAGGTGTTCATTCGGTTCTGGAAAATTATGGATTTTCGTTTCATTCGAATTCGATCTAATTCGACAGCTAAGAGTGGACTTTATTATAATCTTAGATTTTGTCTCAAATTCCAAACTGATTTTGTATCAATCCCGAACCGTTTCGAACTAATTTCTGAATTAGTTTCAGGCACTTCCTCTAAACCAATCATAAAGAGCCTGGTTGATTGCAAAATATGTTGAGAGATAGGCTTTCGATTCTGCCTTTCATTGAACCAATTCCAAACCAATTTCAAACTATACCCTTCCACTTGTTGCGAACAAAAATATGTACCGAACTTTCTTTAGATCAATTGTGAACTAGTAAGGAACCAATTATGTACCAGTTTAGAGCTTGTTCGGGTTTAGATTGGAACCAATGCTTGATCAATTCCAAAGGGGTTCGGTCATGTTTGTAGAACTATGGATAATTAATGAAAGCGGAGAATAATATCAATTGATTTAAAATCAACCAATATTAAACCCACACTTCGGAACTAATCCCGTCAACGCATAAAGAACATGCATAGTGGTAATATCAAACATACCATCCATAGATAGCTATTTCGCCCTGTTTAGGGCTCTTCAGTAAGGAGGAGCTCCGTCTGAAAGGCATTCTAATCTCCCTTTTTTGAAAGAATGTCGCCTAGCTCTGAGAATAACAGAACCAACACGCCATCTCTTGGGATACTTACGAACACCTACCTCCGATGCATGAACTCTGAACGAAGTGCGAGATGTTTATCCGTTTTTCATACAAACTTGTGGTAGTCCAACGATGTGGACTTAACTTTCAGTCGAAGAAGTGGAAACGCTCTTTTCTTCGTCGTAAACCAGACGTGATGATAATAGTTATAAATGAAAAATCATGCGTTTAAGAGAAACGCGGGCATAATATAAATAATGAAAGCGAAAAATAATATCAATTGATTCAAAATCAACCAATATTGAACTCACACTTCAGAACTAATACCGACAACGCACAAAGAACATGCATAGTGGTAATATCAAATAGAGCATTCATAGATAGCTATTTCGCCCTATTTGGGGCTCTTCAGTATGGAGGAGCCCAGTCTGAAAGGCATTCTAGGTTCCCTTATTTGAAGAAATTACCTAGCTCTGAGAATAACAGAACCAAAACGCCATCTCTTGGGATCCTTACGAACACCTACCTCTGATGCAGGAACTCTGAACGAAGTTCGAAATGTTTATCCGTTTTTCATTCAAACTGGTGGTAGTCTAACTATGTGGACTTAACCTTCAGTCGATGAAGTGGAAACGCTCTTTTCTTCGTCGTCAAAATATTGTACGAATATCGATTTTTTTCGAATGTGCACATTTCCAATATATTTTGAAAACTCGAAATCAGAACATCTGTTGAATGTTTTTATGTTCCAATGATATAAATACTATTCTTAGAATATTTTTTGCTGTCTTAAAACATAACGTGACTCTATAAGAGTTGATTGGTACCACATCCTAGAAATATTCTATGAAAGTACTGAAGAGGAGATTTTAGGAATATCCATTTCGAGATATTCAACAGAAAATGTCTCTCATATCGAAATTCTTAGAAATATCTCGATATTACAAGACAAGAACATTGTGAAATATAGATATTGTATGATTAGTTGTCACATTCCAAGAATATCATGTAGGGGATCATAAAAACGTAAATAAGTAATTGAATATCGAATAACAGCTTCAACATAACCCAACCTATTCAAAATTCAACCTACTCCCACAAAAAAACTCCTGAATTTAACGACACGGTAAATTTCCAGCTCATATCCTCGAGCTCATACTTTATTCAAGCGAATACGCACGCCAATGGGACCGTGAAAAAATTCAGGTTGGTTCGAAGGCGTCCTAATAGCAGGAGCATCAGCCGCGGCTTTCACGCGAACAACCTGATCCTCCTAATATTCTGCACATCTGTGGCTCGTCTTCGGGAAATATACTTTCATAATTTTGGCGCTGATATTTCACTTTAATGGCAAGATCCGCGAAGAGCAGCTGCCTAGATGTGAAGTGCTACCGCACGATGTGACTTTGGAAAGAATCAACTGTCTCATTATGCGATCAATTTTCCAGGCACAATGTATGAGGTGGATGGGCCTGATTTTGAGGAGACAGTGTATTAGATTATAGGAGTATTCGTCATAATAAGGTGACTAAAACACTTTTCCAGATAACAAAACTTAAGTGATTTTAATGTCTCAACATGGTTCGAGCTATTAAAAGCTCATCTTCAGTAGGAAAAAAACACGATTATTTCGTTTGTTCTCCAAGAGCCTCACTTGGTAAATTAATTTTCGAGTGATATGATAGTACTCATTTTCAGACCATTTGTATGACTCTAGCAAGCATCTAGTGAATTGTTTTCGAAGATTTTCTGTAAATTTATTCTGGTTACATTCTGCCTTTTTTCAATTTTTCGATTTGATATGACACTGTTTTTTGTATTTTTAAAAACTGATCTTATATCTATTTTAATTTTTTTAAATTTTTCTTCTTTGTCTCTGTTTTTTTTAAAGTTCGATGGTGTATTTAATTTAATTATTGGTGTTTTGTTTTGGCTTTGCTGCCGTTTCTCCATGAGTTTTTGTTTTTAGCTTCACTTTCGTGTTTTTTCCTCCTGAAGATGAGCTTCTTAAAGCTCTAAACATGTTGAGACATTAAGATCACATAAGTTTTTTTATCTGGAAAAGTGTTTTATTCAACTTATACTGAACTGCCCAGATATAAAGAGATTCAATACTTGATTCGTCATAATACCCCTATTACCTACACCATGCCTTTTCAAGGGATTTAAGGTAGTCATTCCAAAATTGCAAACATTGAAGAAATTGTTAATTCACCTTAAGCTTGTGTTCTGTAGGAATATTTTCGAAAGAATACCATGGTATATGTATCAATAAGAAAAAATAATGATGCAAACAATAGAAGATGAAATTGAATTGAAAAAATCACATAACTATCATGGCATGATCACATCTATACAGGATGGGTCAGATTAGAAATCTGAAATTGCTAAAGAGTGCAGTAATATAAGATACCTAGGTATTGGAGCACACTTTAAAATTTGTAGAACCTGAGTAAAATCTAAAAAAATGATGAAGTTTTTCTCCCCCAGTAAAATTTCGGTTTTTAGATATTCCAGTAAAAAAAGTTTCATATACATAATTACCCCTATCCACAGCAGAATTCTGTTGCTGATTTTTAGTATTTACAGTCTACTCTCCTTCTTTTTAACTGTCAAAAAAGAAGACAAGAATGCGTTTAACGGAACCTACATACTTGATGAAGAACTTCGAACTTTATGACGTTCATTTTATTCATCATATCGTGAAATCTGTTCGTAGTTCTGAACAACCTGAGAAAGAGTTCTGACTAAAGAATCTGTAACATCACACACAGAAGAAAATTAGAAGAAACTTTGGTTTTCTCCTGAAAATGAAGTTCTTCCATCAAATACCCAAATTAATTGTTCTGACTGTGATATGAGAATTTTAATTAACTTGAAAGAAATTATTTCGAGAAAACAGCCTTACCAACCTTAGCCTTGCGTTCACAAAAAAGGAAAAACTGATATAATGATCTAACCTACACCTATAGTCCATTCACCGTCGGTTGGCCATGGAAATTTGGCATATTCCACTGTATGTATTGAAAATTGTAATGTTGTCAATATTGCATAGAGTTGTCTGATAACTCGCAAGCTCGTCGGACAAGGCCGGGTACATTCGGCAACGTTCACTTCATTTTACGTTATGACAGCAAATACTGCCAACTTCAGATAAATAAACAACCGCCTACTATGCGCTCAAACTTTCGAAAACGAACTATAGTTGTAGATCAACTTTTTTTGAGCAAGTGCTTTCATTAAATATTATTTGAGCACTTCTATGTTTTTAATTATTGATAGTTTCATTTGACTGTAACCAAAGACTCGATTGAACCAGTCTTATTTACTGAATTCATCAAATGCGATTGAGATGAATTCCACAAATTCATATCTTCTCTTGTTGCAGGATACGACAAGAAAAAAATGGTGGAGCTTGGTGTCCTAAGGCTCAGATAAGCAGTGAGGTGAAGGAGTACCTCGAGGTAGATTTGACCAGAAACCACTTGATCACATGGACCGAAACACAGGGTAGATTTGGAAATGGACAGGGTCAAGAGTTTGCGGAAGCATTTTTGGTAGAATATTGGAGACCTGCGTTAAATCAGTGGATTGTTTACAAGGATTCTCGAGGAGAAAAGGTAGGATGAAAATAGATAACAATAAATTAAAAACAATAAACTCAGATTAGAATCGATTGAGGTTATGCCCCTTATTCTTTTTTTAGGTACAGATTTGCGAAAAAATCTGTTCCTATTCGTAACATTTACATTGTTCGAAATAAAGTATTAACTCGAATTACCTTGTTATATTATTTTTCATTCATTATTATTTCATAAACTTTTCTAAATAACCCAGGGAAACAATCAAATATTACTCCTATATACAGGGTGTTTCATTGGGAAACGGTAAAAATTTTAAGATGGATAAAGCACCTTTAGGAGGTTCCGAATATATTAGAGTTTACAGGTCAAAATATTATAAAAGATTCTGAAATTTCAGAAATACTAGGTGTTTTTTAACTCAATAATATTTTAGTTTTGCGAATCCGGACCTGGATTTTACACCCCACTTTAGGCTCATGAAAGTGCGACCATGAGTATTAAAAAAATATGGCATATATTCTTTGAGTCCATGTTATTGAGAGGAATTGTAAATACACAAATGACTAAAATTTCTAATTCAAATAAGGTAAGCTAGTTGATGAAAAATATGCTGAAAAATAAAAAATACACAGTTGGTTAAAGGTTTTTCTGGTGTTCTCTAATATCAAAATGTTCAAATATACAGGATTTTTTTCAGTATTCTTATGAATTGTAGAAATACTAAAATATGTGTATCAAATTTCATCCAAATATTCCGGGTTAGTAGTTATGACCACACAAAATTGAAAATCATCCGTTTCTTATTGTCAAAATGCATAAACCTGAAATATGGAGTTTAAAAAAGAGTAGACAAAAAACTTGCGCGAAAATGAAAAGTACATAGTTCGCTTTAGTTTTTTGTGCTGTTCCAAAACCGTATTTCGTAAACTCGCAAATACAGGGGAAAAAGCATATTGTCAGGTAGCTTGTGTAGGTAGAAGTAGTATACTGTTCGTATCAAAAATCATAAAAATATTCGGAGTGTTTCGTAAGTTATAGCCATTCAAACAAATAGGTCAAATTTATAAAACAGCCTGTAACTCTGTAATGCAACTTGTTAGAACCATAAAATATAGTATATTCGAAACCTCCTAGGGGTGCTTCATTCATCCTCCACTTTTTCCGTTTCTCAATGAAACACCCTGTGTATGTTGAATTTCTACAGCTTCACAGAATTGAAGAACTTTAAAGGCAGCATTTCAGAGAAATTTAAAATTATTTTATGTTCACGATTCAAGGATTTTGTAGAATCCACTATAAACCAGAAAGTAATAGTTTGTGCATTAACAGAAAATACTGAGTTAATAGATTTCATATGATAAAAATATAAATAAATTGGATCGATAAATCGAGTATTGAGTTCATAAATGTTATGAATTCATAGAATTTTTGATATAATGATGAGTGAAATTTCATATGGTTTCCTTTCATAATGAATTATTATTAACTGGAAATTATTACTCTATGTATGAATTATAGGAATTTATGGAATTATCGATAAAATAATGGGAGATATTCATGCAATTTCCTTTTTCATTGAATGAATATTAATTGTGTAAAGTTTTGCTATTCAAACACAAACTATATTTTCTCTTTCATCCATAACACTGAGGAACCTTGTGTGAGTCACCGGTTTCGTTAGAATCAATATAGTTTGAAACTTTTCCATAAACAATTTTTCAGAATTGAAAATTGGAAGTTCGAAGAGTTTGATTGTCAGAATATTCGAACAAAGAGATAGGTATACATAAAATATGACCGAGATGCCAACTTCAGATAAATAAACAAACGCCTACTATGCTCTCAAACTTTCGTGAACGGATTAAATGTATAGTCCGTTCACGAAAGGTTGAGCCGTCGGTTGGCCATGGAAATTAGGCATATTCCACTGTGTTTATAAAAATTTTAGGTTATGTTGTTTATTTTCTTTCTCAGATTGATACGCAATGTTGTCAATATTGCATAGAGTTCTCTGATAACTCGCAAGCTCGTCGTACGGCCAGGTAAATTCGGCAACGTTGACCTCATTTTACGTTATGACAGCAAATACTGCCAACTTCAGATAAATAAACAAACGCCTACTATGCTCTCAAACTTTCGTGAACGGATTAAATGTAATTTCCTATTGAGAAAACAATCAAGCAAATGTGATCACCCTGAGAGCTATTGGTTTCATTTTATTCATTTATGAGTTCAAATTTTTTCTTCAAATCTTTATTTATTTTCGAAAATTTCGGAGTTGTTTTTCGAGGAGTTTTCGTGTTTTCCATAATTATTTCCCTGATATCAACAAGTGTGCAAAAACTTCATGCCAGGGCTTCCTTCAATAATCATTGATTCAAATGAATCTACAACTGAAACCCAAGAATCAAGATGTTCAATTTTTAGTATTCTCCTTGATAAAGAGATCATTATTTGAAATATTTTCAAACAGAAATCTCGTTCATTCCTTTGGAAGAAAACATCCCGGTGAATTTTTCCAGGGACTCCGACAACAGCAATTTTTTCCAGAGTTAATTTCCATTTCTCGTTAGTCCCCATAATACTCTTTTCTTATCTCATAAAGTATTCATATTCCGCAGTCTACTTGAGCGATGAACTTATTCAATACGCTACAGCTCGGCCTTGATGAAAACAACCTTTTCTTTTCCTCGGTCATTTCCTGTTTAGGCAATTTAATAACTCCATTCATCCTCACTAATGCCCCTTCCGACATCAGTCAAATAATCTAAGCTATTGGTTTCATTTTATTGATTTACGAGTTCCAATTTTCCCTTCAAATCTTTATTTTTTTTCGAAAATTTCGGTGTTCTTTTTCAAGTAGTTTTCGTGTTTTCCATAATCATTTCCCTGATATCAACGAGTGTGCAAGAACTTCATGTCAGGGCTTCCTTCAATAATCATCGATTCAAATGAATCTTCAACTGAAACCCAAGAATCAAGATGTTCAATTTTCAGTATTCTCCTTGATAAAGAGATTATTATTTGAAATATTTTCAAACAGAAATCTCGTTCATTCCTTTGAAAGAAAACATCCTGGTGAATTTTTCAAGGGACTCCGACAACAGCAATTTTTTCCAGAGTTAATTTCCATTTCTCGTTAGTCCCCATAATACTCTTTTCTTATCTCATAAAGTATTCATATTCCGCAGTGTACTTGAGCGATGAACTTATTCAATACGCTACAGCTCGGCCCTGATGAAAACAACCTTTCCTTTTCCTCGGCCATTTCCCGTTTAGGCAATTTAATAACCCCATTCATTCTCACTAATGCCCCTCCCGACACAAGTCAAAAAATCGAAGCTATTGGTTTCATTTTATTGATTTATGAGTTCAAATTTTCCCTTCAAATCTTTATTTCTTTTCGAAAAATTTCGGAGTTCTTCTTCAAGGAGTTTTCGTGTTTTCCATAATCATTTCCCTGATATCAACAAGTGTGCAAAAACTTCATGTCATTGATTCAAATGAATCTACAACTGAAACTCAAGAGTCAAGATATCCAATTTTCAGTATTGTCCTTGATTAAGAGATCATTATTCGAAATTTTCAAACAGAAATCTTGTTCATTCCTTCAGAAGAAAACATCCCGGTGAATTTTTCAAGGGACTCCGACAACAGCAATTTTTTCCAGAGTTAATTTCCATTTCTCGTTAGTCCCCATAATACTCTTTTCTTATCTCATAAAGTATTCATATTCCGCAGTGTACTTGAGCGATGAACTTATTCAATACGCTACAGCTCGGCCCTGATGAAAACAACCTTTCCTTTTCCTCGGCCATTTCCCGTTTAGGCAATTTAATAACCCCATTCATTCTCACTAATGCCCCTCCCGACACCAGTCATTAATAAAATCGAAGCCGAAAAATAATCCTTCCGCAAGGACAGAACTAACTCCATCATAACAAAGTTGGGTATGACAGGACTCTGATGGGAATATTAGGTACTTAGGTTTCGAGTTGTTACTTGGAGATACTCCGACGTACACTAGATCATCAAATCCGTCTTAGGGAAACTTCATGCTCCCTTGCCGGACGTTTATCTTAATACATAAATATGGGGGAACGTAATGAAGATTCATTTCGAGCTTTATGCACAGTGGAGATTTCGGTTGATGAAAAGTTTGGAAGCATCAATTTTCATATGATCGTAAAATATCTGATGGTCGTTTCGGGTTCATATATTTAGAAATTGTAGGGAGCATATAAATATCTTTGAAACATGAAATCGGTTGGTATCCTGAATTTTACACAATCAACATTTTACTATGTGGGTGGTCAACAGAGGAATTCCGATTTAAAAGCGCTCTGAAATTGTTTTGAATAGGAATAGGAAAGTGGGGTTGGTATTAAACGAAGGAGGGGTTCTTGGAAATTCAGTCGCCATGATTAGCCCGACATGTGAAGAGTGTTCGTTCTGTGTGCGAGCGTATTACAAAAATCAACATTTTTTTCTCTGATGAAGCCCATTTTCATCTCAACAGCTATGTAAACTAAAAAAATTGCCAGTATTGGTCTTCAGAAAACCCCAAAGAGAAACGTGAAACTCAATTGCATAGTCCGAAAGTCACATCAGTTTGGTGTATTGGGACAAATATTTACCGATGGCGGCGCTGTAATCGCCGAATCAGCTGTTCCCGAAACGAGTATTGTTTCGTGCACGTTTAAGCAAAACACGAGAGATTCTGGTATTTCTCAAGTGTTTCAGATGATTTATTTCTTCTTTGGAATGAACATTCGTGAAAATTGGTTTATGAAATCATTTATTAAGTTCAGATCATGATCATATTTATCGAGGAAGATATGTGGAAAAATATCAGTTTCGGGCATTCACCCTTGTCAACTGCAGAAGGAAGGAAGGAAGATATTTAACCATCTAACGTAGCTCTTTTCAAAGATAAAATGTATCCTGATATGATCAGTTATTTAGTGGAAACAAAGAGTTCTGCTTCAGTGAATCAAATGATATTTATAATATTTATTCCTCAATATATAGAAAGAAAAAAATGACAATATTTGTTATTGAAATGAAAGCCGTTGAATTCCAGGATGATTTTATTACAGAAATAAAAGACTTTATGGAAATTGACAACTAATTTTCAATTATTCACAACGTAAAAAACTATTTTTATTGAATACAAATCAGAAAAATCAATTAATATTTTGTCGTAAGTGAAGCATTTATCATTCAATACAATCCAACATCATGGTATAAACACATTCTTAATTATCTAATGAGAAATGATACTCAATTTCACAATACAGTATTAAAGTAATTATGTGTATTCTATTTTCTAAAAAATAGTGAATAGTGCAGATAGCAGTTACCTTCTAATTGTCTCATATTAAAAACAAAAGATGTAATGCGAATTGAAAGAACATCCAGATAAGTTTCAGCCAAATGATATGATTTCAGGGCATATATTCATAAAACCTAAAGTTATCACAACAATTTTGTCAATTGACGAGTAATCTTCATCTGTTTTTTTTAACGAGTGCATTGTAAACGTATCCAACAATGTATAATATTTCCTCCTTCAAATCCAAATAGAAATCCTGAAACTGGCTTATATCTTTGTTTTCTTGGTTTTGACATTTGACTGTACTTTACGTCTGAAATACTTCCTCTAGTGCAAACTGGTGATCATCAACTGATAATATATTTTCATAACCACCATCCTATGAAATGGTGACTGTGAAAGAACTTTTTAAAGCTGCCTCCATAAACACAGCAATTAGTGTTCTTCACTGTATTTTCTTTAAGCATCTTTAAATCAGAAACCAACCAACTAGACAAATATTATAATAAACACACAACAGTAACACAAATATCACTTCCCATTTCTGAGGCACAAACAATCGAATGTCATCTCCCGCGTTTTCGAATACTCGTTTCAAGATAGTTCTACGTAACGCCGCTAGGGTCGCATAGAGTTGTAGTTTGCTCAATAATACACGCACAAGGCGTTATTGGCCTGTACTTTTTCGAAGACGGACGCGGTCGAGCAGTAACAGTGGATTCTGATTGTTATGTGGACATGTTGAACAATTTTTTAAACCAGGTTTTCAAGGCTTTGATGGATACAATCGGGACACTTGGTTTCAGCAAGACGGGACCACCTGTCCTACTTCAAATCGGTCTTCAGGCGCTTTTTCCTGAAAAATTGATTTCTTGGCGTGGAGACCTTCCATGGCCCCGCAGAAGCCTGGACTTGACACCTTACGACTTTTACTTATGGAGATAGCTCAAAAGTGTAGTATACCGCAACAATCCCCGCACTCCAATTGCGCTGAAGGTCCAGAAACTGTGCGACTTGTTTTTCTAAATTTGGGGGTTCGACTCGAAAAGTGCTAGAAGAAAAACGGTGGACATCTGAACAGCGTAATTCTCAAAAAATGAATTCCCAAAGAGCTGAGCATTATGTGTGGAAAAAATTAAATTGACTCGATAATTTTTGTTTTATTTCTCTTTTAAATCGTAATTCTTCAGTTCACCTCCCAGTATGATGAAATGTGAGGTTACAAAATCTTCCTGTCCAAAAACTACGCGCAGTTGAAAAGTCGAGGAAATACCAATCTTTTCGGTGTATTTTCACATCAAGAAATTGATAGATTTCAATTACGTCAGCATCTTAAGAAAAGAAAGCATTATCACGTATAGTTTCCTACCATCGAGAGACATTCATAATTTTTCAATTTCAGAAAACGAAATGATTCCAGAATATTTTCTTTCGTTTATCTTAGTTCATGAATAGAAGGAACGTAATGCAGATTCATTTCGAGCTTCATGCACAGTGAAGATTTCGGTTGAGGAAAAGAATAGAAGCATCAATTTTCATCTGGTCGTAAAATATCTAATGTTTTGGGTTTACACATTTTGGAATTGTAGCGTTCAGATACTAATACGCTCAAAAGAGTAAAAAAAACAATTTTCCGACATATTTTTAAATACAGTAATTGATAGATTTGGAGAAATATACGAATAGGAAACATCTTCAGGAAGCATTTTACGAAATGAATATTCTATTCCGCTTCCCTATTTCGAATTTCTCGAATTCTGGATGTTTGCTATTGTGCAGGTAAAATCAATTGATGTTCTTGCTGACAGACTTGTATCGAAATTCCAATATAGGCTTCAGAAAACTTTTGGGTTACATCTCGCAATACACAGACATCAAAACATAAATTTAATCCTATTATCGTATTTTCCCCGTTCTGTTAGTAAGTTGCATTCTCATCGATGATCGAAATAGATGAAATACATCAAAATAAAAATGCAAACCATAATATATTGTTATCATCCCACAACAATATGATGAAATTGTATCATATGTAGCCTTATACAAGTTCCAATTTCCCCAGGGAAATTCACAAAGCACGATCTTGCTGATAAGAAAACCCGTTTTATGATGGCGTTCGCGCTGCTACATTTACGAGTAATAAGCATTCATTTCAGGTTAACGGCCGTATTTGTCGCAGATTTCTTATCTGTTATTCGAGTCGATTCAGCGGGAAAATTGATATAACGCGTGTTTCCACCAGATCGACTATTTAAAGTGAATCAAGGTTGATTATCCCCTACTTTATTCTCACCTAAATTATTTTGTTAACTCTTTCCGGTACAAAAATTCCAGTGGAAATAAAACCTCAGCTGTACAAGAATATTTTTTTCATGAAATAGTTATTCAATCAACTAGGTTATTAATGACAGCGACTTATGGTCAAAATATTTCAACGCTTGAGCGGAGCTAACACTTGTATCAAAATGAACCTCAATTGAGAACAGTAGCAAATCTGAAGTTATTTTGGAAGAAAATAGAGATTGTACTGATTCGAATAATAATTCGAATAATATGTTTTGCGGAAAATCTTCCAAGAGTTCGTTTATATCACTTTCAAGGTAGTTATCGTTATGCGAAACTATTCGAAGGAATCGAAGCGCGATAGCCATTCATAACTCACTCTTTTTCATCATAAAATCGTTTTTGACCAAATTAAATGATAGAGTTTCTCTTCTTCTATTTCTTGAGTTAAAATACGGTGGTACAAATTTTGAACACCACAAAACATATTCAAAACTCACCCAATTGCAATAAGGAATCCAAAAATATGGTTACAGTCCTTGAATAGGTCCTCTAGATTAGATTTGACTACTTTTCTGTAACAACTATCCAAACAATACCTTTCAATCTTCATGGAAAATTTTGCGTAACAGAGGATATCCGATTCAATTAAATTTTTTTTGTGAATAAAGACTATTATTCTGAATTTGCAAGCAAGATTTTGTGTCCATAGTACCAACAGAACCTTAAAAATTTCATTTAGAAAATTGAAAAAAAGAATCTCTATATTTCCATAACAGAATAACCATTTCGAGTGAAATTTATTATGTATCGATTGAAATATATTCTGGGAGGATTCTGCATTTCTTAAAAACTTTATAGGTTTTCACTCCCAGTCTCTGAAACAGAAATAAATAAAAAAAGTTTAATTGAGATGAAGTACTCCTGCGAGAATCTTTACACTTATTTGTCAGGAGCAAATTGGTCTTGAAAAACTTGTTGCTTAACAGTAAAACTGAAAAAGGAAATAAATTAAAAGGATAATGTAACGTTTCGGTGTCTTTATCAGACACCTTCTTCAGAAAAACTCGTAAAATCTTCAGAATTGTGTGTTTTTTAAATACCAATATGCTCCTGACAAATAAGTGCAAAGATTCTGACAGGAGCACTTCATCTTAAACAGAAACTGGGAGTGAAAAACTATTAAGTTTTTAGGAAAAAAATTCATTACGTGAATCAATACTGATATACTGAATGTTCATGCTAAATTTCAAAAGTATCGCATCATCAGAACCATTGAATTTAATTTTTTAATTATTAATTTTTAACATATTTCATTTTCTCAATAATTTCCAGAATATAATTCCGATTGCGCTGAGGTTCTACATTTATATATTTGGAATCAATTTCAAATAACCTATAAAATTTTGAGATAATAGTCTTATTGCTCCACCAAAGAACGAGCGCTCCAAAGCTCCTGCTTTTCCTAATTTTCTCTATTTTTCATTACACAAAGTCAGGTGTTAATTAGGTATTTGTGAATTTCCTCGATTTTTTCTTTCAGTGATTATTATTGATGAGACATTTATACACGCTTCTTCTTAAGAAAAACAGCGTGCTATTATTTCGCCCATATATCCATATCTTTTGAATTTTCAGCAGGCGGTATTTTCGAACCTCTCGTGTGTATCTCGCGTTTTCATCTCAATTGTTAACGACTTCTTCTCTGCATTTAGACAAAGTATCAATTTGAATATCCACCTATTCTCATCAGAGATATTACGCATTTCAACCATATTTTCAGTTATGCCATGAGAGTCAAAATGTCTGTTCGTATGAAGAGTTTGAGACAGATCAAAATTGTAGAACTGATTATTATCTTGCGAGTCTGAGAACTCATTGGGAAACAAACCTCATTAGATAAACTAAAACTAAAAATGATTATTATTCTTCATCATTAAAAACCTGTACACCTTTTTCGTCACTCTCTATAGCAACTTGAATAAAAATAACTGCAGGGTGTTATTCATTTGTGAAACTAACCCGAGGAAAAAGCGAAATTAACTGCGAGGAAAACATGCTCAAGTTTACTCCACTCCAATAATCTTCAAAGGTTCATTCCTGCAAATTGCATCTCCTTGCTTCCTACTATTATGTTTACTTTACTTGTCAGCCCATTCATTTCCTTCTCTATTTTTCCTCTCGTCTGCAGATCCTTTCGTTGTTGATTGAAATGGATACTTTCAAAGTTTTGTTCAACACGGAGAAATCCAATTACCTGAGCCAACGGAATGGAACGAAATAACTGAATATTACGAAAATTGCCATTCGATTTGCAATTTTAGAAATCAGGTAATACATAAATGTTTATTGTGCTCCTAATTGAAGAATCATTTTCATTCTTCTTCCTTAAAAAAGTGCTATCTTTTAGAAAAATGTCTGAAATTTTCGAATTATCAATCGAGAAAACATTCAGAAGGAATAAATTGAAATTATGAGGTAGATTTGAACAATAAAAATGTAATTTAATGGTAAGCAGAAGGTGACAATTATTCTCAGGATATTGGAGCCTCTATATTATTTCATGTGGAATTTCTTTCGGAAGTTTTGAGCAAGTATACATTTCAAATATACACGGTTTTTCAAGATGTTTTATACAGCCAAAATTTCGGACCTCAGACATATCGGAAAGTTCAAACAAACAGTATTTTAAATGGCATTGAAGCTTCATCAAAATCAGTCGTTGACATTTTATTTCTGATTTCCACCTCCAAACAGACTACACCTGAACAAATTCTTTCAAATTGCATCCTAATATTTTCCCTTTGAACGATAGTTGAAACAGGACTAGTTTCATAATATTACGTAAAATAATTATTTTATATTGTGGCATATCCACTTTTTTATTTTGACAATTTATTCGATTGGATTGTTTGTATATTAAATTATTTCATATGTCTTTTGTGTTGATGTTTTATTCATCTTCTGTATGAATATCTTGGAACACCCAAATATTTCACCATAAATGCAAAAATGGCGAATGCGCTTGAATTTAAAGCATCATTTTCTAGAGTTGAACTAATGTTGTAATGAAAATGCAAAATTGTTTTGATTAATATTTTTCCACTGGAAAATTGTTTGAGGAAAAAATATGGGGGTGTAATTTAAAAATATCTGGCAGTTTTCTTAGGGGTTGCAATGAGAAACAACATTCTCACTGTGTCTGAGAGTCGAGATATCAGCTGTGGAACAGTTTGGGACCCTGTATATTTATTATCTTGAGATGTAGCTAGAGAATGGGAAATTCAATTGAATGTGGATTTCAAAGTATTAGTAGAGAACAATGTGAAAGGAGAATCAAACATTTTTGCGAATGATATGAGAGGAAAAAATCTCTGTGTGAAAACCCTGTCTGCTATACAGGGTGTCCCGGAAAATGGGGGAAATCTCTCAGATTTAGAAAGAACATAAAAATGAAGAGGACAAGTCCATATATTTTTTCCTAGCGGCCCTTCTACGAAGATACGACCTCCTAAATGACGACACTGGAAATCATTTCAAGCGAAATAAGTTTAAAACTACTCGAAATAACTTGATGAAAATTTGATAGATCAGAAGTATAAGGACCTCCTAAATCACCGCACTCAAATTTCAATTAGCTTATTCAGTTCACCAGGGGCGGACTGGGTTGTACATTCAATGCTTACATTTTTAACACCCTGTATGATAGGGTACTAAAAACGAATTTGGATACCTTGAACATTAAGCTAAAGAAAATGTGGTCTTTTCACTGTCGATAAAATGAACCATTTTCGAAAAAAAATAATGAAAGAAGTAAGTAATTGAAATTTATTCCACTAAAATTAATTTTCAGTGGCGTCATTTAGGAGGTCGTATCGTATCGTAGGGGGGTGCCGCTAGGAAAAAAATTATGGGAACTTGTCATATCATTCTTTATGTTCTATCTGAATCCTAGAGATTTTCCACATTTTCCGGGACACTCTGTATACATTTCGAAAACTTATCATTAAAAAAAATTATTTTTTTTTTCATCCAATTTATACTTAAAATTGTATCTCAAAAAACGAAACAGAAAAACCAAAAAACACGAGAAAGAAATAAGTATATTATATCACCTCTGTTCCTCAAATTACCGTCACGTTTATACAGGCTGATACTAAACGCCTTCACTTGGTGGCCACTCGCTTGCGGCTCGTAGCATAAACTTCTTGTGAATAATAAAAATCATTATACGCTCGTTGCATAATAAGCTATTATAATTATAAATCAAAATATTTGCAGGTGAACCGAGCCATAATTTATAACTATTTAGACGGCAATTCGCTCAATTCGGTTGATAATAATGTCCCAGGAAACTGAAGCAAATACTCCTTTTAACCTCTTATACCTATCATGCTGGAAATGAATGCTTGTTTCTGACATATTCTTCACGAAATTTAATTGAGCAAGTCCTCAAAATCAGTCCGGATCAATCTCAGACATTACTCGAGTAAAGTCGTATAAATTTGACTGTGATTAATTCAGATAGAAATCAGTTTTTGGCTTTGAAGAGAAAATTAATGTTCTTTGATGTTCGGCGCACAATTCGTTTCTCATTTTCCCCGAACAATGGAGGCAGATAATGATTCAGCTTTGCTCTTTGGTAGGTAATGATTCGTAGGTTATTCCATTTGGAATTTCGCTATCTGGCGTAACGAAGGGGGATTTAAACTATCGTATTGTCAGCTGTTTTTGCTTGGTCGAATTTTCCGAGCGAATAGGCTGTGTGAATATGCATGTGTTGCGTTGGTTGTAAAATTCAGAAAGAGAGCACTTGTCCAGTTTTCAACTTATACCTATTATCAAGCTTGAAAAAGTTGTCTCAGAGTCATTTCTTGGATGAGTTTACTCATCTGTGGTGTTATTATTTTCACAAAATTTGCCATGAACCTTCAATTATTACCTATTTTCCAATTATAACTGCTGAGAATCAGTTCATTCGTTTCGTTGTTTTCCAATTACTTAAAATAGAAAATCAACTTTTCTGTTCGAACATGATACTATTTGATACATGCTGTATTAAATTTCTTACGAATATAGTCTGGTTGATGATAATAATTCTAGGCTAACTTCATAATGAAAATTCAAGAAAATAGCCCTGAGCAGATGCTTTTGAGCTCTCGTTAATTAGTGGAGCAATAAGGCTATTACCTCAAAATAATTTGTATGGGACTTGAGATCGATACAACATATATAATAAATGCAAAATATCAGCACTATCGGAATAATATTCTGGAAATTATTCGAAAACTGAAATAGTATGTAACAACTTCCAAATTAAAGAAATTAATTTCATGGTTCTGATGATACAATCCTCTTGAAATTCTGCATGGACATTCAGCGTAATGATATCCATTCCCAAAATAAATTTCAATCGAATCTGCTATCTTTTTATGGAAATATAAAGATTCCTCTTTTCAATATTCTAATTGAATTTTCAATGGTTCTGTTAACACTATGGAAACCAATTTTGTATGAGGCACATTATGAGCATCTAGCATGTGGCCTCAAAATCTCATTTCGATTGGTTTTGTTTGTCTGGGATGGGATATTGAGGAACAAATTTTGAATGGCCATACTTCATGACATCTGTACGATTTGGCTATTTAACGAACTTAACCGGCATTCGGCAACCGAACTCACCCTGAAAATTTCAAGTCTCTAGCACAGCTCTTCGAATGTAATCGTGCTAACAGCCGGGCGACCCCACGAACAGAATTGATTTTTACACGGATTCGTCATCATGGAGTCGAACCCTATGATTTGGAAAATAGAGAAAATCTGACAGCTGAATTTCTATATGATGGATAATGGTGTGCAAACCCAAATTCGTCAATTCATGTTACTCACACAAATTTTTAAGATATCATTACTTCATTATTGGGGGGTTCAAAATAACGAATCCCCATGATTTGGTTCAAAATTTGTTTGCAGTTATGATCACTGTTCATTTCGATCCATCGTATATATTATAAATGAATATTCTTAGATATTTGTCTATGAGAGGAAATGAAGATATTTTATAAATCTTTTTGAAGGTTTAATTACTAATTTCCGGAAGAAATTATATCCGTCATATTTTAATTTCACGAATAAAACTTTCTTTCGATTAATAAGCATAATTGACAAAACCCATTTTGAGCATAAACAATATCTCAGAATATTCATTCTATAGAGCATACGATGAAATGGAATGAACAGTGATCATAACTGCTTGAAAGTTTTTATTTTTTCCGAGAAAGGTTTCGACTGTATCGAAATTTTGCAGGAGATTTTTTTCCAGACTTGAATGGAAAACCATGGGAGAATTTTATTTTTCGAAAATCTAACCCAGGAAAACAATTTTTGAAGGAAAACCAAAAGAAAATTGTTATTTTCAAAACCTAATAATAAAGTTATGGGAACAAACAAAATTTTGTGAGTAACATCTCCTTAATGAATCATATTATGTAGAGTTTTATGACTCAGTGTTTTTTAGGACTCTAAAAATATTAAAACTGTCAACTCGTCATCGCCTTTCAAAGGCTGTATCTTGGAAGGAGGTCGCATCGACAAAAAATATATGAACTACCCCTGCTTATTTCATCGAGGAATCATCTCCCTGAGTCTCCCGCATTTGTTTACAGACACCCTGTGTATAATGGGTATAAAAATATAAAATCGTGAATATAAGATTGGATTTTCAACTACCAGTTTGAACAAGAGAAATACATTCACTTTTTGGATATCTGAGTTTTCACGGAATTACCCATACACTCCTTTCACCAGACGAACACAGGCTCAATACATTACCATTTTCTCTCTTTTCAGGTGTTAACCGGCAACAGCAACACGTACCTGGTAGTGCGCCAAAGACTGGAGCTGCCATTCGTTGCGACCAAAGTTCGCTTCATTCCATACAGCGAACATCCGAGAACTGTTTGCATGAGAGTGGAATTATACGGATGTACTTGGGAACGTAAGTTTTATTCCTGTTTACGCCATTTCAGTAGTAAAGCCATATTAAAGTTTGGAACTTAATGACATATTTTCATTAGGCAGATGCTTTCCGTATTCTACGTGTGTGTTTGTACATTATTTCTCACTTTGCTCTTCTGGGAAACAGCGGTATGCGAATTTTCGGATTTTTGGAGGCTTAGTTAGCCTCGAATAAGGATATTCAGGTTTTTCCTATGTCAAATCGTCAAGGCATCCACGGTTGTTAAAAGACACGATATCATACTCTCACCGGCAGAATAATCGATCCACTCCAAAAATCGATTAATTTTGTGTATTCATAAATATGTTATTTCATGTCTGATTTGTTTTTTCTAATTTTAGGTAAGTTTGTTAGAAATCAATCAACAGTTTCGAATTTCAAGGAAACTTGGCCTACTTCATTTTATAAAGGCGAAACAAAATCTGTTTATCGTCTTTAACTCTGAAACTTCCTGTGGAGTGCTCCAGTTGTTACAATATGTGATTTCTCATTTTATCATCAAGAAACATCTTTCCTTAACTAAGGCTTCAACAGTTACTCAACAAATTTGACCTAAAATTCTGAACTAATGAAAATAAACTAAAACTAAGTAAAAAAACATAACGTGAGGATAACAGGTGCAATTCGTCGAAGTGTGCCCTCAATGAGGTTTTGAATCCATAAAAGCATCTCTGAGCTGCTGCAAATTTTCAGGAGTTGGTACACGAGATCATATTTCTTCCTAAGAGCATCCAAACATGCCCTATTGGGTTCAAATCTGGGCTTAGAGCAGGCCAATTGAATTCTTGGATATCAACCTCTGCCAAAACGTCCTGGAAATCCTAGCCACATGGTCGGCCATTATCATGCATTAACACGAAATTGTCCTCAATAAACGGTGCAGAGAAACAGCATATGGCGGTAAAACTTCTTTTGTTTTATGTTTTCACTCAGTTTTCAGTTTCATCACGTTCGGATTTAAGGTTGAATCTGTAGAAATACTTTCATAGCCATAGCGAAATTGTGGAGTTTAATGTTGGTCTGTAAACCCACAAATTGAGCGATTGTAATAAATGAAGAACGAAATTAACAAGAGAAGATGTTTCTTGATGATGAAATATGAAATCACACGGTAAAACAACTGGAACACACCATGAGTGGTTCTAAAGTTAGGGTTAAAAAAATAGATTTTGTTTCGCCCTATATAACATGACGTACGCTGAGTTTTATAGTACCTACTTAAAAACTGGTGGTTTTAAATTTGTTCAAAAAAACTATGATCAATATGATGATAAACATTAGAACATCAGTTCAGGCGATTGAAACAAGTTTCTTATTTGGCAAACATTTCTTTTCTAAACTATTTTGAATTTGAAAACTGCCAAAATATTGCTAGTATTGCCATAGTTATGGCACAATCCTAATAAATTCTTGCACAAGTTTGCATACCATCATTCCCCTTTTAAATACTGCATTTCGAATTGATCGTGTATCAGGTGTCCCAAGGTGAGTGGCCTACTAGATCAAATTGGCGTGTTACGAAAATGACTCTAGTTCGCTGAATATTTGAGATTTGGGTCCAAAATTTAGCAAGTCATTAGATATTGCTCTGATCTATGTCACTGCTTTTCAATTATAGTTGTCAGTTATACAAGATGGACAAAAAAAATCATCATTTGCCAAGTTACAAAATCTGATAGGCCACTCACCTGGGACACCCGATATATGATTTCAAAATATCGAGCAAATTGTTAAAATTTTCAAATGGCAAGAACTCTGTAAGTAGATACTGGACTGATTTGGACCAAACCTACCCTTGAAATGTCAAAGCTTCAACTCCGATTGTTCAAAGATCAATCTGAAAATGCGAAAAAAATCCAAGCATTTTATATGAATTATGATACCTCTATTATATACGGATTTTCCCTGTGAAAAATGCGAATTGACAATCAAAATGAAAATACTAATGAGATTTTTGAGCTCTGATTGCATATAAGAGTCTGGCAAAAAAGCTTCAAGGCAATCAAAATTGTGAATTCCTACGCCTCTCCCATGGCTAATGAAAATTAAATATGACAAGACAAGATTCCTTCATATCAAACGAAACAAACGTCAGATCCGAGTTAATATTCCAATTTAAACCTTTTATTAATTTCTATCGTAGGAGGACTAGATATTTAGAAAAATTATTTTACTGCAGGAATTCTCATAATGAATCTCATTATGTTGAAACGCGGCAAGGGAGAAAACGCAGAGAACTTTATGACCTCATTCATTAAAACCAGACTGACAAGTAGAATTTCATCAGGCTGAACCATGACTTCCAAAAAGAAAAAAAATACCTGTACTGGTCTGTTAGCCCAGTCGAAAAACGCTTCCCTGTCATTTTCTGTTGAAGTTTATCCAATAGTGAACTTCTCGATACTGATTTTATTGATATCGAACTGAATTTTACCTATTTTAATATGTCTGAACTCTAAAACGAGAAAACATGTTAGAGTAAGCTCTGTAATACATATTACCTTTTGATAAAAACAAATATTTCTTCCGTCTAAATAAAAGCTAACTAATAACCCATTTAATCGTTTAATTTCTACTATTTTAATGTACAATTATCGTCATAGGCAACGGTAACCCAACATAAAGTATTCAGAAGCAATACGAGTAATGTCACAACTCTACTGAGACATAAAAAAATTATATCAATCAAGAATTTATCCTCAATTAATAATGTGATTGACTGAAAAACCTTGTGATCAACTTATTTATTAATCTCGACCATTATCGCTGTTATTCATAAACTAGTTGATTGATAGTAATCTAAACAAATAGACTATTAATGGTAGCGATTAATGGTCAAGATATTTTAACACGTAAGCAAAGCGACCACGTTAATACATAGTTCGAGACTAGTTCTCTAGATTAATAAATGAGTTTACTACAAAATTTTTCCGTCGATCGTATTATGAATTGAGTATGTTCTTGATTGAAATACATTCTTATTTTGCACCAGACATACATTCGATATAATATAAATCTCTATATGTCTCTATATCCTTTGAATTGAGAGCTAACAAAATACAATACATGAAACAAAAAAGTCTTTAGCTGAAGTTGGTGCAAAACGGGGTACCATACTATTCTGGCGTATGATACCAGAGCACAGGGAAAAACCTTTGTAGAAAAAACCCTGTCTCGCCGTCTTTACAGAATTGAAACTTAAAACTATTTGAAGAAATACCTTCAATATTTAGATACAAAATACTTAGCTCATGCTCTTGGGCCATTAGGGTATTTTAAACCAGGTCTGGCATTCCAAGTGATGATTTTTCCAATCTTCTGTTCTTCTAAGACCGCTACAGAACCCTTTTGAAGGGTAATCTTCTCCTTATGTTATTATGACATAAGTTTCAGTAAACGGTGACATTACTCGTATTGATTTTGAATACTTCGTGTTCAGTAGCCCATGACGATTCCACAATAAATAGCATAAATTGAACCTCTCATTTTGTAATCAGCGGAAATAGTTATTTAATCAACTAGGTTTTTAAAGACAGCGACTAATGGTCAAGATATTTTAAAGCGTGAGCAGAGCGAACGCTTTAATAGTTCGAGACCATTAGTTGCTCGATTAATAACCGAGTTGATTACAAGATTTTTCCGACGATCTCAATATGAATTGTGTATGAATTCTTGATTGAAATGCATTTCCATTTTGCACAAGACATACATTTGTTATAGTGAAATTTCTATGTATCTATGTTCCACTAGAGTTTTGACATTTCTCTTAGTGCTTCTGAATACTTTGTGGAAGGTTGCCATGAGGATTGCACATTGAAATGGCTAAAAAAATTGAGCATTAAAATATTAATGATCAAATTAATCATCCCAAATAAGTGGAACTTGACATTTCGGTAACGAATTTTGGGATATGCAAATTTTATTTTTGGTTAAATCTATAAAATCCAATCCCCCGATATATGAAATATATTTGGGGAAATTATTAGTTTAATTCACGAGCTTTCTGGTAAAACTTCCGAAAGGAACAAATTTCACAAAATATTTCCATCCAACCGTTATACAAATTCATCTTTCATTCTGCTATATCGAAATGTCATAGTTTATCGCTGCTATCATTATTTAAAGACACGACAAGTGTACATTTCATGTGAACTTCCAATTCTTGCGGTCCCGGACTATTTGTCTTTCCGTATCAGAACATATTACTTCCAATCCCAATCCCCTCCGCTAATCTTTCAAGTGTAGTATAGTTTCAATCCTATCCGGTCCAACGAAACTGACATATTTTCATTAATTACAATCTTGAACAATACCAGCCAGCGGTTCAATTAATTTGAGAGCATTTAAGTACACCAATACGGCCGCTATCGTGTTTGTTGAAGATAAATTAAAATTGCCTACAATTGGTCTGAGTGTAGCTTATGAAGCTGGAAGGAAGTCATTTGAGAGATAATAACGCACCGAAACCTATGAGCTGCGGAAAACTAAAGCATTAGCGAAAACCGGTCTGTTATAAATCATGAAAAATGGGAAAAACTTCTTGAACTAAGGAAACTATGGTGTTAGACTAAGTTGATATGCGAAAGTACTTATCTTTCTCGAATGCAAATAGCTCTGTGTGAGGATGCATAGAGTTCCAAGCATGTTTGATTTATTGAGAAAACACTGCCTCGGCATAAAATCTTTCATCGCAATATAACAGACTTTTCATTTTAGGGATAAGTGAAAATTTCATGTTATGTTCTTCATTAGATGTGACTTAATAAACAAAGTATTTAGGTTCTAATGAATTCATTTGAGTATAGTTGGTTAATGCATTCAGTGATAAAATTTCGCAAATTATTAATACTGAAATCAAATCAGCAGTCCTTGAAATCGAAAAACGGCTGGTACTCTGTCATTTTAATCATCAATGAAAGAAATCAGACTCATACTGGAATGTGTCAGAATTGGATAGGAGTAATGAGGAATTCTTTAGACGCGAAAGTGTGAAATCTTTCAAGTGTAGTATAGTTTCAATCCTATCCGGTCCAACGGAACTGACATATTTTCATTAATTACAATCTTGAACAAATACCAGTCAGGGGTTCAATTAATTTGAGATCATTTAAGGACACCAATACGGCCGCTATCGTGTTTGTTGAAGATAAATTAAAATTGCCTACAATTGGGCTGAGTGCAGCTTATGAAGCTGGAAGGAAAGTCATTTGAGAGATAATAACGCACCAAAACCTATGAGCTGCGGAAAACCAAAGCATTAGCGAAAACCGGTCTGTTATAAATCATGAAAAATGGGAAAAACTTCTTGAACTGAGGAAACTATGGTGTTAGACTAAGTTGATATGCCAAAGTACTTATCTTTCTCGAATGCAAATAGCTCTGTGTGAGCATGAATAGAGTTTCAAGCATGTTTGATTTATTGAGAAAACACTGTCTCAGCATAAAATCTTTCATCGCAATATAACATACGTTTCATTTCAGGGATAAGTAAAAATAACATATTATGTTCTTCATTAGATGTGACTTAATAAACGAAGTATTTAGTTTCTATTGAATTCATTTGAATATACTTGCTGAAAGTATTAAGTTATAAAATTTTGCAAATTATTATTACGTAAATCAAATTAGCAGTCCTTGAAATCAAAAGGGGCGTTCGGCATTGACCTCCGCGAGCGGACGGATTTTTTAGTCACGTGACCACAGATCGTACAGATAAATCTGAAATATCTGGGAATAAACGAACGGTACAGAGCATCTGCCACAGAATATACTGCTCTCTTCTACTTTTATAGATTATGAGATTTCAAAGATCACTATTTTAGGAAATATGCTCATCTTTTAACGATACTTTCACCCTTTTAGTAGTTCTTCCATAAAATCTCAATTAAATAATTAGGTGCAAATGCAAAAGAAACGAGTAATGCAATATCCCCTTCTAGTCGTTCAATACGGCGATAGTTGTACCCACAGAACATATAATAACCGATATGTACCGAAAGATCCTGATCAATTAATTGATTAATTACACGAAAAAGAAACGGGAAAGCAATATCTTCTCCTGCCCATTCATAACTACGATAGCTATAGTGAAAAATTTTAATGAATTAATTGAGTTTTTAATGAATAAATGAAAACAGAAGAATAAAACTGTTAGAATTTTTCAATCTATCGGTTGTCGGATCGGGAAACTCAACATAAAACAAAAAATATATAAAAAACATAAAACTCTATGGATAAAATCGCTTTGCTCCGTCGAAATAGACCGAGCGAAAAGATCGACGTCCGATTGCTCAGATTTTATGACGAACGGTACAGATGTGTATTCCCCTCAATCCGGATGTAATAAACGAACGGTTTAGATCGATCCGACACGTCCGATGTCGATGCCGAACGCCCCTAAAGAATGGCAGGTCAATTTTATTATCAACTAGCGACCCGCCCCGGCTTCGCACGGTACGACATCACATTAGAAACCTCAAAAATAACAGTACATACTTCTCCACTATTTAATGGATGTTATTATACATATAAACCTTCCTCTTGAATCACTCTATCTATTAAAAAAAAACGCATCAAAATCCGTTGCGTAGTTTCAAAGATTTAAGCATACAAAGGGACAGAGAAAGCGACTTTGTTTTATACTATGTAGTTATAAAAGAAATCAGAATCAGAGTCATAATGGAATGTGTCAGAATTGGATAGGAGTACTGAGGGATTCTTTAGGCGCTAAGGTATGAAATCTTTCAAGTGTAGTATAGTTTCAATCCTATCCGGTCCAACGAAACTGACATATTTTCATTAATTACAATCTTGAACAAATACCAGCCAGGGGTTCAATTAATTTGAGAGCATTTAAGTACACCAATACGGCCGCTATCGTGTTTGTTGAAGATAAATTAAAATTGCCTACAACTGGTCTGAGTGTAGCTTATGAAGCTGGAAGGAAAGTCATTTGAGAGATAATAACGCACCCAAACCTATGAGCTGCGGAAAACCAAAGCATTAGCGAAAACCGGTCTGTTATAAATCATGAAAAATGGGAAAAACTTCTTGAACTAAGGAAACTATGGTGTTAGACTAAGTTGATATGCGAAAGTACTTATCTTTCTCGAATGCAAATAGCTCTGTGTGAGCATGAATAGAGTTTCAAGCATGTTTGATTTATTGGGAAAACACTGTCTCGGCATAAAATCTTTCATCGCAATATAACATACGTTTCATTTCAGGGATAAGTGAAAATAACATATTATGTTCTTCATTAGATGTGACTTAATAAACGAAGTATTTAGTTTCTATTGAATTCATTTGAGTATACTTGCTGAAAGTATTAAGTTATAAAATTTTGCAAATTATTATTACGTAAATCAAATTAGCAGTCCTTGAAATCAAAGAATGGCAGGTCAATTTTATTATCAACTAGCGACCCGCCCCGGCTTCGCACGGTACGACATCACATTAGAAACCAGTGGCGCAGCCAGGATTTTGTTTTGGGGGGGGCTGAACTGAACAATTCTTGATGATACAACAAATACGAAAGTGGCAAAAAAAGAAAGGAATAACGAAGAAATTAATCTTTGGGGGGGGGGCTGCAGCCCCAAAGCCGCCCCCCTGGCTGCGCCAGTGTTAGAAACCTCAAAAATAACAGTACATACTTCTCCACTATTTAATGGATGTTATTATACATATAAACCTTCCTCTTGAATCACTCTATCTATTTAAAAAAACGCATCAAAATCCGTTGCGTAGTTTCAAAGATTTAAGCATACAAAGGGACAGAGAAAGCGACTTTGTTTTATACTATACTCCATCCAAATCCAAGAGGCCAGCGTAAACAAACTAGAAACACGATTCGGTCGCTCTTATTGGTCGAAGCTTCAGGAACGCCCACTTTCGACCAATAAGAGCGACCAAATCGCGTTTCTAGTTTGTTTACGCTGGCCTCTCGGATTTGGACAGACTATATGTAGTTATGAAAGAAATCAGAATCAGAGTCATAATGGAATGTGTCAGAATTGGATAGGAGTACTGAGGGATTCTTTAGGCGCTAAGCTATGAAATCTTTCAAGTGTAGTATAGTTTCAATCCTATCCGGTCCAACGAAACTGACATATTTTCATTAATTACAATCTTGAACAAATACCAGCCAGGGGTTCAATTAATTTGAGAGCATTTAAGTACACCAATACGGCCGCTATCGTGTTTGTTGAAGATAAATTAAAATTGCCTACAATTGGGCTGAGTGCAGCTTATGAAGCTGGAAGGAAAGTCATTTGAGAGATAATAACGCACCGAAACCTATGAGCTGCGGAAAACCAAAGCATTAGCGAAAACCGGTCTGTTATAAATCATGAAAAATGGGAAAAACTTCTTGAACTAAGGAAACTATGGTGTTAGACTAAGTTGATATGCGAAAGTACTTATCTTTCTCGAATGCAAATAGCTCTGTGTGAGGATGCATAGAGTTCCGAGCATGTTTGATTTATTGGGAAAACACTGTCTCGGCATAAAATCTTTCATCGCAATATAACAGACGTTTCATTTTAGGGATAAGTGAAAATAACATTTTATGTTCTTCATTAGATCTGACTTAGTTAACAAAGTATTTAGGTTCGATTGAATTGATTTGAGTATACTTGCTGAAAGTATTATATTATAAAATTTTGCAAATCATTATTACTGAAATCAAATCAGCAGTGCTTGAAATCGATGAATGGCAGGTACTCTGTCAATTTAATCATCAATAAAAGAAATCAGACTCATACTGGAATGTGTCAGAATTGGATATGAGTGCAGAGGGATTCTTCAGACGCGAAGGTATGAAATCTTCCAAGTGTAGTATAGTTTCAATCCTATCCGGTCCAACGAAACTTACATATTTTCATTAATTACAATCTTGAATAAATACCATCCAGGGGTTCAATTAATTTGAGAGCATTTAAGTAAACTAATACGGCCGCTATAGTGTTTGTTAAAGATAAATTAAAATTGCCTACATTGGGCAGAGTGCAGCTTATGTAGCTGGAAGGAAAGTCATTTGAGAGATAATAACGCACCAAAACCTATGAGCTGCGGAAAACTAAAGCATTAGCGAAAACCGGTCTGTTATAAATCATGAAAAATGGGAAAAACTCCTTGAACTAAGAAAACTATGGTGTTGGACTAAGTTGATATGCGAAGTACTTATCTTTCTCGAATGCAAATAGCTCTGTGTGAGCATGAATAGAGTTTCAAGCATGTTTGATTTATTGGGAAAACACTGTCTCGGCATAAAATCTTTAATCGCAATATAACATACGTTTCATTTCAGGGATAAGTGAAAATAACATATTATGTTCTTCATTAGATGTGACTTAATAAACGAAGTATTTAGTTTCTATTGAATTCATTTGAGTATACTTGCTGAAAGTATTAAGTTATAAAATTTTGCAAATTATTATTACGTAAATCAAATTAGCAGTCCTTGAAATCAAAGAATGGCAGGTCAATTTTATTATCAACTAGCGACCCGCCCCGGCTTCGCACGGTACGACATCACATTAGAAACCTCAAAAATAACAGTACATACTTCTCCACTATTTAATGGATGTTATTATACATATAAACCTTCCTCTTGAATCACTCTATCTATTTAAAAAAAACGCATCAAAATCCGTTGCGTAGTTTCAAAGATTTAAGCATACAAAGGGACAGAGAAAGCGACTTTGTTTTATACTATGTAGTTATAAAAGAAATCAGAATCAGAGTCATACTGGAATGTATCAGAATTGGATAGGAGTACTGGGGGATTCTTTAGGCGCTAAGGTATGAAATCTTTCAAGTGTAGTATAGTTTCAATCCTATCCGGTCCAACGAAACTGACATATTTTCATTAATTACAATCTTGAACAAATACCAACCAGGGGTTCAATTAATTTGAGAGCATTTAAGTACAACAATACGGCCGCTATCGTGTTTGTTGAAGATAAATTAAAATTGCCTACAATCGGTCTGAGTGCAGCTTATGTAGCTGGAAGTCATTTGAGAGATAATAAAGTACCAAAACCTATGAGCTGCGGAAAACTAAAGCATTAGCGAAAACCGGTCTGTTATAAATCATGAAAAATGGGAAAAACTTCTTGAACTAAGGAAACTATGGTGTTAGACTAAGTTGATATGCGAAAGTACTTATCTTTCTCGAATGCAAATAGCTCTGTGTGAGGATGCATAGAGTTCCGAGCATGTTTGATTTATTGGGAAAACACTCTCTCGACATAAAATCTTTCATCGCAATATAGCAGACTTTTCATTTTGGGGGTAAGTGAAAATAACATGTTATGTTCTTCATTAGATGTGACTTATTAAAAAAGTATTTAGGTACTATTGAATTCATTTGAGTGCACCTGCTGAAGGCATTCAGTGATAAAGTTTTGCAAATTATTATTACTGAAATCATATCAGCAGTCCTTGAAATCGAAAAATGGCTAGAACTCTGTCAATTTAATAATCAATAAAAGAAGTCAGAATCAGACTCATACTGGAATGTGTCAGAATTAGATATGAGTACTTAGGGATTCTTTAGATGCGAAGGTATGAAATCTTTCAAGTGTAGTATAGTTTCAATCCTATCCGGTCCAACGAAACTGACATATTTTCATTAATTACAATCTTGAACAAATACCAGCCAGGGGTTCAATTAATTTGAGAGCATTTAAGTACACCAATACAGCCGCTATCGTGTTTGTTGAAGATAAATTAAAATTGCCTACAATTGGGCTGAGTGCAGCTTATGAAGCTGGAAGGAAAGTCATTTGAGAGATAATAACGCACCAAAACCTATGAGCTGCGGAAAACCAAAGCATTAGCGAAAACCGGTCTGTTATAAATCATGAAAAATGGGAAAAACTTCTTGAACTAAGGAAACTATGGTGTTAGACTAAGTTGATATGCGAAAGTACTTATCTTTCTCGAATGCCAATAGCTCTGTGTGAGGATGCATAGAGTTTCAAGCATGTTTGATTTATTGGAAAAACACTGTCTCGGCATAAAATCTTTCATTCCAATATAACATACGTTTCATTTCAGGGATAAGTGAAAATTTCATATTATGTTATTCATTAGATGTGACTTAATAAACGAAGTATTTAGTTTCTATTGAATTCATTTGAGTATACTTGCTGAAAGTATTAAGTTATAAAAGTTTGCAAATTATTATTACGTAAATCAAATTAGCAGTCCTTGAAATCAAAGAATGGCAGGTCAATTTTATTATCAACTAGCGACCCGCGGCTTCGCACGGTACGACATCACATTAAAAACCTCAAAAATAACAGTACATACTTCTCCACTATTTAATGGATGTAATTATACATATAAACATTCCTCTTGAATCACTCTATCTATTTAAAAAAAACGCATCAAAATCCGTTGCGTAGTTTCAAAGATTTAAGCATACAAAGGGACAGAGAAAGCGACTATGTTTTATGCTATGTAGTTATAAAAGAAATCAGAATCAGAGTCATACTGGAATGTGTCAGAATTGGATAGGAGTACTGAGGGATTCTTTAGGCGCTAAGGTATGAAATCTTTCAAGTGTAGTAGGTATAGTTTCAATCCTAACGAAACTGACATATTTAGGCGCTAAGCTATGAAATCTTTCAAGTGTAGTAGGTATAGTTTCAATCCTAACGAAACTGACATATTTTCATTAATTACAATCTTGAACAAATACCAGCCAGGGGTTCAATTAATTTGAGAGCATTTAAGTACACCAATACAGCCGCTATCGTGTTTGTTGAAGATAAATTAAAATTGCCTACAATTGGGCTGAGTGCAGCTTATGAAGCTAGAAGGAAAGTCATTTGAGAGATAATAACGCACCAAAACCTATGAGCTGCGGAAAACCAAAGCATTAGCGAAAACTGGTCTGTTATAAATCATGAAAAATGGGAAAAACTTCTTGAACTAAGGAAACTATGGTGTTAGACTAAGTTGATATGCGAAAGTACTTATCTTTCTCGAATGCAAATAGCTCTGTGTGAGGATGCATAGAGTTTCAAGCATGTTTGATTTATTGGGAAAACACTGTCTTGGCATAAAATCTTTCATCGCAATATAGCAGACTTTTCATTTTGGGGGTAAGTGAAAATAATATTTTATGTTCTTCATTAGATGTGACTTAATAAACAAAGTGAAGGGTTTTCCAATGAGAGCTGTTATTTTTAATAGCCCGCTATTTCGGTATACTTCACGTTTGAAGCTGTCACACGCTTCAAGAACGCATTGAAAGTATTAAAATTCACTATAAAAATGGTGAAAATTTGGCAGAGACGGTTCGTAAAACTGGAACAATTTTGGGTCGTCGTGAAGCATCTTGTCGGACCGCAATAAAGAAATTGGTGGCAAAATTCGGGCTGTTGGGGCAAGTTAGTGATTTGAAGAATAAAACCCGTGCACTTCGCTCAATAACAGCCGAGAATATTGCTGCTGTAGCCGAAAGTGTTGAAGACAACCCAAGTTTGTCCATTCCTCGTCGTTCTTCGGAATTAGGCATTTCACAAACGTCATTACACCGTAGTATTGATCTGGACAACATTTACTTTCAAAAAGACGACGCTATATGCCACACAAGCAATGAAACCATTTGCGGGAAAAGATTCCGGACTGTGTTATCTCTCGGAGAGGTGATCATAATCAGCCACCGAGATCTTCTGATTTAGCACCTTGCGACTTCTTCCTTCAGGGTCACGTGAGAGAGAACAAGACCTCAAAGATGGAATTCGTGAGGCTATCAAGGACATAGGGCAGCCACTTTGCGATTTGGTTATGGAAAATTTCATTAAAAAGATATGGTCCTGTAAGTGTGGTCGTGGTGGTCATTTGCCTGATGTTATTTTCCAATATTAACGGCATAGCTTCTTTATAATGAAATAAACATCAGATCATTTATATTGGAAAATGGCATTTTTCATTGAATATCAAAATAACAACTCTTATTGGAAAACCCTTCATTTAGGTTCCATTGAATCATCTGAGGCATTCAGTGATAAAATTTTGCAAATTCTCATTACTGAAATCAAATCAGCAGTTCTTGAAATCGAAGAATGGCAGGTATTCTGTGAATTTTATTATCAATAAAAGATATCAGAAGTAGACTCATACTGGAATGTGTCAGAATTGGATATGAGTACTGAGGGATTCTTCAGACGCGAAGGTATGAAATTTTTATTTGTGTTTTGTGGGAATTAGCTTGTTGTGAATCTCACATACACGAACAGAGCTTACATGAAGAATCCCACAGCTTCAATTTTATTCATTTAATTTATGTATTTGTTGCTAGAAGTTTGTGATCGGACCAGTTGCAGATAACCAATATAATCACTAAACACAGAATGGTACATAAATAAGAATCATAATCCTCTGCATAAAGTTTTTGGAACAGGTGCGTGAAAATGTAGATATTATGAATGTACCTTCGGATACAACTTAAATGAATCCCAGAATAAATCCGTCTTATCACACCCTAGAGATTAATGATTTATGTTGAGCATTTCCTTTATTTTTAGGATAAAATATAATGAACGAAGTATCTATGGATTACCAGTATTATTTATTATACCAGTAAAATTTTAAATCGCGTGTTTATTCTTTTTCCGTCGTCTTCATAATAGAAGCGGAGTTTAACATATACGAAATTGATCTGAAATGACGCAGTTCATTGTGTGATTTCTCCTTAACTAATTTATTGTCAATGGCAACACTAAAATTCAAATGCAATATGAGTTATACCTAATGTTACAACTCTACTGAATCATAGACACATTGAAATTCATATAATGTCGAATTTATATCTTTTACTGAAAAAAAATTCATTTCAATCAAGGATTTATACTCAATTCATAATGCGGTCGTAGGAAAAATCTTGTAACAACCCGCAATTCTCTAGCGAATTGAATTATCTCGACCATTAATCCCTGTTATCAATAATCTAGTCGATAAAATAACTATTCTCATAGGAATGAAGAGTTATTCATAGTTTTATCACTCAATATTTCAAGAGGAGGGAGATACTCCTAATATGAAATATTAGGATGCGCAGTTCTATTTGCTAATTAGTATCCCATCTCACTAAAATGGCAGCAACAAGGCACCGTTTTGACCGTTAGTCATAGAAACTTCATAATAAAAGAAACGAGGGATGATTGAAATTAATTATTCAAATGAAAAAAGCAAAAATGAGAACTACTGACTTTCAACTGACAACGAATTCAAAGTATAATTATTTCTCATCTCCATAAAATAGATAAATGTTTTATTACTTCTTCTTTTTGCCGTCAGGATATTCTCCCTAGTTTCCCGCTCAAATATTGAAACACGGGCACATTTTAATTCCATTAATTTGAGGTGACGAGAGAAGTTTTAGGCATTCATATTCAAGCTTCAAGCCTTGTCCTTTTCCTTATTTTCCCCTTCATTAGATTAATGTACCGGAAGTAAGCCTTCCACGTAGCTGCTGTTTCCTGCTTGGCTAATTTAATAACAAGGTTTAGAGGGTTAGTTCCGGTTTCACTATAGTGGATACCATTTTGTTCTCGGTAAAACAAACTCTGTCTCTCTATAATAGTATGTCCTTGGAGTGAGAGTTTGAACAATCTGCATTTTTATGGAACAGTAAAGCCAGTGTTTTTCTCAGTTTATAAGCAGAGAAAAATATGTAGGGGAGCAGATAAAAAACACTAGTTCACGGTATAACGTAGGTATAGTCCCTAAGTTTTTCGGTAAATTTTAGAAATAGACTTTTTAACTTGATATAAGTACAATGAAAATTATATATAAAAATAACAAACTCATAATACATAGTAACAATGGACTATTATCCTCGACAGCTTTCAATTGTCTTTTCATTTGATTATTCTTTCATTCTCTGAACCACTAAAGGATTAATTTATCTAATCTTTTGAAAAATGTGACACTGTAATTGATTCGCATTTGCAACTTTTCCTTTCTTGTCATAATCTTTTATGCTCATACATATGTATGTTATTGGTTTTAAACAATTCTGTAGTAACTGTTACAAAATGGTGTGAAGATAAAGCTAGATCATGCTAAGAATTTTATCCCCATTGGGATAATATCTTTCTAAAAATAGTTCAGATGAACATCTTTGAATATAAAGGACTCCGTTCTCTGTAGACACGAACAATGTGAAGTTGTGTGATGAATCCGCCTCAAGAAATGAAATTATTATTATTAAATATTATTTACTTAAAGAGTGAAATGAGATGTTTTCAAAGTCCGTTCACGAAAGTTTGAGTCGTCGGCTGGCCATGGAAATTTGGCATATTCCACTGTGTATATTGAAATTTCAGGTTATTTTGTTTATTCCCTTGTCAGATTGATACGCAATATTGTTAATATTGCATAAAATTCTCTGAAAACTCGCAAGCTCGTCGGACGAGGCCGGGTACATTCGGCAACGTTGACTTTATTTTACGTTATGACAGCAAATATTGCGAACTTCAGATAAATGAACAAACTCCTACTATGCGCTCAAACTTTTGTGAACGGACTATACCTACACCTCAAACTGGAAATTTAATTTGTAGAATTATGAAAACAACATTTCAAGCTTAAATCACTGCACCAGTTTTACTATTTCCCATTTATGGCATCTAAAGAAATATATTGAATCCTGGTTAAGTACCAATGAGAAAGATTCCAATTTTGCGTACTCCCAAGTGACGCATATTACGAGAAACTTCATATTTGTCGGTATAAAACTCACTGAAATATATTACAGGATGCAACTAATTGCAATACGGTTTCATGACGGAAACTTTATATGGCGTCTATATTGATATTTACTTTGCTGTCGCATATAACTCTGACCTTACAGACGAGCTACGTATGAACGTGTTGATTTTTTCTTATGTAGCAATCGTATTTTGACGTATATCCTTAGGTATCCATCTAGCTTTTCCAATGATAGTAATTAATGGTCCAGATATTAATTAATCAAGTAGTCAATAGTTTGAGACCATTAATCTCTAAATTGATAAACGAGTTGATTAAAAGATTTTTTTATCGACTGCATTCGAATTGAGTATAGATTTTGAATTAAAATTTATTTTTATTTTGCCTCACTGAAATATTTTTGCCTTTTTTATTTGAAACTCTGATCTCTCCTCCGGCGCGAATAAATCATTTGACATAATATAAATAACACGGAACATGTGAAGACCTTCTGTAAAAAGCATATGAATCTAAAGTTCAATACATGTTAAGTAATTTGTATTTTGATTAAGTATTCAAATCAAGAAGGAACGTATGTCAGTACCAAAAAATGAACGTTTGAAATGTAAACAATTGTTCATTTTATAATAAAAATCCGACATTTCAACCCCCTGTTTCTAAATACAACGCACAAAAATCGAAAATGTTACGTAGGCGAACGAATTATTTCCGCTACAGAATATCGAAGGTTCATTACGTGATGAGATAAATAATGAACTAATTATTCGAAACGATTGATTAGCTACGTACATCCCATAAATATTTTGACAAACGGCTAAACGTTTCGCAACGATTACACTCGTTCAAACCGATGAACCTACCCGTCCATGCGTCATCAGGCAAAATATGGTCCGTTCACGAGAGTTTGAGCGCATAGACGGCGTTTGTTCATTTATCTGAGGTTGGCAGTATTTGCTGTCATAACGTGAAATAAAGTCATCGTTGCCGAATGTACCCGGCCTCGTCCGACGAGCTTGCGAGTTATCAGAGAACTCTATGCAATATTGACAACATTGCGTATTAATCTGACAAGAAAATAAACAACATAACCTAAAATTTTAATATACACAGTGTATTATGCTAAATTTCCATGACCAACCGACGGCTCAAACTTTCCTGAACGGACTATAGATAAAAACCTGGAATTAAATGATAGTCAAACGCTATGAAACTAATATGGGACTGCCGAAAATCTAGTTATGAAAGTTTAGTAGTTGAAAGCTTGGATTTAAGGATATTCTATAGTGACGATTACGTTTTTGAAATGGTTTGAATGAATGAATGAAACAAAGACTCAACTTGCTTGAATATACATCGTTGATTTGTTTTCTATCAAAAGCAGAAGACAATCATGACCTATATAATTTTCCTTGATTCCTTCATAGCAGTATCTATCGAACTGAACAGAATTAATGAGTTATTCTGATAAAGCGTTCAAATCAAGACGAAGCGAACATCAGTACCAAAAAACAAACGTTTGAAATGTAAAAAAATGTTCATTTCATAATAAAAATCCGACGTTTCAACCCCCTGTTTCTAAATACAACGTACAAAAATCGAAAATGTTACGTAGGCGAACGAATTATTTCCGCTACAGAATATCGAAGGTTCATTACGTGATGAGATAAATAATGAACTAATTATTCGAAACGATTGATTAGCTACGTACATCCGATAAATATTTTGACAAACGGCTAAACGTTTCGCAACGATTACACTCGTTCAAAACGATGAACCCACCCGTCCGTGCGTCATCAGGCAAAATATTCATTAACCACCGACAAAAACAACGGAACTCAAAATTAATGACAAACATTTACTTTTCCCGTTATCCAGAATAGCGAATTGATTATACGATTCGAATACGATTCTAAACCATCCCGGTACCATTTCGGAACCCGCAGGAAACCCTATATGCGCATTATGAAAATAGTCCAACGAACATGTTCACGAAAGTTTGAGCGCATAGACGGCGTCTGTTCATTTATCTAAAGTTGGCAGTTTTTGCTGTCATAACGAAAAATAAAGTCAAAGTTGACGAATGTACCCGGCCTCGTCCGACGAGCTTGCGAGTTATCAGAGAACTCTATGCAATATTGACAACATTGCGTATTAATCTGACAAGAAAATAAACAACATAACCTAAAATTTTAATATACACAGTGTAATATGCCAAATTTCCATGACCAACCGACGGCTCAAACTTTCGTGAACGGACTATAGATAAAAACCTGGAAATAAATGATAGTCAAACTGCTATCAAACTAATATGGGAGTGCCGAAGATCTAGTTATGAAAATTTGGTAGTTGAAAGCTTGGATTTAAGGATATTCTATAGTGACGATTATGTTTTTAAAATGGTTTAAATGGATGAATGAAACAAAAACTCAACTTGTTTGAATATACATCGTTGATTTGTTTTCTATCAAATGCAGAAGACAATCATAACCTATATAATTTTTCTTGATTCCTTCATAGCAGTATCTATCGAACTGAACAGAATTAATGAGTTATTCTGATAAAGCGTTCAAGTCAAGACGAAACGTACATCAGAACCAAAGAATAAACGTTCGAAATGTAAACAATTGTTCATTTCATAATAAAACCCGACATTTCAACTACCCTGTTTCTAAATACAACGCACAAAAATCGAAAATGTTACGTAGGTGAACGAATCATTTCCGCTACAGAATATCGAAGGTTCATTACGTGATGAGATAAATAATGAACTAATTATTCGAAACGATTGATTAGCTACGTACATCCGATAAATATTTTGACAAACGGCTAAACGTTTCGCAACGATTACACTCGTTCAAAACGATCAACCCACCCGTCCATGCGTCATCAGGCAAAATATTCATTAACCACCGACAAAAACAACGGAACTCGAAATTAATGACAAACATTTACTTTTCCCGTTATCCAGAATAGCGAATTGATTATACGATTCGAATACGATTCTAAACCATCCCGGTACCATTTCGGAACCCGCAGGAAACCCTATATGCGCATTATGAAAATAGTCCAACGAAAATATTTTCCAATTTTCCATGGTGCAACAACGCGGCGGAAATCGATGTTTAGCGGAAACAATTGCATCGGAAATAATTGAATCACGCTTCATTATTCTAATTTTTGCCGACGAATTGATGAAATATTTAAATGCGCATTGAAACTGATAATAATTATTTCATTCTATTATGTTGATTCAATAGCTCATAGGCGTTATTTATGGATATTAATTCGCGTTGCCGATATATTCATGGCCTATGTTCGAATTTTATCGAAAAGTGTATATTGATATTCGTCCAATTCTAGTGGGTGGTGTTTCAGGAAGAATTATTGGCTGTCAGATATCAGTGACAGGTTTTCATCTGGCGTATTTGGGTGATCAATACAATTGGGATTATTTACTTTGGCTAATGGATCGAAATTGTGAATTTATTAGCAAATTCTCGTAAAACTCGAATTATCTGAAAGTAGTCCACTGTGACTGGGTCCCCCAGACTTGGGGCACTCCCAAAAAATTGATGAATCTAACTAATATACAACCTGATAATTAAAATAAACTAACCAGATACTGTATATTATGAAGTACATTGTGAGTACTGTGGAGCCTAGGTTGGAGATACTGATAGGTCAAATCTTGTCCAACATGCATTGGATGAAGACTAAAGGATTATTATAGGGTGAAGCTTCCATAATACGAGTATCAAAAGAAAATCAACTAAGTCGTGTAAAATTGAAGCAGCTTTTATATTTATAACCGAAAATCCCATCAGTCAACCGTTTGTTGATATCAAAAAAATCTTTGCTCAAATAGAAAGATCCTACTTAAAATAGTCAAATGAATTTTGTGACAACTGAATACATCAAAAAAAGATTGAATTTCTGAGTACTTTCAAAATTGACAAACATTTTAGAGAGTTGCGAAAGTTGCTTTTCTGCTGGTCGTATCGTTGAACAGAAAAAAGTGAATATTGTGGAATAAGCATGACTAATATATCCATTGAATGAGCAACTCGAAAAAAAAATGATAAGACACGAAGAGACACAGAAGAATTTTAATGCATATGTATGAAAGTTTTTGATTATCCACCGAAACTTGAGTCCTATGAATACATTCTGTCGATTTTTCAAAAACTACAATGGTACAAGAAATTATGATAAGCTACTAAGAGGCACTAAATATTAAACATGGTTTCAGAATTAGTGCTCCCAACTTTCCGCTAGCTGTCAGATCAAATCTTTCAATTGACAGGTTTAAGCGTCAATTAAAAGATTTTATCTACGACTATGGTAAAATCCTTCCATTGTACGTCTCTGTGCTTGGCCTCAATAATACCCATTAATCACAAGGGAATAATGAGATTATAAATCACTGCTGTCAAATGCTTTATAGATTCTGCTTTGATATAATATTCTTCAAATTGGTATTTCTTCAGTATTCTAAAGTACTCCAACTAACAAATATGGGCATACCTTGTCAATCGAGGGCCAAATCTACTTTCATTATACATATCAATTTAAGCTTTTTTTATTAAAAAATATACCAAGAGCTGGGGCCTATTGAACCAAATACTTTGCCACTTTTCACTTTTCAAATGCTAGTTACATTGCACTAAACGCATTCATGATTGAAAAGTGCAATGTGAAAATACAAGTGCAAAGTAAGAATCACTTCGCAGAAATGAAATATGTATTGGGAATTTGAGATTTATCAAAATGCAAAGTGAAAAGTATTTTGGTCCAATAGGCCCTTGTTCTCCAAAAATTTCTCATGTGTCAACTTGACTTTTTCCACGTTTGTCATAGAAGGGTCTTGTCGCGGTCACCAAATGTTTAAATCTTCAAGAAATATATTTAGTAGTCGTGGATAAAGTAAAGTATGCTACTGGCGTGTAATGACTATTATTCACTCGCTGATTTGGGCCACTCGCCTACGGCTCGTGGCCTAAACTTCACCTCGCGAATAATACGCTCGTTGCATAATATACCTACTATAATTTGTCAATTGCAGATATTCATTTTATCGCAATGACACTAATACGCTGCCGTACTATTATTGATATACCGGGGTAGATAGTGAAAAAGAATTTTATTTTTTTTAAATGCCATATCTACTAGAGAAGAAACACAACACTATGAATTCCCCTTTCACGATCTACGAATGAAACTCCCTATTTCCCAGCATCTGTTGTATCGAAATCAAAGCATGAAAAGTGCGCTCTAAATTCATCTGTCGCCTCAAAGAGACTGTAGGCGTCCCGATGCGGAGTCAATCTCAAAGACATCAATCTGCTTTTGATTCGACTTGAAAGCCGTTTTGAAACGGTTGCGGCGCTCCGTTCGGGCTGCACGGCTGCAGCAGAAAATTTCATAGCAATTTATGATCTTGGTCAGCCGCATTTCGACAATAACATGGGTGAACGAGAGCTGACTTGCTGTGAAAAGTTCCTTTGAACTACATTTTCATTAGGGACTAAAAGAGGTCACATTCACAAAGCGACCGCTGCGAAGCGATCTTTCATACTGATAACGCTCAGCATCCAATTTGAATCAAGAGGAACGTCATTTGCCGTTCCAATTACGTGAAAATTATATTTGTCCCGTTTCTGAGGATGACTTGAATGGCGAGATGCTGTAAAAAAGTGTTGAGGTTAAAACCACTGAATTTTATATGGTAGTTCTTGAATTCATGCATATCTTTTTATGTATTTATTTTATTAGAAAGAGCATCTGCACATTTGAAGATGAAAAATCGATAATTCAAGTATGAATCTTAAACTTTTTGTAAAAATTGAATGTGTTTATTGAATAGAAACACAAATTACCTGTTTTTCCACAAAAATTTTTAGGTTTTCACTCCACGTATCTGAAAGAGAATTTAATTGATATTTATTAGACTGCAAACGAAAAAAGAAATTCCAAAGATTTTACAAGTTTGTCTGAAGAATGAGTCTAATATAGACACCGAAACGTAACATTATATCCTTTTCCTTTATTTCGTTTTTTAGTTTTACTGTGAGCCAACAATTTTTTCAGAACCAATTTTCTCCTGACAAATTAATGCAAAGAGTTAACAGGTGTATTTCATCTTAATTAAAATTTTCTGATTATTTATGTTTCAGAGACTGGGAGTGAAAACCTTAAAAAAAATCTAGAAATGCAGAATCCTCCCAGATTATATTTCAATCGATATCTGAAATAACCTGTTGTCTTCTATTCTGAATTATACCAAAATGAGTGATCAATGTTCTGTAAATTAACTGAAATGATATTACGCCTATCTTCTGCATTTATACCACTCAAACGAATGACATTTATTGATTTTTACAGAGAGTATCATCAAGTACAGTGCACCTAAAGGAGAAATAAGGGATAGGAACATAAACCTAGAGGATATCAGCTACGATGGCGTTATCGAAGGTCACTACGCAAAGGATGGTCTTGGGCAATTGATAGATGGACTCTATGGAGATGACGATTATCAAAAGCAGCTACAAGGTGAAAACTCAGGTAATAATGACTCTTTTGCAACAAAATTCAAGAGATGACACTTGCCATTAATCATATTGAATTTGGTGTTATTTCATTGGAACTACAGTTTTCCTGATGATATAATGACAGCTCATTTAAGGTTACGTCACATTTTTTGACAATTCAATATCTAGAATTTTAACATACCAGTAAAAAACTTTTTAATTGCAGAAGAGGCAGGTTTTTACACCAAGTTTCATTTTGGCATAAGGTAGAAAACATCTTATAATAGACATGACGGCATCAAACCGTAGATAGAATTAGTTTTCGATACTTCAGATACCAATCGTTAAAGTGTTGTCCTTCCAGGATGAACCTGCTAGTTGAATGAGTAATGTTGATCTTTCCTTCCCTCTAATCAAAATGAGCGGCTAATTTGATAACTCTCCTGTGACATTTCATTAGAAAATTTTACTCTGATAAGTTCTACGTCTAAAATTGAACATATAGTCCGTTCACGACTAGCGCATAGTAGGCGTTTGTTTATTTATCTGAAGTTGACAGTATTTGCTGTCATAACGAAAAATAAAGTCAGCGTTACCGAACGTACCCGGCCTCGTCCGACGAGCTTGCGAGTTATCAGAGAACTCTATGCAATATTGACAACATTGCGTATCAATCTGACAAGAAAATAAACAACATAACCTAAAATTTCAATATACACTGTGAAATATGCCAAATTTCCATGGCCAACCGACGGCTCAAACTTTCGTGAACGGACTAGATAGAAACGTGGAAATAAATGATAGTCAAACTGCTATCATACTATAATATGGGAGTGCCGAAGATCGAGCTATGAAAATTTGGTAGTTGAAAGCTTGGATTTAAGGATATTCTATAGTGATGATTATGTGTTTGAAATGGTTCAAATACTAGAGATAGGCTAGTATATAGTTTCCATCATTGAAATGAACGTGGTATCAGATGCGCCATATTACTACCACCCAAGGTCAAATTTGACATTCGTTGAATTTTCTGGAGGAATTGTGATTCTTGCGCCTGTTTCTAGTTAAATTGTGATTTTTTCTGCTAAATAATGAACAATAAAATGGTATCGTGCACTATAAGGCTTTCTTCAAGCAGAGAAGAGACAGATAAGAAGAAAATTAGAGGAAAAACATATCACAGGTAGGGATGAGTACTGAACATATCCGCATTCGAAATTTTTGCTAGTCTGTCTTGATAATCTGATATCTTTTTATATGTGTATATTATTCAATTGACCTTATTTGAACAGGATTCCTAAAGCCTCAACACGTCGTATTTTTCGGGTGAAATGTTTAAACAGAAAAAACTGGCAACTTAATTCAACCCTGAACTTTTCGCCATATTGGTATCCGACTTAGCCCCGCCCAGTGGTACTATTTTCCCTTACTCAATTGTATGTCATAGCGTCTCTTCTCTATTATATCTCGATGGTTTAACTGGATAAATGAAACAAAGAATCAACTTGTTTAAATATAAATCGTTTATTTGTTTTCTATCAAATGCAGAACACAATCAAAACTTATATCATTTTCCTTGATTCCTTCAACCAGTATCTATGGAACTGAACAGAATTAATGAGTTTACGCCATATTTTCATTTTGATGCCAAAGAGAAGTTCGTTAGTGGATTCGAAGTGTTTCACAATGTTAAACTCAAAGAAGCATTTTTGCTGATGAAGGGCGATTGCGCTACGGTTCACACTGAAGTTCCAGCTATAAAGGGGATAAGTGCAATATTTCGCAATATATCGTTTCATTCAGCTTGCATGGAGAGTTTGTTGAGTGGAGTTCATTATGGAGTGAATATAAATTTTCCATGCGTACTTCACCAGCTCGTTGATGCAAATTGGAATCGATTTTTTGTATCGGTAACTTTGATTACTGAAATTTCGCTGTACTAGGAGAACCATGTACCCGGTATTATGAATGAAGATAGAACGTGAAATTTTGCTAGACTCGGAAATAAATCTTCTTCTTATTCTTATTTTCCTTCTTCATTCTGAACCTGGCACATAGATCTCTTTCATTAGCTTCTATGTTTTCATGTCTTGTGCTATGTTCAACAGCCACCCACTATTTCTGTAGAAAACTCACAATTTTTTCGTTTGTCTTGGTCTATCTTTAACCTGTATATTAACCTCCTCGTTATTATTTTTTATGAGCCTGCTTTACCTGGAATATACTCTGGAATTTTGCAATAATCTCATAATAGCGCTGATTTCGATAGTGTCAAACACTTTCTTAAAATCATGGAAGGCAAAGTGTAAGGTATACATCATATTCTGTACATTTTCTACTAAGAGATGAAATATATTACATATGTAATATATCTCTCGAGCTAAGTCGAAATTAGCTCCGAGGTATGAGTTTAATAATGGTTGATTTATATCGATTAATATTATTCTCTGCTTTCACTTTATTGTAATTCATGGCGATGTACGCGTTAAACTTCTGTTATATTATTTACTACTAGTCACCTGACTTTACCCGAGCGCTCAGCGTTGTGGGCTGAAGACGGAAAATTTTGCGATATTCAAAAACGCTCCAGTCAAGGCAACAAATGGTAAACATTTAGCTGCTTCGTTCGAGATTCATGCTATGGAAGAAGGTTTTCGTATGAAACAAGAGATGGTATTTTCGGTATTTTAACATGCATTCAGTGTCTTTCATTATTAGGTACTGGTATGACATTGCTGTGTGGGCTAATGCTTTAAAAAGGATGCCGTTTCGCTGTAAGTTCCAAGAAATACCTTGTATCATTCAGAGCTATCCTGTGCTGATGAGTCCTAATAAGGACATCCATAGGTGCTCTGATTGATACCACTTCCTTGCATTTTGTCTCGAGCTAAGTCCAAATTAGCTCCGAGGTATGAGTTTAATAATGGTTGATTTATATCAATTAATATTATTTTCTGCTTTCATGGCGATGTACGCGTTAAACCTCTGTTCCTTTACATATGTATTTATTGTGTTCTAGTTCTGAATCTTGCTATTGTTGTAGATTGATAAAATCTTTGCATGTCAAGCAGTTTGTTGATATTTCTGTGAACAATGTATTTCTTTAGATACCTTGGTTTTATTATCGAGTAATTAACTTTGCCCCAATACTAGGGAGACAGTTTTTGAGAAGAAGCACACAACTGCATAATTGAGCCATTTCCATTAATACTTTCTACTGAATTAAAATAACCTCTGTCATGCTAGGCTACCAGATTGCCCCTTGAATGAGTTGATAGAATGACCAATAAATCCGAATATCTTCTCATTAATATTCGTCAACATCCTGAATCTGTACAACCGTGAAGAGAAACCCGTTTAACCTCTTGTACAATCCATAAATCAAGATGTCAACAAGAACGATAGCCATCAATAATGATGATTGATGGTTTCGTTATGCGACTCTACTTTTCATATTAAGCTTAACGAAATAATCTTTGATGTTGAAACTGAGTAGTTTCTCTGATTATCATTCAAACCGTGTCTTAAATTCACCTTTTATTTGCTTATTTCGTTGAATAATCAGATAGCTTTGTTCGAAAAGCAAGTTTCCTTTTGAGATTGTTGGAATATATTATACTTCATCCAATTAACCATGAGGAGTACTACTGGAGATTTCCCATAAATTCCTTGTCACATTACATTATTACAACTTGACATAAACAATAAAAGTCTTGGACATTTAAGCTTTCTATAAAACCCCCACATGTTTTTAGGGTAGAGATATGTTTCAATATAAAAAGGCCAATTGAATATTTGCCGGTTGAAACAAACACAGTTTGGTTTATGTAACATTGAGTTTAATAGCAAGGTGTAAGGGCTATTTATAATTAGTCGGAGGATCATGGACAGTGTTGAGATTTATTCTCTTGGGGTCGCAGCAAAACAGTAAACGATGAGCTGAAACTTGCTTTTCAAAAAAGATTTTGCTTGCACTATACATACAAACGACAAAGCAGCTGCTACTATTTAGGCTTTCAATACTCTTGGTACTATATGATGCCGATGAAACATCACAAAAACCTAGAATAAATAAGAATCAAATAACCAAATATAATCATCGACTTATTGAAAGTAGTTTTGCGTCCACAATCCCATCTGAAAATTTATTCGATGGAACAAATACTTTTGAACAATTTTAATACCCATTATTCAAACCTTTGTCAGTTTTAAGCTCTGGTTCTCAGTTTTTCTTCCCGAATGAAAATCTCTTTATTCTTTCAAGATTTCATTTTTCACAGCAAATAGACTCCTCATCGCAAATCAAGATGTCAATAGTTATCAACAAGAATCTTAGAATCATCAATAAAATATGATTGATGGTATCTTTTCTCGATTCCAGTTATATACCTCAAGTTCTTCATTATTTGAGTATAACCAGTGGCTTCATCGTTGAGCTGTCGGGCCATTTAGACAAACAAATGAATTTCCTTCGAAGGAATGGCACATGAATTGTATATTCAGCAAAATAGGGCTTTGAATATTATGAGAACTATCGGATCCATTCTGTTCATGTAGGATTTCAGCTTTCCTTGGAAATAATACTGTTAACAGTCGACTGTATTTTATTTAATACTCAGTATACTTTCACAGAAAGCCAGATTTCGTCATCTTAATTTCTCTCAAAAAACTCACAGTTCAAGCGTACATTTGACTGTTTTGCTAGGATGATTGCTTATCCAGGACAAGTAATACTATATTTGATCCAGTTAACTGCTAAGTGAAAAATATTTCCGAGGAAACAATTTCTTTTCAATAATGTCAATACTCATTATTCAAAAATTCCTCAGTTTGAAGCTCTGGTTCTCAATTTTCCTTCTAGAATGAAAAGCTCGGTAAAAATTATTCTCCAGAGATCTCCATAATTTTAAAAACGTTCCATTCTTCAAAACAAATGGACTCCGTTAAACTCCTCATTGCAAATCAAGATGTCAACAGTTATCTTACAACCATCAATAAAATATGATTGATGGTATCTTTTCTCGATTCCTGTTATATACCTCAAGATCTTCATTGTTTGAGTATAACCAGTGGCTCCATCGTTCAGCTGTCAGGCCATTTAGACAAACAAATGAATTCCCTACGAAGGAATGGCACGTGAATTGTATATTCAGCAGAAGAGGAGGATTCTGAGTGAGGCACGATCGGAAAGCTGAAAGATCATTATGAGATCTGTTTGCGTAATTAAATTGGGGGGCGATGATTTTTCATAAGGAAACGTGAGTTGCGTGAAAAGAAGGGGACTCAAGGTAACGAGAGGCGTTGACTGTTAGGAATGGAAAGTTTTTTCTGCAGAATTTAACGTTTGAGTGACTTCATGGACGTTATTAAAATTTTGACTTGTTATCAAGTGCAAAAAAAGCAGTTCATGGGGTTGAAGAACTTCTGCATACTTGTTAATTGACCCTTTAGGCTATTGCTTTGGTGATTACAAATCCGGGTGATTTTTGCCAGAAACATAAAATAACGAGATTAGCTCCGAAGTATGAGTTTAATATTGGTTGATTTCAATCGATTAATATTATCCTCTGCTTTCACTACTTTTATATTCATGGCGAGGTTACGTGTTAAACCACTTCTTATTATTTACTATACACTCTAAGAAATTTTTGAACACCAGCCAACACCCGCTGACACCAGCCGTATTTCCTCAGAAGTCCTGAATTTTTGGTGTTATTTCGCACCTTCTAAAATAACACCGACGTTCAAAAATTTTCTGGTGTGTTTCATGATTTCAAAGGAGTTGCTTTTCTCATATAAATAAATCAACTTTGACACTGAAGCGAGTGTGATTTTCATTCGGTTCTTTGCGAATTTGCACTTGTTTGGTGTTAAATCACACTAGAGCGGTGTGATCTCAAATGATCATCCAGTGTGTTTTGACACTGACTCAGTTATTTTTCACAGTTCATTAGTGTGAAATACTATACGAGTTAGATCGGTTTCGGTGTGAAAGCGCACCGTTTCAGTCTTAATTTGCATCACTAGCTTAGTGAGGTTGCAATAACCTGTTCGGTGCTATTCAGCACTGACTTAGTTGAGATGAGAAATGACAAATTTATATCTGAAATTAAGAAATGCAATTCAGCGATTTGAATATCAGATATTTAATACATAGGATCTTTCGAAGCTAAAATAATGCATCATGAACCATAAATTATTAATTATTATGTAGCTAAGTACTTACTCCCTATGTTAATCTTTTGTTCTGCAATTGTTATTCATCAAAAATCCTTTAGTGTATTCGTTTGCTGTGCAGGTTTTTAAAACAATTCAATTTTCATTCACAATGATAGATTACAACAATATTTGTTGCCAAAACAAAAACATTTTTCTGTTGATAAAATATATTGTCTTTACACTGATAAATATATAATGAACAGATAGATATGTACCTGATGGTAGACCAAGTGAGGGGTTGACAGTAGAGGTATCTCCCAAAAATACTCTAAGGAAAGGATCTTCAACTAGCTTGAAAAAAGATCAGATTTTGTCCTCGAATCATCAGGCAAAATGGACTTTTCTCTATATCCAAAACAAATTTTCACGCATTTCACTTTCTTCACCTCAATCAATTTCACACTTTCGATTCATCATCACAAAGGCACATACAAGAAACAGAAATATATAAGAAGGTGAAACCATTGGCAAGTCCTGATTTGACTATGCTGAGGACTCTTTGTAGAGCCGCCAAGAATTGGAACTATTGCTATTAACATTGTTGCCAAAGGTATTCGATTGGAATAATCAGTTCATCAGACACCATGGTTCTAACTGTGTGACCGCTCATAATTTGGCAATATCTGGCAACCATGTAAAAATACTGAAGACAAACTAAAGTAAACGTATGGGTTTTTCATTATTTTGGTGCTTATTTTGATTCAGTTCGTGTAACTTTTGAAACAAGATTTGGCCGAAAAACACTTCCAGGTGCTTTTTTTGTTTCTACAAGCTTCAGAAGTAACTCCTGATCATTTCTGTGAAATTATTATTTGCAACTTCCAACATGTAGTGTATCTTTTCACCCAAGAGATGTTTTTCCGATTTATGGAGCAATTTGTTTGTAAGATTGGTGTTAAAGCTTGATAAACACAGTGTGTTTTCAAATATTTTTCTATTAATTCTTGATTTTGTTTCTGTTTGTGATAATGTGTTTCATGAATCGCACCACTTAACACTATATTCTCATAATTTCGATAAAAATGATAAAATTGTGATATAAAAAAGGAAAAATATGCTTGATAGTATAGTATTAGTATTTACACCGGGATTTTTTTTAGAGTGTAGTGTCAACTGACGTTACCCTGAGCCCACCGCGTCGTGGATTGAAGACGTAAAATTTGCGAAATGCAAGTACGCTTCGGTCAATGCGACAAATGGTAAACATCTCACTACTTCGTTCAAGGTTTATGCTATGGAATAAGGTTTTCGTACGGAACTAGAGATGGATTCTTCGGTATATTTATACCTAACAGAAAGTGCCTTTACGCTGTGAGTCCCAAGAAATACCTTGTTCCTAAGAAGGACGAAATGGCCATCTAGGTGCTCTGTTTGATACTACTTTTTTGCATTTTGTCTTGAACGAGGACGAGATTAGCTCCGATGTATGAGTTCAATATTGGTTGAATTCAATCGATTAATATTATTCTCTGCTTTCATTATTTTTATATTCATGGCGATGTTACACGTTAAAACACTTCTCATTAAAAAAAATATTTCTTTGTATTTCAACCGGTTCAATGTATATCACTCGGCAATTTGAAAAACAAGAAATCGTCCTGATATAAGGTAAGGTTAGTTGAGGTTAGCTAAGGTTAGGTTAGGTTAGGTTAGAAGCTTCTGCACACTTATTTATATTGAAAAAAAGGGTCATTCAATCTCTGAAATTCTGAGAGCTATTCATTCCCTTCTTTTCAATTATGATTTCAACTTTTTTTAAGCAAATCTTGAATTGAAGCTATCTTGAAGTTCTTGAACATTTTTTGAGAAGGGTCACAATGGCGAAGAATGCTGTAACTATGTGAATAGGAATTTCTCTCTTTTCCTCACAGAATCTACACTCATCTGTTTCTGTTGAGCCAATTCTCATCATATGCTTCCTGAAGGAGGCGTTTTTTCTAAGATCCAAATACTTTTTCCACCTCTCAGTTTTAAAGTTCCAACGGAACTTTTTGGATTGAATCATTCTCGGAAGATTTCTACAGAAAGCTTCTCTTTCAGCTTTATTCTTCTCTAAGAACTCTTTCTTATATATAAACCATGAACAGTGAGTATTCTGTTTTTTCGAAATGAAAACCTATATCTCATTCAAAGCATGGTTCTTAGTGCTCTCTTCTGAATCACAAAAACATATTCTACATATGGAGATTTCCCCCAGAATATATCATAAGATAAAATTGAGTGGAAATATGCAAAATAAGCCAACCTCAGAATATTTTAATTACTTTGATTTGTTAACATGAAGAGAGAATATACAATTCTATAGTCCGTTCACGAAAGGTTGAGCGCATAGTAGGCGTTTCTTTATTTATCTGAAGTTGGCAGTATTTACTGTCATAAAATAAAATAGTCAACGTTGCCGAATGTACTCGGCCTCGTCTGACGAGCTTGCGAGTTATCAGAGAACTCTATGCAATATTGACAACATTGCGTATCAATCTGACAAGAAAATAAAGAACATAACCTAAAATTTTAATATACACAGTGGAATATGCCAAATTCCCATGGCCAACCGACGGCTCAACCTTTCGTAAACGGAGTATAGGTCCAGTTCATTTAAAACTAGACAAAACATGCTCTGAAACAACGATATTCAATCCATCATCAATAAAAAACGGCCGTTCCGATAATTTCGCAAACTCAGCAACATTTCAGAATTACAAACACAAATCTGAACAGTTTTCACGCCCTAGAACTGCAGAAATTAATGCGTCTGCGGAGTTATTTGGATTTACTTTATACGTTCAAACGATTTCTCTCGCCATTTCCACAGCAGATATTTTTTCTCGACCGCGACAAAAAGCGCCAACTTTTTGCTACGTGACGGAGCATGGCATCGTAGTATTTGCGTCGCGATGCCAAGATAAAACACGTCGCCGAAAGGGCGCTATCTACTTGCCCCAGACGCAGAACAGCTTATCTGTGTGCACTGTCGAATACATGAATTTTAAGTGGAGTTTTGTACAGGTGCACAAAATTCGAGAACAATTCTCTAGTTAATTTGGGAAAATGTGTCTCCTTCTTTCGGCTCTTTAAGTCGAGTATATCTTTCTCCTGTCACGTTCGCAATGATAATTCAGTGGAAATTACTTCTTTCCTTGGAGGCGGTTCAAAGAAGAGGGAGGAAATCTTCGTTTGAAAAAAAAGCCATTACACACCGTGTTATTATTGCATTCACCTTTTAATTGAGGGAAATAAGAATCGTCTGAAGTTTGATGTGAACTTGAACATTTGCTTGATTTCGTACTTGCGGTGGTTATAAAGCGTTCATTCAAGTGTTACTTTTGTGAGCGATGAGTAAAAAGGTCAAAGAGAATTGTCCTTGTATAAGCTACTGTGAGTTTGATCCTTCAAAGGTCGTTTGTAACAATTTAACAGTCAGTGGCAAGAAAAGAAAAGTATATTATTACTAGGTAGAGATATATTAGAATGTTTCATTCATGCATCAACAATTCTGTTCCAATCTTGAATCTATACATATATGAATTCCAATTGGAGTGGAGCAAAATTGCACAAAATTATAGAACAATTCCCTAGCTAATTTGGGAAAATGTGTCTCCTTCTTTCGGCTCTTTAAGTCGAGTATATCTTTCTCGTGTCACGTTCGCAATGATAATTCAGTGGAAATTACTTCTTTCCTTGGAGGCGGTTTAAAGAAGAGGGAGGAAATCTTCGTTTGAAAAAAAAGCCATTACACACCGTGTTATTATTGCATTCACCTTTTAATTAAGGGAAATAAAAATCGTCTGAAGTTTGATGTGAACTAAGACATTTGCTTGATTTTGTACTTGCGGTGGTTATAAAGCGTTCATTCAAGTGTTACTTTTGTGAGCGATGAGTAAAAAGGTCAAAGAGAATTGTCCTTGTATAAGCTACTGTGAGTTTGATCCTTCAAAGGAATTTAGTAGCAATTTAACAGTCAGTGGCAAGAAAGAAAGAGTATATTATTTTTTGCTAGAGATCGTGTATTAAATCTAGATGATTCATTCATCATTTTCTTGATAAGTATTGGTTTCATTCTTCCCATTTATGCATTCAACATTCCTGTTTCAATCTTGAATCTATACATATATGAATTCCAATTGGAGTGAAGCACAATTGCACAAAATTATAGAACAATTCTCTAGTTAATTTGGAAAAATGTGTCCTTTTTTCGGGTCTTTAATTCGAGTATATCTTTCTCGTGTCATGTTCGCCTCTGAAATGATAATTCGGGAAAATTACTTTTTTCCTTGGAGGCGGTGTGATCAAAGAAGGGAAGGAAATCTTCGTTTGAAAAAATAGGTATTACACACCGTGTTATTATTGCATTCAGTTTCTAATTAGGGAAAATAAGATTCGTCTTAAGTTTGATAAAAACTAAGACATGTGGAAGGTTTTGAGTTTTATTCTTGATTTTGCACTTGCAATGGTTATGAAGCGTTCATTTGAATTTTTAATTTTCGGAACTATGGTCAAAGACTTTTATCTCTGTAGAAGCTTTTGTGTGTTTTATCCTTCAAAGGTCATTTGTAACAAAGATACAGTCAGTGGCAATAAGAGCATAGTATTTATCACTTATAAGTTAATTGATGCAATAATTGATTTTTCTAAACATTTATGTTTAACCTTTACACGTGTTATCGGTATTTACATTGTAGTTATTTTTCTAATGAATTTTTTATCGTTTTTGCAGGAACCAGATGGGTGGGATGGAGCAATGGCACAAGAAATGGAGAGCCAGTGGACTTGACATTCGAATTCGAAGGAATCAGAGAATTTCATGCAGTTCATTTACATTGCAATAATATGTTCACGAGAGGAGTTCAGGTATGCTTTAATTTTGAGTATAAAGTAAGATGTATTAGTTTATTATTATCTGTATAACAGTTCAAGACATAAATATTATATCAGAAATCAAAAGTAATTGATTAAAAGCTTCCAACTACCGTGTGATTTTCTGCAAACGCGAGTATGGGATACCTTCATACTTCTTTCATCTCTCGATCTCTATTTTTTAGAATGTTGTTCAGGCACCAATAATGTTGGAAGGTACCAAAAAGCAAAAAAGCTCATCATGCGATTACCAATTTCCTTTAAAAATATGAAAACAAAATGTCCGACGTAGGACAGGTCTTGATACCAAAAAATTTCAAACCGCTTGAAACGGTATGCAAAAGACGTTGTGCATTAAACCAACAATTCCGCAGTTAATTAAAATAATTATATTTATATACCCCACTTCAGAACAAGACCAAGTTACACAAGTAACTTCATTAAAACCTTCAGCGAATAATTTTCAAGAGAACAGCCAATTCGAATTGAAATTTTTCATGAACTCCGACGAAAGATTCAGAAGTCCTATAGAATTATCCTTCAGTTCCATAATATTGTAACAAAGACAAACTCCATCATGGATTTCTACAGGGCTCATTATGAGTCCCACTCAAATCAAACAGTTGAAATACTGACAGACCCGCCCTCTATTGAAATATTCACTTAGCCCATATCCCTTCGAAAAGCGGGAAAAGCAAAGTATGAACTAACAACTTTCGACGGAATTACAGGTAACTTCTGACCGAGAAGTCGTCCAGTGCTTCTTGCAGACTTTCCTAATCCTTTTCGAGCCAGCTTCCCTCCCATGAACTGTATCCTCGTTCCTTTTTCCTTATCGGAAAGGATTAAGGAGCAGCACGAGGAAAGATCTTAGAGTTATTCGAGCGAAATTAGAAAGTTTCTCGAAATAAATAGCAGCCCAATCAAATATTTAATCAAGTTGTTAGATTCGAAGGCGTATAACTACAAGTCAACTTGTTGTTTCTTCGATATTAAGCAAACATAAATGAGTTTCTGCTTTTTTTTTTGTTGACTTGGCTCAGACGAAATTGCACCAATTGAGAGATTGCTGATTCTAATTTCTCTGGAGGAAACTGAGTGTTTCTGAGAAATCATAAGCATGAATTATTCGTTACCTGCTTCAGGGCATTCCGGTAGGTCTGTTTTCTCCGACTGGTAACTTTAATAAATATAAACTATATCCTTGATGACATTCAAAGATAAAAGAAATCGAAATCGAAAGAAACTTTTTTGAAGAATAATTGTAATTCAATTGTTATTTTTGTATTAAGTGCGTAAAATGAGTTTTTATTATACATGGGAGTGTCAATTTTTGGTCGAGGCCAAAAAACACGAATTTTATGCGCACGAAATACAAACAACATTTTTTGTACAACGGTTAATGTGAATTTTCAACGTCTTAAGTATAATTATTACAAACAATGCTTCCATTACAATATTTCTATGCATCCAGTGATCTTTCTGTGTCGCTACTATATGGAAACGACTTTCTTTAACAGTAAAAATAAGTTTTTTTTAACGGTGATAAGAAGACTTTTTTTAACGGGAAAAAAGAGTGATCATTCAGGCATCCATAATGATGAATGAAAGTCAATTTTTGTTGACAGTTGTACAAAAATGGATTTCACAAATTCTCAATAACAGAAAATAAATCAATTAACGAAATAATGAAATATTTTCTCCAAATCACAAAAAATATGTATTTCTTGAGAAAAAGCGTCTTCGTTTCTGAGATATTTAGTACAGAAATACAAATTTTTCGGCAACCGCCCGGTAAATACCCACCTAAAATAATTATCTTTGTATTAAGTGCCTAAAATGTTTGTTTCTTTAATGGCGCATGAGAGTGTAAATTTTTGGCAGGGACCGCAGGTCGAGGCCGAAAATTCATTTGAATGTGCCGTAAAACACGAATTTTATACGCACCAAATACAAACAACATTTTTTGTACAACTGTGAATGTGAATTTAGATCTTCTGAAATATAATTTTTGAAAATAATGCTTCCAATACATTATTTCTATGCATCCAGTGATCTTTCTGTGTCGTTACTATAGAAACTTGTTTTTAACGATGAAAAAGAGTGAAGTCTTTTTTTAACGGTGAAAATTAGTTATTTATTATACAAGGAAGAAAGTATTAGATTGTAGCTCTGAGGTATGTTGTCTCCCGACGAGAAACGAATGAGACAAAAAACCGAGGGCTAAAATCTTATATTTTTTTCGTGTATAATTCCCAGGAAAAAAATTTGATACTGTTTTCCCGGGTATAAAGACATTCACTTTTTTGACAGGGAAAAGGGGAATTTCGTGAAAAGTCATATTTTTTGACCTTTCAAGAGATATAAAATGTAAAATTTTTTTTCTGTCACTGAAAAATATTTATTTATTATACGAGGAAAAAAAAGTATCAGATTTTAACCCGAAAGCTAAAATCTAATATTTTTCCCGCGTATAATATACTATTTTTTTCTGTGACAGGAAAAACGACCATTTAATAGTGAAAGAAATATAACTTTCCACAAAATTACTTTTTTTCCACGGAAAAAAGTGAGATCTCTCGACAGATCACAAAATATAACATTTACGAAATTACCTCGAGCTAAAATCTAATACTTTCTTCCCTTGTATAAAAAATAACTATTTTTCTGGGACGGTAAAAATTGACATTTAATATCTCTTGACAGGTCACAAAATATAACTTTTTACAAAATTACTTTTTTCCCTGTCAAAAAAATGAGTGTCTATGTGTCCGGGAAAAAAGTATTCACTTTTTCCCGTGAGAAAAAAGTAATTTTGTGGAAAGTTATATTTCTTTCACTATTAGATGGTCCTTTTTCCTGTCACAGAAAAAAATAGTATATTATACACGGGAAAAATATTACATTTTAGCTTTCGGGTTGAAATCTAATACTTTTTTCCCTCGTATAATAAATAACTATTTTTCACGGTGAAGAAAGTAATCATTTTTGCATACATAGTGATGAAGAAAAGTCAAGTTTTTTTGACTTGTTGTATAAAACAATTTTTTTAACTGACCCAAAAAGTAGAAGAACTAATTAACAATTGTACAAAAGTTTCTTCAACGCATTTTAACATTAACATTGACTTCATTTCAGATATTCAACCAAGCCGAAATTCTCTTCAGCATAGACGGCGAAAGGTACCAAGCCAGCACTGTTCACGCGATGATTCCTGTAGACCTCACCAGAGAATCGGCCAGAAATATAACGATAAAACTTCATGGAAAGCCTGCCAAGTTCATCAAGCTCCGATTATCATTCACGAACAAGTGGATGTTGATTAGCGAGATTTCCTTCGAATCAGGTAATTTTCAAACTCTGGCGTTTTTTGTTTTTTTTAGGCAGTTACGAGATCTAGAGAATTGGCAATTCGGAAATGAGTTCGTTAATTTTTTATTTTTCTCGTGGATTAAATGTTGAAGATATTATGTTATTTATTTAATTATATGGAGAATTCATTATATTCTTAGTATCCCTATCAAAATTGAGGAATTGTTTAAATTGAGTTCATAGCGTCAGAGCTTAAATAGATTTTATCCTGTTGGTATGATTCTCATGAATATGGACATCTTTCTGTCAAAAATTTTTCGATCTTTTGAAATTCCTTTCTGAATTGGTGGGAAAAATTTGAGCTATACTTTTTCTCTTGCGGGGCACTGTTTTATGTAAGAAAATAAAACAACTTTGTCGTTCTACTTTAACACATTATGTAGTAGAGACGCTATATTAAGTTATTCATGTTTTTGTGTGTTTTTTTCATGGTTCATGAGAGTATCAATTCAAAAATTCACTCGAATGTGCCATAAAAACACGAATTTTATACGCACGAAATACAGGCAACATTTTTTGTACAACTGTGAATGTGAATTTTCATCATCAAAATAGAAAACTCCTGAGCAGGTACTTTCGAGCGCTCGTTCATTGGTGCAGCAATAATGTTATTACCTCAAAATTTTCTATAAGACTTGAGATTGATACTAAATATATAAATGCTCAATCTCAGCACGGTCGGAGAAATTTTCTGGAAATTATTCAAAAACTGAAATATGTGAAGATTTGACGATTAAAAGAATTGAATTTTATAATTCTGATGATCCTCTTGAAATTTCGCGTGAACATTCAGTATATCAATCTTCATTCACAAAATAAATTTCACTTGAAACGGACATCTTGTTATGGAAATATAAAGATTCTTTTTTTTCAATAATCCAATTGAATTTTCTACGGTTCTGTTAACACTAGCCAAAAAATTTTTTTGGTCCGTTTTGGCTCAGATATTAAGGAACAAAAATTTTGAATGGCCATATCTCATGGAACAACCTGTACGAGTTGGCTGGTTATCGAACTGACCGCGGCATTTGGGAACCGAACTCACCCTGAAAATCTCAAGTCTCCATAGGACAATCCCTCCGAAACTTATCGTGCTAACGGCCGGACAGCCCCACAGACAAAATTGAATTTGACCACGGATTCGTCTTCAAGGAGTCGGACCCTATAGTTTGAAACCATTTTCGGCTCAAAATTCTAAAATTACAGTATACAGCGTACCACTTTTTTAATCAGTTTTCTTCAACACCGTGATCTGAGATGTTTTTCAATTCGACTCTATCCATATTGTTGTAACGAAATCGCCGCACTATAAACATTTTTATTCTCTAAATATATTCATATGATGAGTACTTCTTTTTCAAAAATACGTGCGAAAATACCATTTTTTTACCAGAGGCCTATGTCACGAAATACTTTGCATCTTTTCACTTTGCACTTTTCAAATGAATTACGTTGCATGAAACACATTCATAATTGAAAAGTGCAATATGAAAAGTCAAGTGCAAAGTGAAAAGCACTTCGCAGAAATTAAATGTTGGGAGAAATGTTGTGCAACATAATTAATTTTCACTTTGAGCATTTGACATAATGCAAAATGCAAAGTGAAAAGTTGAATAAGGATTTTGGTGCAAAAGGCCCCCAGCTCATTTTCATTTCTATAAACTAACAATTCAAAATAATATTCCGCCGGCGTTCCAATCCAATCCAAAACGAAATAATTCCGTAGCCAGTGATCCATATGTCACAGGAGCATTAGCCATTATGAACATCACTAATAAATCAGTTGATAAATGCTGGATGTTGTCTCGTTCATTAGCGGTATCCGATAGTAGCTGGAAATTTTAATGGGATCGGCGAAAGCTTAAATTGCGTCCAGACGCCACCTGAGCCTCGTTCTCCCGATGGGTTGGGGCTTTTAGGATATAGAATTTGTCATTTCTACGGCTGAAATGAATGGGTTTGTCGGGCCTGACATCGGGTCTTATGATTAACGAGCGGAATTTTTACAACCTGTCATTCGGTTTCACTTCCGCCTGTTTTTTGTGGATAAACATCGGAAATGTTGTAGATTATGCATATATCAGGTTGTTCAATGGGTTTTGCGATTCGATAAGAGATATAGTTATAGTTTTAAAAGAGGTGACGGTTCACTGCGACCTCAAGGGGTATTGTGCCCCCTTACAGAGCTGTTTAAACCACACCCTTTACAGTTCGCCTTCCAATTCCAGAGATCTGATGAAATCCAATATTTGTGAAGGCTTCAACAAGACTACTTCCTCACTCCTACAAGTTTCTCGCTCAAGGCATTCTTTCCTTAGGCTCGCAATTGCAAAGCATTCCGTGACTAGGTGAATGTGGGTTTCTTCCTCCTCCCCACAGAACCTACACGCGTCAGTGTCCGATAATCCCATCATCAACAGATGCTTCCTGTAAGTGTCCTGTAAGAAAGCCAGTGAGGAGGTGTAATTGTTTCCTACCAAGATCCAAATATCTTTTGGATCTTGCTGTTCAAAGTTGCAGAGGAACTTAGCGGAATGATCCATCCCTGGGAGATTCCGCCCGAGTCCGAGTTTTTCCTTCCTTAGGCTTTCTCGATCTCCAGAAACTCCTTCTTATAGGTGCATTTGCCTATACCACAGAAGAGTTCTGGGCCAATGAGTGACATTCGTGCGCCCTCTTTGGCAAGTGTATTAGCCTCGTCGTTTCCTTTGATTCCCGAATGGCCGAGAACCCAAATTAAAAAGACCTTATTCTTCTTGCCTACCTCATTGAGTTTGCCCTGCACTCCCAGATCATCTTTGAGTCGATGACGTAGGAGCTTTAAAAGCATCTCTACTATCTAGTGTTTGGCTAAATCTCACTTCTGATTCCAGATTTATATCTATATATCTTGCACTAGCTAAGATTTCCGGTTGAAAGTCGCTCATACAAGAGACTAGCGACAGTGCACACTTGGTATTAAGCCCGTATATCCCAGCGCCAGATCCTGTAGAGGTTTTGGAACCATCTGTATACAATTTAACGGTATTTGCTACAAGGTTATAGTCGGTGTATTCCCGTTTCCATTCCTCTCTTCTACTTAGCAATGTCCTTAAGTTTTTCTCAGTGCTTAGTTTCTTGATCACTACATCGCTAGGGAGATTTGCAGATGAGATGTAGTTTTTCAGAGATGGTGTTAATTTTATTGTTATCAGAACTAGGGTCTTTATGGCTGGGTTTGTCTCCTGCGATAATGTAGATCTTTTGTTCTTCACCTTACTAGTTCAGGGTAAACCAAGGAGGTGGTGAATGGCATTTATGAAACCGGACACCTCCTTAGGAGCCTTGGTCGTTATTTCTTGGGTATCCATATTCTATGAATTCACATTGCCGCAAAAATGAAATCGAATACCAGAATGAAAATAGAAAACTTGTTCTTATCTATAACATATGGAAATGTCATGAGAAAGATGTCTTATAGTTACTCTGCAATCAGGAAAATTAATTTCGAGTCAAGCAAATTTCACAAAAGTGTTACCTAATATAAAATTGTTATTTGTTTGTAGAGAAGAGACCAAACAAATACACACGTACATAATGCTCTTCTATATTTTCATTTACAGAAATCTCGAAAGAAAGTATAAAATCTGTCTGAAAAATATAATCTCAAATGAGGAAATATCGCTTGTGATTAAATTGCAATGGATAAAACCGCAACCTGCTCGGTGCATAAATTGAAATGGATTTTCCAGTTCGAGTTGGAGCCTCGAACTGTCATGAACATAAATTCCAATTTTCTAATCTCGCCATAGTTTAAATTAAAATCCTAATATAGAAAAATCTGAGGAGATATTCATTTAATTCAAGAAGTAATGAGCCAACACTTCTTCAAGTCTAATCGAATTTATACACTCTCAGTTGTAGCTTCTCCGGAGAAATAACCGACTTAATTCTTCTTGCAGAAATTCACGAGTTAGATGAAAAATTTTCCAGTTTTAATTTCCCTGAAATGGCTGGTGATTCGTTCCAATTACGCCGGGGTCATCTGAACATAGCATTTCATAGAATTAACTTGTTACGAGAATAAAAGTGAGTGAAAGGAAAGTTATTCGTGCACATAAAGGTTTAGTATAAATGAGAAAGAATTACTATTGGCATAAAACATAAATAATTATATTCTTTGGTCTACGTATCTTCAACGCATAGTCAATTCTTGTTCTGATCGTCTGGTGTAATCGAAAGTGTACAGGGTGGACAGAATTGATCATCCCTGAACTACTACTTCTTTAATCAATGAGGTGACTACCGAGGAAATGATCGAAAAAATACACGATATTGTATTGGACGATCCAAAATAAAAGTACGTGAGATAGCTGAGATCGTAGGCATATCAACTGGGTAGTTTTAATTATACATAAAGCTTTGAGAATGAGAAAGCTAACCGGAAGATGATTTCCGCGTTTGCTAACAATCGATCAAAAACGAGAACGTGTTCTCACTTCTCAGGATTGTTTGGTCCCTTCAAACCGTAAACGGACTGATTTTTTATGCTGATTAGTAACTACTGATGAAACTCGGATCCACCACTACATACCAGAATCAAAAGAATAGGTAGGGCTGAGTGGAAACGCACCAAATCGAGTAGAGACTCAACCATCGACCGGGAAGGTTATGGCGTCTGTTTTTTGGGATTCCAGTGGTATATTGTTCATAGACTATGTGGAAAAAGGAGAAAAAATCGATAGCGACTATTAATGTTCATTATTGGACCGATGGGAAACCGAAATCGCAAAAAAACGGCCACATTTATCGAAGTAAAAATGCTTCATTTCGCAAGACCACCAGCTCACAAAAGAAAAAAATCGATTTCGAAAATCAACGAACTACGCCTCAAATAGCTTCCTCTTCTTCCGTATTCTCAAGATTTGGTGCCAAGCGATTATAATCTGTTTCGAAACTTGAAGAGATGGTTCCAGGAAAAAAAATTGAAAATAATGAAGAGGTCAAACTGCAAACTGAAGCATATTTTGAGTAATTTGACAAATCTTATTATTAAAAAGGCATCGCAATATTGGAAAATCGTTGGACTGAGTATATCCAGCTAAAAGGGGACTATGTTGAATAATATATAGTAATTTTGACAAAAATCGTTTGTTTTCTTTGTTAGGCTCACTATACATCGTGTTCCTAAATTGAACGCACAAGCAAAAAGGGGAGATTCCTTAAGTGAGTTTAAGAAAAAAAAAAGTCCCATAAACATGGGTTCGCAAACGTTTCGTTTTCGAGATACAGAGTGTTGAAATTCTAATTTCTGATCAAATATTGTTGTGACAGTCATAAAAATCGTAATGAAAATAGTAGTCTAACTACATTCAAAAAAATAAATAGCCACAAATGCAACCACCTTCACTTAAAAAAACCAAAGTTCAATAATTTGATGTGTCAAAACTGGGACTGAATTCATTCACCACAAATTACAAACTAAATACATAGTTACGAGAATTTCGAGAGAATTGTTCAAAATTTCTTTTTTTCTCGAAATCGTTGGTAGATACGACAAAACTACAAGAGACTGAAAAGTTTAGTATGAGAAAAAAGCTTCTTTTTACATTTTTTCAAATTAACACTGTTCCAGAAAAAATATCAGCCTGTAGATCTTCTATCGAAATTGCCATGTCACGTGGTGAGAACTCTCAAATGTAATAACTATGCCAAATTTCAGTTGAATATCTTGTGAAGTGTAGATACTATGAGAAAAAAACTTGAAAAAACTTCAAACTTCAACACTCTGTATCTCGAAAACGAAACGTTTGCGACCCCATGTTTATGGGACTTTTTTTCTTAAACTGACTTAAGGAATCTCCCCTTTTCGTTTGTACGTTCAATTCAGGAACACCCTGTATATTGAACGCTCTAGTATAACTAATAATTGGTACAACGTATGGTGAATTGTTAGAAAGTACTAATTGACCAAAAAGTCATCATCATATCTGATCTGCTAATGCCAACTCATCGATTAGCTATCAGTTCATTTCTCATCCGTGATAACATCATCACCGATTTTACACTGACTTACCACGACAGCCATTTTGAACCGGCATAATCGATTGCTGACATATGAATCTGCTTCAACTACAAACCATTATTAGTAATTTTATGTGCTGTAGATCATTATTCCGGTCACAATATTGAAATCTACCAATAACGTTCGCTATTGATGATCCATCCAGCTGCATATGCAATTCGGTTCTCTATTCATGGAATCAGGTTATCCACGAGCACATATCGTGTTTCTCTCTGATTGGATTCGTCCGTTGCTACGGGTGAAATAAGACAACAGCTTCATGTATCTCCTCTGATAAAGTCGAACGATACGAGGTCTGTTCAAAACAGAGGAAAAGGTGAATTTCGAATTTTTACGCTCTGATTATCTAATTCGAAGTTTATCTTTGTAAAATACTTTATTACTATTTACATTTTATTTACACACTTTTACCCTTAAATCCCTACCTAACGTGATCTCATTGGTCAATCTAACAACGATTTAAGTTCGGTGGTAGGAACTTGTACCAATGAGAATCGCCTTGTGAAAAAACTTCTTGCCAGACACGAGGTGAGTTCTTAGAATTATCAGATCTAGGAAAATTCGCTCTTCCAGAGCCGATAACTCTTACCAAAATGTCAACCCAACGTCGAACTACTCATTTTTCAACAGGATCTTATAAAAAACTAGTGTCCGACTGAAGGTTCGATTTCGGCCGAGTTTCGGCCAAAAATCAAGTTTTGACCATAGTTTCGGTTTCGGCCAAAATTGGCCGAAGCTTTCGCCGAAACCAAAACTGATTTCGTAAGTTGTTCAGTGCTGCTGGTCAAATGTACTCAGATCGTCGCAATAATTTACGTGGCGAAAACGTAGACAAACTGATCTTCTTGGCGTACAATATAAGACTTTTTAAATTTTAATTTTAATTACATGAAAAACCAAAGAAGTAACCCTAAATATGAGATACTCAGAAGTTTTGTTTTTTTGATTTTATAGCTGTTTTCTATTTAAATGTTTACTCTGGTTTAGTTCCAATTTGAAGAAAATTATAAAAATATTGATATTTTTTATGTTACATAGGTATATCAAATAAATCATCACAACAAAATTAATATACTGTGTTTCCATTTCATGTCCGAATTAATGCAGAGTAATGGGTAAAATGCAAAAAATTTCGGTATTTCAACGATTTTAAGGAATTTTATACTTGATCACGTGAGTTTCGGTTTCGGCCGGAAAACCAGTTTCGGTCGGACTCTATAAAAAACTCATTGAGCGTATCACAAGTTTTAACAGCAACTCGGTGGAGCAAACTAGCTTTACGTACTCAGTTTCGAGTTTTATTCCTTGAACTAAGCTACATACGCAGCTTAGAAAATCAATTTCTTTGCGCAAAAATTGAATTCCTACACATGTAAAAGTAAAAACGTTGCATCCGTATCACAAAATGGAAACACTATTCTCAAAAATTCTTGAAATCGTCGATTGCTTGTCATAAAAAAACGTAGTAATTTTCTGTCCATGAAGAATATCTTATCTGGAATCTATATTGCGGTTTACAAAGTAAAAACCATGGAAACAAATCACGTTACGTGTTCTGAATACACATTATGACGAGCCGTTTTCCTGAACTGTAAACTAAATATCAACAAGAAAAGAGCCTGAAACGAACTCGTTCAAAAAATTCCAAACACAAATATCAAGGATTTAGAGATCAACAAGAAAAAATGTATAGGACGGAACCTGAACATTGAATCAGTGTAATAAAGGATGAGATGGGAGGCAAATATTGACTTTGCAATAATGAAGCTTTGTGAAATTCGCAAGGTTTCTGAATAGGGTATAAATAAGAAGTGGCCCTCTTCAACTCTCGGGATCCTTAGAATCGAAAATACGACCTTTAAGGCGATTTATGATACAAGCCATTTGTTACAAGATTGCAGGCTTGAGATGGTAGAGAAATATTGTCGTTGTGATTAAAAAATAAATTGCTCAACGTTTTGATATCACTTGAGATATTTGTCAAGAGTATACGTTTAATTTTGGGTCTAAATGTAAACGCAGATGACGCTTCGAAAAAATCGGTTTTTTACCTGTAGAAAACGGCGATGCTAACTTAGAATAAGTGATTCTGACTTAAGATGCATTTCAGAATATTGATAACATTTTGTATAGTGTGTGTATAGTTTGCTTTTGCTCTGTGACTGCACTCGTAATAAAGAATAATACCTAGTTTCAAAGACTGAGAATTCCAGATGGGTTTTTTAGTGAACGAAGTATCTAATTATTCTAAAAACTACCACGGACAGCCAGGCCAAACTGAGATTCCTGGAATCACACTCTTATGGGTCTCTGCATAAAGCAACTGGTAAGAAGCAATAAAATGACTCTACTAGGGTTTTGCCAAATCATTGTGAGGTAGAGAGAAATAAAGAAGCTGATGAACTTACAAAAAGTGCATCAAGGTTAACACCTGCTGGAACTGAGCCTTTCTATGGGCGTGTGACTAATATACGACAGCGGCTCAGCAATGGGAGTTGAATAACAGAATAATCTAATGGAGAAACACTTCTGGACTTATAGTATAGTTTAAAAAGGGGTTACAGTTTACTGCGACCTCAAGGTCTATTGTACCCCCTCACAGAGCTGTTCTGACCACACCCTTTACAGATCGCCTTCTACTTCCAGAGAACTGATGAAAACCAATATCTGTGAACGTGAAGGCTTCAACGAGGCTAGTTCCTCACTCTTACGAGTTTCTCGCCCAAGGCAATCTCTCCTCAGGCTCGCAATGGCAAAGCATTCCGTGATTAGGTTTATGGAGGTTTCTTCATCCGCCCCACAAAACCTACACTCGTCAGTTTTCGATAATCCCATCCTCAACAGGTGATTCCTGAGGCGACAGTGTCCTGTAAGTAAGCCAGTGAGGAACTGTAATTGTTTCTTACCAAGATCCAGATATATTTTGGATCCTGCTGTTTCAAAGTTCCGAAGGAACTTAGTGGAAAGAGGAGATTCCGCCAGAGTTTTTCCTTCTCAGCTTTCTCCTTCTACAGAAACTCATTCTTATAGGTACATTTACCTATACCACAGAAGGGTTCTGGGCCAATCAGTGACATTCTTGCGCCCTCTTTGGCAAGCGTATTGGCGTCTTCGTTTCGATTCTCGAATGGCCGGGAACCCAGATTAAAAAGACCTTATTTTTCTTGCCTACCTCATTGACTTTGTTCCGGCACTGCCAGATCATCTTTGAGTCGATGACGTAGAAGCTCAGTACTTTAATAGCAGCTTGACTATCTGAGTGTATGGTTATATCGCACTTCTGATAGTTTCTTTCCAAATTTTTATATCTCAACATCTTCTAGACTTACTCGGACTAAAAACTTCGTGATGATTTCACCATCTACACCATAAAGTTCGGGCACTGTCGGTACAAACATCATATTTTGTATCGTATGGGAAAGTCAGCAGATGAGATTTGGAGGCTATGTGGATCAGAATCAGAAACAGCTGAACACATGTTATGCAAGTGTTCAGAGCTGGCTGGCCTAAGAACAATCCATTTGAGGAAACTGGTTCTTGACACCCAAGAGGTAACTGCCAAGACTCCTAAAGAGGTTTCATCAACGCCATTTAAGACCTCCTTGGATATCCATGAATGAGTAGAGTAAAAAACGGAAAATCTACATAGTCGCAGTTCTGGGAAGGCTTACCTCACCACAACGACCACAGTTCTAATAATAATAACCTAAAAACTATCATTCGACATAACAACGATGTGAGCGACAAACGGAATGTAGCGGCGATCAAATGAAGTTTGGCATTTCGCTTTGAAATACGGAAAAATGTAAGTTGGCTTAATGCTGAATTTCGACAGACGGATCTAACAGTTTTTCACCTTTAAGTCTTTCTTTTGAACATTGCAGTTTTTCGGTTGACGTAAAACGTGAATTCTTTATTAAGGGAACAAACAAAATTTCAAACGAGTATAATCACAGAGTAAAAAGTAAACCTAGAGATGCCCTCCAGCATTTGTTATGTAGCCAAGTAGAATCTGTTTATTCGCACGAACAATATTTCGGCGTTACCAACTCGTGCCGTATGTTCATTCCGTATTGGTATAATTGGTCTACCGTTCCCCTATTCTGATACTAACGGCTTGCGTCACTTACAGACAATTATGTCAGTTTGGCAACACCTTCTGTTAGTGTTTAGTTTCTGGATGAGATGTGTTTACATTTTCATGTCGATTTCACGTTCATAAACAGGTATTTTCTTGATTTGGTGGCAGTTTATTGTTGCTTGAAGGTATGCTGGTAATTATACCTATGGCAAAATTACGAAAATGTTCTATTATTTCCAGGAATTGTATAAATGAAAATCGAACATTGTTTAGGTACTTCACCCCAGTACGGCAGTGTTATGCTTTCCATTTAACTCTAATGCTTGGTTGATTACAATGCAGTAATATTCACGCGTAGGGCATCTCTATGTTTATTTCTTTTTCTGAGAGTATAATAGTCATTTCAAAAATTCAAACAAGGCCAAAACATAGGTTAGTTGTCGCCGCAACACCTCGAATTCCATCGAAGAATTCCCAACCGAATCTGGAATTCGGTGCTGACGTAGAAACCGCACTGCCACATACGAAAGCCTCGAATTTCCGTCCTGCCAAACATTCAGACCAAAACCGAATTCGCCGAAAATCAACGCCGGCCGTGAGTTCCGAAACAATGGCCTCCAATACGTCATAACAGGACTGCCAACAGCGCGTTCTTTGTCCAGTGCTACACGTTCGACCGTCGACAAAATACAAAATCGACATGCAGCAAAGATTCCGAGGATGCCTGGCAACGTTTCGAACTGCCATAAATCAGAATATTGGTCGTTAGAGTATGCACATAAATAAAAATATTTTCATAGCCGAACATTCGGTATATCGGGAATGATATATCGGATTCCGATATTGTGCCTAGGCTCTGGTTCGGGCAATAAGAATTTCTACTTGGGTTATAGGCGTTCTGGTCAGATACGAGAGACGGTTAGATTGAGGATGATGGATTGATACATCGGATGAAAGGATTGGCTTGATGGACTGGTTTATCGTTCTGTCAAGACTTCTATAGGTTATTATTCAGAGCCAGTAGAGTGATCTTTGCTCTATGGGACGGGACGTTTCAAGCATGGACCTATAATACTAACTGGACGTCGAACTTCCTAACTGTCACGTAGAAAAAAGTGAGGCAAATCGCCGCCATTTGCAGTTTGGAGTGAACCACAAATATTTTGATGGTTTATGCCCTATGTGCTCGAATTTTGATTGAAACATAGACGTTCCTTTGAAAGAAATGATGAAAAACGAACTCTGTATATTAGTGTTCTGTGAACACTGACATTTCGGTCTACATCAAATAATATTTTTTTCGATTCGTGTGATTGACAACTCTCAAATTAGTCACTTTCACTCCAAACTGCAAATGGCCGCCGTTTGCCTCAAAATTTTTGACATGTTCGCTATCTAGTTAGTATTATAAATCTATGGTTTCAAGTGCGAATAAGGGTGGATCGCCAACCATTTGAACTAATACATAATAAATTCAACAGGAGTCGGTTTCAATATCTTGGTTATGGTTTATAATATTGACCTTATGGGACTGATGAACCCTTGTACGCACTCATGCTGTAGAATAACTTAGTAATTCAGTGAATACAGAAGTATATACACTGCCATAAATCAGAATGTTGGTTGTTAGAGTATGCACATAAATAAAAATATTTTCATAGCCGAACATTCGGTATATCGGGAATGATATATCGGATTCCGATATTGTGCCTAGGCTATGGTTCAGGCAATAAGAATTTCTACTTGGGTTATAGGCATTCTGGTCAGATACGAGAGACGGTTAGATTGAGGATGATGGATTGATACATCGGATGAAAGGATTGGCTTGATGGACTGGTTTATCGTTCTGTCAAGACTTCTATCGGTTATTATTCAGAGCTAGTAGACTGATCTTCGCTATGCTTGACGTTTTAGGTGCGAATAAGGGTGGATCACCAACCATTCGAACTAATGCATAATAAATTCAACAGGAATCTTCATCAGTATTTAGGTTATGGTTAATAATATTGACATGAAAAAAGAGACTTATGGACCCTTGTTCTTACTCATGCTGAAAAATAACTTAGTGATTCAGCAAATACTTATATGTATCGGGTGTCCCGAATTCGTTGTCTAATGAGGGGATCTCAGAAACCCTTGGAGCTAGAATGAAATGAATGGCACATTTTCGGGCTCGATTTTTGAGAGATTTAATTTGGTGAAAACCGTAACCTTGTAATTTCAACCGTTTTCGAGATATTAGCGAAAATTGGAAAATGGCGTGAAATGAAAAGTTCTCATAACTTCTTCATTACTGGCGCTATGAACATGAAACGAAAACATTATACAGGCACTTTTTTTCGTAGAATTCTTTGATGTAATCAAATTTTTTTTATTGCGTTTTTTTTCGAAGTTATAATACAAACTTGTGTTTTTTTAAATGTGAACCATAAGCATTTGAATAGCAGATTGAACCGTCTTTTTTTCCCTTTTCAAAAATATATAACTTAATATATAAATTTCTTATTAAACTGTAAAAAACATCAAAAGTTTTATTTTCACACGAAAAATCAAATGGTTGTCTAAATATGATAATCTGTGAACATCAAATGATTAATAGATAAGAAAAGATAACAAATTTTTCATGAATATTGTGCGAAGTGAAGTCCATTTTGGTCAATGCAAAGCTCACACCTTCTTTCTGACATTGTGAGGTGGGAGCTTTGCATTGACCAAAATGGACTTTACTTCGCACAATATTCATGAAAAATTTGTTATCTTTTCTTATCTATTAATCATTTGATGTTCACAGATTATCATATTTAGACAACCATTTGATTTTTCGTGTGAAAATAAAACTTTTGATGTTTTTTACAGTTTAATAAGAAATTTATATATTAAGTTATATATTTTTGAAAAGGGAAAAAAAAGACGGTTCAATCTGCTATTCAAATGCTTATGGTTCACATTTAAAAAAACACAAGTTTGTATTATAACTTCGAAAAAAACGCAATAAAAAAAATTTGATCACATCAAAGAATTCTACGAAAAAAAGTGCCTGTATAATGTTTTCGTTTCATGTTCATAGCGCCAGTAATGAAGAAGTTATGAGAACTTTTCATTTCACGCCATTTTCCAATTTTCGCTAATATCTCGAAAACGGTTGAACTTACAAGGTTACGGTTTTCACCAAATTAAATCTCTCAAAATTCGAGCCCGAAAATGTGCCATTCATTTCCTTCTAGCTCCAAGGGTTTCTGAGATCCCCTCATTAGACAACGAATTCGGGACACCCGATACACTGCCATAATCAGAATGTTGGTAGTTAGAGTATGCACATAAATAAAAATATTTCATAGCCGAACATTCGGTATATCGGGAATGATATATCGGATTCCGATATTGTGCCTAGGCTCTGGTTCGGGCAATAAGAATTTCTACTTGGGTTATAGGCGTTCTGGTCAGATACGAGAGACGCTTAGATTGAGGATGATGGATTGATACGTCGGATGAAAGGATTGGCTTGATGGACTGGTTTATCGTTCTGTCAAGACTTTTATCGGTTATTATTCAGAGCTAGTAGAGTGATCTTTGCTCTATGGGACGTTTCAAGTGCGAATAAGGGTGGATCGCCAACCATTTGAACTAATACATAATAAATTCAACAGGAGTCGGTTTCAATATCTTGGTTATGGTTTATAATATTGACCTTATGGGACTGATGAACCCTTGTACGCACTCATGCTGTAGAATAACTTATTAATTCAGTGAATACAGAAGTATATACACTGCCATAAATCGGAATGTTGGTCGTTAGAGTATACACATAAATAAAAATATTTTCATAGCCGAACATTCGGTATATCGGGAATGATATATCGGATTTATATTGTGCCTAGGCTCTGGTTGGGGGCAATAAGAAGAGACGCTTAGATTGAGGATGGTGGATTGATACATCGGATGAAAGGATTGGCTTGATGGACTGGTTTATCGTTCTGTCAAGACTTCTATCGGTTATTATTCAGAGCTAGTAGACTGATCGTTGGTCTGTGAGACGTTTCAGGTGCGAATAAAGGATGGATGACCAACCATTTGAATACTCGGTTCGAATTTGAGAATTACAGAACTTCATCACGTTTTTCTTTTCGAAATAAGCGCTAAATAATACAATTAATGTGTACGTTCAGCAGCACTCAACTGTTGGCATAAAGCAGAAATCAGTTGAGTAGAGTTGAGTTTCAGCGGATGAAAATTATCTGAACGATTCGCTGAATAATTAACAAATCTGACATAACATGATATATAACTTTCTTTTTTGATACCCAGTTGAGAAACTTTTTGTAATTGTAGGTACTTGCAGATTATAAATTAAAGTGTATTAACTAAAATACTCCCTAATAAACTTCAACTCACAGAACACAACAATACTAAACTAAAAACCCTAAACATAAACAAATCACAAAATAGGTACATGCGCATGACTCAGCGGTCAGATGAGTTACAAAGCGCAAATTTTTAACGCTGCCAGAAATCGACAGCTCCTGAGAAACATCGATCTGTCAGCGGTTTTGCTAAACGCCATCGCTTTCTCAACTTACTCAACTGTTGAGTGCTGCTGAACGTACCCTGCGTACCCATGTTTCGTTTAAAGTACAGCGATAAACGGTTATGGGTCGATTACATTGAGATATTTTACAAGCTGCCACTGAGCGTATTTAGAAGCGAGTAAGTTAGCTTGTGAGATTGTGATGATTACACACAAAACTGTCTACTCGCTGAGTAGCCAACAATCTAGCGATCCACGACAATGTATATTTGTATCGTTTTCAAGGATCTAAGATAAAAGTCAAATACGTTTTCGAATTCAAAGAACCAGGAACCACCGAGTAGATGAGAACTCACAGATTGTTTAGTATAGCAACTGTGATTACACACGGTTTGTTTACATGCCAACAAGACAAAACGCCAGCGACTTGCGTGTAAAGTAGCTCTCAACTTTAGTCGCAGTATTTTTACAATCAGATTGTTGGCTTGTGAACACGATTACACTGAGTGAATTTACAATCAGCTAGCAAATTCGCTCAGTAGCAGCTTATAAAGTACCTCAATGTAATCGAACCATTTAATTACATGCTGGAAGTCAACCATAAAGTTATTCCACTCTATGCTATATTATACAGGGTGATTCATTTGTAAACAGCCCTTAGCTTTTGCCAATTCACCAATGAATCACCCTTCATATTATTATTTTTGAACCGGTTTTGGCTTTAATGTTCCATTAAATTATAAAGATCTTTTTTCTGCATCTGAGATTCTAAAAATATAGAAACAGGAAAAAGAATCCATATCTTCAATTGGAGCGTTTATAGGGCATTCGTACCCATAAATTTGTGTCGTATTCAAACTTCGATTCCAATGGCTCATCATTCGGATTTGAAAACGGAAAAAAGAACGGCCCTACGAATCAATAAAATCCGATTCAACGAACGAATAAAAACGCTGATCAATTTACGTCCGAATCCGAAAGATCTAAAATCGGAACCGTCAAAAACTCGTCGCGTACACGTAACGCAGTTCGAATTCGAAATTTAATTACTCACTTCTCTGTGTTGACTACTGCTCATAGCAAGGGGGTAGGTGCCGTAAACAGGCCCTGATTGATATCTCATTATGGCCATAGAATTCAGTACAATGCACAGAATAATTCAATTCCGTATAATCGAATCGACACTAATAAATAGGTCGAAGTGGTTTCAAACATGTCACGGACAGATCTAACGCCGTAATATGTTCGCAAATAACTGGGACGGCACTCTGAACGTGAAGCAGTTACTTGTTATAACAGGACGAGAACTCAAAAATCCAATCTCGGCCACTTCTGAGCTTTATATTCCGCTGAACTCCCATTATCATGACTGTAGTGCATTAGTGTACAAGATTCACTGTCGGCAAGAATCCCAATTCGGGCTCTAATGAAATTTCGACAAATTGAGACGCTGAGTTTACGTAAGTGGGTACAAGGACAATTTTAGATATTCGTCTGTGGAATTTCAAATATAACGCTATTGAATGAGAAAGTTTTTATTCTAGATAAGAGTTTCGAATTTTATAAAGAATATAAGATAGACCTTTCTAACTTCAAAAAAGGAATTCAAAAAATATTTAATTTCCAGAGAGTACTGTTTGAAACCGACATTATGGAGAAAAATCTAAATGTTGAGAGTTCTATTCCCGACTTGATATGAATTTTCTGGTAGTGGCCACCATTCACTACTGGGTCAACTTAATGCAAGGGATATATGTATACTCTTTCAAGCAATTGGCTAACATGTTAAGTCATTGGTCTATGCGGATAAGCCACAAACGCTTGATCATTTGGAAGACAACATTCGCCGTGTTTTTGCCGATATACAGCCACAAATGTTGGAAAAAGTCATTGATAATAATTGAACGTCCAGATTGGACTACATCCGACCCAGCCGTGGCGGTCATATGCCAGAAATCATATTTCAAATGTAATGTCTCAAGATTATCTTTCGTTTAAATAAAATTCATGTCAATCGAATAATCCATCGTTGTTTTATTGCAAGTTCTATACCTCTGAAAAAGCACCCTTTACAAGGACTGTCTTCGATATTAGGACAATAACGATTATTAATCATCGAAAAATGACTTTATTGTTTTGGAAAATTTCCCTCGCGATCAAGTGTCTGCAACGACGGACAAAGAAATTCCACAGCTACCTAGTTAAATTTAATCACTTACAGCTGTTCACGCTGCCGTTCCTTTGACTTTCGTACGAAAACCCGCCAATTCAGGGAGCGTAGAGCAACGCGAGTAGTAATGTGAGACAGCAGGGAAGTGTATGGATTACATTCTGGGGCTGCCCACTCACCTGCTCAATTCCAAGCTCCCTGCCGTGGTACTGAGCTCAGTGTAACACTTCTTATAACCCTATTATACGAAATATTGAGAATTCTATTCCCGACTAGATATGAATTTTCTGATAGTGGCCACCATTCACTACTGGGCGAACTAATTGCAAGGGATATATGTAGACTCTTTCAAGCAATTGGCTAACATGAATGTTGTTCCCTATTGTCGACAAGTAGCTCAGAACACCCAATTTCGCTTAAGTAAACCATCCAGACCTTTGCAGGTGATTTCTCATAGTTATTTACCTAACGAACCACGAACTTTATCATCTTACACCCCGGTTGCAGTATTCCATCTGGAATAATATTATGAATAATATACACACACGAAACAAGGCCCGATCGATAGTTTCGCAGTTCAGGTAGGGCCCGTTTCGATATTGTTGCAACGGCAGACAGAAAGTTGTTGGCCGGTCGTTTCTGCGGCTCTGTACCCGGCTCGGCTCACCCGAGGCACTTTCAGTTTTCAGTCCGTGTGCAATTCCAAACCGAGCAGAACAAACATGTTACTGCTCAAAGAGCCGGCTGAATTAATGGCAAATAATAAACAACTAGAATGAAAAGATAATACGGTGGTATTACTCGATTTGGTTGCTGTCTGGCGATCAAAGAAAATGTTAATTTTGCTGTATCACAAAGGTGAATTAGTTCGCAAATTTGTAATTAGGAAATATCGATTTGAGCTTGTATGTGGAGATGAGAGTACGTGGTCTCTCGTTTTCAAAATTTTAATGTTTCGTTATTATTAGTATTATCCATTTGTATAATGGCTTTTTTCGACAAATAAGGTAGCAGCTATAGTGATTGACACCTTAAGGGCATGGACCATTATGGTTATTATTACCGAACTATAGTTGAATGTTGCCTTCAAACTTTCAATTTCATCTCACTTGTGCATCAATTTTGGTTATGATATCATCCTGCTTTCCCGACTCATATCATTCTCATTATATGGGTCATTGATCTTCACATATATACCAATGTAATAAACTATTGGTGCTATCCAGGGTTTTTCATCTGTGTCCTCATATTTCAGAATGTTTTATTTCTATTTGGGTTCATAGGTTATCATTCTGAAAACGGCATCATTAGATTTTGAAGTAGTGTCAATAAGTGTATATGTTTACTTAAGGATAGCGACTGCACGTATATTTTCCCATTTTGTACTGTTTCATATTCGTGGGAAGTGTTCTAGGTATTAGTTGAAAGGTTCCAAGGAGTATTTAATTGATGTAAGTGAGCCTTTCAATGATTTATATATTAAGGTCACTGTTGGATGTAATAATATTGACACAGTTATAAACATGTGGTTCAAACATAATATATTTATCATTGAAAGGTGTACTCACATCAATTAAATGTTGCTTGAAACCTTTCAAACAATAGAAAACTTGAAACGAATATAAAACATAAAAAATCGGAAAACATACGCAATTGTATGCAGTCTCTATCCTTGAGTAAACTTTAACATAAACACTTATTGACTCTACTACAAACTCTCACGCCAAATATCTAATGATGCCGTTTTCAGGATGATAACCTGAGGAAATTGAACTTGACTCAAATAGAAATAAAACATTCTGAAATAGGTAGGGAGTGTAGAGACAGATGAAAAAACCTTAGATAGCACTAATAGTTTATGACATATGTGCACAGTGTCAATCACTATCAGGGTGTCAACAACTGAACCTCTCACCCTACATCTCGTCCTCATAATTTTTTCGATTTCTTCAGAACACATAAGATCAGTTATACTATACCTACATCAAGTAACATAATATTTTACAGGCGATATTCCAAAGACACTGCTTATAAATGTATTTTTTCAGTACTCAACAGAATATTATATTAAGTAAAATTGAAGTCGAAAAGACTTCATAATTGCTATTTCCCCATTCCCTGTATTATGACAATAACAATAACCCAATATCTCGCTTTAACAAGTTCCTGGTAATCCCAAGCCACAACCGCAACCACCAATGCACTCAACTTCTTATACTTTGTCCCGCCAAGTCCCCTCGAAAGCAGGAGGATTAACAATCAAAAGCCGCCCGTCCCCGTCAAGTGCATAAAGACCTTCCCGACGACAATGCGAGAAACCTCAAGGAGAGCTCAGAATGTCATGTTGGAAAACCGATATGTTCCACGTTTCGCGTTCTATATGCAAATCACAGACGCGACCACAGAGTCGACGCCGTCTCCACAATACAATTTCCTAGTTGCACAAACAATTGCCGGCTTAATGAGCCATTCAAAATTACGTCCGCAGCCTGAAAAGCGCACTTAGGAGAGATTAGCAATCGACGCAGATTCGACGATTCAGAGGCAGATGATACCCGACTTTTCCTACGCTTCGAACGGCCCTTTCTGCCGGTGTTGAGTTGGTGAAATTATGGATGAATGCAAATATAAAGGGTGTTTTTTTCGAGGTATAGAACTTTGAGTTGGCAGTACGTTTCAAGATGGCGACCGATTTAACAGCTGTCAAGTGATTTATTCTCAGTTTGGTTTGGCAATTCATCATGAATAGACTCACGCCTGAACAACGCTTGCAAATAGTGAAATTTTATCTCGAAAATAATGGTTCTGTGTGGAATACGTATCACGCACTACGTCCATTTTATCTTCGACAAAATCGTCCATCAAAGCAGAAATGGAACGTTTTCGCACCACGTTTACTCTTATTGATAACTCGCATCCCTAGAGACGCCGTACGGTGCGTACAGAAGAAGCTATTGCTACTGTAGAGCGTAGCATTGAGGAAGACCCGAATGAGTCCATTCGCCATCGAGCACAGGATTTGGATCTGTATCCATCCACTTTATGGAAGATTTTTCGAAAGTGTTTTGGTTTTCGGTCCCTAATATTTCGGAATAAGAGGGCAATAACGATTATCAGTCATCGAAAAATCACTTATTGTTTTGGAAAATATTCGTCATGATGATCTATAAGTCTCAGTTACACTCAGCCCCTGCTACTGCTGCTCGCGTTGTCGGCAATAATTCCCCAAATGCTTCTGCAGCAATTAGTGAGCATTTACACTCTGCCGCAACATTTCCCTCGCGATCAAGTGTCGGCAACGACGGCCAAAGAAATTCCACAGCAACCTAAACCTAGTTTAATTTAATCGTTTACAGCTGTTCACGCTGCCGATCCTCTGACTTCCGTTCGAAAAACCAATTCAGGGAGCGTAGAGTAACACGAGTGGCAATGTGAGGCAGCAGGGAAGTGTAGTGATTACATTCTCGCGCTACCTATTTCCTGGCTCAATTCCCTGCTCCCTGCCGTCGAAGTAAGCCTAAAATTTCAACGGAATGCGCATGCGCCTGGGACTATTTTGGTGCCTTTTTCAGGCTTGCAAATGAATAGAACCGGTTCTATCTTTTACCCATGAAACGTGGAGGTTTCGAGCCTTTTCGTAAAAATGTCAAGTCGGGTCCAATAAAACAACATTTTTCTGTCTAATTTGACATCTTGGCGTAACCTCATATATTTTTCTTTTGAATTGCTCAATAAAAATATCTTTATTTTTCTTCATTTTCATTTAAAGATTTAACGAATGGGTAGGGGAGACTGGGGAGGGTAGATACATTTTTCAAATTTTATTTTTTTCTAGCTAAACCATAAGAAAAACAGATTTTTCAAAACATCATATAATTCTCCAATATGTCGTCTAACAAAATAAATATAGAATTCTCAAAAAATAAACTTCTGTTTCTGTACAAAACGTTTAGAAAAAAAACATACGAACTGTCTCAAGCCTCCCCACATGTGGGACGTTTGATACGGTGTACTGGGAGGAATGAGACACTGGAAACTGAAATAAAAGTCTAATCATTATCACTTGCAGAGGTCACAAATAAACATTTTTGTGCCTTTGTTAACCCCGGCACATTCTTCGTGACACCACAACGCGCACTTCTGACACCTAATCCAGGATTCTTTGGACCTAGAAAATGAATATAATCCATTACAGTAGATGCAGGCCACATCTTCGTCATCTCCGTCATAGTTTTCGACAATTTCATCCTCATCGTCGGAAATAAATAGGTCTACATTTTCTTTTATTCGTTTACATCTTCTATTTAATTTTTTGGGCCCATGTTCGGCTTCGGTTTGGGGAATGGATTTCGCATCTTTTTTGAAGACAATTTTCCTTGTAGCATCCTGAACTTTTTTCGTTGCTACTTTTTTACTACACCTGTTCGCAAATTCAGCTTCAATAGCTAATTTTTCCGGAGTATCTGTCAAAACACGCGATTTCCACGTTTTCTACCTCCTTTGCTCTTTCTGGGTGATGCCTTAGGATATGGTCTAATTTGTTCCGGACTTCGGAAATGAGGTTGGCAGTTATTTTTCTGCGTTTTCTCCTCATTTTGTAGACTGCTGGATGTACTAGGCTCAGTTAGCTCAGTAGGTAGATCAGCACTGATACTGGGTTCCGTTGGTCCCGTAGGTACTGGAACATCAGGAAGTGGCCGATTAGTCACTTCCGCACAAGAAAAGTCAGCCTCGTTAAATACGTGGGGATTGTAGGGATAAATTCCCGTTGTTGAAAACCCCTTTGTTATATTAGATGGTGAAACCAGTGACGGCTCGTCGGGGTCGGCAGGGTCGGCCGGGCCGACCCAAAAATAATCGGGAAATTGAGAATAATTCTGGATATTAAATTCATTCAAAGTCATTCTGAATTATCAATTTCGATATTAAAATTGCCTGGATATTTAATATTTCCACTCAGAACAGAAAAATATAACTTATTCCGCCCAACATTTCCTTTCTGGCTCACCAAATATTCGATTTCCAAAGCATCTAGCGATTGTTCTTTTTGTAACAAACCCAAAATTATAAATAGTAACATATCGTAACATCACCGAAAGCTGACAATTCAGAATTGTACGTTACACCGTAACAGTAGATCTGAAATGTAACACAAATGTTACAATTGTGACACCAAGGTCGGCCCACAGCCCTCGGCCGTACTACCAGTACGTAAATGAAGCGATACTACGACATACGTCCAGAATACAGCCACTCAGTAGAACGGTACAACGCATCGATAGTAGGTCGCTTCCCAATAGTCACGGTCGGCAGGCCTACCCTGCGAAGCAGAAGTTGCTAATTTGCACAGTTCTTTCACTGATCGAATGAATAGTTAATTATAACTATTTCAGGAAAGATCGGTTTTGTACCGTTCGATAATCATTCATAATCATCATTAATGTATTCTTAACTTTAGGAATATCGTGATTTCAAAAGGTCTAGAATACGCGGCTAGGTCGGCAGGCCGTACCTCAGAAGAGGGGATTCATCTAGAATCGCATTTCGCGATCTTCGCTTACATAAGCGAAGATCCTTATACATATAAGGAATTGAAAGGGGGTTAGTATTTCTAAGGGGTAAGTCGACAGTGTAATACAAGTGTCCAAGTGTTATTAAAATTTATTTGGCTACTTCCGTAAGTTTGTTACAAATTTATTTGATTGTTAAATTTGAGATACTAGGTAATGGCACATGTAAGGGAGGTTGTGTAAAGCAGCGTCGACTTGGTGAGTCGGAAAACAAAATATTTTGAATTGTTCGGACAGTGCTCGAGTGCTCATCGCAAATTTATAAAAAGTTTCGACGATAAGGTTAGGGAAAGTAGTCAAATTATGAAACATCTATTGAATATGATCCCTTTCCTATTGACACAAGAAACAATCATGAGAATTTTTAGGAGGTCGTTTAATCGCCGCGAATTTAGACAAAGATTTCAAAAATTGTGTTTAGCCTTCCGCGCCGTCGGTATTTTTGGTTTGTCAAGAACCATACAGAGTGATTTATATGATTCGGCGAGGGAATTAATTTATGAGGAAATAGACAGTGCAACGTACTCTTCTTGGGGAATAGACGAGACAATAGATATTAAATGTTTCTGTCAAATATTGACGACACGGTGAATTATCGAAACGATTTTTGGGGATTTTGCGATGTCCGTAAAATTTGAACCGCGAATAATATTTTCAATAACTTGTTAGACAATTTCAATCATTTTAATATAGCGACTAAATTATTCGGACAAACCAATGACGAGGCGGCTGTGATGGCAAAAAAAATTAAGAGTTTACAATCGCGAATAAAAAAATCTGTGTTATATATATATATATTTCTTTTGGTCTGGCCGACCCCCATCTGGAGGGCACGAGCCGTCACTGGTGAAAACGCTCTCACGTAAGCATGTCCAACCAGCTCAGGAATATTTTTCAACGATATTGTTTGACCAGGATGATTTACCATCCATGCATCAGCATGCTCATTATAAAAGTGCTTGAAGGGCCCAAACACCGAGACATCAAGGGGCTGGAGTCTATGGCTAGTATGTGGGGGCAATGTCAACAAAATAATTCCATTATTCTTACAAAGGCTGATGCATCTGGGGGATATATGGCTGTCATGATTATCTAGGACCATCAGACATTTTTTTTCAACAGAACATTTGGCAAACTTGATGAAGTGTTCGATAAAATTTAAAAAATTTTCTTCAGTCATCCATCCACTTTCATGCGCCACTGCAATGGATCCAACTGGTGCTCCTTGGGTCATGTATTCTTGCAGTCGAACCCGAGGAAATACGAACAGGGGAGGAACCGAATTTCCCAATGCATTAATTGCACAACAAACTGTCACTAAGGTGCCTCGTTCTGCTGAGGTTGCCTTGGATATCTGTTTTTGTCCCTTACGGCAAATAATTTTAAGTGGTTTATGGGCAGTGGTCACACCAGTTTCATCTACGTTATAAATGGATTCTGGTCCTAATTCTTCTCTTTCATATACAGATCGCAGATTTTCAAAAAATTTTGATACCGTGTTTTTATTGAATGCCGTGGCACGACTCAAACTTGTTGACTCCGGAGTACGAAGGGACAACTCGGGATTCCTTGACATAAAGCCTCTGAGCCAATCATACGAGACTGCCTGATTTTTTGTCCAGTTTTCTGGAATATTTTTGTTATTCTCCTCGGCAAAGAGATATACGAACTCCCTAGTCTGAATAGGCGTAAGACCATAATTGAGACTCGCGGACGTGAGCAAATATTCCTTGAGCGAAGCTTCTTCTTTAGTTGTAAAAATCTGTGTGTGTTACGAAATTAGGGGAGAAACTTATATTATTGTCTTCATTGTATCTTTTTACGTATCTAGAGAGGGTCATTTTATCTAAATTATATTTTCTGGCGGTTGTCCTTATTTTCCGATCATCATTGACAACTTCAAGAACGGCGTTTTTCAGATCGTCCGGACAATTTGGCTTGCGCCCTTTTGATTTCCATTTGAAAGGCATCTGAAAAAATAAACACCATCATGTAGGGAGGCTTGATAGATGTATCAAGCCTCCCCACGTGAAATGCCTCAACCCTCCCCGGTAGCAAGAATTCAAGTTATCCTTGTTTTCATTTTATAACCTCACATTTCGAAACCGAATAACACCCTTAATTGTGTATTTTCATGCATATTTCCGAGTTGAATGTTTGTTGATGACGAAAAAATTAAAGCATAATCTTAAAAACCTTAGGTAACGTGAGTAAATACTTACAATTTTTCACCCAGAAACACTCTTCGTTAAATAATTCACGAACGAACTACCGGAAGCATCACAGATTATCGTCATGCACTGTCCTCTACCGGAGGATAGTATTCACTAGTACTTAACATTCGAAAACGGTCTTAGACCACGAATATGAGCCTGTATCAAACCTCCCCATGTATCAAGGCTCCCTAGTCTCCCCTATATTATAAGAACCAAATAAATGAGGCAACATAACTTTTTTCACCTATATGGATGATTTAGACTCATGGCTTTTATTGCCTGATTTTAAATTCATCCAAGTCTTCACCTTCTATCTCATATAAAACAGTCACAGTTGCAATAATAGTTATAAAGGATTTTTCAAATTCAATTTCATCTTCTATTGTTTGCATCATAATTTTTTCATATCAATACTTTCGAGAATATTCCAACAAAACACAAGGTTTAGGCAAAATATCAATTTCTTCAATGTTAGCAATTTTGGAATTGCTATTGAAACCCCTTGAAACAATCCTTGAAAAAGCATGGCGTAATAGTGCGAATGTTAAAACTACAAGTTTATATTGGAACCTTATGTAATCATTTAGGTGACATGTTTCGGCATTAATTATAATGCATATCTCGATAACTGTCTTCTGATCTTGTAATTAAAAATACCAAACATTCTTTTTCTTTCCAGCCTCAGTGTCCAACAACCTGACAGAAGATCTACTCGGCAAATACTTCGTGCAACCAGGTGAATCATCAGCCACCACATCTCCAAACGCTTCCTCCAACGAAGAAACCAAGCACTCCAGAAAAGAAGTAACACCTGCCAGCAGTCCTACAAGCAGTGCGCAAGCTTACATTGGTCTAATCACTGGAATGTTGGCCATGGTAGTTCTGCTCCTAGCCTGCACGGTCTTTCTAATGATAAGAAGAGGAAGAAAAAAGGTGGCACTCCTTCACAAACACACTGCACTCGTTTCCAGTAGTACCAAACCTGGAGTGACCATAAACATGAAGGACTTGAAGCACAAATCCACTCCTATCATAAATAATGGATTGTCAAGGTCGAGGTTGTCTATTAAGAGCAAGTCGAATACGCTGAATGGAGATGATTCTAAGAAGGCGAAGAAAGCAAAGGGTTACAACGCTGAGGAGTCAGATAGTGAAACTTCTTCTGTGTACCACGAACCTTACAAACTACTGCCTAATACCAAGACTGAATACGGTTGCTTGCTGAAGAAGGACATCATGAAGACTAGCAAGAGCGCAGATTATACAGGTATGTACAGAATGTCTTAGAGAAATCAGTTTTCCTGGGTATGAATTGTTACCTAATGCTTCACTTCTGAATTCAACATGATGAGACCGCTAACTGGGTTATCAATTAAATCTCAAGTTTTTAAAATGAATATCACGGTTCATCCAGAGAAAATGCAGAAACTCATTTATTCGTTCATTGGTGTATAGCAGATCCCTTTCAACCAAAAAGAACTCATTCCACTATATAGTCGGAGCTTTTCTGTTGACGATTTGAATATCTTGGATCGATGGTTTTTCATTTACTTCAAGATCAATCAAAGAGATATCTTCAATTATTTTTTGATAATGAAAAAGCCAGCCAAGATTGGCGATTAGTTTCACAAGGAGCTAGGAGTTTACAAACATCACGATTCAGTAGTTACTGGACATAATCCAAAAAGTAATTCTTGGTTTTGAAACCAAGCAGGAACCGAGGAAAGCATGTTCATCAAAATCAAACAGGAATACTTTAGATGTCGCCTACGTACAGGGTGGTCTGAGTTTTCTATACCTGAACTATAACTTTTTAACATTCAGAGCAAAGATTATCAAGAAGATAAAGAAAAATGAACTGCGCATTGCGGTTATCTTTTTTCGAAAACTCATTGTCCCGTCATTCGAATTACTCTATTGTCTACGAGTTATTAGACAGAATTCACATTTGGGCAATTTCAACTTTGGTCCATTCCTCTATTCTTGTTTTTACTATGAACTTGAAAAAAAAACATTATAGAAACAATTTTTGTATAGGAATTTAGTGGTTTAATCTACATAATATTTGTTGAGGGTTTTCTTACCTGACTTTTTACATAAACTTTCTTTTTTTCTCATGAAACGATATTTAATTTTCACTTAAATAAAATCATTGTTTTTTCTCGTTTCCAAAATAGAGAACCCCTCAACAAAAATTATATTGAATCACTGGATGCCTATCAAAAAATTGTTTCTATAATCAAATGTGTTGTCCATCTTATTGATTGGAGCTATTAATTATTCTACAAATGAAAAGGTATTTCCTGTCTATTCCTAATATCAATTTAATTGAATTGGTTGCTACATATTTTTCTACCCTCTCAAATTTAGTGTCATCTTCAGGCTATTTGAGACAGGAAAACAACATACAAACGTTTCTATGTTTCTGTTTCAAGGTTATGGTACAAACAAGAACGGACAGAATGACCGAAGTTGAAATTTCTGAAATACCTATTGATTTTGGCTGATAACTCGAGAACAAAAGACGATAGAGCAATATGCAGTTGACGGCATAATGAGTTTCTCGAAAATTATCGTTCTCAAAATACAAACCAGCAAAATGGTTATTTATGTTTGTTAGATTCAATGTATACCGTGTGATTCATTCATTCACCTGTGAAATTGGCATTTTTCTCGATAGCGGCTAAACTGCTGAGTTTAAATATTTGGTACACAGAAATTAGTCACAGTATACCAAAAATTTCATATCTTTAAACCCAGTAGTTTAGCAGTTATCTAAGAAAATGCGAATTCCACGGGTGCATGAATGAAGCATTAATTAAACCTTGAATTATTTTATTGAAAGTAACACCAGCTTTCATCAAGAGATGATCTTACCCAGATGTACGTTTATTCTTTATCCCTTGAATAACATCATTAAAATATATATATTCTTTTGAATTGAGAGCTAACCAAATACATTACATGAAACAAAAAAGTCCCTAGCTGAGGTTGGTGCAAAACGGGGTACCATACTTTTCTGGCGTATGATACCGGAGCACAGGGAAAAACCTCAGTAGAAAAAACCCTGTCTCGCCGTTTTTACAAAATTGAAACTTAAAACTATTCGAATAAATACCTTCAATATTTATATACAATACTTAATTCATGCTCTTTAGCCAGGAGGGTGTTTTGAACCAGGTCTAGCATTCCAAGTGATGATTTTTCGAATCTCCTGGTCTTCTAAGACCGATACAGGACCCTATTGAAGGGTAATCATCTCCCATAGATTTGAATGGTGGTATTTCATCCGAAATATCGAATTAAATTTCGGAGTAATGATAAAAAATGTGTGACAAACTTATGTCAAAATGAGATACATTTAAATATAACATGGACTCAATAATATTTTTTTCTTCAAAAGAGCTGCATTTGGAACGCAATTCCTTGAAAATTGAGGTGATCCCCCTTTATTACAAGTATACATTGTGAGGAAGCTTCCTTCTATTCACGTGAGAATGAGAAAAAACCGAGATTCTTCCCTCGGGTTATTACTGCACCTGAAATCCAATAAATTATCCCGCCCATGAAGGAATAAATAACCGTATACTATGAGGAATATTACATTGTTCCTCCAGAACTTGAATGCAATATCTCAGCATATGACGGCTTACTCTTTCTTTTACTTAAACCCTCGTTAGTATTGATGAGAACGAACGGCTGTAGGTGAAAAAAATTATGGAGCTCTTACAGGTATCATATTTTTTCTTGCCCTAGGTTTTTTCATAGGTATTTATATCATCTCTTATCTCTCAATATATTATTTTATGTGGATATTTCATTGCACTGGGGATCTTTATGTGGAAGATTCCTTCAGAGTGCTTGTCTTTAAATTTCTTCCTTCACCAAAAACTCTTTCTTAAAGAAGCTTTACCTATTCCACAGAGGGTTGTTTGCCAAAAGGAGGCGTTCGTGCCCCTTTCTGGTTATTGTGTAAGCCCTCTTCATGTCCTTTGATTCCTAAGTGAACAGAAATCCAAACTGAAGTGACCTTCTTGTTCTTGCCTACTTCTTTGGTACTACCATAGCAGCTTTGAGACGATAACATAGGAGTGCAGTGCTTAAATGGCAGCTTGACTATCAGAATGGATCACTATGCATATTTCGTCTGCAAGTATTTCTGCTTGAATAACACTTGAATTGGAGACTAACGATACTGTACACTTGATTATTGACCCGTTTACTTCTGCACCAGCACCTTTCAGGGTTTTAAAACCATTCCTGGCTTTCTATTTGACTGAATAATTTCCGAAGTCACTTCAGTTGGAGGTGAAGTGATTTTGACAAATAGAACATGCCTTTTTCGGATGACAATCAACAAAACGATAAGGTTTGAAATGAGTAGTAACAAATAGGAATATCGATGATAGACTTTCACCATAATGTGAAATTATTGGGGAAATTAAACTGATTTTATCAGAAAGCGAAATCAGTTTGAAGTGATGCGCATCAGTTCAAAATCACAACATTGTCAAATAGAACGCGCATCAACGGATTTTGCATCAGTTTTGAAATGATGCAGCTTCAAATAGAAAGGGCCTATTAGCACCATACGAGGGTATTTCTTTCGAAGTTTTGGGTACTGTATTTTTTTGCATTTTTTCTTCCCCCATAGCATGGAGTGAAAGGTCTTCTTGATGCTTGTTTCTTTTTTCATCATAACTTAACTAGGTAGGTTTGCTGATGAGATTTTCTTGCCCAAAAAAGACCAGGACCCGTATTCTGGACAAGTGATCTTTCAAAACGTATACGAACTTCATTTCGTGAGTCCCTCTTTTACCTGCAAAAATGCACACCTTGCAATGAAGTTCGCATTCGCCTTGAAAGATCACTTGATGAGAATACAATATGAAGAAACCAGAAGCAAGTAATGAATACTTGAGATAATACTTATAGTCCGTTCGCGAAAGGTTGAGCCGTCGGTTGGCCATGGTAATTTGGCATATTCCACTGTGTTTATTAAAATTTTAGGTTATGTTCTTTATTTTCTTGTCAGATTGATACGCAATGTTGTCAATATTGCATAGAGTTCTCTGATAACTAGCAAGCTCTTCGGACGAGGCCGGGTACATTCGGCAACGTTGACTTTATTTTACGTTATGACAGCAAATACTGCCAACTTGAGATAAATAAACAAACGCCTACTATGCGCTCAAACTTTCGTGAACGGACTATATATTGAATTATATACTATATCATCAAACTGTGTGCTTTGTTGAGTTTTATCTGATTGTATTACTATTATCCGTCATAGCAACTGTGCTATTTTACCCTTGAAATCAAATTGACATTTTATAATTTTATGAGAATTATTAAGTAGAATACATAAATCTAATCAACCTTTCATCACATCTTACACTCATATGATATATTGCTGTAGATTTCTTTCAGTAAATATAAATTTTCGAATACTTTCCCGAGCAAATGACCGGTAAAACTTAAATTCAAGTACATAATTTAGTTGGTAAAACCCTTTTCATCCAACTTCTGAATACAGAAGTTCAAGATATCCAAACTGAAAGCTCATACGAATACGTCATCACTGAAAATTAAAATAGTCGAGTCTCTTCGGAGTTAAAATCGTTTGAAGTTTTCATTTTTAGTTGGTGAATTACCTTTTTACGGCAATTTAACCTCAATGGCTTTATTCAATTTGTTCTGGTTGTTGGGTAACTGTGCTGCTGAATGAAAATAAACTGGAAAGAGATGAATTAATTCAATGAATATGTTTCTGGTGAAGGAGTTTCGTGAACTGTTAGTAAAGTGGAGGGGATGCTGAGTTGGAGCGGTAGAGGATGTTCACTTGACCTAGGTTTTACTGGGCGTGATTTTTTTTATCCTGCAATCTCATATTCTCTGCTTCAATTACGGTTTGAATTGTTGTCTGATAGTATGCGCAGGTATTGTTTTATCATTTCAGGATTTCCCATTGTTTAAGAAAATGACACAAAATTTTCGTTCGGGAAATATTATGTTCTATTTATAACAATTAGGGAACCTGGCTAGATTTCGATTGATGATTTTCTTTTAAATGTCCTCCTAGATAAGCTTTTTTTATGTGAGGTAGAAATAACTTCAGGATCCTTCGTCACTTCGGTTCCGAAATTCATTAATCGTACGCTTATGGAAATTTATGATAATTTTTTTATTGACTTTATATAGAGGGTATTTCTGAATTGATGCGAAAGATTTGAGGGGGTGATTCTTATAAAATGTGGATCCAAAAATGCATTGTTTTCAAGATACAAAATGTTGAAAATTCGGTTAAGAATTTACCTACAAAGTGGAACCCCACTGGGATATTCTAAAATAAATTCATTATCGAAATCTTTGCTCAATTTTGGACAAAAAGTATCTTTTTTGTCCCTATGTGAGAAAATAAAGTATCTTAAAGCCTATTTGTCGTTACTTCAAAACATTATCTAGTAGAGACGAAAGAAGACAGTAATGATTTTTTGTCACAAATTAAACGAAGAATTCGAAAAAAATTGTAATGTAAACTCAATAAACAAATCATGGTAAATTTTGTTTAGCGTACCATTCATAAAATTCAGCACTGAAGTGAGAAATGCTCAAATCATTTCTGCCTCTTAACCTCACATAATGCAAAACCCACTATACACTCGAACGGGAATCTTATTTTTGTGGAAAAAACAACGCTTTCTGTTCTAGCATTAATTTTTCTAGAAATTTTTTTTTAGGTTTTAACTACCATCCTCTGAAACAAAACAGTTAAAACATTCTTAATTGAGATGAAATGCTCATGCGTAAATCCTTGCACTAATTAGTCAGGAGCAAATTGGTTTTAAAAAAATTGTTGTCTAACATTAAACTAAAAAATAAAATTAATGAAAAGGATGACGTAACATTTCGGTGTCTTTATCAAACTCCTCCAGACAAACTTGGAATTATGTCTTTTTCTGTAGTTTAATTGATTACGAGATCGATTATGATCATTTAATTTTGAAATTTCCTGATGTCATTTCTTTTTTGAATAAATCAATCCAAATACGATCTACTTCAACAGAACAATTAGCCAAATTATCTATTTCATCTAACAAAATACATGTGGATTCCTTAATTTTCCTTCTGTAGTTATCAGGTTCCGTCATTAGAATCTTTGTGTTGTTCCAGTTCACTACATGATCTCCGCTATTTGAACATACATGATCAGCGATTTGTGATCTTGTAAATGTCACTATTTTTGATGTTGTTCTTATGTTCTCGTTTTCTTATCCCTAAAGGTCTTGATGTCTCTCATCCTGTATAAGAGTTTCCACATATACAGGGAATATTGTAAACACATTTTTTTATAATTTCGTTCCGAAAATATTTCGGGTCTCACTAATGACAAATCGTATGTTAAAACAATATGTCAGACCATACGGTTCTGGACTTACAATTGGGGAAATTATTGATACTGGTTTCAATATATTGTTCGAGTTGATGATATAGTTGAATGGTTTAACACATCCAAAAATATCCTCAGAACTGCAAATGCCCTAGAGTTCCGCAAAAAAGCCATGAAAAAAAATCATTCAGCATGTATAGTCCGTTCACGAAAGTTTCATCCGTCGGTTGGCCATGACAATTTGGCATATTCCACTGTGTATATTGAAATTTTTGGTTATGTTGTTTATTTTCTTGTCAGATTGATTCGCAATGTTGTCAATATAACATAGAGTTCTCTGATAACTCGAAAGCTCGTCGGACGAGGCCGGGTACATTGGGCAACGTTGACTTTATTTTACGTTATGACAGCAAAAACTGACAACTTCAGATAAATAAACAAACGCCTACTATGCGCTCAACCTTTCTTGAGCGGACTATAGGTATAGAAGGTAAAACCGCCTTTTTGTTCTCATATTCAATTCACTGAAACGCTCGATAATATTTATCAGATCCTCCCCTGTTTATTTGCAATAACACAAGGGAATATACCGAAAGGAAAAAGTCGATTTTTTCGATGGTTCATATATTCTCACAGGAAAATGACATTCTGCCCACTCAGCGATCAACACCATATGTAAACCAGACAACTGCTGTTCTCATTCCATCAGAACGAAGTACGGGAGAGTATTCAATGTGTTCATTTCCATTTCAGATTATGCTCGTACAAATGGTTATCAGCCTGACCAGAAGTTCAGTTCGCCTTCGTTCTATAATTTGGCACCACCACCGCCCCCGCTCTCTAGGCCGCCCGCATACGAGGTACAGAATTACCAGAAACCCAATATTACCCAAAACGGAGCCATTCCGGCCGAAAACTTCTACGCAGCCACAGATATCATTAAGGTAAGGGCGAATTAGTTTTATGTTACTACGATTGTTTACGATTTCTGACGGTTGTTCTGTTCTGGGTAGGACTGGGGTTGGAGACATTTTTGGGGAGACGACAAGGTTGTGAAATAAGACTGTATCGAACATACGAAAGATTTTTTTTCTATTTATTTATTCCTGACCCTTAAACAGCATATCTGCTGGTATCAGAGTCTACATTTACATTATTAGTTTTTTAAACAACAAATGCCCTTAACGACATTCGATAAATTTTACATAAAAAAAATATTCATTCAAAATACATAAAGACATAACTGAAGTTTAAGATACTGGCTGAGGTCATGGCACATTTTTTATACTTCTATTACATACTATCTCCATTGGTAGTGATTTGAACACATTAATACCCTGGTATATTTGAGAACTCTGCCTGATACATGTTCTTGCAAATTGGTTCCTAAAATCATTTTTACTTCTTACATTATAGTCATGCTTTTCTTTAACTACACATAAATTGGTTTGTGTTCTCAATAGGTTATTCTTTATTTTGTAAATTAATTTAGCTTGTTCAAATTTCTTTAATTTATTTATATTTAATATTGAGGTATCCAGATATAGTTGAGCTGTTGGCGTAAGGAAATTCAAATTGTAAATGAATTTTATCTATTTGTTTTGTACTCTCTGAACCTTCTCCAACATATATTTTGGAGCATTTCCCCAACAGGGAATTTAATATCTCAGTTGAGATTCTATAAAGCTGTTATATAATAATGCTCTCGAAGATTGATCCAATAAGTAAGAACATCTTTTTATCGCTCCCACCATTGGAGATATTCTTTTTGATAAATCTTATATATGAGACCTCCAACTTATTAGCCACAATTAGACCTAAATACCTATATTCTATCACAGATTTGATCTTCGTATTATTGATTGCAACATTTATATCACAGGTTATTTTGTTTTTTTGGTTGAACACCGTTTTATCTATGTTAATACTTAGTTTGTTCATGGACCTATAATACTAACTGGACGTCGAACTTCCTTACTGTCACGTAGAAAAAAGTGAGGCAAATCGCCGCCATTTGCAGTTTGGAGTGAACCACAAATATTTTGATGTTTTATGCCATATGTGCTCGAATTTTGATTGAAACATAGACGTTCCTTTGAAAGAAATGATGAAAAACGAACTCTGTATATTAGTGTTCTGTGAACACTGACATTTCGATCTATATCAAATAATAATTTTTTCGATTCGGGTGATTAGTTATTAAAATAATGTACCATTATGATGATTATACACAATAGATTCCACAAAAACGGTATAACCTCGCTAATTCTAATGTTTCAGTTCGTTGAAAAATTGACAACTCTCAAATTAGTCAATTTCACTCCAAACTGCAAATGGCCGCCGTTTGCCTCAAAATTTTTGACATGTTCGCTATCTAGTTAGTATTATAAATCTATGAGTTTGTTATAGCACAGCCAACCGAAATGAAGCTCGAGATCACAGTTAAGATAATATTCAAGTTGCCTCAGGTCACGTGAGGAAAGCACAAGCACGGTATCATCCTCAAACATAAAGTATCTTGATTTACATTACATACATTAAATTAAATTTGGAAGTTTGGAAACCCTATTTTATGGTGATATTTTGGGTTTGATGAGAATAAAAATGTATGAACAAAAGTATCAAGGTAGATTTCGCGAGTAAAAATATCAATATATATTATATTAGTCGATTGATGTCAACCAATATCGAACTATGTAGTACTTCGGTGCTAGTCTCACCAGTTCAAAGAAGCTACAAGGAGGTCATATAATCCAGAGCATCAAAAGACAGATGTTCACCCTATTGAGGCTCATCAGTAGAGGAAATAGCTCTGAAAGATATGAGGCACCTTTTACTTCACGATCTGGTGTATTGTTCTGGGTATTTTACATCAGAAAGGCCATCTTTGAGGGTCCTTAAAATTACTTCTCCCACAGCATGAACCTTGAACGAAGTATCAAGACTTTCATTCATTGGTTATTCAGAACATTGTAGGTCGCGGTCTGCAGTTATTCAACCTTTAGTTGATGAATCGCTAGGTTTATGTTGAATGATACATGGTAATAAACAAGAGGATTGAAGCGAATTTTGAAAGTAAAGGTATTGACTATGGAACTTCATATTCTGCATACTGAAAAAGCTGTCTTTATGGATGCTCAGGATGATATAACCTCCTTGTAGGTTTTTGGAACGTTGGTTGATATTAATCGACTAATATTATCCTCTACTTTCGTAGGTAGTTAAAAATGTTATGTGTATAGAAGGTTTTTTATAAGTTTTTTTCTCGAGATCATGTGAACTCTACCTAGTTGTTTTACACTTGGGAACAAAACATTTTAAATTGGTATAGGAAGGAATAGGAAGTCCTGGCTGTAGAATATGAAAAGGGGCTCACTCTGACGAAAAAAACCTTCTACACCATGTCATATGCCATATATAGCGCCAACCTAACAAGAAGGACACTTAGCAGAAGGAATATAAAATGCATTTCGATTCAGTAGTCGGGGAAACCCGAAAATATTAAAACTGGTTAAAGGCCTCAATGGCTTGTTCAAGTTGATGATGTAATCAAATATGTTAACTCGGAAAAAAGCCATGAAAACAGAATTCAATATAAATATAAAATCTGTGCCTTATATTACAGTCGCATTTATACTATTTCTAAAAATCCTTTCTGTATTCAAAAAAATTTGATCTATAACCAAGAAGTTTTATCAAACCAGATCTGTCCAAAGAACTGTCTACAGACCCATAATGTAGTCCGTTCACGGAAGTTTGAGCGCATTGTAGGCGTTTGTTTTTTTATTTGAAGTTGGCAATATTTGCTGTCATAACGTAAAATAAAGTCAACGTTGCCGAACGTACCCGGCCTCGTCCGACGAGCTTTCGAGTTATCAGATAACTCTATGCAATATTGACAACATTGCGTATTAATCTGACAAGAAAATAAACAACATAACCTAAAATTTTAATATACACAGTGGAATATGCCAAATTGTCATGGCCAACCGACGGCTCAACCTTTCATGAACGGACTATACTTTGTTTCAAACAGAAATAATAAAAAACTATTGACAAACTCATATCGAAATAACATAAATCTCTACTTCTTTCGTAATACAGCCACTCAAATTATATATTAACTGGAGCTTAATAATACCCATAGCTTAAACCGAAGCCCGAAATAAAACGAATGCTCCGTCTCATTTTCAATCTTTCAACTTCATACGAAAAGCGCTATAAATTCAGAAAACATGGCCATTTCTCTAAGAAACTCGTTAGAGAACAGGAAGAATGTTTCGAGGATTCTTTTCTGAATGCACTACTTTAACTCCTGTTCAGGTATACTGAGCCTCGCTGGGATGAGGCAGCCTAATCCAGTATTTATGAAATCGACGCCCCTGAACGGTCTAAGCGTAAATTCAGGGACGTACGTTGAATATCTGAGCAGTGGAATTTGTTTTTCTACATGTTAAATTTCGTACCTACCTACGAAAATACGAGCTGGGGTATGAGGACTTATTTCTTTCGGAATCTGTTTATTATTTAGTATCTACCTGCAGTGTTTCTTGAAATTGTCGCAATATTGTCAAAGTGAATTGGGATATTTTTCATTGGGGCTCTTGGGTGTTCCTTAGGATATAGTTGATTTTTTAGTAGATGTTATACTTCATAAGTATATCAGATTTGTGTTTGATGATCTTAATACCATTCTCGAAATGAAAAAATTTAAGGAAAGCCCTGAGCAGAAGCAATAAGACTATAGCCTCAAAGTTTTATATGGGACTTGAGATTGCATATATGAATGAATATATAAATGCATAATCTCAGCATAATCGAAATAATATTCTGGAAATTATTCAAAGAATTAAAGCTGTGAAAAATGAATAATTGAAAAAAATAATTCTGTGGTTCTGATGATCTTGAAATCTTGCCTGAGCATTCAGTATGTCATTCTTAATTCACAAAATAAATTTGACTCGAATTGGTTGTCCTGTTATGGAAATATAGAGATTCTTCTTTTTAATATTCCAATTGAATTCTCTATCGTTCTGTTAACACTATAGCCACGAAATTTTGTATGAAAATTCAGCATATCAGTCTTCATACAAGAACAAAATTTCACTCGAATCGAATATCCCGTTATGAAAATATGAAGATTCTTGTTTCCGATATTCCAATTGAATAACCTATGGTTTCATTTCGATGGGTTTCGATTTGTCTGAGATATTGGGGAATAAAAATTTTGAATGTCCATATTTCATGGAACACCCCGTACGATTTGGCTGGTTAACGAACTTAACCAGGCCATTTGAGATCTGAACTCACCCCGAAAATTGCAAGTCTTCAGCACAATCCCTTCGAAAGTTATTGTGCTAACGGGCCAGACGGAACCACAGACAGAATTGAATTTGATCACGAATTCGTCATTAGGGAGTCAAACTCAATCGTTTGAAACCCTTTTCGGCTCAAAACTCGAAAATTACAGACATTTGGGTAAAACGATATAACTGAGAAAGTAGTCAAGAGAGAGTTTGTAATGAATTAATTAATTAACCTAATATAATGAAATTATATAACTTCGATTCAAACTATAAAATTTCTCCATCTGTAACCCGCTGAAAATCTTGGAAAAGCATTTATAATAAGCACGCAAAATCGACTGGTATTGATGGTTTTTAATACTTGTTATATTTTTTGCAATCATAACTAATAAATTCGATTCATACTTCAAAATTCCACCACCTGTAACCTCAATTCTCTGAAAATCTTCAATACGCACATGCATCCAATTGAAACAATTCCATAATGCAAAAAAAAGAATGGGTAGCTATCCAGGGAAGAATAGTCGGGAAATTTACGAGACACCGGTGGCTGTGTTCACCCTTCAACAACACGTTAGGTAACGGTAAAATTTATTTCTATCCCTGTGTCGCTAGCGCGAGAAGCAAGAAGTTATTAGCTAATGGATTTGTGTCTTGGAATGGGTTCAGCGGTTATGTAACCGCGATAACTTTCCTCTGGCTGTGTATTCGTTTTATATTTGAATGAGACGGCAGTTCCATCATATCGAGTTATAGGTTATGTAAGGCTTTAGTTATGAAATATAGTGGGATGGTATTACGTATATCATATTATTATTCTGAAATTCCAACAGATGAATAAATAAAGGGTTTTTCAATAAGAGGTGTTATTTTGATATTCAAAGAAAAATGCCACTTTTCAATATAAATGATCGGATATTTATTTCATTATAATGAAGAAGTTATGCCGTTAATAGTGGAAAATAACATCAGGCAAATGACCACCACTACCACGCTCACAGGACCATATCCTTTTAATGAAATTTTCCATAACCAAATCGTGGCTGCCCTATGTCCTCGATAGCCTCACGAATTCCATCCTTGAGGTCTTGAATCGACGCTGGGCTATTGGCGTAGACCTTCTCTTTTACGTGGCCCCAAAGGAAGAAGTTGCAAGATGTTAAATAACAAGAACTCTGTGGTCAACTATGATCACCTCTTCGAGAGCATGTATTTCAACGACTCAATCAGCAAGTCCCAAATCTTTATGCAAAATACGGTATTATGACGTTTATGGAATGCTTTATTCTAAAGAACGACGAGGAATGGACAATGGACAAATCTGAGTTTTCTTCAACACTTTCGGCTACAGCAGCAATATTCTCGTCTGTTCTTGAGCGACGTGCACGGGTTTTATTCTTCACATCACTAACTTGTCCCAACAGCTCGAATTTTTCCACCAATTTCTTTATTGCGGTCTGACAAGGTGCTTCACGACGACTAAAATATGTTCGAGTTTTACGAAGCGTCTCTGCCGAATTTTCACCATTTTTATAGTGAATTTTAATAATTTCAATGCGTTTTTGAAGCGTGTATTGTTCCATTTTCATTAAAAAATGTCAAAAATGAAGCTTCAAACGTGATATCTACCGAAATAGCGGGATATTCAAAATAACACCTCTAATTGGAAAACCCTTTAGTATTAAGGCGTAGCATTGCCATGAAAATATAAAGAATGAAATCAGCGAATAATATTAATCGATTTAAATCAAATCAACCAATATACTCATTCTTTGGAGCTGATCTGTCAACGTCCAAAATAAATACTTGGAGGTGATATTATCCAGAGAATTCATAGAAAGCTATTTTGCCCTATTGGGGAGAATAGCTCTAAATGATACGAAAAAGTACCATCATCAGATTCTTCAACGTCATTTATTTTATTAATTTCGGTTGATATGTTGTATTTTATTTTCTGAATGGAAAAATGACTGATCTGTATCTGTTCGTCTGACTTTCAGACTATAAACGACCCATTCGAATTGAAGTAAATCTCATAATGTCGAACTACAACGCTGAATCCTTTTGATATGCCTGATCCTGAATGAGCCCGAAAGGTAGTGATATAGCGAATATACGGAATGGATGGATAATATCAAATATTTAATCTGATGCTTTCATTCGAAAACATACGACTGAGAACAGGAATATGCATATGAGTATCACTGAATGAAGATTTTCTGATAGAAGGATTTCAATGTTTCCTGTCTGGTTCGGAACATTGATATGAATATTCAATGGGAGCTCCTTTATTGATTCCTGTAATGGAGTTACAGAACCCTGACAGATTGGATGAAATGAAAAATATTAGGAATTAATGGTATGAAGTATTTCAAAAGTATAGGATTTCCATGAGTAGCTTTAATACAGTATATGAAATTCGTATCGTGAGGGTCGTGTTGAAAATTTAGAGCTTCGACGTTGGATTGACACTCTTTTGAGTTATTGGCTCTGGGGAAGTAAATTTCACCTGATCTGATAATTCTTAAAGGTAACCCAGTGTCTTACAAGAAGACGTTTTTTCACACAGTGATTCCTATCGGTACAAGTTCCCACCACCGAACTTAAATCGTTGTGGACCAATGAGATCAGATTAGATAGGGATTTAAGGGTAATAGTACGCTCTCGACTTAAGTTGAAAGGGAGTAGAATCGAAGCGGTGCGAAGGATTTCGGTGATTAATATAGTAATAAGAAATAATAAGAAAACGGTAGAACTCAGAGCGGAGTAGAGAGATCTCAGTGCGTAAACCGCAGTGCTTAGTAACGTCGAGATATTTGAGTAAGAATAGGCGAGAGCTAGAGAAAAGTAGAAAAAGCTAGACGAGATAGACGCTGAGAGATTTAACTCATTTAAATCAATAGAGAAAGAGACGAGAAGTTCAGCAGCTGGAATATACAGGGTGTTACATAAAAGTGTGTCACAATTTAAGGGGATGAATCTACGTATAATTTCAAGGAAAAAAGTCCATATAAACATAGGTCCGCGAAAGCTTCGTTACGGAGCTACGGGGTGTTGAAATTTCCAAAAAAAATATTTTTTCCTTCATAACTCCTGCAGTTTTTAAGATATTCAGTCCAAGCTTGGATTGCGAGCTATTTTCAACAGTCTCCATCATTGCACTTCCTGAATCTTAACTAGAATCTGCTGGGTGTTTTCTTTTCCGGAGCCATGTCTCCCTTTTCCCTCTCAAACTTTTTTGTGGTAAGACACTGGTCAGAGTAAAATCCATTTTTGATATCTTCGTTCAATTCAAAAACCTTTTTGTCCTCTGTAATTTTTCCATATCTCTAACTGTTTTCGAGTAAAAAATTATTGAACGTTGGTATTTGATATTGAAAAAGCTTAGTTGAGTCTCAGATGACGAGCTATCAAAATGAAAGCAAATTTTGAGAAGACCTATCGAGTATTTCTATTATTATTTTATTTAGTCAATAACATACAATAGTTCAGTCGAAAACGGTTAGAGATACGAAAAAATTACAAGTGTCAAAAAGTTTTTAAACGAAGATATCAAAAATTGATTTTACGCTGATCAGTGGACTACCACAAAAATTTTGAGAGGGAAAAAGGAGACATAGTTCCGGAAAAGAAAACACTCTGTGAATTCTAGTCAGAATTCAGGAAGTGCAAAGATGGAGACGGTTGAAAATAGCTCGCATGCCAAATTTGGACTGAATACCTCAAAAACTGCAGGAGTTATGAATAAAAACCCAATTTATTCTGGAAATTTCAACACCCTGCAGCTCCATAACGAAGCTTTTGGGGACCCATGTTTAGATGAACTTTTTTTCTTAAAATTACATGTAGATTCACCCCCTCAAGTTGTGACTTACTAAGTATTATGTACAGTAAATGTGTAAACGCATTTTTCGATTTGTTATTTCACAAAGGCAAACTTCCCATACTCATTCGCACAAATTGAATAATAAAAATCCTACATATCTTTTAAGTTACTGTAAACGACACACAGAGCGTCCGTAGGTGAAAACACAAGGGTTGTTCAATAGCGAAATATTTCAGGCCACACTTGTTAACGTTCAAATGATTGAACAATCTAAACGTCTACCAATAGACGAACCTCACTAGTGTTCAACCTCAGTTTTTGTAGTGCGATTTGTCGAGCCATAGCAATAAATAGTTTCCTAAGTTTCAATTCAATACACCCCAACAACTCATAGCGTGAAGTTCTCCCACGATGTGCGTGTATGAGACTCAATCAAATGTGACGTTTCATTTGAATTTCAATTAATGTATTTGCAGGGGGAGCGAAGAGAGCAGCACTTCACTCCTGGAAGATTCACTCCTATCAAATTACCTGAGGGCCCCCCTTTGGAGGGAGTTGCTCATCTGTTGGACTTTCCAAGGCATCGGCTCAGATTATTAGAGAAGCTGGGGGAAGGCGAGTTCGGAATGGTAAGTCTGGCATAATGAATAATCATAAACGTATTTTAATGAATAACATAAACAGGCAATGAACAAACAATTTGTGAGACGGATTTCGAGGAACTTTGGCCTTCTCATCAATTCCTTCATTTTGGGTTGCATTCCATGGTGAGATTAGAAATTAATCTTGTTTTGACTGATTTCAATCTCGGTTGACGTTTTGAATTGACAATATTGATTTTCTCAAGATATACTCCCCCTGGTGGTCATTTTGGTAAGAAGAGGAACACTTAACGCTTGTTTGGCGTTTGTTTATTTTCCATCGTGTTGTAACACTACCTTACTAGAACACAACGCCGTGAAACAGAATGAGTGACGTCATCATAGGTAGTCAAATTCGTATTTATTTACGCAATGTCAATTCCACAAAATTATTGATCGATTTAGATTTCATTTTTCGACAGAAAAGAATAATTATGTTTTTCTGAGTAGGTAGGATCGTTGTTAATACAAGTACCAATTTCGGGGTTATTATCGATATTTATTGAGGAAAAAAAAATATGGTGGATAGTGAAAATAGTGTTTTTCTCAGTATAACTGGCAATATTGAGTCCCCATCATCACATTCCAGTTTTTTGCTTTGATATGATTAAATAGTACAATAACGCTAAGTCTTCAGACACATTCACTTTTATTTTAACAACTGGAATTTCTGATGACTAGTCCAAATAAAAAAACACAGTTTTTTTCTCCTTTGGTTTTTATTCAGCCTTTTGGAGCAAACACTTTTGTAACAGCCTCAGCTGAAGTTGCAAATGACACTGCTGAATCATATTCTAAACATGATTTGATGCAATGGTTTTCTCAAGATCTCGACATTTCACTCTATAGATCGCTTGGATTGAGAAGATACTCTGGTATGAACATCTGATCTGCTTAGGTAGGACGGACAACCTGGTAATTTCGTTGGTATCTCTCCTGAAACGAATGGTAAAAGATAAATAGAAGGCCAACTGATGAATGAAATTTTTTCAACCTTTTTTCAACCTAGGAAACTTCAATGGAATGTGTGTAACTTGTAGATCTTTCTATAAATTCTGTTTGGAAATGTAGTTCGCAAACCTATAGAAATAAAGAACTTCTGAGTTTCAGGCAAAACAGTTGAATTTGCAATAAATAATAACTTACTGCTGTTACTGGGAACGAAATCTTTCCTTTCAATTGCGTCAAACCAAGTTCTTTCAAGTTGCTCGTCTTTGGGAAACCCAAAGACTGCTACTTTTGGCCCTCCTGCATAATTGCCCCTGCACTTGGGAACAGAGCAATGAAATGGCATTTCAGCTGGAAAAAATAGCGAGATTAGCATAAAATGAACCGAAACTGAAATCAAAATAACCTCGAATATGAAAAGCAAAACTTTTATGAACTAGAAGTAAACCAAATAATCGAGTGGAAAAATATAGAAAGGCCTTTACCTTACCTGTTAAGAATTGATGCAACACCAAAACAAATAGAATTTCAAGCAATAAACTCCGAAAAACACTCACAATTCTGGCAAAAAAAACTTCACCCCCCTACCGCTGTCATTCTGTTTCATGGCCTGTGTTCTAGTAAGGTAGTGGTTGTAATACCTATGTTTTATATTTTACATTTATTGTTTTTTCTATTTTATTTGGAGGAGTTTTTAAGACAATGCCACCTTATTGTTCAGATCATCAGGATTTTTCTTGTGCAGAGAGAATTCTAATTCTCCATTTCCATTATATTCTGCAGCTGGTGTTACATCATGCTCAAGTAGTAGCAGTGATAACGTATAGGAATCTCTTTAATATTTGGGTAGGAGGTATTTCATGAAGTGAAGTTTAAAAAATTTCAAACCCATTGGCAAAAAGTACTCTAAGAAATACTACATAAGTCTGTATCATTGCCCACTATCATCCCTCTTATATATATAATCTTTTGAATTGAGAGCTAACAAAATACAATACATGAAACAAAAAAGTGCCTAGCTGAGGTTGGTGCAAAAGGGAGTACCATACTATTCTGTCATATGATACCAGAGCACAGGGAAAAATCTCAGCAGAAAAACCCTGCTTCGCCGTTTTTACAAAATTGAAACTTAAAACTATTCGAAAAAATACCTTCAATATTCAAATACAAAATACGTTATTCTTGCTCTTGGGCCAGGGGTGTGTTTTAAACCAGCAGTGGAACCACAAGCGCTCGACTCGACAGTAATCCCTTTACCCCTCCTTCCGACGACCCTTCTTCAAGACGAGTCGGGTAAAATCGGTACCACGTGCGATCAACAAGGTCTCTTTTGTCGATTTTTTCGACACGTCCACTGTCGGGTACAATCAGTTTGCCGACAACACTCGTGTAAGTTGTATACAAGTTTTTCCATTGAACTGCTGCCACTCCAACTTTTATGTGATCGGTAGATTTCGTCGTCAAATATCGGTAGATTTCGATCAGTTGAATAATTTTGGTTTGAACTAAGTTTAAATCTTAAATTTTATTGCACTTCATTTTCAAAATAAAAAAATGGAGGAGCAATGTAATACACCAAATGTTCTTATACTTATCAGGAATTTTCACCCTTCAAACTTCGACTGATCTATATTTGCATTACTTTCTACTTAAAGACTAAAATGCGCGCCCCACCTGAGCTTTGTCTGGGGGTAGTTCCAAAATGGAAAAACCCAATTTTGCGAATACCCAGAATTACCATACAGCGGAAGAAACTTTATGCGTACCCGTATACCAAACCGTGCTTGGGTTTTTCCAGGATCGTTTTGCACCGAAAAACAACATGGCTAGGTAACAACAGGTTCATTTGCCTAACACCTGTAATATAAACACCTCCCAAATGGGATCTCTGCAGGTACAAAGGGATAAGGACTAAGGAAGGTATATTCAATGGCTACACTTCTAAATACAAATTCTTTTTATTGGTGAGATACTGAGATGTTATGAAAATCGAATAAAAGTTTTTGGAAAAATGATTTTTATTGTAGTTTTGTATATTACAAGACTGAAACACATAATTCCTCAACCGGCTCAACCAATACTTTAAGGATTTTTCAACGATTATACGAATTTGGGCTTTAACGGCAATGAAATTTTATAGCCATGACAAATTTCCCTCTTTTAAACTTTGATATTCGAAATTCCCAGCAGCACTTATTGCTGTAAACAATCAACAAAACAACTAAAAGTGACAGATATCAGTCAACGTTTTTGGGACAGACGATATTTCCTTGTCGAGATAACGAACTTAGCCGAGCGCTTGTAGAGATATCCTTCTCGAGTATTGTTGGTACCGAATTCTCTTCGACTCGACAGTGACGTACCCGACTTCGATGTCGGGATCGATACGCTGTCGAGCGCTTGTGGTTCCACCACAGGTCTGGCGTTCCAAGTGATGATTTTCGAATCATCTGTTCTTCTAAGACCGCTACAGGACCCTACTGAAGGGTAATCATCTCCCATAGATTTAAATAGTGGTATTTTCATCCTAAATATCGAATTTAATTTCGGAATAATGATAAAAAACATGTTACAAACTTATGTCAAAATGACATTATTATTAAGTAGGTACTTCAATTTCGATGATAAGTGATTGATTCGGAATGATGAATTTAGTATAAAATTGCCGAAGTATTATCCTCATAGTTTCCTATCTCTAAGTTGCATCCGATGCATCCTTAAACTTAAACCTGAAAAAACTCAATGAATAAATCGGAATTTATCCACATAATTTCTTTGAACTGATTAGTTTCACCAAAAATGAATTTACAAATCGATCTGAATTTCTATACCTATTTAGTTTACATGATTTGTTCTAGTGTCGAAGACCAAGAACTACAATTCTTTTATGGACAGAGTGACTCTATCAGGACTCATTTTAATTGAGTTTGAAATCAGTAAAGTTTCAACACCGACAAGAAGTCGGGAATAAAAAATGTTTCATCAACTTTTCATATAAAAATAAACGCTTGACATCTCCAAACGTCATTCCTGAATTCTTTATCAGAATAACCGTTCCCCACATACTCCCAGATTTACACCAGAAAAATCCGGCGTGACATGACATCAAACAGATTTTATCAAGCAGCTCGAGCGTGGGACATCAGTTCACTCAAAAACACAGCGGAATCGTTCAGACGCCCTCCTAAGTCATTCAACCCATTTCACTCGAGATACAAAGGGGTTGCAAAACAGCCCGATAAAAGGACTTAACGCCGGGATTATAAGCAGAAAACTTCATCCCTGTCATCAACGTCATTTCCGCGCACCTCCCCAATAAAAGAGTCATATCTAATATGATCCGAGGGCGCAATTGTCCTTTGATGTCCTCTTTTGTCCCACACCTTCGCGCCTGTCTGGTGTTCCCCTATCCGACAAATTGAATTTAACTGCATAGTAGGCCGTACGTATCAGTCGATTTTCATCATGACGTAATCAAGTTATCTCTGGATTAATTAGCCTTTCAGCCTGGCCAATTCTGCCCTTGGTCTAAAAATGGCCAATTGTCATGAGCAAGACTATTTCTTGCTGGCAGATCACCATGAGGAGGTTACAATCTCTTTTCCTCGTAAATCGTTCCTCAGCGAAAGAATAATGTGTGTAAAAAGCGATGATTATATTTCGAAGCAAATTAAAATCCTTTTTGGAGTTCCGCAAGGCTCAGTGCTTGGCCCTCTCATCTTTCCCCTACTTATCAATAACATTCATAATACACATTATAAAGGGTTTTCCAATAAGAGGTGTTATTTTGAATAGCCCGTTATTTCGGTAGATGTCACGTTTGAAGCTGTAATTTTTTGACATTTGACAAGTAGAAACTACGCCATTACTAAAAATGGAACGATACGCGTCTCCAGAACGCATTGAAAATATTAAAATTCACTATAAAATTTTGAAAATTTGGCAGAGACGGTTCGTAAAAGTCGAACTTTTTTGGGTAGTCGTGAAGCACCTTGTCGTACCGCAATGAATAAATTGGTGGAAAAATTCGTGCTGTTGGGACAAATTAGTGATGTGAAGAATAAAACCCGTGCACATCGCTCCAGAACAGCCGAGAATATTGCTGTGTTGAAGAAAACCCAGGTTAGTCCATTCCTCGTCGTTCTTTGGAATTAGGCATTCTACAAACGTCATTACACCGTATTTTGCATAAAGATTTGGATTTAAGGCTTATAAAGTTCAGTTAACACACGAACTCAAGCCAGTCGATCATCAACAACGTTGTGTCTTTGTTGAAGTTTCCGGACCGTGTTATCTCTCGAAGAGGTGATCACAATTGGCCACCGAGATCTTGTAGTTTAACACCTTGCGACTTCTTTCTTTGGGGGTAAGGCAAAGAGAAGATATACGCCAATAGCCCAGCGTCGATTCAAGGCCTCAAAGATGGAATTCGTGAGGCTATCGAGAACATAGGGCAGCCACTTTGCGATTTGGTTATGGAAAATTTCATTGAAAGGATATGGTCGTGGTGATCATTTGTCTGATGTTATTTTTCCACTATAAACGGCATAGCTTCTTCTTTATAATGAAAAAACATCCGATCATTTATATTGAAAAATCGCATTTGTCATTGAATATCAAAATAACACCTTTTATTGGAAAACCCTTTAGCTGGATTGATTGTCCTCAACGCAGATGACACTTCGTTTGCTGTCTTTGCTGAAACGCCTGATGAGCTGTTTTCAAAGTTTACTTTTTTGATGAAAAGTTTCGCAGAATGGTTTCAAAAAATATGTTATAGTTATTATTGACAAACCTGAATGGGTCGTTTTCAACCTCAAAAGCAGAAATGAAATATTCACTTTCTGATATCGTAAATACATCCAAATTATCTATAAAATTCCTGGGTTTACTGGTGAATGAACAACTCAGATGGTGCGATCATCTAGAATTCTAGAGTATTCAAGAGTCATATCTAATATGATTCGAGGGAGCAATTGTCCTTTGATGTCCTCTTTTGTCCCACACCTTCGCGCCTGTCTGGGCTTCCCCTATCCGACGAATTGAATTTAACTGCATAGTAGGCCGTGTGTATCAGTCGATTTTCATCATACCGTCAGATTAACCGGGGCCGTAATCGAGTTATCGCTGGATTAATTAGCCTTTCAGCATGGCCAATTCTGCCCTTGGTCTGGAAATGGCCAATTGTCATATCTGGCTGGCGGTCTGTAATTTCGACGTCTCAGGGTGTGAGGAAGACGGATGCCGACTATTTCCTGCCGGCGGATCGCAATGAGGAGTAGTCAGTTGTCTCTGGAATGGTATCATTTGGTTCAAGTTGCCCAGAGTATTTTCAAAATCACAGAAGTACTGACGTGTAGTCGATATTCAATATTTGCAACTCGTAGATATTTGGCAAAATCAAATTAGCAAAATATTAAACCTAGATGCGTGAAAATAAACATCCAGTGGGTTCATACCAAGGGATGGAATAAGTACAATAAATTTGCATACAGAACGATATAGAATGAAATAGTGATGAAAAGCTGATTCTTTTAATTGAATTTGTCCATACCTATTCCAAAGTAGTCATTGAGAGGTATTGTAACATTTTATGATACAATTTGTTAAACGTAAAAATACCTCGGCAACGAAAACAAATCATTTCATTTTCTTGAGGAGGCTCTGATTATTTTGTTCTATACTATTTTTTACTCGCGACTTCGTCCGCATAAGTTTTTGTGTTTCTCCGGCTGTAAGTCCCCCTGCAACAATGTCCCACTATCGTGTTCCAGTCAGTCCTCACCTTCAGATCAAAATTTGTTCAAAAGCAACCTAAGCTACATAATGGATAGCTCCGAATGTTTCCTTAGTAAATATAAAAAGTAAATAATGTAAATCGGTTTAAAATACTACTAACTACTACCTGCCAACCCCCGATGTTAGACAGTGTGACATCCGCAACATCGTTTGCGTAGGAAGTACTAAATTATGGCGCCTACCGACCCTCTTAGTTAGAAAAGTGATCAATTACTAACTTGAAGTCTTAGTAACACTAAGTTAAAAAAAATCATTTCAGTAGCTATGGCGTCATGCGCTTCTTGACACTATCACGCTAGATTTTCGCGGGAATGAGGTATTTTCCCGCCGTAAAAAGTAGCATGTGTCCGTGCCTAGGATCCTATCTTTATATCAACCAAGTCTTATAAAAATCCGTTCAGACGTTAAGGCGCGAATGAGGTAAACTTTTAAAACAATCGATAAAAATCACTAACTTAATTATTTTTTACCTACTGCCTACGCCTTAAGTACGATAGCATGAATATTAATAGCCCATACTTTTCTAGGTTACTATCTATCACCTAACTAAATTTCAATTTCATCAAAATCCGTTCAGCCGTTTAGGCATGATAGAGCAAAACTCCCAGCAGCTGCCTACTTCCTACCCCCTAAGTATAATGACGTGATCATTTTGATCTTGTATCCGTTTTAAGGTAACCATCTATTACCTTACTAAATTCATCAAAATCTGTTCAGCCGTTTAGACGTGAAAGAGCAAAAGTCCCAACAAAAACGACTAAAAATCACTAACTCAATTCAGTTTTCTGCCTACTTCCTACCCCCTAAGTATAATGACGTGATCATTTTGATCTTGTATCCGTTTTAAGGTAACCATCTATTACCTTACTAAATTTCATCAAAATCTGTTCAGCCGTTTAGACGTGAAGAGCAAAAGTCCCAACAAAAACGACTAAAAATCACTAACTCAATTCAGTTTTCTGCCTACTTCCTACCCCCTAAGTATAATGACGTGATCATTTTGATCTTGTATCCGTTTTAAGGTAACCATCTATTACCTTACTAAATTTCATCAAAATCTGTTCAGCCGTTTAGACGTGAAAGAGCAAAAGACCCAACAAAAACGACTAAAAATCACTAACTCAATTTAGTTATCGGCCTACTGCCTACCCCCTACGATGGCGTGATTATTTATAGCCTATGACCATTTCTAGGTTATCATCTATCACCATACCAAATTTCATCAAAATCCGTTCGGCCGTTTAGGCGTGAAAGAGTAACAGACAGAGTTACTTTCGCATTTACGAGTATGATATTATTATGGATTAAATATTCCACATGTTCCCAACACACTTTCGCCCCCGCTTCAAACTCCGTCCAGTTATCTAAAGATGACTGGTGGGTCTACCAAAAAATTTCGTAGTAATAAAAAAATAAATATAAATATCCAGAAATTAAAATTTTACAAAATTTTGAACCTGATTGCGAAAGAATAAACATTCGATGCTAATGGGTTCAAAACAAGTGATGAAATAATAATAATTCTACATACAAAACGATACATGGAATGAAATAGCAATGAGAGATGAATTTTTGAAATCAAATTAATTGTCCATTCCAAGGTACTCATTGGAAGGTATTGTAACTTTTCATGATACAATTGTTAAATATAAAAATAACTCAGCCACAAAACCAAACCAATTCATTATCTTGCCGAGGCTCTGATTATTATTCGTTATTAAAAATTCCACATGTTCCCAACACACTTCCGCCCCCGCTTCAAACTTCGTCCAGTTATAAAAATGACTGGGTGGGTCTACTCAAAATTTCGTAGTAATAAAAGCGAATGAAAAACTGTTATATTAATCAAACATAAGTACCTATACAGAAATTAAAATTAAACAAAATATTGAACCTGATTGAGAAAGAATGAACATTCGATGTTAATGGGTTCAAAACAAGTGATGAAATAATAATAATTCTACATACAAAACGATACATGGAATGAAATAGCAATGAGAGATGAATTTTTGAAATCAAATAATTGTCCATATTCCAAGGTACTCATTGAAAGGTATTGTAACTTTTCATGATACAATTGTTAAATATAAAAATACCTCGACAACAAAAACAAATCAATTTATTATCTTGCCGAGGCTCTGATTATTTTATTCGTTATTAAAAATTCCACATGTTACCAACACACTTCCGCCCCCGCTTCAAACTCCGTCCAGTTATCTAAAAATGACTGGGTGGGTCTACTCAAAATTTCGTAGTAATAAAAGCGAATGAAAAACTGTTATATTAATCAAACATAAATACCTATACAGAAATTAAAATTAAACAAAATATTGAACCTGATTGAGAAAGAATAAACATTCGATGTTAATGGGTTCAAAACAAGTGATGAAATAATAATAATTCTACATACAAAACGATACATGGAATGAAATAGCAATGAGAGATGAATTTTTGAAATCAAATTAATTGTCCATATTCCAAGGTACTCATTGAAAGGTATTGTAACTTTTCATGATACAATTGTTAAATATAAAAATACCTCGACCACAAAAACAAATCAATTATTATCTTGCCGAGGCTCTGATTATTTTATCGTTATTAAAAATTCCACATGTTCCCAACACACTTCCGCCCCCGCTTCAAACTTCGTCCAGTTATCTAAAAATGAATAAATGCATCAACCGCCCGTTTACCACGCCCGACCAAATCCCATAGACATTCGAGCTGCCACATTTTTTTCGCCATTACATCAAATAGAGTGCTTTATATCGCCGTGCATGAGCATGCTGGAACGCATAAAAATATATGGACTGGGTGGGGTTCTACTCAAAAATTTAGGAGTAATAAAAGCGAATGAAAAACGATTATAGCAATTAAACATAATATCCACAAATTAAAATTTTACAAAATTTTGAACCTAATCGCGAAAGAATAAACATTCGATTCTAATGGGTTCATAACAAGTGATGGAATAATAATAATCAATTTACATACAAAACGATATATGGAATGAAATATCGATGAGGGATGAATTTTTGAAATCAAATCAATTGTCCACATTCCGAAGTACTCATTGAGATGTATTGTAACTTTTCATGATACAATTGTTAAATATAAAAATACCTCAGCCACAAAACCGAATCAATTAATTATCTTGCCGAGGCGAAGGCTTGATTATTTTATTCGTTATTAAAAATTCCACATGTTACCAACACACTTCCGCCCCCGCTTCAAACTTCGGCCAGTTATCTAAAAATGAATAAATGCATCAACCGCCCGTTTACCACGCCCGACCAAATCCCATAGACATTCGAGCTGCCACATTTTTTTCGCCATTACATCAAATAGAGTGCCTTTATATTCGCCGTGCATGAGCATGCTGGAGCGCATAAAAATATACGGACTGGGTGGGTCTACTCAAAAATTTCGGAGTAATAAAAGCGAATGAAAAACTGTTACATTAAACATAAATACATATCTTTTTTCGGGAGCAGTCTGCGGGATTCCGGTTTCAATTATGATGAAAACTCGCGGTCGAACGGAAGAAAGAGACAATGGGACGGGAACTGAAATATGGGCGGATTATTATTTCTTTCGCCCTTGGGACCGTTCTGAAATTGATAGATAGGTATGTCGTATCAATGGGATGTTTTATACTTCGCAGACGGTGTAGGAGAAACCTTTCTGTCTTGGAACGTTCTTACCTCGAGACAACCCGATCATTTGAAAATAAAATTGGAAAAGAAGCGACGAGACGTTTTGTGTTTTCACACGTTTGTTTGTGTCAACTGGTTAGATTTTTTTTACTTTCGAGCTTCTGTTCAGATTAAATATTCATAATACCATGACGTAGACGTAGATATAATACATTTGCATTTGAAATATCGACGGTTTGTTATTTCGCTCGCCTTCGGGACCGTTTCTGAAATTGATAGATAGGTATTTCGTATCAGTGGGATGTTTTATACTTCGCAGACGGTGTAGGAGAAACCTTTCTGTCTTGGAACGTTCTTACCTCGAGACAACCCGATCATTTGAAAATAAAATTGGAAAAGAAGCGACGAGACGTTTTGTGTTTTCACACGTTTGTTTGTGTCAACTCCAACTGGTTAGTTTTTTTTTACTTTCGAGCTTCTGTTCAGATTAAATATTCATAATACCATGACGTAGACGTAGATATAGTACATTTGCATTTGAAATATCGACGGTTTGTTATTTCGCTCGCCTTCGGGGCCGTTTCTGAAATTGATAGATAGGTATTACGTATCAATGGGATGTTTTATACTTCGCAGACGGTGTAGGAGAAACCTTTCTGTCTTGGAACGTTCTTACCTCGAGACAAACCGATCATTTGAAAATAAAATTGGGAAAAAGTGACGAGACGTTTTGTGTTTTCACACGTTTGTTTGTGTCAACTGGTTAGTTTTTTTTTACTTTGGAGCTTCTGTTCAGATTAAATATTCATAATACCATGACGTAGACGTAGATATAGTACATTTGCATTTGAAATATCGACGGTTTGTTATTTCGCTCGCCTTCGGGGCCGTTTCTGAAATTGATAGATAGGTATTACGTATCAATGGGATGTTTTATACTTCGCAGACGGTGTAGGAGAAACCTTTCTGTCTTGGAACGTTCTTACCTCGAGACAACGCGATCATTTGAAAATAAAATTGGGAAAAAGTGACGAGACGTTTTGTGTTTTCACACGTTTGTTTGTGTCAACTGGTTAGTTTTTTTTTACTTTGGAGCTTCTGTTCAGATTAAATATTCATAATACCATGACGTAGACGTAGATATAGTACATTTGCATTTGAAATATCGACGGTTTTTATTTCGCTCGCCTTCGGGGCCGTTTCTGAAATTGATAGATAGGTATTACGTATCAATGGGATGTTTTATACTTCGCAGACGGTGTAGGAGAAACCTTTCTGTCTTGGAACGTTCTTACCTCGAGACAACGCGATCATTTGAAAATAAAATTGGGAAAAAGTGACGAGACGTTTTGTGTTTTCACACGTTTGTTTGTGTCAACTGGTTAGTTTTTTTTTACTTTGGAGCTTCTGTTCAGATTAAATATTCATAATACCATGACGTAGACGTAGATATAGTACATTTGCATTTGAAATATCGACGGTTTGTTATTTCGCTCGCCTTCGGGGCCGTTTCTGAAATTGATAGATAGGTATTACGTATCAATGGGATGTTTTATACTTCGCAGACGGTGTAGGAGAAACCTTTCTGTCTTGGAACGTTCTTACCTCGAGACAACGCGATCATTTGAAAATAAAATTGGGAAAAAGTGACGAGACGTTTTGTGTTTTCACACGTTTGTTTGTGTCAACTGGTTACTTTTTTTTTACTTTCGAGCTTCTGTTCAGATTAAATATTCATAATACCATGACGTAGACGTAGATATAATACATTTGCATTTGAAATATCGACGGTTTGTTATTTCGCTCGCCTTCGGGGCCGTTTCTGAAATTGATAGATAGGTATTACGTATCAATGGGATGTTTTATACTTCGCAGACGGTGTAGGAGAAACCTTTCTGTCTCAAAAAGTTCTGTTCCTTCCAGACAACCTGATCATTCGAAAATAAGATTGGGGAAAAATATGACGAGACGTTTCGTGTTTTCACACGTTCGTTTGTGTCAACTGGTTTTTTTTGTTCGACATTCAAGCTGCTGTTTACATTAAATATTCATAAAACTATGGCGTAGATAGAATACATTTGCATTTGAAATATAGACGGTTTATTATTTCGCTCGCCTTTGGAACCGTTTCTGAAATTGATAGATAGGTATTACGTATCAATGGGATGTTTTATATTTCGCAGACGGTGTAGGAGAAACCTTTCTGTCTTGAAAATTTCTGTTCCTTCGAGACAACCTGATCATTCGAGAATGAAATTATAGAAAAAGTGACGAGAAGTTTTGTGTTTTCACACGTTTGTTTTTGTCAACTGGGTCCTTTTTTCGACATTTGAGCGTATATTCACATTAAATATTCATAAAACATCACGTAATTATAGCCCACTTTCGGTCTGGAGCCCGCCTTGTCTATCTACTGACATTTGCATATGAGATATGGATGGATTATAATTTCGCTCACCTTTGGGTTTGTTTCTTAATTTGATAGATAGACATTTTGTATCAATGGGAAGTTTTATACTTCGCAGACGGTGTAGGAGAAACCTTTCTGTCTTGGAACGTTCTTACCTCGAGACAAACCGATCATTTGAAAATAAAATTGGGAAAAAAGCGACGAGACGTTTTGTGTTTTCACACGTTCTTTTGTGTCAACTGGTAATTTTTTTTCGACATTCGAGCTTCTGTTTACATTAAATATTCATAAAACTATGACGTAGATATAATATTTTTGCATTTGAAATATCGACGGTTTGTTATTTCGCTCGCCTTTGGGACCGTTTCTGAAATTGATAGATAGGTATTTAGTATTAATGGTATGTTTTGTGCTTCGCATATGGTGTAGGAATAATCTTTCTGTCTTGAAAAGATATGTGCCTTCGAGACAACCTGATAAAATAAAATTGGGAAAAAAAGTGACGAGACGTTTTGTGTTTTCACACGTTTGTTTCTGGCAACTAGGTTCTTTTTCCGACATTTGAGCGTCTGTTCACATCAAATATTCATAAAACTATCACGTAGATATAGCCCACTTCTGTTCTGGAACCCGCCTTATATACCTACTGACATTTGCATATGAAATATGGATGGATTATTAGTGTTTCGGCCGCCTTCGGGTTCATTTCTGAAATTGACAGATAGGTATTTCGTATCAATGAGATGTTTTATACTTAGCAGATAGTGTAGGAATAACCTTTTTGTCTTGGAAAGTTCTTTACCTTCGAGACAACCTGATCATTCGAAAATAAAACTGGGGAAGGAAATGACGAGACGTTTCGTGTTTTCACACGTTTGTTTTTGTTAACTGGTTACTTTTTTAGACATTTGAGCGTATGTTCACCTTGAACCCCACTTTCGGTCTAGAACCCACCTCATCTATCTACTGACATTTGCATATGAAATATGGATGAATTATTATTTCGCAGACGATGCAAGAGAAAATTTCTGTCTTGGAACGTTCTTACCTCGAAACAAACCGATCATTTGAAAATACAATTGGAAAAAAGCGACGAGACGTTTTGTGTTTTCACACGTTTGTTTGTGTCAACTGGTTAGTTTTTTTTTCGACATTCGAGCTTCTGTTCACATTAAATATTCATAAAACTATGACGTAGATATAATACATTTGCATTTGAAATATCGACGGTTTATTATTTCGCTCGCCTTCGGTACCGTTTCTGAAATTGATAGATAGGTATTTCGTATCAATGGGATGTTTTATACTTCGCAGACGGTGTAGGAGAAACCTTTCTGTCTTAAAAAGTTCTGTACCTTCGAGACAACCTGATCATTCGAAAATAAAATTGGGGAAAAAGTGACGAGACGTTTTGTGTTTTCACACGTTTGTTTTTGTCAACTGAGTACTTTTTTCGACATTTGAGCGTCTGTTCACATTAAATATTCATAAAACTCTCACGTGGATATAGCCCACTTCTGGTCTGGAACCCGCCTTATATATCTACTGACATTTGCAAATGAAATATGGAAGGATTATTATTTCGCTCGCCTTTGGGTTCGTTTCTGAATTTGATAGATAGGTATTTCGTATCAATGAGAAGTTTTATACTTAGCAGATGGTGTAGGAGAAACCTTTCTGTCTTGGAAAGTTCTGTACCTTCAAAACAACCGGATCATACGAAAATAGAATTGGAGAAAAAGGTAATGAGGCGGGGCGATTTCTTGAGGAAGCTTAAGTATCATTAAACTTCGTAACTGTATAATATAATCTGTAAATTACACAGAAAACAAATAGAGCTTTCAACTTGGTTAATATCGAAAACTCATTCTTCACAGCTCGACATCCAATTCAATATATAAAGCGATTCACTTTCAAAGTTCAAATTTAAATGCACTGCCAGACACTCCCAACTCATTTTCCAAGTTTTCATGACGGAAACGTATAGATCAAAGTAATGTCCTCCTGTCAAACTGACGAACGCTCATGCAGTGAGCTTCATTAATCGGAATACTTGATCGAAAGTTTGATTTTTCATCGTCGCGACGCTTCTAAAATAGGCACTATCGAGCGTCGAAAGTCTGCGTTAGCTTGCCCATCCTTCAAATCGAGTTTGATATATGCAGTGATCATTTCCCTGTGTACCTAATATAGACGTACTGATGAACATGAATGCATGATTGCGATGTACATACCTATAGAAACGAATATTTGATCCCGTCGCAGCCAATTTGGCTCATCTATACGGCTGTTCAGTTCTGAGAACTTGCGATGTTTCTGCTCTGAATAAATAGAACGCGATTGAATATATCGTGTAATGAAAGGGGAAAAGTCAGTAAATTGAAACAAAAGTATTGATTTCCACATCAGTTTGGGAATAAGATGAAATCTGAGTTGAATTAAAATGAACAAATATATCCATTTTTAACTCCAGGAATCTTTTCATGAAATATCTTGAGACATCTTTGTTAACACTGATTATTCTGGAAAATGTGAGTGAATTGTAACTTTTTCAATTCAAAGGAATTGTTCTATAAAATATATCAGAAAAAATCCTTCTTGAACTTGTTTCATTTCTGCTTCCAATTCGAAAGAGACAAATGTGCATCGCTTAAAGTTATAGAGGAGTCACTCATTGCAGAAGAACCAAAAATGTTCACATCGGTGCTACACATCGAGATATAATAGAGAAGGAACGCTATGACATACAATTGAGTATGGAAAAATAGTATCACTGGGCGGGGCTAAGTCGGGGACCAATATGGCTGACAGTTCAGGGTTGCCAGTTTTTTCTGTTGACAAATTTCACCCAACAAATACGACGTGTTGGGTCTTTAGGAATCCTGTTCAAATAAGGTCAATTGAATATCAAATGAACAATTTTTCTTCAGGCGATAATATACACATGTAAAAAGATATCATATTATCGAGACAGACTTGCAAAAATTTCGAATGCAGATATGTTCAGTACTCATACCAACCTGTGATATGTTTCTTCTTCTTATTTGTCTCTTCTCTGCTTGAAGTACACGATACCATTTTATTGTATATCATTAAGCAGAAAAATCACAATTCAACTAGAAAAAGGCGCAAGAAACACAATTCCTCCAGTAAATTCAACGATTGTCGAATTTGACGTTAAGTTTGTAGTAACATGGCGGATCTGATACCACGTTTATTTCACTGATGGCAACTCTATACTATCCTATCTCTATGGTGCTACATAAGGGTTTAAAATTTTGACAAGTGAATGGGCAGCCGAAAAAATAATACTCATTAATCCGTTATGATGAATTTCACGTGGACTACTAAAATTCATATTTAAATTTTTTTCTATGCATAATTTCTCAGTGAGAAGCTGAATCTTAGCACTTTTGAAATCCTAGAATTTCCATAAGAAAAAACGAAATTCCACGTGAATAAATCTTGAAGGAAACCCCTTAGCAAAAATTAGACTAAGCCACTGGATTCCAATCAAAAAAGTATAAGGTTTGTGCTTCAAGTTTATAGCACAAACAGGAACGGAGATTATGACCAAAATTGAAATTACCCAAATGTCAATTTTGGCGTATAACTCGAAAACAGAAGAAGAAATAGCAATGAGGTTGGCGGTGTAATGAGTTTCTCGAAAAATACCACCTAACTGTGCCATTTATATTTCTCTATCTCTCAGGTAAAAATGTGGAGTTCAGGCATCACCAATTCTGGCCACCCTGTACATAACGTCGACAAAATCATATGTCAAAATATTCAACTCTCTAGCTTATTTGCAAGAAATAATATTAGATAGAAAATGCTACATCTGGTTAAAAATTATAAAAGTATCATTCTTCTAATTCTTATTCGTATCAAATGCGTTATAGTTCATATCGGATGGAAAAATCTGGAGAATTAAAATATCGAACAAAGTTGAAATTCGATTAATTCAAACTCCCTGTGACAATATTCTATCACACTATTATCATTGACATCAACCAAATTCATTTATTTTGTAAGTAACTTCATCCTGAGATTTTCCAGGCTTGTTCAATATGGACATACGAGCAAAAACTTTTGACTTCTTGTCAGAGCTCTTTTCATTTTTGGAAACAACTATCATATAAATCACTGAGTTCTCCTTCTGAAAAAAGAATAGTCATGGACTGTCTAAACCATGTATTCAATGCACAAAAGACACACATTCTTCAGATCTCGATCCCAAAGAATACAAAGTTCTATGTTCGTTCTTGAGACGCCACGGTGTAGCAATATTATCAACGAATAGCAAAACAGATTCTCGTCACATTTCAACGGCAATTCTTTGTTATTCATGTCCCCATCCACAAAGAATTCGAATGTGCAGCTCTAAAACATTCTCCACTGATTCCGTCAGGTTTTAAACGGCCAATACGAGCTGAACATACGAACTAGACGTTTTCCAATTCTTTGAAAAAAAGTCGTAAAGCGCGCTCGCCCACTTTTCTGAAAACAGCCATAATTTCTGCATGTACTCGTGAACAACAGTTTACTGCCCGATCGGTAATGGATAATAAAAAGCTAACGGTTGCAAATAAAAGATACAAGAGCCGGGATTTTAGAGCAGATAAAATTAAAACTGTCTAATCAATAAATAGCGTGGCATTACGGCAAAGATTCGAGTTTCCTACATAAAGTTCTCGAAGAATGTTACCAACGTTGCAGATTATTTTCAGGAACTCCTAGAACAATCTTGATGAGGAGGAAGTTCTCGGATTTCGTTCTCGGAAAATTTCAATTAGGGTATTTTTAAGTTCAGAATTGTTGGAATGGTGAAATCAAAGTAGGTACCTACTTCGGCGGAAATTCAAAATCAAAAAACTTTTTCCGGCTTGTTAATTCTGGAAAAAGTATAGTTGAGATTTTAATATCAACAACAACTATTGATTTTATTTACTCATTCATAATAACATTTTCATGATACATTTTCATCTATATGTACATTATTGTGATTCAGATAATCAGTGCAGTTCTAGATTTAAGAATTCAATTGTTCGGAAAATTTCTCTTAATTCTACATTATTTCAATTCGAATCGATGATGAATTTGACTTCAATCGTTTCATTTTTTACAGGTACATCTATGTGAAGCAGAAGGTTTACCCGACTTCAATGGAGCATCATCTTTCCACAAAAAACAACTAGTTATAGTGAAAAGCTTATGGCGAGGTTGTGGAGATTCCAAAAGGTGAGTTGTGAAAACTCAAATATAGATTTTACACATTATTTTCCCTGAAACAGGCTAAAACATCTGTAACAAATACTCATATTTTTGAACTGAAGATTTCTTCTTTAAAATTTTTATCTTATTCCATTTTTTCCTATGCGTTATAGAGATTTTATCACAGTTTTTTCTTTGAATGAGGATATTGGCGAAAGGCTCTATTTTTTAAGACAGGGGTCAGTTTTGAAGAGCACTAGAATATATCAATATTCATGTACAAGTAGATAGCTGATGTAAGTTCTCTTTGGACTGCTAAAATGAAAAAAACTAAAGATATTTTTCGGTCGACCTTAAAAAAAAGCTCAGTTTCACGTACACGAAATGGATCAATAATGATGCATTTTAATGCATGACTTCTCCTATTTTAATGTATACTTGTTATGGGCATTCGAACATAATGTATCAGAAGCAATCAGGAAATATACATAGGTATAAATTTATATGATGTGAAAAATATTTCTTGTACAATAAAAATGTATTTCAATCAAGAATTTAGACTCAATTCATAATGCCGTCGTTCTTATAGACCTCATATTTCAGCTACAGTTCAGAAAATTTTTATTATTAGGTATTATTTTCAGAGAAAAGTCAGTTTCAGTTATAGCAAAGTTTCTTATCTGTAATAACAAATCAATTCGAGAAATTCACTACTTGGAAGAATAAAATATCTTGACGTTAATATTGTAACCTCGACTAAACCAATATCTTTAGTGAAAAATTATTTAAGAAGAGTCAGAACCTTGTTCATATTTGAGAAAAGATTATATAAATTGGAATATCCTAACAGCTTTTGGTTTCATTCTTTCCATTTATGAACTTTCTATTCAACTGTTTTCAAGTTTTTTCCCTCAGAGTGTATCGTGCTCACGGACGGTCGTAAGACCAGTCTGATCATTTATCAGATATTCAGAATTATTTTTCAAATAGGAATGATTTCGCCACAATATCAAAAATAATCCGATAGCTATATCAAATGATCCGTAAAATTCCATTAAAAACTACGTTTTACCAATAATGTTTGAATTTCCCAACATCCGTATAACCTGACCAAAAAATATCAAGTTTCGCTCCACCATACGATGGAAAAACACCATTTCGCAATTTTCGAAAAGCACATAAAATTGTACGGCGCAAAACAGGACTTTTTCCCACCGTTTACGGTATGAATTATTCTATTATTCAATAACGAACAAACATAATTTTTCAATTTAAACTCCACAGAGTGGAACATCAGTCAGTTTAATTCAATTTTTCAGGTAGGTATCCTACATAATAGCCGACAGCATACAGGCTGTAATTTAATAATACCCCATCTCTCGCATATTGTTACGAATAATATGTGGTCATTCCTAATTCCGCAAATAGCGGAGTCGCGTGGAATTACGTGTTACGGGTGACATTATGGCCCGCAAAATACACATAATCAATTATATTTTTCTGACGTGAACGAACGAGGGAGGTAGCTTTTTCGAACGCAGAAATACTGTTTATTATTAGGTTTTTGTTCATTCTCTTGAGTGATTCTTGACTAGATCAATATTACAATACAAGGTGTATCAAACGGACGTTTATATTTATTGAACTCACTGCTTGAATGCAACGAATCCGATGGGCGCCGGAGTATTGTCAATCGGTTGTCTGACTCTTGGGAATTCAGTCTCTTTTGAGAGTTTCTCGGAAACAGACGTGGGTGGTGCATGTGTGAGTTTCACAAAATCTATTCCTTCCTTCCGGGTTTTCTTTGGTCTTCAATAATACTCTACCTCTCGCATATTGTTACGAGTAATATGTGGTCATTCCTAATCCCACAAATAGCGGAGTCGTGTGGAATTACGTGTTACGGGTGACATTATGGTCCGCAAAATACACATAATCAATTATATTTTTCAGACGTGAACGAACGAGGGAGGTTACTCTTTCCAACGCAGGAATACTGTATATCATTGGGTTTTTTAGTTCATTCCCTTGAGTGATTCTAGACTAGATCAATATTGCAATACAATGTGTATCGAAACGACGTTTGTATTTATTCAGCTCACTGCTTGAATGCAACTAATCCGAGGGGCACGGGAGTATTGTCAATCGGTTGTCTGACTCTTTGGAGTTCAGTCTATTTTGAGCGTTTCTCGGAAACAGACGTAGGTTGTGCATATGTGAGTTTCACATAATCTATTGGTTCCTTCCAGTTTTTCTTTGGTCTTTAATAATACTCAAACTCTCGCATATTGTTACGAATAATATGTGGTAGTTCCTAATTCCGCAAATAGTGGAGTCTTGTGGAATCACGTGTTACAGGTGTCATTATGGCCCTCAAAATATACATAATCAATTATATTTTTCAGACGCGAAACAAACGAGGAGAGTATGGTGCTTTTTGGAACAAAGGAAAAATGTTTATTATTGAGTTTCAATTCATTCTTTTGAGTGATTTTCGCTCAATACTAAAATACAAGGTGTATCTAAAAAATTTTATATTCATCCAACTCACTGTTTCAATATGAAGAATACGAGAGCCGCGTCGGTTACGCCAATCGGTTTTCCGGCTCTTGAGAATTCAGTCACTATGGATTATGCGTGCGAGGATTGCACAAAAACGGTGATACGGCATCAGAGGCGCGTAGAAATTTCTACAGTTTTCCCTACAACTGCTATATTTTTTTCACCATAAGCAGTTGTAGTAAAAACTTCTCTTCAGGTGGTTCATTCTGAGGATCCCAGGTTTGTCAATTGAAGCTGGTTTATGATGTTGAACTTAAGATATTACGTAGCACCATTTGAAGGTCTAAAGGTGTGATATCACGTTATCTAGGTGGCCAAATCTCTATATGTGAAGTGACGTCATAAGCTTTTCCACTGTGGATTTTGGGAAAACGATAATTCAAATTTTAATCAACTTTCCTAATCAACCTACTCTGAGTTTGTTCTGAACTCGTTATTTTCAGAAGAAATCGTGTAATTTCGTTACAAAAACGAGGGCTTTGGTTTTTCTGATTGTTTGTGTCATTATCAGTGAGTCGAACCGATTTTTTAACTTTTGATTCAAATTTCGAAGGTGCCAGATATTTAGGTAAAACTATGGCACCCTGTTCTTCGAGAAACAAGTGCGCAGAAAAAATGAAGAAGAATTGATAGAACGACTACAGAAGTAGAGGAAACAATTTGTAGTAAATATCAGAATTTTGTTGTCAATATTCAGAATCTGTTAGGTGTTCAGGTTGAAATTGTGAAGGAAATAAGGAGACGAATTAGCTTGCAAAAGCTTCGACCATTTCTCCATTGCTTCTGAAGTACACTTGACCTTGAAAATAAACTAGCAAAGTAAAGTAATGGCGTAAATCGAGTCCTCATTACTCCAGTCGCAACTGGATCGCAAATCAATTCGTCATATTTGCATTCCGAGATTTCTCCACCCCTAGCACCACGTGACTCGTCATAAAACTTCTCTAAACCCTCAAATTCATGGCAGCGAAACGCAACACGAAACCTCCAAATTGACAAGCCCATCTCTTATCGAATTACGAGGCCGATAAACTCGATATGTGAGCACTTTTCCGACGAGCCATTATGGAAATGCGAAATGGCTGCTTTCCGTTAACGATGAGCGATTTAGGTATAAATTTGCATTTCGGATTCTCGGCCATAGATTTTCCGCGGAGTGCACTTCTGTGCACTTCTGCTCTTCTGACTTTTCATTCGGCATAGTTTGCACTTTTCCTCTTAGGTCAAGGACGTGATGGATGAATTAGAGTGTCAACACTGCCCCATTTTATAAAGTATATACAGGGTGTCTGTAAACAAATGCCTTTGAGATGATTCCTCGTTGAAAATAAGCACGGGTAGTTTATATAACCTTTGGAAGGCGTAACGAGTTGAACTTTATTATTAGGGGTTGAAAATAACAACTCCCTATGGTGTTCGTTCGAAATTTTTTTCGTGGGATACATTTTCGAATTGTCTTATGGTTTCCTATTCAATTCTGAAGAAAAGTTTTCTGCAAAAATTCGATAAGTCGATACTTTTCTCGGAAAAAATAAATATAATGGTTTCCCATTCAATTATGGAAAAAAGTTTGCTGCAAATTTTGATACAGTCGATACTTTTCTCGCAAAAAATAAAAACTTACGAGCATTTATAAGTGGTCCATAGAATGAATATTCTAAGATATTGTATGTCTATGACAGGAGAGTGCATATCTGCTAAATGCAAATTCGAATAAACTACCATTGGTATAACTGAGTAATTTATTTCATTACTGCAAAGTATTTATCAAGAAAATCGAACTGAAAATTGTAGAAAGAATCAGATAAAATTTTTTTCTTCTGTCAAAACTAATTTTGAGCATAGATAATATCTTTTATGTTTGTGAGTTTCCATTTTTTCCGAGAAAAGTATCGACTGTATCGAAATTTTGTAAGATACTCGTTTTCTCCAGAATTGAATGGGAAACCACAGGAGAATTTTATTTTTTCGAAAATCTACCCCACGAAAACAATTTTTTAGGGAAAAGCATTAGGGGTTGCTTGCCAAATTATCGAATATTTCAGTATTTGGCATTCATTAATACTGATGAAGAATGTGTTTTCCCATTTAAATTCTGCATTCATATGAATTTATTCCGTATTGAAGAAACCTTTTCCTCTTTCCAAAGAGTGAAACAAAACTCCACAAAACCTGTATGTTTACCCAAATAAAATAACGAATTTTTACGTGAAAGCAATTTCCTCTCACCATCGGATCTTTAGTAGCAAGCATGCAACACGCCATTTACGTCCTTATGAAAGTTATTGACCGGTTGATGTTTCGCCCGTCGAAAATTGAATGGTGCATTTTAAAATTTTGCCCTGCGGTATTCCACCGGGACAATTGTCGAAATGTTACGAGCCATTCCAACTTTTGACTGATGTTATTAGGCCAGGAATATGTGGCCCTAAGGGATCGAACATTCATTGAAATGGATATTATGTCCTTCGTGCAGGGGGAGAAAAATTGGAATTTATTCGTTAACGTTGCATGTTGCTGGCATTTCGGGTCGTATATCAATTGATGGCTCAGTTTTCCAGAGGAATTATCGATTTCAATTCGCGGCTTCGAAGATGAGATGAATTTTTGCGAATTTGGATGATGGGATTATTTTGCAAGCTTGCTACCTGAAACAGAGTGCTATTCGACCTAATGCCTGTGTTAAAGAGAGCAATATTTGGACTCGAAGAAGGGTGAAATCAGAAAGTTATTTTTTACAAGCAGAAGTTTAACGCGTAACATCGCTATGAATACAAAAATAATGAAAGCAGAGAATAATATTAATCAATCGGAATCAACCAATACTAAAGTTCCAAGAAAACCTTGTATCATTCAGGACGAGATTAGCTCCGAAGTATGAGTTTAATATTCGTTGATTTCCAACGAATAATATTATTCTCTGCTTTCATTATTTTTATTCATGGTGATGTTACGCGTTAAACCTCTGCATTACTCACTACGGTGTCAACTGACGTTATCCTGAGCGCTCCGCTTCGTGGACCGAGGACGTAAAATTTGCAAACTAATGGTAAACATCTCACTACTTCGTTCAAGGTTCATGCTACGGAAGAAGGTTGTCCGTATATGGACCTGCAGATGGCGTCTTAGGTATATTTATTCCCGAAAGAAGGTGCCATTTCGTTTTAAGTTCCAAGAAAACCTTGTTTCATTCAGAGCTATCCTGTGCTTAAGAGTCCGAATAAGGACGAAATGGCCATCCATTTCATTTATAGGCAAGAAAGTCGTCAATGGCGTTGATAAAACTGACAACCTCCTCGGGAGCCTTGACCGTTACATCTTGGGTGTCCAGGGCCAGTTCCGCAGATGAATTGTTCTTAGGACAGCCAGCTCTGGACACTTCCCCATACAAATAATATTTGTACTGATAATGCCCCGTCAGTAGTTCAGGAGCTTTCTGGTATAGGTAGGTGAAATGATCATGAATTTTTTGGCCTGATTAAGACCGGGGTTGTTTCTTCAGGGTGGTCTTCTGTTGTTCAACTCCAATTGCTGGACCGCTGTCTTATATTGGTCTTTAACCAACCCACAGAAAGGTCCTTGATGCACTTTTCGCAAGTTCATCGGATTTTTCATTTCCTTCAATACCACAATGCCCTGGCATTTACAGTAGTGTCACTTTATTGACCCTTGCCAGGTAATAAGAATGAACGATTAAACCAATTTATAAAATTAAAATGACCAAAAATAACTGAAACATTCTGGTACTCCGAAACCATTCGAATAGTTTCTATCTCTCGGAAATTCAGAACATCCGCCACGCCCATGTTGTCAATTCGTTCTCGATTTCTTTTCGTCTGCTAATGAAATCGGACTATTCTAAATCAAACTGTCTGCAGCTAAATCGTCACCCGTAGTTGTAATCAGGGGATATTTATACCAGTTCATCGAAGGTTTGTCCCTTACATCAGCTACTCCAGGATGATGTGACGCGAATTTTCAATGAGCCCCCGAACTGAAATGGATGAAAGAGAGGAATAGGAAGCCAGTTCATTAAAGCTGAAGGAAAGCCAAAAGCAAACACGGTTGACTTTTAGCAATTGCTGTTCTAAATTGGAAATTAACTGATTGGGAAGAATGGGAAATAAGTGTTTTTCCGTTTCTGAGCGAGAAATTCTAGGAATATTCTCGTTTAAAAGAAATTGTTTTCATTAATTGGTTTGTTTAGTTTTTCGTTTCATTTTCAGAACCTAGTCTATTGAGTTTCCTGGAATATTATTTCTATTTTGATGACACAGCCTTGTTATCACTTTTCTGTTCAATCTCGAATGATCAATATTACATAGAGGATATTTCAAACATATTGGGAACACATTCAGGATGTCAATCTTTGAGTACCTAGGGTTTGAAAAAGTATTTCAGGTCTTGGTCTCGAAATATTTCGCTACCATAAAAGTAATTCCCCAAAAACGATGAGTGCAATGCTAAATAGTCGAAATTGTACGAATAATTGTAATTGTAAAGTCACTAAAGAAGTGAAATTCTTTCGAATTTCAAGAAGCGACGAAAAACTCTTCATGCTTTGCTAGATTTCCTGTTGACTATCCATAACGTGTCAACAATGTGAAATATGGAGGATAGTCTTCTTTCAGTGAGTTGATGCTTCCCTCAGGCTGTTCGTTAACTAAAGCAGAACACGCTGCACATGCACGCCACACTCCTTCCTAATTATCTCATTTTGAATAACATACAGTGGCGGCTTGTCCTATGAGGCAGGTGAGGCAGTGTCTCACCAAATAAATTACGGAAATCACAAATATCAAGCGAATTAATCCAATATTTTATTAAGCAATTTCATCACCCCATTATGTTTTTCAGTCTCAATTTTTGTACGATACTGCACTCGTCTTCCATAATATCCGAGCTCAATCTCAAGCCGGGTACAGCTACAGACGTCTGTAACATTACACGTTACTGACTTTACGATGAATGCACAAAAATCGGACCGTAACGTTACATGTTACAGGCGTTAAGGTCCGATTTTTGTACATTCATCTCACTTCCTCTTCAAGGCGTAAACGGTGAGGTGAGGCTTGCCTCACGCGCTTCCTTGTCTAGCGCGTTATTCACATCGACGTGACGAGATCATGAACCTCCCCTTCGTTGTTTATCTATTGCGGCTTCTAAGGTGAATTTGAGGCTAGCCTCAGTAACAACTTTTAGAACATTTGAAGCGTTTTATCTCAGAAACGGTGCCTCGTAGAAAAAAAAGTATTGATACATTTTTTGAAGATAACTTTAATATCTACATTTTTGTCTGAATTACTTTTTTGATGAAACTCACCGTTTTGCTGAAAATCGCGAAAAACTCATTTTTCGACCTTTGAACTTGAATAAATTTTTGTCCATCCACGGGAATGATTGGAAACTTTTATATATTATTTATTATTATGTTTTGAACAATTTTACCGATTTTCAGCTTGTTGGGTTTTTATGTAACTTCACCCTAATTTTTTGGTCTGGATTGACCGGACTATCTACCCTTGATCCGCGATCGTTTCGTTTCATCGGCAAACTGCACATATTTGGGTCAATCGTGAAGCGGAAGATAGTGAAATTTCACTCTGGTTTGGGTTTATTGGGTTTGTACAGTACTCGTGATATTGCAGAGTTTCAATAAAACAGAAACAGTTTGAGTCATTCCTATGAGTATAAAATATGTACAATTGAAGTAGTTATACAACCTATTCCAAATCTTGACTATCGGTGCGGTAGGAAAATCGAATCGGAGGTTTCAAAATGAGAATACTACTGGCCTACTGGCAGTGTAACTCTAATCAAATTATTTTTTGGCAGTGTTAATAATACATATTCCGATAGGGTTTAGTGAAAAACTGGTTGAAGCGAGTTGAAAAACTTATCTCAGGGCAATTACCACCGAATAAAACGCTATAGAATCATTGGAGCATTAATACCGGAGGATTTTTTCATAATGATAAGTATGCAGCTGACAAAAAAGAGTTTATAAGATTAATATATTTTTTTTGATGTGCCTCATCACTTTATTCTGTCACAAGCCGCCACTGATAACATAACCCTCAGAATTGAAGATCTATCCCACATAGAAATACTCCCCACAATGTACATACACTATAGCATTGTATAGGGTTATTTGAACAATGCAATGGTAGAACTGAAGAAAAAATGTGCAAATTAATAAATCTGTCTCGAGCGTAAAATTAGATGTTACGAATTTAGCTGGAGTTATTTAAATTTTAGATTCCATCCACTTCCAAAAGATCGTTTATGGTATTTTGAGATGTTCATAAAATTGAGTTGTATTTTACTGAAACATTATCAATGTCACATGTTAGTTATTAGGATTATGATAATACTGATTGATATCAGTCTTCGTGAAGCTCCTCAGGAGCTATAGGGCCTTTGTGAGTTCAGAGCACAGTTGTGTCATGAGTAGGCGTTTGTTAGGTGCAGTCTCTTTTAGCAACCGTGCAGCACTGATAATTGTTATAAAGTAGTGACTTGTGGCTGCTACTCCAAGAAAATTTATTTCCTAGTTCTGCCAAGTGTCTTTGTTACTTCCTTTAACAACCATATAAGTAAGAATAAATGTTTTTATATAATAGTCGGTAGAACTCCTCAAAAGAGACCTTCTCTCCAAAAATCGTCCAATGAAATATTCAATCTCAGTATATAAACTGCGCTATCTAAATGATAAATTATTTTTTTCTCGAAAACTGGAGAATTTGAACATGAGACCCTATTTGTAGAGAATTGATCAAGCTATCCAAAATTTGTTTCTTCATTGTAAAATATGAATATGGAAGAAAGTTTCTTGCGAAAAAAGGCTGTTTCTACCTTTGGAAATCACCGTCATGAATTGTTAAAAACCATTTCGCCTGGAATATCTGCCTGATTTCGTTTTTCTCAGTTCTTTGGTTTTCAAGAAAAAAATTGAAAACCTCGCCATCTTGAGGGGGCTTTAATTAAGCAGGGATACCTCAAAAAAAAAGTTGATATAAAAAATCCAACCTATTTTTTTTGACCGCTCCTTCTACTTAAACGAAACCAAATGTCTGTAATTTTATAATTTTGAGCCGAAAATGGTCTCAAACGATAGGATTAGACTCCTTGATGACGAATTCGTGGTCAAATTCAATTCTGTCTATGAAGCCGCCCGGCCTTCTGTTAGCACAATAACTTTCGAAGGGATTGTTCTAGAGACTTGAAATTTTCAGGGTGAGTTCGGTTCCCAAATGACTCGGGTAAGTTCGTTAAGCAACCAAATCGTACAGGGTGTTCCATAAAATATGGCCATTCAAAAATTTTGTTCTTCAATATCTCAGACAAAACGAAACCCATGGAAATGATATGTTGTAGTCACATGCAAGATGGTCATAATAAGCATCATGCAATATTTTGTGGCCATAGTGTAAACAAAACCATAGAAAATTCAATTGGAGTATTGAAAAGACGAAACTTCACATTTCCATAAGAAAAGATCCGATTCGGATGAATTTTATTTTATGAATAAAGATTGATACACTGAATGTTCATGCGGAATTTTGTGGCCATAGTGTAAACAGAATCATGGAAAATTCAATTGGAATATTGAAGAGAAGAATCTTCATATTTCCATAACATGATATCCGATTCAAGTGAATTTTTTTTGTGAATGAAGACTATTATACTTAATCTTCATGCAAAATTTTATGGCCATGGTGTCAACAAAACCATCAAAAATTCAATTGGAATATTAAGAAGAAGAAACCCTGTATTTCCATAACAGGATAACCGATTCGAGTGAAATTTATTTTGTGAGTCAAGACTGATATACTGAATGTTCATGTAAAATTTCAAGAGGATCGCATCATCGGATCCATAGAAATTAATTTTTTAATTGTTTCTTTATATATTTCAATTTTGCATAATATAATTCCGATTGTGCTGATAAAAAAAATGCTATATAAAATTTTGAGGTAATAGTCCTATTACTCCACCAAAGAACGAGCGCTCAGAAGCTCCTGATCAGGGTTTTCTTAATTTTTTTTCACAAGGAATCACCCTCTGAATTTTTTCTAAACTATTCATATACACTCTGTATAAACATTTTTCGCTGAAATAGAGACATCTAGACCAAATGACAGAGCCATAGAACGAGCAAACAGGCCAAAAGGGATCTTTCGAATGTGATGCCGCTCATTATTACGGGTATTTGAACGATTTTAAGGGCAAAGCCCGATGAAAAAATGAAAGAGTACTCTACACGTCTAACACGTATATCCCCCGAGGAGAAGGGAAGGCTGCTAACAATACCCTGAAAATCGAGAACTTGAGAAGGATTTTCGCGGGCACCATTAGATTACTTTGTGTGCCTGTGAAGTGGCCTCGATACGTTGGGAGTGCAGGGGGTGCAAGATCAGCTTCGAGTAGACGGAAAGGGGTGACATAAAGCAAGGATTTAGAGGATGAAATCTTCGTTATGTAAAGCTAGGTATGAATGAGGGATGATAAATCTGGAATCGGTGCGAGGACAGGAGAAGCTGATGTCGAGTGGTCTTATCTTGAGGGACACATTTCACTGGAGACTGTGTTTTATTTCTTTGTATTCGATGAAAGACACGGAAAAATGACGTTGTAACGAGTGATCAATCTAGAGGTTTCTCTGAATTGGCTATTTTTGACAGCTCACATGTGAGTTCTGTCACAAGACAATAATTTGTTATTCAGTATTATATGCCATTCCATAAAGGAAAAACCCTTATGGGTCGATTACTTTGAGATAGTTTACAAGCTGCTACTGAGCGAACTTAGAAGCGAGTGAATTAGCTTGTGAGTATGTGATGATTACACACAAAACAGTCTACTTGCTGAGTAGCCAACAATCTAGCGATCCACGTGAGGTTTTTGTTTTTATCGTTTTCAAGATCTAAGATAAATGTCAAACGTTTTCAAAATTTAAAATATAAGAACCAGGAACCACCGAGTAGATGAGAACTCACAGATTGTTCAGTAGCAACTGTGATTACACACGTCTTGTTTACATGCCAACAAGCCAAAACGCCAGCGATTTAGCGTGTAAAGTAGCCCAGCTTTCAACTTTAGACGCAGCTTTTTTACAATAAGATTGTTGGCTTGTGAACACGAATACACTGAGCGAATTTACAATCAGCTATTAAATTCGCTCAGTAGCAGCTTGTAAAGCAACTCAATGTAATCGACCAATTACCGCGACAACGTCCCTAAATTGTTTAGCTGTATAACGAAAATCAGGTTTCGGTAAACCCCGGTTTTCGTGGACTGATTTATGATATTCACCATAATTCAATGAAATTGAAACCCAATTTTGTTATTGTATAATACTCCAACTAATTTACCACGTAGAAAACAAAGTCTGGAAACATGGCGGCAGTAGCTGAGAGTGTATGTCTGTCCAAAGAAGATCCGCTGTTTCTGACCAATCTTTGTTCAGCTATTAAATTGACAATGGCCTCGAAAAAACTATGAATGGTGCTTGCTGTCAAACCAACACAATAGAATTTTTGTTGCCTCACATCGAAGTTTGAAGTCATTTGATTAAAAAAATATGGCGATACTTGCTCGAGGTCACAAGGGCCATTTCGAAGCAGTTGATATCACGTTTTGGATGTGTTATTTGGCCACCTAGATCATGTGATATCACACCTTCATATTTTTTCAACATATATTTTTTCCTTACTGAACTTAACTCATATGAATAGTTCAACTTGCTTTATCTCAGATAGGCATTCCAAGAATTGAAAGGCCAATACTAATCGATTATATTCATTGTATAGGTATTGTGTTTATAAATAAACGTGAAAAATCAAATTATGGAAACTGGATTGGTCAGGTGAAAGGTGAGATAAAAATAGAATAATGCTCTCAAAACAGGCTCAATCTTTCACTCATTCATTCAAAAATTCGTGAAAAATATCAATACCTCCTGCACTCGTATTATAAATAGCTACCCACTACTACTATGTGTCTCCAATGCTTAAATGTAGCAGAGAAACCAATCAAAATCTCTGTAATTGCTCAGATTCAGTAGAAACTTCAAGATGAGCAATATATCCTGTATAATTCAATAAATTCCTCTAGCGAAATCTTCCCCTCAGAAGCGAAAATCGCACGGAATCAATTCCAACCCCTCTCGTTTTCCTATAATCGAATGTGGGGCAGTGTTGACACTCTAATTCATCCATCACGTCCTCGACCCCGAAGAAAAGTGCAAACTATGCCGAATTTTCCTGCACTCATTACGTCCCCGCGTCGTCCGTCGCATAGAAATGAAGATGGAAAATCGCACAGAAGTGCACTCCGCGAAAAATCGATGGCCGAGAATCCGAAATGCAAATTAATACCTAATATCTCGCTCTTCGTTAACGGAAAGCAAACATTTCGCATTGTGGCAAGTTTGGTGACGTGGATAAAATGGAATGAAGAAACGACTATTCGGTCAACTTCGGAAATAATAACTTCAGAAGTTAGATGAAAAATTGAATACCAACCCGTGAAAAAGGCTCTTTTTTCCAGTCGTTCATTCAAATATTCGTGAAAAGATATCTATGCCTTCTGTACTTGTATTATACTAGTATAATACTTATACAACGATTGCTAAATAGCCTAAATCACCGAGCTAACCATAGCCTTTATACACGTGTAGAATACTATACTTTATCCACACTACTGAAAATTTTCTTGAAGTTTTTAACATTGGGCGGCCACAGTAAGTTAGTAATTAAACCTTCAGAAAGATTTATAGAACATATATCCTGTCATATACATACAATATTTTAGAATATTCATTCTATGAAACACTTATACTATAAAATGAAATGAACAGTGATCATAACTGCTTGTAAGTTTTTATTTTTTCCGAGAAAACTATCGACTCATCGAAATTTTGTGCAGGAGACTTCTTTTTTCCAGAATTGGATGGGAAACCATAAGAGAATTTTATTTTTCGAAAATCTATCCCACGAAAACAATTTGTGAACGAAAATCAGAGAGGGTTGTTATTTTCAACCCCCAAGTTATGAGGTCTAAAAAATTTGTGTGAGTAACATCTACTTAGTGCTTCATATTATGTAGAGTTTAATGACTCAGTGTTTCTAAGAAGCCGTAAAAAAATTAAAAACTGTCAACTCGTCATCTCCTTTTAAAGGCTTTAAAGAATTTATGAACTACCCCTGCTAATTTCGTCGAGGAATTATCTCCCAAAGTCCCTCGCATTTGTTTACAGACACCCTGTATAATTATCCTGTCAAAGACAGGCTTGCAATAGCAAGGCATTCTGCAACTAAGTAAACATGACTTTTTTCCATTTTCTACAAAATCTGCCAGTCCTCGCCTGTTTCTGTTTAGCGAAATCTCATCATATTGTTCCCTGAAGCGACAGTGTCCTGTTAGAAGGCCAGTGAGAAGACTTAACTTATTTTTAGTGGAATCCAAATACTTTTTGGACCTCGTGATTTTGATGTTCCAATGGAAGTTTTTTGAGTGATCCATTTCCAGAAGATTCTTCCAAGGTGATTTTCTTTCAGTTTCTTCCTTCGCAATAACTTTTTCGTATAGGTGTGCACTTACCTATAACACAGAATCAGGGCCAGAAAGTGGCGTTTAAGCTTCTTTTCTGGCTAGTGTGTTAGCTTCTTCGTTAATTTCGATTCCGGAGTGGCCAGGAAACCAGACTGAAGAGACCTTGTTGTTCTTACCTTGATCATCGAGTTTTCTTCGGCACTCCTATATTAAATCGCAACTGTTCTACAGCTGGCTCCAGTTCCAGAGCCCCAATGAACCCCAGTAGCTGAAAGCGCTTCAAAGATGCTAGCTTTACTTATCTCCAAATTCTTTTTGGGTCTTGCAGTTTGAGAATTCTTAAGAGACTTCTTAAATGATCTTTTCGGGAGTGTTCCTTCAGAGTGCCCCTGTTGCAGTTTCTTCCTTCTCCACAAACTCTTTCTTATAGGTGTATTTACCTATTCACATAAGGTCTTCAAGCCAATATGTGGCGTTTGTGCTAATCCACGTGATTGAAGTTTTGTGAACACAAGCTTTAATGTTTTCGTTAAAAAACCCCATCAATATTCGTATGAAGTTGCTCGCCCACTAGGTACTAGGAGATAATATAAAATCAGATCTGGTTTCCAAAATAATTATTTTCCAGAACTTTCAACACTCAAGAAACTCTACAAACCCCTTAAATAATGAGTTATCATCGTCCATTATTGGAAACTCTGTTATTTCACCCTCAAAAACTAAATGATTTGAGATACGAAAAATTTTGTGAAGCTCTTTCTCAAGTGAATATAAATATGTACCCAAAAAATACTGACGCATATTCTAACCTCCGTATTTTTGACCGCAGTAATGCAGAGTAGCACCCTTTGTACAGTATTTCCCTGATGTATATAATTTATTAATTCTACAACAGGGGGTGAATTTGAAACCCTCGTGTGTGTATATCTGAGCATATTGCAAGCGGAAATCGTCAGATGTTGAGCCGCTATAGTCCTTTGTGTCGAATATTTGAGTAACATACTGTAATTGAATTCAAGAGTATAATCGCTAAACATGCATTGTTGCTACCAGTATGCTATTAGTCTTACCAAATATTTGTTTTCAGCGTTTTTTATGAAAATATATTATTTTATGAATCATCCTACGTAGAGCTTGCTGCGTTCTTTATATTGTAGAAATCATTTTAGTAGAATATATCACTGATTCTCAGGATATTCAAAATTAATTGTCTTATCTCAATATGTAGGTAAAGGTGCGCAAAACTGTTGATAAAACGTCAAGGATCAAGATATCTCCCTGACTATAAGATTTACAAAAGGGTAATATGCATTTAATATTCTCTCTCTTTCGAACAATAGAGAGAAGTGAAGTTGAAACTACTATGGCTTCTATCTTTCAAGCTTCAGGTTAAAATGTCTAAATTTCGGCAATATAGAGGTAAACTATTTGAAAAAACACGCCTTCATAGTACTTTTTTCTGCTAACTATCCGCCTTCCAAGGCTGATTACAACAAAAAAGTCCGATCATTACCTTTTTCCTATTACTTTCGTTGCTTACGACTCCGCAAAGTTTTTAAACTTACCCAAAAGCTAAAAAAAAAAAAACCCCTTTTTTATTTCTGAATCGAAAATGAATGTTTGAGGACATCCTACTGAAAACTGAAGTTCTAGCTTTCAAGCCTTTTTTCGGTAGCTTGCAGTGATTTCAGGAATCTGATAATTTCTTTTTATTGAAGCAACATTCAACCATATTGAAAAATAAAAAACTGTAAAATGCCTTCTGCATAGGAAGATATAAATTTTTCGAATCTAGCTGGCAAAACACATTGAAAAAACACTCAAAAAATCATTACTTGAGAACTACAAAAAATCGCATTACATACGTGGGGTATTTTTGGTTAGACATAGGTCTGAGGTTATTAAAGACAGCGACTAATAGTCAAGATATTTAAAAGCGTTCGCTCCGCTCACGCGTGGATAGTTCGAGACCATAGTCGCTCGATTAATAACCGAGTTGATTACAAGATTTTTCCGACGATCTCAATATGAATTGTGTATGAATTCTTAATTGAAATACATTCCCATTTCGCACAAGACATTTGACATAATAAAATTTCTATGTATCAATGTTCCAGTAGAGTTTTGACATTTCTCGTAGTGCTTCTGAATACTTTGTGAACCGTTGCCATGAGGATTGCACATTAAATAGCCTAAATTGAGCATTAGTATGGGTCATTAATGATCAATTTTGTACACATTAAAATCACCTTTTATTTCGAGGTCGACGGAAAAAAAATAATTTATAACGTCATCGCCTGGACACAATGTATAATAACACCCAAATCTGATCGATATCTGCTGAATCCTGGATTCGGAAACAGCAAATGAAGAGATTGAAATTTCACGCCAATTGTTGAAGTATCAACGTCCATAAACCACCATTAGAACAACACTTCAAAAAGTATATTATGTCCGTTCTCACTTATACTCCATCCTCCATTCACGCAACAAACAAAATTGAAACAAACCCCTGTTTACCGTTCGACCTCCGTCAAATATTTTTTCACCATGCGGACCACGTGCCGGCAAGTCGCACTGCCGCCGCCGTGGCCGCAAGGCAGCTGTTCTCCCCCAGGTCCTCTGCACCCCGTCGTGGTCGACTTAGTTTGCTCACGGCTGCGGATGAATAATAATGCATGTTGATGTACCGAAACGAAGTAGAGCACTCGAAAATTACGAGAAAGGGGACTTGAATGGGCCCCAATCAATCCAATTATGAGCTTGATGTTGTGTATACTTGCTGGCTTTGAAGAAGGAAGATGCCTTAGGAGGTTTGGGCCACCTGGGCTGCTGAGAAGAGTTTTTTTTGGTTGCTTCGGTTTTTGGACTAATGAAACATGAAGCAATTTTTCGCGCACACTGGAGTCAACAGTCAAAAGAGAAAGAAGAGAAAGGAGAGAGAGTTTGTCGGGGTTCGAAGAGGTAGCAGTAAAACGCATTGTGGTATAGGTAACGCATTGAAATTATTAAAATTCGCAAGAAAAATGGTGAAAATTTGGCAGAGACTCGAACATTTTTGGGTATTCGTGAAGCACCTTGTCGGACCGCAATAAGGAAACTGGTGGAACAAGTGATGTAAAGAATAAAACCCGTGCACGTCGCTCAAGAACAGCCGACAATATTGCTGCTGTAGCCAAAAGTGATGAAGAAAACCCAGGTGATTGGTTTGCGCTATCGAGAGATGATTAATGATTTTTCATCGCCGAAGTTGGATATTAATGATCTGGACAACGTTCACTTTCAACAAGATGGCGCTGCGTGCCACACAAGCAACGAAACCATTGATCTTTTGCGGGAAAAGTTTCCGGAACGTGTTATCTCGAAGAGGTGATCACAATTGGCCACCGAGATCTTGTGATTTTACACCTTGCGACTTCTTCCTTTGGGGCCACGTGAAAGAGAAGGTCTACGCAAATAGCTCAGCGTCCATTCAAGACCTCAAAGATGGAATTCGTGAGGCTATCGAGGACATAGAGCAGCCACTTTGCGATTTGGTTATGGAAAATTTCATTGAAAGGATATGGTCCAGTAAGCGTGGTCGTTTTCGTCATTAACCTGATGATTTTCCACTATTAACGGCATAGCTTCTTCTTTATAATGAAATAAACATACAATCATTTGTTTTGAAAAATGGCATTTTTCTTTGAATATCAGAATAACACCTCTTATTGGAAAACCCTTTATTTACCCAATCATAATTTCGTATTTACTTTCGGAAAACACTGTGAAATAGGTTACAAATCGTGAAAACACTAAATTTCATGAGCTATATCTGAGAATTTCTTCTATAAAATCATTTGGAGATATTGAACACGCTGTGTATTAATAACACCACCATTAACTGAATGCAGATGATAAAAATCGATTCTACACAGGAGTTATGTTCTTTCCTAGAATATCTAGCAAAAAAGGGATCGAGTTCGATGCTGCCTATGTAAAACAATAGTTTATTGTTATAAAACAATGGCTCTTCGATGTTTATTTTACGTCCGGATGAATAAATATTCAATATTAACGACCTAGCCTATTTCGTATTTATAGGTGTTATCATCCATTTGCCATAATCTGGATAAAGAACCTATAATAATGAATATTAGAATAGTCATCTCTTCTCAAAACTATGTGGAATTTATGGATGCCCATTATACTCGTAACTGAACGAATAATTGATATTCTGAAAAAGAAGCTCTATTAAACAATCTACTGAATAATAACGAACACAAAATCATTTGGATGTTTTTCCACCACCTACCACTTCTGACAGTGGGCTACTAAATACTTAAATTAATTTATTTTTTCTCAATATTATTGATGCTTCTGTAGAGCTGATGAGATATTATATTTATATTTTACTTATAGATAGAATCATTTTGAAATTGGAGAAATTTTTGGCTTTCTTAAAACTTTATTGGTTTCATTCCAATTCGATATTTTGGAATCTTCATAATATGCGTACTATCCATAAGGAATCTATCTTAATAAAACAGGATCTATGGTTACCGTCCAAATTCAATACCTTTCAAACGGCTGCACCAAATTGGATAATTCTTTCTTTGTTGTGTTCATAATTGCTAGGGCAAGGTTTATTAAAAAAATTGTTCAGGAAAAATTGAAAGGCTTTCTTTTTTCTCACGACCAATCAAGCAGTCATAGAATACATATTTATAGGTATATAATGATTTTGACATTTGGACAAAAAGTGAAGTTACATCGAGTGAATCGAAAATTTAAAATTTTAATCAGAAAAATAACGTATGAACTTACATATTATACAACACTTTTTAACCTATGATGTATGAATTTATTTAGGATTGTCTGATACCCGTATGTTTATGATCACAAATCAGATCAACAGATGGCGCTGTAGTCGTTATCCAGGTTATTATTAATATATTGCAACTAAACGGCTGGATCGAATTGAATGAATTTTTGTGTATGCAGAACAACGTCTGTTGGGTCTTCTTTTTTTTTTACATAAATCCTAATATCATTTATGTCATTGAAATATAAAACAATAGTTTAAACTAGTTCCTCTAACGAGAAGATAGTTATCATGACGATTACAAATTCTTCAATTCTGAACACTAACAATTAACTTCAAACAGGTTTTTCAGCAGTACCTATACTCGAAGATTCTATTTTATATTCATTTATTCAACTGAAATTTGACTAAAGATTTCACCGAAATATTTTTTCAGGCACGAATTCTTGAGAGAAACAAGTTGGTTAGCTGGACTGAGAGACCCTAACTTGGCAAGAGTGGTAGGATTTTGCAGTCAAGATGAACCCATGTGCGCCTTGATTGAACACTCTGAACCAGGAGAACTGCCCAAATTTCTAGAACAACGAACAGGAAACGAGGATGGAGTTCCTGCGATAAGGTGAGTTGAAATTCAAGTCGACATAGTGTCAGTTGCAGGAACGTCCATTAAAATTTAAAGGTCCATTAAACTCTTAATCCTCCATTATTACAAGGAACTAATGGAGGATTAAGGGTTTAATGGACCTTTAAATTTTAATGGACGTTCCTGCAACTGAGCAATTAATATTATAATTATTCATTAAATAATTGACTTTATACAACATACCTACTGATACCGTAATTCACTTTTGACCTTGCATTAACCCATATCAAACTGTACACTGCGCACTCTTCACGCTCTACCTCAAAAACGGTTGATCGTATGAAAAAAAGTTCAAACAAAAGTTTTAATTTGATTTTGATACTCTACAACTTTCATAATAGATACAAATCTCATTCAAGCAACATGATCAGAGATTTTCGCGAAAAACCGATTTTTATCACCTTTGACCGTCAATGTCTTAAGACGCGCACACGATAGCAATTTAGAGACAATATTGAGGACTGCAAAAGAAAGATTTATACCAAAATTCAGTTTATCATCTCTCATTCCAAGGTTGATCCCTTTTTTACCTAATTTGACTAGGCTAAAAAACAATATAAACGCTTGGATGTATCCAACCATCTTCTTTTGAACTGAAATTCAGTTCATTTTACCTTTTTAGAAATTCTTTGTTCATTCATAATTATAATAATAATAATCATAATCATAATGGTTACATCATGGACGCTACCAATAACCAATGCATAATTATAATATAAGAAAACGCACAATTCAATTTTTAAAAAAATCAAGAGCTTTGTAGAAAATTGGTGAATATGTAATTCCTATTCAACTCCATTCGTAACAAAATGGTGAATGCGCATGTTATAATCCGATGATTATCTGATGATATCAAAGAACGCTGAAACCGATTGAACAAGAAATTGATATTCACGTACATTCGAATAATAACAGTTTCTTATCACCAAAATCCTTAGCGAAAAGCATTAGGAACGATTCGATAAATGTCAAATCCAAACGCATATACAGTGTGGAACCGCCAAATGGAATAAATTCGAAACGAATAAATGAGATCGTGTATTGGGAAAAACGCTTGAACAGGTCAATTTATATTTCTTAATGCTCATTTTTTTCAAAAACAAATAATTATTTAGGGTGTGTCATGTGAGAGTGGCCGATACCAACTTTCTTATTTTGAATACAACCCCCTGTATATGATTAATTTCTTGGATTCTGCAGAAAATTCTAGACATAATTCATGTACAATGTCCTATACCTAACTGTTTCGGAAATATTAAGTGTTTTCAGATGTATTACAAAAATTAACATTAAAAAAAGAGAATCGTTTTATTTCACAAGACGTTCGCGGCGAACATTTTGAACATCTCTTACATTGAAATCAATATTTTTGGTTTTTTTTCACATTTTCTGTGAAATAAATATTTTTTTTAATGTTAATACATCTGAAACAACTTAATTTTTCCGAAACAGTTGAAGATAGGTATGGGATATTGTACTAGAATTATGTCTAGAATTTTTTGAAGAATCCAAAAAACTAATAATATAGGAGGTTGTAGTCAAAACAAGAAAGCTGGTATTGGCCACTGTCACATGACACACCTTATATAATTATTTCATATAATTGTTTTTCGAAAAAAATGCTCATCGAAGAATACAAATCGACGTGTCCAAGCGTTCCACCCAACACGCTTTCATTTATGTTGTTATCGAATTTATTTCATTTGGCTGTTCCACACGGTATAGAGATACATTGATATGTTTCTCTGAAATTATCTTCTATTGAACTGAAATATTCTGGTTCTTTCCGTTTCTCATAATTTTAATATGAATCAATGCAAAATCCAATTGTTTGAATTAATTACGACTAGTGTTGCAAAATGGTGAATGCGTAGTTCGTCTGTTTTCGTTGGTTGCAAAATGGTGGGTGCGTAGGTTATGCTCCGAGCCATACAAATACCGCGTATGATAGCATCTGATGAAATCAAACATCGTTTGAACCATTCAATGGAAAAGGGTGACCCATATTTATTCCTCCGAGGTGCGTATATCGAAATAATTTTAGATATTATCATCATTAATTGTTCTGTCTCTACTAATTCAGTTACCATTTTAACTGAATTCCGTATATAATCTCATTTGATGTACGCAGTTTTGTAGTTCACTTATTTATCATCTGTTTTCATGGTATAATCCGATGTCTTTTGTGTCGGTATTATTAAACTAATACCATTAATTGAATTGAATGGCATGTGTATAGATGTAGGGTTATTAAGTTTGGCAAATAATGGAGTTTTCCTCTCATCAATTATATTCTGTTCTATGTCTCCATAGAATGATCAATATGATTGAGGTTGCCTTTGTCGAATGTTGTTCGAACAAATCTTCTGATAATTAACCATTTAATGTTTGAATCCTATACTTTAGGTATGTATTTTATAAGTGGGTCGATTTGGCGCTTTGCTAGGAAAAAAACACAATTTATTGAAATTTTATTTGGGCAATTTCCATCATCCTTGCTCCTTGTGTTTAACTTTTCATCCAGCTTTCGTCAGGAAAATACTTTCAGAGAGCAGTCACTCCATGAAAATGTAAGTATTTTCTGATAGTTCGCAGAAAACAATCATCGACGATTCTCATATATTTTTATAAAATCAGTTTCTTTTTGCTTCTTCTTTTGCTTTTTTCAAGCTGGATTTTTCCATTGTAGCCCAGATTGTTTCGAGATTAACTGACAGTTGACTGATGGGATTTTTGATGATTGACATGAAAGCTGTTTCCCTGGATTTTCTATGTTTCACCTTGTCTTCTTCGGATTTTATTCAAACTTCAACACATAAAACCCTATGATCTTCATTCAGTTCATGTTGATCAAGCTTTGATTTGTCGATATATCCCCGTTGAGCTATTTTTTTGTTTTTGATTCGAGCATTCAACGGGCCATTTTTTTCTCTCTACATATAAACTCTACCGCATTCACAAGACACTTCATATGTGGAATTTTCATTGAGTTCAACCTGTTAATGAAAATCAACTAACCAAAAATTACATACCGCTTTGGAAATTCACATTGGAAACATACGATATTCAATGCATTAGAGAGAGTATTTTGCCGTGCAGTTGGACAGTGCTATAATGAACATATTTACATGCAATGTTTCGCATTAGTTTGTTGCGATGGATGGCCCAATGAACAACTAATATGGTTGTCTTTCTCAAATCGACTAACACGGGCACTCCGACGCATTCAGTAAACGCTTCAGGCTGCGCGTAATAATCGATGCGAGTACTTCAGGTTCCCTACCACACTGGTCGATTAACCCTCCAAGATTAAGAGGGAGACCAAACAACAATATTCCAGTCGATCGTTTATTTAGAGAGTTACGTATCATGTGAACCTTTTCATCATAGCACTGGTCAACTCCATGGCAAAATTCTCTCTCTGATGCATTGAATTTCCTATGTTTCCGATGTGAATTTCCAAACTAAACAGACTATATTGTAGAAACTAAACTATTGAATCAAAAAACATTGAAAATAGCCACAGGAATATACTCATAAATGCAACATGCAACTTCTCTTTGCACTATAAATATTAAACTTCGATGTCTCTTCGATTCTGTCCCATTTCCTCACTTGAATTGAAGCCTTTCTAGTATAATTAATATAATCATCATAACGGATGCTCAAGATTTGAGATTTTTTGTGATTTATGCGGAAAATTGAAGAAGAAAAGCCGTTAAATTTAATTAATATACACGTTTCCATTATAATTTTATTTTTCTGCTTTCTTATATGTTATACTATTTTACGTTTTGTTATTTTCTGAAGTCGATCTCACCCTTAATTCGCGGTCGATCTAACCCGGACACGCAGGTGTGATAGACCAGTTGCAATGTTTGAACTTTTGAGTCAGAACTAATATGTATAGTCCGTTCACGAAAGGTTGAGCACATAGTAGGCGTTTCTTCATTTATCTTAAGTTGGCAGTATTTACTGTCATAAGTTAAATAAAGTCAACGTTGCCGAATGTACTCGGCCTCGTCCGACGAGCTTCCGAGTTATCAGAGAACTCTATGCAATATTGACAACATTGCGTATCAATCTGACAAGAAAATAAAGAACATAACCTAAAATTTTAATATACACAGTGGAATGTGCCAATTTCCATGGCCAACCGACGGCTCAACCTTTCGTGAACGGAGTATGTTAGTATTTTATCATATTTTGTAATATATCATACTGTCCCAACCCTTTGGCTGATCAAGAAATGTAAAAAAAATAAAACACACTATTATTGTTTATTAAAATCTTCGGCTATCGATTTCGGAATTATTCCATCATCAGACCAGCTGAAAGTATACAAATGTAAAACATGTATTTATCTAGGTGAGCTAGGTGGCTGATGTTTCAATAGTTAAGAAAACATATATCTCAGAAAACAAAAAAGTTACATTGGTTTTCTCAAAATTTGGTCGGTCTCTCCCGGACTTACCCTACTAGTTCTAATTTTCCCATACAACTAACATTCTATTTACCCAGACGTTAAAAGATCACATATAGTTTCTCGTAACCCCACTAGCTTTCAAACATACCTTCATTTTCGTCACGACCGAATTAGCTCAAAGTACGACTAATAATTTGATAGCAGTGTCATCTACCTAACACCCCCAACATGCTAACGAATTCTATATTCAGTTTGGCTAATGCAGCTTGGTCTCTGAGAAGCTGAAATTAGTTTACATTGCCGTCTGTCCTTCTGCAAACAGAATTAACCCCCCTTTCGTCTGGTCCGGGGGATTATCGTAATGGACTACAAAGTCTAAACGATTTATGTCATTTATAATTTTAAAAGGTTTCTACGTTCAAAGTGCTACCTTATTCGGGTTTAATCTATACGGCTTTTGGTATTATCTTACATTATTGTGAGATATATCAGGTTGGATTTTTGACTAATGTTTCTGTGCGCTTACAGTTTACTTTTGTGTGTCGTTTTTGTTGAAAGCGACCTTTAGGCGAGAGTTGACTTTTATGATCAGATACCCTTGGACGTTGAACGTTTTTCTACAATGAAATTTGGATTCATGAAAAATTAGTTATTTTTGTATCTAGTGCGCGAAATGCTACTTTGGTGATCGAGAACTGATTTTTTTTACGAGGCGCAGCCGAGTTAAAAAAATAGTCGAGATCACCAAAGTATTTCGCGCATGAGATGCAAACAAAATTTTTTCTACAAACGCTTAGCTCAATATGAAAAAATAACTATTATGGGATTTTAATCGTGACAAGACCCTTCTATTACAACTGTGACAAACTCAAGTTGACATGGGAAGTTTTTGGAAAAATTGTCATTGTTTATTTAATGATGAACATTGCTTCAATTGATGTAATGAAAGTAGATTTTGAACTCGATTGCCAAGTATACCCAAATTTGTTAGTTAACATATAAAAATCCCATATAGTTTACATGCAGTGTGCGAAGTAAGTATTTCGCACACTACTTCGCGCACGGTGTCATAGTAACAAAGGAAAATGAAAAAAGGGTCACTTCGCATATTTTTGCCAATGCGCGAACCTTGTCATTTTTTGACGTTTGTAGAAAATAGTATATTATTTACAAGCTGAGAAAAACTTTTCTACGAGATAATATGATATTTTTCTGCAAATACTTCAAAATTGGACTGATATGAATTAATTCACAAATAAATGATACTTTCAAATTCGAATTATAATTACTTGGATTACAATGAAAACATATTGAGATTATGTTTTTCAAACATTAATCTTATAAATTTAATTGCTGGTTTTCTTTAAGAGTGAAATTATAGGAAATAGGAGAATAGCTCTTTGAATGTAATGACACCATAGCAATTGCGAAGGATTAAAATCAAAGAAGATATTATACTACCAAACATTTGCAAAAATTCTGAAGTTGGACTGGACAACTTAGAAATGAAAGAATAAAGAAGTTGAAAAAGAATTTGGTTGGACAGCAGAATATCTTTGTGAAAAGTAATGAAGAAGCTGAAGATATCGTTCGGGCAAGTTATATCGTTAGTAAGAAAAAAGCAGGATACTCGAAGACATTTTCAGAAGGTGAATTTATGAAACAGTGCTTGATAGAACTCGCGGATATTTTGTATCCAGATGAAAGAAAACGTTTGCAGAAGTAAGTCTATCGAGAAGAACAGTCAAATGACAATAGATGCAATAGCTGTAATTATGAATCGTCTGTAACTCGAATACTGATCAGCTCCACCGCGTTAGTCCCCAAATTTACGAAACCGTTCTCGCTCAGATTCAGTATTTCATCCACCCATTTCCTCGGGGACACCACAAGCAGACATGTCCCAAACGGATGACAATCAGAAAACCGTGAACAATATGAAACCGTCCCATTTTCTGTTAATACCATTCAGAAAGTTTTCCCTTATCGGATATCAACCCTTTCTGGCTGGTTTCCACGCCCCAAGCTCTTTTCGGAAAGTCAATTATTGTTGACCAATGTATCTATTATTTTTTAATCGATTTGGGCTACTCCCAATTTTCCTAGGAATATTGAGCCGAGGTCTATCTCTAGAGTCTACAGGGTCACGAACAAATCTTATATTGAAAACATCACATGAATTCCATTCTCATCTCAACATTTCATCGATAGTTTCATTAGAATACAAGAATTCATTAATCCGTCAAGGTTCACATCTTGTATCGTTTATGAATCGTCTGTTACTCGAATACTGATCAGCTCCACCACGTAAGTCCTCAACTTACGAAACAGTATTTCATCCACCCATTTCCTCCGGGACACCACAAGCAGACATGTCCCAAACGGCTGACAATCAGAAAACCGTGAACAATATGAAACCGCCTATTTTCTGTTAATACCATTCAGAAAGTTTTCCCGGATCGGATATCATCCCTTTCTGGAGGTTTTCACGCCTTGAACTCTTTTCGGAAAGTTAACAACTGTTGACCCGAAGATGATCTATTATTTCTTTATGGATTTGAATGACTTCCAATTTTCCTAGTAATATTGAAGCCGTGGTCAATCTGTAGATTCTTGTGGGCCTCAAAGCAAAACTCTTATTGAAAACATCATATAAAGTCCATTCTGATCTCTTTATTTCATCGACAGTTTTATTGGAATACAGGAATTCATTACACCATAAAGGTTTACTTCAAGTATCGTTCATGAATCGTCTGTAACTCGAATACTGAACAGCTCCACCACGTAAGGCCCTAACTTACGAAACCGTTTTCGCTCAGAAACAGTATTTCATCCACCCATTTCCTCGGGGACACCACAAGCAGACATGTCCCAAACGGCTGACAATCAGAAAACCGTGAACAATATGAAACCGTCCTATTTTCTGTTAATACCATTCAGAAAGTTTTCCCGGATCGGATATCATCCCTTTCTGGCTGGTTTCCACGCCTTAAGCTCTTTTCGGAAAGTCCCCGGCTTCGCGCGGGGGCGGTCATATTATTAAACATTACTGAACGGAAATTAACCGACGTGATCCTATAAACTCATCCGACCTTATCGCTCTGCCATTGCATAATATATGGCCATTATTTCATTAATTATTCAGCCAGACATGTCTGTTCGGCCCGCCGAGTTTATGGTGCAACGTAGAAACGGTATTTTCGGATTATCCATAAAAAGTTTTAATATGCATATTCATTGGGGTTTTTGGACGGTACTTCTACAATACTGATTGCTGAAATTTAAGTCGTCTTCGTTTAGGAGGATATCACTTGGATTGAATACCGCCGGAAATTAGCTTTATAACTGAAATGCGGTTTTTATTTTTATTATATGCCGTTTAATATACGTTTGAGCCGAGATTGGATTTCTCTCCTGTAAGGACGTACTCACTTTCATTGTTACTTATTGAAGTGATATGTTGATCGTTTACGGTAGGTCGTAGGATAGGGCCAACTACAAAAATTGAAATATGGAAATGTAGCATAACAATTTTTTGTGAGTGAATTTCACTATCTTATCCCTTGAGTTAAATCAATAATCCAGAAAAAAATGTTTCTTGTTCGGGAGAGTACAGATATGTTCAAATTTGATCAGTTTCCCGCGAATGACGAGAGTTCTAATATTAAGAATATCTAATTTCTCAGTTTCACCTGGCAAGAATAATAGTTCTACACGAAGGAGCTCTGTCAAATCACCAGATTTCTCAACTTTTCGAGCGCTCGTTCTCCCGAGCGCAATTTTGAGCCGAAAATGGTCTCAAATAATAGGGTTTTAATCCCTGATGATCAATTTGTGGTCAAATTCAATTCTATCCGTTACACAATAACTTTCGAAAGGATTGTCCTAGAAACTTGAATTTTTTAGGTAAGTTCGCTTCCCAAATGGCACAATAACTTTCGAAAGGATTGTCCTAGAGACTTGAATTTTTAGGGTAAGTTCGCTTCCCAAATGGCTCGGTTAAGTTCGTTGACCAGCCAAATCGTACAGGGTATTCCATAAAATATGGCCATTCAAGATGTTCCTGATGACCTTCATAAAAGAAATTTGGAGGCCATAGTGTGAACAGAACCATAGAAAAATAAATTGGAATATTGAGAAGAAGAAACTCATATTTCCATAAAAAAATATCCGATTCTAATGAATTTATTTTATAAATGAAGATTGATACACTGGATGTCCATGCTGAATTTTGTGGTCATAGTGATAACAGAACGATAAAAAATTCAATTGAAATATCAAAAGAAGAATCTCTATATTCGATTCAATTGAAATTTTTCTTGTGAATGAAGACTGCTTTCGCTGAATTTTCATGCAAAATTTCAAGCATCATCAGAACCAAAGAATTTAATTTTTGTAGTTATTTATTTTTTACTTATTTCATTTTTCGAATAATTTCCAGAAAATATTTCCAATTGTGCTGAGATTCTGCATTTATATTTTTGGTATCAATCTCAAATCCCATATAAATTTTGAGGAAATAGTCTTATTGCTCCACCAAAGAACGAGCGCTTGAAAGCTCCTGCTGAGGGCTTTTCTCGAACTTTTAATATTCCACGGACTTCAGTACGGCGCAGGGTGGCCCTTTTTTAATATCTTCAAGATCATCTTATCGCAAATTTCACTCGAAGTATTCGAACAGCTATCCGAATTCATTTTTGAGGCCCTACAGACGGGTTGTCTCAACTAGTACTAAAATGAGACTATTGCGTTCACCAAATTCAAGAACAAGAAGACTTCTTAGAGAAGCTCGACTATCACCTGGATATAAAGCTTGCTATCGCAATGGACAGGGCCCCACCAAGAATAGCTTTCACCACAATGGTGCAACATAGTTATTTTTTTCGGGCTAGTCAAGATTAGGATTACAAAGTTATAGTCAACGAGAAAGGGTTTGGAAAGATCAAGAATTCCGGCTGGGTGAATACTCTGCTCAATCCTGTATCAGCTACTCTTGGTTTCCATCATTTTAAGCCGCTTTCAAAACTTGATAGACACCAAAACGACCTCATAAATAAGCCGCTGCTCCCTCTGTTCTGAAAACACCTTTGATCTGTCCGCTAATTGGCTCTTCCTGTGAAATGGCTTGGCCGAATCTAGCCCCGGCTTTACTTGACCAGGCTTATTCACCAACTTCACATAGATCATGATACGATTGTATCTTCTTCGAATAGGTCAATTCGCAACATAATACCCACAAACAGAGGCTAGGTATATCCTTAGGCATTATGTATCGGACATATCTCAGCCTATTCAAGCACTGCGGTCGTATAGAGAAGTGGAGCCATCAATAATCATTTCCCTAGCAACAATAACCAATTTGTTATATATACAACAATCAATACCCCATCCCGATTCCATTACGATGCCTTATGAGTCGATTACATTGAGATACTTTACAGCTGCTACTGAGCGAATTTAGAATCGAGTTAATTAGCTGGTGAGGTTGTGATGATTACATACAAGACTGTCTACTCGCTGAGTAGCCAACAATCTAGCGATCCACGTAAGGTTTATGTTTGTATCGTTATCAAGGATCTAAGATAAATGTCAAACGTTTTCAAAATTTCAAATATAAGAACCAGGAAGCACCGAGTAGATGAGAACTCACAGATTGTTTAGTAGCAAATGTGATTACACACATGTCAACAAGCCAAAACGCCAACGATTTAGCGTGTAAAGTAGCCCATCTTTCAACTTTAGTCGCAGCTTTTTTCCAATCAGATTGTTGGCTTGTGAACACGATTGCACTGAGCGAATATATATATATATATATATATAATCATTATCCCTTTTACCACTAATGGTGTAGGGTACACATTTAACATTCTCATCTTCTCTCATGTACGAACTTCGACCATTGTTTCTTGTCTGCTGCCATTTTTCTTGCCTCTCTCCATGTTTGTCCTCTTTCACGAATGATTTCTTCCATTTGTTTATCCCAGGTCTTATCAGGTCTTCCACGTTTTCTCTTGTACACAGTTCTAGCCTCCCATATTTCTCTTGCCGGTCTTTCACAGTTCATCCTATTCAAATGCCCCCACCAACTCAGCTGTCTACTACTCTCTATAAAGTTCTCAATTGGATCTATTCCTATGTCTTCTCTAATTTTTTCGTTTCTCATCTTGTGCATTCTTGTAACTCCTCTTACTTTCCTGAGATACTTCATTTCCATCGCCTGAATTCTGCTCTTTTGTCTTCTATCTAGGACCCATGATTCACATGCAAAAGTGAGTATTGGCCTGTATACTGCCTTGTAAACACTCATCTTGGTATTCCTTGATATTTCCTTCCTGCTCATGAAATTCCTATTCATTGCATGGTACAGCTTTAAAGTATTATCCAATCTACTATCTACTTCAAGATCTTGTGTTCCATTCTCTCCTATTTCCACTCCCAAGTACTTGAATGATTCACCTGCTCCAATTTCACCCCTTCAATCTCAATGTCGACTGCATGTTGTGTGTTTCCCACCACCATAACTTTTGTTTTCTCCTTATTCATTTCCATTCCAAACTGATGCAACACTTCGTTCCAAATGATCATATTTGCCTGCAAGTTCCTCTCATTTTCAGCCATGATGACAACATCGTCAACAAAAGCACACTCCGATATTTCAACACTCTTCAGATTTCTAAAGCCTATTCTGAATTTTCTTGACCTCCTATTGCACTCTTTCAGAATTTCGTCCATAAATATTGTGTAAAGTACAGGACTCAGGCTACCTCCCTGCCTCAAACCATCTCTTGTATTAAATTCTTCAGATTTTCTATTGTGACTAATTACTCTACTTCGGTTCATATCATATATATTTCTGATGGTCCGTATCAATTTGGTACTTATACCCTTTTTTCTCAATATCTTCCACACTTTAGCTCTCTTTACTCTGTCGAATGCCTTAACCAAATCAATAAATCCCAAGTACAATTTTTTATCTTGTTGTTTTGTCCTCTCTATCAGTATTTTCATAGTGAAAATGTGATCTTGGATGCTTCTGCCTTTTCTGAAGCCACTTTGTGTTTCTTCTATTGTTCTTTCTGTCACCTCTCTGATCCTACCATCTAGTATTCTCTCATATATCTTCATTGCCGTGCTTAACAGTGTTATTCCTCTGTAATTGTTGCATTCTAGTTTATCTCCTTTCTTGTAAATGGGTACTATTAACGCTGTTTGCCAGTCTACAGGGATTGTTTCCTCCTGCCATGCTCTTTGAAAAATTTCCAACAGTATTTTCATTCCATTTTGTCCTAGGTTCCTAAACATTTCCGTTGTGATCTTATCGCTACCAGGTGCTTTACCATTTTTCAGGGTGCGTATTGCTTGATGTAGTTCCTCCATTCTTATTGTCTCTAAATCTTCCACTATCTCCTGATCCATATCCTCCTGTTCCGTAGTTGTACCACTTCCACCATCACTGAGCGAATATACAAGCTATTAAACTCGCTCAATAGCAGCTTGTAAAGTATCTCAATGTAATCGACCCATGGATTAATGCATACGGAATTTTCGTCGCCGATACATCCAGAAGGTGCATTTGCATCAATCAATCGTTCAGACTGATAGTTTCAACCAGTGCCCTCAAATGTTAGGGCAAAAAACCTTTAAGAGTATAGCTCGACTAACACTTAGATATAGAGCTTGCCGTCGCAATGAGTAGAACACCACCAAGATTGGCTTTTCCACAATGGCTCCTTTTTCGCACGAATCAAGATTCGGTTTACCAAGTTATAGTCGACGAGAAAGGGTTTGGAGTGATCCAGAATTCCGGCTGGGTGAATAGTTAGGAATACTCTGATCAATCCTGTATCAGCTAGTCCTGTTTTCACTATTTTAAGCCGCTTTCAGAACTTGATAGACACCAAAATGACCTCATTAATAAGCTGCTGCTCCCTCTGTTCTGAAAATACCTTTGATCTGTCCGCTAATTGCCTCTTCCTGTGAAATGGCTCGACCGAATCTAGCCCCGGCTGTACTTGACCAGGCTTATCCACCAACTTCACATAGATCATGATACGATTGTATCTTCTTCGAATAGGTCAATTCGCAACATAATTCCGACAGACAGAGGCTAGGTATATCCTTAGGCATTATGTATCGGACATATCTCAGCCTATTCAAGCACTGCGGTCGTATAGAAAGTGGAGCCATCAATAATCATTTCCCTAGCCACAATAACCAATTTGGTATACATACAACAATCAATACCCCATCCTCGATTCCATTACGATGCCTTATGGGTCGATTACATTGAGATACTTTACAAGGTGCTACTGAGCGAATTTAGAAGCGAGTGAATTAGCTGGTGAGATTGTGATGATTACACACAAAACTGTCTACTCGCTGAGTAGCCAACAATCTAGCGATCCATGTAAGGTTTATGTTTGTATCGTTATCAAGGATCTAAGATAAATGTCAAACGTTTTCAAATTTCAAATATAAGAACCAGGAAGCATCGAGTAGATGAGAACTCACAGATTGTTTTAGTAGCAAATGTGATTACACACATGTCAACAAGCCAAAACGCCAGCGATTTAGCGTGTAAAGTAGCCCATCTTTCAACTTTAGTCGCAGCTTTTTCCTATCAGATTGTTGGCTTGTGAACACGATTGCACTGAGCGAATATACAAGCTACTAAACTCGCTCAATAGCAGCTTGTAAAGTATCTCAATGTAATCGACCCATTAATGGATTAATGCATACGGAATTTTCGTCGCCGATACATCCAGGAGGTGCATTTGCATCAATCAATCGTTCAGACTGATAGTTCCAACCAGTGCCCTCAAATGTTAGGGCAAGAAAACCTTTAATAGTATAGCTCGACTAACACTTAGATATAGAGCTTGCCGTCGCAATGAGTAGAACACCACCAAGATTGGCTTTTCCACAATAGCGCAACGTAAGCTCCTTTTTCGCACGAATCAAGATTCGGTTTACCAAGTTATAGTCGACGAGAAAGGGTTTGGAGTGATCCAGAATTCCGGCTGGGTGAATAGTTAGGAATACTCTGATCAATCCTGTATCAGCTAGTCCTGGTTTCCATTCCATTTAAGCCGCTTTCAGAACTTGATAGACACCAAAATGACCTCATTAATAAGCTGCTGCTCCCTCTGTTCTGAAAATACCTTTGATCTGTCCGCTAATTGGCTCTTCATGTGAAATGGCTCGACCGAATCTAGCCCCGGATGTACTTGACCAGGCTTATTCCACCAACTTCACATAGATCATGATACGATTGTATCTTCTTCGAATAGGTCAATTCGCAACATTATACCGACAGACAGAGGCTAGGTATATCCTTAGGCATTATGCATCGGACATATCTCAGCCTATTCAAGCACTGCGGTCGTATAGAGAAGTGGAGCCATCAATAATCATTTCCCTAGCCACAATAACCAATTTGTTATATATACAACAATCAATACCCCATCCTCGATTCCATTACGATGCCTTAATGGATAATGCATACGGAATTTTCGTCGCCGATACAGCCAGGAGGTAATGCATTTGCATCAATCAGACTGATGGACCAATGCCGTAATTGGCTTAATTCGCGGCACTTCAGATCTTTCAATGGGGAATCCAATTAATTTCTACAATTCTAACCGGTGGATTATGAATATGCCACTGCGAATCGACTGCTGGACACAGATCATAAAATTTCAGCCACAGTTTTCACCAGCGGCACTCTAAATTCTGTTGGTATTTATTGTGTATTATTCGTTGGTAAGACTGCTTCAGTATTGTATTGGTACTGTAGCAGTCAGTATATTTCATTTCAGCTATATAAAAAAATGATAATGCTATTTTTACGATTGGAGATCAGAAATACTTGTAATCTAAAGATACATAGACAAAAAACCTGGGAGGAAACTATCAAGGGTGTGACCTAGTGATCGATTCTGATAGTCAAGTTTGCTATAAAAGCATTGAACTCCTATGTCATCGACTCAAAGATTATATGGGAGTGCCGAAGAGATCTCAATGAAGTAAGCAAAAACAACAAGGTCGCTTTAGTCTAGGTTTTCTGACACTCAGGAATAATAATAATAGTTTATTCTCGATAAACATTAATCAAAAAAAAAGACGAAGAGGCTGTCACACTATCCAGAAAGGGAGCACAAACGCCAGAACCTTTCGGTGATATAGACAAATGTATCTGTAAGAAAGAATTTCTGAAGAAGGAAGAAACAAATTTAAAAGCAATCTGGAGAAATGTTGCGGAAGTAGATCGTTCCAAATAGTACCTTCTGACTGAAAATGCAAGATCCAGAAAGTATTTGATCTCAGCCTCACCTCTCCTGGAGAAGCGAAATGCGGAGTTGTGAAACAGAATATGAAATTTGAAAGTTGTATACAGAAAACGTGGTTTGAAATAAAATTTATACTTAAAATGTCATGGTTCTGAAAAATGTGTAAGAAACACAATTTGAGCATGAATTTATACATTTTGAATCAGGTTCTTGGTAGCAAACTTTCAAAATGGTACGTCCAGTTTCACAGATGCATCAACTTTTTCCGCATTTACTGAGAACATTCACCATAGTAATTCGATGGTGAGAAAATCAGTCACAAAGAACAGTTGTATACAATTTATTCAATGGCAACATTTCTGAGCATTTAGCTTCTTCTCATTCATTTTTAATGCAGTCTGTCTTGCCCGATGCATTTGTTTATACTAATACGTCTTGTTTGATGTAGTTTTAATGCTATCCTGAGAATGCCATTTTATTGTGTGAACATTTATTGATGATTTCGATGTATTCGAATGATTTATAACCTTAGACTATATCCCCTTAGTCTAAGTTTATAACCGCTATTCTAATGCTCAGAAAACGTTGCCATTGAATAAATTGTATACAACTGTTCTTTGTGACTGATATGCCTCACCATCGAATTAAATCTTCGGAACGATAATTTTATCTGAAATCACCATAGTAATGTTTGTAAGACTCGAAATCAGATACAATGCAAATGAGTTATGAATAAGGTTAAATCAGACAAAGATTGAAGCAGCAATAACTTGGCGCTGGGATATACAGGCCAAGTACCAAGTGTGCACTGTCACTAGGCTCCTATATGAGTATCTTTCAAGCGGAAATCTCTTGAAAAACTCTTGAAAGTTGTCTAGATATAAATTTAGAAAGAGACCATCGAAGTGCGATATAGCCATACACTCAGATCGTCAAACTGCTATTGAAGCACTGAGCTCCTACGTCATCGACTCAAAGATGATATGAGAGTGCCGGAACAAACTCAATGAGGTAGGCAAGAAAAATAAGGTCTTTTTAATCTGGGTTCCCGGTCATTCGGGAATCAAAGGAAACGAAGAGGCCAATATATTTGCCAAAGAGGGCGCACGAATGCAACTCATTGGCCCAGAACCCTTCTATGGTATAGGTAAATGTACCTATAAGAAGGAGTTTCTGGAGAAGGATAAAGCCAAGAAGAAAAAACTCGGACGGAATCTCCAAGGGATGAATCATTCCACTTCCTTCAGAACTTTGAAACAGCAAGATCCATAAGATATCTGGATATTGATAGGAAACAATTACACCTCCATACTGGCTTAAGGGACACTTTCGCCTCATGTAGCACCTGTTGAGGATGGGATTATCGGACACTGACGAATGGAGGTTCTGTGAGAAGGAGGAAGAAACCCCCATTCACCTAGTAACGGAATGATTTGGCATTGCGAGCCTTAGAAGAGAATGCTTGGGGAGAGAAACTTGTGAGAGTGAGGAACTAGCCTCGTTGAAGCCTTCACAGATTTTGGATTTCATCAGATCTCTGAAACTGGAAGTCGAGCTGTAAAGGATGTGGTCAGAAAGCTCTGTAAAGGGCACAATAGACCTCGAAGTCGCAGTGAACTGTAACCCCTTTTTTAAACTATAACTACTCGGCATCCAATAATTAATAATAGAAAGATTATTAATTATTATGTGAAGAACGTGTATATGCAATATTCCGTATGTTTAAATGTTGAAATCCCATATATATTCGATTCCTCAACGTTCCTAATGAGATAACGACCATGTAATAATATGTGTGAACCTCCCTTAGAATTCCATCGAAAGCACGTCGTTCTCATCCCCTTTAATGAAGTAGGATATACATGCACGTCCCAGATAGCAGTAAATATTATTAGGACGATTCGTGAAAACATGGTTTCAGCTAATTGGCGGCTTTAGTTAAACCCCCACCCGGCATAAAATCTGCTCCTCTGTTTCCGTATTTTCGCATACTCCCCTTCAGGCATTACATATCTAATTCTATAAGAGATAGACGCCAAATAGATCTTATTGCTCGTATATGTTGAATTTATTACTTTGTTCATGAAATTGTGAGGCATTTGGATCTTGAAGTGGGTTTATCTTAGAGTAGGATTTGTGTTTCGAGGCTTGATGTTCTTGGAAATGTTTAATTTGGAACGATATGTATTCATGAATATATTTGCTTATATAATGTTTGTGTTATGTCCAATTTTTGTTATGAGAATTGTTGGATGAATGTTGGGGAGAAAATTTGATCATATTCGAAATTGTATATGTGGGGTATAATTTTCATCGGAATAGACTGGCATAGTTATTTGATCACGTTTTTATTCATAAGTATACGTTTTCTTCAACGAACCAAAAACTTAGAGACTTTTTTTTCAGAAACGTTGATATTTTGAAATTAGAATTTTGGATTTAAATTGAGGTGTTCAAGTCAATATGAGGTGAAAAAATGAATTTTTGAACCAAAAAGATTAAATATTATTGGCGAATTATGTAATGTTACATAAGGTCGCTATGGAATGTAACCCATTCGACAATCTACAATCTTAAACCAAAATAAAAGGCAAAGTTAGAGTGCATAAGGTCAACATCAAACAACGTAGTCACTGCAAATTCATCGATTCAACTTGAGGAAATCACCCTGTATGAAGTGTTCCACGATGTTCCATAAGACCAATATCTCGGCATTCGGACATGGTAGAAATTTCAAATAAATAGTATCTTGAATGGCAGCAAAAACTCTATCAAAATTCATCGTTAAATTTTTTTCTGATAACAATCCCTTAGTAAGAGAAACTCTATGTAAAATGATATGATTTTACGTAGATTAAACCTTAAAAATATCAATTAATAATTGTGGCATATCCGCTTTGTTTCATTTTTCATTTTTGAGCGCTCGTTCTACTTGAACGAGTGCTATATCGTTTTACCCAAATATCTCTATAATTTTCGAATTTTGAGATAAAATGGTCTCAAACGTTAGATAGGGTTAGAACCCTGATGACGAATTCGTGGTCAAACTCAATTCTGTCCTTGCGGCCGTCCGTTAGCACAATAACTCTCGAAGGGATTGTCCTAGAGACTTGAATTTCAGAATAAGTTCGTATCCCAAATGGCTCTGTTAAGTTCGTTAACCAGCCGAATCGTACATGGTGTTACATGAAATATGGTCATTCAAAATTTTTGTTCCTCAAATTCTCAAAAAAAACGAAACCAATCAAAATGAAATGTTACTGCCAAACGCAAGATGCTCATAACAAGCCTCATGCAGAATTTTGTGGTCATAGTGTGAACAGAACCATGAAAAATTCAATTGAAATAGGAAAAGAAAAATCTTTATATTTCCATAAAAGGATATCCGATTTTTCTTGTGAATGAAGACAGTTATACTAATCTTCATGAAAAATTTTGTGGCGATAGTGTCAATAGTTCAATAAAAATTTCAATTGGAATATTGAAAACAAGAATCCCTAGTATGTATTTCCATAACAGGATAATCGAGTCAAGTGAAATTATTTCGTGGGTCAAAACTGTTGATACAAATTTCAATAGGATTACATCATCAGAACCATAGAAAAATTTTTGTAATTATTTATTGTTTATATATTTCACTTTTGGATAATTTCCAAACTATAATTCCGATTGTACGGAGATTCTGCATTATATATTTGGTATCAATCTCAAATTCTTTTAAATATCTGAGGTCATAGTATTATTGCTCCACCAAAAACGAGCGCTCAAAAGCTCCTGCTCAGGACTTAAATTTATTTAATGTTTTAAATATCAAGTTGTTTCATTATATTTCAAGGTATCTTTTTGTTGATGTTATGTTCATTGTCTTTACTGAATATCTTGGGACTCAAAAATCTTTCAACAATAATGCAAAATGGTAAAATTCACAGCTTTTGTTAATAAAGGTTTAATTTATGTATATACGGAAAAAATGTTCAACATTTTTTACTGTGTATTGTTGAAGAGAATAAACATAAGGGTGCAATTAAAAAATATATCCGGGCTAGTTTTTTCAGGGTTTATAATAAGGAACAAAATTTTATCGACAAATACTGATGAAGTTTTGCAGCCATTCAAAATACTGTTTGTCCGAACTTTCCACCTAATCGAGAATCCAGATATTTCTGTTTGGAAACTCCTGCGACAGCCTGTATACCCCATTCGTCATCCTATTCGTTTTCAACTGTAATTCAAACCACGTTTCCCAACCTAAAATACGCCAACGTCTGTATTGTTGTCTCAACGAAATTTCAGCGCTACACCCCCATTGATATCTTTTCATTTCCCGGATTTCCACCATTTCCACATTGTGTTGCTGTTTAATATACCGGGTTCCTCTCGAATTATTGGCAGCGAATTTCAATTTGTTAGAAAACGAATTTTCCGAGTCCCACCGACCATTAAAAATTTCAAAGGTGGAAACTTTTCATAATAAGAAATTCCTTCATGCGCAAAAAATACGCTTCTTTTCCTTCCGTCGTGCTCTTTTACGAGGAATCGCCTTATTACGTTTTTTAATTTAAAAAACTAACAGGATTCATTAAACATATTCTGCCCGCCAGAGATACCGCCCTTCTTCTTCGGGGTCGAAGAAAAGACGTAGACGTCTTATTTCAGGTTGTTATTAATTTTTCAAAAATGGATGATGACGACAGAATGCGGTGTTTTGATCGCTGAACGTGATTCATAACGGTTCACGGGTCCTAGCGTCGATATCCTTGTGAAAAATATTCCCCTCGTGCGTTGGAGGATATTATGTTCCTTTGCTTGTTAAGTAATGAAGCTTAGAGTTATTTATCTGGGTAATTCTGGTTTTTGCTGAAATAGATTTTTCTCAGAATAAATTACTATATCTGAAACTCATACTAATAATGGTGACAAGCAGTTAAACTGAACATAATAAAACATTTTATCCACGACTATTGTAAAATCCATCCATCGTACGTCTCTGCGCTCGGCCTTAATGAAACTCATTAATCACAAGGGATTAATGAGATCATAATTCACTGCTGTCAGATGCTTCATAGATTTAGCTTTGATATAATATTCTTTAAATTGGTATTTCTACAGTATTCTGTAGTACACCAACTAACAAATATGGGTATACCTTGTCAATCGAGGGCCAAATCTACTTTCATTATATCAATTAAAACTCTTTTTATACAAAATATACAATGACCATTCTCCAAAAATTTCTCATGTGTCAACTTGACTTTTTCCACGCTTATCATAGAAGGGTCTTGTCGCAGTCGCCAAATGTTGAAATCTTCAAGAAATATATTCAGTAGTCGTGGATAAAGTATAGAATGCTACTCGCGTATAGTGGCTGTTATTCACTCGGTAATTTGGGCATTATACACTCGTTACATATATACTACTATCAACCGTGAGTAATATCCTAAGAGCACCTTATTCCACCAAAAAAAAATCGAAAAATCACATTGCTGAGAAATATTTCAACAAGATGCATGAGTTCTGGTGGCAACAAAAATCCGATTCGAAGACGAGGATCATGTGGTACTTTTTTGGCAATGTCTTGTATCTTCTTTACAGGCGTGCAGACATTTTCGAGAAAAAGTTTTTTCGAAAATTAGTAAGTTCAAAGAGGATTTCAGTATGTGCACTTTGTCATGGCATTTACTTTGAGACGATGAACAAAACTGAAATGGTCGACTTTCATTCGGTGACAAATTTAATCAGGTGCCATCTTCTCAAATCAAAGGAGCCATTGAACGAATGCACATACTGAAAACCTCTTTGAACTACTAATTTTTCAAAAAATAATTTTTTTCTGGAAAAGTTGTGCATGCCTGTAAATAAGATATAAAGGCCTTGCCAAAAAAGTACCTCATGACCCACTGTCGCCATTCAAAAACTTTGGTGAAAGTGAAATAAAAATTGACCTGTTCCAGAATTTTGTTGAAAATATTTTTCTTAGAAAATGAATATGTTTCATAATTTTGACGCGCACTTTATTACTCAAAAAAAATAAATGATCTGGATCTATTCTCAAATTTTGATTATTCAGGAAAAATGAGTCCGAGAATATGTTATCAGTTCTCTTAACGTTAGTTTCGTTGTGCAAAATGGCGAATGCGCCTGGTTATGATGCATAGTTTTCCAATAGACGGTGTCAATCTTCCTCATAATGATTTGTTTACAACAAAAATAGATTCGTTTAGGTATGATAAAATAAAAACACTATATTTCTCCTTATTACAACAATTGTGGTACCTAATACTACTAAATATTAGAGAAAATAAAGTGTTTAAATTTTATCGTATTTCTCTGGAAAGTAAGTACCCATGGGTACTTACTTTCACAGTCTGAGAGCAGAGTAAGAGTATGAGGGAATAAATGCAGTTTGGAAGTCATTCAGAAACTATATTCTGACAAATGTCATTCGCGAGATATATACAAGGTTAAGTTAGATTAAGATGAACTTTCTATTATCGGTTACTTCACCTTTTTACTAGCTTTTGGTTTATTGTAGACAATTTATATTGTCTTTTATACAGGGTGTTCCTAAATTGAACGTACAAACGAAAAATTGAGATTCCTTGAATGAGTTTAAGAAAAAAAAGTCCCATAAACATGGGGTCGCAAACGTTTCGTTTTCTAGATACAGAGTGTTGAAGTTTGAATTTTTTTCAAGTTTTTTTCTCATAGTATCCTCACTTCACAAGATATTTAACTGAAATTTGGCATAGATATTACATTTGAGAGTTTTCACCATGTGACATGGCAATTTCGATAGAAGATCTACAGGGTGATATTTTTTCAGGAACACTGCCACCTGTTCTTCTGCAGAATTTTTTTGGTGAGCAACTGTTAATTTGAAAAAATGTAAAAGAAGCTTTGTTCTTATACTGAACTTTTCGGTCCCTTGTAGTTTTGTCGATTTCGAGAAAAAAAAATTTGAACGATTCTCTCGAAATTCTCGTAACTATGATAGGAAGGCCAGTTTGTAATCTGTGGTGAATGAATTCAGTGCCAGTTTTGACACATCAAATTATTGAACGTTGTTTTTTTTAAAAGTGAAGGTGGTTGCATTTGTGGCTACTTATTTATTTTTTTGAATGTAGTTAGACTACTATTTTCATTACGATTTTTATGACTGTCACAACAAGATCCGAAATTAGAACTTCAACACTCTGTATCTCGAAAACGAAACGTTTGCGACCCCATGTTTATGAGACTTTTTTTTCTTAAACTCACTTGAGGAATCTCCCCTTTTCGTTTTTACGTTCAATTTAGGAACACCCTGTATTATTCAGGGCTCTTCAGAGATTGCTAATTATTCAATCAGTAGATTCTCAGATACCGTTTGTATTACGTTCACTCGCAAAAACTTGATTAACTCGGCATATTGATTGCAAACTTTTAATAACAGAATTGGACAAAGAAAATCAAATCTAGATCAAAACATTGCGATTGTATTTATATAGACAGTTATACTTTGAATTTTCACCCATTCAAGGATGCCAAATGGCTACCTGGTACCTACAACTTGAAGTGTTTCTTTTATCGTTTCTACGAATCCCACGAATATCGACAAAATTTTAATAGATGTAAAAATAATATTCTTAATGAAATCATAATAGAGATATTTACTCAAAAGGGTTAACAAACGACGAAAAAAGCTTCAAACTTAAACCAAAAATATTTTTCTCGAATGAATGACAAAGAATGCATAACGCTTTAAATTCAATTAACTGTCAGAGTACCGAATACTCTGCAAAAAATCAGGGAACATGGAGCTTACTCCTAGAAAGTTTCTAAACGATCGAGAGTAGGTACATACTCTGACATTATTAAGTGAGTTTCTGAACGCTTTGTAATAAGCAGAGCATGCTCGGAGTAAGTTCGTGAACGCAGCCCATACAATCAACTCGCCTATATTCTCAGTTCTTGTTCAGTTTAAGAATCACCTTGTATCAACAAATCAATATTAAGCTTCACAGCACATTGAGTGTGACATATTCATGAAATATGCTGACTGAAATAACATATGGTACAATTTTTTTCAGTCGTGCTTGACGCTAACTCTGAAATAAACCCTAACGTGTATTCGAAATTTTTATGTGCGTCATTGCATGAAAATCCGAACATACATCTGAATAATGCCTGGAATCGGACAACTTGGGTGGAAAATTCGATTTCAAAAAACGGATGTTTCCAAAATGGACGTCTGGGCACTGAGCCAGATTTATATGAGGAAAACCTGACAAATATTCAACTCGAGAATGTATATTTTTTAAAAGCATTTTTCTGTTCCATGAGGAAATATGAGAAGTCGAAGTTCATTTTCTGTTGCAGATTTTTTTACCCATTTTGCCGATCTCTCTGAATTCAGCATATCAATCCGTTAAAGGTTGGCAAGGTCCTTAAGGCCTTTATCCCCTTCATCGCCAACATACAGAGAATATTTCCGAATATATTACAAATTATTCGATATTCTTGAGAAGACTTGAAACGATTGGACGAGATTTGATAGTAACGTTTACACATTTAGGATATTTTTTGTTGAATATCTAGCTCAAAGTCATAACAGCGGCTTGTGTACTGACAAAAAATGTGAAAAATGAACCAAACTGTTTATTACTCAAAAAAATAACAGAATAGAACAACCGAACAATGAATTTTATTACACCTAGAATCATATATTCCACTATGTACATAATTCATTTGAAATTCATATTATTTATATCTTTAAAAATGATGTTGCAGTAGTTATCAATCTGATCGAAATATTCATGAAACACTCTGTATAGGATATTTCCGAATGCATTTTTATCGAAAATTGCACCATAAATGTTTTATTTTGCTGCACCTCTGAAAACTATTCAATATTAGATATCTATAAATTAATATGATAATTCACTTTATTGCTTATAAATTGCTTGAACTTGAGATTTTCCCGACTGCTGTTCTATTTACATAATAAAAGTATTTTTTTTTCTTTACAGCTATGGTTGTTTAATTTATCTGGCAACCCAGATTTCATCAGGAATGAGATATTTGGAATCCCTAGATTTGGTACATCGAGATTTAGCTGCCAGGTAAGTCTGACATATGTCAATGTGATATGATTTCAATTGATAATTCTCAGAATTTAGATTTTAAAGTTTCTTTGAAAATTGTTCTGATCCTGCATCCTGATATCTTATCTTCAGTTAGAAATAAAAGCCTGTTAGGCTTTTTGGGATTCAATAATAATAATTATAATTCAATGTTTTTGTATTCACTGTTTAGAGTTAAGAATAAAGTGATGTCTGAAATTAATAATACAGTAATCGTTCTGACACTCAAATTTTGTTGATTATTTTAATTCATGTCATAATATGAACAAAAATGGTTCATTCAATAACTAATTTGACAACTCATTCAATAATTATTTTGCAACTTATACCCATATATTTACCAAAGGAAAAAAAGGTTCAGAAGAAGCTCATATTTTCTCCTCATTCTGCTGGTTTATAATCGATGGCATTCATTCACAACTATTTTTTTGTTACAGAAACTGTGTTATCGACAAGTCGTTCACAGTGAAAATTTCAGACCATGCTATGTACTGTGATAGATACGAAGGAGACTACTATATCAGTGATACCAAAACCAAACTACCACTGCGATGGATGTCATGGGAGAGCTTACTGCTGGTAAGAAAAACTGGAAAAAATAATTATATTTATAATTTCACCACTCTCTTTCTCGAAGTTTCGGTCGACAAAATGCGATAAGGAATATCTCGACTTCTGGAAGTTTTTCGCATATTTCGAATCGCTCCGCTCACGCGTTAAAATATCTTGAGCATATAACTGTCATTAATAACCTAGTTAATTAAATAACTATTATTACGGTGAATGAATTCTGGTGGGATTCGTAAAACTCGAAGATTGTCGGACCGCAATAATGAAATTGGTGGAAAAATTCGAGCTGTTGGACAAGTTAGTGATGTAAAGAATAGAACCCGTTCACGTCGCTCAAGAACAGCCGAGAATATTGCTACTGTAGCTGAAAGTGTCGAGGAAAACCCAGGTTTGTCCATTCCTCCTCGTTCTTTGGAATTAGACATTCCACAAACGTCATTACACCGTATTTTGCATAAAGATTTGGGTATTGAGGCTTATAAAGTTCAGTTAACACAAGAACTCAACCGGCCGACCATCAACAACGTCGTGTCTTTGCTGATTGTGTCGTTGAAATGCATGAAAATTATCCGGAATTCCATCGAACAATAATCTTGAGTGATGAGGCCCATTTCCACCACAGGTGGCTTCGTCAACAAGCAAAATTGTCGCATCTGGGCTCGGAAAACCCAAGAGTTATTGTTGAAAAGCCTCTCTATCCTTAACGTGTGACTTTTTGGTGCGGTTTATGGTTCGGCGGAGTCATTGGACCTTACTTTTTCGAAAATGAGGCTGGAGCAACAGTTACGGTGAATGAATTGCGCCATCGAGAAATGATAAATGATTTTTTATGGCCGAAATTGGATAGTATTGATCTCGACAACGTTTTATTTCAACAAGATGGCGCTACGTGCCATAAAAGCAACGAAACAATTGATCTTTTGCGGGAAAAGTTTCCGGACCGTGTTTTCTCTCGAAGAAGGTGATCACAATTGTCTACCGTGATTTAACACCTTGCGACTTCTTCCTTTGGGGACACGTGAAAGAGAAGGCCAATAGCCCAGCGTCGATTCAAGACCTCAAAGATAGAAATATTAACGGCATAGCTTTTTCTTCATAATGAAATAGGCATCCGATCGTTTCATTGAAAAATGGCATTTTTTTTAATATCAAAATAACACCTCCTATTGAAAAACCCTTTACTGTACGCAATACGCCCGAAAATGATTAAGTTGTACTCGCAGACTTTCCTATGTCTATGCCTATTTTCCAGACTGGTCACGAAAATCACCATTCCTGCACTATTACCATTCCTGCACTCCGCTTCACGTCGTCGGCCAAAAGCAATATCGTGTGGGAAAGTACAACTTTCCGCTCTAGATAGGAAAATAACTATTCGTTATATCAATAGCTATAATGAAAATATCAAATATTCTTCCTATCTGCCACTCTTCATTTTTTCAGGGAAAACAAACCACGAAAAGCGACGTCTGGGCATTCGCCGTCACCCTGTGGGAAATCCTGATGTTCTGCAGCCAGCAACCTTACGCCGAACTGACCAGCGAACAGGTGGTAGAAAACTCCAACCACTGGTACCAAAATGACGGATGCCAAAGATATCTGCCAAGGCCGTCAGCGTGTCCTCGGGAAATTTACGATTTGATGGGAGAGTGCTGGAAAAGAAACGCTTGCGACCGGCCAAAATTCAGTGAGATCCACCTGTTTCTTCAGAGGAAAAATCTGGGTTACATGCCTGCGAACACATAGGACAACAGGAAATGTTTAGTGTTTTATCTGGAACTGTAACAGAACAATTTTAACTGATAATTCTCCTTTGTGTTTCTAAAGTGATAAATGTTCTTTTTCTATTAGGTGTTCGACGAGATTTAAGACTATATTTTCCAGACTGTAATCAGGAGTTTTCGAGTCAGACGCAGAATAGACGGAGCAAATAGGTTTATTCGTGAATTGGTGACGATAATAACTCAAGGTTCAAAACATTGTTGACACTGCCATGTATGGTTGAATCAAGCTGAAAGTAGCCAAAATAAACCCTTCTTTGGTTTCATATGCCCTTAATACATCATGCATTTTTTCATGTTTATATTTGAGCTTTTTTGCAGGGCTATTTGTGGGGTAAATTTCCCCCAAATGAGTTGCACTATTACACCATTTTTTAAGGGTTGTTCAAAGGGGTATCAGGTAGTAATTCCGAAATTGCAAACATTGAAGAAATTGATATTTTACCTCAAGCTTGCATTTTGTTGGCATATTTTCGGAAGAATACCATGTTATCTGTTTTGATATGAAAAATGATGATGCAAACAATAGAAAATGAAATTGAATTTGAAAGAATCACTTATAACTATTATTTCAAATGTACCGGTCATTCTGAAAAATAACAAAAAAATGGTTTCACAGGAGATATGAGGTGAAATTATTCATATACAGGGTGTCCCGGGAAGAAGGCGACAAACGGAAACCATGAATCAAGGACATCAAGGAGGACTCGCAACAAGAGGTTTTAATCGTTCGAGGGCCTTCGTTTGGGATATACAGAGTGATATTCATCTTATGGCTGAAATTTCGAAGTTCAATTACTTTGAAACTATTCGACCGAATTTTTTCAAATTCTGAAGTTTTGTCACCCGATTGCCATATTTCAATATTACATAAGTTGAATAAATCAGATCCTGACTAGAAAAATTTTGGACTTTTTCTATTTTCATGAATATTGGAACACCCTGTAGGTGAACACTATGTTTTTATTTCATTTTCGTAACCACAAAGAATCAATCAATGAGAAAAATTCAAAATCTCTGCTTGGCATGATCATACAGGGTGATCAAGAAGTGAGCAAAAAACATTACCTCATGAGTGAAATTTCAAAGTTCAATAACTCTTGAATTATTGGACCGAATTATTTCAAATTTGGGAGTTTTGTCACCCTTTACGATTGCCATCTTTCAATATTTCAGAAATTGAAGAAATCAGATCCGGACTAGCAAAATTTTGGACTTTTTCTATTTTCATGAATATTGGAAAACCCTGTAGGTGAACACTATGTTTTTATTTCATTTTCGTAACCACAAAGAATCAGTCAATGAGAAAAATTCAAAATCTGTTCTTGGCACGATCATACAGAGTGATCAAGAAGTGAGCAAAAAACATTACCTCATGAGTGAAATTTCAAAGTTCAATAACTCTTGAATTATTGGACCGAATTATTTCAAATTTGGGAGTTTTGTTAGCCTTTACGATTGCCATCTTTCAATATTTCAGAAATTGAAGAAATCAGATCCTGACTAGCAAAATTTTGGACTTTTTCTATTTTCATGAATATTGGAACACCCTGTACGTGAACATTTGTTTTTTTTCATTTTCGTAACCGCAAAGAATCAATTAAAGATAACCATTAGACAGAAAAATGTTGTGTTATTGGAGCCGACTCGACATTTCTACGAAAAGGAACGGAATCCCCACTTTCAGGGGTGAAAGATAGAACCGGTTCTATTTATTTGGAAGCCTAAAAAAGATACCCACATAGTCCCAGGCGTATGCGCATGTCGTTGAAATTTCAGGCGGAATCGGTCAAGCCGACAAAAAGGCACAAAAAAGGAATGGTGTAATAAGGGGTTTGCTTAAATACTTCTACATTTCTGAGATATTGTAGGATGAAACCACTAAAAGCATAGTTTCCAATTCTTTAATCATCATTCAACATATAAGCAATTTTTAGTTTTGAACCTTGAGTTGATATCATTGTACCTTCATGATATCCATTGTTCTAAATCCCTATCAATGGAAATTATATAACTCGATGTTTTAAGCGATAACCCTACTATATCCCCCCTCGTGTATATATTTTCTCTTTTCGTGAGTGTGAATCATTCAAAATACAAAGAATATTTGCATAGTCTATTCTGTCCAAGATGGAAACAATTGATCTTGTAAATAAGTGTTGCACATTCTTGTCGTCTCCTTTTTTTGATACTTATAATTACAATTAAATGAACTTATTGTGATATTGCATACCATTATGTATGCTGAAGAACCATATCTTCTGAAAATATGCGAAATAATCAATGAAATAGGTTATCCAATGAAATAGGAAATTCAAGATGCAAAGATGTCCGGGCATAAATCTTGGAGGGTGACATTGCTGTTGCCATCAATTAAGCCTCAACATTTTTCTCTTTATGCAAGTTTTCAATTCATTTTAATCATAAATTTTTCCATAAATGACATAATTTATCATTAGCAATTCTTCCAAATGCAGCCTAGGTAAAACGATGAAGGATATTACATATAATATGCGATGCGCTTCTGCATATCAAAAATCATTTTTTTCAAATTGGCTGGTGGCTTGGAAATGGACTTCAATAAATTTTTTACATTCCTCAGACCTGTGGCTATCTAAAAATACCCCCATGCATGTATACGAATTTTTGTAGTTCTCGAGTTATGATTTATTGTCTGTTTTTTTAATGTATTTTGCCAGCTAGTTTTGAATATCTTCTTATGCAGTAAGTATTTTGCAGTTTTATTTTTTCAACATGTCCTGAATGTTGTTTCAATAAAAAAATTACTTCAAGTTACCCAAAAACGGCTTGAAACCTAGAACTTCAGTTTTCAGTTTCAAACGTTCATTTTCGATTTAGAAATGCAAAAAGGAGTTTTTTGCACCAGGTACAATCATTTCACAGGAATTTCAATTGAAAACAATTTAAAATCTCAAGTGTAATTTCGAATTTTTCCCTAATAAAAAGAAGAGAAATAGTTCTAGGTTTCAAGCCTCTTTTTGGTAACTTTTAAGTAATTTCAGGAAAGTGAATAATTTTTTTTATTGAAACAACATTGAGGACATGTTAAAAAGATGAAAACTGCAAAACACCAACTCCATAAGAAAATATGAATTTTTTAAACCTGGCAGGCAGACACACACACAAAAAATAATAACTCGAGAACTACAAGAAATCGTATAACATATATGAGGGTATTTTTGGAAAGCTGCAAGTCTGAGGAATCTGAAAAAAAATAATTGATGTCAATCTCCCGGCCATCCCATATATCGACTCATGTTCTTGATAAAATGAAAAAGAAATTTTAGCCAGAGAGGCCTCATTTTTCTCTCAGACAAGGTGTTAAAATATAGTAGTTACTGCGAAACCGTCTAAAATGCAAAAATCTAAAACTACAATTTAAAAATTGTATCTGGGGGTTTTCAGGGTAGGTACCTTAAACAAAACACGACAGATGCTCGCAGAGTTTTTGATGCCCTGCATAATATTGAGTGGGTTTAAGAATGTTTAAATTTCATTGGTTATTTCGCATAATCGTTCGAATATAGGTAAACTCATTTTGTTGTACGAAAAATCACAAATTCACTAAAAAAACTAGAATATAAAAATTCCAGCATTTCTTATTTCAACTTTCACTCATTTGTTGTGCTGCAGTTCATTCGAATGATAGACTTTGAAATGAGGAGTTTCATCACGAAAATGAAAATTATAAATGTAGACTTGAAGCCCTCACTTTGAATAACGTGCTTCCTTGAAATGTCGATTTAAAACATACAGGTTTAAGGTAGGCACCTTCTCTATAGATTCGAACATTAGTTTATCCTATGTCCTGTTTTTGTACCATACCTTTTGAAGATAGTAGATTTTTCTACTTGAATGGATTCACTTACAATGAATGAATTTAATACCTTTTCGATATTATAATGTTATTTGTACATTCTAGTCAACTAATTTAGAATATCTAAGTAAGATTTGTAAAATCTAACAGTGTTTAGTGTGGATGATGATTGACTGAAGGTATCTTCTATTGCTTCTTAGCTGTTGGGTTCCGTAATTTGAGGATATTTCACTAAGCAGACTATGGAAATTGCAGTTAAATATCTGAAAAGTCTTTATTCTTACTTGCAACTTCCTGAGACATCCAAAATGATGACCACCTTTCTGTGGGACTATTGAATAAGTATACCAATAAGCTTCACATTTAATTGAAAATATTTTATATGGTTTGTCAGCTCGTCACAGATCGGATATTTGTATCTTCAATTTAATAGTGTAAACAAATATGCCAACAAATAGTGTGGTAGTTAAGCCGATAAAAGTGTGAACCTAAACAGTTTTCATGAATGGGAAAATTAAATGAATTATTTCTTTTTTCCAAATTGATCTAGACTGAATGCAAATAATTTCAATCCCCTTCAGGTTGAAGCGACACTATTTTTTGGAATATAAAACGATATCTTGCGTGTTAAGCAACGCAATCATCAATTCCAAAATCGTAGGTATACCTTACGTTTTATCACACGCGTCAGTTATCACCTAGTTTGATCTAATTTTTTTTAATACATATTGGATAAGTTGACAAAATGTCCTTCCTTTAATCGTCAAAAAATAATTTGCTCCATTATTTTCACATTGTTTAATTTGAATGTAAAAAGTTCTTCCTGCTTAGGAAAAGAAATGTACCAAAAATGTATACAGTCGTAGTGTTATTTTTAGATATAAAATATTTAGTTCTAAGTAAAGTTACTTATTGAATGATTATATTGTATTTTCTATAAGAAGCTGTTGGGTGGAAAGATGTGAGTTCTAAAAACATATATAGATACCTGCATACAATGTATGTAAATTTTTACTGTTTATTTTCATGTGAATTCGACGTATTCGTTAGGCATATGTTTCAAAGGATAATTTTTCAATCTGTAATCGAAAACTGAATATTATTTTCTGAGATATGGAGAGTATTCAGGTTGTTATTGCGAGTTGGGCCCCAGACAATGTTTCAATGTATAACAATTAAGAATGCAGGATTTAGAAACTTCACATGTTTAATTCTATCGGATTATGATTTACCGTGATATACATATAAAAGCTGAATAAGTCAAGAAATCTCTAAAAACCTTTTTAGGTTTTCACTCCCAGTCTCTGAAACAGACATAATTAAAAAGAATTCAATTGAGATGAAGTGCTCCTGCGAAAATCTTTGCACTTATTTGTCAGGAGCAAATTGGTTTTGAAAAAATTGTTGCCTAACAGTAAAAATAAAAAAGGAAATAAATGATATAGACACCGAAACGTAACATTATCCTTTTCATTCATCTCCTTTTTTAGTTTTACTATTAGGCAACCATTTTTTCAAAACCAATTTGCTCCTGACCAATAAGTGCAAAGATTTTCACAGGAGCACTTCATCTCAATTAATTTTTTTTTTTTGATGATTTCTGTTTCAGAGACTGGGAGTGAAAACCTAAAAAGTTTTTCAGAAATGCAGAATCCTCCCAGATTATATTTCAATCGATATCTGAAAGAAAGGTATGAGCATTTTTCTATCACTAGTTTAAGTAAAGAAATTTTCACACATTTTGGGGCTCAACTTTTGCAATGAGCTTTGTCATCATCTTTGAGATTTCTCAATGGACATATGCCTGTAAACGAAAAATCAGAGCACCAGACAATCAGTGCATGGATTTCATGCTTAGATAACCCTAAAATAGACCACAAAGCAAAGTAGTTCGCTTCCTTACGCTTCATTTTCCCCCCAAAAAAATTACACTCCCAATAGCAATCTGAGATCTGAACTTAGACTTTGTCTAAGGATCTAAATAAAAATACTTCATCAAGTTATTTAGATATATGATACTTAGCTATTTTATTTCCAAAATTTTGAATTATGCGTAATGTGCCTCATCACCGCATCTCATTTTAGAATATTTTAGATATTCAAAAACATTCCTGAAAAGTAGTATTAATTTACAGAATGGTGATGACATTTTCTTCGCATTTTTATCATATTCATGATAACCGTGACACCGAGAAAAGGCTTAAAATAAAGATACGTTATCAAGAATAGGTCATGATGTATTCTGAAGATTATTTTCCCGAATGGTGAGCAAAATAGTCAACAATGGAAATCAAATCTTCGTCTCAGCCAGTCATGTTTTTCTAGGTTTGTCTTACCATCTATATGTTCATCTTATGTGCAACAGAATATGAGAATTCTAGGTTATATAGGCTATAATGATCTCTAATCAAAAATATAACAAATTTTCAATTCATGAAAAATTCCATAAAGAGCACTTACCATACTAATATAAGGTGAATGGAAATTTTCCAAATAATTAAATCTGATATTATCACCCTCTAACTGAAATTCTTCCATTGATGTCCATTCCTTTATAGATTATTATCCTTTCTTATAAAAATTCGTTTATAGGTGTTTAAGTCATACATATCATAAAAATCGTTTACATTTTATTAGCATGTCGATTATGTGTTTTCTTGTACATAAAATGTTCATTTAATAATTATAATTAGAAAATAAATTGATCGAATTTCATTAATGAGTTTTTTTACGTTAAAAACAAAATGACAATTTCGAAGGCTATAAAAAAATGTTTTCCCATGTTGAACTCATGAATTAAAAAGTTTGGGAATTCGATTATTCAAATTTGGTATTCTGAGGACTCTACCTATCAATTAGTCTCATGATCTCAACTTATTTAATAAAAATCCAGAATAAAGACCGGCCGTAAACCAAATTATCAATATAATTTGGAATTAATTCATTTTTTCTTTACGATATGTACCATCACGGATCAGATGTGAATGGGCATGTCCAGTATATTAAAATATAGGGTTTTTTCATGAGACAGCATTAAAAATATTGTTAAATATACCTATCCTTATCTTCACATGAAATTCCAAGTAATTAATTCCTTATCAAATATTTAAAATGCTAGTTCAAACGTCGCGCCATGATGACGTACGAGCAAGAATCAATAGTGGGGATGACGAACAGTGGCCGTTTGGCATCGCTGTAAACTGTGGTTTAACCATAGCCTCCTTGTGTTTTAGATGTCTGTGATTAAATTGTGAATGCTAATTATAGGTGTGTCACACCATAGCAAGGCCCACCCTGAAAGATTCTTATCAGAAACTACGTATATCACATAAAATATAAACCAGGGGTCCACGGCCCCGCTGAAAACTGAGGCTAGATACGCCTATGGTACTTCTGTATTTTTGAATCAAATGTAGCTTTTCCGAATCAAAAAAGCCGAACTTTTTTCTATTGCTAACAAGCTGTTGTGTTGATTTTCAGCGATATATTCCGAAGAGTTCCTAAATTAAGGAATTTCTTCAAAACAATTTAGTTTCCGTTAGTTACAATTCCTATTAGTCAGCATTCACCTTATCAGCAAACCACTGACAGCAGTAGACCAAACGGTGATGTCATGTCATGTTTTCAGATTGTTTAGGTGTGGTAAACTATGAGCTGTCAGTTGAAATTGGTGAAAAATTCCTAATAAAATAAATTAAGGCCTTTTGTGTGCAATGGATAGTCAAGGAAGAAAGGTTATAGTGTGCGATAATGGCACTGGGGTAAGAAAAATCATCCAACTCTCAACAGAATTCTGTTAACCCGTTTTGTACCTAGTTTGTCAAGTGCGGATATGCCGGGAGCAATTTTCCTGCTCATATATTTCCATCCATGGTTGGAAGACCAATTATACGTGCAGTAAATAAAATAGGAGACATTGAAGTGAAGGCAAGTATCCTGAACCTAATTAAATATGCTTAAATTTCAGAAAATCAATTTTCAATTTTAGGGACTCCATGTAAACGTGAGTCATTCTTTACAAATTTTGTAAATATTTCTTTTTGATTATGGTGTTATTTAACCACTAATTTGATGGAGTTTTACAATCTAATTAATTTGCACTCAATATGTAGTATTTATATTCGCTTATGGAACGAAAACAATGCATCAAGTTATTGCTTATTGTTATTAGCATTTGCTTGATATTTGATCAACATGACTTGGTTTAAATATTCACATCCAACTAACCAATCTCATTTACAGTTTTTGATTCAATAACATAGTTTTTTTTTATTATTATATCATTCCCAAACTCCTACTCATGTTTTGTCATTGACGACCCTAACATTTTAATTATTCCAAGAATAATAACCAAAATAACTCTTTTCATGCTTAAGGGAGCTGCTAGTACACTTCCTGTAAGTTGAGTGGACTTGGTGGCTAGTTTTCTGCTAATTCCATGCATTGTAAAAGAAATTTTTTCTAGGATTTGATGGTGGGAGATGAAGCATCAGCATTGAGATCACTTCTAGAAGTTAATTACCCTATGGAAAATGGTATTGTGAAAAATTGGGAGGATATGTGTCATGTCTGGGACTATACATTTGGACCTAAAAAAATGAATTTGGATCCTCATGAAACTAAAGTAATTGAAGTTATTGATTAATGTACTATTCAATTGAATGAAGTATAATGCTTAAAATTTTGCATTTCCAAAAAGTTTCAAGGCATTGGATAAGTTCAAAATATTTGAAACATGATTTAAGTTTCCAAAAAGGCCTTATGTCCATCGTGTTAAATCCATCTGGTATTTCAAGTTTGAAAAATTCTATGTGAAACGGACTTATGTTATAACTCTGGTATTTTTTTTTCAGATTTTGCTCACTGAGCCTCCTATGAATCCGCTCAAGAACAGAGAGAGAATGATTGAGGTTATGTTTGAAAAATACGGTTTTGCCGGAGCTTATGTTGCAATACAAGCAGTTTTAACATTATATGCTCAGGTAGGTCTGAAATAACTCTGCTTTATATGTGTCTTCTATGATTAATTAATTTTACTTAAATCAAACGAAGGAATACATTTTTTTCAGGGATTATTGTCTGGAGTTGTTATTGATTCAGGAGATGGTGTAACACACATATGTCCTGTTTATGAAGAATATGCTCTTCCTCATTTGACGAGAAGGCTAGATATTGCTGGTAGAGATATAACTCGTTACCTTATCAAGTTGTTATTATTAAGAGGATATGCTTTCAACCATTCTGCTGATTTTGAAACGGTAAACTTCATTTGTTATTGTTGATTGTATTGACAATTTTGCAATAGAAAGGAAAATTGTAATTTTGAAGACTACTTCAGATATGAAATAACTTCTTCTCTTTGTCTTAGGTACGAATGATGAAAGAAAAATTGTGCTATATTAGCTATGACATAGAAATGGAGCAAAGATTAGCATTAGAAACGACAGTATTGGTTGAACCTTACACATTGCCTGATGGAAGAGTTATAAAGGTTGGAGGTGAGAGATTTGAAGCTCCTGAGGCTTTATTTCAACCACATTTGATAAACGTAGAAGGACAAGGAATAGCTGAAATGGTTTTTAATACCATACAGGTAACAAGATTTCTTCATTAATTAATCAGCAAAATCTGAGTATTGTGTATTTGAAAGGACACAATAAAATCTGAAATTCATAATTATACAGGCTGTATGGTTTTTTAAAATTTGTCAAACATCATTATAATAGAGATAAAAATAGTACAATATAAAATGTATACATTAGAAATTATATAAAAAAAATATTATTTAAAAGGCTGAAGGACCCTTGGTCGATAGCCATTTGTATTGCTGCAATAAAACACAGTTACTACTACTACTACTAAAGATAAAAAATGGATGTTATTATTATACATATAGTCCAATCACGAAAGTTTGAGCCGTCGGGTAGCCATGACAATTTGACATATTCCACTAGGTATATTAAAATTTTAGGTTTTGTTATTTAATTTCTTGGCAGATTGATACTCAATGTTGTCAATAGGTCATAGAGTTCTCTGATAACTTGGAAGCTCGTTTGATGAGGCCGGGTACATTCGGCAACTTTGACTTTATTTTACGTTATGACAGCAAATACTGCCATCTTCAGATAAATAAACAAACGCCTACTATGCGCTCAAACTTTCGTGAACGGACTATACATCTGAATTCAATATAATATGATCAATCTCCTAATGCTAAACAATATGTTCCTTTGAATAAAAATAATTTTTTTTAGGCGGCCGATATAGATATGAGACCAGAACTCTACAAACATATAGTTTTATCTGGAGGGTCCACAATGTATCCAGGACTGCCTTCACGGTTGGAAAGGGAAATAAAGCAATTATATCTTGAAAGAGTTTTGAAAAACGATACTTCTAAATTGAATAAATTCAAAATTCGCATCGAAGATCCCCCTAGAAGAAAAGATATGGTTTTTATTGGAGGTGCAGTTTTAGCAGATGTTGTTAAGGATAGGGACGAATTTTGGATGTCTAAAGAAGAATATGAAGAACAAGGATTGAAAGTATTGAAAAAATTGAGTACTAGAGCTGCATAATTGCGTATTAAGAATTTTTTTATTTTTTCATAATTAAGCCGACTGTGAAATGTATTATATATACTTAAAAAACTGTTATCATAAAACTCGTACAGATTTAAAAATAAAAACGTATCGAATTCACCAGTACTACTATGTTTCAATTGGTATTTAGCTATATGAAGTCAATTTATTTGAGATCCTTAATCCGGTGAAACGAAGACGCTGTAGAAAGATTACTTCAGACTAAAAGTGTAAGTGTACCAATATAGAAAAAACGCGAGACAAAATAAGATTCACTTTATCAATTGTTTACGAAAAATCCATACAGTCCTGTCGTCGTTCAAACTCAAATGTCCCGTGTCATTTTTTATTTGAATAAACGGAAAAAATTAGTCAATTGTGAAATTTACTATCGGAAAAACATTCCAGACTCTTCCCTTCCTATTTTCAGCCAGATAAATTTTCTCACAGAACATAAATATAAAATTTCTGCATATTTTTCATGGATCATAGATAATTGGATTCTATGTTTTTGACATTCTTCCATGACAAATTGATAAACGTCAACGTCATTGAATGTTTTCATTTCATTCAGAGACTACTCTGATTTCATTTATCTAATTTAATTTTAGAAAGTGTCCAAAATTAATTTTTATCATATATGCGATAACTTTAAGTGATAACATGGATGAGCGATTTCCCCAGAGCCATAGTTATCTGCTGAAATTGTACGCCTACATCTTGTTTATATGATCACAACTCGAATATGTTGCAGAGTAATCAATTTCCAACTGGAAAGAGTTGATGTTGAAGGTTATTCTAATATTTTTTAATTAAATGATTGAAAACAGTTCCTGATACCGAAGTGATGAAAATTGAGTATTACCCTGGAAGTTGTGTGCTATCAGATTTTGTTAATATTGAAAACGAAAACAACATTTTAGTCAATAATGATTTGAATGAGGACAACTGTGTGTTACAATGTAGCTCCCATTCTTCTGACCAATCTATGGGTCAAAAAACCGAATCTTCAAATGATTTCACGGAAGATTTGAAAAGTAGAAGCTTTCCTGATGGTTTTGAACACCCCCAAAGTGAAGGAATCAACTTATGTGATAAATACCGAAACATTTCCTGCCAGTGTGGTACTTCTTATCTTTCCAATGATTCATGGTACAAAACTTGGCCGGAAAAATATGATAAAAGCAGAAGTAATAGAATGAATGTAAATATTATTTGTGAAAAATGTGAATTAAAAAATACTCATTCCAATAATATTAATAATGACATTAAAGAATCTCTCAATACAACATTGGAAAACATATCTTTAAGTAATAATGATGTATCAAATCTCATAGATGTTTCTCAGTCAAATGTGGCAAATAACTCAGAATCTAATAATAACATAAATGAAGATCTCAATCAAGACGAACAAGTGTTATTTGAAGCAACTGCAAATGAGTCTAAACATTTGAACTACAAATCTGATTGCTTCTTGAATACAGTGCCTATATCTAGTGAATCTTTGCCAAATAATTATTTACAATCTAATGGAAAATCCCACAGTCATGTGGATAATTCAGGATCTTCATCAAAGAAGAAATTTACAGATTTTCTTAGCAGGTAAAATTATTAAATTAAATACTGAATAATTCGATTCTTTTAGTTCTAAATAATTACCGACTTACGTTTCTGCAAATAACTCTGTTACTAAAGGTGTCTAAGAATCTTCTGATTTTTTCTGATGGCTGAATGTAGCGTTTACAGAAAATCGGTATATTCTCAGACCGTTTTTATTATTATGACACTTCAGTTATATAAGTGTATAGTTTTGATATAGTGGAAAACCATTTCTTCATTTCAATATTCTTAGTCCTATTTATCTTTGAGTATCACTTTTTAACATAAAAGATCTTGGATCTTGGGATCATATTTTCATAATGCTTAGCTATAAATGTTCATCTAATAGTTAATAATTTATTCAAGCTCGAGTTAATCCTTGTTCTGCTTATTGACTTTCAGCTTACATCTTACAGCTTATTTCTGTAATGTTATAACGTCTGTTTAAAAACTTTTTAAGGTTATTGAATATGTAAAGTCCGTGGATTTTCACAAATCGGTGATAATATAGATATTATTTTCTGCTAACCCACTATGTTGAGAACCTGTTCTGCATGCATTCATTTCAGAAGACATACTGTCGGTGAGTATTCAAAATAATATAGTAGGGATCTCCAATTCCAAATTTATATTTATATAAAATTATGAAAGAGTTCATATTTATGCCCTACTATTAAATCGAGTACTCGTAATTCGAAATGGAAGTATTTTATTTATTCCAAAGAAGTTGATTTCATACTGAGAGAATCGAGAAGGTCCTTTTTGTATGCATTTTACTTACCATAATGTACTTCTTTTATTTTCAGAAATATTTTACTTGCATGGAAGCCGACTGATGTTCCGTCCTCTTTAGGAAACTTCTTGAAATTCTTTGGAAGTAACAATAAATCAATTTCATCATATACCCATCAACATGTTGCTAGTTCATCTGCATTATTTCAATATTCAAGGTATTTTGCTTATTTCATAGCTTCTGAATAATTCAAATGAATTAACTGTCATATCTGTCACTTTTTCAAGACCTCCAAATGTGCCTGCGAAATCTTTCGAAGAAGAGCAAAAACATAGAGAAGAATATGAAGCAATATTAGCCGCTGCCAAAAGGAAAGAAGCAATGAATTCTGCGACTAAAAAAAGATTAGAAAAGAAACAACTTCAGCTAGAAGAAGACTTGGCTAATGCTGCAAAATACTTTTCTCAGAAAGTATTAACCAATTGGGAAACAATGTAAGTATTGAATCCAATGATTTGCATTTCGTGAAATCTTAAGTATATATTTTGCTTGTTGTATTCATTATTCAAAAAGGAATACTCTAGATTCATGATAAAATGAAATATGTTCTTTTCATACATAACAATAATACTTTACTGATCTACCGCAAATGCTTACTTCAATTATTTGCGATATGTGATATTGAATGACTATTAGTGAATGAAGAATGCTTGAATGATGGCCTTTTATTCACAGGAAATTTAGATCTGTATAGATTTGAATTAAAGGTCAAGTTTTCAAGTAGAATTATCTCAGAATTTCTCTAGACAAATTCTGTTTTCCTGAGTACATTTGAATATGAATTTTTCAGGAAAGACAACAAGAAAACTAGAGAGCTCTGGTGGCAAGGTTTACCTTCAAATATTAGAGGTAAAGTATGGAGTTGTGCAATAGGCAATGAATTAAACCTAACCCATCAATTATACAAAATTTGTCTGGCAAGAGCACAAGATAAATTGAAGAGTTCCAATGATAAGCATAATGAATCAGCCAGTAGCCAAGAACGAAGTCTTGATGCCATCAAGTTAGACATCTCAAGAACATTTCCTCATCTCTGTATATTTCAAGAAGGAGGACCCTATTCGGAAATTCTACATTCTCTTCTAGCGGCTTATGTGTGCTACAGACCTGATGTTGGTTATATTCAAGGAATGTCTTATATCGCAGCTATCTTGATTTTAAATATGGAGCCAAGTAGTGCTTTCATCTGCTTTGCGAATTTGTTAAATCAACCTCTTCATCTATCTGCATTTACCTTGAACCAGAACCAGATGCTCGCTTACTTCGAAGCTTTTCATGAAGTACTCAATTATAATTTACCAAAATTATTTTGTCACTTTAAAAAATCTGGATTAACTCCTGATTTGTACCTCTTGGATTGGATTTATACTATTTTCGCTAAAGCTATGCCATTGGATGTTGCTTGCCGTATATGGGATGTCTTCCTTCGAGATGGATATGAATTTATATTCAGAACGGCTTTAGGTGAGTTTTGTTCTTGAAACAACCATCCATCATTATTTCAGTGCTGTTTTCTCAGAGTAAGAAATAAAATATAGTCCGTTCACGAAAGTTTGAGCGCATGGTAGGCGTTGTTTATTTATCTGAAGTTGGCAGTATTTGCTGTCATAACGTAAAATAAAGTCAACGTTGCCGAATGTACCCGGCCTCGTCCGACAAGATTGTGAATTATCAGAGAACTCTCTGCAATATTGACAACATTGCGTATCAATCTGACAAGAAAATAAAAACATAACCTAAAATTTTATTATACACAGGGTAATGTGCCAAATTGTCATGGCCAACTGACGGTTCAAACTTTCGTGAACGGACTATAGAGATGCCCCTATGCGTGAATAGTACTGCATTGTAATCAACCAAGCATTAGAGAAGGCCCGTTCGGCATTGACCTCCGCGAGCAGACGGATTTTTTTTGTCACATGACCTCAGATCGTACAGATTCATCAGTAATATCTGGGAATAAAGGAACGGTACAGTGCATCTGCCACAGAACATACTGCTCTGTTCTACTTTTATAGATTATGAGATTTCTAAGATCACTATTTTGGGAATTATTCTCATCTTTTAACGATACTCTCACCCTTTTCGTAGTTCTACCGTAAAATCTCAATTAAATAATTAGGTGAAAACGAAACGAGGAATGCAATACCCCCTTCTGGTCGTTCAATACGGCGATAGTTGTACCGAAAGATCCTAATTAATTAATTAATTAATTACACGAAAAAGAAACGAGAAAGCAATATGTCCTCCTGTCCATTCATAACTACGAAAGCTATATCGAAAATTTTTAATGAATTAATTAAGTTTTAATGAATAAATGAAAACGGGACAATAAAAGTGTTAGAATTTTTCAATCTATCACTTGTCGGATCAGGCAACTCAACAAAAATATATAAAAAACATAAAACTGGATGGATAAAATCGCTTTGATCCGTCGAAATAGACCGAGCGAAAAGATCGACATCCGATTGCTCAAATTTTATGCCGATCGGTCCCCCCTCAATCGGGATGTAATAAACGAACGGGTCAGATCGATCCGACAAGTCCGATGTCGATGCCGAACGCCCCTAGTGAGATGCAAAGCATTTCACTGCCGCACTGGGGTGAAGTAAACAATAGGTTAGATTTCCATTTCTACAACTCCTGAATATAATAATATAACGTTTTCGTAATTTTGCCTTAGCTATAATTAACGGAATAGCCCTAAGCAACAATAAATTTCCACCAAATCAGTAAAATAATTCAGTTTATGAACGTTAAATCGAAATGAAAATGTAAACACATCGCATTCCGAAACTAAACACAGACGATGATGCCAAACTGACAGAATTGTCTGTAACAGAAGCATGCTGTTAGTATTGGAATAGGGGAGCGGAAGACCAATTATCCCAATGTGGAATAAACATACGGCACGAGTTCGCAACACCGGAATATTGTCCGCATGCATAAACAGATTCTACTTGGCTGCATAACAAAGGCGCGAAGGCATCTCTATGTTTACTTTTACTCTGAGGTTGCTTTGGACTTCAAATGTTAAATTTCACTGCATGAAAGAATTGAATTATTTGTCTCCCAATGAGATATATTAATTATTGCTATTTTACTGTTGCACTATGAGTGATCCTCAAGGAGTTAGATATAGATTTTAGTTTTTTCTGAATAGAAAATACATAAAATCATGATAAAACATCAAATGTGAGAAAGTCATTAGAGCACTTTCAATTCAGTGTTTTACACGGTTGGTAAAATGTATTGGGTTTAAAATATTTTAATTAAAGTAATATTTTGAGGTTTCTGTATTTATGTAGTAGTTAATTTTATCTGTAGTGCAACAACTGGGTAGTTTCTATACTGGGTTAGTACACAGTAACATAATCTACTGACAAAAATCCACTATTCATTAAACTGGTATTGATAATCTCTTTCCAGGAATCCTCTATCTGTACCAAGATACTTTGATAAAAATGGATTTCCTGGATGGTGCCCAATTTCTCACTCGATTACCTGACAATATATCTTCTGACAATCTGTTCAGAAGTATACAAAGTATCTCTGTAAATATTGGAAAAGTGACTTTTAGTCAAATTGTAGAAAAACAAATCTCATTAAGTGAAAATCGAAATGACAGTTAATTGTATATATCGAAAGTTTTTCATATTCTTATTAAATTATTGATTGTTTATCTGTGAATTAATTTTTCTGCATGGTAATTAACTTTAAGTCCTCAAGTTGAGTTTCACCAAGTTAAACAATTTTTTTGGGTTCCGTAAAATTTGGTCAGGCTATTTAAACATTGATTTGAGTTTTGTAGAAAATGAACCTGGATTGGACTCGGAAGTAATTTAATATCATCAATGTCCTGATCTGAAGCTCCTACAAAACTAATGTTATGGTGAAAACAACTTTACAACTGAACTGTTCCAGTTCAGTTCCTGATGAAAAAATATTCTTAAATGCCGACCGTAGCGCCATCTACATAAACCTTAGACAAAGGAAGTCTAAGACATAAACCATAGAGACTCAATGCCTCAACTTGAGGGAAGGCGCTAGCACCCATGCAATGAGTATGCTTTATGAAACGGCTACAAGTACTCAAGGGCGATCTTACACTCACCCTCAACTTGAGGAATACGAGCCTAAGGGCCGTATTCATAGTTCGCCCTTGGGGGTGAGTGTGAGTTTTCATCGCCCTTATGAATACTAGCTTTAAAGGTGACATCAACCTTCACTCACCCTCAAGTACGAACTATGAATACGGCCCTTAACCCTTCGTCCTTAGCGTGGCTTCTATCAAACGCCACCTGAACTTTCTTGTGAGGTATTTCCTCGAAAGACTTACCTTGGGCAGTCGTGTAGCTGGTTGTTATTTCGTTGTGATCATATATATCCTTAGACATATCCTTTGTCTAAGTATATATCAGTAAGCGCGACGGTTTGTGATTAGAAGCAGAGAAGTTATATACTTTTGATTTCATTCCGGGTCTCTCAGGCGCCACACGAGTTTTGGTGTTAGAATTAAGGTAATATTGTATTATTGAAAAAGTACAAAATGAACCATTACGAATGCGTCTCTTAGACGTGAGCAACGAAGTTAGGAAATTTGCCGCGACCAGCTTCACAGGAATTCATTCCAAACAATGAATGAGTTTTTGAAGCATCCAAACACAATTAACGTAGAGTGCAAGGAGACGGATATCTTATTAAATTTCCTAAATTGTGTTATTTTTGAATAAGATGATAAAGAGGATCTGTACTTGTATTGATAAGCGCACCATTTTGGTGCGTCGAGCGCTACAAATGTGCGTCGTAATTTTGAGCGTTAAGTCGCGGCTTTCACGCACCTGGCCCTGTATTCTCGAGAAGTGATATTCGAAAACGTATACGAAGTTCATTGCGCGAGTCCCTGTTTTGCCTGCAAAAATGCACACCGCGCAATGAAGTTCGTATACGTTTTCGAATATCACTTCTCGAGAATACAGGGCCTGACTGGAATCAGCTATTGAATAATACACCTTGTCATTTTTTTGACAAATATTTACTGATACAAATTTTGATGTCGATGTCAGCGAATTTTTTTTCGAAATCTGCGCCTTGTTAAGCAATACTCATGAAAAAGTACGAGAAAAAAAAGGTTTGTCCGTGTTTGTCATGTCACTGTACAAAATTTGTTCCTGTTACAACTCCCAGATATAACAAATATGAAGTTAATCGGCATGTATGGATGGCTGACTTGAAATCATACAATGACCATAGAAAGAGGGTAAGTTTTTTCCTTTTTCTGAGGTTTTTTCTTTCAAAATAGTAATTAAGTTTTAAATAACTTCATGTGCTATAGTATAACTTAATTTTCAACTTTTTTTTCACTTCATACACGGGATAATCCATGATACATCAAATAGCAAGCTAAGAACCTTGGTTACTTTTATTATCAACCTGTTAGATAAAATCAAGAAAGGGATATTGAATTTGACTTTAGCACAAATAAATACAGTGGAACTTCCCTATAACGATTTTCGTACAAAGACATTGTACGAAAAACACCCTCTTAAAGGAAGTAAATTCTCTCTATAACGAAATATTCAAAGAACATCACTCTAATGGGTATTGGTAAGAAGGTATAAGGTTGGTTTTTTCTGAAATTTTTCCGGACGTTACGTAATACATCCCGACCTTGAACTAAATCATTACGGCGGGCAGATAGATACTTCTGAAACAGTTTTAAATACACCCCTGGCTGTTTGGTTTCAATCTAACCATTCCGGTAGTGTGAAAGTTGTGTGAAAATGTTCAAAAGGAAGTGCTTAAGTTTGAGTGATAAACTTAAATTCATCAGTGACTATAGAAACAATAAATTTTCCTTATAACGAATTTTTTTTGCGGATTTAGCGCTTTCGTTATAGGGAAGTTCCACTGTAGATGCTAGATCTATAGTGGTTTGAATAGGCCTCGCGTCAAAAAGAAATAATAATATTCACTTCTTAATTTTCATTCAAGTGTTTTTATGCTCAACCGAGAGTAGACACTAAGTCCCCACATTTAGACATATCAACACGACTGAAACCATTACTTCTGTATAACGATGTTTATCGAGCTGCACAAATAGACAAAGAAAATAAGAACTTCATGAAACGATTGATGAAAGTGGACAGATTTGGGGTAAGCAGTTCAGAAAATGATTGCTCATTTTCCACAAAACAAAAAATGGTGACATATTCGAATAAAAAATTTTTCCTGTTTCAGGGTCTTGTAGATTCCATAAATGGTTTTGCGAATATGCATATGTCAAATTGGATTGGTCATAAATCTAATATGCTGCAAATAGAGCGAGATAATAAAAATATCCACAAGAGGATTGTAAAAGCTGTAAGTCAAAAAAATTATTGAAAAGAATTGATACTATTTGTGAACATTCCGCAGAAATCGGTATATAAGTATAGCCCTACTGAATGGGGGCATTTCATAGCTTCTCTGAAGAATTCAGCTAGATTTCCACTTATAATCTTCAAGAAAAAAAACTTGGATAAAGAGATTAGAGAGCAACCTTCCATTAGCACTGGATTTCATAAAATATCCAACCACCTTGAGTGAGTGCTTAGGGCAAAATATTATTGTCACTGAAATAAATATGGATAATTAATAGGTGCTTCGTGGATTTCACTTTACAAAATGGGGAATACCTTGGAAGAATAATAGTTGAGTTATATCAGGAAATATCTCCTCAGTATGTGCAGCTTTTCCTAGATTTTTGCCGAAAATATAAGGAAATACCTACCAAAAATATTTATATTCAAAGAATAGTTCAGGATCGTTATTTCGAGAGCAGCTTTATAACGAACTTTAAAACTGAAAATGAGAAAAAAAGAAAGCGTAATCCTGTGACCTACAAAATGAAACATAGCAGAACAGGTGAGATATGAATTGGTTCGGTTTTTTTATGTAGATACTCAAAAAATAGGTAGTTTCATATAAATTAATCATTGTGTAAACAATTGTATAATCATATTTAAACTCAAGCACTCAAAAATTGAAACATGATACTACTACTACTTAATTTAATTAATTTATTCTGTGCTGTAGAAATAGTTATTTTCCTATCTAGAGCGGAAAGTTTTTCTTTCTCGCTTGAAATTGCTGCAAGCAATCGGTTGCGGAAAAGATACTTTCCGCTTAAAATAGGAACAATATTTTTCCTACAACCGTGCCTGAATTACTACTTTCTCGCACTGTTTTCGTCTTTGAAAGTTTTACTTTTCCTCACACCTTATTATTTACTTTTCCGAAAAGTGTATGGGATTGTAATTCTTTCGGAGACGAAAACTGTGCAAGAAAATAGTTATTTGGGCGCAGTTGTAGGAAATAGTTATTTTCCTGATATGTGCGGAAAATGATACTTTCCCGCACGCGACTGCCGTTGACCCGAACGACGCAAAGCGGAGTTCGATCAAGGAGTCAAGGGCAGGAAAGACACTTTACGCATGAATTAGGAACATTGTTTTTTCTACGACCGCATAAAGATTCAAAAAGCACATTGAAAATAAATATATACAATGGAACTTCCCTATAACGAACATCTGCATAACGAATTTCGTACAGGACATTGCACCTTGAATCCAAATTCCATGTTAAAAACACCCTCTAAAACGGAGTAAATTCTCTCTATAACGAAATATTCAAAGACATCAGTATTTGAATGGGTATTGGTAGGAAGGTAAAAGTAAGTGCTTAAGTTTGAATGATAAACTTGAATTTATCAGTGAAGTCGACCGCGACATTGCCGACTATAGAAACAAATTTTCTGCATAACGAAATTTCTTCAAAAATAATTTTTTTGCGGATTTAGCGCTTTCGTTATAGGAAAGTTCCACTGTATATACTTTCCCTATTACGGGAAAGTGATACTTTCTAAACTAAAATAGTGCGGGAAAGTGGTTAAAAAGCACGGTTGTAGAAAAAATGTATTCAAGTATCATTCAAAAATTGAAGTATGATGTGAATTTTCAGGCACACTTTCGATGATCAGAGATGAAAAACGAAATAACAATTTGAAACTTTGCTTGACGCTTTGTCCTATGCCAGAGTTGGATAGAAAAAATTTCGTTTTTGGGAAAGTTATTATGGGTAACGATGTTCTCAAGAAAATAAATGGATATAGCCGTAAGATAGGCAAGCCATTAGAAACTATAATAATTTCTGATTGTGGAGAAATGCCAAATTGTGTGTGTCATAAAAGAATGATTCAGTGTAAACAATTTTAAAACCCTGATTAAAGAAAAGTATCTTCAATTTCAAACAGTGATATAAATATTTATAAATTGGAGAAAGCCTTGCGCGCATACGGCTGACCGCGTTAAATTGATTACTTGAAAAGGAAAAACTTCAAATTTCCGAGGCATATATGAATAGAATGGAACCAATAGCTGTCAGGATATTGAAATTTAATTCATCGTTTTCTCAATATGAACAAGAGCTCAAAAGCTTTCGACTACACATCAAACAAATCAAGCGCGCGAACCATCAAACTCGAAAAAGTACAAAGAAATTCAAAAATAGTGAAAATACCATATGGAGATCCGTTCTAATGATATAATACGGTTTTATGCTTCACTTTCTTGACTTCATTCGCGTTGATTCGAAGTCGGAGATCTTCAATAGCTTCCGCTTAAAGGTAAGCGTTCACCTATCGGCAGCGAACGAAGCGGATTTTAGAATCCTTTGTATAGAAACTAATGGAAGCGCGTCCACCTACCCGCGCCGAACGAATCGGATTCTATACAAAGAATTCTAAAATCCGCTTCGTCCGCTGCCGATAGGTGGACGCTCTCCTTATAGCTTCGACTAACAATTAACTTTTGACGCGTGTTTGAATTGTAGCTATCAAAAAGAGTACCTCAAACCATTTTACGTACCAAAATCTTTCGCATACAAAAATATTGAAACGAGTACTTCCTTTAGATTATTCGATAAAAATGGGCAATATGAACTTGAAATGGCTTGTTTCCAGTCCTCACGTTTTTATAATTATTTCGAAATTGAATTCGATATGTAGGATGAAATACCACTATTTAAATCTATTGGAGATGATTACCCTTCAATAGGGTCCTGTAGCGGTCTTAAAAGAACAGGAGATTCGAAAAATCATCACTTTGAATGCCAGACCTGGTTTAAAACACCCTCCTGGCCCAAGAGCATGAATGAAGTATTTTGTATCTGAATATTGAAGTTATTTATTCGAATATTTTTAAGTTTGTAGAAACGGCGAGATAGGGTTTTTTCCCTGTGCTCTGGTATCTTTATTTATGTTCTGTGCTGGTATCATACGCCAAAATAGTATGGTACCCCGTTTTGCACCAACCTCAGCTAGGGACTTTTTTGTTTCATGTACATATTGTATTTTGTTAGCTCTCAATTCAAAATAATATACGTATAGTCCGTTCACGAAAGGTTGAGCGCATAGTAGGCGTTTCTTTATGTATCTAAAGTTGGCAGTATTTACTGTCATAAAGTAAAATAAAATCAACGTTGCCGAATGTACCCGGCCTCGTCCGACGAGCTTGCGAGTTATCAGAGAACTATGCAATATTGACAACATTACGTATCAATCTGACAAGAAAATAAAGAACCTAACCTAAAATTTTAATATACACATTGGAATATGCCAAATTTCCATGGCCAACCGACGGCTCAACCTTTCGTGAACGAAGTGACGTGGTGGCGAAATTAACGGATCTAACGATGAAGAAACGAGCATCATCAGTGATTGTTGAAGATACAGAATTTGACAAAGAAAATGGAGACAATTGCGAAAATAATTAGATTGAAGCAGATAGTGGTAAGAAATATTGCTTTTTCGGTAAAAAATAAAAATAACATAAAGGGGAGTAAATGTTGTATAATGAACAACAAAAAAAACAAAGTTTCCTGGGAGCTTTTCATATAATGCTGCAAAAGTGATTGATTCGCTCAATTAAGACAAGTAATTTCCAGGTTAATGTTTTTTCAGCTAATTATTCCGTTTGATTAAAACGCAAACGTAAGAAGAAACTATAATTTATACATTTATATAAATTATCGTTTCTTCTCCTTTGTATTATATATATACATTCGGGTTAAAACATCCTAAAGACGTTGTCCGATTCCCAATTGCCAATGCCTTCTATTGTTGCAGTCTTCATCATTTAGTCCTCTTTCACTCATTGATTTTCTTATTCCATTAATCCATGTCGTTCTTGGTCTTCCTCTTTTTCTGTTTTCCGGAGGTATCCATCTCATTACTTTCTTTGGTAATCTATTCTCTGCCATTCTTTGCACATGTCCATACCATACCAGCTGCTTCCTATCTATATATTCTGTGACTGTCTCTTTTATTTCCATATTTTCCCTTATTATCAAATTCGGTATCCTCTCTTGTATTCATATGAATTAATACAGATTTCTTTCTTATTATCTTTATTGATAATTAATGGTATATCTTCATTAGAGTTGGCGTAGTATGAGTAGTCCCATGACTAACTTCGCTTTGGTAACTCTTCTTGATATATCCGTTTTGACCATTGTATATAATTTTTTGTATTCATAACTGGTTAATAAAGTCATTATTATTATGTTGCTCCAAATTCAAATGAACTATATCTACATGTTGTTTCAATTTCAAATGGACTGTATCTATATGTTGTTTAAAAAGTCCTTCTTGGGATGTAGCATAATCACAAAGTTGACACCTCAGTTGATTCGAATTCAAATGAACTGAATCTATATGTTGTTTGAGAAGGAACTTTCTAGTAGTAGCAAAATCACAAAGTGAACACTTATTTTTCAGATTTAAATGAACTGAATCTATATGTCGCTTGATATGGGATTTTCGAGCCGCAGCATAATCACAAATGTTACATTTATGTTGTTTCAAATTCAAATGAACTGAATCTACATGTCCTTTGAGAAAGCTTTTTCGACTTACGAAATAATCACAAAATTCACATTTATATTGCTTCAAATTTAAATGAACTGAATCTACATGTTCTTTGAGATGGTTTTTCTGATTTGCAGCATAATCGCAATGTTCACATTTATATTGTTTCAAATTCAAATGTACTGCATCAACATGCTGTTGTAGAAGACGTTTTTCAGCTACACCATAATCACAAAATTCACATTTAAATCGCTTGGAATTCAAATGAACTGAATCTACATGACGTTTGAGGATGCCTTTTTGATTTGCAGCATAATCACAAAATTCACATTTATGTTGTTTCAAATTCAAATGTACTGAATCTACATGTCCTTCGAGGAAGCTCTTTCGAATTGTAGCATAATTACAAAGTACACATTTATATTGCTTCAGATTTAAATGAACCGAATTTATATGTTCTTTGAGAAGGCTTTTATGAGTTGCAGCATAATCACAATATTCACATTTATGTTGTTTCAAATTCAAATGAACTGAATCTATATGTTGTTTGAGATTGCTTTTTCGACTTGTAGCATAATCACAAAATCCACATTTATGTTGTTTCAATTTCAAATGAACCGAGTCTATATGTTCTTGGAGAGGGCCTTTAAGAGCTGCAGCATAATCACAATGTTCACATTTATATTTTTTCAGATTCAAATGAACTGAATCTATATGGTGTTTGAGATTGCTTTTTCGATTCGAAGCATAATCACACAATTCACATTTATGTTGTTTGACATTCGCATGAACTGAATCTATATGTTGATTGAGAAGGCCTTTTTGGGTTGCAGAATAATCACAAAGTTCACATCTGTGTTGTTTCAGATCAGCTTCTTGATTTGCCACAGGCTTCAAATGAACTGAATCAATATGACGTTTGAGATGGGCTTTTCGAGTTGCAGCATAATCACAGAGGTTACATTTATGATGTTTCAAATTCAAATGAACTGAATCTATATGTCCTTTGAGAAAGCTTTTTTGACTTGTAGCATAATTACAAAGTACACATTTATGTTCCTTCAATTTTAAATGAACTGAATCTATATGTTCTTTGAGATGATTCTTTTGATTTGCAGCATATTCGCAAAGTTCACATTTATATTGTTTCAAATTCAAATGAACTGAATCTATATGGCGTTGGAGAAGACACTTTTTAGCTGCACCATAATCACAAAACTCACATTTATATTGCTTTGAATTCAAATGAACTGAATCTATGTGACGTTTCAGTACACTGTTTTGATTTGCTGAATAATCACAAAATTCACATTTATGTTGTTTCAAATTCAAATGAACTGAATCTATATGTTGTTTCAGATTGCTTTTTCGATTTGAAGCAAAAGTACACAATTCACATTTATGTTGTTTCAAATTCAAATGAACTGAATCTATATGTCGATTGAGAAAGGCTCTTTGAGTTGCAGAATAATCACAAAGTTCACATTTATGTTGTTTGAGACCAGCTTCTTGATTTGCCACAGGTTTCTGCTCCAAATTACTATTTTCCCTAAATGAATTTGTTACACTTGATTGTTCAGAAATGGATTCACACATACTGAAAACCCTTTCATCTTGATAATCAAAGCTATCACTTTTGAAATCAGAAGAGTATTCAGCTGCATAGAGATTGTTGGATAGACCACCTGTACTAATTTCACTTGAAATTTCTGATTTGTTTCTGTCATGGATACCATTCTTTTCCATGAATTGTTCAGGAACATCGATGTCTTCCAATTTCACCTCCTTCATTGTCTAAACATCGACTCTGGAAAAACATCATGATTTAATTCACATGTTAGCGTTTTATTTTTTGATTTTTCAATTAAACAGAAACTATCGGCATTTCGAAAGCTGAACATGAGAATATTTTGAAATTCAATATAACAGTTATCAAATCAAAAATTAGTAAAATGATATATGGAAACACTTTCAACAAAGAAATGTTTGAGAAATAATCAGAATCTCATACAAGCAATAGAATGTTATTGCCCAAATCCTTTAAAAATCAATCGATTCTCATATACTCAGTTACAGGGTTACTCCCAGAAATGTGACACTAGTTGTGTACATTATTAAAACCATCAAACTATTGACCGATTGCAAAACATCTATATCAGCAAAAAATTGAAAAATTTAATAGAAGATAAGTTGTTAGGGTTTTTCAATATATCTAGAAAGCAATATGGATTCCAAAAACAGCTCTTATCTAGGAGAAATGGTTAAAAAAACCATATCATTTAAACGATAAATATTTGAATTCTGGGGTCCAGCAGATATCAACATAACATAAAATACTGGCAGAGGAACACCCGAATAGAATGTAGTGAAAATGTAAGAAACGGTCAGTTGAATGGAAAAGATTTGTGAAGTATTATTATATTCTTACCAATTATAATTACAAGATATGAAGGGATGCCTGTCTTTATCAACTTCGCATCATAGGGAATTACACTTCTTCTAGCTACGCATTTTCTAAGGCTATTTTTTTTTAACAACAATAATCTTTATTTTTAACAAGTTTACGGTAAATATTAGTTTAGTTTTCGATTTTATATATTATCAATGGCTGGGATCCTTTGAATAATGTGAAGAATTATATGCCTGTGCACCACACGAATGTAAACAAACCTCCGATCACAGAACATGCCTCCGATCAATAGATCTGAGCTCTGAGCATAGATAAATCAACTCTTTATTTATCTATGGATCCACAGAACATATTAGTGATGGGCCATTCGAATGCAAAATCGAATGCAGCATTCGATTCTTGAAAGTATTCGTTGCATTCGAATGCAATATTTCAGCAATTCGAATGATTTTGCATTCGGTTTGGAGCGACACCTATCATAAAAATCAGGTACTATGTCGTTAAGGTTCAATATCTCAGCCTTTGCGTGCTTTTCTTAGGAAAATGAACTCTATTGCCATTCATTCGGTCCAAATTTCGAATGAATCATTCGTTTTGCATTCGGTTTCGGGCGGCATCTACCTGAAATTGTAGTTACTATGTCCGTAAGGGTCAATATCTATGTCATTACGTGCTATTTCTTAGGGAGGTTTTCGAAATTGAGCTCTATTGGAATTCATTCGGTCTAAATTTCGAATGAATCATTCGTTTTGCATTCGGTTTCGGGCGGCATCTACCTGAAATTTTAGTTACTATGTCCGTAAGGCTCAATATCTATGTCATTACGTACTATTTCTTAGGGAGGTTTTTGAAACTGAACTCTATTGCAATTCATTCGGTCTAAATTTCGAATGAATTATTCGTTTTTCATTCGGTTTGGGGTGGCATCTAGCAGAAATATCAGTCACTATATACCATTAAGGCTCAATTTCTCTGCTTTTGCATGCTATTTCTTATGGAGGTATTTGAAATTGAACTCTATTGGAATTCATTCGGTCTGAATTTCGAATGAATCATTCGTTTTGCATTCGGTTTGGGGTGTCAACTAGCAGAAATATTAGATACTATAAATCAATAAGGCCCAATATTTCTGCGTTTGCATGCTATTTCTTATGGAGGTTTTGGAAATTGAACTCTATGGGAATTCATTCGTTGAAAATTTCGAATGAATCATTCGTTTTGCGTTCGGTTTGGGGTAGCATCTAGCAGAAATATTATATACTATATATCAATAAGGCCCAATATTTCTGCCTTTGTGTGCTATTTCTTACGGAGGTTTTTGAAATTGAACTCTTTTGAAAATTCATTTAATGGTTTCAAGCATATAAGTTCTTATGAGATGTTAGCTCATCGAAGAAAAATTAAACTTCAATGTGCAAGTTCTTGTACCATTGCGGATTTATTAGGAAAATCAGTACTTACATTTTTTCACTAACATTTTTTTAAGAATTTTCCTATGACATCACTAAGTTGAATGTTTTCATATTGTTTCGCTTTAATAAAAGGTGATACTACCATCTTTCAAAAAACATTTTTTTCAAATCAGTAGGACCTTTATGTCCAAAGAAATCGATATTATTTGGAAGGGTCAACTAAAATAAAAAAGTAAATTTAAAATGGGGGCCACTCCAAAACTGACGAATGAGTTCAATTTCCAAAACCTCCATAAGAAATAGCATGTAAACGCAGAAATATTGGGCCTTATTGATTTATAGTATCTAATATTTCTGCTATTTGCCACCCCAAACCGAATGCAAAACGAATGATTCATTCGAAATTCAGACCGAATGAATTCCAATAGAGTTCAATTTCAAAAACCTCCATAAGAAATAGCACGTAATGACATAAATATTGAGCCTTACGGACATAGTAACTAAAATTTCAGATAGATGCCGCCCGAAACCGAATGCAAAACGAATGATCATTCGAAATTTAGACCGAATGAATTCCAATAGAGCTCAATTTCGAAAACCTCCCTAAGAAATAGCACGTAATGACATAGATATTGAGCCTTACGGACATAGTAACTACAATTTCAGGTAGATGAGGCCCGAAACCGAATGCAAAACGAATGATTCATTCGAAATTTAGACCGAATGAATTCCAATAGAGCTCAATTTGAAAAACCTCCCTAAGAAATAGCACGCAATGACATAGATATTGACCCTTACGGACATAGTAACTACAATTTCAGGTATAGTCCGTTCACGAAAGGTTGAGCCGTCGGTTGGCCATGGAAATTTGGCATATTCCACTGTGTATATTGAAATTTTAGGTTATGTTCTTTTTTTTCTTGTCAGATTGATAAGCAATGTTGTCAATATTGCATAGAGTTCTCTGACAACTCGCAAGCTCGTCGGACGAAGCCGAGTACATTCGGCAACGTTGACTTTATTTTACTTTATGACAGTAAATACTGCCAACTTGAGATAAATGAAGAAACGCCTACTATGTGCTCAACCTTTCGTGAACGGACTATAGATGCCGCCCGAAACCGAATGCAAAACGAACTTAGATTATGTGTAAATAATCTAAGATCGTAACCCTACTCGGGAGTAGGGTTCTAGAGGCACCGCATGCGCACTGCAGTTCAATTTTGTATTTGAAAAAAGCGGGAATAAGTCTTCTACTCCTTTCTTATTAATTTCATATATTCTATTCCTAAAAATTATGGAAAGAGAAGAGAATTTGGCTCATTGTAAAATGAGTGGTTCCTTGAGCCGAGAAAATAATGTACAACAACTTCTTCATAACTTTGTATGCACATCTTTCTGCGTATAAGATAAAGCCTTATTTACTTCTATAGGTACTCGAACATAAAATTGAACATGTGTGGACACATCAGAAATTATAAGAAAGATTTTACAGAAGCCAATAAATCCAAGCAAAGCTAGAGGAAATAGGTAAATAAATTGGAACTGAAAAAATAAATTCTCTACTTCTCAAACATAGGTAGTCAAAAATGTTATTAAACATGGTAGGGCACACGAGAAATTATAAGAAATAATCAACAGAAGCCAATAAATGCAAGCACAGCTAGGGACAATCCGAGAATAGACTGGGATCGAAAAAATAAATTCATAAATTTGTTTGGTTATGTTATTGATACGACTGTCACTTCAAATCCTAAACCTGATGTGTTCGTATACACAGAACCCGGGTCCGTGACCCGAGTAGATCCGTCACGTGACCCGATGGATCGAGTCAGTAACTCTGAGTAAAGTCGAATTTTGGCGAGCTGTGGTTACATGTAACTATCTAACTATCACGTGATCATTTGACAGTTAATACACGTATTTTCTGTCAAATGATCACGTGATAGTTAGATAGTTACATGTAACCACAGCTCGCCAAAATTCGACTTAAGTTTCCGAAAAGGCCTTTTATGTTCTGTGATAGAAACCATAGAATACTGTGTTTTGTGCATTGAACTTAATTCTATGGTTTCGTGTTAACAACTAACTTATGTTCTGTGTTATGTTCTGTGAACTAACCTGAATGGATTGTTGTTGTTGTTGTGTTGTGAAGAAGTAGCAGAAAAAGTAGAAAAACATATTTATTTATGAGCCAGTGTTGATGGAAGTGGTGGATCGAATAAAAAGGCAGAAGTAGACATCCCTTCATAATATCATATCTTGTTATAATAATTGGTATGAATATAATACTATTTATAGTCATTTTTATTTGTTCGCTACTGTTTTATCTGTCAGTTGTATGTAATCAATGATCTTATTATATTAAACTACTTCTACTAAACAAGCTTGATATAATAAGATCATTGGTTGTAATTCTTTTGGTAAATATTTGAATTTCGGTGACCAGCAGATATCGACCAGATTTTGGTGTCATTGTATTTATTGAGTCTTCCTGAACAACATTAGGGAAACCAACAGTGTAGAAAATATTGGCCCTCAAAGTTCCAAAAATTTTCCATCTTCACGTCTCTTTTTCCACTATAAAAACACAAATTCACTGCTCAAATTGAGTATAAATCACCTTCAAACTTTCAAATAACTATTCGATTAGTTTCATTCATTCGGACCGCCACCTGTTGGTTTCACTAATGTAGTTCAGGACAACTCAATGCAGTGACACCAAAATCTGGTCTATATGTGCTGGTCACTGAAATTCAAATATTTACCTTCTTTCTGAATTACACCCTTTGTTAGCTAGAATGTTTGTGTTTATTACATTATTATTACATGACTAAACATTCTCATGTTGAGGTTAGGACATCATTGTATTTTCAGGGCAAGCATCTAGATGACCGACCAAAGCACTTGGAAAATGAAGGAGGTAAAAATAGAAATCATCGATATTTTCGAGCAATTTATCGATGAAAATGGTATTCATGACAGAAAGAATTTGGAGATTATAAGTAAAATTGGTCCAGGTAGCCCATCCAAGAAAATCTATGAAGCTGTATGCTCTTCTAACATCAAAAGTAAAAGCTCTCATCATCAAGATAATAGAGGTTCCAGTGGGTGTGAATACATTTCTGAAAAAGAATGTGAAACAAAATCATTTTTGGAGAATTATAGTTTGGGGCAGAAACATACTAATCATGTGGCAAATCAAACAGCTGATCTCAAAAAACATATTTATGCCTTTGATTTCAATTTGAAGAAATTCAGATGTAATCTTTGTGGTTATGCTACTACTCGTAAAGGCCATCTCAAAGTACATATAGATTCAGTTCATTTTAAATTGAATAAATTTAAATGTGAACATTGCAGTTATGCTACAAATCATAAAAACAATCTTAAAGAACATGTAAATTCAGTTCATTTGAAAATGAAACAATATAAATGTGAACATTGTGCTTATGCTGCAAGTCGGGAAAGAACTCTCAAAATCCATATAAATTCAGTTCATTTCAATTTGAAGCAACATGAATGTGACCTTTGCTATTATGCTGCATATCGCAAAGCCGATATCAGGCGACATATGGATTCAGTTCATTTAAATTTGAAGCAATATAAATGTGAACTTTGTAATTATGTTGCAGATCGAAAATACAAACTCAAAGGACATATAGATTCAGTTCATTTGAATTTGGAACCACAAAAACATAAATGTGAAATTTGTTATTTCACTACAAATCGAAAAGGTATTCTCAAAGGACATATAGAATCAGTTCATTTGAATTTGAAGGAACATATATGTGTACTATGTAATTATGCTGCAACTCGAAAATTCTATCTGAAACAACATATAGATACAGTTCATTTGAATTTGAAGGAACACAAATGTGACTTTTGTGATTATGCTGCAAATCATAAAGCCTCTCTCAAAGGACATATTGATTTAGTTCATTCAAATTTGAAACAACAACAACATAAATGTGAGATTTGTGATTTTACTGCAAATCAAAAAAAAATTCTCAAAAGACATATAGATTCAGTTCATTTGAATTTGAAGTATCATAAATGTGTGCTATGTAATTATGCTGCAACTAAAGAATACATGCTGAAACAACATATAGATACAGTTCATTTGAATTTGAAACAACACAAATGTGACCTTTGTGATTATGCTGCAAATCTTAAAAGATCTCTCAAAAAACATAAAGATGCAGTTCATTCAAATGTGAAACAACTTAAATGTGAATTTTGTAGTTATGCTCCAAGGCAAAAAAGCAATCTCAAACGACATTTGGATTCAGTTCATTTGAAACAAAAAAGTGAATTGTGTAGTTATTCTTCAAGTCGAAAAACCAGTCTCAGATCATATAAACTTTGTTCATAAGAAATCAAAAAATATAATATGTGTATGTAAGCAATGCCATCTTGAACAACATGTATAGTCTGTTCACGAAAGGTTGAGCCGTCGGTTTGCCATGGAAATTTGACATATTCCACTGTGTATATTAAAATTTTAGGTTATGTTCTTTATTTTCTTATCAGATTGATACGCAATGTTGTCAATATTGCATAGAGTTGTCTGACAGCTCGCAAGCTCGTCGGACGAGACCGGGTACATTCGGCAACGTTGACTTTATTTTACTTTATGACAGTGAATACTGCCAACTTCAGATAAATGAAGAAACGCCTACTATGTGCTCAACCTTTCGTGAACGGACTATAGATTGAATCCATTTGAAACTACAGAAGTGAATTCTGGGATTATATTACTAATAAATCCTCATTTAAAGAAGAAATAAAATTAGTTCATTTTAATTTCTAACATCTCAAATGTGTATTTACGGTTATGTTGCAACTCCAGAAGTCAATCCACGTTCAGTTCATTATTTGATATTGAAACAACATAAATAACACAAATTTATTCGCTGTAATATATAAATATATATACAGGGTGGCCATTTGAAAACGAAACAGACGAGATTAGAGACGAAATAATTTTTTTCGATAGAAATGCTCGGACAGGTCGATTTCTGTTTCGAGGGGGACAACTTAAGATGTAGGTTACGGACGCATAGCGCTTCAACCCTTGCTACTACAACCCTCACCCCCAATTTTTGAATAGGGAAGATGGGGTGAGTGATACCTCATTTGAAAGGTATTTTTATACTGATTGCAGCACAGTAATTGTTTTTTCATTTTATGCATTAGTTCTCGAAATATTCTCAACTAAGTATTTGAAAATGAAGTGGTGTTTTCATGGCACTTGTAGTGTTTTTTTGTGAAAAATCGACATTTTGAGCTTCAAAACAACCATGACTGTGGCTTCCTTCCTCCAATCCACTGACATAGAAATCTTTAATCAAGATGTCGAACAAACAATTGTATTGCGAAGGAGCTCAATCTTGCTGAAACTCAATCTAAATTATCTTCGATATAATTTGCAGTATTTCCAATAACATGCGGTAACACTTGATCGATAGAAATCTCCAAAAAGTCCAAATACGTACATATCTCTGATCAGATTACCAGGTAAGAAAATCAAATCATTAATGATGCCACAGAAATATTCCAGTACCAATTCGTGAAACGATTTCCGACTTAATTATGAAGTGTTTTCTCAGTTGGCTTCAATAATGTTTTCATTTTGTTGATTATTGAATTCATATCTTTTTCAAAAAAATGAGAATCGATAATTTTTTATTTATTACGAACAGATCATTAAGTTGGCTTACTGGTTCTTTGACATGTGAATTATTCTTAGTTTTGAATCGAGACTTGTATGTGTTCTAATTCATTGTTCGACATGGTTTATTCAATTGCAGAGCGGGTGGAAATAATTTCACTTTTTTGCAAACAATCAATGTGCGAATAGAACCGCAGAATTCTTCAATCAACGACATTTAGATAAACATGGTTGTTTTGAAGCTCAAAATGCCAATTTTTCACAAAAAAACACTACAAGTGCCATGAAAACACCACTTCATTTTCAAATACTTAGTTGAGAATATTTCGAGAACTAATGCATACAATGAAAAAACAATAACTGTGCTGAAATCAGTATAAAAATACCTTTCAAATGAGGTATCACTCACCCCATCTTCCCTATTCAAAAATTGGGGGTGAGGGTTGTAGTAGCAAGGGTTGAAGCGCTATGCGTCCGTAACCTACATCTTAAGTTGTCCCCCTCGAAACAGAAATCGACCTGTCCGAGCATTTCTATAGAAAAAAATTATTTCGTCTCTAATCTCGTCTGTTTCGTTTTCAAATGGCCACCCTGTATAAACTCTTGAAGTAATAGGGGATGATTTTATTGCTTAAAACATGAGAATAAAAATTAATTGGAATCTTCACAGACCTCCAATCTTTGTTGCATTTAATATTTTCAGACTTATTAGGATTTCAGCTTTCGAACGGAAGTTAAGATATTGCATGAAGAACATCATAACCATCAGCGTACGGGCGCGTTTTAAAGAAATTCAAGAAAAGCCCTGAGCAGGAGCTTTTGAGCGCTCGTTCATTGGTGGGTCAATAAAACTATTCCCTCAAGTTTTTATATTGTGCTTGAGATTGATACCAAAGATATAATTGCAGAATCTCAGCACAATCGGAATTATAGTCTGGAAATTATTCAAAAAATGAAATATGTAAAAAATACAAATAAAAAAAATTAAATTCCAGGGTTCTGATGATGCGATCCTCTTAAAATTTCGCATGAACATTCAGTATATCAGTCTTCACCATGGAGGTAAACCTCTATGATGGTCACAAAATTTTGCATGAGGCTTATTGGTTTTGTTTTGTCTGAGATATCGAGGGACAAAAATTCTGAAGGGCCATATTTTATGGAACACCCTGTATGATGTGGCTGGTAAACGAACTTTACCAATGCATTTGGGAGCCGAACTCACCCTGAAAATCTCAAGTCTCTAGGAGAATTCCTTCGAAAGTTATCGTGCTAACGGTCGGCCCCACGGACAGAATTGAATTTGACCATGAATTCGTCATCACGGAGTCGAACCCCATCTTTTGAGACCATTTTCGGCTCAAAATTCGAAGATTACATACAGACATTTGGGCAGAATGATAGGTATACCACTCGTTTAAATAGAACGAGCTTTGTTTATAAACAAAGCTACTACCCAGGGAAAGACTTGTTCTATGACAGAAGAAATTCAGAATAAGGTAAAGTAAATTCTGGAAATTATTCCTCAGATGATTTCATGACATAAAGTTCCTATGGACTACGGGGCTCTGACGCATATTGTTCTTGACATACAGATTGATGAAATTTAAAGAAAAAATTTGTTTTTAAAAAATATTTTCGACACCGTTCACGATTTTTCTTTGCATTTAAGTAGGTCATGAGTACGCACTTAGACAAAGGAGAGTACGCATCAATATACATTATTTCAATTAAAAAATAATTTTTAATTTCCACCAGTGTCGTCCCGACTTCTGTCCGAATAAATTCGGTGAAAACATGATACGCTAATGCTTTTTTTTCAAATTCGAAATAATTTTCGTAATCACCACATAATTCAAGATGAGAATGGTATCTTGAGTTGTTTACCAGCGACGAATACTTTCTGAGATAAAATTTCAGTTTTTAATTTTTTGTTGTGCATGCCACTTTCCAAGAGGGCGGCGATTTATGATAATTAATGTTCTGTGGTTTTTATTTTTGGAATTTGAAGGTTACACAAGTTTATGTTCTGTGGTATCATACATAAATTTAAGTTAATATAAATTATTTAAACAAAGGTTCTAATATATTTGTGTTTTGTGCTGGTGACTTCGAGAATGAAGGAGGTGAAATTTGAAAAAATTGATATTTCTGAACAATTCATTGATGGTAATTGTATTCATGACAGAAAAAATTTTGAAATTTTAAGTGAAATTGGTACAGATGCTCCATACAAACCATTCTTCAATGCAGCATACTCTTCTAACTTCAAAGATGATTGCTCTTATCCTCGAGATGAAGGTGGTTTCAGTACGTGTTATTCCATTCCTGAACAATTATGTGCAACAAATGCAATTGGGGAAAAATCTAATTCAAAGCAGGAAGCTTCTAATTATATGGCAAATCCAGAAGATGACTTTGAACTACATATTGATGCAAGTGATTTGAATCTGAAGCAACAAAGATGTAAACTTGATGATTATGTTACCAGAGGAAAAAACCATATAACAGAACAAACGCAATCAGTTCAATTGAATTCGAAACAACATAAATGCGACTTTTGTGATTATGCTTCAAGTTACAAAAGGCACCTTAAAGAACATATAGATTCAATTCATTTGAATTTGAAACATCATACAAATTGTGAACTTTGCGACTATGTTGCTACTCAAAAAAGCAATCTCAGACGACATATGATTTCAGTTCATTTGAATTTGAAACAACATAAATGTGACCTTTGTGATTATGCTTCAAGTCACAAAGGCCACCTCAAAGAACATATAGATTCAATTCATTTGAATTTGAAACAGCATAATTGTGAACTTTGTGACTATGTTGCTACTCAAAAAAGCAATCTCCAACGACATATGCTTTCAGTTCATTTGAATTTGAGACAACATAAATGTGTATTTTGTGATTATGCTGCAAATCATAGAAGCAATCTCAAACTTCATATGGATACTGTCCATATGAATTTGAAACAATATAAATGCCACTTTTGTAATTATGCTGCCTCTCGAACAAATACTCTAAAAACACATATAAATTCAGTTCATTTAAATTTGAAACAACATAAATGCGATCTTTGTAATTTTGCTGCAACTCAAAAATATCTTATAAAACAACATAAAGATTCAGTTCATTTGAATTCGAAACAACATATGGATACTGTACATTTGAATTTGAAATAACAAATGCAATCTTTGTTAACATGCTGCAACTCGAAAACACCTTATAAATCAACATAAAGATTAAGTTCATTTGAATTCGAAACAACATAAATGTGATCTTTGTGATTTTTCTGCAACTCACAGAGGCAATCTTATACAACATATAGGTACAGTTCATTTCAATTTGAAACAACATAAATGTGAAAATTGTGATTATGCTGCTTACTGCAAGTCGGAAAATCCATCTCAAAGAACACATACATTTATTTATTTCTCATTATTCTCACAGAAAAATCCTATAGTGCGCAAATATGCTCATACATAGGTCGGACACTCATTCATTTTATGCATTTATGAAATAAACAGAAAGAAATATATCCATATTTAAAACATTATTTCTTTAACACCTTTTACGATTGTAATCTAGAAAAGGGAACTTGTATTTCAGAATATGAATATTTAATTCAGAAAACATAAATTTACTTTCAGAATAGTTAATTCAATTTGAGAACGAAATTGAAATTCAGATTAGGATGTTGAAAATCAGAAAAACAAAGTTGTAATTTCACAAACGGCAAATTGAATTTCAGAATCGATTCAATTTCAGAAAATGTATTACAAAGGTAGTAAGCAAGCAGGGAACAAATCTATGAATCCTATTTCTGAATTACATATTACTATTCTGAAATTCAAATGACGTTTTCTGAATATAAAGTTGTTATTCTGAAATTCAATTTCCCCATTCTGAATTACAATTTCTATCTTATGAAATTAATTGCGCGGTGTGCCTTATTTTTGCAGGTAAAAGAGGGACTCTCGCATTGAAGTTCGTATACGCATGGAAAGATCAATTAGTGTCCAGTATAGATGTTTGGAAGAAAAATTTAATTCTGAAAAATAAGAGAACATTGAAAATAGTTTTAGTAACATTTTCAACTCTCTCAGTCAGATTGAAGTTTATGTTTTACATGTAACAACAGTGATATTCTTGTATAATATATATTTATTGAATAATTTATATCCTTAAATGAACATTAAAGTTTCAATATATAATGTATAATAGGGGCGTTCGGCATCGACATCGGACGTGTCGGATCGATCTAAACCGTTCGTTTATTACATCCGGATTGAGGGGAATACACATCTGTACCGTTCGTCATAAAAATCTGAGCAATCGGACGTCGATCTTTTCGCTCGGTCGATTTCGACGGAGCAAAGCGATTTTATCCATAGAGTTTTATGTTTTTTATATTTTTTTTTTGTTTTATATTGAGTTTCCTGATCCGACAACCGATAGATTGAAAAATTCTAACAATTTTATTCTTCTGTTTTCATTTATTCATTAAAAACTCAATTAATTCATTAAATTTTTCAATATAGCTATCGTAGTTATAAATGGGCAGGAGGAGATATTGCTTTCCCGTTTCTTTTTCGTGTAATTAATCAATTAATTGATCAGGATCTTTCGGTACAACTATCGCCGTATTGAACGACCATAAGGGACATTACTCGTTTCTTTTTCATTCAGTGCCTTTGCACTTAATTATTTAATTGAGATTTTATGGAAGAGCTACTAAAAGGGTGAAAGTATCGTTAAAAGATGAGCATATTTCCCAAAATAGTGATCTTTGAAATCTTATAATCTATAAAAGTAGAACAGAGCAGTATGTTCTGTGGCAGATGCTCTGTACCGTTCGTTTATTCCTAGATATTTCAGATTTATCTGTACGATCTGTGGTCACGTGACAAAAAAATCCGTCCGCTCGCGGAGGTCAATGCCGAACGCCCCTATTATGTACATAATCTGCATTGTAATTAAGTCATCCTCATATTAAAATTATTATCTAGGAATTTATGGTAACGATGAAATGTGTCAAGTTATTACAATGTTCGTTCGATATATGGTCTTTAATCTACTAAGATTATTATTAAAAGGTTTTTGCTTTTCTCTTAATTAGTGTTTCAATTCAATATTAAAGATAAAAATTCAAAGTACGATCACTCAAAAAATTATGTGGAAATCACAGAACATAAAATATCACAGATTGGATGGCAACCACAGAACACAAATTTCCGCTGTAGATTTGTAAATAAAGAAGAAGAGTAGAGTGGATCTATGAACTAATGACAAGTGAAACTGACATTTACAATTTATTTTGTCTATGAATTTCAGTTGAGTGTGTGTAAAATGTATATGATAAAAAATTTTGCAACAAATTAAAAAATATCGTTCATTCAAAACTATGAATTGAAGTAATTCTGTTCGTGATATTATACAACATTTCCTATTATAATTTATTGAAAACTACCTCATTCATTCTCTGAATTTTCTACATAACTGTAAGACTATGGCTAAACGTAAGAATCAAGCACCTATCTACAGCGACTGCAGTGATAATTCCGACAATGATATGGATTCTGTAAGGAACAACACTTTAAACTTTTTGATTTGGAATTATGTTCGAATTTATTTTTGTAGGAATTATTGAATTTGGCGAAGAAAAAGAATAGGAAGCGTAAATCGCCTCCTTCGAAAACAATTTCCGATTCTGATTCAGATCATGAAATAACCAAGAAATCTAAGCCTAGCCCAAAATATACAGATTCAGATAGTGATGAAGCTGATAGTAATTCAGAACCTGAAGAAGGGGAAGTATCTGATTCCAGTTCATCTGAAGAGGAGGAATTCAATGATGGATACGATGATCAAATGATGGGAGATGAAGAAGATAGGGCTCATTTGGCCAGCTTGACTGAGAAAGAAAGAGAGACTGAATTATTCAAACGTATAGAGAGAAGAGAGGAGATGAAAACTAGGTATGTAACGTTTTAATAATAATAAACTTTATTCGAATTAAATCAGTACATTTACCCTCTATTGATAACAAGTTATCAATGGGCAATTGACCGAGGCTAAAAAGATTCTGAGAAGACTAGTTGAAGCCCACTAGAATCACATTCAAACCTTATAAAATTCTCTGGTATCTATGATTTTGATTACATTCAGTAAATTATATTCATGTTGATGTAAGCACTAAATACAGGAATTTCAAATATTTTTTTATACAGGTTTGAGATAAACAAGAAGTTGAGACAAGCTAAAAGGGCAGAAAGAGCGAAAGATAAACCTGCGAAGAAACATAAAGAAAAGAAAGTGAAGGAAAAGAAGGAAGAGTCGCCAAAAAAATATGATTCTGATAGTGACAAAGATCAGAGTGATCTACAAACTGATTTTAGTTCTATTGACCACAAAGAACGTAGTAAGGAGAGAAAGAAGAACATTGAAGAAAACAGAGGAAAAGTAGATAAGCGTGTTAATGCTATGGCAGAATTGAAAGCAAGAAGGGAAGATAAGCAAAAACGTGAAGAAGCTGAGGAAAAAAAGAAAGAAGAACAAAGAAAAAAGGATGAGAAAGAGGCAGAAGACAAGAAAAATTCGACAAAGTTGAAAGCATCAGATATCTATTCTGATGATAGTGATAGTGATTCTTCTGAAACTGAAGATGATAAGGGAAAATCCAGACAATCGCCTGTTTCCGTGAGGTCTAGATCACGTTCCTCATCTAGTTCCAGTTCCAGTGATAATGAAGAAGTTGTGGAAGAAAAAACTCAAGCTTATGTACCCACTAGAGAAGAAGTAAACTTAATTCGTCTCTCAAGACACAAATTAGAGAGGTTTGTTCATATGCCCTTCTTCGATAGAATTGCAAAAGGCTGTTTTGTAAAAATTGGCATTGGTCAGCAAGGAAGCATGTCAATTTATAGAGTTGCAGAAATAATAGGAGTTTATGAAACAGCAAAGGTTTATGTACTGGGAAATACAAAAACAAACAAGGTAATTGAAAATATTATCATAAATTTGTTGAATATTCCCTACAATGATTTTAAAATCTAGAATCATAATTCATATAATATTGTTCTTGAATAAAAATGAACAATTATCAGAAAAAAATATTCTGGGAATGGGTTTGTAATTTCATGTTTTTGTTAATGAATATTTTATATTTTTTACAGGGTGTTAGAGTTAGGCATGGCACTCAAGATAGAGTATTCAGGTTAGAGTTTATTTCAAATCAAGAATTCTCAGATGCTGAATTCCATAAATGGGTTGAAGCAACAACGGCAGCTGGTCAAGCGTTTCCTACAAAACAACATATTGAACAAAAACAAGCTGATATTAAAGAAGCAATACATTATGAGTTTAATGAACAGGATATTGAAAGAATCGTAAGTTCTTAGCATCTACGAAAATTCTCTTTGTTCAATTCTATGCATAATGTACTTTTGTCATTCCATTGCAGATCAGGGAGAAAGAACGGTTTAAACAGAATCCTCATAACTACGCAATGAAAAAAACCGAACTGATGAAAGAACGGGAATCTGCTCTCAGTAGAGGAGATGAAGATTTGGCAAGGGAACTAAATTCAAAGTTGGCAGAACTGGAAGAAAGAGCATCTCATCTTGATAAAGTGAGAACGTCTACAATATCAAGTATTTCATACATCAATGATCGCAACAGAAAAAGGAACATTGAGGAAGCTGAGAAAGCAATTATGGCAGAACTTAAAGCTAATAAAGGAAAAAAAGTAAGAATCTTTGGTAATTATTTAGAAGTAAAAGAACTGTGGTGGAGATGTGAAAAAAATCGTACTCACCAACTTTGGGTCCCAGATCACGAAAATGATTAGTTTTTTTGAAAAAAAATTCCAAAGTTTAAGTCAATTAAGTGAGGTTATACATAGTTCTAGCCAATTTTCCTCTATTTTCTCAATCAATACTCGTTGGAAATGTATTATTTATCAATTTCTGAGAGTATCCTGCAAAATATGGCTCGAAAACTGAAGATGGAAGAGTCGGAGCCGGTGTTTATGGTCCCTCAATCCAATTAGCCATACCAATCGTCTCTGTCCTTCGGTTTTTCAGGCAGAGACACTAGCTATAAGGGAGTTCGTTGCGCTCTGTGCGGAACGCAATTACCAAAGAAAGAAAATATATATAGCATCTGACAGCAGAGCAGCCCTGCTAGCGCTTGACTCTCTACAAGTGAAGTCAAAGTTGGTCTGGGAATGCAAAACGTCACTACTTAGAGAAAAGAACCAGGTCAATCTCATTTGGGTGCCTGGTCACACCGAGATTCACGGCAATGAAGCGGCAGACCAACTGGCCAGGGAAGGGGGGACAACTCCCTTCACTAGACCAGAACCGTTTTGCGGCTTCCCAGCCAGCCATCAGGCAATGGCTATTAAGGACTGGGAACAAAAGAGGAAGCTTATGTACTGGCGTACGACCAATGGTCAAAGGCAAGCTAGGTCACTTCTCTCTCACTCGACGAGCTGGACCAAGAAAGTTCTCTCACTCAGCAAATTGGAACTGAGGAAACTGACGGGCGCTGTCACTGGGCACTGTCCCGTGAGGTATCACTTAAAAAACATGGGAAAAGCGCCTGATAGTACATGTCGCTTCTGTCAGGCATACGGCTACGGCATCTTGGTTCCTGGTTCCTAAAGCCTGAACAAGTTATGGATGTGGCCCCCAGAAAGGTGGTGAAGTTCATTGAGACTTTGCTGCCTGTCTGGTAAACAGCGCGGGGATGCACAATAGATCTTAAGGTCAAGGTGCTCGCAAGGTCGGTTTTGATCTGTCGCCCCTCCTCTAATCTAATCTAAAATCCTGCAAAATAAAGCCTTCGTTTGGTCGAAATCGACGATTTTATTCATTGTTTATATTCGTTACGGCAGCCATTATAATTTGCCCTTGGGCTGTCAACCCTCGCGAATTGTCCTCAAATTCATTCTATTGATATCAGGCTTGGGGCCTATCTGGGTATTTTGTTGATCTAAGCAAATATCTTATTTGTGAAACTATTTTTCTGTTAGGTTGTCCTTCTAGGTAGTCTATACGCAAAAAAAGACCCAGTATACCTTTTCAACTATAACTTTGGAATAACACTCGAGTATTCATTCAAATGAATGATCAATATAGTGAAAGCTTAAAATTATTTCAGGTTGATGATCCATTCACTAGGCGTTCCACAAAACCTACTATGAACTTCAGACCTCAGACTGATACAGCAGCACCTCCAGTTCCCCAACAGGCAGAAGCACCTGTACAGAAAGAAGAAGCTCCTAAACCGAAATCTAAGCCAGCTCAAGTTACTCATGATGACCTTTTCTCTGCTCATGATTTTGATATCAAAATTGACCTTGAATTACCATTACCAGGTAAGTTTTTTCCTATATTGATATGTTTTTTCCTATATTGATCTGTTTTTTCCACTATAAATTCAGAATGCCGCCGACTGCATTCCACTCATTTTTTTTCCAGTTAAAGGTCAATATCCACATTTTGAACTATTTGTACAGAGTGGTCAGATATCGATGATTTAGTACTACATCTCCTAAACTGAAAGAGATGAAAAAAATATATTGTACAAGTGAAATGTGAACGATTTTTTTCCTATTGTAAATTAGGCTTCATTAATATTATCTTCGTTGTACATCTATGGTTATATCACGAAGTCCTTGACAACAAACGTCAAAATAAATCCACAGAATATAACTGTTCTATGCCAAAGCCTGATTTGATCAACTAAAGGAAGCCAAATATGCTCCGATTCACTTATCTTGGTAACCTATTATTTTTCAAAGAGGGATGAAAGTTTTTTTATTCTGTTGACGGTATTTGATACAAGTCAATGTTGATTTGAGATGCGCGTAAAAGCCGGAGAATAAAATTAAGACGGTATCGAATTTTTACTCCAGATACATACCTTTTTTATTGGGTCATTCATAAGATGGTTTAATTCTTAATTTTTCTTCCAAATACCATTTTTTTCTATTTATTACCGTCAGCGACCTACAGCGTGTTTTATGTTAATTCTATTCCATTTATTTTTTTTTGTGTTGTGACCGTATGCCTTAATTTAGAGACATAGATATGATTGTCTTTCTTAAAATCAAGGAGGCTTTGTAACAAACTATTTCTCAACTATTATTCATCATACAATATTAGATATATTTTATAACAATAATTTTCTGTTAATAACAAACATATGGAACATAATATGATTTGAAATGTTGCATTTGTTATTGAAAGAAAATTTATTGTTATAAAATATATCTAATATTTGAGGAATATAATAGTTGAGAAATAATTTTTTTACGAAGCCCCCTCGATTTTAAGAAACACAATCATATCCATGTCTCTAAATTTTTGGCTAATAATTATGATTTGCTATAATTTTTGCATTATTTTCTCAGACAATTTCAAAAATAAAAGACATGATATACTCCTGTTTTTAGCTAATTTTTTTCAGCTTATTCGAACGATTTCTGTAGTAATATAGTTATTTTCTCATTTTTAGAATATCTCAAAATTTAAATATATTTTTTATTACAGCAAATCCAGTTATGGTGATGCCTAAAGCAGTAAACAATGATTTGGCTCCTAGACGAAGTCTGAATCTTGAAGCATATAAGAAAAAGAGGGGTCTTATATAGTATATTTCTTTGCTAAATTTCTTAGGTATTATTACCAATGATTATTGGTATCTTGAACAGTATACAGAATTATGAAAATGCTTTTTCATTTCTTTTATGGAAATTTATAGATTATTGTTCAAACAAATCTTTATAATATATGTGATAAGACAAATTTTTAGTTTCAGTTCATTATTGCATCTATGGAAAAGTTGATGAATCTTCATTTCAAATGTTATTTCAATAACTTATTTTTTGTAATTTAATTAAGATTTAAAAATACATTTTAATATCTTTTTTTAATTTTTTTTGTGATTTCATTATGGAAAATATCAATCTGTGTAATAAAGGGTTCTCGCCTATCAAAATCAGGTCACTTATTTCTGTAATAAAAAAGGATTCTCAATCATTATTGTTCAGAAAAATATCAGATTCAGATAGTGAAAAAGTTATAGTGTGTCTAACAAATTAATCAACTGACGTTCACCTTCAGTAGAAAAATTTCTATTCAATAAGTCCATGAAGAAAAAGCTGCAGTAAAACCAATTCAATTCATTCAAAAAAGTGTAAATTTCCAGTTATTGCAAATCTTAGAATATAGGAAATAACTAAACGCCATAGAGAAATATTGTATTTTTTGTTTAATCGATGGAGTTCTTATCATTCAAGTTTGAAAACTCGAGAAATTTAATTTTTTTTGCATTCATTATTCTCTCAGTCAGAAAGCTGTTATAACAGATATTTATCTGAAATCCTCTAATTTATCTGGATAAATATGTAAATCATTCAATTTGGTTTTTTAATTTCCATTACACATCTGATTGAGTAAATCCGTGTTTCTAAATTATCTATGGTGTCAATCAACTTATCAGCGAAATTAACAGAGCCATCTGATCTGAACAGGTAAAACTAACAAAATATTCCAAGGACGGTATTGTAACATATAATTATGTTTTTTTTCCCCGTCGCTTGTTATTCTAACAACGGTAGGTACGGTAATCTGCTATATTCTTCAAAATATCTGTCATCAACTGAGATACAAATTTGCCGTACAATTATACCATATATGGTATCATCGCAAATTATTAGCGAAATCTCATTTACCATATATGTCGATATTATGGAGATTTTATATGTTACCAATAAAGAAAGAATAATAATTTTTGTAGATCTTTTTTCAAGACATTTTGCAAAATATTTACATCAAAAGTAATAAAAGTTGCAAAAATCAATAAAGGGGCGTGCCGCGAACTTCAATTTGCGCCACCATTTTGAAATGAATTCAGTTTGACCATTTATGGGCATTTGAGAAATGGAGCGTCAGCATTGGCTGAAATGTATGACTCATCCGGCTTTCCCTTCAAATTCAAAAACTATAGAACTTTTAAGGAATTATAATACACTCAACCATCTCAATAACTCAAAAGAGTACTTTTCGAAATTATTCATTGTGAGATATCTATAAAGCATTTGGAATTATTGTTTAATTCATGTATATCGTTTCTTGAGGTTTCAAATAAATCTGAGTCAAATCAAATGTTGCTATTCGTTTGACAGTTTTATCCTAAAACTAGTCATTTTATGGTAGATGTCAAGGGACCATAATTGTTTTCCTACATTAATTAGCGAATTTAATTTTAATTGAGAAAAAATTTTGGCATTAAATCATTTCAATTGACGCATGCGTATTATCAGTTCTGATAGAAAACGAGTCAACGATAGCTCTTGTCGCTGTTCTGTTGTCCAGTGCGTAACGTTATTGTTAGTTCCAACAGCCGATCTGTTTGTTGCAGTGATTCTTATAAGATAATAAGTTAGATTAAGTACACTTGAAATAATTAAACATGGTGAGTAAATGTCGCACGAATCCTTTAATTATCATTTTTTATCGTATATTCAGATATTTTTCCTCGAATTTGACATGACAATCCTCAAAACCGGCAGCCATATTGATATGCATACTCATTTGCCGAAACACAGCCCTAAAATAACGAAATTAATTCCTCAAATCAGATGCGAATATTTATTCTTCTCGAATATTGATAAATTGAGTTTAATTGATACTTATTAAAAATGATTTCCGGTGTTTTGTTAATTTACTTTCAATAACGTTTCTGTTCGAATATTTCATATTCTGCTAATATTGATAAAGTTTTTACGAAATATTATACTTAGGGAGGTCGGAACGTTATCTTTACAGTTACTTTTATGAGTCACAATCTAAGCGCAGATTGATAGGCTTAATGAAAAATTTTCATTCTTGAGTTTTTTCTGATGATTTGTGAAAAACCCAATATTTTTTATTTCGAGAACATAAATTAAGTAGCACCCAAATGATCTCCTGTGAGTTTATAAATAGAAATAAGTGTTCTTGGCTACTATATTTGGCAGTGCTTGACACTTGGTTTAGTTTCTTAGTTTTGCATGAATAAAAGTCTAGTAGAAAAGATTCCAAGGGTGTAATTTTTGATATTTATGGCTCGGAGATAAATTACCATCTGTTTTACTGTTTATTGGTCCATTCGTCAATTTGCATATGTTGACAAGAAATGTCAATTTTTGCAGCTCCGATTTAACCGCAAAACGATTCGAATGATTTGAGCATCAACGCGCGCTTTCTTTGAGTAGATGAGTTCGATGAACTCCCAGAAAAATAATTTAGTTTTCAATGAAATACAAACTGGCAAATAATTGTACCTATATTTTTTGGGAGTTAATAATTATTGTGGATTATTTTTCTTGGGCTGTACAAGATAGATCTCCTGTCCTCAAAAGGCAATTTTAATTGTGCCAATATTTTATTAGGTACATTAGCTCGTTCATCAATTCTAAATGTTTAATTTTTTCAGGCGTCAGGGGTAACGGTATCTGACGCATGCAAAATTACTTACGAAGAAATCAAAAAGGATAAGAAACACCGCTACGTAATTTTCCACATAAAAAATGACACCCAAATCGATGTGGAAAAGATCGGTGCAAGAAATGACTCCTACGAGGACTTCCTTGTACATCTGCAAGCTGGTGGTGAAGGAGAATGCCGCTACGGCCTCTTCGACTTTGAATATATGCACCAGTGCCAAGGTACCTCCGAATCTTCTAAGAAACAAAAATTGTTTTTGATCTCTTGGTGTCCAGAAACCGCTAAAGTCAAGAAGAAGATGTTATACTCTAGGTAAGTGCATGTTTTCTTCATAATTTATGATCAATCAAGATAATATATTGAAAGCTAAGTTCTGATGGCTACTATTCTTGTTGAATTCAATTTTTCATTCGGTGTCTGTAGAAATCATCTTGTGTTAGGGACCTATACAATTGATATATAATATTTATATAGGTAAAGTAATTCAGAAACAATACTAAAAGCTTATTTCGTAAATTATTCCAAATGCAGGTGGTACTAACATTATTAAAAATTGTCCATCTGTATGACTATCACATAATATCTTCTTTCTTTTGTTAATTTTTGATTTTAACAATTTCTTTCCATTTACGTATACAGTTTTGTAATAAGCGCCGTTGGTAACATGCTCTATTACTAACCTCAGCAATTGAATACTTACAATTTCTTTTTTTTCTGTTGCCCATGAAATACTCAATTGGCTAAAAATTATTGTGTACCAAGTATTTTGAAGGCTGCAGTTGACATTTCTTTGTGTCTTTAGAGTTTTTCAACATTGAAATATGCATTGTTAATTAATTTAGAATGAAAATTTAAATTCTTCTTTATTTTCAGCTCATTTGAAGCCCTTAAGAAATCATTAGTAGGAGTACAAAAATGTATTCAAGCAACAGAATTGTCAGAGGCAAGCCAAGAAGCTGTGGAGGAAAAACTGAGATCCACAGATCGTCAGTAGTTTCGATTTATTCTTTTGCTACGACTGTCTACTCACGCACCTACCTACCAAGGTGTTATATATTTATAAGTATTTGGATATTTAATAAAGCTTCATTTTCAAACTGAATTCTATATGTTTCATTGGATTAATATCATTTTCAAATCTGTAACATCCCTTTATATGATTTTTCAGTATTAAATAAACATTAAACATCACAATGTGGTATGATTTTAGTCGAACAAACGAGCAAAAACAAAAAAGTCTCTAATTTTCAGAAAATATTCCCAACACAAAGTGCTCACTTTGAGAAGATTTAAATTGAGTTTCAAATGGGTGAATCTTTTAGAGGAAAATTTACATTTGATTCAATTCATTCAAACTTTGAAAAATACTCAATCTAAAACACGTGGTTATACTTGAAACTGAATATTTCATAAAAAGCGAGATATACTGTATCTTTAATAATAATCAATCAAGGCAGAAGAGAAATCTATGTTAAGTTTTATGTTACTATTATTTCTAGAATGAGTTGCGGCTAGGTGTTGTGTGAAATAAACTTCCAATGAAGGTGATATTTTATATTATTTGAACTTCACTTAATGATAAAAATAACAACTTCTCATAAATAATCACATCAAGAGTCAAGTTTGAGAAAGAATATTGTCAAACAGTACAAGTGTAGGACTATTTGAAATTCTTTCATTCATTATATATCAAAATATTCACCTAAAAATAAATTAAATGAAGGTGAATTCCACAAATAATAGTATTTTCATTCATATCAAAAAAAGTTTGAATAGAAAACCTGAATGGGCTTAGAAATGATCTGCTACAAAGTTATTAAACATGTAAAAATTACAAATGAACCAAGATCAAAAACATAAAAACTTATATTTCTAGCATATTCAAAAAATTCACTACAAATTTGTTTCATCTGGAGAGAACAGATCATAATCATTTCAACAAGGTATTCATTATTTGATAACATAATACTACTTCAATCATTGATAGTTTCACTCCACATCATCTTCTTGCATGGAACTTGTTTGTGCTTTCATTAATCGTGGAGCTACAGAGGGCAATCTTTGTACTAATAAGTGGAACACTTGTGGTTGTAGGGTTTGTTGCAACACTTGTAGAAGATCATTAGGTTGACCACAAACAGCGACAGCATTGCCTAAATGATCTACACCATTTTCCATATCACCAGCAGCTAATAATTCTTCTCCTAGTTGTATTTCTTGCAGGAAGAATTTTTGTACAGCCTCATGATCTTTCATATCTGGAAAAACTGTATTGGAACGTTTTCCTCCACTTGACGCATTTTTTTTCAAACGCCTTCCTGTAAAGTAACTGAATGTTTTCCTCGAATTTGAGAATTAGTCAAATCTACTTACGTTCACGTAACTTTTTCTTGAAGTCAGGGTCACTATGCCTTTTTTGATCGAAATAAATACAGTAGCCTAAAAATAATGTACCACAAACTCCAGCTGCGATTCCAATAGCCGCTTTGGGAGATATCATATCCATCTCAATATATTTTATTATCACTCAAAAAGTTAACATCAAAACTAACCAAAGAATGGCAATTTCACTTTTCGAAGCGAGGTGAAGGAAGGAAAGATCAATTGACAATGACAGAAGTAGACAGTTTTGAAAACCTAAGGCGCAAAATTTCTTCCGTAGACTACTCTTACCACTTGGAATTTATAATATTTTTAGAATATACTTTTTATTCTTCAATAAATAAAGATGAAGGACAATGACAGTATTATATCATTTGTTGAAATATTAAACGACTATGATCATTTAATATCTATGAAGTTTGGACTTTCAAGAGAAGGTATTGTAGTTTTCTATGGTTTCATGGTTTGAAAATCAAGATTTTTGCGCTGTAGCTTCTGTAACTTTCGATTTTCTTGTTCAGCTGCCCCCTAGAGCTTAAGACCGTAGCGAGGGGGGCCGGGGCGTCCGGACCCCCTCGAAATTTTTCAGAAGTATTAGAACATTTTCCTTCAAAAATCATTTTGTCTTCGGTGCACCAGATCCCCCCCACCCACGAAATTTTTTTCTGGCTACGGTCTTGTTAGAGCTTCACAAGTATTCCTTGAAAACTCATGAAAATAAAATTTATTTCATACCACACTACTCCCAGTACATTTCTATTTTGTTTTTTTTGGCCCCCCTGGCCCGAACGCTGGGGACGCCCTTGGGTATTATCATAGTTTAAACAATGATATTATACATATCAATCAAAGAAATGACTATAGACAAAAAAATCAGACAACTAATTTGGAGAAAATTTTATGTAGAATTATTTTTTATCTCAAATCGCCATTTCCGTCAAAAAGTGCAATGTTTTTTCCTCAATTTCATGAGAACAATAATTTAAATTTGTAATTCTATTAGAATTTTTGTCTTAAACTATATCCCCCTTAGTCTAAGATTTTTGTGATTATTTCTAATTAAAAACAAAATTATTGTTTCCATAAGAAAAACAAAAAGCTTAAATAATAAATCAGGATGAAACCCCTCAGCAAAAATTAGTTCAAGCCATTGGATTTCTATTAAAAAAATTGCCCAAATGTCATTTTTTGCCTTGCGGTTGAAGGCATAACGAGTTTCTCGAAAAAAAAAATGACCGTAATGTGCCATTAATTTTTCTCCGTCATAGGGTTAAAAAGTTGTAGTTCAGGAATCACCAATTCTGGCCACCCTATACAGCTAACATAATAATGATTCTGCAAGAAAGGGATCGGGTTCAATTGAAAAAGAATAATATTATCAAATGTTCATATTTATTACCTATTTTTATAACTTAAACTTTGTTATGTACAAAATATACAATTAACAAAACGGCAATGTTGAAGTTTATCGCTGTAAGTCCTTGAAGATTATATTATAGATGACCTTCAACATTGCAGCCACTAGGAAAAATGGTACAAAGTTTACCTCAGAAAGGTGTAAAGGGATTTCGAATTTCCGCAATCTATACTCAGGGAAAATCGTAATTGGAAGACGAATATTCGTCCAAGGAAGATCAATCTCACTACTAGAGACTTCGAACAGAAACTTAACGAGAAATATTTCGCGCTGAAATCGCCCCCAACTGAATCCAAAGTTATCCGTGCATCTGAAGCCTCCTTGCCAAGAATCCCAACTCAGAAACACAACATCCAGTATCCATCTTCGTCCATCAAAATCGCATGGAAATCGATTCCACTATCAGATATTTGGCAACGCAGACATACTGATTTTACAATCGATAAAATTTTGAGTACCATCGGTGAAAGTCAAACCAAAAGGCTCGAGAAATTGCAAGCAGTCTTCACGGGTTTTGAACGCCAACTCTTCCAATACGAAATCGAGTGGGATGTTTTGGCGATAGCTAAACATAAAAAATCATTAGAACAATACATGAAAAAGTTGAAAACGTGAACATCAGCAGGCTATCTCAAAATGACAAATTATTTTTTGGAAAAGAAAATTTATTTTATTCAGTCTGAAAATGCAACGACGAGAAAAAATAGATCTTGAATAAATTCTTGCGTTTTAACAACAGATGACGTCATCAACACTATCAGCATGGAGGATTGAAGTTATTTTATGAGACTAGTTATAATTAAAATGAAAATTCACAAAGACAAAATATTTTGTATATGATTTAAAAAATTTTTCTCCTTTCACTTGTTGTACTTGATTAGTTATTCCGTAACAAACTAATAGCAATTCATTATTACACAGTAATACGAGCGCATTAAAATAAAATAAAAACGTCTTTTATTTTTGAGAAGTCAACAGGATAAAACAAATCGCGAATGACCTACATTCACCATATTTGTTTTCAAGAAAACAAATATGCATTCAAGCGATTTTTGTCCTATTCTACCAAATGGAATTTTATTAGTACAGTGGAACTTCCCTATAACGAAAGCGTTAAATCCGCAAAAAAATTCGTTATGAAGAAATTTTGTTATGCAAAAAATTTGTTACTATAGTCGGCAATGTCGCGGTCGACTTCACTGATAAATTTAATTTTATCATTCAAACTTAAGCACTTCCTTTTAGATATTTTCCCACAAGCTTAATGGTTAGATTGGAACCAAACAGCCAGGGGTGTATTTTAAACTGTTTTAGAAGGATCTCTCTGCCCGCCGTGATGATTTAGTTTAAGGTCGGGGTTTATTACGTACGTCCAGAAAAATCCACCCTCATACCAATACCCATTCAAAGAGTGATGTTCTTTGAATATTTCGTTATAAAGAGAATTTACTACGTTTTAGAGGATGTTTCAAACATAGAATTTGGATTCAACGACAATGTCTTCTACGAAATTCGTTATAGGGAAGTTCCACTCTATTTTAAAAACCAGGTAGTATTGAAAAACTGGAATCACTCTTTTTGCAGAGATATAGAGCATGGGTCGGCAACCTTTTGTTGTAAAAGGGCCAAATATTTTTCATGGGGATCAGTGCGGGCCGCACTTGCAGTAGGTATACATACAATATTTATGAACAAATATTTTAGTTTTAAAAATAAAACGCTAAGTGTATATTTCAACGACATTTATTGTATTTAATAAAATCAATGAGATTTTTGTGATTGCATTTGACTTGCAGGTTTTTTAATATCAGCTTGCATTTTTGAAGTAGAGACGCGGAGTATTGCGTCTAAATGTGAATTCGATAACCGAGAACAGTGTTTGTTTTTTCGATAATTCCGAATTGAAAAAGTTTGTTCACAAATATATGTACTACCAAACATAGTAATTATTTACTGAGCAAACCTTTTTAAATCCTTGTAGTTTTCAGAAGGCAAACTCCCATAGAAATCCACCAAATTAGTTTTTTCCTTAAAAGCCATTTTAAGTGTGTTATCACTTTGCAAATCTATCACGTTGATTTGCAAATCGCTCGGTACATTACCGATATCTACTGCAAAGGGGTTTTCGAAAATCTCCATCTTACGTGAGATCTTTTTGAAATCAGCAAACCGGTTTTCAAACTCAGTGTATAATATCGTCCGTCATGTGCGTTGCGGCGAGAATCTCGCGGGCCGCACCAAGATGTTTCACAGGCCGTATGCGGCCCGCAGGTTGCCGACCCATGATATAGAGCAAGAAACCATTCAAGATCTAACATAACGAGAAACAATTTGATTTTTTCAGATTATGTATTATTGAAGAAATCATTCAAGATCTAACATAAGGAGAAACAATTTGATTTTTTCAGATTATGAATTATTGACATTTATTAGAGGATCAGGAAATTAATTTGGGCTATATATTCTGAACAAAGTTGCACATCAGGTAATCTAAAAGTAAATTTTAGAGCCAAGCTTTAAATTCACATTTCCTTGAAATATACAGGTTATATTAGACAAAAAAATCCAACTTTGAAACACTATATTGCCATCATACCAATAATTTCATAATAATGAGCTTTTAGAACTATCTAATCATTTTTCTACATTAAGGGGTGATACATTGAAACGTTAAATTGAATGTGCTTTGTGGATTCGTACAAAATATAATGGAAAGATGGTCAACCCAATAGGACGAAGTACCAGCCTTTTCAAAAACGTTTGACTATTCTACCAGACTCTGTAGTTCACCAAGTGACAACTGTTTTATTTTTCAAGAATCAAAATATGCTTTTATAGAATTATTGGAATCATATTTCAGATCATCATATCCTCAAGAGTTCTGAATATTTTTCACTTGAATAGATTGCTGTACGCCCGCCATTTTTATTGACACCCAAAAATTTGGAATAATACTTACCTATATTAATCATTTAAATCAATTATCTTTTTGTATTCAGCAGCATCTTTGATACCAGAAATCAGCTATTTCATATAGACTTAATTTCATGATTGATTCAAAACAATACAAACCTGTAATTGATTTTGAAAAAAAACTCAAGACTTACCTTTTAATCATACTTTTTAAATAGTCTTTACGTTCGCGTTCTATAAACCAATCTACAAGAAAGCCTGACATAAGAGGTGCACCTGTGTAGAGTTTAAAAAACCTGTGGAAATTACCCAGCCCCCAAGCCGACCTCAACTTTAGAGCAAAACTTATACAATCATCTTTTTTCTCCTCTAACGACAGTGTTTTCAGTATCGTCATCAAGTCTGTAAAAAATGAAAGTTATCAGAGATTTCAAATTAGATAGAAAAAAACCAACTTTCTTTTGAGACTCCTTATATCACACAAGTTAAAAAATTATCGATAGCTTATGTTTATGCAGAAATAGATTCAATCATTTTTCAGAATCATAATGCAATGATTTAGATTTTAGAGTATATTAAGATTTATTGTATAAAGCAGTATGACCTAACAAGTCTCAAGAAAAGCTTGAAAAATATTCAGGGTCTGTGTCAGTCATATTACAGTAATGTCCGCTTATAACGAACCTCAAGGGACCGACAAAAATGGTTCGCTATAAGCGAAGTTCGTAATAAGAGATAAATGATAACAACTATGAGAAAAACATAATTTTTATTCATATTTCATATTCCAATAATTTTTTTGAATCAATATACTTTAGTTTTTAAGAATTCACTTTAAAAAAATCGTTTATCTTCGTCTATTTCGTTTTTGTGAAATGAATGTCATTTATATATAATTCCACTTCGGCTAATCGATCGTGTACATATTGTGGAGTATTTCGAGACAGTAGGAAATGGCGAACACTGTCGATATATTTTAGTGCTTCTGATGAGGTTGGAACTGATATACATTCCCCATCCACAGAATTTTCATTTTCGTCCTCCTGATCTTCCTGCTCATCATCAACAGAAGAAACGGAGGCGACAATGGCGTCATCATCCAAGTATTCAACAGTAACAAGTTGGTCATCAATATGAACGAATTCTTGGAAATCTTTGTCTTGCATATTGCTGTCATTATTTTCTTCCTGTTGATTTTTCTTCAGCCATTCTACTAATGGAAGGTCATCTTCTGAATCAAAATTATCGCCATTCTTAAGAAAACCACCGTGTCGAAAACAATTAGCAATTATATAATACTTTTCACCCGAGAAAATTAAGGAAACCTACTATAACTTCAATGATAATAAATATGAGTACCAAAATCAGCTAACTTTCAGGTACGCTGCAAAAACCGTAAGACGTACATGGAAACAATGTATGACGGAAATGTCCTCTTCAATAGTTCTCCGAAAATTCCGGGATAGCATATATCTATCTTTCAAGGTTTACTCGGTATCACGCCAGTAACTGGCGTAATAGCGATCCACCGAGCTTAGGCGCGGACGAATTATTTCGGGTAATCCCCTGCTTGCCTGGTTAAATACGAATTTGTTCGTTATAACCGAAATATTTTTCGAATGGACCGAAAATAAAAGTTCGTTTTATCCGAAAGTTCGTATAAACGGGTTCGTTATTTGCGAAAAAATAACACATGATTGATGATATTATTTTTCGTACCCTGAAAGTGGTTCGTTATAAGCGAAAGTTCGTTATGAGCGGAGCCGTTATAAGCGGACATTACTGTATATTGATTTTTTTTCCGGAAAAAGCAACTTACCCAAGTTATTCTTCGTGAATATATAGTAGAGTATCCTGTAAGCTGTAAATTCATTTCTATTTATACCCCCCACATCAGCGTACAGCATCTTTAGCTGTGTTTGACACTGATTAAATTCTTCATGATCCCCCTTTTCTAACGCTATTCTTGCATGAGTCTCATAAACCTCCACAGTAAATTCATTTCTGACACCTTGTACCTAAAAGCAATAAGAAACATTAGCTAAAAATAATTTTATAAAGAGTATGGAGTATGCTGATTAAAAATACATAATAAATTAAGAAAAACATATCGTAAGTCAACTAACCGTTAAATCCTGCCTGATAGACTTGAGCTGATCACACGTATAATAGTAATCTTGCTTTTTGAGCCATCTTTCTTTGACATTCTGCAACGACAACCTAAGTACTTGAACAGGTCGCACTTCACAAGCTTCTGGGGCCTTAGTAAGACGCAGAAAAGATTTTTCCAAATCTTGACATGTGCCCACAACGTGAATTTGCTCCCAGTCAAAGTCTCCACTGTTGTCATCAGAAAATTTATCGACAACCATCATTTGACGCTTGGTTACTGGTGCAAGGTTATGCATATCATTCTTTTTCTCATTATGACAGTTATTGAAGCGTTCTGCTCTCTGTTTCAAAAGTTCTTTATTTTCCTCCATGCCAGAATTGAAATTAGAAATGAATTGAGCCTTTTTTTCCTTCGCTTTAGCTTTCTTTAATTGCTTAGCGCTCATCTTTTTAGAGGGACCTAGTCTATCTGCTAGTTTTCCTCGATTCTTAACTGGCGATTTGGTCTTTTTTTGCTCTTCATCCAAACTGGAGCTACTGTAAATTAAATTGAGTTTTAATAATTTATTCGAGTAAAACTTTTGAATTATATTGCACTTTCATTAATTCTGAACAACTTGAACAAATCCGTAACCTATTACTTTTCACAGACTTTATATCTTGTTGAAGAAGTAACGTGCTTTTAGTATTTATAGAGTTCCATTCAAATTATTTCAATCATAAAAGTGTTTTCTGAAAACACAAAAATACATTTCGAATAAACGACAAGTTATTTATTCTGCAGTATTGAATAATTACATATTTCTCAAAGTTCTACCCTAATTTGAAATTCACTCCATTTCTGGATTTGAACTAGTATAAGTCTCCTCTAAAGAGGTTCACAAATTTTTATTTAATTTAACTCCTCTATAAAATAAGACATTAACTGATGCTATAGTAATAAATTTTCAAAGGACCCTGCACATTTTGTATGGGAATTGGCTCCTGGTGGATTTGGCTGAAAATTTGATATGATGTTCTACTAATCCTTCTGATCAAATATCTAAACAGTCACGAAGCTGAAAAATGCATACTTCTTGGAGTTTTTAGCGACTTTTTGTATCCGTTATCGCTTACATATTATGGGAATTGGCTCCCGGTGGATTTGGCTGAAAATTTGATATGATGTTCTACTAATCCCTCTGATCAAATGTCTCCACAGTCACGAAGCTGAAAAATGCATAATTCTAGGAGTTTTTAGCGATTTTTTGTATCCATTATGGCTTACGTATTACTGTTCACACAGAAATGTTTGAAAATATTTCGAATTGACAGAATCTGCTTTCAATAATCTCGAAATATTCTCAAACATTTCTGTGTGAACGGTAATACGTAAGCCATAATGGATACAAAAAATCGCTAAAAACTCCTAGAATTATGCATTTTTCAGCTTCGTGTTACCGTTCACACAGAAATGTTTGAAAATATTTCGAATTGACAGAATCTGCTTTCAATAATCTCGAAATATTCTCAAACATTTCTGTGTGAACGGTAATACGTAAGCCATAATGGATACAAAAAATTGCTAAAAACTCCTAGAAGTATGCATTTTTCAGCTTCGTGACTGTGGAGACATTTGATCAGAGGGATTAGTAGAACATCATATCAAATTTTCAGCCAAATCCACCGGGAGCCAATTCTCATACAAAATGTGCGGGGTCCTTTGCGATCCAAGAATGCCCTAAAAAGATTTTCAAGGTCAAAAGAGGTTCTGTCCTGCTGGAAAATCTTTTTCAGACAGACATGGGTTGAATCCGTTCAAACTTTAAGTTTAGTATAACAAAAAAAATTAGGTTCTCACCTTGAAGATCTTCGCCATTTGGGACTCCTGGATCTAGACTTTCTGTTGTAAGGAGATTTAGATCTAGAACGTGACCGAGAACTAGATTTACTCTTTCCTCTCAAAGTGGAAGCTCTAACACCTAATCTGGCTCCAACGCTGGTAGACAAGACTTTTTGAGGTGTATTTTTCGGTACAAGGGTCAGGCGCTCACTGTGTATACTTGGAAGAGGTTCTTTACTCCAATCCTTATTCATCTGTCCTGTATTGATTGCATGGGTAATTTTCCCTTTCAATATAATCTCCACTTGATTCTTGTCAATAACTGTCTTACATTTAGCATAGCTATCGCTTACGTATTTCTTTAAACTCTCCGACCATTCTGCTGTCGGATCATTACTTACATTATTTTCTGGTTCATCAACAGTTGGTTGTGGAGGTTTTTCATCTTCCTTAGCTGCAGGCGTTGGGGGATCGGGGGGTAATTCAGGAGGAGGTTCCGGCTTGGGGACGTTATGCTCTGGCGGTGGCAATGGGGGTATGTTACTATTGGAATTATTAAAATTATACTGTTGTTGCATTTGCTGCTGCTGTTGGTTGTTCCTATTACGCTTACGTTTTTTTTTGGCCGCGCCGCTAGTTTGGGACGTGTTTTGTTGAAAGCTACTTGGTGCTAATGGACGTTTCCCGTTAATATTGAATCGTATGTTACCAAATTGTTTGGGTGAATTTAATAAAGGTGGCCGCACAGAAAGAGGTTGAGATACAGGGGGTGGGGGTCCTTTCGGCAGAGGTGGATTAATAGGGATTTCCTCCTTCTTCATGGTCATTAGTTGTGGATAAACATACGGATTCCCACTCATTTGGGACCAGTAGGTTTGATAATAATCAGCATATTGCTGTGATGCCATATTATAATGTTGATAGTACATCCAGTTCTGTTGGGCTTGAAGAAGATTTTGAGCATTGGTTTCTGAGTTGGAAGATTCTGCCATCATTGGAATACCTTCAGACATGCTACGTTCCTAAAGAAAAAAACTTTGATTAAAAATAAGATACCCAAATATCTTAAACTCATAAAAAGAATAATTGGAGATTCTTAAATTCGAAAAACCTGCATTATTGAAAATGTAACTACCTCAACGACGTTTCTCTTCAAGGCTCTAAGATGAGAATTCGGATTACGCAAATTTCAAATCAATTCATTGTTCTCATTACAAAACAAAACTTTCCTTATATGTTGAAAAATGAGTGTAGGTTAAAACTTCATATGAATTTTTCATCGCACGAAAGATAATTGGGGTACCAGTGTATATTAATCAAAGTTCCTCAACCAATTTGATATCATATGTAGAAAATTATCAAAGAGATGAACTAATTACTTTCATTTCAAATGTGATCTGTCAATTGAAAATTTACGTGATGACGCCATAATTTGCTTACCTCACAAATAACAGTCAAAGGAGTAAAACCTAAGAAAATAAATAATATGAAAATTGTGCACTTCACCAAAAAAACACTATAGGAATATAAATTAAACCACTAAAAAGAGTATATATTTGTCTATTTCCACTAGTTCTTCACTTCATATGTGTAAAATTTTCACACGCCATCAAAAAATTTAGATGGGAGAAATGAGCACAGATAACAAAGCGAAAATATATTTTATGTTCTGTGGCGAAAATGGAAATGAGTGGAAAAAAGAACATAGAACACCGATAGTAGTTGAAACCACAGATAAAAACTCGAGATATTAGTCATAGAAATAACTGATTTCTATTAATCTGTTTAATTATTATTTGTCCAAAGCAAATATAATAACAGGGTAAAACTTAGATGATTAACACGTTCAGATAAATAAAATTCACATCAGTTAGTACGGTAAGTTTTTCATTTTCAAAAAATTCGTCATGAAAAGAAACAGATTTCTTGTTCCATTCAACTCTCTTTTGTAAATGTCCACTACCGAGCGATAGATGGCACTTAAATAGATTTAAATGGAATAACTTTTTAATTAGAAATTATGCATTATTTTTCAATGTGATAAATCGGTAAAGAATGTTTATGGAATGTTTTGTGCACTTATCTTTATAAATAAAGAGCTTTTCCCTTATCGAGCATTTAGTCCTCCTAGTATCATTGTTTAAACAATGCTAGTATTGTATAATTATTCTATACAGGGTGTTACATAATAGTATGTCACAACTTAAGGGGATGAATCTACGTATAATTTCAAGAAAAAAGTCCACATAAACATGGTTCCGCAAAAGCTTCGTTACGAAGCTACAGGGTGTTGGAATTTTCAAAAAAAAAAAGTTTTTCTTCATAACTCCTGCAGTTTTTGAGATATTCAGTCCACATTTGGAATGCGGGCTATTTTCAACAGTCTCCATCATTGCACGTCCTAAATCTTGACTAGAATCTATAGGGTGTTTTCTGTTCCGGAGTCATGTCTCCTTTTTCCCTCTCAAACTTTTTTGCGCGTCACTGATCAGCGTAAAATAAATTTTTGATATCTTTGTTCAATTTAGAAACTTTTTTGTATCTCTAGCCGTTTTTGAGTAATAAATCATTGAAAATAATAGAAATACTCGATGGGTATGCCCAAAATTTGCTTTTATTTTGATACGAGTAGCTCGTCATCTGAGACTCATACAATCTTTTGATAATTTTTTACTCGAAAACGGTTAGAGATACGAAAAAATTACAGGAGTCAAAAAAGTTTTTAAATTGAACGAAGAAATCGAAAATTGATTTTACGCTGATCAATGGCGTACCGCAAAAAAGTTTGAGAAGAAAAAAGGAGACATGGCTATGTAAAAGAAAACACCCTGTAGATACTAGTTAAGATTCAGGACGTGCTACTAGCAGCGCATAGAGATATAGATTCTCTATAATCTTAGAGTAAGATGTATAAAAACATTGTTTAAGGATCTTAAACAATGGTATCCGTAACATTCAGCACAAATTTCTGTAACTTTAGAATTTTGAGCTGAAAATGTTCTTAATATATATTTGGACTTGCTGATGATGCTCATGGACAATCTATGTTGTTTTTAGGTATTATTGGACAGCTTCTCTCGCAAAACTATACAACTTAAAAAGATATGTTGAGAACACAATCATTTTTATTCATTATATTAACTATTTACACTATTTAGGTTTGGTTTCATTTGAACTTAATTCACCTAATTTGAGGTCAATTGGCTTATCAAATCCCATCAATTTGGCGTAGTGATTAGTATCTTCAAAATTTCTTGGATCAAAAAAGATTGCTTGACCTTTCACTTTTAATGTTGTGAACATTCCTGGGATATCTGGTACTGTGACATCTTCCAATTTGAATTCCAACTATAAAAACAGTTTCAAATGTGTTGAATGTAATAGTTATAATTATACAACTCACCTTTTTGGGAACGCAGAAAAAATTCAAAGTATGGGCAATATATTTATCATCTTCTTCACTATGTTCCAAACATGTGACATATTTCTTAGTTATTAGATGCAATAGTATAGGAGTTGCAAATGTGAAAAATCCAACAAATGAATATGCAGCTACTATTATGGGAACATTTCCAGTAGAAACAATTGCTTTGTATAACATCGGTTGAGCAACCAAACCTAGTATGCTAGATGAAAGAGAAAAGGCCTGCAATTCAAAAATTAATTAAAAACCATGAGATATTTGATTGTTCCTAAATGAATGAACTGACATGGCAGAAAATTAATCATTGAGAGTCTCAACCCTACAAACTAAGGCCAACCTTTACCTTGACTGCTCGAATCTGAGAACTCAAAACTCCTACATAAACCTTCACCGGGGGTTTTTTATCTTCATTTTTCACTGTATACAAAGCTTGATTCGTGGTGATCATTCGAACTGAATGTTGCGACAACTTTTTCCATTCTAATGTATAAGATTTGGTACTTCTAGAAAGTACAATACGCCAGCAAATTTTATTCCACATATTTCAATTTTTGTAGCTTATATAAAGAGATATTTACTAATTCATCTAATCATTATGTGAGAACATAATCTATTCATGTAGTTAGTAGTCAATTTTAATTTATTTTGATCTGGCTTTGTACAGGAAAAATAAGGTTATTCTCCAAAATGTCAAAATAAATCTAGAAGAATATCACTTCACAGAACATATCAAGGTATTTTATTTTCCATTTCCATGTCATGTAAGAAAAAACCATCATTTATTCATTCACGATAGCAGAAGATATCCTTCAAATTGATATTTGCAACATGATTCCACCATAAAATATACATATATAAATGTATATTGTCATTGTTTAACAATGAGATTGTTGTGAATCACTTTGTTTTTTGACTTTTTTGTGAAGATAACCGAACATACACATAAAACCATCGACGTCAATTCGAATATTTACTTGTGCCATATGTTCTGTGATGTGTCAATCAGAAAATAGAATAGGTTAAACAGTTTTAAGTTTTGTTTTGTTTTTGATATAGATAATTTAATACGAAAATGTTACCCTCAAAAGGTTATTTCAATGATATTGAATGCCCCTATCTAGAAAATACTTGTGGACGTCCCTATTGTCATTTTAATCATAGGAAAAAACAGGAAATTGTGAATGAAGTTATAGAAGAAGAATCTACTTCCAAAGATTTTCCTACTTACAAACCTACTCCAAAGAGCGAATTAGCTATAAGAAAAAGTCACATACCCATTAGTTATGTACCAGATGTTTATAAAGTTGAAAAATCATCTCGCTCATTCCGAAACAACATAGCGTCTGAAATTACTTATAAACCTACTCCAATTAGTTTGTTGAATTCGGCTGTGACATGTAGTGCAAATAATGTTAATAATTCAGATGTTATCACTAACAAGAGCAGTTCAACTACTGAGATTCACAGCTCAGAGTCCAAGTATGATCTGAAAACTGGAATGTCCAATACTACACAAGCTCAGAAGATAATACATGAAAATATCGAAAAATACGAATACACACCAGGAAAACAAGATACAAAATATCAGTATAATCCAACATCTCATAAAGATATTAATGAAGAGAGTTTATCTGATATTATTTACAAGCCTAACTCTAGTAGCCTAAATAAATTACCAAAAGTAGAGTATACCCCTTCTGTCTGTGCTAAGGCAATAACCAACATAAATTTCGAAAATTTGGATAGTGAGTTCAATATGATTGATGAAATTATTAATATGTCTGATACTATTACAAATTCAAAGAATCATGATAATATGACTGATTCTAATATCATTTTTGAACCTATTGCTTCGAATGAGTATGATGGGAACTCAATAAGCAGTAGTTCAGAAACAGAAGGTATATCACATATTAATAAAATTCATTCAAGCAGCAAGAGTTCACTCGATTCTCATGTGAAAAGTATACCTGAAAAAAAGCACAGTACTCATAAAGAAAGCATATCCTCTTCAAAAAATAGTCACAAAAAAGACAGGAAAGATGATAAAAGAGGCAGGACAGATGATAAAAACAAAAGTAAAGGAGAAAAGGCTGATTCAAAAAAAGACAAAAAAGATGATAAAAAGACCAGAAGGGAAGAGACGAAAGAAAAGAGGAGTGACAAGAAAGAAAAGGATTCTAGAAAAATTGATTCAAAAAAGCATGATAGTAAAAGTAAAGATAAAGACAGGAAAGCCATTGAAAAAAAAGATGATCCCGAAATATCTAAGGATGATAAACGGAATTCAGATAAGAAAAGAAAATCAAAAGAATCAATAGATAAGAAGGAAACTGGAAAATCACATAGTAGCCACAGAGAAAGAGATAAAACTAAACATTCAAAACATAAAACAACTAAGCATGATAAAAATGATGAGAAAAGATATAGTAACCATGAGAGTAAAAAGAAGGGAGAGTCATCATCTGATTTAGAATTTAAAAAAAATAAGCAGGATGTAGCATTATCGAGTGGGAAAATTGATAGTATCAAACTATTCCCATCATTGAACTATGATTTTGATGACGATATAGATATTGATACAGAGCAAACTATGGAGGAATGTTTTAAAATCTTCAATGAATACAAACCAACTGTTGAACAGGTCATTGAAGAGGAAAATACGTCTGATAAAAATGGTCCTGATTCATTAGAAGAATCTGCTCCCACAAAGAAAAGAATAGCTCATTCCAATGCTTCAAATACTTCGGTAAAATTCCAACCACCAAAACCAATCAGTAAACCATCACCAGGTCAAATTATGACTAATCGTTTCAAAATAATCAAAGCAGCTCAAGCTGATAATGAAGTAAAGTTAATAACAAATGAAATAAGGAATTCTGTAAAGCGCCCAGAACCTACTCCGATAGTTAAACCTGCCAAAAAAATTAAAGTCAATGAACACAAACCAGTATTGCCTGTAACGAACACATCTCTGATAGATGAAATTCTAAACAAGACAAATTCCAAACTTTCTTTTAAAAAAATAGCGCCAGTTAGTAATGTAATGAATATGCAGAGAGCCAAAGAGAAATTGAAATTAATAAATAAGCAGACATCAGAACAACTCACTAAAACAGTAGCCCAAACCAATAAAGCTGGTAAGAGACAAGCACATGTTCCTGATTATTCCCTGAGTGATATTCCCGATGTTATAGACGTTGATAAGTCCAAATTACCAGTAAATGTTCGTTCAAGGTTCCTTACGTTGTTAGCTGATGAATGTTGCAAGTTATATTTAATCCAAAAAGATGCCTATAAAAGGGCTCTAGATGAAGAATATAGTTGTTATCAAAAATGTAAAGTTCTAGTTACGTATAGAAACTCTGCCATGCTGGCTGTGAACCGTTTGAGAAAAGAAGTTCGAGAAAGGGAAGAGAATAACCTAGGTCCCATAGGTTCTGGGGAATCATCTAATATGAAAAAGGGAGATGCAGAGAAAAAAGCTTTATACAATAAAATTTCTCAATATGTTTTGACTAACGATGAATTAGATATTCACGGATATCCAAGAGAAAGTTCTACTCCTGGAAGGGCCATAATCAAAAACCGTAAAGTTTCTAGTGTCATAACTCTACCAAAAAATCAGAAAAAATGCTGTAGATGTTCAAAAATTTATCTAATAAATGATGACGGTAAAGCAATTTACGAAGAGGAATGTGTCTATCATCCACTTAGGAAGAGAACAATCAGAGGGGAACATATATACTTATGTTGTAAAAGCACAGATGATTCAGGTTGCGTTACATGTCACACTCACGTCAGTGAATCTCCAGAAGATGCCGAACTTGAAGGATTTCAAACAACACTGCCTCCCAATGGTGATAGTGATCCAAGAAGTAATTCAGTTTATGCATTAGATTGTGAAATGTGTTATACAACTAAGGGACTTGAACTTACTAGAGTAACAGTTATTGACACAAACTGCAAAACGGTATATGAATCTTTTGTCAAACCATTAAATGAAATAATAGACTACAACACTCGATTTTCTGGTATTACTAAGCAACAGATGGATAAAACAAATACTGGAATTCTTCAGGTTCAAGCTAATATTTTACATTTATGTAACTCTAATACAATATTGATTGGTCACAGTTTAGAATCCGACATGAAAGCATTGAAAATTATTCATAATACAATAGTTGATACGGCAGTTTTATTCCCTCATAAAATGGGTTTGCCACATAAGAGGGCACTAAGAACTCTAGCCAGTGATTACTTGAAAAAAATCATCCAAAATGATATTGGTGGTCACGACAGTGCTGAAGATGCAATAACGTGTATGGAATTAATCAAATGGAAAGTTAAAGAGGACAGTAAGTTTAAGCTATGATGATAAAATGAAATTCAATTGTATTAATAATATTTATTTATTACTGTACATTGTATGTATGTAAGAGTTGTAGTTTTGTTTATATTTTTCCTAAAAATGATATGAAATCATTCTTTATATTTATGTTACTGAATAAAAACATGTTTTCCACTTTCTAAATGAATCCTTAGATTATATAATGTATACTTTATCCCAACCCCGTATAAGAAATTTTTGATAGAGCACAAATATTGTAGAATCAAAAAAATACATATCACTTGACACTCGAAAATATGAATATGAACAAATTTGTACAGTTTTGTTCAGCATAGCCTCAATATATAACATAATGAATGAATAAATAATGTTCTCTATTGATCTGAGTCCAGATCTCAGGGGTGGCACACAAAAATGTTAAGGGGCCCCACAGAACATATGGGGGCCCCGGGCCCGTGACTACATCTGACGTCGTGACGTCATATATTGATTTGTTACTGTAGAAAAACGCCTAGTAGACTATGAAAATTTAATTATTAATAATATTAAATATATAATACTATTATCACATTCTTAGAATCTTTTCATGAAATTATTATGAACATTGATATATTTTTTAAAGATTTCGAAAATAAGATCGATGGCATCACGGAAAAAAAAATCGTATGATTCTGTGATTGTATGAAGAAGAATTCAGATATCACATGACTCTATGAATGTTATTCAAAAACCGCCAAATTGAATCTGAACGGCTGTCGAATCTCCGAATTTAATTTGTTTTCATTTTTGTGTTTATTACAAATTGAAATTGTGCATACTTTACGGGATTAAAGTGGTAAAAACAAATGCGAATATTGTAATCACTAATTTTGGATGTCTATCTACTTACAAAAGTAAAGTAATAAATCATTTCATCATGAATTTAACACCCTCAAGCATGCAAGATGTCATCATGCGAAATATTGGTGATGTAAACACAGACCCTCATCTGAAAAAATTGTTAGAAGAATTGAATTCGTTGAAGCAAGAAATATATGGTAAAAAACAACCTACGAAAAATGAGACAGCAATTAAAAATAATTCGGCAGAGAAGGATATTGTGATACCAAGAAATACCCTGAAAAAACCAAGGAAACCCAGAGGAGGAGATGCAGCATTTAGAGCTGCAGTTGCTGTGTTTGGAGAAAGAAGAAAATCTGATCGGTTAACTGGTAAAGTTCCGAAATATCATTTGATGGACGATATCGATGAAGTAGAAAATAAAAAACTTTATTCCAATGGACAATTGAGATTCTCAGGAGAAGGATTTGGAAAGAGATCATTTACCAGTTCCAGACGATTTATTGCAACAGAAAGGATTATATTAGAACCCGAGGAAATAACAACTGAAATGTTGAATAATATTTGTTATCAATTTAATGATAGAATATATGATACAAAAAATGGTATGATGTTGTACATTCTCTTTCAATAGTGATTTAATAAATATGCTTTAGGTTCATCTTGTCACCAGTGCCGGCAAAAAACAAGAGATACAAAAACAATATGTAGAAATTTAGATTGCTTTGGTGTTAGAGGTCAATTTTGCGGACCATGTGCGAAGAACAGATATGGAGTTGATGTTAAGGAGGCTCTATTGGATCCCTATTGGTCATGCTTTGTGTGTCAAGGAATTTGCAATTGTTCATTTTGTCGAAGTAGGAAAGGTAAACGACCAACTGGAATACTGGCACATATCGCAAAGAGAGAAGGTATGGAATTATCTCAAATTGATCATCTTTTATTTGCTAGAATAACGTTTCATTTGTGCCTGTAGTACATTTTTAATTTCAAACTTAAAGAGCTAGAGAATTGAAATTTTCTGTGAAGGTTGGAATATATCTGTTGGGTGTGTAGATGAAACAAAACTTTTCTATTTACCTTGAAGTTCTAGAGGTTTGAAGTTGTTCCTTGTGGCAGTTATAGTTTAAAAAGGGGTTACAGTTCACTGCGACCTCAAGGTCTATTGTGCCCCTTACAGAGCTGTTCTGACCACACCCTTCACAGTTCGCCTTCCAGTTCCAGAGATCTGATGAAATCAAATATCTGTGAAGGCTTCAACGAGGCTAGTTTCTCACTCTCACAAGTTTCTCGCCCAAGGCATTTCTTCCTGGCAATGGCAAAGCATTCCGTAACTATACTCCGTTCACGAAAGGTTGAGCACATAGTAGGCGTTTCTTTATTTATCTGAAGTTGGCAGTATTTGCTGTCATAACGTAAAATGAATTCAATGTTGCCGAATGTACCTGGCCTCGTCCGACAAGCTTGCAAGTTATCAGACAACTCTATGCAATATTGACAACATTGCGTATCAATCTGACAAGAAAATAAACATCATAACCTAAAATTTTTATATACACAGTGGAATATGTCAAATTATCATGGCCAACCGACGGCTCAACCTTTCGTGAATGGACTATAGGTTGAATGGGGTTTCTTCCTCCTCCCCGCAAAACCTACAGTCGTCAGTGTCAGATAATCCCATCCTCAACAGGTGCTTCCTGAAGCCACAGTGTCCTGTAAGAAAGCCAGTGAGGATGTGTAATTGTTTCTTACCAAGATCCAGATATCTTTTGGATCTTGCTGTTTCAAAGTTCCGAAAGAACTTAATGGAAGGATTCATTCCTGGGAGAATCCGTTTTTCCTTCTCCAGAAACTCCTTATAGGTCTCTTTGTTTCCTTTGATTCCTGAATGGCGAGGAAGCTAGATTAAAAGGACCTTATTTTTCTCTCCTACCTCATTGAGTTTGTTCCGGCATTCCTAGATCATCTTTGAGTCGATGACCTAGGAGCTTAGTTCTTTAATAGCAGGTTTACTATCTGAGTGTATAGCTATATCTCACTTCTGATAGTTTCTTTCTAGATATATCTCTAGACATCTTTTAATAGCTAAGATTTCCGCTTGAAAGACGCTCATACAGGTGCCTACCGACAGTGCATACTTGTTGCTTGGCCAATATATCCCAGCGCCAGCGAGGTTTTGGAACCATCTGTATACCATTTTACGGTATTTTCTTTGAGGTTATAGTCTGTGTATTCCCGTTCCCATTTCTCTCTTTTACTTATGAATGTCCTGAAGTTTTTCTCAGTGCTGACTTTCTTGATCATTACATCACTTGGGAGGTTCGCAGATGAGATGTAGTTGTTCAGGGTGGACCAGACTCTGATTCTTTATTCTCTCATTACCTGTACCTTCGTTAGATATTTTGAGGATAGCCTGGAAGTTATTATATTTTTCATTTATTTTCAGGCCACGAGTCAGTGAAAGATTTCTTAGATGACTTAAGAAAAGGGCTCTCAGAGGAAGATGACTACAATGAGTTTATGCAAGATCCTGAAAGTGTAATTGGTTTTGTAGATCATAAATCTGTTTGCACACTAGGCGGAGAAGAAGAATTATATCAAGGGAACGAAGCCGAGATGGCAGCACTTTTTATTTGGGGAATAATTGATTCCATACAAACAAATTCACGATTTAGTGGATTCACAGAAGACAAAATGTTAGAAATAAAAATGAACAAATTGCATAGCATCATGGAATCTCTGGAAAAAAACTAGTTTAGATACCTGAAATATTTTTTTGTTTTATAAAATACCTTTTTAATTGTTTTTTACATGGCTTTATTGGATATACTTTTGCATATAATTGTTTAATTTTTTCATCACCCAGGCCCCTGAATTTTAATGAGCTATGCTCGACAAAATTCATTAATCACTATCCCCTCTCAAAATTCTAGCTTGTACAGTTAAAAAGTTGTAGTTCAGGGATCACCAATTCTGGCCTCCCTGTACCTGGTGTCCTAAATTCGTTGTCTAAAGAGGGTATCCCAGAAACCCGATGAACTAAAACAAAATGTAGTGCCTATATAAAGTTTTAGTTTCATATATATAACTTCAATAAAGAAGTTATGAGAACTTTTCATTTGACGCCATTTTCAAATTTTCTCTAATAGCTCGAAAACGGTTTGACTTTAAAGGTTGCAGTTTTCACCAAATGAGTTCTCTCAAAAATGTGCCATTCATTTTGTTCTAGCTCATCGGGTTCCTAAGATCCCCTCACAAGACAACGAATTTAGGACACCCAGTACATGTTCGACTGTGCTTAGGCAAAATTTCCAGGAAAACACCCACAGAGATGCTCTCTGGCCCCGTATTCTCGACAAGTGATACTCCAAAGCGTATTCGAACTTCATTGCGCGAGCCCCTCTTTTACCTGCAAAAATACACATCGCGCAATGAAGTTCGTATTTGTTTTTGAAGATCACTTGTCGAGAATACGGTACTTGGTTCCGCTTGAATTCATACTCGCGAGCAAGTTATCGAACATGTCTTAAGCTTTATCCGATGATCTATAGCCGCTTTAAGGAATGCAACATTTGTCTTAAAATTATTTATTAAAAACCAACTCCAGTATGAAACAATTATCACCTCATCAATATATCGGATAACATTCACATATTCTTTTTACAATGAAGCCTGCCTCTTCTGTTGTACCCTCAATCCTTCAGCAATTCTATCACCAAGCGACCCATCAACTTGACTAAAGTTTTTGATGGCTCTGAGTTGAATGAAACTTGCAGCATCTTTCAGGTTACCCACAATATTGCTCACTAATCTATCTTGTTCTTCCTTTTTCAAAGTTTTGTTGTAGAAAGTCGTTGCTTGCGAAAAATTATCTTCATCGCCAGTGTCGTACCGTTTAACGTCTCCGCTGACAGGTACAACTGTCACTAAGTTTTTGGCTTCAGAATCATTTGATGGTCCCCCAAAACTGTTTGGATGATAGTTCGGAGCACCGCCTTGGTTGTGTATAGCTTGAGGACCATCCCTTTGATAATTCGAGGTCCTGAATGGACAATTTACTGGCAATTGTAAGTAATTAGCACCGAGACGATGTCTGTGTGTATCTCCATATGAGAATAATCGTCCTAGTAACATTTTATCTGGGGAAGGTTCAATACCAGGTACCATATGGGCTGGAGAGAAAGCAATCTGTTCAACTTCAGAGAAGTAATTTTGAGGATTTCTATTCAAAACCAATTTTCCAACTGGTATCAGTGGATAGTCGGAATGTGGCCATACTTTCGTAAGATCAAAGGGATTGAAAGAAGATTTTGTTGCTTGTTCTTTTGTCATTACTTGAATATAGAATGTCCAAGATGGATAATCACCTTTAGCAATAGCATTGTATAAATCTCTTATACTGTAATCAGGATCAGAACCAGATAAAGTTCCAGCCTTATTGACATCTAAACATTTGATACCCTGATCTGTTTTGTAGTGGAATTTGCAGTAAACCCATTCTCCCTTATCATTAACCAACTTGAATGTGTGCGATCCATACCCGTTCATATGTCTGTAACCATCTGGAATGCCTCGGTCAGAAAACAAAAACATGGTTTGGTGGGTAGTTTCCGGTCTCAAAGTGATGAAATCCCAGAACATATCTGGATCCTTCAAATGAGTCTGAGGGTTCCTTTTTTGTGTATGGATAAAACTGGGAAAGAGGATAGGATCTCTCAAGAAGAAAATTGGAGTGTTGTTGCCAACTATATCCCATATTCCATCTTCTGTGTAGAATTTAACAGCAAATCCTCTTGGATCTCTGACGGTGTCAGCAGATCCTGACTCGCCACCAACAGTGGAAAAACGTACGGCTATTGGTGTCTTCTTTCCAATTTGGGAGAAGACTTTAGCCGCTGAATATTTTGTGATGTCATGAGTTACTTCGAAGTAACCAAAGGCTCCAGCTCCTTTAGCATGGACTACACGTTCTGGAATCCTTTCTCGGTCGAAATGGGCGATCTCTTCGACCAATGGGATGTCTTGCAAAAGAATCGGCCCTCTAGGGCCAACGGTAAGGGTTGCATCCTTATCGGTGATTGGTGTACCATGTGCGGTTGTTGCAGAATTTGTATTCTGGAAAAAAAACATTTATCAATGATTTTTAATCGTAGAGGTAAATTTCATTTTTAATGAAACAAGAAAGTGACCTCAATTTGGTAGTTTTCTAAAATGATTATAATTCATATGAAGGGTCAAAATTTCAAAACAAGTTTACCCAGGGACTATTTTTCTCACTTCTCTAGTATGTGTCAGGTGACTGACAGGACATTTACTCCTTTTGGTGCTTCAAGTATTCAAAAATGAAGTCTCGTCAGTCTAACAAACCGTTTATTAGGGTCAAAATATCTCATTTTTGAATGATATGCAACCTGTGAGGGTTTAGGTGTTTTTAAGTTGAGAGAGGTGATAAAACACACCAAAATAGGACATTTCAATCTACGATGCGCATATCAGAAATAGAACAAAAACTTGAGAATCAAAGCCTTCACAGTGCTCTGAACTGGATCCGAGACAAAATCTCTGCATCTGTTTTCTCTTCATCTAAAAAGTTGGGTGTTTTTTTAAGCGAAAACCAGTTTCTGTATAGGGCGGCCAGAATTGGTGGTCCCTGAACTACATTTAACCCTTTGGGATTGAGAAAAATGAATGGAACATTGCGGTCATATTTTGTCGAGATAGGTACGCATAATGCCGTCTTTTGTTTTCGAGTTATAAGCCAAAATTACATTGAAACAATTTGAACTTAGGTCAATATCTCCGTTCCTGTTTGTGTTATAAATTTCAAACAAAATCATTATACAGACATTTTTATAGGAATAGAGTGGCTTGATCTAAGTTTTGCTGAGGGTTTCCATTTTGATTTACTTAAACTTTTTATTCTTTTAAGAAAACAATAATTAACTCTTTCTTGAAAATAATCACCGTTTTTTTCTCGTTTCAAAAATATATAACATGTCATATATATCTCCCTCAGATCAGTGGCGACGCTAGGGAGGGACAAAGGTTTCAATCACTAGTCTGACGCTCTAATTTCTAATTGATACCTTGCAATTGATCAACATGTATTGTATTTTATTTGTATTCTGGACTCAATATGTTTTCGTAAAATATTCGAAAAATTTTGATAAAGTAACTCTAGGTTATGATGATTTAATATTATGGACTGTGATAATATTGGAAAACCGAAAGCTTTTTTAGCGCTTGCCCTGTTCTATAGCATTATAGGAAGCTACAGAACATTCGCCCATCAGGATTTTGAGAAGAAAGCTTAGTTGTATATATTTTATTTATATTACATTTACATATGTTATCAATTGTTCTTATTTATTTATAATGTCCGGTTATTGAATTTCAACAAGATCAGATCTGCAGCTTCTTAAATATTCCGATCAAAATTAAATTTGAACTCGAAATAATCTATTCAATAGAGAAATGTATTCCTTATGCTTATAACAATCTTGAACATTTTAAGCCCCTAACCTGTCTATTAGGATGTTGTGTCCATAGATAAGTAAACTTGTTGTGTCCATAGGCGTTGTGGCAAAAGTGTATCGTAGATTTTATTTAACTTGAGTCAGAAACCAACCTATATTTGAATTACCTTTTTTCAACTATGGAAGAACGTTCAACAGACACAGACACAAATTGAACAGAAATACGGCTTTATTTTGTATTAGCAAAAAATATATTCAGTCCCAATTGCGAAACCATGCGTTTTTTCGTGTAAAAGAGGCATAATAAATAATAACCATCAAATGGAAAGGACAAAAAGTTAGGATTACTTTTTCATAAATGATACTTTCTTATTGGTAATTTACTAAAAACATTCCATACAGTTCTGGATGATTCTAAAATCTACAAATGTGACTGGATCATCTGATGAAGTCTAATGTCAACTGCACTAAAACGTTCCATCATTCTCCTCACAACATCCATACTAGTTACCATTCTCAAGGACTCAGCGATATTCATAGCCAAATCTCTTTTATCCAAAGGGTCCAAGTTATTAAAGTAAAGTTGGTTCTGCCAAAGATCATCGTTAGCCGGGGGAATGAACCTTCGAAAAATGTTATCGTTAAACAAAATCCTTGGGGGAGTAATTTTGATATCATCCGTTTTAGAAAAGCTGTTGGGGTGGTAAATTGGCCTCTCTCCTTCGTGAATATAAGTCTGAGCTCCATCTCTTTGGTAGTTGCTAACACTCCTCATAGGCATGTTAACACTGAGCTGTTGATAGTTTGGACCGAGCCTATATCTTTGTGCATCCGGGTAAGCAAATATCCTCCCTTGAAGAATCTTGTCGTATGGAGAAGGTTGGATTCCAGGTACCATATTAGCAGGTGCGAAAGCAAGTTGCTCGATTTCTGCGAAGTAATTAGTAGGGTTAGACGTCAGTGTGAGCGTTCCAATTTGAATAAACGGAAATAATTGCGTATCCCACTCCTTGGTGTTGTCAAATGGATCGAAAGGATTATCTGGACGAGTAAGCAAATGATGCGCTTGCATCTCGGTGATCACTTGAATATTCAAAGTCCAAACTGGAAAATTTCCCTCTTCGATGGCGTTATACAAGTCCTTTGTGTAATAATCTGGGTGAGCTTTAGCGGCGTCGGTACTAGATAGATAAGATTCGGTTTGGTTAGAACGAAACACGAATTTGCAATAATGCACCTGTCCCTGCAGATTAACCAGCTGGTAAACGTTTGTGGGATAACCGTTCATCCTTCTCCAACCGTCCGGTATGCCCTTGTTAGAAAACAGATGCAGAAGAGTACTCATAGTTTCAGGTCTTAGAGACATGAAGTCCCAGAACATGTTCATATCGTGGAGGTGCGTTTTAGGGTTCCTCTTATTCGCGTGTACCAAACTGGGGAAAAGGACGGGGTCTCTCAGGAAGAATGTTGGAGTATGATTTCCGCTGAGATCGAAAATTCCTTGCTCAGTGTGGAACTTGACCGACATTCCTTTTGGGTCTCGAACTGTTTCTGAGGCTCCAGATTCTCCAACAGTTGTGGAAAAGCGAACGGATACGCGAGTCTTTTTGCCCATGAAAAAAAGTTCTGCTTTGGTCAGGCGAGTAATGTCTGCGGTGGCTACAAAGGTTCCAAAAGCTCCGGCCCCCTTGGCGTGTAAAACGCGTTCTGGTATTCTTTCCCTGACAAAATGGGCAACTTCCTCCACGAATTGAACGTCGCTAATAGCTATGGGACCACGATCTCCAACAGTCAGGGATCTGTCTTTATTGACTAAAATTGCTCCTCCTGCGGTGGTGACGTAGGGTATCTCCGTTTGATATGAGAATGACTACAATGACAATAATTAAGTGCTTGTGACAGAACAAAATGATGAGGCACATCAGAAAAAATATTATTATTACAAGGAAAACATTAATTTAATAAACTCTACTTTGTCAGCAGCATACTTATCATTATGAAAAAATCTATACTGATAATTTGGATTTTGAATCCAATACAAATCTTATTATTATGGCTATTATACTGATAATGTTATTTTTATCTTTACTTAAAAAATCCTTCGGTGTTGATGCTTCAATGGAATGATTCAGTATTTTATTGTTTGGTAATTGCCCTGGGATGAGTTTCAAGTCGCTATAACCAATTTTTCACCAAACCCTATCGGAATATGTATTATTTACACTGCCAAAGAAATAATTTGATTAGAGTTACACTGCCAGTAGGCCAGTAGTACTCTCATTTTAAAACCTACGATTCGATTTTCCTACCGCACCGATAGTCACAAGATTTGGGACAGATGGTTTCACTTCTTAAATTATGGGTACAAAATTTATACTCATAGGAATGACTCAAAAACTATTTCTGATTTATTGAAAAATCTGCAATATCACGAGTACTGCATTTGTTTTGGGAATTTGAGACGACAAACTTGTTCTGCTAAAGCCATTTCGCCTTCTGGTAGTCATAACCAAAGCCAATGAACAAACAGAAAATTCTTATGGAAAAAATTCACACCACACCACCAAGGAAACAAGCCTACCAGCAAACGCTGTACCACGAACGGCACAAACCGAATAAACCCATAACAAAGTGAAATTTCGTTTCTCAGAAATTAAATTAATTATTCTGAATTTCAATTTTTGTTTTCTGAATTACATATTACTATTCTGAAATACAAGTAAGTTCCTTTTTCTGAAATTGAACTTTGATTTTCTGAATTACTACTGTAAAAGGTGTAGTATCGCAAGTTATTATTTGGTTCAATTTCAAAATTATTTATGGTTCGAGAATTGAAAAAAAAACAAAATAAATATAAGTCTAGAACATTGCTACAAAATAGAAAATAATTGATGTATTTATCCATTGATTGTTCATTTGGTCAGTTGTTCCAAATTATTGAAACGAAAAACATGTCCAGATTTTTTTCATTTCATAAGGAATAAATAAATAGAAGAAGCGAATCAATTGACTTGACCTTTAGTTTCTTGATTCTACCAATTATTATGTTGGTAAAACTATTCGAACAAATGTAAATAATTTAGTAGTATTTGTGAATAGAACGTTCGCAGGAATCAATATGAAACACTGGAAAGAATTATTCAAGTCATGGTCTTGGTATCTACCTCAGGCGATTTGCAGCTGTTTATCGAAATACAAATATTTGAAAATAATTCAATTCGTAGAATTCATTTTATATATTCGGCTTGATTAGTTTCACCTCCTTATAAGACGTTGTACTTAATACTTAAATCATTGATGTGGCGTAAAACGATTTTTTCCACGACACCTTTGCTTGAAAAAAGGCGAGAAGTTCCCTATAAAGCCGGTAGAAGAATGCGATTTTTTCTGAGAATCTCATGATTGAATGGTAATTAAATAATAATAATTAAATAAGGTCATTATGTTCTAAAACCATAAAGGTATGAATGAAATTTTCCATTGATATTTGTGCGCTCAAAAATGTGCATTGGAATTTGAAGGCCTCTTTTGTAATCCTTGTTATTATTTAACCTGTAGGTACCTATATGATTCATTATTAGATAAGACAGGCGAATATTAATAGCAAATACCTGAATTATTATTATGCTGTACCTGATTATAAATTATAACTTTATTTCGATGTCGAGGTAAAAACTTTGGACTATAATTCGTTGAGGAATCAGAAAGTCACGCGGTTTATACGCTGATAAGGAGTGTCCCAAATTGCGCGATTTTTTCAAGAATAAATAAAACACATAATTTGCATTGATTTCCAAAAACTTCTTATTGGTAATTGAAGTATCAGTTACAACATTTATGTACGAAAAATAATATCTGCAGTTCTATTGACGTCCACTCTTTTGTTAATTTTTTCAATGACATTTTGGCATAATTGAGGCTCTATCTATCTATCTATCTTCAGTTCAGGAATCGATTGTGGATTATTCTTATAGACCTGGCTATTCACATAACCCCAAAGAAAATATTTAGTTCAACGGAGTTCAATCACATGATCTTGGTTGACATCACTGTTTCTGGAGATTTTTCGCAAAAGAAAATTTAGTCTCATAAATCAATTGTGTCATTAGCAAAGAGGTGTAGTAGCACCATCCTGTTGAAACCAAATGTCCTCTCGATCAATTTTCATTAATTCAGGCCATAAAAACTTGATTATCATCCGACGGTATCCACCTGTACCATAATGCACACCAAACAGTGACTCGTTTGGGATGCATAGGTTTCTCATAAATAATTCGTGGATTTTGCTCAACCAAGATAAGACAATTTTGTTTATTAACATAGTTCCCAAGTTCAAAATGTGCCTCATCGGAAAACATGATTTTTTGAAAAAAAATCAGCTGGTTGGTCATTGATGAAATTGACAAATGAACGACGTTTCTCTAATTACTTTGGTTACTGTGTTATTTGAACCTAATATGCCTCCAGAGCTAAATCTTTGTATAAAATGCGCCACGTTGTGGATCCACCAAGTCCACTATTTGTGAACATCGTCTAATGGACATTTCAGGGTCTTCAGCAACACTTTCACGAATAAAAACAATATTTTCTTGCGAACGATCGCTACGAATGATTTTAAATTTTTCGGGTAAATCTTTGAATTTCGCCGACCAGCAGATATCGACCAGATTTTGGTGTCATTGTATTCATTGAGTCCTCCTGAACAACATGAGTGAAACCAATAGGTAGTTTAGAAAATATGATCCGCCAAAGTTCCAAAATGTTCCATCTTCACGTCACTTTTTTCACTATAAAAACACAAATTCACTGCTCCAATTTAGTCTATAAATCACCTTCGAACATTCAAATATCTATTCGATCAGTTTCTTTTCAGGTATATTCAATAATTAATGCTGAAATGAAACTAATCGAATAGTTATTTGAATCATCGAAGGCGATTTATAGACTAAATTGGAGCAATGAATTTGTGTTTTTATGGTGAAAAAATTACGTGAAGATGGAAAATTTTGGAACTTGGGGTTTCATATTTTCTAAACTATGACAGACCGCCAACTGTTTGTTGGTTTCACTAATGTTGTTCAGGAAGACTCAATGAATACAAATCTCCTCAATATCTGCTGGTCACCGAAATTAAAATAATTACTTTTTTTTGATCTTCCATCCAACCGGTCTCTTGAAAATATGGTGAAACCACCATTACTTTTAAACATATCAATGTTTCTGAAGCAGATGAGACCAGTGCCTTCAATATCAAATTATTCATTTATCAAAAACGAGTCAAATATTAATAATATCCGACCGGAATATAAAACGTAAGCGAGTAGGTATACACTATAATCATATCACATTCGATTATTACTGCGTAATACAAAGGATTACCCCCTTTTGGATTTTCAAGGTAATCAGAACCGGCAAATTGATGCATACATAATGCAACATGCACGTGAAAACATACGATTAAATGAGTTTACGAAATGTACTTACTTCCATTTTAGTATCTTTTCACGCGAATTCGTTACGAATCACAAATTAATTAATTGACCTAATTAAAAATTAAATCTCAATTGCAGAAAATCAGTACGATTACTATTTCTGAAAATCATATTATAGTCTGCTGAAAGGAAGCCCATTATAATTTACTGTAATGTCGTCATTGAAACTAAAATTCTTAGGAAAGGAATTAAAAATCCCCCTTTCTGTTCAACATTTCTTTAATTCCTTCATGAAAATTTAAGAAAGAACCGAGCAGATGCTTTTATGCGATCGTTCATTGATGAAGCAATGAGACTATTACCTCAAAATTTCGTATAGGACTTGAGATTGATACAAAATATATAATGCAAAATCTCAACACGATCGGAATGATATTCTGGAAATTATTCAGAAACTAAAATATGTGAACACTAGACAATTGAAACGAATTAATTCTATGGTTCTTATTATGCGATCATCTTGCATGAACAGTATATACACAAAATAAATTTCACTCGAATCGGATATCTTGTTGTGGAAATATAGAAATTTTTATTTTCAATATTTCAATTGAATTTTCTATGGTTCAAATAATGCGATCTTCTTGAAATTTTGCGAGAACATTCAGTATATCAATCTTCACTCACAAAATAAATTTCACTCTAATCAGATGTCTTGTTATGGAAATATGAAGTTTCTTCTTTTCAATATTCCAATTGAATTTTCTATGGTTCTGTTAACACTATGACCACAAAAGTTTGCAAGGGGTTTATTATTAGCATCTTGCAAGTGGCAGCATAATTTCATTTTCGATATTGAGGAAGAAAAACTTTGAATGGCCATATTTTATGGAACACTCTGTACGATTTGCTTGATTAACGAACTTAACCGAGTCATTTGGGAGCAGAACTCGTCCTGAAAATTTCAAGTCTCTAGGACAATCCCTTCGAAAGTTATTGCGCTAATGACCGGCCCCACGGACAGAATTGAATTTGACCACGAATTCGTCATCAGGTAGTCGAACCCTATAGTTTAAAACCATTATCGGCGAAAATTCGAAAATAACAGACATTTGGGCAAAACGATATGGCACTCGTTTAAGTAGAAAAACGAGCGCTCAAAAAACGTCAAAATTTTTAATTAATTTTGCCAGGCTATTTCCTTTGGCAGTTTATACAGGTAAACATTACAAAGTTTGCAAATATAAATTCTAAATGTATTTATAACATGTTATGAGTTTACATCAGCCAACAAGGACAATATTGTCATAGGGCAGTTTTGTCATAGCAATGTGTTGATGCAAAAGTTTGAAGTATTTCAGGAAAATAATCCTGAGAAACACGCAACTTGTTTGTCGCATTGCAGAAAAACTCTCACAATGGGCGAACAACCATAACTTAATCAGACCAACACCAAACTACATACAAAATACAACTAAAAAAAATGAGTAAATCTCTGAGCAGGTGCTTTTGAGCGCTCGTTTATTGGTTCATCAATGAGACTGTTACCTAAAAATTTTGTATAGGACTTGAGATTGATACTGAATATATGAATGCAAAATTCCAGAACGACCGGAATTATATTCTAGAAATTATTCAACAAATGAAATGTGTTAAGAATTGATAACTAAATAATAAAAGTTTTATGGTTAAGACTTCACAATTCTCTTGAATATTCACATGATCATTTACTTCGTCAATAAACATTCTCAAACTCGATTTGATTTCGTCCGAAAGTTATTTTTTCATGGGAATATAAGGTTTTTTCGATATTACAATAAACTTTTTTATGGCTGTATTAACGCAACTCCCACAAATATTTGCGTACTGTTTTGCTTTGGTATTGAGAATTTTGCTGCAAAATTTCAGCTCCATCGGATTGACAAATTCTGAATTATTCGAAAAAATGAATAATTTAGGAAAAAATCAAATTCTGTGCTTCTAGTTATGCAATCATATTGAAATAATAAATGAACATTTAGTATAAGAATCTGTACCCTCGAAACAAATTTCACCCGAATCGAATAATTTGTTGTGGAAATATAAGGATTTTTCTTCTTTCTTATGAGTATCTTGAATGTGGCCGCAAAATTTCATTTCGATCGGTTTTGTTCTGCCTGAGATATTGAGGAACAGAAATTTTGAATGGAACACCTTTAAGATTTTGCTGGTAAACGAACTTAACCGCGGCGTTCAGGAACAAAGCCTACCCTGAAAGTTTCAAGTCTCTATAGAGACAATCCTTTCGAGAGTTAAAAAGTTTACGTTCAAGTAAAAAAAAACGAGTGCTCAAAAACAGCTTGCGTTTTCGTGACTATCGAATTATTTAACACCCAATTTCAACGCCTAAAATTAGTTTGGGAGGGTGCATTAATTAAAAATTTTATCATAATATCCCAATGATCCTCAGATAAAGCATAATCCTCAGATAAAAATATTTGCATAGGTACATATTAGCCTGGCTAGAATCATCCAAATGATTCCAAGTAAAATAAATAATTACACTGAAATTCATAACGATTTTGCTAAAAATATATCTATTTCAATGGAAAAATTAATGATGTGCAGCTCAGAATATCTAGGAAATCCTGCAGTTTGCAGCCTATGAATATCGGACCTAAAGACACGCAGGAAATTCAAGTCTCTAGGTCTTTTTATAAGTTATTGAACCACAAGCAGATTCAACATTAATTTATAAGTGAAAAATCGAATCGATTGCGACTGTTTCAATTTTGGTGATGCTTTCCTTGATTTCAAGAAAAGAGAACCTGAATTGAATATTTTCCAAGATTATGAAATTGGGAAAGCACCTACATTGTAAAGTGCACTCTGGGTAATAAGCTGAAATAACATGACTCTAAATTATTTGACTGACTTTTTACTATTTTTTGATCTGAGTTCCAGACATCTCTCAAAATTTTTTAGTCACTCCAAATGTAATCGAGTTTGTATAGCATTAACACGTCAAAAAAGTATGGAAATGTATCTCTTCAATGAACAAAACAATAAATTAATGCAAAACGATTCAATCGCCCAGTTGAAACAATTGAATTTCTACCGGCAAAGATTTGAAATTCAGAATAGGTCGAGACATTTTTGCATTGAAAAATGCAATTCATTGAAGTTAAGCTTTTATTTCTACCGATAATGGTGTAATATTGAAAAACAACGATAGCGAATTGAATTGATTTTTCGTTATCTATACAGTATACCATCCAAAATAATGTAGATTATGATATAATTCTGATATTGATTTATGATAGAAATACCGCAATTGAACCTTTAGCTGAGATTTTTCGAAATGGAAAAACATTTTTATTAACATCGAAAAAACTTCTAATTTCCTTGTAAATGACAAAGTCCATTATCGTTCATGATAAATAGTATCTAATTATAGCTTGAGTTGTCTTATATCAGATATAATGCACAAATACAACATTTAATATGAAAACGACCAGCTCAATAAACTCACGAATGTTATGACATACTTAAAATTTTCGATTTGATCTTATCTCAAAGTGAAATTGAATCGAAAATTGGACTACAACTGGTCCACTTATGAAACAGCATAGCAATCAATCCAAAACTTGTAGATGTTGACCTTAGCCAACATTTTGATGTTAACGACTACGTTGAAACATAAAATATCTACCGCGAACATTCACTTTGAAAATTATTAAAAACAAAAGGCCAATTGAAGAAAGCAGAAATAGGTAAATCGTTAAAATGATTAATAAACCGCAGGTATTAGGAATCCGGATAGTTTAGTTTTTGGAAAAAAAATTGTACGCTATTATATCAATTATTTTTAAAATTTCTTACCTTTACTTTCTCCTTATAGTTTGTTAACTGATTTGACGCTGGATCTCTGCTACCCATCTTTTTATAGGAAAGTTTCTCTTAATATACTGTTCTTACTGCTCCAACGAAAGTCAACTGACTGAAGGTTCACTTTCAATAACACAAGTATTTATTGTTTGATAACAAGTTTTATCTAACCTCAAATCCACATATACGAAAACTGTCAATTAAGTGACATGATTCCAATGTTGCCACTCATGTAACTGATATAACCATAGAGATATTCGATTATCTCTATTATACGGGCTGTGTTATTTCAGTCTTGAGAAATGAGAAAGTCGCGACAAACGAAACTTTTGAGAAAATGTTAAGGGCGTGAAACGCAAATTCAGTAAACTCAAATTTATTAATGTGTAGAGATTTTTCCTTGGACATTCGAATTGCGATTTGTAATTACTATTTTTTCCGATCATGAGAGAGCCAGATAGCTACACTATATTGTTTCAACTTCCTTTTGCGGTGATTCTAACAAGAGTAGTATTAAATTATACCTATCCAATTATTCACTTGAAATTTCGCAAGAAATTATTTTTGAATTAAATATTGAAAATGCGATTTATATACTTACTAGTCTGTTCAAACGTCGTGGCGTGATGACGTACCAGCAAGCAAATTATTGGGGTTGGCGAATCACAAACAGTCACATCGATCGTTGAAACGGATGTGATTCAACATTCAATCAATGAAATTAATGCTAAAAAAACAAAAAACGGATAAACGAGCATTTTTTTTCCGGAAATCACTGACAACGACGCCATTTGAATGATATTTAATTTATGGCTTATTTATTAATTTTTCTTATTATTTGATGAATTAATGGCTTAATCAATGAATCCTCAGAATATGATTATGTTATGGCCAAATTACAGTGGAACTTCCCTATAACGAAAGAGCTAAATACGCAAAAAAATTCGTTATAAAGAAATTTTCGTTATACAGAAAATATGTTTCTATATCCGCCAATGTCGCGGTCGACTTCACTGATAAATTTGAGTTTATCATTCAAACTTAAGCATTTGCTTTTAGACACTTTCGCACAACTTTTCATTAGCGTAATGGTTAGATTGAAACAAAACAGCCAGGGGCCGGGTATTTAAAACTGTTTCAGAAGGATCTCTCTGCCGTAATGATTCAGTTTAAGGTCGGGATTTATTGCGTACGTCCGAAAAAATTTCGGAAAACCCCCACCCTTATCCTTCTTTGAATATTTCGTTATAGAGAGAATTTACTTCGTCGTTTAGAGGGTGTTTTCAACATGGAATTTGGATTCAAGGGCAATGTCTCGTACGAAATTCATTATACCGATAAATTCGTTATACATTCGTTGTACATTTCTTGAGTAAACGATAAAATGACGCAGTGAAAAAGCATTTTGTTTTGAATGAAATAGAAAGATATTCTGAATATAACATTGTTTTCCTATTGGAAATTATATCGATTCCCCTTGAAATTCTAATCTATTTTCAGTAAAAGTGCATGAAACACGAATTTTCAAGGTAAACCGTAATTAAATAAATGATCATCTTATCTTATAGATTGTAGCTAGATCGTTACGGTTTCCTTTTCAATAAACCACATTTTATATTCAGGAAGTATTCGCATTTAATCTTATTTGAAGTAAATAAAAATAAACAAGATTGTGGTGTTAAATCATTGATAAACTATATATGGCATGCTTGACGATTACTCACATAGATATAGGTATTGTTGTTTCAAAAATGGGCCTCAATGTTTCCATAATCTATTTCGTGAAAAAATATACAGTTGTGGGGTCAATCAGTAATAGTTTTCACAAAAAGAAGTTCAAACTCAATCCATCATAAAACACTATCTAAATGTGTAGCAGTGTGTCTATACCTATTACCTGTAGGCTGTAGCATACTTGTAGCAGTGTAGACTGTAGACATGTCTCGTAATATTTTCGGCATTGTTTGAAGAATGTCCTTCAACATTTGTTATAGACTAGCCAATGTAGGGGAAGTACCAAGTACCCCTATTGACAATATTTGTAGTGGTAAACCACACAACATTGAACCCTCGAGGCGCACCCCTAGTAATATCATTCTTATCCTTAAACAATGGTAATATACTATAAGTTATAAGATATTTCTTTGGGCGCACCCATTGCGCGCCAGCCACTGACGAAAAGCCCTTTTGAAGGTACTTCCCCTACATTGGCTACATGTCACATTACTGAGTCGTGTAACTTTTTTCTATGATTTTACCTACTGTTGCTGGTGGCAACACTGGCTATCAAAAATCAAAAGTAAAGTGTTTTACAGGTTATTATTTATTTATGGAAACGAATCAAAATATTTACAACAAGGAAAAGTATCATTTAAGTGCAGAATTGATTTATTTCAATAATTATATTTTCAATTGAAGAATATTTTCGCTATACGCTGTTCCATTGTGGTCTGTTGAATTGTGAAGAATAACACAATTTAATTACTCACAATGTTTCTATCTAGATTGGGAAGATTTTGTAGAAAGCAATTCCTCAAACATTATAAGCAGAGTTATAGATCAGAAATCGGATATTTACCTAAACATTACAAAAAGGAGAACTACTGTGACTATGAACGCTTAAAGTATTTTACAATGGTATTGTCAGGGTACCTTGCTTATGAATATCATAAGAGACATTCGATACTTGCCAAAGCAAATGCTGAAAGTGATGCTAAACATCTTTTCAATCCAGGAGGACGAAAAAATTATAATTTTTTAGCTGATGTTGTAGAAATAGTTGCACCAGCTTTAGTTTATATTGAAATTAAAGATAAAAGGCTAGATTTCTTTACTGGAAGACCAATAACAGTCTCAAATGGTTCAGGGTTCCTAGTAGAATCTGATGGCTTGATTATTACTAATGCTCATGTAGTCACTAATAGAGCCAATGCAATAGTTGAAGTAAAACTGTATGATGGAAGGACTTACAAGGGTGTTATTGAAAGTGTTGATGTCAAAAGTGACCTAGCTACAGTAAGAATCCCAGAAAAAAACCTTCCAGTTATGAAATTGGGAAATTCTTCAAATTTGCGTCCTGGAGAATTCGTTATTGCTTTAGGGAGTCCCTTAGCTTTGAGTAATACTGTAACTTCAGGTGTTGTCAGCTCTGTTCATAGAGGTTCAGAGGAACTTGGTAGGTATCAGGCATGTCACTCGATAACTTCATTATATCTCTCCGATTTAAATGGAAAAGTAATTCCAATAGAACATGTTTTTTAGGAATGATTGGAAAAGACATGGCTTATATTCAAACCGATGCAGCAATAACATTTGGGAATTCTGGGGGTCCTTTAGTGAACTTAGATGGAGAAGCAATTGGGGTTAATAGCATGAAAGTTACCCCAGGCATTTCATTTGCTATTCCTAGTAATTATGTTAAAGATTTCTTGGACAGTTCTAAGAAACATGTTGTGAAGGGATACAACCTTACAAAAAGAAAATATTTGGGTATTACAATGATAACATTGTCACCCCAGCTTATAGTAGAGCTGCAAATGAGAAGTAATCAAATTCCTAGAAATATTCAAGGAGGAGTTTTGATCTGGAAAGTAATCTATGGCTCTCCTGCGCATTCGTGAGTGTATATTAGCATGAAATATGATATTTAGGTACTATCTATGTCTTCTTAATGGTTAATTTATTTTACAGATCTGGGCTACATCCAGGAGATATAGTTACACACGTAGATGGAAAAGAAATATCTGGTGCAAACGACATATATAATTTACTAGAAAATTTAACAGCTAATGCTTTAATTCTAACAGTTTTTCGTAATGGTCAAACAATGCAAATAAAAGTTATGCCTGAAGCTTAACACAATATATGTATTGTAATGTGATTATTTTAATAAATTATTTATTTTCTAATGGTGATAATTTTGTTCGACAGAATGTGCAAAGGAGTTTGAATTTTTTTAGTAACAAGTCTTAAAAATGATTCTAGAGATTGTAGACGGGCTCGTATGATTTAAATGGAAAATAATATATACTTCTGAGGTTGGGTTAATCCAAAATAAAACTGATTTCACATGAGCACTGAGTAGAACCTATTGAGAATAAAGAAAATATAATAACGCGCGTTCAAGAAATGAGTAAAAGGACTTGAAGTTCAATATTTTGCGTCTGAATGTTCTGTTCTTAGCTTATGCTTCGCCATTTTCCATAGCCTATTTAACGGTGAATTTTTTTGAACGTACGTTATAATATACTTCTCTTTCGCTCCTAAGAAGTTGAAAATCATATATAAAATAAAAGTTATCTACATTCAAAATATTGTAGGTTATATGTTATAAGTGTTGCCTAAGTCTTTGATCAAGGCGGAAATTATTCCCATATTTATGCTTCAACCCAACAGTAATAAATTTAATTGCTTAGGGGTTTTTAAAAAATTCTTCTTTTAGTTTTTTCATCCACACTTATAATTGCTAGTTGCTAGTGAATCGCACGAGCTTTTATCCCGATCGATAATCATATTTAGCAAATTCTAAATGAACTATAATAGTTTTTCGTCTTTTAACAAAACTTGTCCGAGGTCTTTGGGCTCTGAATTAAGCCTAGGATAACACGCCTCTTTTTAACATATTTAATCGAATTATTTTTTTCGTGAATTAGCTCCATGACTTTAGAGTTACACTTATGTGTAACCTTGCAACAATTGAATAAGTGAATGCAGATTTTGGTGAGGTCAGTACACGGATGGATGACTACTGTGTAGATTCCTCAGATCAACAAAAAACTATTTTATTGATTATAGGTATATTCGAAGCTCGAACAAATGAACCTTTTTGGTATTGCTGAATTTAATCGAATATAGGCCCTTATGGCCCTTTCTGCTGAATCGATTTTCAGAAGGTTGTAGGTTACCTAGTATTACTTATTTGAGGAAGGTATATTTACTTTCAATTTAAGAGTCTTTCTATGTGATCGAAATAATTTTTTTGTTCACTTTTATAACGACCAATTCTTCAGGTTTATAATATCTGATAACAAGAAAAAGGTAATATAAAAATCCATATTTTCACTATCGCTTTATTCAAACATTTCGTTCGATATCTTTTTATATTTGACTGGCCCAAGTCCCTGAATAACAAATGGGATTTGCGCAGTGACTTTCACTATCAACAAAATATATAAAATAAAATTAATTTACAGATTGTGTATAAAATGCCCAGTTACTAATAGGATATTGAAAGGTACCTAAATGAGAAGACATAAAATATAACAAAACAAATCAACCAGACAAAACCTGGTTAACCCGAAAATAAATAAAACAGATCAATATACAGATCTCAACATAAATTATATATTGCACTGCTCATTCTTAATATTCACATCTAGAGAGAAAGAGTGGGTTCTAGAACCTTATCACTATTTCTACATTTACTGGCCAACTAAAGTATGGTGATGAATATATTATTTCCGAGCAGTTTGTTCTCATTATACGATTTTTCCTTTCTTTAAATAATATATACATCTTCTTAGGACATAAAGAAGAATTTATTTATATGTTCACAGATACATTTATTACATTTCCTGATAATTTAATTATTTACAAGCTAATACCAACATGGTACTAAAGTCTTAATCGATCATCAACACTACTATTCAAAGTCTTTGTTCTGTTTCCAGATTTCCCATTCCAAAGTTACTTGAAATCTTTTCTATGTATTATTTACAGCTCAAACTCTCGTGGTCAAGTCTAAAGGGGATGGCCTTAGTAACTTGAGTTTACTTAGTTCACGTTCAGTATCACAATCGCTTTCTGTATCACCTTCACTACCCCCAGTAGCTTCAACAGTTGCTGATCTTGAGTTTTCACTTCTTGCTGGTGATGATCCTCCCTCGCTGTTGGATTTCATACTTAAGTCTATTGGGTCGTCTTGTATTGGCGAAACTCTGGGTGTAGGACTTTCTATTTCTTCAGGTGTTGGTATCCTTTGCGACTGAAGCACTGCATCCAAATAAACACGCTTGTGCAACGCGTCAACTCCTGGATTGAGATTATGCATGAGCCTGTTGTTGTTGGCAGGTTGAAGCAGGCCATGGTACAATTGCGAGTAAGGTGAGTGTATCAGTAGGTTTGGAGGGGGTAGAAAAGGTGGTGGAATCAAACCATGGAAAAGAGGTAACCTCCTAGCGTCACTATTTTCCAAGGATGAATCAGAGTTGTGTGATTCCGGTGAACTAACTGAGGGTGATGCTGAGTTCTTGTATTCGTCCAAACCTAACAGCATTAGCTCTTCTTTTGTTTTAGGAATATGTAATAGTGGAGGGGGAAAGTGCTGGGAACTGAGGAAACTCAGACCAAAGTGTGGATGTGGTGGGGGTGGTGTTTTATCGGGAGGTCGAACTCCTGGTGGTAACGTGCAGTTGTTTTGACTTTGCTGTTGTTGCTGTTGCTGCTGTTCTTGGAGAAGACAATGGATCTTGAACCAGTTGGATCTCCTGCCGTATCTGGATCCACTTTTCGACATTCCAACCAGGAGACATTTTCTAAGTCGACATGCTTTGCATGCTGTTCTGTTTTTCTTGTTTATGACACATTCTCCGTTGTTTTTGCATTCTGAGATTGAACTGAGGTTGTTGTAGGATCGTCCAAAGAATGACTGAAAAGAAAAAATATAGTTAGAAACATGATATTCAAAAAAAAAATATGTGACATTTTTAGATAGAGAATTGATCGTGCAGTCAATTAACTTTTATTTCCTTGTGGAATTTTTTCTAGTTTGTTATTTCATATGAACAAAACAACTTTTTAGCGGATTTTATGCCCAATATCACAATGAAGAACTAGAGAGTAATAGAGAGTTGTAGATGAATATACATATGGTGGTTAATTGGATATATAAACGAAGAAGTGTAAACACTTGGATGTTTTCCAAATTTTCAATGTTTTAAGATCGTATTTATACGAATATTCAAGGCAGTACCTATTATATTTTTCCTTTTCCAAGGTATACGTTGCTTAATACCGATTATGTCATCTCTGTTCAACGTCATTATACACATTTCAAGTTTGACATTTTGAATAAGTATGGCCAACCCAAATACTTTTATGCGACAGATATGAAAGAATAAAGTTTTCAAATTAAAGCTACATAGAGAAAAAATGTCTTCTATTCGAACAAAATCTTATTATGGTACTTGTCGTTTCAAAAATTCGCTATTTCTTGGTCCTATTTTGGATTTTCCGACATCGCATAGAAATGTCATTGCCTTCGGTTGTCCTAATGTAAATAAGTAGCTATTCTCTCAGCCCGCTCCTGTTCTAACTTCCTTTGAAATTCTGTACTCATCGTGACTGCATTGCATGATGTCACATTATGAAACAAATGATAAGTGTGTATGTATCGAACTGTCATTATTATACATTAATGGATTAGTGTAGTCATTTTAACATAGTGGATTTGTTTTTGCAATATAAAAACAGGTTAATGAGTTTAACAATTACCGATGTTGCCAATATTTCAACGATTTTGTAAATGTGTCACAAGACTCTTGGTTTTATCGAGTAAAAGTGATCCTATACCAAGATGAACCTGACTGTCGCATGTTATTCGAAATTATTTTTTTTTGGCAGAACGACGTACTTAAATTAATTGCAAGAATTTGACTTTCAGTCCATAATCTCTGCCCTGTAGAATAATCCCCCATAAGACAAATGCCATTTTTCGTGAACAGTAAACTTAAATAGCATAATTTGAAGCATCAGTGCTGGGAAATCAAGTTATGATAACATCTCATATATGAAAAAAAAACCTTGTTAGTTTCCCCATTACCTAACCGAAGAACCCCGCTGAGTTCATTTGAATGTTCTTCAATAATTCGCACTTGAAATTGCGAAATAACCTTTTTTTAGATTATTCAGAAATGCATTTAACCGATTTTGATCAAAATTTTCGTATTACCTATGTGGTAAAGGTAGGATAGTCCGAGACTTGATAACAACTGACGGGTTCTAACTGGTGAGTTGCTAAGGAGCAACTCAGGAGCCCGTCTATGTGTGTTCGATTTGTTTGGAGCTCGAAGCTCCTGACCATAGTCAATTACCATATTCATATTCGTTCAGATTGAAGATATTTCGATGATAAGAGAGTCGCAAATCAATTAGATATGTGGCGATCTTTCTTTCCAGTTTATCATTTTATTTGTTTCTTACTGTATGCTTCAAATCGAACAGTAACAAAACCATTCAGCTCTGGAACAGCTCAGGAGCTTGACTTTCTAAAAAGAAAGTAAGTGCTTTCCCCCCATACTCCATACTCTACCATAAGACTAACCCAAATAACACCATGACAAATTTCGTTATCAGGTGACGACCTTTTAACAGCTCCAGAATACAGAAGTTCTGTGGTTTAAGATTTCGATTCTACTCATCCAGGTGATGATTTTGCACAACAAGCGGTCTGTTAAAACATATAGTATAATTACATACAATTAGCGGACGATTATACAGTTGGCCGACTGTGCGGTGAACGCCGGGAAAGAACCGCGTGCAGCACACAGGCAACAGGCCTGCCAACCCGAGCAGCTATTTCGTCACTGGTGACTTCCGACCTAATGCTCCAAATGAGCGACGACCCTTGAAATGCCGCCTGCCGCCTTAGGTGAACGGACTGCTGCGTAACAAGACATTGAACAGCACCGGTGATTAGAAACGTCGTTACTTATGGTTTTCGCGACGAAAATTTGGGAACAACACTCGTCTACAATCGACGACTCGACGACAATGAGCAGAACACCATTTAAATACTTTTTTCGGACGAATCATGATTGGGTTTACAAAGTGATAATCGACGAGAAAGGGCTTGGAGAGTTCTAGACATATATAAGTCATAAACCTGATTCAAGAGTCAGAACTCATTTCTACACAGAAAAAATGCACCCGAATAATATTTCATTATATATAGGTAGTTCTTTCATTTGAAACCATAGACCAATAAAAATCTGCGGCGTTCTGATGTAATTCAACCCATCTTTCTGAATTCTGAAAAATACCTCAGATTATCGTGAATCGTTCACTTACGCTAAATACATGACAAATATCTCTAATGTTAATAGACGCTAATGTATTTAGTACGCACAATTTCACTTTTATCATTCGGTATTGTTGAACTTCTTATGCAACCTTCTATCAACTTCCTCGACAGGAAATGAATTGTATAAACGAGACTTTCGAATCAAATGTGTAACAGCAACAATCATCAATAAAATTTACCCGAAGATCCGCATAGCTATATAAATCTGTGTAGAACCAAAGAAGAAAAGACAAAGAAGCAATAGAGTTTACATGTAACAAAGATTTGAATATATTTTCTCCTTTTTTCTTATGATAGTCATTACATACTTGTTCGGACGAAAAAGTCATTTTGTGTGAACATTTTCTTATATAATTCAGGAATAAAAAAGAAACTAACAAAAACATAATTGAAATCCATAATTTTGAGTTGAATATCCTGATTTTTTTTCGAAATTGACCTTTTTTAGGTATTTTGTTTTTCCAATTTATGGCACAAACAACAGTTGGCATCGTTGTAAACTGTGATTTAACATTCATCCAATGAAATTAAGGCTAACGCATACGTCACACTCAACCGCCAATTCTAATCGTTCGAATTCACTAGATTTATTCGGCGAGATCAAGTCTTTCTCGAAAAACTGACTACAAAATCAAAGACGAATAATCGCTACGAATTTCTGAGGGCCATTATTTCTTGAATGATTTTTTCTGAGAATCACTACAAATGCCTATTAGATGACATACTATGATTTTGATTTTGTTGCACCACTCTGTATAAAACCGTAAAACGAAGTATATTATTAGAACAGCCCTCGTATGTAACTATTGGTGACCGACTTATCTTGTCTATTGCTCAAGTATTCAGAAGGATGCGCAACTAATTGTATAGTTTGAATGTTAAGTTGCAACCTTAATTGTATACCTACGTTTGACAAAAACTATTTTTGCAAGATGGATTGCGTATTTGTTGAATTCACTTAGAAACCAATAGACCAACTATAAACGACACTATCTGCAACAGAATTGTGTATTGTTCTACAAAATGAAAGATAATAACGATGTTATGAATTATATCGTACATCTCTTAATTCAAGCTAGAATTCAATTATTGTTCATCTGTTTGGCGTTAAATAACGAAAACATTTGAGATAATAATTGAGAGAATCAAGCAAAATTCATGCATTTTACGCATTCCTTCTCAAAGTTGAAACAAATAATAAACATCTTGGTTATTGTCTACAAAATGATTCAATCAGATCTTATTATTCGAAATATGAGAGATGACTTCTATTCATCCAAAATCAGCAAGGATGAAAATTCAGGGAGAAAGCTGAATCAAAGAACTAGTTATCCATAGCAGTCTTCTCATAGGCTACTATGTAGTACCATTGTATAAATACAATGGTAGTACGATACCATTTACTCAAGATGTCTGAGGTTTCAGAGCTCTATGTTTTCCATTACGAAAGTTCTTGTGCTTATGGAATTAGGGAGGAGGTCGATGATTACGAAAAAAGAGAGAAATACTCTTACTGCACTGTCAACGGCAAGTATACCTAGAGACTGATTGCACCCCCAAAAGAGGAGGCTCAACAAGCTGTATCGTTGTCAAAAAACGAGTTAAGGCTGTTCACTGGGGCTTCTAACAGGTCATTCTTTTGTCAGATATATCCTGCACAAGATTAGAAATAAATAAGAACTTCTGTCTTCACCCTATTCTTAGGAAGAATGAAAACATACATCAATGACTTCTTTTAACATCCTTGAGATGCCCACTCACGTGTCGATACTGTGATGGCTCACCGTTAGCTTCAGGAGCAATAAAAAGTATGAAATACGCCTGCCGCATATCGGAGTGACAGTTGATGATGATTGTGGCTTATTGGAAATTAATTCAGAGACCAAAGGGAAATACTCGGTTTTATTGACGTTAATCGATATGAGATATGAATTACAATAGTTGTTTTCTTGTTAATTGGACGTGGGTTTCTCAATTCAACACCTTATTAATCTAACTTAAGCGATATGCTAGGCATATTTCTTTATCGATTTCGAAACAAATCGATATCGATATATGCCTAATATTAATGTCGTTTAATTTGCCAACATTGTGATGGATCGTATATACAATTTTTTGAATTATTGAATGAACTTTCTTCATAATAATGCACACACCTACGTCACCTAAGTAGAAGCCTTGGAAATTGGGAATTCAAGTCATTGAAAGGAGAGATTACGACCCAATAAGTGTAACAACTAAATTTCTACTTGAAAACATTCTGATGGTAGGCATATAGTGGAACTCCCATATAATATCTTTGGATGAGACCTTACAATCCTTGAAATTTTTGAAATGAAGTATGTTCTACTGCTAGACAAGATTACTTGAAACTGAAAACTTGTAATGGTGAGCAAACATTAATTTTATTTGAGGGTCAACTTGAACTTGGTGCTAGTTCACATGAAAAAATAATTTTCAATATGTTCTATAGAAGGGCAGAACTACAAATGAAAATCTCCAATGAGACTTAATGTATGGCCATAGCAAGGGGGCCATAAAGGTGCTATTTCATTTTGGAAAACAACATAATGACTTTCGAATACCTCGGCAGTAAGATAACATACTTTTGGTTTTTCTGGAAGATGAGATCACGAGTCAGATTCGCCATATCTGAGTTATGCAGTCTAGAAAAACAAACATCTGGAGTAGAGAAGTCTAGATTATTCCCGACGTGTGTACCACCAGTTATGACAAATGGTTCAGAGGCAAGATATGAAACATTTGTGCTGTGGAGATTACTAAAAGCAAAAGAGATGAAGACACTGAAAACGATAAGAGGATAAGGATAAACACAGAACGATAGATAGATGAGGGCAGCCATTAGCATCCTATGTCGAAGTTCAATCAAAAAGTTTATTGGGTCTTTTAAAGAGAAGACGTTATGACTATCAAGAACAAACTAGCTTCCTGTTATGATCATCTTTGAACTTACAAGCAAATTTGTTGTTCATCAAGTGGAAAGTAAAGACATCTAGTGTTGTGATTGGTATGAAGCTAATGTATTTCATGTAGCGGAAGATACCACTATTATGTTAATTACAAGCCATAGAGCTTGGTTCTATCTGAACACACCCTGTGATATTATGAATGAAATAGTGAGCATCGAGAAGAACTTCAACTCGATGCTAAAGGAGAAGGCCAAATGCGAAAAGGAAACACTGCCCAAAACTTCAAAGTAAATACCGCCAAATGATATATAGATTGTTCCAAAACCAGGATAGGGGCCGGCGTTTAAGAATACGGCCAAGAACCAAGTGTAAACTATCGTTAGGCTCCTATTCAAGTGTTTTTCAGGCAGAAATACTTGCAATCAGAAGATGCATAGATAGAAACCTGGAAAGAAAGTATTAAGAGTGTGACATATATATCCATTTTGATAGTCAAGCTGTTTTTAAAGCACGAAGTCCTATGTCATCGACTCAAAGCTAATATTGAAGTGCCGAAGAGAGCTCTATGACGTAGGAACGAGCAACAAGCTCTCTTCAGTTTGGATTTGTGGTCACTCAGGATAACACACTAGCCAGAAAGGGAGCACAAACGCCAATTACAGATCCAAAACTGTCCTGGTGTGTGTTGCTCAACAATCTACAAACTTACGAATCTAGCACCATTATAGGACCACAGCGATAAGTTATAGTTATTAGCAATTCTGAAGCAACTAGACATACACTCGGACTTTGTAAGTGAACACTAAAGACTGTCAAAATATGTTCTAAAAACCAAGCATTGAAATAAAGGGTTTTCCAATGAGAGGTGGTATTTTGAATAGCCCGCTATTTCGGTAGATGTCACGTTTGAAGCTATCATTTTTTGACATTTGACGAGTAGAAACTACGCCATTAATGAATATGGAACGATACACGCTTCAAGGACGCAGTGAAATTATTAAATTTCACTATAAAATAATAATAAATAAAAATAAAATGGTGAAAATTTGGCAGAGACGGTTCGTTGAACTCGTGAACACCTTGTCAGACCGCTATAAAGAAATTGGTGGACAAATTCGAGCTGTTGGGACAAGTTAGTGATGTGATGAGTAAAACCAGTGCACGTTGCTCAAGAACAGCCGAGAATATTGCTGCTGTAGCCGGAAGTGATGAAGAAAACCCAGGTTTGTCCATTTCTCGTCGTTCTTTGGAATTAGGCATTCCACGAACGTCATTACACCGTATTTTGCATGAAGATTTGGGTCTTAAGGCTCATAAAGTTCAGTTAACACAAGAACTCAAGCCGGCCGATCATCGACAACGTGGGGTCTTTGCTGAACAGGAAAAAGTTTCCGGACCGTGTTATCTTTCGAAGAGGTGATCACAAGTGGCCACCGAGATCTTGTTATTAACACCTCTTTCCACTTCTTCCTTTGGGGCCACGTGAAAGAGAAGGTCTACGCTAAGCCCAGCGTCGATTCAAGATCTCAAAGATGGAATTTGTGGGGCTATCGAGGACAGCCACTTGCGATTTGGTTATGGAAAATTTCATTGAAAGGATATGGTCCTGTAAGCGTGGTTGTGGTGGTCATTTGCCTGATGTTATTTTCCACTATTAATGGCATGGCTTCTTCTTTATAATGAAATGAACATCCGATCATTTATATTGAAATATGGCATTTTTCTTTGAATATCCAAACAACACCTCTTATTGGAAAACCCTTTATATTCAGACTAACCTCGCATTCATTAGTTTACTAAGTGAATACCTGGTCAAAATTTCAAGTATTTTGATAACATATTCTGTAAGTTTCCTCCGAAAAAATTCGATCGCTCTGTCAGATAGGAAACTGGATCAATCTGATATCAAAACATTAGCTAATTATGACGGCTTCATTGAACACCAGGTCTGTTCCATCAACCGTGCCATTTGAATGACAAAGTTCATTGTGTTTCTTCAATTAGCACGCTGCTTTCTTATTTAGGCCTATTTTCACGCAACTTTGATTCCGAAATTGAAATTTCTTGACGTAATATGCATGCTAGATTGGGTAAAGTGTTTTGATTTAGAGTACCGATTCACATACAAATCACATTAATCTAAAAGGAGTTCAGGTTTGGCAATAGTCCCATTAAAGCTCATGTGTTTTATTATTAGTCTGGTTTTTATTGGATGCAATTATTCATTATGGAAAGATGAGATGAACAGTATAGCCTCAAGTTGTTATAAATCTTGAAGGAACATATGAATGGAACAAGGTGAAATTTTCGGTTCAACAACTGACTTTGCCATTTTGAGTATTGTCTTTTTTGAAAGTTGCTTTCAGCTAGTCTCATTCTATAAAATATTGCATTCACCGTTTAGAATCAGACCATCACAAAAGGTCAGTTCTCAATTTTGTTGATTGGTTTCGCGAAATGAGTTTTTTACTTATTCTGCATGATCTTGACAATGCAGATGTTTTTGAAATTTCAGAGCATGTGTTCTCATTGATAGTTTGATTATTCTTATCGATATCTGTTTCAAGTGAAAGGTTTTAAAGATTGAATGGAGATAACATGATAAAAATGATTGGGACACAACAGGCCTAAAGGTCGCAGTTGGATGTAACCCCCATGTAATCTATAGTTATAGAGATAGACAGTGTACCCCTTTACAGAGCTGTTCTGACTACACCCATTACAGCTCGCCTTCCATTTCCAGAGATCTGATGAAAGCCAATATCTGTGAAAGCCTCAACGAGGCTAGTTCCTCACTCTTCCAAGTTTCTTGCCCAAGGCATTCTTTCTTTAGGCTCGCAATAGCAAAGCATTCTGTTACTAGGTGAACGGGGGTTCCTTCCTCCTCCACACAGAACCTACACTCGTCAGTGTCCGGTAATTCCATCCTCAACAGGTACTTTCTGAGGCGAGAGTGTCCTGTAAGAACGCCAGTGAGGAGGTGTAATTGGTTTTTTACCAAGATCCAAATATCTTTTGGATCTTGCTGTTTCAAAGTTCCGGAGGATCTTAGTGGAATTATCCATCCCTGAGAGATTCTGCCAAAGTTTTTCCTTCTCGGCTTTCTCCTTCTCCAGAAACTCCTTCTTATAGGTGAATTTACCAATACTATAGAAGGGTTCTGGGCCAATGAGTGACATTCGTGCGCCCTCTTTGGCAAGTTTATTGGTCTCTTCGTTTCCTTTGATTCCAGAATGGCCGGGAACCCAGATTTAAAAGACCCTATTTTTTTGCCTACCTCATTGAGTTTGTTGCTGCACTCCCAGAGTCGATGACGTAGGAGATCAGTGGTTTATTAGTAGTTTAACTATCTGAGTCTATATCGCTATTCTGATAGTTTCTCTCTAGATTTATATCTAGACATCTTTCAATAGCTCAGATTTCCGCTCAAAAGACGCTCATACAGGATCCTAGCGACAGTGCACATTTGGTACTTGGCCCGTATATCCCAGCGCCAGCTCCTTTAGAGGTGAAAATGAGTTTATTCAATACTCATCGTTCCTCTATAACTTGTTCATTTATGGCCTCAAAACTAGCTGATAAACTAACCAATTCGTATTTCTCTTGTGGGCGTATAATTCCGAAGAGAAACCTAGTTAATTTCAAAACCATAGGGGAAAAATAATGATATATGTTTGTGTAGCAACAGGAGAATATGCGGAAGGAGTTGAAGGTATAGTGTTGATGGTTTTCCAATTTTAGAGATGACTCTGATGATTGTTCACGATTGACGTAATTTGTCTTGATTTATTTCACGACTTTTTCTTGAAGGTGCAATTTCGATCACGATGTGTTATAAATTGTTGAATACTGATTGTGGTTGCGCTTTGAGAATGGAGAAAGAGTAGAAAAGGAGGACTTGTGGTAGTTATGCTTTTGTCGAATGAAATAGAGGAAAAAGGAACTATGTGATAAAACTATCACTACTATATCAATAGTATAATAATGATTCAGAACCAGTTCCAATATAAACGTATGTTACGATTTGCAGAACAATATTAGAGAAAATAATATTCTTTTATATTTCGAGATGAAATACAGTGGAACTTCCCTATAACGAAAGTACTAAATCCGCAAAAAAGTTCGTTATAAAGAAATTTCGTTATACAGAAAATTTGTTTCTATAGTCGGCAATGTAGCGGTCGACTTCACTGACAAATTTAAGTTTATCATTCAAACTTAAGCACTTCCTTTTAGACATTTTCGCACAACTTTCATGCTAGCGTAATATTTAGATTGAAACCAAACGGCCAGGGATGTTTCAAAATTGTTTCAGAAGGATCTCTCTGTAATGATTTAGTTTGAGTTCGGGATTTGTAACGTACGTCCGGAAAATTTCGGAAAAACCCCCCTGTATACCTTCTTACTAATACCCTTTCAAAGAGTGATGTTCTTCGAATATTTCGTTTTAGAGAAAATTTACTCCGTTTTAGAGGGTGTTTTTAACATGGAATTTTTATTCAAGGTGCAATGTCTTGTAGTTATTTAATCAACTAGTTCATTAATGTTAGCGATTGATCGTTGAGATATTTTAAAGCGCGAGTGGAGTTAGCTGGATAATAGTTCGTGACCATTAATTGCTAGGCTAATAAACAAAATTATTATAAGATTTTCTCGTCAACCGTTAAATTCTTGATTAAGTACATTTTCATTTTGCACAATAGATAGTATATATACATTCGACATATAAATTTCTATGTTTCAGTAGAGTTGCAACATTACTAGTATTGCTTCTGAATAATTCGCGTTCTGTTGCCCATGAAAATAATATCTACCTTAAAGTAGGAGAAATTACGCATTTAATTGGGTCATGCACAATCAATTTTGCATACGTTAAATGGAGCTTTTATTTTGACATCGACGAAAAAAAATTGTCCATAAAACGTTCCTATTTCTATGAATTATAATTTGAACAAATCTGAGAATGCTCCCCAAGAAGTGATGTCATAAATTTTTCACGTGATTAATGAAATTTTCACTGAGTGATTGTTTCTTTCTTTCACATCAAATACTTTATTTTAAATACTAATTTTTTTAAAGAAATTTGTTTTTATTTACCTTACAGCCTTCACACGTGAATGCCCCAAAATGAAATCCAGCTGCTGGTTCGCCGCAAACTTTGCATGTCTGATTCATCTGAAAAAAAAAGAAATTTACTATTTTTCGTTATCATGGAAATATTGATATGACTGTTAAATAACCAGTCAGAAGAATTAAATTCACAACTCAAAAAATATACCGAAAATAGAACAAAACATGAAAATCCATAACAGGTTCAAGATGGTATAAAAACGTAACTACAAAATTCGAAATATTTCTCTTCAGCTTCAAAGTTTCATAAAGTTCAATGAAAATGAAACCATGCTTACAAATATCGCCAACAATATCATTTAACTTTCGACTAACAGTACCCTCATGACAATTTAAATAATCATTGACTGCAATTCCTAAATTGATACAATTACAACTTCATGTACCTACATATTTCATCACAAGAAACAAACAGAAGGCTATTTGATGCAATATTTAATTCGTTAATGTTCGATAGATAGGAGGAAGCATGTTGCAATTTATATGCCTCGTTTAAACTCACCATTGAACACACAAAATAATATCCATAAAAAAATACGTAAAGACACAAACATCTACTAGAATATCAGGTATCATTGTTAACAAGCAAAACGATACTATTTAAAATCCTATGAATGAAATTTTATCGGAAATCTTATGACCGTGATAAGTATAACAGAAAACCTCTCTTGTGTAAATCCTGACACGGTAAAGATACTGCGAAATCAAGAGTGTTTTGTCGGTTTGGCGGAACCATAAAAACCTCTATTCACAATGAATATTGCACTATTGACCGTCAAAAAAATGGATCAGTTCGCGATCTTGAGAGAGATAGGATTATTGGCAAATTGGAACATTGGTTTTGTTTTGAGGATAGGATCGATCTACTGCGGGGAGATTTCCTGTTTTGAAACTTGAAGAAGATTTTGAGATCACTTGAAGGTGGTTGGATATAAGATGAAGAGGTATCTTGTACATTTTTATCGAAATTATTCGAAAAAACTACTTTTTCATCTTCTGCCTTTAAATTAGTGATTTCAACGGAATTTTTTTCTCACAAGATTTGGGAAATCATAGTACGAGTATACAGCTGAAAAATAGGAGGGAAATAAATTGCTGGATTCCAACTTTTTCATTGTATGTCATGTGTAGACTCGTCGAAAAGCTCGTGACAAATGGAAGCTTCCATACATTTTTATTCTACTTATTTGGTTATGAGGAAATAAGACAACGCCACCAGATTACTTTCTCTGGGAATTTCTCAAAGACGAAGTTTATCAAAACAGGCCATTTTATATTGAAGATCTAAAGAGTAGGATTTAAGTGGAAACAAATAACATAACAGCTGAGACTATTCGAAACTCCGTGGAAGAGTGTCATTTTGACATAAGTTTGTCACACTTTTTTTATCATTATTCTGAAATTGAATTCGATATTTAGGATGAAATACCACTATTTAAATCTTTGGGAGATGATTACCCTTCAATAGGGTCCTATAGCGGTCTTAGAAGAACAGAAGATTCGAAAAATCATCACTTTGAATGCCAGGCCTGATTTCAAAACACCCTCCTGGCCCAAGTGTATGAATTAAGTATTTTGTATCTAAATATTGAAGGTTTTTATTTGAATTATTTTAAGTTTCAATTCTGTAAAAACGTCGAGACAGGGTTTTTTTTACTGAGGTTTTTCCCTGTGCTGTGGTATCATACGCCAGAATAGTATGATACCCCGTTTTGCACCAACCTCAGCTAGGGATTTATTTATTTCATGTATTGCATTTTGTTAGCTCTCAATTCAAATAAATATATTATATAGATTATACCATCACTTGGGAGCATGCCAAGTAGTAGTATTTTGCATTTAAAAAAATATTAGGTGGGATTGAAATTAAGGGGTTGAAGAAACATTTCATTTTTTTTGCCAAAAATGCGTTTAATTCAAAGTCACTGATTTAAAAGATATCAATTCATTCACACTGATGACTATTTGAGAGAAGATGAATTATCGATTCAGATCTCTAGTCTGAATGTTCTTAAAAATGTGACCAGCTCAAGAGCAGATGTATCATGTTGATGGGTCTTGTATATTGAATTTCTGCCGAGTCACTTATTTGTTGTAGTTCAAATGGGCGTATACTACAGATGTTAGCATAATATGTTGGGCGATGTATAGAACTGTATCAGAGTACCAAGCATCAAATACCTGAGAAGAATTGAATTGAACAATTTTGCATTATGAATAATTGACGTTGCAAGAGTATCTTCAAAGAGCGTCCGGAATAGCAGTTCAATTAATTGAAATTGAAAAGCAATATAAACATTGTCTTGGGGTCAGAAGCTTTTATGCTATTCATCAGCCCATTTTCACTAACACTGCATGTAAAACATGGGCTAGAATTTTTTTTTCAACACTTTCTAGTTGAATATATGTAATGGAAAGTTGGCTAGGATTGGGAAGATAATAGAAAAGTGACCATAATTCTTTTTTGTGAGTTCAAGTGATGAAAAATATATTTCAGATTACCTTCAAGCAATCATTTCTGTACAAGAGATATTTTTACTGGAAAGAAAACGTGTCCATAATTATTGATATTTCATCGAAAAAATCATTGAAAAAAAGAGGACTAATTTTTTAACTTTTATCATATTAACCTCCTTACCCGCAATAAAAGTTTTTTCTGCACACAGACTCCCTTATCTTGTAGCAAATTTATTGCCCTTTTCGAATATGTGGTCAATATTGATGAGACTACCAGGAAAACTGAATAATGATCAATTTATAGAAAAAACTCGAAATATTTCGTGAAATCAAGTAATGTTAAATTGAGGAATAGCCGTCAACATATGTTATAGGACATTTTTTTTGCACTAGTATAATCTCCCCTGGAAGTCTGGCCACTTTAAAAGTAGACACCCCGTATAGATTTGGTTCAAATATCTTGGGCGAAATACGTCTCACGAACTAATCAAATAGAAAAATGTTGGTTTATTAGTTCATCAATTGTAAGATCAACAAATTCTTGAAAATATGACGCCGACAAAATTCACACCCATTGTAACATTCAGAGAAATATAAAAGTAGCACAATGTTATATTATTCAAATTAGCAAAGATATCCATTCTTAATGGTTTTCAATCAGAGCTTCAGTTTTAGTCATAAATTTCCGAGTATTTACGTAAATAGGTGTTATAAATCACAGTTTTTACGGGTGTGATCTCGTTTAAAACCGATATGTAGAAAATCCAACGTGAGATATTCCAGGAAAAACTGCTCACTTCGAAACAATCCTATATCCTGGAGCATCTCGCTTTGCGGTTAGTTTTTCGAAGAATCGCGAACGTAAGAATTTCTTCAGTTTGAAGACCTGCTGACATGCTTTATGCGACGAAACTGTAGTTCTGAACATAATTATTGCTGATGCACATCTTGTGGATAAAAATCATAAAAAATTCTTGAAGAGAAAAAAAAATTTGGAAAATGAGGTATCAGTGAAATGTGTTCCCATTTTTTCAAAAATTTTCTTGTTTTGCGCAGTCTTTCAAATTAACTCACTTCTGACCGATAACTTCATAGCAGATGTTAAAATAATTGAAAATATTCTGGTGAATAATATACACTGACTCGTGAAATACTTAATAATTATTATTTAGTTGAAACTTTTCACTTCAAAATATTGTAATACATGTTTCTTTTAACAATTGTCTATTTTATATTTTGAGAATATCCGACATACAATATAGATATATTTTTGGAACTCTCTTTTCCTAATCTTAATAATTCTGAAAAAATAAGTAATGGATATCCATCGCCAAATAATATAGAAAAATAACCACATATAGAAAAATAACCAGATGTTATCGTGAATTTTAGAAAGTTGAGCTCTCGCTTGAGCTTAAATGAGTAAGGTTCATTTATTCTTTCTTGTTTTGTTTTGGTCATGCTTAATAGAATGCTCGGTAGAAACCAATAGTTTATTTTTCATGTAATGAATCTGCAACTTCATATATTTGTATTCAGGTAATTAAATTTTATTAAAGCAAACTTAATGACTTTTGGTGTTCAGTCTATATTTCTCTTAGACCTGTTTTTTCCTTATTTCACCGTCTTTGGTTGAGTTCATGTATGAGAAAGATGTGACTAGTGCAATCAATGCAAAATGAAGTTCTTGATTTCATTATTGCAGGTTTTGCATTTATACTCATAAGTGTAATGATCGTTGAAATCTTGGTTAATTGAAAATTGAATAGAAAATTATCTGGATATTTATTTATTATAATTATTCATGCAAGGAATAACCGTATTCCTAGGAATGTGTGCTTTGGATGAGTAGGTAGGTATTGTGATTAAATAATATTTTGCCATAAGCTGTCAACATTTGTCCATTCTTATTCCCAAATAAAAAAAAATTTTTGAAGCTTTCGTACATAAGAATATAAAGTAGGTATTCCTATTCTTCAGATAATTTCATTTTGATTATTTTGATACTATAATTTGGCATGCAAATTCTAAATGAATTTTCATACTCAATAGAATAAAACCGATCTGAAAATCATATTTTCCGTCGACCTCAAAATGAAAGGTGTTTTTAATGTGTACAAAATTGAACATTAATGCTATTTTCCGCCGACCTCGAAATAAAGGTGACTTTAATGTGTACGAAATTGAGCATGATAACCCATTTTAATGCTCAATTTTTTAGCTATTTTAATGTGCAATCCTCATGGCAACCGTTCACAAAGTATTCAGAAGCACTACGAGAAATGTCAAAACTCTACTGGAACACAGATACATAGAAATGTCACTATGACAAATGTATGTCTTGTGCAAAATGAGAATGTATTTCAATCAAGAATTCATACACAATTTATATTGAGATCGTCGGAAAAATGTTGTAATCAACTTGGTTATTAATCGAGCGACTAATGGTCTCGAACTATTTAAACGTTCGCTCTGCTCACGCTTTAAAATATCTTGACCATTAGTCACTGTCTTCAATAACCTAGTTGATTAAATAACTATTACCACTAATCGCTGTCTTTAATAAACTAGTTGAAAACTAGTTGATTGAAAATCTTTCTACTAAATATCAAAAAATGAGCTTCATGATCACAGGACATTTAGTTATGATTATTGAAATTTGATTTCATTTTAATTTTTTTTCGATTGTAGTTGAAAGTTTATCGAAATCTAGGTTCAAATTGAACATACAACACCTAACAATAAGAGGAGAATCTTTGAAAAGTGTTAATTTATCAATTGGCGCCAGGTATGGGGAAATGTTCGATCGATTCCGAAAACCGTGTATTTATCCTTCATTGACATCCATTTAAGTGAAATGCGTAATCGTTCTGATAAAGACATCCATTATGTAGCAACATTGTGTTCGACATCGGTTGTTTGGATTTGTTATTTCATCCAATAATGTTGAATTTTTTATATTCATGACGCTATACCTAATGATTTCGACCTGATTTTCATTACCATATACAGGTTGACGATTGGGAGAAGCATGGTTATTTTACTCCTACTACATTCCAATGAATTTAGCAATTTTTTGTATGAGTTATGCACTATATCGAACATGTAAATTCTTGATGGTTAGGTTAGGTAAGGTTAGGTTAGTTTAATTTTTGATGGTTAATTGAGGTACCTAAGTGTTATTTCTAAACGGAAAATTTTTTGCTGCATTGAAATGAAAAGTTTAGAGGGTTGGTATATAGTTTTACAGTAGGGACTGTCAATAATTAAGAAAAATTTAATTATATGGTTCAGATGATGCGATGCTCTTTTAATTTTGCATGAACATTCAGTGTATCAATCACAAAATAAATTTCACTCGAATCGGATATCTTGTTATGGAAAGGTAAAGATTCTTCTTTTCAATATTTCAATTAAAATTTCTATGGTTCTGTTAACACTATAGCCACAAAATTCTGCATGAGGCTTGTTATGAGCAATTCGCATGTGACGCTGAATTTCATATTTTATGGAACACCCAGTATGATGGAAACCGAACTCACTCTGGAAATCTCAAGTCTCTAGGACAATCCCTTCGAAAGTTATTGTGCTTACGGACAGACCCCCCCCGGATTTGTCATCAATAGAGACCGGACTATATGCATCATAAAAACGTTGTTATATGCATATGATATATGCATGAAAAATGCGTAAAATATGCACGAAAATAGGCAAAATATGCAAAATTAAATAATGAATTTTATGAACTCAGAAAAAAAGAAAAGTAATTTTTATTTCAAAATCAACGTATCAATAACTCTTGATAATATGGTATTAAAATTCAATTCAATTTTCCGCCGACCTCGAAATAAAAGGTGATTTTAATGTGTACGAAATTGATCATTAACGATCCATTTTAATGCTCAATTTTTTGGCTATTTTAATGTGCAATCCTCATGGCATCCGTTCACAAAGTATTCAGAAGCAGTACGAGAAATGTCAAAACTCTACTGGAACATAGATACATAGAAATTTCATTATGACAAATGTATGTCTTGTGCAGAATGAAACTGTATTTCAATCAAGAATTCATATACAATTCATATTGAGATCGTCGGAAAAATCTTGTAATCAACTCGGTTATTAATCGAGCGACTAATGGTCTCGAACTATTAAAGCGTGAGCGGAGCGTCTTTAATAATATAGTTGATTAAATAACTATTAATTTTCTGTAAACGTTCACAATTAAATAATGTTCCAAATGTTCAATTTTTTAATTTTGCCTTCGATCATTCAGAAAATGTTTATATGTATGTGGAAAAGGTTCGCTCCACATTCACGGACGTAACTGGGCAGAATTTGAATCTTAGTGCTAATTTCCCCATTATAGTTTCAGCCTGAAACTTTCAGGTGAAACTTCTGCCGTCCCATTGATAAAACTTTCGATAAGACGAAAATCTTCGAAATCTGGATTTCCTTTCAATATTCTTTCAAACTTTTCTTGATGGCGTATTTAACTCATTATCTGGATACTTTCAGTTAAGACCAAACCTTGAGTTTTAAGTAAACAGGTTCAACGCGTAACATCGCCATGAAATCATAAATGATGTAAGCTGAGAATTAATCGATTATCGCTTTTATTGTATTCCAGAAAATATGTACCAAAAATATTGCTAAAACATCAAATACCGCTAAAGATGTCTTAAATAAGCAAATGCATGTGCAAATGAGCAAATGCATATAATCCGGTCTCTAGTCATCAGGAAGTGGAAACCTATCGTTTGAGACAATTTCCATGCCGAAATTCGAAAAAAACATACAGTTGTGCAAAACGATATAGATAGCACTCGTAGAAGCTCACAAAAGGACATTGACGCACGAATTTAAAAAATCCTATGAAACACCATGAAATCTGAAGTGGGGCCATAGTTCCCTAGGTCGAACACACGTGTCCTCATAATATACCATAAAACGTTGAATGGGACGCTCAGCGAGTCACAGATGGAAAATATTACACCTTCCCCGAATTGTGGACCTGTAATGGTATGGTAATGCTGCATTCGAATGAAGAACTGTCTCGGACCGTACCAATAACTTACGATTTTCATCCACATCCACATTCAAATGAGCTAATTTGTAAGATAATGTTAATTTCCCGAATGTATAGAAACTGTCATTCGATTTATTTATCGCCGGTCGCTTTGAATTATAAAACGCATTAACATAGATTAGAAATAAGATGGGCCGAACGAGATCTGAAGAATTTTGTTTGTTAAGAAGGGGTCACTTGCCTGAAATGATAAATTTTCACTATTTAACCTCATGTCAATAACCCGGAATGGATGGTATTCTAGATTCCAGTCAAGCTTTGCAAAACTATTAAAAATAATCTAAGGAACTGTTTTTCCATAAAAAATAAAAAAAAATTGAATATTTGTATTCAAACTCGAAAACAATTGGAAAAAAAGTTGGTGAACCTCATTCTCCCTTGTAAAACTCGCATATTCATAAGTATTAATTAATTGAAAATAAAAGAAGAAATGTTTCACTTTTTCAAGATAAAAATGAGTTAGGAATTCTTTTAAAAATCAAGATAAAGAAATTTTCTCTTCTATCTTGAAACTGAGTCTAATGACCGTTTAAGTGTGAAAAGTATCAAAAATGGATATTTACATAATGAAAAGTTATGTCAAGGAAAAATGTGAAATTGCGTGGAATTTTTTTCACGGATATTTTTTAGTGATTTTAACATTAACATACAATAGAACCATAATTTATCATAATGTTCAGGAACGAACAGTGCATAAAAAACTCTGAAAAAAAGAAAAATTTTTGTAATTGTAATTAGTGTTAAGAGCCCGGAAGAGAAAGTTATTAATTTAGCTACCCGAAGGGGATATACGAATGACAAATAATACGATTCTTCGATTATATTTAATCAGCGATTAATTATATTTAGTCACTTGATTGGTATGGAGAAGAAACTTCGCTCTCGAAGAAGACAAACGTCAGAATGAATTTGATCGTATGATTTTCGATGGCCATTATAAGGAAAATATTCATATTTATAATAGGTAATTCAACTCTTTATTACACATACTTATAGACTACTATTTCCTGTTGTTATTGTTTTCAGGTAGACCGCTTTTGGTGTTTTGTATGATGAATAATAATTTTTGAACCTTGTGCATCGAAAACATTCCACAAAAACAATGACGAGATAGATTGATACATAAAAATAAAACACGCATATCCAAATAACAACAAAAACACCCGAAACTAGCACAAACATTCTAATCATTTGGAATTAAATAATTCAAAGTTACTCACATTTCTTGATGGGATTATTTTTATTAATTCCCTCATATTTGAAGATCACAAATTTAACTTTTATTTATTGAAAAATATTTCTATAGCATAATTTGATTTCCCACAGATATGGAGAAATTTCCCTTATGAAGGTATGATATCGAAGTGCAAGCATTTGACGTACAATAACAATATTTGGACATTTGATGACAGTGATGCCATATGTTTGGATGGACGAATAAAGATAACAAGGTTGAAGAAAATTCATTCAGAACATTACATGCAATTTTGTAAGATGTTCTGAAGCATTATGATGTTAAATGTAAAGAATATCTCAATGTGGATAAAATATACATATATATTTTCAAAACAGTTGAAATCGTTTTAGTAATTGTGTTCAGAGCCTTCCAAAAAAAATTAAAAAACCCATGATCCTTTTCAATGAATAATCTAATCAATTTATTGAATTAAAATCATAGGCCCCATGATATTGTAATTTTAATATTCCATTATGTTCCTTATGTTTATCAACATTTCTGACATATCAACTAATGTAGCACCTGTAGTTCACAGTACAAGCTGAGGAAATCGTAAACGAAGCATTATACCTACATTTTTTCGGATGATATACAAGAGATGAAAAAACCTTAGTATATGGAAACAATTTTTATTTTCTTCTTTTATCTGACATTTTGAAATAAGAGTGCATCCGAAAAATCAATTTAAGTATATTTTGAATATAAATATGGAACGTAAAGTCAAGTAATGTATTTCTTTTGATTCTTAAAGATTGTAATTATTATCCACCAAAGGATATGCAAGCAATTAATTTCGATCAGAGACTCAAATGTGGTATTACTTCTGAAGACATTGTAAGCAGTCGTTCTGTAGAGTGTTGAAATGCACTTAGCAATCATTCTATACAAGATCCTGATGAAGGATGTTACATATCAAAATCTACTCACAATGCATAACAGTGAATAAAAGACTAATGCAGCTTAAAAAATTGTAAAACTCCAGAAGTAGTTCGGTCTCAACACTTCGTTAAAAAAATAATAAGAAATCCCTCTATTGAATACCGATGAATACCGGCCAAATCACCTCTTTGAAAACTGACTTCTTGTTAGCCGAAAGTAGGCACATTGAAAAAAGTGCGAATCATTTCTCGCACATCTGTCCCCAATTATTCATCGATTAAGCAAAATATTTCGTGAGGCTACGGTTACTTAATCTTGACTAATCACATCTATCACAATTTTATAGGTTCAGGGAAAAAGTGCAAGTCACTTGTGAATATGAGAGAAGAATGGGGATATTTGCCCAAAGTTTATCCGTTTATAATGGATTTTACAACGAAGTTCTAGAAGACTGACTGACGTGTTTGACATTCTGATTTCCTCAATTGTCATGGCAGTTTGTCGTTACTGTTTATGGTCGGCCGTCAGGCTGACCGCAAACACGATAACTTCCGAAAAAGAGAAAGGTTGAGATTCACAAATAATTATAATGAAATAAATACTTCTCAGAATATACCAGTTTGAATTATCGTTGTTCCAAAACGGCAAAAACTTTGAATAATGTTTTCTTCAACAATAGAAATTGGTTTGTTTAGTATCACTGGAACACGTAATTTTGTTACAGAAATTTTGTATTGATCGAACTTTCATCGAAACATCAATTTTGGCCGATTGGTACAAATTATATTTATGGTGAAACTAATGTTCTCACGATAATAATACATATTTTCCTTTTGATATGTACTATTGCGAAACTAATACCTAATTATATGATTTACAGTTGGTACGTTGTAAACTGTTGTTCTACATTCAACCAATGAACATTCAACCACTAATTCTGTTCGTTTGAATTCTCTTCCTTATTTCAAGATTTTCAATTATTTTTATCGAAAATTTATCTACAAAACAAGAAACACGGATAATCGCCATGATTTTTTGGGGGTCCAATATTTCTAAAATGAATTTTCTGTCAGTGGAGACTCCCATTCTTCTGAGATGATCTTGTTTTGGTTTTTATTGACATTTGAATACAAAAATGAATAGTTAGTGAATTAAAAATAATATTAGAGGCCGAATCTAACACTCGATCATTCAAAAACTCATGTGAGAATATCAATGCACTTTTGCTTTAATAAAAAATACCTATTTTTGAATTTGAGAAAGTCGATTTCGACCAAAACTAAAGATTTGTTGCAAATCTATCGCTGAAGAATCAATGGAATCTTTTGAAGTGTTTTTTTCAAGAAAAATGTTTCAATCTCACAAAATTATAATGAGTTTTGTGAAGACTACCATTCCGTATCTTTCCAACTGTCATCTGTGTTATGAAATCTTTTGGCGCAATGCATCGACGAAGATTGCGTCGAATATCCAAGCACTTCGATAACACAATAAATCCAACTATACGTATCATCTAAAAAACCTTATACCCGCCGGAAATTTCCATGAATCCCAATAAAATAAGCCGCATACCCGAGATTCATTCGACATTCCCTGTAAATTCCCCATACTGACAAAATATTTCGATGGTCGAAAGCTGGGAATGGATAGCGGCGAGTACAAAGAGATCTAGATCAGAATATCAGGTGTGCTATGATTGATGGGTTGTATCCGACTCGCTACAGACCACTAAACGGTTCCTCCTCCACGGAGTGAAGCCTCAATTCAACACCTCTTCGTTTGAGAGAGCCCGCGATCTCAACATCTTTGCGTTTTAATCTTCCCATTATAAGGTAGGTGGTAACGTCGTGATCTACCTAGACGATGTAGCGGCTTGACTCTCCTAATTAAAGGGCTTATTCGCAAGACCGTAACCAGATTTTTGGAATTAACCTCTAACTCCATACGATGCGTCCAGATTCGTGCCTATATGGATACAGTTAGCTTTAATAGATAAATATTAAGAGAATGCATGGGTACATACCGACAAAGAGGGTATGAACGTTGTATCATATTATTTTCATTGCCTTTCTGATGTACACAAATCTATAATCTATAGCTAGATAGCTTTTTATGTGTTTACCTTACATACATTCAATTTCGTCGATCATTTTTTCATTGAATGGTCTACTGTTATAATATGCTTCCAAAGATATGCAAACGAATTATACTCGAACTAAAATATCTTGGAAAGATTTCTCATCAATCACATTTTTACCAAATTGAAGTGAGGGCTCTAAATTGGTAGCTTTATGGATGCAGTTAGGTTAAATGGATAAATATCAAGAGAATACATGGGTACATATCGACAAAGAGGGTATGAAGATTGTAACATATTATTTTCATTGCCTTTGCGATGTACACAAACCAATAATAGCTTAATTTACTAATTCATCAGTCATAATTCAGAATCATTTTTTCATGGAATTCAGAATAATTTCTTCATTTCTTGGTGTAATGTTATATGCTTCTAAAGGTATGCAAACGTATTATACTCGAACTGAAAAATCTAGAAGAGGTTTACTATTTTTTTCATATCGATGTGAGGGTTCTAATTTGATGCCTATTTGGATACCTACAGTTAAGGTTAATGGGTTAACATTGAGAAATAAGAAAGGGTACCCACAAGGGTATGAATATGGTAGATTATATTCTTTGGCTTTTTGATGTTCACATATTTATGACGATATGCTTTCTCGTTCGAACCTCACATATACAGTGGAACTTGCCTTTAACGAAAGCGCTAAATCCGCAAAATAAATTCGTTGTAAAGAAATTTCGTTATACAGAAAGGACCCCGCACATTTTGTATGAGAATTGGCTCCCGGTGGATTTGGCTGAAAATTTGATATGATGTTCTACTAATCCTTCTGATCAAATGTCTCCACAGTCACGAAGCTGAAAAATGCATACTTCTAGGAGTTTTTAGCGATTTTTGTATCCATTATGGCTTACGTATTACCGTTCAAACAGAAATGTTTGAAATTTATTTCGTGATTATTGAAAGCAGATTCTGTCAATTCGAATAATTTCAAACATTTCTGTGTGAACGGTAATACGTAAGCCATAATGGATACGAAAAATCGCTAAAAACTCCTAGAAGTATGCATTTTCAGCTTCGTGACTGTGGAGACATTTGATCAGAAGGATTAGTAGAACATCATATCAAATTTTCAGCCAAATCCACCTGGAGCCAATTCCCATAATACGTAAGCCATAATGGATACAAAAAATCACTAAAAACTCCTAGAAGTATGCATTTTCAGCTTCGTGACTGTGGAGACATTTGATCAGAAGGATTAGTAGAAATCATATCAAATTTTCAGCCAAATCCACCGGAGCCAATTCCATACAGAATGTGCGGGGTCTTTTGTTTCCATAATCGGCAATGTCGCGTTCGACTTCACTGATAAATTTAAGTTTATCATTCAAACTTGAGCACTTCCTTTTGGACATTTTCGCACAGTTTTCATACTAGAGTAATGGTTAGATTGAAACCAAACAGCCAGGGGTGTATTTAAAAATCTGCTCGCCACAATGATTTAGTTTAAAGTCGGGATTTGTTACGTACGTCCAGAAAATTTTCGGAAAAAACCCACCCTTATACCTTCTTACCAATACCCATTCAAAGAGTGATGTTATTTGAATATTTCGTTATAGAGAGAATTTACTTCGTTTTAGAGGGTGTTTTTAACATGGAATTTTTATTCAATGTGCAATGTCTTGTACGAAATTCGTTATACGAAGAAATTCGTTATACAAACGTTCATTATAGGGAAGTTCCACTGATTTAATTGCAACAATGATAGATACAGACATATCTGTATATGAGTTCGTGATTAGAAATCCCACACTGATCAGTTCTTAATTTCAGAGAACCCTTATCTTATTCTTCATCCTATATTAAGTTCAAATATACTAACAGATAGATAATAAGGGAAAGGGTTAATCTCTAATTATCCCATAATCAGTCGCTAATGTAGATCGGATTTATGATATTTAATCGCTTTAAAACAGCTCACTCAGTTCGTCAATAATAGTTAAAAGAAATAGCGCTTATACCGAGGAAAAACAAATCATTCTAGGAAATCCAATAAACACAACAATGTAGCATTTCCTTATCAAAACATCACGAAACAACCAATATCGCATTTCGCAAGAATCATTGCAATGGACCTCACCGGGGTGCATCGTTATGTGAATGCTCTCAGCTCAGCTAAACAAGTTTTTAGGTAATTAAAATAGGTAATATACCTTCCCAGGAGGAAGATATTGTACATAATTAAATGTCTAAATTTATCCAATAGATGTGAAGGTAGGAATTGACATTTCGAAATGCCAACCACACTAACGACACGAAATATGATCACGATTGAATAGGTTTTTAAACTAATCTACAATAATTATTCCAGTTCTGCTCTGATGATGCGACCGGGAAGATATAACATTTAAATCAGCGAATGGCTCGCTCGTACCTTATTGACTGAGTTACTTTTGCCTTGGTATGGATGGATGTCAGGAGAGTTGTGAAATGTTTGTTGATTTCAGCCGCGGGGGATATGTTGTTTTTTCTTTTTGTGCGTTGTTTATTCCTGAAAGCTTCGTGTTGAAGTTCTCTTTAAATATCGATTGAAATTTATTTTGGGAGGATTCTGCATTTCTTAGAAACTTTATAGGTTTTCACTCCCAGTCTCTGAAACATAAATAATTAAAAAATGTTTGCTCCTGCGAAAATCTTTGCACTTATTTGTCAGGACCAAATTGGTCTTGAAAAAAATTGTTGCCTAACAGTAAAACTGAAAAATGAAACAAATTAAAAGGATATTGTAACGTTTCGGTGGCTATATCAGACACCTTCAGACAAACTCTAAAAATCTTCAGAATTATGTATTTTCTCATTTGTAATCTGATTGACATTGAAACACAAAATGATTTGAGATCCATTCTAACTAGAACAAATTCAATGAATGAGACATAAAAATAAAAAAAATTGTGTTTACAATATTCCATGTATATGTGGAAAATCTTATACAGGGGAGACATCAAGACCTTTAGATATAAGAAAACGGGAACATAAGAATAACATCAAAAATAGAGACATCACAAGATCACAAATTGCTGATCATGTATGTTCAGATAGCGGAGATCATATGATGAACTGGAACCACACAAGATCCTCATGACGGAACCTGATATTTATAAAAGGAAAATTAAGGAATCTACATGTATTTTGTTAGATGAAGTAAATAATTTGGCCAATTGTTCTGTGGGATAGATCGTATTTGGATTGATTTATTGAGGAAAGAAGTGACATCAGGAAATTTCAAAATCAAATAAATCAACATCTCTATAGATTGACAACTATCAATGTCAATCAGATTACAAATGAGAAAATACACAATTCTGAAGATTTTTAGAGTTTGTCTGAAGAAGGTGTCTTATATAGCCACCGAAACGTTACAATATCCTTTTAATTTGTTTCATTTTTCAGTTTTACTGTAAGGCAACAATTTTTTTCAAGACCAATTTGCTCCCGACAAATAAGTGCAAAGATTTTCGCAGGAGCACTTCACCTTAATCAAACATTTTTTAATTATTTATGTTTCAGAGACTGGTAGTGAAAACCTATAAAGTTTCTAAGAAATTCTCTTTAAATGTCCGTAAATTTTCAATATTTAACCTGAAATGAATTCCAAACATCAATAGGCTCTTCTCATGATCTCCAGAAAAAAAAACAATTTAAAAAAGTTCTTTCTTATATTCCTAGAGTCGATTGCACTGTATTTTACATATAAGTTAGGTATAAACAATGAGGTAGGAAAGAAAAATGAGATCTTTTCAATGTGGGTTCCCCGCCACTTGGGAATCAAAGGAAACGAAGAGGCCAATACACTTGCCAAAGAGGGCGCACGAATGTCCCTCATTGGCCCAGAACCCTTCTATGGTATATGTAGGTGAATGTACCTATAACAAGGAGTTTCTGGAGGAGGAGAAAGCCGAGAAGGAAAAACTCTTGCAGAATCTCCCAGGGATGGATCATTCCACTAAGTTCCTTCGGAACTTTGAAACAGCAAGATCCAAAGGATATTTGGATCTTGGTAAGAAAAATTACACTTCCTTACTGACTTTCTTACAGGACACTGTCACCTCAGGAAGAACCTGTTGAGGATAGGATTATCGGACACTGACGAGTGTAGGTTCTGTAGGGAGTAGTCTATAATGTTCAGCACTTCTCTTAATGCTGTCATATGAAAAAATCCCATTTTTGACATACTGAATGGGAACCATTCAAAAATGGAAGATTCGAATATCTCAAATAATTCTATTTTATTTGTAGTGAACAGTCAAACTTTCGAACAAAAAACTATAAGTTTTGTCCGAAAACAAAAGCCAAGTGAGCGGGTAGTTGTAATTTTGAATTTATTTCTCTAATAATTTCGAATTTCGAAACTAGATAGGGTCACAATTTTATATTTAATTCGTCAAAAATGATACGAGAATATATGCATTCATTTTAAAATTTTATAACTGTGCGGTCGGAATAGCTCAAATAAATCATGTTATAGAATAAGAATAAATTTTATTTCTCAAACATTTCCAAAAGTGAGAATATTGAAATTTTGACTGGATGTGTAGAGTATGGTCAAAATCAGAAATAAAAAATTTAATCCTCTAGCTTGTTCGTAAGAAAAAATATTCGGGGTGTTGATTAGAAAATGCTATATTGGGTCAAAAAGAGCGAATGTATTATTCTGATAGATATGCATCCTAATTAGTATCCAAAGCGTAATAATATTTGACGAAATGAAAAAAATGAATAATTTGAAGAATATATTAATAATTACTGAAAAAATTTTATAACCAGCAATATATGTAGGTGCATTATTAGAAATCGACTTAAGTTGAATTCTAGGGTGTCAGACTAATTCAAATCTTCTGTAACAATATTCTATGAATTCCATTTGTGAACAACATTAAACAATTTAGAAGATTTTGTGCGTACTGGAAAAACGACTATATAAATTTTAATATTCTGCCAGCTATTGGTTTGCTACAGTTCGTTCATGAATTCAACTTTAGAACTCAAATCTTGGACCTATCTCGAAATTTTCTTGTTTTGAAGTAAGCCCTTCCGGAAGTTAACGTCGTCCGCAGAATTGAAAGACTCAGCGTGCGCATTTAGAATTCCCTCGCACGACACTGAACAGTTAATATAATTGATAGCTGGCTGTCTTATATAGATAATAATTCCTGTTTTTACTCCTTCAATATGTAATGGAAACAAATAAATGTTTCTCGTTTCTATTGAACGGTGTCTGATGAGCCTTACATGCTTCATCAATTTATTTTAATTGCTCCTACTCAATACGAATGAATCATGATATAAAAAAATGATACGAGTTTAAAATCGTAAAATTCAGTTTGATTCATGACGACTGGCCTATGTGAATTTTTTATTATCTCCTGATAAATGGCAATTTTATTCATATTTGATAGGGGATCATGCTGTTTATGCTAAAATAATTCGTTAATTGCGATCGTCTCTAATGGAGTAATTGGTCGTTTATCAGTGTTCGATTAATGTTCTCTATGGTGTGATTTTAAGACACCCACACTGATGAAGAATTGGTGATCAAATGAACATGATTTTTTTCGTTTGAACCAGCTGGGAACATATCTCGTTAGATCAATCATATTTCAATATCCCAGTTAAAAATGTATTAATAATATGCATTTTCTGTTGAGGAATTCAACTTTGATGTCCGATGCCTTAATTTAACATTTTGAATTAGGTACCTATCATTCCAATTTCAATTATCGTTTTCCTCATAATATGGACAAGTAAGTCAAAGTTTTCCATTGATTTGTTTAATGTTAATGACACTAAACGTCATACATTATAGACACAAATTTTAATTGATCAAACTATCAACAAAAACTGAAATTTCGGCCGATCTGTAATTATAATACAGGTAAAACGAAAATCATTCAAATGTCAGAAGCGTTCACGCTTTTGTTCATATTGCGAAAATGATAAATTCAATTTGAATATCCTGAGAGCTTTTGCTTTCATTCTATCAATTCATGAAAACCCTGACAATTTCAAGTTTTGAAATCGACCCGACCTACAGACAACCGTAAAAAAACAAACATGTAGTAGTCCTAAACCTAGCGTCAAAATTACAAGTTTGTAATCAATTGCATTCGAGAGTTATAGCGAACAAAATTTTGTTGGTTTACCACGCGCATATAGCCTGTTCACGAAAGTTTGAGCGCATAGTAGGCGTTTGTTTATATATTTGGAGTTGGCAGTATTTGCTGTCATAACGTAATAAAATCAACGTTGTCGAATGTACTCGGCCTCGTCCGACGAGCTTGCGAATTATCAGAGAACTCTATGCAATATTGACAACATTGCGTATCAATCCGACAAGAAAATAAATAACATAACCTAAAATTTTAACAGGTTCAGCGCCATGGCGGACACCGGTGTCCGCTACGTTTCTAGCCACTACGGCCATGGCGTACAACGGTGTCCGCTGGTACTTTTTGTGGGCCACAGCGGACACCGGTGTCCGCTTTTAATTTTTTGTATTTCTAGAGCTTATTTTGAGTTTTGGATCGGAAGAACTGTTATTAAATGAACTTATACAGAAGAAATCGTGTAAAAAACAGGATGGCCCAGTAGGAAATTTTTTTTCGAAATACCTTTTCGCTGAACCTGTTAATATACACAGTGGAATATGCCAAATTTTCATGACCAACCGACGGCTCAACCTTTCGTGAATGAACTATACATAATATTTTTCTGAATATTTCGCAATAACATGTTTCTCACAAAATTTTGCAGAACTTTGCACATCATTATTCTCCTTGAAATGACTTAACTTCGAACTGATCGAATTTGTGGTTTCGGAAATATCAGGAAAATCATAAAAAAATCCAATGCCAATAACGCCGAAACAATTGGACCGATTTGGCTCGTTAACGAACTCAAATGCGGCATTCGGAACTCAAACCAACTCTCAAAATCCCAGAACCGTCACATAATCCGTTCGAGAGTTATCGTGTTAACGGCCATATGGACAGAATTTCCATTGGCCATAGATTCTTCAACAGTGAGTATATCCGAGACCATCCGAGACTACTCCCAGCCCAAAATTAAAAAAATATATTATATACACATTTAGGCGAAATGATAGCACGCTGTTCAATTAAGAACAAGCCCGCAAAAAGCAGGCAATAAAGTTGGATTGCATTGCTCATGCAAAATTGTAATCTTAATTCACATTATTTGCGTAAATTCAAGGGTTCACATGAAAACAATTTGGTTCATTTTCCGCTGGCCAATCAGAAACCCTGAACACCAATCATATTGCGAAATTTCCAGGATATCTAAAAAAAAATCATCCGTTTAATCGTTGATAAACGCAGTTCACTTCCATTGAACGGTTTCGAATGGAAACTACACGCTTCATCAATTAAATTTAATATCTCTAATAAAATATTTCACGAAATTAAAAATGGCTATTAGTACTTAGGTAAAATCTCCGGAAAAAAATTATAGAGGTTGCGCCGGCCTAAGTATATGGCAGTAACAAATCATGATTACCCTGAATATTGAAAAGAGGTGCCGAATTATCAGGAGATTGTTATTATTCAACGGGTCATTAGACGTGGGAATATTCGTAAGTTGCTGGATCATAAACGCCCACGAACTTGCTTGCCCAAGTTGTAGAAAGTAAGAAATGGTGCCTTTTAAAATCGATAATGTTCTCAGAGTTCACGTGGATGGTTCTAGGATGTAGACAGTTCTTTGAGTATTAGACTTTGAGCATTTTCAGTTTGTTTGAATATAGGGTTTTTTGTGACGGAATAAAGATTAGTGTTAAATATACAGGGTGTGACACGTAATAACGGGTGGGCCATCTAGCGTTTTAAATTTGAACTATCTATATTTCGACATTGGAAACGTCAAATACCATTCGGAAAGTGACAGATATTCAGTAAAACGTCTAAAATTTACGAAATGGGTCGCTATTCGCTAGAAGAAAACTGGGAAATATTGAAAACTTTTTTCCAAAGTGGCGAGTCTTCAATGGTGAGCGATATCGCGCAATGTTATCCAAATTTTTCTTCAAGCAAATTGAAGAGGAAGACTTGGACAACATTTGGTTCCAGCAGGACGGCGCTACGTGCCATACAGCAAACGCTACACTCAATCTTTTACGCCCTATCTTCGAAAATCGCATAATCAGCAAAAGAGGTGATGTGAATTGACCTCCCAGAAGCTGCGATTTAACTCCGTTGGACTATTTTCTGTGGGGAGCTGTTAAAGATAAATGTTACGCCAACCATCCAGAAACAATTCAAGATCTAAAGTACGAGATTCAAGCTGCTGTTGCTGCCATAAGGCCTGAAACCATCGAGAAAGTACTCAAAAATTGGGTGGATCGGATAAGCTACTGTAAACTCAGCCGTGGTGGTCATTTGTCCGAAATTGTTTTCCACAAATGAATTTCATAAAACAACCTTTCAAATAAAGTTAGACCTTTGAAAACATCAAGCCGTTTTTTTTATTGGCTTTTTAAGTTTAAAATTTTACATGGCCCACCCTTTATATAACAACTTGAGGGGATTAATCTACATGTAATTTTAAGAAAAAAAGTTTATATAAACATGAGTCCGTAAAAGCTTCATTACGGAGCTACAGGGTGTTGAAATTTCCAAAAATAATTGGTTTTTTCTTCAAAACTTCTGCAGTTTTTGAGATATTCAGTCCAAATTTGGAATGTGTGCTATTTTCAACAGTCTATTCATTGAACGTCCTGAATCTTAACTAGAATCTACAGAATGTTTTCTTTTCCGGAGACATGCCTCCTTTTTCCCTCTCAAACTTTTTTGCGGTACACCACTGATCAGCCTAAAATCAATTTTTGATATCTTTGTTCAATTTGAAAACTTTTTCAACTCCTGTAATTTTTTCGTATCTCTAACCGCTTACGAGTAAAAAAAACGAATTGTATGTTATTCGCTAAATGAAAAAATAATAGGAATATTCGATAGGTATGCTCAACATTTGCTTTTATTCGATAGCTCGTCATCTGAGACTCAACTTAAGCTTATTCAATATAAAACTACAATTGTTCAATAATTTTTTAATCGAAAACGATAGAGATATTAAGAAAATTAAAAGAGTCAAAAAAGTGTCTGAATTGAATAAAGATATCAAAAATTGATGAAAAAATGCTTATTCTCAGACTCACAAATGCAAACCGAAATATAGGTACTTAACTAATAATATGCCTATATTCTTTGAGCCATTTCAATAAGAAAAATTCATTTGAATTTTAAGTAAACGTACTAAACTTTTAAGATATAGGATGCTGGAGTTACCAGAAAAAAATCATTTTATCAGTATCACAATGATCCTTTTGCAGATATTTACATGATATTTTGCACACTTTCTGTCCGAATCAAGCTATAACCTTCGATGAAAAAATGTTTCTATTTTTTTCGTGTCAGTATGGGTATTACATTGGATATATTTGGAAAAAAATATTACGACACTGCTTTTTCTCCAGTTAAGATTTTTTTTCGAAATTCTTATTCATTTCCAAACAGATTCGTTTTATTGAATCCATTTATTAGTAGTTTTCAGCTTAAAATAAATCAATATCATTCCACTTCAGGAACAAACTGTGAAAAAGATCACAGGATGATCATTCCGTGGTAGTTAAAAAAAATGGAAAATTGAAATTATGATATTTTCGTCATTGAATTCGTGAATTTGAAGCAATAAACTGCTTTATACCTCAATAAGCTATTTCTATACAAAAATCAGCTCATGGTAGCAGTTTGTCCGTAAATAAATCGATTATTATTTTTCCAAGCAACCGACCCAGAATGAAGTGAAAACTCGATCTCGAGGAAATAACAGTGATCATTATATTCCTTCGCTTCAAAATAAAATGGAAAAATAACAGGATATTTTAGTCATATGTATTTAAGAAAAATAAAACGTTTTTAACAAACTTAAATTATAGATAAAAAGTGTGTTTCTTTGATCTACCATCAGCTTGTGTATGGAAAAAATATTTATCAGTGAAAATAATTTTACATTAGAAAGAGAAAATATCAAAAAAGGTACACAACATCATAGAAGTTCATGTGAGTTTCTTTGTTGTATTTCTGGGTTTCAGAGTATTTGTAAGACTTCGCCCGGATGTTGCCAAACTTTTCCCATTTCGCATTCGAATGAAGGCTCCATTATTAGTATCATTATTTTCAGAACAATCCAAAAATGGTTTTTCGCAGAACGTAAACAATCCAGTCGCAATTCCCCATGGACGACCCACCCCTTTTTACCGAGAATCACCCCCTCCTTCCGAGAGTACTGATCTCAAATTTGACTTCTCAAATAGTCAAATACCGTTCAGTTCAGATTAAGCCTCAACACTCAGAGTCGGTAGTGACCGATTTCACGCAGCATTAACCGCCTCTTTGTATCCCTCTCTGTTGTGGTGAAGCAACCCTTGTTAGATTAACTGCGATTTTCAGACGCCCCGTCGAGACGGTCGAACCACATTATAACGTTGCTCAGATAAATATCTCGGGGAGAAAACGATTTATTGACCACTGTCACTCAGTCCTTTTCAAAAATGTGATGATTGACTTATGACAGCCATTATCGATACAACAGTTTTGTTAAAAGTGTTTTGTTGCCTTAGGAATGGTTCACAACTAGCCTTTTAGAATCTAAAGAAAAAAGTTTTTTTCGTTAATTTTTATGGAATGAAGGTATTAGAGATGTTTTGGAGCTTGCTCATAAAAAGTGCTTGTTATCGTTTTGCTTATGTAATTTTTAAATTTGAAGCAATCAACTCTTTTGGACTTAATATATCATGGCTGGTGCATTCTAAGGGATGAACAGTTCCACCAATAATCATTTACAATCATTTCCTATTTGAGGTATGATGATGGACACCAAAGGAGTTACAGAGATAAATTAATGGGTCGATTTTGACTAAAACCATTAGTACACCATGCCTTTTTGTAAGCCTTACCGACCTTGCCTAAAATTTTAATGAAATGCGCAAGCGTCCAGGAATATTAATATTAAAATGTTAGGTCCAGCAATATAATGTTTATTTGTATCAGTTGACATCTCAACAAAGCCTATTATATTTTGTTCTTTGTTTATGTTTGTTTTTTGTATCATTATATTAATACAGAAAAGTATTATGGTACTGTTTCGAAAATATTCGAAAAAACACGAACTTGAGCTAAATATCGATTTCCTCAATGTTTGCAGCTTTCAAATAACTGCTTGAAAAAATTGGAAGACATTATCTCATAATGCCAGAATTACCGAACAAATAGCCCTACAAATAGGCTGAAATACAGAAATGAAAGGCATGCTATGGGGAGGTTAAACTAATAATAGTTTCAGAGTTTTACACTGTTTTTTTTTTAAATTTTTGATTCTAATCTAGGAGAAATATTGGTATTCGGAAGTGTAACATCAAGTCACATTCTTATTTTTAATCCGATCGGAAAATAGACAGATCAATACCTACAGGAAAAAACAAGACCGCAGTTATACTCGATTGAAATTCGAATTTTGACTATTATCACTTAAAATTTTTTATTCATTCACTATTATAATCTATTATTTCGATTCCGTTTCGGAACTTTTTCTGATTCATTGTTTTGATTTGAATGTCTTATAATTAATGAAACATAATTAACTAAATCGAACCATTCAATTAATTATATGTTGTTACAAACAACAAAAACAGATATAATTCTAGGCGTTCTTATTTAGAGTTTATTTTACGTGTTATGTGTTATGAACAATGATCGTCCAAGGTTTCCTCAAATTTTAAATAGTTTAGTTTAAATTTACCCGGAAGCTTACACAAAAAGCTCAATTATATGTTTCGAAATAAAATTGAAGTCTTGGTAAAAATGCCAAAACAAATTCTGGAAACTTGATGTAAGTAATGGGGATTCTACTTAGTGAAAATTCTAGGAAAAATTATAAAAGTATGTCAAGTTGAAAATGGTTTTAACTAAACATTTTAAAATAAGTCCATAATATAATAAAAAATGAAAACATGCAAAATTAAGGTAAAGATTAGATCATTCGAAGATTCTTTGTTTTTTAGAAGTCTAGCATTTTTTTCTGTGATAGGGCATAGTTCACTAATTCATATTGAGCGTTTCTACTTAAACGGGTGCTATATCCTTTTGTCCAAATGTCTGTAATTTTTTAATTTTGAGCCGAAAATGGCCTCAAACGATAGGGTTCGACTCCCCGATGATTCATAATCAAATTCAATTCTGTTGTGGGGATATCCATTCGGCTGTCCGTCCGGTCGTTAGCACGATAACTTTTGAAAAAATGGTCCTAGAGACTCGGAATTTTCAGGGTTCGGTTCCAAAAGCCTTGGTCAAGTTCGTTAACCAGCCATATCGTACAGGGTGTTAAATGGAATATGGCCATTCAAAATTTTTGTTCCTCAATTTCTCAGACAGAACAAAACCAATCGGAATGAAATTACGCGGCCACATGACAGATGCTCATAATTTGGTTCAAGCAAAAGTTTGTGACCAAAGTGTTAACAGAACAATAGAAAATTCAATTGGAATATTGAAACTAAGAATCTCTATATTTCCATAACAAGATATCCGAATCGAATGAAATTTATTTTGTGTATGAAGATTGATATACTGAATGTTCATGCAAAATTTCAGGAGGATCGCATAATCAGAACCATAGAATTTAATATTTTTAATTGTCAAGTTTTTATATATTTCAGTTTTTGAATAATTTCCAGAATATAATTTCGATCGTGTTGAAATTTTGCATTGAAATATTTAGTATCAATCCCAAGTCCTATACGAAATTTTGAGATAATAGCTTTATTGTCAGATGTTTTTCAATCGAAAAAACATCTTTATCATCATTCCGCAAGCTGTTTAGGAGGATTAAAAGGTACCGGAAATGTGTGCAGTACTTCTAAGATTTCAAAGAATATTAATTAACCATTAATTAAGTCAATTTATCGATTACCAGCTGATTAATGGCTTCGGACGTGTTCGAAATCTGTTTCCGAAAGATTTATCTGGAAGATTACATCTACAAATTGGAAGTTACACTGTCGGCAGTATTTCATTTCTTCTGGACAACGCCGGACCGTAGATCGGAGATTTAGTGTTGATTTGGTCAACTTGTCCGGCATAGGTAATAAAATGTCTTGCGTTCAAGAGATTCAGGGAAAGAACCACCTTGTTTACGGTCAGTTTGACTGTATTAATGCTAGATAATCGGGAAAAGAATCTGAATTTTTAAAAACGGTGAAAGAAAGCGATTTAGAGTTAGCAAATGCAAAAAATATTTATATTGTTATATTTTGAAGCTTGGCAGCGAATCTTCGTTACTATATTTTATAATGATTTGGAGCTTTTGCAACATGATCGACTCAATTTCCGGCGGATAGTTATCTTGTTGACCAGTTTCGTTGTTTTGTTCATTTGGTTAAAAAATTGTTTTTTCCTTACGTACGTAAAATAAATATTTTCAGGCCTTTTACCAAGGAAATGGAGGTAGCAGTTCTGTATTGTATATGTCATGCAATAACTGATACAAAATGAATTTTCTCCATTCTTTTCCATGGTTCTGAAAAAATTTAAACTTTTTCTATATTTAGAAAGGAATGATCTAGAAGAATATTGAAAAAATCCACGTGCATGGAATTATGTGGAGGGCATTGCTCATTATTTCTTTGAACATTTAAATCTCAAAAACAATAACACAAAAATGTTGTCACTTCAAATAAACATAATATGTCAATTTCTCAAGCAGACAGTGAACAGAAGCTTGAAATTTCTCAGCGAACTGAACCAAAAATATATTCACTGAAATATTTGATTTACTTTTTAGAACAGTCAAAATCCAAAAATGAATTTTCTATTGACAGGAAATACAGAGGTAAGAAAATATGCTGTACCGTAATAAATGACAATTGAAAGTTTGAGCACTTAGTATAAGAATGAGTCAAAATAGAAACAGATTAAATTTATGTAACTTCCCTGTTTAGAATTCATTCAGAATTGTTACCTGGAATATTGCGCTTATAGCAGGGTAATGAAGTGAATATTTCTATTTTGAAATACAATAATGGAGCAAAATTCTGAACAAAGTCGATCACAGAAACATGCGTCAATTCCCAAAATTACCCATTAAACTTGAATGCCTAATCCAAAAATTGTTTTATAGAAAATACCTGAAAGAAGTAAATGAATATTTAATAGCCGACATAAAAAACGCTCTCGAATGTTTGATTTTGATACCGATGTTTTTGGTAATTAAATGATTTAACTTTTTCATCTAATATCCGTACTTGAATATAAATCGTTTCGATTTTTTACAGCTTGTAACTGCATTAATTTAAATATAGGCTGTCCAGATAATGAATACTTAATTACTTATAATTGAGCAAACAACCTTTGCTGTTTTATTTAGTGGATCATATGTAGTTGCACAAAAGGAACTATCAGAATTTTCAGTATTAACTTTTTCATTACTTGTAATGTGTAACAAATATACTGCATCAGAAGTTTATGCAAGAAGAAGAGTATAACTTTGTTGAATATTCTGATGAATTGGAAAAGTGATTCTGAATCAAATCATCACCTTTTGTATGGTTTTATGCAATGAATATTATTACTATTATTAAATTACAACCAATTGATAAAAAGCGTTAAATGCTGAAGGTACGAATAGATAACTCAACTAGTATTGAACTCAAGATTAACAATTGTTCGGTATAATGCGCTATGCTATAAGCAGATGAATTTATTAGAGCCTTGAAGAAGCCGTGGTATTTCTACTATTTTCTCGATAGGGGGATTTAATTTCATATAAAACATTCCATTGAGTTATTTTCACGTATACAGCTTTATTATTATTCTGCAGATTGTGATAATTCACTCATAGTGGTAGCCATTCAACTCAAAATATAATATATTAAGTGGGAATGCACGGGGAAGATTTTGTATAGTTAAAACTTTGAAGTTAGTTTTAATTATTATAAAAGGTGAATTTTATAGTCAAAACTATACCTACAGTTAGTTCATTTTGAATTTATGTTTAATAAATTCACTTTAGCATTTACTTTTTTCTTGTTGAAGTTATTTCGTTTACGATAATTGGACAGATTTTTATACGAAAAGATTCCTTCATAAGAAATTATATTGAAATGCAATCGTTTGAAAAAACTTTCTGCTAAAAAGTAGAAAATTGAACACATTCGGCTTAAATGAAAGCTCTTTCGATTTCAGGATTAGTTCATTTGAGTGATAGATTTTAGATTTACGACTTCTGAAAAATGATTCAATATTGATTATATGGAGAAGTATTCTAACATAAATACCTATTTGTTGTGACCTATATTACAATAATTTAAGCATAAAACGTGAACTTGAAGAATAAATGCAAATTTTCAGTTTCAATTTAGACAGATAGAAATGTTTCATTTACCAAACCAAATCAAAACCGTACCCATATGATGTTTTCTCATGGTGAAATATGAAGTTTGTTTATATTTCGGTGTGCCGACTTAATCTACTGTTTACATCGATTTTGCATGAGTGACTACAATTATTTTCAAATTGAAGGTTGTAGTTGCATCTTTTAATATTAAAATAATCATTCGAATAGAATCAAGCGAATCTAAACATATGAATCTATGACATACGTCTCGTACTTTTCCGGCGCTCAAAATCAATAAGCGTTTCGCGCTTAACCGCACGTTGGAGTCTCCCTAGAAATAGTTCTAAAACTCACCTTAAAACTCCAAAAGTCCCCAAAAAAACAAAAAATTTCAAGTCCTTCGGCAACAGTGACACTCTATCGCAATACACTGAATCACATATTGTTCCACATACCGGGGAAATCCATTAAATCGGTAGACCACAACAACGATCGAATTTTCACTTTCACCAAATCGAATAATCCAAGATTGCACTTTTTCACAGATCGAAACAGGCCAGTGGCGGTGCGCGATCTTCTCGGGGTGAAACGTCAAAATGAGTGGTGTCAGCTGATGTCAAACTCGTCGAGGTGCCAACGGTATACAGCCTCTGGGTGAAGATGTACCTTTAAGGAACTCGCGTCGATGAATAAGGAACTCCTACGAGAGATACGTACCCTGAGAGGGGATCCTCTACCTGTCCGAAGATCGTACCCGTATGGAGGGGGCCTAGGAGGGGTGAGATATTGATGATCGGTATCATCGAGTGTGTGGAGCCATGGTTCATTTGATGAGTCGACCTCGACGGAGAGCGGACTTATTGATTATGAGTTGTTATGGATAAATACGTTCAATATGTTTACTATTATGATGTTACGGTTTTCAAGGTTTTTCAGGGAGTTGGAAAGTTGGAAAAATTTGTTGTTTGACTTAGATGGCTCGTGAGACAGTTCAATTACATTTATTACGATTTGATTATATGATATTATTTAATTAACTGAAGAACATCGAGAGACATGCTATAAATTTATAGAAAAAAGTATGTTTTCCCCGAATACACAAGTCAAGTTTTTCAATAGTGATCTCGTTTGTAATAATTGTTTGATTTTGTTTTTCAACTCAGATGTCCCGTCATACAGTTCAATTAAATTTATTTAACCATTAGTTGCTGTCTTTAATAACCTTGTTTGATTAAATAAATGAAAATTTGATTATATGATATTATACATACAAATGAAAACATCGAGAGACATGCAATGAATTTACAGACGTATATGAACGGTTTTTTGTAGCCAAGTTTTTGAAAAATAAGTAGTGATCTAGATGAAAAAATTGCTAAATTTTATAGAAAAGATAGAAAATAGGTTTCAGTAAAAAAACAAGACTTATGGAAATACGGAAAAAAAGGAATCGACAAAGATCTTGGTAGAAAGACTAACTACTGTAAACAATTTTCATATCAATTTCCTTTATAAAAATAATATGGATAGAGATTGTGAAGGAATTTCTAAGATAAGCTATCAAATAGTTGTATGAAGAAACGAGCGCTCTAAAAAAAAGTTAGATGAAAGCAAGTTGTGAGATCCAAAAAAAATTGACATATTGGGAATAGAGTTGAGTTTTGATAAAATTCTGAACCTGTGAAACACTATTGATAGAATTTTTAAAAGCGACTGCACAAAAGTTGTTCACATAAACTTTTAAATAGTTCGATATTTGAAGAGAAAGCTTGAAAGGAATTGAAAGATTTCAGGATGAAAATAATAACGAAGTGAGGAAAAATACTGGGAAGCTTCACAATGTAGTCACAAGTTTTGTATTTCAACATTAAATTTGGTTTCCATTGTGATATATTTCAGTTTAAAACCACAAAAGACGATTTTCCATCATTAAAGGTTTTGTAAAGTTTATCGAATAATAAATGTATATTGAAAATCATCGTTTCAGATTTGGAATAGTTGCTACTATAAAACGAATATAGAAGGGATTTTTAACGGTCCCAGTGTTTCTCCATCTGAAATTGTTTTTGTTTATTAATATCATTTTATTCAATCATTTATTGCTTCCTTTTGGTTGTTCTTTATTTTTTAATGTTCAAATGTGATATCAATATATTTACCTGAACTTTAGGAAAAGAGGCAAGGAAATTTGTTTCAATGAAGAAGAAACCCTTGCGATATGACTTTTCCAGTGTATTTTCCAAAAGAATCTGAAATCACTCTGCTTATATGGGATTTGATTAGGGATAAAGTCATATTTTATTTAATAAAAACATGTAAATAACGTAGGGAATAATGTTTGTTCTCCGCAAATAGACAGCCAAGTACTTGAATTGTGATCTAGAAGTTAGTTGGGGATAATTGTAAGATTGTAAGCTCTTCAGTTCATTTCAAGACCACTGCTCTTTCATTATTAATTAACAGAAAAATTCATATATATTTATATTAACGAAATGAAATATATTGTGCTTGTTACCAGTGGCATGTAGAAGGTGATTAAAGGTTATTGCAGATGGTACAAAATCCATCAATTGAAAATTTAGTACACTAAAAAAATACTTCAGGTACTACCTCTACAAACTGAACATCAATCTTAAGCATTCCGAAACACACGATAAATCTTCATTACATATACATAAAACAATTCAAGAAGAAAAAGACGATTTCTAACACATATTCCATAATATCTATCGTAGCTTTATGACAAGCAATGAAATCTTCCATTGAGGACATTAAGGATGAATATATGTGATAGATTCAACGAGTCGACAGAAAGCTATATTCATTTTTGCGATGAATTACAAAACAATTTACGTAATTTGGATGTAGGTGGAGGTCGTATTCTTATCGAACGGAAACACTCGTTAGTTGTGTCATTATATGTTTCTTGTCGAGCTTCGAAGAAGATGTATATGCTCATTACAATTGCTTCGATTACAAAAAAGAAGGCTACTTTCTTGACTAGTGTTGCCTATGTTATCAGAGATTTTGGTGAAATAGACTTTTGGCCAGTTTTTGACAATAATAGGTTTTAGTCATAAAGAAGATAACAACAAATATCAGAAGGTGCAATTGAAATGAGAATGCAGCAGCTTCTCACTTTGCATGGCGTTGTCAGTATTATAACTGAAATATCCATGGATATTCAATCTAAAAATGTCATTTTGATCGGCTTGACGTAAAAAAAATTGAGATACATGCGTGTGCAGAGTGGATCTTTTCCGAACTCATTTGTTTCATCTATGAAAAATAATTACGCAAGCACCGTGAGGAAAAGTGTTTTTTTGTACGACTGTCAAAAAAACTTGACTTTTCTTCATCACTATGGATGCGATTACTTTTTTTTTGAAAAAAAGTAAATACCGTTTAAAACCGTTAAAAAATAAATATAAATAAAAAAATGAAAATATTACATTGGAAGCATTGTCTCAATCATTTTATATTTCAGACGATGTAAATTCACATTCACAGTTGTACAAAAAACGTTGTTTGTATTTCGTGTGTATAAAATTCGTGTTTTTATGGCACATTCGAGTGAATTTTTGGCCTAGACCTGCGGTCTCAGCCAAAAACTTTATTACCTCAAAATTTCGTAAGGTTCTTGAGATTAATGCTATGCATATAGATACAAAATCTCACCACGATCGCAATTATATTCTGGAAATTATTCAAAAAATTTAATGTGCAAATCAGTAACTGAAAAAAAATTCTATGGTTCTGATGATGCGATCCTATTGAAATTTTGCACGAACATTCAGCATATCAATCTTCATTCACAAAATAAATTTCACTCAATTAGGATTTCCTTTCATGAAAATATAAAGATTTTTCTTTTCAAAATTCCAATGGAATTTTCCATGGTTCTGTTGACACTAAAAAAAATTGAATGATGCTTATTTTGAGCATCTTGTATGTGACATCGAAATTTCTGTGATATTTAGGAACGAAAATTTCGAATGATCATATTTTATGAAACACCCTATATTATTTGGCTGGTTAACGAACTTAACTGCGGCATTTGGAAACCGAACTCACCCTGAAAATTTCAAGTCTTCAGGACAATCGTTATCGTTCTAACGGACGGCCGGACGGATGGCCCCAACGACAGAATTGAGTTTGACCACGGATAAGTCATTAGGGAGTCGAACCATATCGTTTGAGACCATTTTAGGATCACAATTTGAAAATTACAGACATTTGGGCAAAACGATAAACCACTCGTTTAAGTAGAACGAGCACTCGAAAAAACAGTCATAATTATGTCCATTATATTCATCAAGAATGCTCCGAGACAATTTTGAATGTATTTCAGTTTGTGTCAAATATCTTTTCTTTGTTTCGAAAAGAACAAAATGTTTAGTCTTTGTCGGAACTCTTTAGTCACTATTATACAATGCAGGAAAGAAAAATGTTAATAGGGTGAATTTTCAGAAGTGATTTCTGAAGGCTCTATTGCAATACTTGCCTAATTTTTATTTGAAAAAAATCACCCCTGGATGTAAAAATAATAAACCAACGATATTCCGATATAATGAACTGAAATTGTTCAACTTGTTTAGAGTGCCTAATTACATTCTAAGTACTTAGATAATAGACTCCATTGAATTCTGACCGAATATTGGTAGCAGTAGATTAGTAGGTACTACCGACAGTGTTTTGTCTTGTCAATTAAATCATTCATACTTTTGAGATGAAATGACGGGTTCTTGATGTGAATCGTTTCTAGACAGTTTTTTGATTGTTATATAATTTAACACTGTAAAAAGTATTTTAGGAATAATAGACCAAAACAGGTCTGAGCAATGCTCATTTGCTCATCTAGGTGAAAAATTCAAGCCAACGTATTTTTGTTCTGCCGAAATGTCTGTAATTTACGAACTGGAAGTAAATAGCTTGGAGGGACCCATTTTGAAGAACTCTATCTGTCACTCCAGCCGTAAACACGATAACTCTCGAATAGATGAAGTCGAAAATGTTGAAAATTATAAGGATTGGTTCAGGTCCCAAGGGTTTATTTTGTGAAAAGGGCCAAATCAGTCAAGTAGTTCTGACATTAAATATGTAGTTCATAGACATATAAAAGGATGGACAGGCCGTCACGTGACTTTCACACTAAGTTTTGTGCTCCCAACATAAGAGAGAGATACTGTGAAGGATGGAGTAATATTAGTATGGAGCATAGACTAAACTAAACTGAACTAATATCACTCCATCCTTCAATGTATCTCTCTCTCTCTCTCTCTCTCTCTCTCTTAATGTTGGAAAAATTACAGAACATAAAAATATCTAATGCGTAGATATCTACGATCCAATGTTTTTATTATATGTTCTGTGCTTCCCACTAACGATCATGTCATCAAAAAGTTGAAAAAATATATATAAGGATCATCCCTCCCACAAGGATAACAACAATTAAAAAATTTTACGGAAATATTTCGTCTCTCTGCTTTCGTAAAAAAAAACATTATCAATCATTTCATGTTCAGCCCCCAACACTAAAGTATGGCTGCGCCCCTGGGTTGAATAATAAAAAGATGAAACTTTGAGTGTTGCTAGTACCATTATTTTGATGAATTCGTGTAAAACTGAAGTTAACATTCGATTATTCTCTATAAGAATGTAACAATAAATGAATTAAACCTTTAAAAATTGGCAGAATATCCTACAGGATGGTAGTTTTAAATACAGTGGAATTTCCCTATAACGAAATACGCAAAAAAAATCGTTATAAAGAAATTTCGTTATACAGAAAATTTGTTTCTATAGTCGGCAATGTCGCGGTCGACTTCACTGATAAATTTAAGTTTATCATTCCTTAAACTTAAGCACTTTCTTTCAGACATTTTCGCACAACTTTGACACTAGCGTAATGGATAGATTGAAACCAAACAGTCCGAGGTGTATTTAAAACTGTTTCAGAAGGATCTTTCTGCCCGATGTAATGATTTAGTTAAAGGTCGGGATTTATTACGTACCTACGTTCGGGAAAATTTCGGAGAAAACCCATCTTTATAACTTCTTACCAATACCCATTCAAAGAGTGATGTTCTTTGAATATTTCGTTATAGAGAGAATTTACTTCGTTTTAGAGGGTGTTATTAACATGGAATTTGGATTGAAGGTGCAATGTCTTGTACGAAATTCGTTATACAGAGAAATTCGTTACACAGACGTTCGTTATAGAGAAGTTCCACTGTAATTATCAAGTTATGGTTTTGCGAATTCTGATTTCAATATTGATCAGTCAACGGTTAGAGTCAAGCTTAACAACTTCTTCTGTAAATGAGCTCTCAACAGGAATATTGACAAAAATAATAATTTGAATACTATCAGAAAAGAGTAGCTATTGAGAGATGAAACTATATTAGCAGACTTGAAAGTGGTTAATCTCGGTAAACATAATTAGTACTTATTTCGGTTTATTAGTAGCAGGAATTTCCTTATCGTCCTTCATTTTGCAATATCCAACCAATCAGAACGACATAATTAATTTGACTACGATGACATCACTCCGTTGTTTTAAGAAATTGACGAAATTTTTCATATTAAAAAGAATAAAGGTGATCATAATAAACACTTAGCGAAGGTCTTTTATTAGTGAGTCTCGACCAGTGTTAAATATTTCTAGAAAACTTTTTAGATTTTCACTCCTAGTATCTGAAACAGAAATAATTGAAAATTTTTTAATTAAGATTTTATGCTCCTGCGAATGAGACACAAAAATAAAAAAAATGTGTTTACAATATTCCCTGTATATGTGGAAAATCTTATACAGGAGAGACATCAACTTTTAGAGATAAGAACAAAAGAACAACACCAAAAATAGAGACATTTCAAGATCACAAATCGCTGCTCATGTATGTTCGAATAGCGGAGATCATATAATGAACTGAAACAACACAAAGATCCTAATGACGAAACCTGATGATTATAAATGTTCATCCACATGTATTTTGTTAGATGAAGTAGATTTGTAGTAAATTTGGCCAATTGGTCTGTTGGAATAGATCGTTTTAGGATTGGTTTATTGAAGAAAGAAATGATATCAGGAAATTTCGAAATTAAATGAATCAACATCTCTATGTAATACACAATTCCGAAGATTTCACAAGTTTGTCTGAAGAAGGTGTCTGATATAGACACCGAAACGTTACTTTTTCATTTATTTTCTTTTTTAGTTTTACTGTTAGGCAAAAATTTTTTCAAAACCAATTTGCTCCTGACAAATAGTGCAAAGATTTTCGCAGGAGCATTTAATCTTCATTTAATTTTTTTAAATATTTCTGTTTCAGAGACTGGGAGTGAAAACCTAAAGAGTTTTCTAGAAATATAGAATACTCCCAGATTATATTTCAATCGAAAGTGTTAATTATGTTAACCATCAGTGAAATCATTTGATGAATGCGTTTATAGATAGTTTTATTTTCCAGTTTTTTTCGTATACCAATGAAAGTTCATCTAATAGTCCACTTCACGTCGTGTAGTTTCAAAAATTAACATATTTTTTGTGACATTTTACGGTCTTTTTGATGACATTCGCTGCCCCAAATGGAATATTCAGTTTTATTAGACCATCTCCGAAGACTACCGCAGTTACCTGGCCCCAATAATTCTTTATTGCATGAGCGTCCAGAACACCATGGTCAAAACTCGAAGCGCCCAGTTTCCGGATGCAATTAAACTGTTAAAAAAAACTGAACCGTCTGCGACTATTGAAAGTGAACCGAATTCGAGTTTTTTAGAGTAGGAATAAAATATAGGTCGAACCCGGCGCATTCTAGGGTATGCTATAGTTTCGGTACCTTGCAGTAATAAAATGCAGATTTTTGTTACGTTTATTGGTGTTTACTTTGAAGAATGATTTTGCAGATGCTTAAAAAAGGTATAACAATTGCCCTGAAGATTGTAAATATGTAAATAAGCAAGACCTTTTTAAAGGAAGGACCAATTTAGATGGTCGTGTGGCAGTTCCAAATGAGAGTAGAAATGCCGACAAGCTTTTGTCGGCAAAAATTTCGAAGAAGATCACTTTTTAGGTTTTTTATAAGCAAATAGCGGCCGTTGTACCGATGTAAAATATTTTGAGGTTCGTTCTTCATTTACATTGGACACATTTTGTTTCCACTGAAACTGTAAGATTTGATGAAATTACCAAATTAGTTAAAAGAAAATTCAGAATCTTTCGCATATTTTACCATGAATGAAATCGATACAATTTTTTTGAAAAATCTGTAATCAATAGATTTTCCTCGAATGTTATCAAACGAATAAACTCAGTTTCTGCTGATAATGATCTTGTGTTTGAGAGCTGACAAAATTTTGTCTGAAAAAATCTGATATTGATGATAATCAACACTTCAGTACAAATAACAAGCAAGCGATAGCTTCTAGTTGCATGTCAGTTCTTTCCTAGAAGTATTCATTGTTCGACTTGTAACCAAAAGAATTTTAAGTTGGTTTTAGACTTATCGTTGTTGTTTTATCCTGAAATGAAATAGTTTTCCTTTCTGCAATAAAGATATTAGATATAAATCAGCAAACCCTTCTGTATTAAATATACAATGAGTAGGAATAATTGGTCCACATGACTTACAAACATTATATCTGTCAGCCAGAATGAGGTCCTTAAACAATAACAAACATTTGTGAAAAATTTATGAAAGAATATCCTTGAACTTTTTCACAGAGATCTAATTAAACGAAATCGAAATAATTGTATGAATGAGCAATTACATTGTTTTCACTTTTTACAAGATTCCCACATTCGATGAACCTGACATTGAACTAAATATAGTTACGTTAGACATAATATAACCAGACTCAGTTTCCGCACACTCAATATGGAGGAAGTAGACGCAGTATGCTTTGGTGGTTTGAAATTTGTTTAAATTTGTATTTTGTTGCTCTTGTTTCTGTGATATCTTATGAAAAGTGAAATTTTTATTTCTACGAAAGCTCAAATTGAACAACGGGCAGTTTGAAATAGAACCATTTGAATTTCCTTTTATTCATTTATCTATTATTTTAAGTGTACTATTCCTTTTTATGCTTCTCATTTCGCCCTTCTCAATTTCAACAGTACACCTTGACATACGCTTGTCCCAAATGTCTACAATTTTCGAATTTTGGGATGTCAGTGGCCTCAAACAATTCGGTTGAATTCACTGATGAAGAATCTGAGATCAAAATGATTTTGTCCATGGAAACCTTGAAAATTTCGAATTTTGAAGTTATTCTTTTTGGAAGTTATTGTGTTTACGATCGGCCCTAGACGGGGCGTGAACAAGATAACGTCCGAAGCAAATTACTTCAAAACTTGAAATTTTCAGGGTAGTTTTAAGATTTGAAGTGGAAAGTTGAATTCATGAACGAATGGAATGAAACTGATTACAGCAATAACATATCAAGATTTTTCGTTTTTATATGTATTATGAACTAGTGACTTCAGTCTTTCGTTTGATGTTTCATTATTCAAGTTGTTTAAATCTATAGGTGACGAATACCCAACTACAAAAGAAACATATTTTTGCCGAGGATTTTTATCTCTGAGCTTTTGTAACACACTTCCTAAGAACAAGTTGTTGGTGTGAAAAAACTATTAGAAATTATATTTATTTCATTCTCATCCATGATATTGAATAATAAGAAAATTATCAGGCAAGTGGACCATTTTTATTCTTCAGGTTTTTACATACCAATGTTCACCAACGTTTCGAGACCATTCATGTCTTTATCAAGGCTCATTTGTTTTTCAATTAAAAAACCAGGATATTTAGATGTGACATGGAATAATTTTATTTTATGTTGACAATATAATTTTGTTAACGGACTTTGGTGAACTTTACCCATCAAGTACTTAAAATGATATTGTCATTTTAAGTACTGTAATTTTCGAATTTTGAGCCGAAAATGGTCTCAAACGAAAGGATTCGACTCCCTGATGACGAATTCAGGGTCAAATTCAATTCTGTCCGTGGAGCCGTCCGGCCGGCCCTTAGCACGATAACTTTCGAAGGAATTGTCCTAGAGACTTGAGATTTGCAGGTTGAGTTCGGCTACCAAATGCTTCTGTGAAGTTCGTTCACCAGCTAAATCATACAGGGTTTTCCATAAAATATGGCCATTCAAAATTTTATTCTTCAATATCTCAGGCAAAACGAAACCAATCGAAATGAAATGTTGCAGCACATGTAAGATGCTCACACTTGCAACATATTGTGGTCATAGTGTTAACAGAACCAAAGAAAATTTAATTGCAATATTGAAAAGAAAAATATTTATATTTTCATAATAGGATACCCGATTCGGGTGAAATTCCTTTTGTGAATGAAGACTGATATACTGAATGTTCATGCGGAATTTCAAGAGGATCGTATCATCAAAATCATAGAATTTAATTTTTTTTAGTTATTTATCTTTACATATTTCATTTTTTGAATAATTTTCAGAATATAATTCCGATTGTGCTGAGATTTAGCATTTATATATTCGGTATCAATCCAAAGTACCATATAAAATTTGGAGGTGATAGTCTTATGGCTCTACCAATGAACGAGAACTCAAAATCTCCTGCTCAGGGCTTTTCTTAATTTGTGGTGGCTTGAAACATTTTCTACAATTAATCGCGTGCGCATAAACAACTGCAACAATATAACGCGTGTGGTAAAACAGTATGGATCAACTTAAAGTGACCATGACGGAATAAAAACCATTGTTGCAAAGGAAAAGAGCAAATTACATGGTTGATAATTTAGAGCATGAATATTGAAAAACTCGTTAGCTGCTTGAAAAGAAGTATTTCGAAATATTTAATTGTTCCGTTTATTTGCTTTACGTAATTCATCAATTTAATGTTACAAGATACAACTTACAAGGGTTCATTTAATCCAAGTTACTGATGTGAATAACATTTATGAAAAGCGTAAAAGCGATAAAACCTCACAGTTGAATCACAAGAGTTAGTTTTGTGAAAATTAGAATTGGTCTATTATGAAATTTATAATTTCTAGATATTTGAAGAGTATATAGATGTTTGGATGAATGAATTTTTCAATACTTTCGATTGTTTCATTTTATACAGGGTGTCAAGGAAAAAAGTACCATGCATAGTGCCACGCGATAGAGGGCCATAAAATAGAAAAAAAAGTCCCATGAATTATATGTCCGAAACATCTTCCCTTAAGAAATACAGGGTGTTAAAGTTTATTTTTCTATTTGGTTTTTTTTAACATCTTTTGACAAAGAGGTAAGAATTAAACAAAATGTGATATGCGGGGATTTTGTATGATGAAGACTCAGAATATCCTATTAGTTTTCAGATTACCAATAGAGGGCGCTCCATACACGATTTCTACACATTTAAATCAACTTTAATTTTTGAATATAATATATAATTAAATAACAGTTGAAATATTGAAAATGCGATTTCTGTATCTACTTGTTCAAACGTCCCGCGATGATGACGTACGAGTAAGCATGTGGGCATGACAATTCAAAACAGGGAGGCCAGTTCGCATCGTTGTGAACTGTGGTTTAAAATTCAACCAATGAAATGTATGCCGACGCGTACGTCACTTAGCCGCCAATTCTTATTGTTTGAATTCGCTAGCTTATTTCGGTGATTTAAATAATTTTTTTCTCGAAAACCTTACTACAATAAACCGATAATCGCCTTGATTTTCTGATGGTCCATTATTTCTAAAATAATTTATTGTGGAAATCGCTGAAAATGACCATTATAGGCATTGTACTCTTCTCATCCACATAATATCCGAAAATTATGTTGCGTCTTTAAGAAAATGTTAAGTTTTCATGAGAAAATTGTTCCATTGCAGACAAATTTGACGGGTCCTTCATTTCAAAAGTGACACCTACTTCATTAGTGAGTACTCCCAAAATCTCATTATAACATGGTCTAGTACATATTATTTCAATACTAAAAGAGTTCCAAAAAAGCATTGTGGTCAGAATTTCATGCAAAAATGACCAAAACCAAGATTAAAGGATTAAGTAATAAAACTGTCCTCTTCTATTTTTATCCTGACAATAAGACGAAGGTAGCTGCTAAGAATTCTTCAGTAATTGTTTCGCAACTGTTGGGATCTATTTTCAACCATAGGCGTGTCCACTTCCGTAGACATCCCTTTGTTGATTTTTGAAATGATTATTAGTATTACCAGGCTCACGGTGGCTGAAGGTCTGGAAGATATGCATCATTTAACACGTGATAATAATCGGCAGACATTCCCTGAAATTCAACTGAGAGCGAGAAACGATTGAGAAAAGGCTTTGCAAAATGGTCAGGCCATGTGGGATTCCAAAAAAAGTAGGGTCTGGAAATAGTTATTCATTATACAAGGGAAAAATATTAGATTTTAGCTCGAGAGCAAATATTTTTCCCTTGTATAATACACTATTTTTTTCAGTGACAGGAAAAACGACGATTTACTAGTGGGAGAAATATAACTTTTCATGAAATTATTTTTTCCCCTGAAAAAAACCTTTATTCATCGCTATGGATGTGTAAATGATTACTTTTTTCACCATTGAAAAAGTCTTTTCTACAGTTATGACACAGAAAGAACACTTGGCGCATAGAGATATTGTATTGGAAACATTAGCTTTAATAAAATTTGATTACAAACTTGGCCATGATCCAGGATCATTTTAAATGAAAGAAAAATAAGTTCGTACTCACTGGATTTTATTTTACGATCAACTCAACATGTTTCGCCTGCTAGGCATCATCAGGAGCTTTGTCAATAAAAGTAATATACACTGAACATTTACTTGGAAAACTGACAATCACAAACAATAAGACGACTGAAAAATTTTTTCGGAATTCCGAAAAAAAAATTTTTCAGTCGTCTTATTGTTTGTGATTGTCAGTTTTCCAAGTAAATCAGCCTAGCAGGCGAAACATGTTGAGTTGATCGTAAAATAAAAATCCAGTGAGTACGAACTTATTTTTCTTTCATTAGCTTTAATATTTATATTTCAGAAGATGTAAATTCACAGTCACAAAAAATGTTGTTTGTATTTCATTCGTATGAAATTCGCGTTTTCATGGCACATTCGAGTGAATTTTTGACACACTCATGTACCATGAAAAGACACTCATTTTACGCATTCAATACAAGAATAAATATTTTGTTTAACAACACATCAAAAAGTGAACAACTCTTTTTTTCGTATGTTCCTTATTTATCATAAAAAATATCCTTGAAATAGTGGATATTATGAAACTTATATCTAAATTGTACATTGTATATTTTCTTATCATCTTCACCAACTGAGTTGCCAGTGTGTTGGTAGCCAAACTTATCAAGGTTACCAGAAACAAAATTGTATTTGTTCTTCTGACAGTTGAATTGTTATAAAAATCAGATGTGTAGGGGAAGGTGAGGTATAATGATCCCCTTAAGGGAAAATTTCAATTGTGGCTAAAGTTGAAGGCAAAACCGCAAGATTCCAATTGTTGAAGGTAGTGAATTTACTTAACTTTGTATCTGCCTACTTATTTTTCATTTCATCTATGTAGTTTTTCTGTATTACATATTTTTGTTAATGTTTAGTAAAGGATCATTTTATACACCCCTATGGATAAAATGATTCCTGGGGTAGGGGCGAAATGATCCCAGGGATCATTTTGTAGTATGAGTAATAAATTTCAAATAAAAATGAAATAATAAACTCTGCTGTTTATTTGAATGATAATATGTATTGTTCATAACAATTTAAGTATGTACGCAAGTCACACAAAACAAAAATATTCGATGGGTTGAAAAATAATATTTTTCTTGGGCGTTTCTCAAAGTCGAGAGAAATTCATCCACCACATTCTTATTAAAACCTCGCGCACGCATTGTAATGTCTGGATATCTACGTCTAAATCCACGAAGCCATTCAAGTCCAGCTTTTCCTTCAGCTTCGGAAAATTGATGCGGTAAATTATTTCTTTCTGCCATTTTTGGTGAGCTGAGGTTGAGAATTCCTGAGTGGTCAGCCCGTATATTATTCTGGACTCCATGTCAACAAGTTCCAGTTCTTGTTCCAGGTTGAACACTGTTTGTTTGCTACCTAACTTTTTAGCTGAGCCTACAGCTATTTTATTTTTACCTTTGGCTCTTCTTTCTAATACCATCACAGGGACCTCAAATTCTCTTCTCGCGGTTTGTAAGCCATACCATCTCTAATGCCTTGTGCATTATGTTCTTCAGGCTCTTTTGGCGATTAGTTTTACGTTTATAAATTCTCGGCATGATCCGTGAACAAAAACTATTAATGGGGTAAAATGATTCCAGGAATCATTTTAGACACACAGAAGGGATCATTTCACCCCAAATACCAAATAACAAATATCGATCAAAACAAAACCTTCACATACCGCGTGCGATGATCGAACATGGCTGAAAGATTAGTTAACTGCTACTAATACCCGCAAATAAAACAACATTTCAGTAAACACTTACATGTAAAAAAACCTGCTTACCTTAGATCAGAGCCACACTTTTCGATTATTTTTTAATAAAATCACGCCAAGCACTCGCACCGCATTGAAATTTTACAGGTAGGTAACTCGCAGGGGCGCAGGGGAACATGTTTCATGTGTCTTTGGATAGATGGTACAAGCTTTTTGATTTACGGCGGGGGATCATTTCACCCTTAGGGATCGTATTACCTCACTTTCCCCTATTTTATTCTTTCCCGTTCCAAATACATATTTGACTAAAATTATTTCAGGTTAGGTTTTCAAGTCATAACGATAACTGACGTCAAAACGAAATGGTAGTTATATGTAGGTATTTATAAGTGGGTATACATTTCCAGTGATTTTAAGAAAAAATCATTCCGGGAAAAATTGCCCCTCGGAAAATTTTAGCGATTACCCGTCTTTGTTTCATAATCAGAATTACGAGGAAAAAATATCGAAATCACCAAAATGAGCTAGGGAAGCGAATGATCAGAATTGGCGGTTGAGTGTGACGTAAGCGTTAGCATTCATTCAATTGGTTGAATGTAAACTCACAGTTTACAACTATGCCAACTGGACACTCTGTTGTGAATTGTAATCCCCACCAATAATTATGCTTGCTCCTACGTCATCATGGCGCGACGTTTATACTCACGAGTATCGAATTTTCAATACTTAATTAATCACTAGAAATTTCAAGAGAATAATTGGATAGGTATATTTTTAATACCACCCTCATTCTTTAATGCTTTCAGGTTCATGAAATAAACTTCATATTGAATTGACATTTTCCAAAATCAAAAAGTATGTTTAGAATTTTGCGTTCTTGTTACATAAAAACAGAGTGTTATAGCTTTAAGCAAATATTTGTAATTTTGGATTTTGAGGAGTGTTCTTGAAATATCATTTTATTCTCTGTTTCTATGTATTTATTATCCTGTATTTAAATGAACTGAATGAAAATTATTTGAAAATCTGTAGTTAACTTATTGCAAGATGATCTTATGCGGAAATGCAGAAAAACGACAGTTTGCAAAAAAGCAAAGACCTGAAAACTGAAAAATTTTTTGTTTGGTCAATTTTTTTTAATCAATTCAATGAAAATTTTTTTTTCGTCAACCGTAAAGAAAGTTTTTTCTCTGAGAAATAGTGAATACGGTAAGTGCATACTTACCGGACTAGGCTGGGAAGGAGGTAATGCAGTCGTATTGATCGTTTCAATGCAACGAAAGAAAGAATGACAGTTTGGAATTATTTTTCAAAAGTTTGTATGTTTCTTATCGCAATCCGAAATGAAATGAGGAAATCAGCTACGATAGTATTATTTTACACGGTTTGCGAAAAAATATTTTACGCAACACGTCCGACAACATTTTTTTGGTTTTGTTTGGATAAATTACGATTTCCACAGAAGAGCTTTCATTATATCACCCAGAATATTAATCAATAATACGAAATGAAAATTCATGCGTTTAAGAGTAACGCAGGTATAATATAAACAATGAAAGCAGAGAATAATATTAATTGATTAAAATCAACCAATATTAACCCATACTTCGGAACTAATCCCGTCAACGCACAAAGAACATGCATGGTGGTAATATCAAACGGAGCATCCATAGATAGCTATTTCACCCTATTTGGGGCTCATCAGTATGGAGGAGCTCAGTCTGAAAGCGTGGATCATAGGTTTTCTTCGGGGATCGGAATGGAATTCCTTGCACCCCATGTCTCATTTTTCCATCTTTCTACTTTGTTGATTTTGGAGACAGTCTGAAAGGCATTCTAGGTTCCCTTACTTGAAGAAATGTCGCCCAGCTCTGAGTATAATAGAAACAAGACGCCATCTCTTGGGATCCTTACGAACACCTACCTCCGATGCATGAACGTTTGAACGAAGTCGCGAGATGTTTATCCGTTTTTCATACAAACTGGTGGCAGTCCAACTTTGTGGATTCTACCTTCAGTCGATGAAGTGGAAACGCTCGATTAATCGTCATAAACCAGACGTGGTGATAATAGTACGAAATGAAAATTCATGCGTTTAAGAGTAACGCAGGTATAATGTAAACAATGAAAGCAGAGAATAATATTAATTGATTAAAATCAACCAATATTAAACCCATACTTCGGAACTAATCCCGTCAACGCACAAGAATGGTGGTAATATCAAACGGAGCATCCATAGATAGCTATTTCGCTAAAAAAAAACATCTCGCGACTTCGTTCAAACGTTCATGCATCGGAGTGTTCGTAAGGATCCCCAGAGACTGCGTCTTGTTTCTGTTATACTCAGAGCTGGGCGACATTTCTTCAAGTAAGGGAACCTAGAATGCCTTTCAGACTGAGCCCCTCCATACTGATGAGCCCCAAATAGGGCGAAATAGCTATCTATGGATGCTCCGTTTGATATTACCACCATGCATGTTCTTTGTGCGTTGACGGGATTAGTTCCGAAGTATGGGTTTAATATTGGTTGATTTTAATCAATTAATATTATTCTCTGCTTTCATTGTTTATATTAATCAATAATTTCGTTACATGCACAAATTAGTAATTTGTCATACGCTATGTTTTCTCACAAAACTTCTCCACCTGCATCCTAAATTATCTTTCCATTATTTTTTCCTCGAAAAGCGTCCCAGCAGACTCGGTCATTGTTCAAACCGCCCCGACCACAAATAAGCAATTCCATAAATCCGTGGCCGTCCGAAACTTAAACCAGATCTTATAATTTCGATGATTCTGAAAATAAATAAATTTTCTATGGCAACATATTTCAGATTCCATTCAGAGATATATCGAGCAAAGTGCAGGCAGTGTTGAGTTACGGAGACAAACATTTCATCCGATAACTATCAGACCTCTCGATGGTCATATAATTTCATGGGTGGGAAAATGAAGGAACATCTCGGACTCTGCGGGTGATTTTTAAGACCCGCTGGGTGTGGTTGGCTGCTTTACACATCACTTACGATGACAATGTCCCACTCATATACCACCTATGTTAAAAAATTAGATGGTGATATTGAATATTCGTTTTGACATAAGTTGTCACAAGTTTTTCATCATTATGAAAATTTTTTCTGGCTTGTTAATGATATATCTTTCTTGTATAGGTTTTCTTAGTACAGTGGAACTTCCCTATAACGAACGTCTGTATAACGAATTTCTCTGTATAACGAATTTCGTACGAGACATTGCACCTTGAATCCAAATTCCATGTTAAAAACACCCTCTAAAACGAAGTAAATTCTCTCTATAACGAAATATTCAAAGAACATCACTCTTTGAATGGGTATTGGTAAGAAGGTGTAAGGGTGGGTTTTTTCCGAAAATTTTCCGGACGTACGTAATAAATCCCGACCTTGAACTAAATCATTACGGCGGGTAGAGAGATCCTTCTGAAATTGTTTTAAATACACCCCTGGCTGTTTGGTTTCAATCTAACCATCACGCTAGTGTGGAAAGTTGTGCGAAAATGTCTGAAAGGAAGTGCTTAAGTTTGAATGATAAACTTAAATTTATCAGTGGAGTCGACCGCGACATTGCCTACTATAGAAACTAATTTTTTGTATTACGAAATTTTTTTATAACGATTTTTTTCAGGATTTAGCGCTTTCGTTATAGGGAAATTCCACTGTATATTGCTTATGTAGTTAAGCCGTGCGTGGCTTGGGTGTCTTGACCAGACGACTTTGTCATCTTTATGCCTTGTTGAGTTTATCATTTATTATTTATAATTATCATTTATTGTTATCATTATTCCGTGATTTCATTTGATATTTAACGAAATACGAAATACCGCTATTTAAATCTATGGGAGATGATAACCCTGTGGACAGTTTCTCAAAAAATCGAGGTTCTGAAAAATTATCACGTGGTTTGATGAAACTTTGAAGACATCCCAAGGAAAAGTATAAATCTGACTGTTATTTGAGGCACATGTGTGATCTTCTTATTAATTTTGTTTCAGTTCAATTTCAAAATGACATATCCGATGAGTGGAAAAAAAGGAATTTTATTTTGATGAAAAAGCTTATTTTAGCCAATTCGGACAGAGCTTCTTACTGAGATTTTTTTCTGTGCTCCTTTGTCATACGCAGAAATGAATGGTGCCCACTTTATATTTTCTTCAGTTAATCTCTCTCTTTGTGAAGCAATATGAAATGATTAGGGAAAATTTGTTATATTGAAAAAAACCTCCAATTTGAATATTATCGGAGTTTATTCTTTGAAAAAAGTGTTTCTGCTGAGGATCTTAATATCTGTATCATACGTTGTAAAGAATGATTTTTTTGGTGTACATTTTGCTCTCATAAAATTTTCTAAAAATTTATTCTGGTTAGTTTGAAAAAAAGATAAAACCCAATTTATTGAGCCATGTTTAGGAGGCTGTACCTATACGGAAGGGGCTCAAAAAAAGACTTGACTTTATATTTTGACAAGGAATCCATCCCTGAATTATTCTTTTCATATACACCCTGTATAGCTTTAGAATATTTCATTCTTGGAAGATACTCAATTGTACTTCTGGGTGATTTAATTAATACTTGAACTTGAGGTAGTTATCTGAGTTTCAAATGACATTGTTTTTGCGCCTTTGTTACAAAAGGTGTGCTGACCACTAAGTGGGTACAATGTAATTGAAAAATAATTACATCATTATTATCTGTTAGAGACAAACTTTCTGGAAAAAGCTGAAGAAAGTATCTTATGTTAAAATGTGGAGATTTTTTTGACACCAAGTCAGCGTACAAATAGAATAATAATATAAAACAGTAAAATAAGACGAATAGTTCTCAAGATATTCAAATTGGAATTATATTGTTCTCATTATGAAGCAGTAAGCAATTCACTCCACTTCAATGCCTTTTTAATTTCTTTACTAGTTTTGTTTCAAGTCAAAGTGAATGTGAACCATAGAAAACTTGGTTGCAAAGAAATGCTTCGAAGCGGTTAGGATTTGAAAAATAACCCAGAACATAATAAAGAAAACTCTGGAAATTTCGAAAAATACTAAGGGTATTTCATAATCACATTGGTAGCCGAGATGCAAAATTTCATAACGAAAATTGTCTTCTATTCAGCATCAAGTCTGACAATTTCAAGTCTTCATCTTTGAACTCGAAGTGAGCCCAACCAAATATTGTTGATTATTGTAGATCAATATTGTTACAAACTTTCAGACATAAAGGTTTGTTGTTGTTTTGTTCATGAACAGAGGAAGTATATATCACTAATTTTTTGAGGTGAAGCTATTGCTATTGTCCTAAGAACGAGCGTTCGAAAAAGATTTTATTGAAGTAATGAACTATAAACATTAATTTTTTGCCTTATTTTTCACTTTTAACTGTTAGTTTCTTACGATATGTTTCAGCACAAATTGCCATTGTTTCCTCTTTTTATCTAATTTACGAATTTTTTTACCCTGAAAAACCCATTCTTGCAAACACGCACTCCAGTGTTATCTACGAATAACAGAATATTATATTAACTACCTATTTTATTTTGCCTTCACGTGAACACCGAAAAATGCAGTATTCATCCCAGACACAAAATCCGGTCCATTTCTCATCCAATTTTATTCCCCCCATCGTTTTACACGTATTCTACTCCAATTCTCCTATGAAAAATGGTCGCAAGTGCTGTAATATTCAAATTACCTCCGTTGACGTACAGTAAAATGCGAAGTCCCATTGGGTTTTGATGGTGTATTTAATTCGAGATAACGATCTGGTGGTCACTATTCCCAAGAAATATAGCCACATTCATTATTCCAATTTTGGTAGTTAACCTGGTGAGTTTCAGATAATCTGCTATGTTATGTTAGGTACTTAACCACTAACTTGCTCGGAATAATATGATATGTGACAACGATGTAAGTGTAATATGGATTAAAATAAGTTTGTGGGTTCCATACCGAGAGGAGGCATTTTCTCGTTAATAAATTGGTAGATATTATTATAAAAGGGTTAAATTTTCAGTTTAAGATTATATTTTCATCTTTGAACATGACTTTCTTCTTTTGCTGCATTTGTTTATTATTAAATTGCATACTAAACATTTTCGACTTAGTTTATTTGGTGAGAATTTTGCTTGAGCTTGTAGTTAGTTTCTCTTCTTATAGCATCTGTGAACTACTCTTTTTCAAAATTTTCAAGTATTTCAAGTGGACAGTGAAATTGCGAAACCTCGTATTTCCATAAAAAGATATCTGATTCGATTGAAATTTATTTTATGTATGAAGATTAATATATACTGAACGTTCATGCGAAATTTTGTGGCCATATTGTTAACAGAACCATTTAAAATTCAATTGGAATATTGAAAACGAGAAACTTCATAATTCCAAAAGAAGACATCAGATTTCAGTGAAATTTATTTTGTGAATGAAGATTGATATACTGAATGTTGATGCAAAATTTCAAGAAGATCGCATTGTTTGAACCATAGAGAATTCAATTTAAAAATAAGAATCGCCATATTTCCATAACAAAATATCAGATTCGAGTGAAATTTATTTTGTGTATGTAGATTGAAATACTGAATGTTCTTGCAGAATTTCAAGAGTATCGCATCTTCAGAACCATAGAAATTCAATTTTTCAATTGTCAAGTTTTAAAATATTTCAGTTTTCCAATAATTTCCAGAATATTATTCCGATCGCGCTGAGATTATGCATTTATATATTCAGTATCAATCTCAAGTCCTATACAAAGTTTTGAGGTTATAGCTTCAATGCTCCACCAATCAACAAGCGCTCAGATGCACCTGCTTAGGGCTTTCTCAAAATTTTTCATTAAAATATTAACATATTCAAAGTTCATCTCATTAAATGCAAATGAAAGATTTGTAGTATATGCAATGAAAGAAACTATGAAATTATTTCTATTTATATCAGCCATTTCTAGGTAATTAAATAAAAAAAAACATTTGAATAGGGGATATCAGATGTGAATCTGTTATCTCGAGAAATTACCGTTTTTCAAATAATAGATTTACCATTATAAAAATAAAAATTTGTGTTTTCTTTGAGGGATTTATTGGTTTTATTCTGGAGAGAGATGGATGGCTATTTTATGTATCCAGTAATCCAGTGCAAAAAATATGATCCGATGTGCTATACTGAGCATGGTGTTATGAAACAAGATGAAGCACTCTCCCAATCGTGGATATAATTATAATCTCTACCAATCAAAAAACTCTAAATCTTGGTTTTGAAAATAGAATTCTACGTTTTCCCTGGATTTCTGGTACTTTTTTGACAGAGTAGTAGAGATTATAGTTACTTAAATCTTCATCACTGACAATTGTACTTCCTCTGGCGATTTTCATTTGTTTTTCATGTATGAATATATTTCCGCCAAATGTCTTAGTAACGTTTTTTGTAGTCTCTTATTTGAGAACTACCCCATCTCAGTTCGAAGGACTCTTTGCACATACCTAATAGCAATTTTTCATTCAGCTTCTAATACTTAATCTATAATGACATAAGTTTGTCACACGTTTTTTTATCATTATTCTGAAATTGAATTCGACATTTAGGATGAAATATCACTGTTTAAATCTATGGGAGATGATTACCCTTCAGTAGGGTCCTGTAGCGGTCTTAGAAGAACAAGAGATTCGAAAAATCATCCCTTGGAACGCCAGATCTGGTTTGAAACATCCTCCTGGCCCAAGAGCAAGAATTGAGTATTTTGTATCTGAATATTGGAGGTATTTATTCGAATACTTTCAAGTTTTAGTTTTGTAAAAACGGTGAGACAGGGTTTTTTCTACTGAGGTTTCTCCCTGTGCTCTGGTATCATACGCCAGAATAGTATGGTACCCCGTTTTGCTCCAACCTCAGATAGCGACTTTTTTGTTTCATGTATTGTATTTATTAGCTCTCATTTCAAAAGAATATATTGTATACTTAATCCTGTTTGATGAAGAAGCTACATCATCAACCATTGTGTGAAATTTGAAGTTTCACCTCTGGTTATTGCGGCCTTCTTACAGATTTGACCTCTTGGTATGGTGCAAAGATTATAGAGAAAATAAAAAATTCTCCAAGCACAGAGCTCATCCTCTCAAGGTTTCCAGATAGATTACCGAAGATACGCCTTCATAATATAATCTTAGTGAATTCCAACATCCATAGTCGAGGCTTCTTGGAGGAGAAACTGTATATATGTGAATAATTGATGAGAATATCGACTCGGCGCATTCGTACACTACTAGGAGCAGTCTAGGGAGTAATTAAATATTACGTAAACCAATAAACTTTCAAATCCAACACCAGTTTGTCGCGGGTGTTCTGTTCACGCCTGAAAGAACGGCCCGAGTCATCTGATTGGTCCTATCTTGTCACGTGGATAATGGAATCATTTTGAAGTTGATAAATACACCCATAATCTGGTACATAGTTGGTGCAATATACCCATGTACTCGATTTTATAGAGTTGAAATATGTTAATACGCAGTTGGACTAGGTAAGTCGATGTTGTACGTGACATATCATGGTCTCGATTGTTTCTATTTTAATCGATTTATTCATTTGTTGATATAGCTGGGGGACATGATGTTTTTGTGATAACTTTATTGCTGCTTTTGTTGTAGAGATTCGTATTACGATGCGTTATACGTGGGTATTCTGGATATGCTAGGACCGAACAGATTCTGGTGCGTCTTCCAGTCATGTATTGTACTAACATTTTCGGGATATTTTTAAATATACTACAACTATATCAAATACATCCGATCAAGGAAATTTGGCCTAATATTGACAGTTTCTTTTATTCGCTCAAATTTATAAGAACGTCTTATGAGTTAAATATTCGAAGAGGCATGAAGGTACTTATACATATAAAGGGTTTTCCAATAAAAGGTGTTATTTTGATATTCAAAGAAAAATGCCATTTTAATTATAAATGATCGGATGTTTATTTCATTATAAGAAGAAGCTTTGCCGTTAATAGTGGAAAATAACATCAGGCAAATGACCACCACGACCACGCTTTCAGGACCATATCCTTTTAATAACATTTTCCATAACCAAATCGCAAAGTGGCTGCCCTGTGTCCTCGATAGCTTCACGAATTCCATCTTTGAGGTCTTGAATCGACGCTATTGCCGTAGACCTTCTCTTTCACTTGGCTCCGAAGGAAGAAGTCGCAAGGTGTTAAATCACAAGATCTCGAAGGCCAATTGTGATCACCTCTTCGCGAGATAACACAGTCCGGAAACTTTCATCGCGAAAGATTCAGATCAATACTATCCAATTTCGGCCATAAAAAATCAATCATTCCAAAGAACGACGAGGAATGGACAAACCTGGGTTTTCTTCAACACTTTTCGGCTACAGCAGCAATATTCTCCGCTGTTCGTGACTGACGTGCACGGTTTTATTCTTCACATCACTAACTTGTCCCACAGCTCGAATTTTTGCACCAATTTCTTTATGGCGGTCCGACAAGGTGCTTCACGACGACCCAAAAATGTTCGAGTTTTACGAACCGTGTCTACCCAAAATTTCACCATTTTTGTAGTAAATTTCAATAATTTCAATGCGTTCTTGAAGCTTGTATCGTTCCATTTTTATTAATGCGTAGTTTTTACTTGTCAAATGTCAAAAAATGACAGCTTCAAACGTGACATCTACCGAAATAGCGGGCTATTCAAAATAACACCCCTTATTGAAAAACCTTTTTAGGTCCTATGCCAAAATTTATTATAGTTAAACCAACAACTGATTAACCAAGAATGGCGAACCACGCATGAGAACAAAGTCCGATTGAAGCTACAAAAAAAAGATTTGGAGTTTTGCAACCAAAATCCGGTTCGGAATTTTAAAAACGATAGTTTGAAGAACAATTTTTCGAAATGATAAATGATGTTTCGAAAGAAGTTTCGAATAAACTTTGGCACAGTCAGAAGAGTTTTCAGTTGTCGTATCCTAAGACGCCTTGTTTTTTGTCGATTAATTTATTGCAATAAAATATTTTACTGTGGGATCCTTATGAAAGATGGGTGAAAAACTGGTGTGTCAACTGTCTCTTCGAAATATTACCAGTGACGTTTGCTATATTATCAATCCCTTTGATTCAATCAAAGCTACTGTTAATTTAGTCGAAATCCATATTGTTTTTGTTGAGTCCCGTTTGCCAGTTAGTCTAGGAAAATATCTATGGTTACCTAAGCAGAATTTGCTTAGGTAATTATTATACTTCATTGTATCTGACTATCCCGTCTTGGAAAATGATGGCAAATAAAATGAAAATGACCTCATAAAAACAAATTAATCATTATAAATCTTAGGAAATACTGGGAAGTTTCTAAAATCGCTGAATTTCGTTGATGGAATGTTAAGAGTGTCGTTTTGATTCACAGGAAAATATCGTTTTTCGAAAAAATGATTTTTACTGTTCCGTGAGAAGATGACTAGCCATTAATAATTGAATATTTTAACAATAAACGATTACAAAAAACCATCTTGCGATCCACCACTACTCTTTTGGAACCGAAAATATTGTTGCGCCTAGACATTCAGGACACCTACCTCGATGCCAATCATTCTTGAATCTACTAAACTAAAAAATTACATACAGCTTCAACATGTGTGAATACATACATGTCATATATGTATTTTGGAAACGACAGAGCATAGGTAATTATTTTTACCTAATTTTGAATTATTGTGCCATACAAAAAAAAACAACTTTCAGCTGAATCAGGAAATCAGGTTACGCCAATGGCTATATATGACGTATTATTTAAAGTTTTAACATTTGAACTAGGTAATTTCGATGCATCTTGTGAATTCGAATCAGCGACCTCTCCCCCAAATAATTATCGCGGTTTTGCATTTTTTTGAATGCTTGCTGAGTCTCCTATAAGAATAATAGATAATGGCGGAATCAGCTGAAATAATCAGCCAATATTTTTGTATCTTGATGAATTTATAGCTACTCACCTGTAATATTTCATATTTATCACTGTCTTTGAATTTTCTTGTGAAAAGCCGCAGGTTTCGGATTGAAAGCTCTAGAGAAGCTCCCTGAGGCGACAATGTATACATACTTATTGTTGAAAAACTAGTGAAAGGCGTAATTTATTATAACGGAGATCTAAATACTTCTTGGACCTTGCACTTTTAAGTTCCAAGAAACTTTTTGGAATAATGCATTTCCGGAAGTTTCTACCAGAGTGCTTCTCTATCAGTTTCTTTCTTCACCAAAAACTCACCGAACTCTTACTTAAGATGCATTCGCTTTTACCAAAAAATGGTTGTGGGCCAGTGAGTGGTGGTAGTGCACCCTTTCTGGCTAGTGTATTTGGCTTTTCGTTTCATTTGATTTCTGAGTGACCAGGGTGAATAATGATATTTCTTAAGTCATTTCACTTTTTTTGAAATTTTTTTGTCATAATTCCGAAAAAATCGACATTAGGGAAGGAATACTGCTGCTCAAAAATATGGAGATGATCTCCTAATATTATGGGTCCCTTGAACATTTATGAGATTCTGAAAGATCAACACCTTTCAACCAGGACAGAATCTTTTTTCATATATCGGAGGAAGTAAAATAATTTCACTCATTTTTCCTCGTGGTTTCTCTTTTTAAGTTGGTTCGGTTTTTTTAGATGCAGTTTTAAGATTTCTAATCAGATAACAAAAAAAATGTTTACATGTAAAGAGGCTGATGGGAATTTAGCAGCTTGTTCTTCAAACCAATCCTAACATTCAATCACTACACTTATACGGGTTTTTTTTCCCGGTACATAAATAAAAAAATCCGATGATTTAATTATTCTGAGAACTATCGGTACCATTGAACTGGTTCATAAGTTTCTACTCTCCTGTTCTGTTTTTCAAAAGTTATCATGTTTACGAGTGATACCAGTAGGACATACGAGCAGATGAATTTCATATTTATCAGTGTCTTTGAATTTTCTAGTGAAAAGCCGCAGGTTTCGGATTGAAAAGCTCTAGAGAAGCACGCATCAAACAAAAAGAACATTCACATTCCTTTCTATCCCTCGCAACACACAGGTGGGGAATAAAAGGTCAGGCTCTATGCAGTGCTATTCGATTATTCAGAACAATCGAAATCAATTCATCTTGTGGCAAGCAAGAAGAACGAGAACACACAAGGCGAAATTCTATGTATCTAGGAATCAACTATGGCATTGAAGAGTCCTGTCAACCTCGCGGTAAAGTGCCCTCAGAGAGCCGCTCGCGCAAGTAGCATTCTATAAGAGCTGCTGCCTTCAATCACACGTGTTATTACTTACTGTACAATCCATTTTTGCGTCCGATACAATGGACCATATATTACGTCATAGACGTGAGGCGTCTTCGGTCGCTAAAAACGGATCCGCGATCCGAGATGGCCTGGCAAGAAGAGACGCCATTAACCACAGACTCCTACAATTAACCGTGATGGTTTAATGCCAGCTGGAAACAGTATATCAATCAACGTATTGCCAATCTCGATGTTTTCTTCAAAATTGCATTTCACTGGCTACCTAATTAGTTTTCAGAGACCTAACAACAACAATACATCACAAAAATTTTACGCCGGCTGTAAATTATTTTCGGACTTTAATAGGTTAACTTATGAAAATTGTGCTTTACATCTTTGTACATAATTTCAAAAAAAGTTGAAATGACGTAAGAGTATCAGTGAAGGTATTGTTGTTCGAACTGTATGGTCTTGTTGAAGATGTGTTATTTAAAATTTAATTATTGACATTAATTTCTCTAGGCTGTTGTTTTCTGTGACTGCTTTAACCTTGTGTCCATTAATGGAAGATGTTCTCAAAACTGAGATTTTTCATTGAAAGGATTAAGAGCAATTCGAGACATTGAAGGTTTCTGGGGGCTATCGGGGTAATTACCACCCTAAAAAATTTATGAAGAGTCATTTCCATTCATAATCAATATACAGGGTGTCTGTAAACAAATGCGAGGGACTTTGGGATATCAATCACCGATGAAGATAAGCAGCGGTAGTTCAACATTTTTTCGAAATCGATCCCTCTTGCAAGATACAGGCTTTGTAAGGCGATGACGAGTTGAGAGTTTTTAATTTTTTTACGGCTTATTAAAAACACTGAAGTCATAAAACTATACATAATTATGGAACACTAAGTAGATGTTACTCACACAAATTTTTTAGATCTCGTAACTTTATTATTAAGGATTGAAAACAACCCTCTATTATTTTCGTTCAAAAATTGTTTTCGTGGGATAGATTTTCGAAAAAGGAAATTCTCTTATGGTTTCCCATTTAATTCTGGAAAAAAGTCCCTCGCAAAATTTCGAATCAGTCGATACTTTTCTCGAAAAAAATAAGAATAAATATTTTAAGATATTGTATGTTTATGACAGGAGATAAAGATGTTCTATAGATCTTCCTGAAGGTTTGATCACTGATTTTCGGAAGAAAATTATTTCCGTAATATTTTAATTACATAAATAGAACTTTTTTTCGATCAATAAGCATAATTGACAAAACCAATTTAGAGCATAAACAATATCTTAGAATATTCATTCTATGGAACATACGATGAAATGGAATGAACAGTGATCATAACTGCCTGTAAGTTTTTATTTTTTCCGAGAAAAGTATCGACTGTATTGAAATTTTTCAACAGACTTTTTTCTCCAGAATTGAATGGGAAACTGTAAGAGAATTTCATTTTTCGAAAATCTATCCCACGAAAACAATTTTTGAAGGAAAATCATAGGAGATTGTTATTTTCAACCCCTAATTATAAAGTTATGGGATCGCAAAAAAAAAAGTGTGAGTAACATCTACTTAATGAATCATATTATGTATAGTTTTATGACTCAGTGTTTTTTAGGACTCCTAAAAAAATTAAAAACTGTCAACTCGTCATCGCCTTCCTAAGGCTGTATCTTGGAAGGGAGGTCGATTTCGAAAAAATTATATGAACTACCCCTGCTTATTTTCATCGAGGAATCATCTCCCTAAGTCCCACGCATTTGTTCCTAAATTGAACGTACACACGAAAAGGGGAGATTCCTTAAGTGGGTTAAGAAAAAAAGTCCCATAAACATGGGGTCGCAAACGTTTCATTTTCGAGATACAGGGTGTTAAAGTTTTAATCAAAAACATGTGTTGATTATACGAGTTTATCGAATATTTATGAATCATCGCTACAGATCAGGAAAATTTCTATATAAACTGACACTGAATTCATTCACCACAACCCACAAAGTGGCCTTCCCATCATAATTTGGATTTCGAGAGAATCGTTTAAATTTTTTTTTCTCGAAATCGTTGGTAGATACGACAAAACTACAAGAAACCGAAAAGTTTAGTATAAGAAAAAAGCTTCTTTTTACATTTTTTCAAATTAACAGTTGATCATCAAAAAAAAGTTCTGCATAAGAACAGGTGGCAGTGTTCCAGAAAAAATATCACCCTGTAAATCTTCTATCGAAATTGCCATGTCACGTGGAGAGAACTCTCAAGTTTAATATCTATGCCAAATTTCAGTTGAATATCTTGTGAAGTATAGATTTTAAGAGAAAAAAACTTGAAAAAAATTCAAACTTCAACACTCTGTATCTCGAAACGAAACGTTTGCGACCCCATGTTTATGGGACTTTTTTTTCTTAAACTCACTTAAGAATCTCCTCTTTTCGTTTGTACGTTCAATTTAGGAACACCCTGTATATTGATTTTCTTTATGTTATGAATAATTTTTTTTTCAATTTCATTTTTTTTGAATTATATTGAAAAGAGGTAAAAATAGATTGTTTTTTAGAGTTCGTATTGTGAGAACAATAATAATAGGTATTAGGTTGCGTGATTTTAATGGTGAATATCACAAAATAATACAGCTATCAAACGGTCATCACTTGATTTCATTTCGTACAAACGTCCAACATAGGCAACGAATGAAAAATTCATAAAATCAAGCTATAATTGAAATTAATTTCAAGTCACACAACTAACAAGATGGCGTCAGACAGTTCTATAAAACTCAAAACATTACTCCCTGGAACAGGCGTTTGGTTTGAAATGGTAATTAAATACTGAAAAGATTCTGTTCAATAAAACTGACCAAATGGGCTATAAATTAGGAAACAATTGACGCATGGAGGAATATCTGATATATAATTCAGCGTTCTCTACTGCATCAAGGATTGCTCAAGCATTTTTGCTTAGAATGGACGCGGCATTGTGGATGAGCATAATGAAATATAAATGGGTGCCTACATTCGATTAGAAGCGAATAAAATAACACAATAGTGTCAGACGTAATCAATGGAAACAATACTCAGATTTGATATGATACGATTTTATTGGGAGTTTATTATAATGGGATTGTTATTGCTTGTGACTAGCGAGTTGTTAATTTTTATATCGTTTGATGTTTTAACACCGGTTTTGCTTTTTTAGAAGGAAAGTTACATATCTGAATCTTTTGCATTTCATTTAGTTTAGAAATCTCTTGTGTAGAATAATGACTAATGAGTATTTATTTTCTTAAAACCCCACTATAAGTTACATGACTTTCTAATGAGAAATTAACATAAATGGTTTTCCAACAAGAGGTGTTATTTTGATATTAAAAGGAAAATGCCATTTTTCAATATGAAAGATCGGATGTTTATTTCATTATAAAGAAGAAGCTATGCCGTTAATAGTGGAAAATAACATCAGGCAAATGACCACCACGACCACGCTTACAGGACCATATCCTTTCAATGAAATTTTCCATAACTAAATCGCAAAGTGGCTGCCCTATGTGCTCGACAAACTCACGTTCTCTAGATCAATATTATCCCATTTCGGCCATAAAAAATCATTTATCATCTCTCGATAGCGCAATCCATTCAATGTTACTGTTGCTCCAGCCTCATTTTCGGAAAGTAAGGTCCAATGTCACACGTTGAGGATAGAGAGGCTTTTCAATAATAACTCTTGGGGTTTCCAAACAAGATGCGACAATTTTGCTTGTTAACGAAGCTACCATGGTGGAAATTGGCTCCATCTCTCAAGATGACTTTTCAATGGAATTCCGGATCATTTTCATGCATTTCATCGACCCAATCAGCAAAGACACGACGCTGTTGATGATCGGCTGGCTTGAGTTCTTGTGTTTAACTGAATTTTATAAGCCTTAAGACCCAAATCTTTATGCAAAATACGGTGTAATGACGTTTGTGGAATGCCTTATTCCAAAGAACGACGAGGAATGGACAACTTGGGTTTTATTCAACACTTTCGGCAACAGTAGCAATATTCCCGGCTGTTCTCGAGCGACGTGCACGGGTTTTATTCTTCACATCACTAACTTGTCCCAGCATCTCGAATTTTTCCACCGATTTCTTTATTGTAGTCTGATAAGAGTTTCACGACGACCCAAAAATGTTCGAGTCTTACGAACCGCCTCTGCCAATTTTCACCATTTTTATAATTTTCAATGCGTTCTTGAAGCGTGTAACGTTCCATTTTTATTAATAGTTTCTACTTATCGAATGTCACAAAATAACCGCTTCAAACTTGACATCCGACATACCGAAATATCGGGCCATTCATAATAACACCTCTTATTGGAAAATGCTTTACAATGAGAAAATATGAATTGGTCACCGTCTACCAAAGGTTTTTCATTTCCATTCCTAAATATTATTCGATTTATATTTCGAAAGTTTGAGTCTGTGAATATAATAACCTAATAATGAAGGCCCGAAAAATTACGCTTGGAGGAAAGGCTCTGATGTTATAAACTACCATGGCCAGAGGGATTATAGATTGAGAATTGTTATATCAAGAGGGTTACATTCCTCTACGATCTTAGGGTAATTGTGCCCTCTATCATATCTGTTTTCGCAACAGCGCTACAACTCGCAACTCAGTTCCAGAATTCAAAAATTTTTTTCAGGCTCGCAATAGCAAGGCATTCTTTAAACAAAGTGAACCGGAGTTTTATATATTTTTATTATTATTTTTGAATTTTGGCGCCAAATTACACGATTACACAATTTACCTCGGCTAATTTTGAAAATATTATAATTTTATTTAGACTTCTCAGGGTGGATTCATGCGAAGAACTTTCGTGACATTTATTTATTGATTTTTTTCTCACTCATCATTCCATAAAAACACTCATAAATTTTTTTCCAGCCTACCTATTTGCATAATTAAAACCCTTAACTATAAATTGAACCATATCAGTTCATTCTGTTGAAAAAACTGGCGAAAAGGAGTATTTAATTATAACGAAGATCTAAATACTTCTTGGATTTGGTACTTTTAAGTTCCAAAGAAACTTTTTGGAATTATGCATTCCCGGAAGATTCCCTAAGAGTGCTTCTCTATCAGTTTCTTCCTTCACCAAAAACTCACCGAACTCTGGCAAGTGTATTTGCATCTTCGTTTTATTTGATTCCTGAGGGACCTGGGTGAGTAATAATATTTTTTACGTTATTTCGCCTTTTTTTCCAAATTTTTCTTCATAATTACCAAAAAGATTCGATAATAGGGAAGGAATATTGCTGCTTAAATATATAAGAAATTTTTAAAAAAAATTATGGGTCCCTTGAATATACATATTTGGAAATTCACATCTGAAACATACGATATACAATGCATCAGACAGAGAATTCTTCCGTTCAGTTGCACAGATGAATAGTCGAGATAATCACGTACTGTAACTGAATGAATTCCGTTGCAATAACCTAGTCTTGTCTCTCTCTTATCGCAGTATGGTAGGGAACCTGCAGTACACGTATATAATTATTTAATTTGTCAGGCTGCCCGTAATACTCGATTCAAGTTGTCTACCATACTAAATGAGTTATGCTCCTCCCGACGATGAGAGTGAGACAAGACTAGAATATTGCAATAAGACAACGGAATTCAGTGTGTTTACAGCACCTGATTGTCTCCATTTTCATCTGTGCAACTGGACGGAAGAATTCTCTTTCTGATGCATTGTATATCGTATGTTTCAGATGTGAATTTCCAAACCTGTATATGAGATTCTGAAAGATCATCACTGACTCTCCAACCAGGCCAGAATTCTTTTTTTATATATCGAAGGAGATAAAATAATAATAACAATAACATTTATTTATTCTCGAAAGTATGTACCACATCAAATACAAAAACTGCAGCATCATGAATTCAAGACAGCGTCTCTTGCCCCCGAGCTTGCCCCCTATAATCTTCCAAGATGTATGGCTCCAAATCTATCAATAGGTTCTTAACCTTTTTTTAACCGTTCATACTTCGAAAGTTCTCAATGTTTTCTGGTAATTTGTTGAAATATCTTATACCTGCGTAGTTTGGATGTTTCTCTGCAATAGTCAACTTGTGCTCTGGGCAGGAGATGTTGGTGTTTCTGGTGTTGTAATGATCATTACTTCCTAGTGGTTTTTCTTTTTTGGTTGTTGTTGGTTGATGCAGTTCCAAGATCTTTAATCAGATAAGATTACATGTAAAAAAGGCCTTCGCTAATAATATTGCAACATCTTCAAACAAATCCTAACATTCAATCCCTACACTTATACGGGGAGACTTAGTTTTTCACTGAGGTTTTCCTTTGTACATAAAGAAGAAACTCCGATTCAATTATTGAATTGACTGAGTACTATTGGTTCCATTGAACTGGTTCATAAGTTCTACTCTCCTGTTCATGTTTTTCAAAAGTTATTGTGTTTACGAGTGATCCGCAGGAGATACGAGCAGAAAATTCTTGGATCAACCAATCAGAAATGCATAAAATGATATATGTATACATATACAACATCGTCCTTAAATTAATAAATGAACATAGTGAGTTGTAGAAAAAAACACCAGATAATTTTGTCAGTAAGTTGTCAGAACTTCTCCGCACTCAAAAACTTCGCAAGTTCCTTCCATTTGGACAACCCGACTCTTATTCCTGGGAACAAGCACGCCGAAAAGACACATAACGAAACGCACATATAAAATACATAAGATTAATGCACTACATATTATGCTCTACAATTTCATTAAGTACCAATGACAGAAGTCTGGTTTAGGCATTGTGCCGGTAATAATGCCTGTCGTAGTTTCTATTATATGCAAATTTATATTGTTCGAATTGTAGCATACGACCATACATAGCTATATGTTATAAGTTACAATTCATTTAGTCATGAGGGAATTGTTTTGTAATAAGAATACATCGAAGTGTAACACATAATTGCGGCTCCCGATACTTAATTGAATTCGACATTGTCCTTTTAATTTTTTTTATTCATATGGAGCTCGATAGTCGATATATTTCTCATATGAGTTGGACATGGATTGCACACATGGCACATGCTATCCAATTCCATTGAAGTACAAAAACCTTCGTTTAAAACGGCCATTAAAATAAATATAATTTAATATTTCATGAAACATGAACGGTTGTAAATTTTTGTCATTGTCTTATCATTATGTTTTATTTATAATTTTAGTTTTGTCGATATTTTTTGATCTTTTACTGGCTTTGTGTGCCTTATTATAAAGGGTTTTCCAATAAGGGGTTCATTTTAATTTTCAAAGAAAAATGCTATTTCACAATATAAATGATCGAATGTTTATTTCATTATAAAGAAGAAGCTATGCCGTTAATAGTGGAAAATCAGGCAAATGACCACCACGACCACGCTTACAGTACCATATCCTTTTAATGAAAATTTCCATAACCAAGTCGCGAAGTGACTGCCCTATGTCCTCGATAGCCTCACGAATTCCATCTTTGAGGTCTTGAATTGACGCTGGGCTATTGGCGTAGACCTTCTCTTCCACGTGGCTCCGAAGGAAGAAGTCGCAAGGTGTTAAATCACAAGATCTCGGTGCCAATTGTGATCACCTCTCGCGAGAGATAACACGGTCCGGAAAATTTTCACGCAAAAGATCAATGGTTTCGTTGTTTGTGTGGCACGTAGCTCCGTCTTGTTGGAAGTAAACGTTGTCCCAATCAATACTATCCTATTTCATAATTTCTGGAATGCCCAATTCCAAAGAACGACGAGGCATGGACAAACCTGGGTTTTATTCAACACTTTTGGCTACAGTAGCAATATTCTCGGCGTTCTTGAGCGACGCCCACGGGTTTCATTCTTCACATCACTAACTTGTCCCCCATCTCGAATTTTTCCACCAATTTTATTATTGCGGTCCGACAAGGTGCTTCACAACGACCCAAAAATGAGTTTACGACTGTCTTCTTCAAATTTTCACCATTTTTATAGTGAATTTTAATAATTTCAATGCGTTCTTGAAGCGTGTATCGTTCCATTTTTATTATGGCTTAGTTTCTACTTGCCAAATGTCAGAAAACTACAGCTTCAAACATGCCATCTACCGAAATAGCGGTCTATTCAAAATAACGCCTATTATTGGAAAACCCTTCACCTAGTGAGGCTAGAACGAAGGACAAATAATAGTCCTTTATGTTTCAGTAGAGATAAAACAATATTCGTATTGCTTCTGAATACTTTGTTTGCTCATGACGATTGCACATTAAAATAGTAGAAATTAAATGAGTCATTATTGATCAATTTCGTATGTGACTTGACTGCCCTTTTAATTTGAGGTCCACACACTTATTTAATATTCAATGAAACTTGAACATTGGTTTATTATTTCATCATCGTTTCATCCCCGTTTTTTTCATTTAAATTTCTGTACCTGACTTATTTTCGCAATGTTTTGCTTTTATCATTGTATTTCCTGTTCAAACGGTTTGACGAATTTGCCAGCCGCCGTCATGAAAAACACTTTAAATTTAAACATTCAGAGCAGCAACCTCTGTCACTCTTTGAAAATGATTGTCATTTTTGACAATTCGCAGAAAAGAAACATCGCTGACTTTGATTTTTTATTCATGCAGTTGCAAAACAATTCATATTTTTGAGGAAGCTGCTTCCTTCAATTTTCTACGTTTTTTTTTTCTTTGATATTATATTCATCGCAAAGTTTTTGTTCGAAACATATGAAAACCTATAAAGGGTGTGGTCAGAACAGCTCTGTAAGGGGACACAATAGACCTTGAGGTCGCAGTGAACTGTAACCCCTTTTTTAAACTATCTGTCAACCTACAATTTTCTATGCAAAATTTATAATTTCAGTTCAAAATCAGTGAATTTGCGAAAATGATGTATGTCTCTGTGGCAGAGATCTCTTCTTCTTTCGTTCATTCATCAATCTATCAACTTTCTAGCTTGTTTATGAAATCAGAGCTTGTGGAATAACATCGGTGTACTCAGAACTTGTATTATGATCAATTTGTTTCAAACAGTTCCGTCATTCAACTGTTTAGTTTGTTTTCATATCGAAATCTTAAATAATGCAAAACAGTATACTCGTATCAACTCAATTTGAGCCTTCGAAAGCTCATAATAGCTAACCTGAGTCGATTTGAACTGTTATCTGTTTGTCCTAGTGAAAATTTGATGTGAAACTTAAAGACTTCACCCAGTATGATCGGTCCGTGAACTTTTATTCATATGTGAAACGATCGACACATTTCTGATCCATCACATCGTTGAAATAAAACTTTTTCTAAAAGCAACGACCAATAAAGAAAAAAACACGTAAGAAGAATCCTCCTTATCAAGTACTTTAGTAATAAATAGACGATATTAGAAATACAACACGATCATAAATGTTGTTCGAATTTATGTGCGAGCTAATGAATTTTTGGGCTATCAGATATTGCCGGCCTCTTTTGCTCAGCCTCTACGTTTATACCTCGAATTGCTCCATTAAAGCTATGCCAATAAAACAAATCTGACTTAGTAATTAATTCCGAGCTTAAGATCTTTCACACCAGAATAAAAACAGTCATAAATGGTGCCGCCAAGAATACGCCGAGGAGAAACTATGTGTTCAACTAGTGTTAAAATGTTTGTCTTCACTTAGGTATGGTACGAATATTTCTCAACTGGTTTATAACTCGGCTGTTTTTTGTTTGCAGACACATTCTCGATCGTTTGAGCAATGTGTGACATCGGTGAAATCAAGTCATCTATTAATTTTTTATGGATCTACTTGGTTTGTGATATGATGATATTTCAATCTGCCTTGGAAATTTACATATTACATGTTACGGATTTATATGACTAGCGTTAATGAAGCTAGCAAATGGTGATGCTAGAAAATTTGTAGGGTCAAATTTCGGTGTTTACTATTATCAGAATATAAGAGTCATAACATTCAACACAGAATACCTTCAAATGTTCGGGCATACATATTTTCCTAATGGTTTATTATAGGTAATATCAATAAAATTGAGATCTATATTTCTTTGACAACGTTAGCTTCTACTTTAAAATTTCAGATATGAAACGTCAAAAAATCACTTGTATTCCTGCGGTTACGCCATTCTGATTTTAGTAATTTGGCTTCCATTTCTTCATATCGAATTTCATTTATTAGGATATTGAGCAATTCTTGAAGGGGTTTAAGAGAAAACATTTTTTTCGATAAAAATCATAGTGAGTGATAATCTTTTTGAATTAATCGCTTATAGCTGTTTCTAATAATAATATCATTATGAAACTTTTGATAGGTTGCACCGTTACTTGGTAGATCACCTTTCCATATTTTAATTTTGGTATTGACGTACGTTTATTTCATAATGACAATTAGTTTATTTATTTGTTTCTCATTCGTAAACGTCAGTTTCCAAAACACAATATTAATCAAGGAAATTTATTTTATCGAGTCACTAACTTGTAAAACTGACAGTTAACTTGTAAAATTTTTACAAGTTAGTAGTATTCTTTACATAGACAGATGTCAAGTACTTGCTTCTAATTCCACTCATCCTTCTAATTTCAGAGTTCCTGGAACAAATGTATTTCTCAATGAATGTTCTCAAACTATTCAAAAACGATATTCGTACCTTGTTTTATTTGTATCTATTCGTTTTCCTTCTCAAAATTGCAAATATCCTAAAGGTTTTTTGACCTGTAAACTCACTGACAGTCACGTACTTGCTTCAAATTTCATTCATCCTTCTAATTTCATCGTTCCTAGAACAAATATGTTTAGTGATAAACGTTAAAAAGTTTTAAAAAACAATATTCATACCTTGTTTCATTTGGATCTGGCCTTTTGCGTCAGAAATGAGCAAATATTCTCGAAGGACTTCCCTCTCGTAAAGCCACTGACAATTGTCATAATTTTCCGATGTCATAAATAATCATGAATTATCCAATTTTAAGAAATGTCAAAAAACTTAACGGAATTATTGAGATTTTTTGGAATTTATCTAACCTTTTTACAAATGAGAAACAAATAAAATATAAAACATTACACGCAAGGTAACGGGTTTTACTGGCTCAAGGAGGTAACTGACTCGCCTGCGGATCGTCAATTATATCCTCCATTCGCCAGTAAAAACCCTCTTACCTTGCTAGTAATGTTATATACTATATTTTAGATCAATCATATATAATAAAGGACTGGTCAAGCAGCAACATGCTCATAGAAAAATACACCCACCGGCAAAATAATTGATCCACTCAAAAAATCGATTAAGTTTGTTAATTCACAAATCTGCTATATCAACTTTTAAATTTCAAGAAAATTCCGCGTGCGTCATTTTATACAGGGTGAAACAGAATCTGTTTTTTTACCCCAACTTTAGAACCACCCTGGTGTGTTCCAGTTGTTCCACCGTGTGATTTCTTATTTCATCATCAAGACACATCTACTCTTGGCAATTTAATTCTTCTTCGTCATTCTTCATTCATGACAATAGCTCAATTTTCGTTAAAGATACAGAGTTTTCAGAGCAAAATTAAACACCACCAAATACACTTTCACAGATTTACCCATAAATGGGAACCTTATGGAAATAAACTGAAACCTGAGTGAGAACATTAAACAAGAGAAGTTTCAGCGTGACATGTTGTTCGGTATGCACCGTTTATTGAAGATGATTTCGTGCTACTTCTTTATAATGCCAGGGAGTTTTTAGCATAGATTGATATCCAAGCATTCAACTGTCCTGCTCTAAGATCAGATTTGAACCAAATTGGGCATGTTTGGATGCTCTTGGGAGGCAAATTCCATCTCGCGAACCAACTCGGCATCAGCTCAGTGATGCTCTGATTGATTCAAAACCTTAATGAGGACATGCCGAGACGAATTGCACCTGTCATCTGCGTCTGGCCGGAAAACACGTTATGTTTTTGACTTTGTTTTCATTAGAATTTCAGAATTTTAGGTTGAATTTGTTGAAGTACTGTTGTAGTCTTAGAGAAATTTAATGTTTTACTGAAAACCCTGTATCTCTAACAAAGAATGAGTTATTGTTATGAATGAAGAATTAAATTGTCAAGAGAAGATGTGCCTAAATGATGGCAAAATAAATCTCACGGTGGAACAACTGGTTCTTAGATTCTGTTTCACCCTTTTTACAATGACGTACGCCGAGTCTTCTTGAAATTCAAAACTGGTGATTGATTAAAGACGAATTGAAGAAAATCATTTGAATCAGACTCGAAGTAACATTTTTAACAAACTTCATCGATTTTTTGAGCGGATCGATTATTTTGCCGGTCAGTGTATTAGTTCATACGCGCCAGCGGAGTATTAGTTCATATGCCCCACGCTTCATCTATGGGTACATAATTTCTTCAACGACTTCCTTGATGAGTTTCGATAAACTATAGTAGGGCATGCAAAGTGGTGAGGCATAAGCATAGGTCTCGATGGATATGTAGTCTCTTCACCTAGCGTGTATATGGCTCTTGACTCTGACTGACCTTTTGACCTCTCTCACATTACCATAGCCAGCGAAAGTCAGACCAGAAGAGTTGCTATCTATGTTCGGTTATAGATCATTCCGAATAAACCACAGAGAGGCTAGAACGACACGTACCTCTATTCGTCCACAATTAAAACACTTATACGTATAATTACAGGATGGTTTTATGTATCGGCCCACGCGTTTCTCTCTGTTTCCTTTCATTTTTTACCTGCCTCTCTTATTGAATCATAATAGTTTGCGCTCACACGATTCTACGAGTTCGATAAGTGCGAACTGCAGGTCTCCTGATTATTAATTTTCAGTTTTACGCCCTGAGGTTTTAACGTGCTTGATAAGAAACGGGAAATTTTCATTTGACCATCGAATTGTGTCGCGGTATTTTTGGATATTATTTTTTTAGGAGCTTATTGAAGCTATAAACGGAGATCTTTTTCCGCTTAGCTCCAGGATTTCACGCAAGTGTTCTGTTTATTCTGGTGAAGTATCATCTGCCATTTAGATTGCCAATTTGTCTGTTAAGTTTTTTTTTCAAATAAAAAAAAAGATAGCAGGATCACAATATACATATTATATTCTATTCAACAGAAACAATTCTTTGAGAAACTATTATATTCTATCTACATATACAGTGTATCGATTGAAATGTATTCTGGGAGGATTCTGCATTTCTTAGGAACTTTATAGGTTTTCACTCCCAGTCTCTGAAACATAAATAATAAAAAAATGTTTGATTAAGGTGAAGTGCTCCTGCGAAAATCTTTGCACTTTTTGTCAGGAGCAAATTGGTCTTGAAAAAAATTGTTGCCTAACGTTACAATATCCTTTTAATTTGTTTCATTTTTCATTTACTGTAGGCAACAATTTTTTTCAAGACCAATTTGCTCCTGACAAATAAGTGCAAAGATTTTCGCAGGAGCACTTCACCTTAATCAAACATTTTTTAATTATTTATGTTTCAGAGACTGGGAGTGAAAACCTATAAAGTTCCTAGGAAACATATACAGTGTGTTTGGTCACGAGTTAGCGATAATTTTAGGTCATCAAGTATACCTAATATTATCGACAAAAACACCCAAACTTGGAAGTTTACCCCCTTAGTTTTGGAGAAGCCCCCATTTTAAATTTTCTTTTTCATTTTCGTTGACCCTTCCAAATAATATCGATTTCTTTGGACATAAAGGTCCTACAGATGTGAAAAAATGTTTTCTGAAAGATGATACTACCACCTTTCATTGAAGTATTACAATATAAGAACATTCAACTTGAAAACGCCATAAAAAAATTCTTTAAAAATGTCATAGTGAAAATATGTACAGTGGAACCCGGTAGTCCGGCCCCTGTCTAATCCGGCGCCCCCTGTAATCCGACATCGTCTATTATTTATACCATACATAATGAAGTATAATCAGTATTTCAGAGTACATATGTATGTATAAAGAATCTTATCATTGGATCTGTATTTGTCGGATTACAAGGTACTCTTTCGTAAAAAAATCCGGACTATAGGGGGGGGTCTTAAGCAGTACTCTATAATCCGACGAATTCGATAGTTCGACACTGCCCTGCAAAATTTTTGTCGGACTACCGGGGTTCCACTGTACTGATTTTCTCAGTAAATCCGCAATAGCACAAGAACTAGCACATTAAAGTTTAATTTTGTTTCAATGATTTAATGGCCGCCTCTGCTCTGTAGACAGGCATTGGCTTTCATGGCGACCTGTCTTGTGCCTTTTGCACGCGTAGTGATGTTCGAGCAGTCATAACTCTCAAATTATGTAACTTACAGATATGATGTGAGTGTTGTTTTGTAGCTAATATCCTTGCGCGTTAAATCATTGAAAAAAAATTATACCTCAATGTGCTAGTTCTTGTACTATTGCTAATTTACTAAGAAAATCAGGACATATTTTTACTATGAACTTTTTTAAAGAATTTTTTTATGGCGTTTTCAAGTTGCATGTTCTTATATTGTTATACTTCAATGAAGGGTGTAGTATCATCTTTTAAAAAACATTTTTTTCACATCTGTAGGACCTTTATGTCCAAAGAAATCGATATTATTTGGAAAGGCCAACGCAAATAAAAAATTAAATTTAAAATGGGGGCTACTCCAAAACTAAGGGGGTAAACTTCCAAGTTTGGGCGTTTTTGTCGATAATATTGAGTATATTGATGATCTTTAATTATCGCTAACTCATGACCAAACACACTGTATATCGCCTAGCTTCTCTTCTGTTGTGTTTCCGTCAGCCAATCCGTACATGTAATGGATATCAGCCAAATCGGCGTTAGTAAAATAAACCATTTTTTCTATCGGCAATAACTTCAAAAGTCTTAAAACTAATCGTTAATTCACTAAAAAATTTGAGCAGACACTGGTTCAATTGAAGAAACTGTCAAAACGGATAAATAAATGAAAAAATCAAAGCCTACTAGACTAGTGTTTCCAAATTAGCGAATGCAAACAATCGTTCAATAATTTTTTACTCGAAAACGGTTAGAGATACCAAAAAATTACATGAGTCAAAACAGTTTATAAATTGAACGAAGATATAAAAAAATTGATATTAAGCTGACCAGTGGCGTACCACAAAAAAAGTTTGAGAGGGAAAAAGGAGACATGGCTCCGGAAAAGAAAACACGTTGATTCTAGTTAAGATTCAGGACGTGCAATGATGGAGACTGTTGAAAATAGCTCGCATTCTAAATTTGAACTGAATATCTCAAAAACTGCAGAGCAAATACTGCCGTAGGAGGAGTGGTGGCATCAACACCCTTAAAAAACTTCCTGACAAATATTATGCCTTGACTTAAGCTTCTTGCGTAAGGTTTCCAAAGGATCTTTGAAATTCAGCGAACAATGCAATTTGGCCTCAAAATATTTGGGAATGAAATTATGTCTCAAAACTGTATTATTAATAGTTATTTAATCAACTAAGTTGTTAAAGACAGCGACTAATGGTCAAGATATTTTAACGCGTTTCGTACACATTAAATTCACGTTTTATTTTGAGGTCGACGGAAAACAGTATTCAAGTTATCGATTGGAAGAACTGTGTCGAAAATTTCAACGGAGAAAATCAATGAGCACTTGAAATGAACTTTCACAAGAAAGGGTACTTTTCGCTCATTAACGATTTGAACCGCTATAAAATCCCATGGAGCTGAATAAATAGTTACAAGTTTTATTTTACGGTGTACTCGTTCTAACAGACTTTACAGCGTCTTAATTGTATAAATATACCGATGCATGATTTTCTAATTTTTCAAGTGATGTAATACGAATAAAATGCTGAGAGCATTTGTTTATGATTTCTGAATTGCCATCCCAGCCTAGTTAAGTGGGAATCTTGGAAGATTCCGAGTAACATCTTGTAAGTCATTTAAATATTTTACGAGGCTTCAAGTTTATGGTTGCATTTAAGATAGAAACTAATAGAATATAACACACTTAAATTATTCGCTGTTTGTTGTGAGGATGCGCTCCTGCTACGTGCAACATATATTTTATGGCTTTTAGGAAAATTTCATAATAACCGATGTTTTCTCCGTTTATTCTTCTATTTTAACTACCATAATTCAGTCAAGTACTACTTGTAATACACTGTGGAACAAATAGATACATTTTCTGATCTAGCACTGATGATATTCTAGATTTCTCGATACTCATGAGTTCTTCGTTGATTGTGTTAGGTTAATTTATTTATTTATATGTAAAGAAAATGTGACATCAGGCTGAAGCAAAACTTGCTTTTTCTGTTAATGATATTCAACGGAAAACGCTAGAAATGAAAAATTGAAAAAAATATTATGTGTAATACTAAAAAGCATAAAATATTGTCAAAATCTCTCGAATGACATTTTTAGAAAATAAAGGGCCTTGAGTGAAATTGGAGAAAGTCAACAAATTCGTATATCAATAGTGATTTACGTAATAAGTTCGGACGAGTAGACAAAATTCTAGGATTAGCCGTAGGGAAGTCCTGGAAGACTATGAGTCCAAAAAAACTATTTTCGAACTTGTTGCGTAAGATATTTTTTCAACAATGGTTAGGAATAATACAACCGAAGCTGTTTTCCATATTTTATGACGATTTCGAAAAAACATATACATCACCCAAAAAAACGTATTTTGCGGACTTATTATATGAATTACTCTTTTTGAATTTGAGACTGTTAGAATTCACTCAATGTAAAAAAATGTTGCTAATTTTACCACCGTTGATATTTTATCGACGCAATTTTTACTTGTTAAGTAATTTGCAAATGGAAGAAATAGACAAATGATTAAGTAACGATAAACCAAAACATTTGATTTCAAAAAATTATTCCTACAATTATGTCACCAGAAAATTATTAATACTCATCCTTCTTTAGGTTCTTTTAGAAAAAATCATCTTATTTGATAAGCAAAAAAATCAATTCCAGATTAGGAAATCTCAAGTCTCAATTCAAATGAGTCAACTTTTGACAGATCTGCCACAGCTATAATATAATATTTTAACTACTAAATTCAGTCAAGTACTACTTGTACATACACTGTGGAACAAATAGATACATTTTCTGATCTAGCACTGATGGTATTCTCGATACTCTTTGTTGATTGTGTTAGGTCAATTATCTATTTATATGTTAATAAATGTGACATAAGGCTGAAGCAAAACTTGCTTTTTCTGTTAACAATATTCAACGGAAAACGCTAGAAATGAAAAAATTAAAAAAATCTCATGTGTAATACTAAATGGCATTAAATGTTGTCAAATCTCATCTCATTTGTAGAAAATAAGGGCCTTGAGTGAATTGGAGAAAGTCAACAAATTCGTATATCAATAGTGATTTACCTAATAAGTTCGGAAGAGTAGACAAAATTCTAGATAAGCCGTAGGGGAGTCCTGGAAGAGTCCAAAAAAAATATTTTCGAACGTGTTGCGTACAATATTTTTTCAACAACGGTTAAGAATAATACAACCGAAGCTGTTTTCCATATTTTATGACGAATTTCGAAAAAACATATAAACAGTCGACAGCGACTAAAATTTTGCCTATTCGCCCAAAAATAGTATATTATATTATAGGATTAAAAGTGCATCTTTTTTTTACGAGCAATATTTGCAGTTGCGAGGCGCAGCCGAGCGAATGCAGAATTGCGAGTTAAAATAGGCCTTTTAATCCGAATAATATATAAGTACTATTTTTTCTCCAACCAAGTCAAAATTACAATAAAATTGGTTTTAGTGAAAAATCGTTCATAATTTGGTTATGAATTTGAACACAGAATCATGACAGTGATTGTCAAGTAGACTTCAAATGCATTTACTTTTAATCCAAGGATTAAAAGTAGCGTTTTTAATCCTAGGATTAAAAGTGTTGCTAAGTAACGAGTGAATTTTTGTACGCAGAGCCGAACTAGGATTCTAGCGCCCGTGGCAAACTTTCAAAATGCCCCTTGAAGAAATTCATTTTTCAATAGATCCATTTTTTTTCATAATTGACATTTCGATTGGTTTATTGGTTATTTTAATAGAACTATACTAAGTCAAATTCTTACTTTTCAGGAGACACGTTTTTTGAATAGGTCAAAGCTGATTGAAAATATATACGAATATTTTCATTTTGAACTTCAACTTGAAATCCTGATTGTTTTGTGATGGTCAAACTTTACCCAAAAAGAAATTTCCGAAAAATTGGGACATAATATAGCTTTGTATGGTAGTTCTGCATATCAGAACTATTTTATGACCATTATCAATGCCATCTTGAAAACAGACCTCTGTTCTCAAGATGGCATTGCCACTTTCAACTAAACTATGTCCTTATGGTATGGGTCAGAACTATGCTATGTCCACTAAATCGCTAGATTGAACTATCACGTGAGTTTATATGAAATTGAAAAAGTGGGGTAAGGGTGTAAGATGGACTTGCAATACTTCTGCATCAGATGAAGTATAGTAGCAAGCACGATACACAAACACCGGTATGCCAGATTCGGAGTCTAAACTCGTTCGGCGCAAGCATCTACGTCATTGCGGGAATATTAGAGACAAATTCCAATCAATTCTGTCGGGTTCTAACACTTCTATCCGGCAAATGCAATGGAAATGCTCCGCAGTGGCGTTACTCTCGATGCGCGTCGGCATACCGGTGTGTGTGTAGCAAGCATTTTTTCAGCCCATAAACCGATTTTCTGGAAAAAAGGACTTGGGATAGTTCTACATTCAACTGACGATTTATTGATTATATTTTGAAGAACTTTTTTATTCACAATAATCTTAATCCAGTCGAATTGTGCTTTCAGCTAGAAAGTTTTGGGGTGGTTTTGATTTCTTTAAGTTTTTATGTTTTTGGGATGCTGAATCCGAGGTTTGCTAACAAAATTTCCTGACGGAACATAGAAAAAAGGAGAAAAATCTCATTCTTGATCAGTTTATTGCTCATTACTCGGAAACTATCAAATTTTCGTGAAAAACTTTCCCATACAGAATGAAAGTACATAAAATTTCCTACAAATTGTACTACCACAGTTTGTTCTGCGACAACCTGTTCTGGCTCAAATTATAGTTGAAAATGAGGTATTTTCTATTACTTTTTTCAATATTCCAATTGAATTTTCTATCGTTCTGTTCACACTATGGTCACACAATTTTGCATAAAGCTTATTACGAGCATCTTGCATTTGGCCGAAACATTTCATTTCGATTGGTTTCGTTCTCTGTGAGATATTCAATTTAATTGGAATATTAAAAGAAGAATTTTTATATTTTTTTAACAAGATATCCGATTCGAGTGAATTTTTTTTGTGAATCGAAACTGATATACTGAATGCTCATGCAGTCATGCGAAATTTTAGAGGATCGCATAGAATTCAATTTTTTCTTCATTTATTGAGTCACAGAAAATACCTTATTTAATTTGAGCCAGAACAGGTTGTCGCAGAACACACTGTGGTAAAACAATTTGTAGGAAATTTTATGTACTTTCATTTTGTATGGAAAGGTTTTTCACGAAAATTGATCCAAGAAATAAGCAAAAAACTGACCACGAATGAGATTTTTCATCTATTTTTGTTTTGTTTCTATGTTCCATCACGAAATTTTGTTAGCAAACCTCAGATTCGAATTCAGCACCCCAAAAAACATAACAAATGGAATGAAACTTTGCAGCTAGGGGTTCTTTTAAGCACAAATATACTGAACCTCCCATATTTTTTAAAAAGTAATGAACAAGAACTCAATCAACAAAATGAATAGAAAACGATAAAAAAATTGTTATTTCACATTTTGCGCCCTTAGGTCGTTTGCGCCCGTGGCAAATGCCTCTCTCGCCACGCCACGGTCCGGCTCTGTTTGTACGTAAGGAAATGTATGACTTTTGCACCTGAAGATAGTACAAAAATGTCAACATTTTTTTATGGTTGGAGAAAAACGTATTTTGCGGACTTATTATGTGAATTACTCTTCTTGAATTTGAGACTGTTAGAATTCACTCAATGTAAAAAAATGTTGCTAATTTTACCACCGTTGATATTTATCGACGCAATTTTTACTTAAGTAATTTGCGAATGGAAGAAAGAGACAAATGATTAAGTAACGATAAACCCAAACATTCGATTTCAAAAAAATTATCCTAACAATTATGTCACCAGAAAATATTAATACTCATCCTTCTTTACGTTCTTTTAGAAAAAATCATCTTATTTGATAAGCAAAAAAAATAAATTCCAGACTTAGGAAATCTTGTGAAAGTTATAAACTCAATTCAAATGAGTAAACTTTTTGACAGATCTGCCACAGTTAAAATATAAGGCTAGTTAAAACGTCTAAAAGCTTTCTTGAAGATTTTTCCGTCCTTAACCAAGAGGTCTACTAGACAACAGATCCATCAGCTTATTCACAAAATTAACAGTGAACTTTGGAACAAAACTGCAGCATCTGATTTTTCGTGGAAGAAATATACCCTATTATTAAACACAATACAGGTAACCGCAGTCTTCAAACAGTTGCCTTAAGCACAAGAAACTAATATATTAAGGTGCTACCTGCCTTTACTATCGAGGATAAACTACCGCAATAATCTCATTCATAAAAGAAATGATTTCCAGTTCATTAAACATCATTAGGAACTTACAATGAATATTTTACCTTTAGGAATATTTTGAAATTTGGTTAGATAAAAAGATAAAATTTCTTCGGAACACCAGTTTATGCAACTGTATTGACTAATGCGTAATCTTAAAAGTAGGATAACAACCAATTTAGGCGGATTAGGTGAGTCTTGAAGTGGATAAGTCAAATTTTACCGAATTCAGGTTTCTATTCCAGTACTTTCTAGTTTCTATAGTTAGACATTTTAATATTTTTATACAGTTTCTATGCTTTGTGTTTTTCTATTTGAAATTATTTTTTGTGAAAGAATATCACACATTGAACTATTATTAGGGCAATTTTCATGATTTTTGTTTCAAGTACTCAACGTTTCGGCCAGGTATTGTCAGGAAAAAACTTGCAGGGCCGTAGCCAAAAAAAAAAAATTCGCTTCGGCATTGGAAACTTGCAACTTGCAGAAAATCAACTTGGCAGTTGTCAGAAGAGAATCATTATTGACTTTGTTTTTGTTATTAAATCAGTTGTCAATCAATTCATTTGTTCTTTTTCGAGCTGAATTTTATTATTGGAGCTCAGATTGTTTTGAGATCAACAGACGATTGACTAATGGAATTTTTGGTTGTTGACAAAGCTGCTTACTTTGATTTTCTACATTTCAGTTTTACTTCCTTTGATGTTATACAAGCTTCACCCTATGGTCTTCATTCAGATTATGTTGAACAAGCTTGGATTTATCAGTATATACCTGTGAAGCTATTTTTTCATGTTTAGCGATTCAAACATTCGAAGTTTAGTTTTTCCAATATAGACACTACAAAATGTTTTTTGAAAGTTCGAATCAAAGAACATAAAAAATTTGCTCAACAGAAATATACTGATAAATCAAAGATCGAATAACATGCTTCCAATGAAAACAAAAGGATATTATGGGGTTAAGCTTTTATAATACCAAAAGGAGAACTGAAACGTAGAAAATTAAAGAAAGCAGCTTTCATATCAATTAGCGAAAATCAAGTTTTGATATATTCACAGAGGTTTGTCTATTGCTGCTACATCGGGAAATTCGTCTTTAAGAATATGATGTTTTTTCGATATTCTGCTCTTGTGAGTTCAATTTTGCAATAAGTAGCGGTATTAAATTGCAAGCTTATCTCGTCAATGTTCTGAAAAACTTCAAAGCGGTAAGCGGTATAATTCATATTAACCATATATAGCTTTTCGCCCTATTGGTGCTTATCAGTATAGAGAATAGCTCTGAATTATTGTGGTATTGTATGATTCTTTAATAAGATCTGGCATACTCCTCCAGGTATTATCAACTCAGCATCAGCTCAGTGATGCTCTAATTGATTAAAAACCTTAATGAGGACATGCCGAGACGAATTGCACCTGTCATCTGCGTCTGGGCGGAAAACACGTTATTTTTTTGACTTTGTTTTCATTAGGTCAGAATTTTAGGTTGAATTTGTTGAAGTACTGTTGTAGTCTTAGCGAAATTTAATGTTTCACTGAAATCTCAAAAATTGAGTTATTGTTATGAATGAAGAATTTAATTGTCAAGAGAAAATGTGTCTTGATGATGAAATAAGAAATCACACGGTGGAACAACTGGAACACACCAAGGGTGGTTCTTAAGTTAGAGTAAAAAAACAGATTTCGTTTCACCCTGTATAAAATGAGCCTTCTTGAAATTCAAAACTGGTGATTGATTAAGCGGTATTAAATTGCAAGCTTATCTCGTCAATGTTCTGAAAAACTTCAAAACGGTAAGCGGTATAATTCATATTAACCATATATAGCTTTTCGCCCTATTGGTGCTTATCAGTATAGAGAATAACTCTGAATGATTGGGGTATTGTATGATTCTTTAATAAGATCTGGCATACTCCCCCAGGTATTATCTGTATGAATATCGAGATAAAACGTCATCTCTGAAGATAATGATGATTTATATATTTTTTTGCTTTGAGAACAAGTGTTGCACTTCTGCAGCTGTTATACACAAACAGCCAATGCTTCTAAGAACCAAACCAGATTTTAACTCCTAACGAAAAACAAAGAATATACCACAATTTCCACAGATAATAGGCATTTAAATATATTAATGCATCGCAGTTATCTGTTACGCTTAAACGCCACTAAACGTACAGGTAACATGACGTTTAATACCTGACAGTAAAATGCATATCGATATACCAATAATATACGAGAAATTATATTACCTTCTAATTTTGAAACTGACCGTAAACGTCTCTAATGAATTTTATGTCTACTCAATGTATAGCCGCCATAAGTTTGATGACGTTGCTCGGCCTGGGTGATCTTTATTGTAAATTCAATTAAAGATAAAAATCCATTGAAATTTCGATGACACGAAGTATTCACCATAGAGAATCGCTGATCGAGGTGGGGCAGAATTACAACTCGGACTTGAGGACTATTAAAAGGAAGTATTCGAATTACGATCATTTTATTTCCGAGCTATGAAAAATTGATACTCTATGGATGTTGTTGATTTCATACTTTCGACGAGAAAGTTTTTGAAGCGGTTGAAATGACAAGGAACTCAAGTCTGATTTCGAAGATTATAAGGCCTTTTTGATGAGACTTAAACTAATATATTATGATGTTAAATAAGAATAATATAAAAATTTAAGAAAAGCCCTGAGCAGGAGTTTTTAGCGCTCGTTCTTTGGTGAAGCAATAAGACTATAATTTTATATGGGATTTGAGATTGATATCAAATATGCAGAATCTTAGCACAATCGGAATTATATTCTGGAAATTATCCAAAAAATGAATATATAAAAAATAAATAATTACAAAAATTCAATTCTATGGTTCTGATGATGCGATACCCCTGAAATTTTGCATGAACATTCGGTATATCAATAATGATTCACAAAATAGATTTCACTTAAATCGGTTATCCTGTCATGGAAATATGGGAATTCTTCATTTCAATATTCCAATTAAATTTTCTATGGTTCTGTTAACACTATGGCCACAAAATTCAGCATGAACATTCACTGTATCAATCTTTATTTATAAAATAGATTTCATCCGAATCGAATGATATTCTTTTATGGAAGTTTATTTTTTTTAATATTCCAATTGAATTTTCTCTGGTTCTTTTCACACTTTGACCACAAAATTCTACATGAGGCTTGTTATGAGTATCTTGCATTTGTCCGCAATATCTCATTTCGATTGGTTCTGTTCTTTCTGGGATATTGAGAACAATAATTTTGAACGGTCATATTTATGGATTTATCCATTTGGGACCCGAAGTTATCCTGAAAATTTCAAGTCTCTAGAACAATCTCTTCGAAAGTTATTGAGCTAACTGATGGCACCACGGACAGAATTGAATTTGATCACAAATTCGCCATCAGGTAGTCTAACCCTATCGTTTGAGACCATTTTTGGCTGAAAGTTCGAAAATACAGACATTTGGGCAAAACGATATAGCACTCGTTTGAGTAGAACGAGCGCTTCAAAAGGAAGATGTTTCTTGAAGTTTTTTCGTGAATGTTAAACGAAACGTCAATAATATCGATGATTTATAGAGGGTGTTAATGAATAAGTGCTACAAATTTCAGGATGTTTCAGCTCGCCTGAAAATATAAGCGAAAGATCTTCTTAACTCATCCTTTAAAATGCAGGGGGTTAGGTAAGGTAAACGACACAGTTAAAATAAAAAAAAACTTTTTATGCGATTATCTCGGTAACCATTTTTTTTGATCATGTTTTTTGCAGACTTTTTTCCTTAAGTCTTGAAAGGTGAATGTTTGTGAAGGTTTTGAATCGTCAGTCATGCTGTCCTCCCAAATTCTACGATAACGGAAAAAGTATCGTTTTTGAGAGGACCATTCAAAACGCCAATGTTTTGGACACAATAAAAGCTCTACTGCTTCTACGCTCTAAAATCGACTGTTTTCGAGGAAAATCATAAATTATTATGTTGACTGTTAGTGAAAAAGTTCAAATAAAAAACCAAAGTTTTTCAACATAAAAGGCTGTTTTTTACGAATATGGATGACCTGGAGAACCTTTTTGTGTAGAAAATATTGGCTGTTCAAATGGTCGTCTCAAAATGGGAACATAAATTCACTGAAGTAAATTAATTATTTTCGATATCAGGTGTATGCTTCAATCTGATATTTATTATTTTTGAAAACAGCATCACTTCCACACCGATACATTCTTGTGACAAGATTATCATTTTCTCGAATATATCAAGATGATCGATGATAGTGAACTTGTTAGTCCATATTCATCCATTTTGCGATTCACCTCACATACGAATCCCAGGCATTCGAATAGCTTTTGAGTTACATTATTCTAATTTACTTACGAACTGAACAAATATAACACATATCTTGTTAAACACAAGGAGGACCGTGAGATACTTAAATATGGGAACGTCATTGAGATCATACACCGGCAAAAATCGATTCTCAAATAATGCGAAGAAACACTTGACACGTACTCGGTATGAGTACTGTTTCGTCACTAATGGTTCTATCCTTACTTATTGTGCTTTTCACTTCAAAAGATGAACTTTCCAAAAAAAAAAAACGGCTGAGTTTAGTTAGCTTGAAATTCATAATGGTGACATTGACATATTGCTATAGTGAAAACATGCAATAAGCTTAGATTCTTCTAACTAACCCTATAAAATCCACCGTTTTCGTGAAACAGGGTGTTGAAATCTCCGGAACCATTTATACAGATAACAACTTCCGTGAGCAATATGCTATGTTTTTTGTGAAATAATAATAGGTAATAATAGGCTGGTGAAGGCTTATACTTTTCTCCTCAGGGTAAAAAGTAAACCTAAAGTTGCCTTTATGCATTTGTTAAGCAGATAAGTAGAATATGTTCATACGCGCAACTTCCGGCGCTGCCAAATCGTGCCGTATGTTTTTTCCGTATTGGTATAATTGGTTTACCGCTTCCCTACTCTGATATTAACGGCTGGCGTCTGTTACAGATAATTCTGGCAGTTTGGCAACATTGTCTGTTGGTGTTTAGTTTCTTGATGCGATGTATTCACATTTTCATTTAGATTGGACGTTCATGAACTATTTCAATGATTTGGTGGCAGTTGCTTGTTGCTTATGTCTATTCCGTTAATTATAGCTAGGGCAAAATTACGAAAATGGTGCATTATATTCAGGAATTGGAGAAATGCAAATCTAACCAATTGTTTACTTCTCCCCAGTGTGGCAGTGAAGTGCTTCCCATCCCACTCTAATGCTTGGTTGATTACAATGCAGTACTATTCACGCGTAGGGGCATCTCTATGTTTATTTCTTATCTGAGGTTTTCCTGATATGAGTATGAGCGCAAAAGCTTCTGACCATCTCATATTATAGTCGAACCCGGATTTCCGCACAAGGTACTGATTATTCTTAATCTTTGATTCAATCCCAAATTTAATGAAACAGCTTCCTTATTCGTTTCGTTCTGTTGGAGCTTTGATAACATAAGTTCTAGTGGGTGTATTTCGATCTAGGCAAGTTGAATTCATTTCGATTCAAAAACGTGTAGAGTAGGTATAATTATTCGTCATTGTTCACAACTTAACTTCAAATGAAACCCCAAATTGACAGATAATAGATTAATTGAATAGAGGAGGGTTCAGAGTATCAAAAAATGTGAAAAATAACCATTAAAATAAAACTGAGATATTATGACAAGATTCTGATCAACAAAGCATAAAGATAGTTTTTTTTCCAGAATTAGATGACGGGATAATATTATTTGGATAATCCTTCTTCAAGGAGAAAAACAATGTTGTATCAGAATAATGGAACAATAATGGCAGTGAACACATTAATTCTGATCTCGAAAAGTTGAAGAAGTTAAGAGTTCACTGAAAAACACATCCAATGCTTTTGCTCTACACATATCCGCAAAATTAGATTCACATTTCCCTTCATTAAGGAGAAATTCACCTATACCTAATCATCAATAAAATACATATAAATTCACAAGTATCTCCTGATGAGTAATAAATCCAACAAAATGACGACAATCGATAATTTTCAACGGCTTCAATAGGCCATAATATTCTAATCGTTTTGTGTCATCTTCTGACATAACGTTCGCTTCAGGCCAATGTTATTTTTAATAACTATTCGAAGGATATAATTTCGCAATAAAATACAACACAAATTGATCCCAGATTTGTACGACGGCGTATTAGTGCCACCGTTCTCTATTTCGATTGCTGTTTTCGCACGTCAGGAATAAACTGATTGCATTTATGGGGTCTAAGAAATTAACAAAAGTCGAAAGCACTGATTCTAAAACTATGTTCAATATTCAGTGCCTAATTAGGACCTATTAGGATCAACCTACATATTGATTTGGATATTTCATAGACCTTACTGCAATTTCAAATACTATTTAGAGGGTACTTGTAGGTCTGGGTTATAGAAACTGAATTTGACAAAATGCCGACGTTTCGATTTATTTTTAAATCATCATTAGGGCTCTACAACAGAAGATACAACATTGAAACGTTTTACGAAAATGGAAACATTTTCTGACCAAAAACCATATCATAACAAGAGAACATTTGGGATATGGTCTTTTGACCATCTTTACAATGTTTCTATTTTTGTAAAACGTTTAAATGTTGTATCTTCTGTTGTGAAGCTCATCAAGCAACATTTTCGCAAGGTTTTTGTTTGCATTAATTTTCTGTGCTAATTATTTGATCATAATGCATCATTAGGCATTTACATGAAAATATCAGTGAGTCAATAGTCTATATAATACCTGACACAAGTTATACAGAAGAGATTTGAAAATTGCCTCTTCTAAGCTGATTCAAACATGAGTGTTCAAAATTTGAACCATTTCGCCACATAAGACCTTGTATTTTTCATTTTAGATGCATAAGTAACCACAATGCAACAAAAATTTGCTTTTGAAAATAATGTATCAAGAAGAATTGTGCTTGTATCAAAATGAAGAAGTTATTGTTCGACCTTTTGGTTGGATTCTGATGATTCTGATTCTATAGTTGATATACAATGATATAACTCGAAAAATCTGAATCTGCTTTGCTGAATCTATGAAACCTATGGAAAATCTTATGCATTTCTAGTCCCACAAATATTTTTATTTCATGAATTGTTACAATTGATTGTGCATCACACAAACTCATATTTATAAGAAGAATTGGTTCCAAATTCAACATAAGAACTGTTTTCAAAACACAAAATGATTTGAGATCCATTCCTACTAGAACAAAACCAATGAATGAGACACAAAAATAAAAAAAAATGTGTTTACAATATTTCCTTTATATGTGGAAAATCTTATACAGGGGAGACATCAAGACCTTTAGAAATAAGAAAACGGGAACATAAGAATAACATAAAAAATAGAGACATCACAAGATCACAAATCGCTGATCATGTATGTTTAAATAGCGGGTATCATATGATGAATTGGAACAACACAAAGATCCTCATGACGGAACCTGATAATCATAAAAGGAAAATTAAGGAATCTACATGTATTTTGTTAGATGAAGTACCTAAATAATTTGCCCAATTGTTCTGTTGGAATAGATCGTATTTGGATTGATTTATTAAGGAAGGAAATGACATCAGGAAATTTCAAAATCAAATAAATCAACATCTCTATAGATTGACAACTATAGTCCGTTCACGATAGGTTGAGCTGTCGGTTGGCCATGGAAATTTGGCATATTCCACTGTGTATATTAAAGTTTAGGTTATTTTCTTGTCAGATTGATACGCAATGTTGTCAATATTGCATAGAGTTGTCTGATAACTCGCAATCACGTCGAACGAGGCCGGTTACATTCGGCAACGTTGACTTTATTTTACGTTATGACAGCAAATACTGCCAACTTCAGATAAAAAAAAAAACGCCTACTATGTGCTCAACCTTTCGTGAACGGACTATATCAATGTCAATCATATTACAAATGAAAAATACACAATTCTGAAGATTTCAAGAGTTTGTCTGAAGAATGTGTCTGATATAGCCACCGAAACGTTACAATATCCTTTTAATTTGTTTCATTTTTCAGTTTTACTGTTGGGCAACAATTTTTTCAAGACCAATTTGGTCTTGACAAATACTTAAGTGCAAAGATTTTCGCAGGAGCACCTTAATCAAACATTTTTTAATTATTTATGTTTCAGAGACTGGGAGTGAAAACCTATTAATTTTTTTTAGAAATGCAGAATCCTCCCAGAGTATATTTCAATCGATATCATATTTATATCTTAATAATTTTGCCAAAAGTATAATTTTTCATAAGTTTTTTATCAAACTATTGTAACAAAATTTATCTGCAACATTATTGCACCAGTAATAGTTTTAACTATTAATGACGCGAAAACTTAAGAAATTATGGTTGAGTCGTCTCTGAGGATGTATAACTTAACAGTTTAACAAATTCAAATAACTTTTTTCGAAAAAAAATTCTCTCCTGCTACCGGTTTTTAATTTCAGAAATACCGTGCAGGAAAGAGTTAAATTTGTCTATTGACAGATAATAAGTGTAAATGGACAGATTAAATTCGTCAGTGGCAGATGAAAAGTGTAAATTGACAGATTAAATCTGTCAATTGACAGATTTTCATCGCAGTGGCACTAATACGCCGTCGTAGATTTGTTCGCTACTCCGAGATCACCAACTTTCAAGTAATTAAAACGAAGTATGTGGTCGACCAAATGACGCTTTATAAGACAAGTTTCAGTGTCAATATTTGACAACCTCAAGGTCCTACAGTATTTTATTTGAACTGAATTATGTTCACTAAAATGGTTCTGTAAACAGGCGGTGTTTGCACAGCGGAGTGAAAATATTTCGAGATGACTCCATTTCATTAAAATGATCGCGCTTGGTCAACAAATCGGGAGCAGCAAACCGGACGTGATGTGGAACACCCTTTCTGTTGAAATATATCCATATTTGCGGTAAATGGATCCTTTTATTTTGAGGTTTGAACAACAGAAGATGTTGAAGTTGGAGATGTTTGGCGTAAGAGTTATTGAAACCGAAATGTCTATTTTTGGGGATGCATTCTGAATAATTCGAACATCTGCTATATTTCGCTGACCAAACATTTTTGCCAATCAAATATGTAGTTTTGAAAATTAACTTCCTAATTATTTCCAAAAATCTCAGTAGCGTACCACTATCAGTTTTCAAGTAAAACTTTAACATCTAGTATTTTTTAAAAAATGCATTACTGGATCTTCATTTATGCGAACTTGTTTTCATACAATGATATCCCGCATCAATTAAGAAATACCCCATATATTCACGTCAAAGAAAACTGCCACAGAAAGCATCTACATAGATCCCGATCAGCTAGATTTTTATTTTCTGCAATTCTTCCAATGATACGATTCTAACAAAATTAAGGACGAATAGGACGAGAAGTTCAGTTGTTGACACCCTAATATTGATTGACACTGTGCACATATACAGTGCAAAAAATTCGTTATAAAGAGATTTCATTATACAGAAAATTTTTTTCTGTAGTCGGCAATGTCACGGTCGACTTCACTGATAAATTTAAGTTTATCATTCAACTTTAAGCACTTCCTTTCAGGCATTTTCGGACAACTTTTCACACTAGCGTGATGGTTAGATTGAAGCCAAACAGTCAGGGGTGTAGCTCAAAACTGTTTCAGAAGGATCTCTCTGCCCGCCGTAATGATTTATTTTAAGGTCGGGATTGATTACGTACGCCCGGAAAATTTTCGGAAAAACCTACCCTTACACCTTCTTACCAATTCAATACCCATTCAAAGAGTGATGTTCTTTGTATATTTCGTTATAGAGAGAATTTACTTCGTTTTAAAGAGTATTTTCAACATGCAATTTGGATTCAAGGTGCAACGTCTTGTAATAAATTCGTTATACAGAGTAATTCGTTATACAGACGTTTGTTATAGTGAAGTTCCACTGTATAAAGATGTAACAAACTATTGTTGCTATCTAGAGTTTTTTAATCTTTTCCCACATATTTCAGAATATTTTATTTCTATTTGGGTCAAGTTCAATTTCCTCAAGTTATCATTTTGAAAACGCCATCATAAGGTATTTGGCGGAGATTTTGCAGTAGAGTCAATAAGTGTATATGTTAAAATTCACATAAGGATAGCGACTATACCAATAATTGCATATGTTTTTCGATGTTGTTCTTCTTCATATTCGTTAGAAGTTTTCTACTGTTCCAGTTCTAAACATAAAGTTCGACAGTGATCGGATCTGTCATTTCGGTAATATTATGAAATCAATGAGACGAAGTTTAAATGAGGGTGAATTCGAAACCAATCAACATATTTTGCCTTTTTATTGCCTCTGAAATTTCGAGTACATTAGCTAATTTCGAGAATAACTTTGCACAGATTAAATATTTTTTGAAAAATTTTTTAATGACCCCACGATCTTAATGAAATTCGAAGAACTTTGTGTGTCATTATTCCCCAAAATACAAAATTTCGAATTGATCGGATATGCGGTTCAGGAAAAATGGGAAATTATTTTGAAGTGTAAAGCTGTTTTTGAGCGCTCGTGGTCATAGTTTGAACAGAGCCATAGAAAATTCAATTGGAATATTGAAAAAAAATTATATTTCCATAACAGGATATTCGATTCTAGTGAAATTTTTTCGTTGAATGAAGATTGATATACTGAATCTTCATGCAAAATTTTCTGGCCATATTGTTAACAGAACTATAGAAAATTCAATTGGAATATTGAAAAGAAGAACCTTTATATTTCCATAACAGAATCTCCAATTCGAGTGATATTTATTTTGAAAATGAAAACTACTATACTGAATGTTCATGCCGTATTTCAAGGGGATCGCATCATCAGAACGATAGAATTAATTTTTTGAAATTATCTATTTTTTACATATTCACTTTTTGAATGATTTTCAGAATATTATTCAAGATTGTGCTGAAATTCTGCTTTTATATATTTGGTATCAATCTCAAACCCCTTATAAAGTTTTGAGGTAATATTACTTATTACTCCACCAAAGAACGATCGCTCAAAAGCTCCTGGTCAGGGCTTTTCTTGAATTTTGTTGATTAAAATTTAGCGTTGTCGTTAAAGACCATTTTCGCACGCAAATATAACACTGCATTATCATATGACACGATTGAAATGAATATCAATTGAAGCAAAAAATCGTCCAAATCTCTTCTGCCATCGAATCACGCCCGCAATACAAAAAAAGCCTCAAGAAAGAGTTCCCCATACATCACTTTCGCTGCCTTGTCATTCCGAAACTATGTTAATATTGTAAACTTCGAAAAAGGCGGTCTGGAATCGTGAACATCTGTCATAAGTTAACATTATAACTAAGATGAAAAGGTTGGTTCTCAGTGACTTGCTAATTAAATTTCACATCCAGTCGAGTTAGGCTCTGAGACGTGGCCGACATGTTTGAAACCATTCCGACAGCCATGAACTCGCCAGAACAGCGATTGTTGTGCATACATTGCTCCATCTTCTTTCATCTGCCAGACATCCAGACATCACAGTTATATGTCTCATTAATGCCTATCCGGAAGTTTTTCAAAACTCCAGGAAACGGTTCGGACCTTTTCGTGGGATTGCAGACGTGGAGGATGGTATGATACTCGTCCTCGTGTTGATACTCCTGGGGACCAAAATTAGACAGGAGATTTTAATGAATCATTCATTTTATATTCGTTGCATATTTCTTAAATCGAATCAAATACAGTGGAACTTCCCTATAGCGTGTCTGCATTACGAACCCATATCGTGCCTTTAAACGTGTCGTCTCTCTTTCCGGTCCATTGAAGGGGTTCCGGAAAATAATTTGAGTAAACGTGAAGTTTTTTTTATGAGAATAATATGTTTTTTAATTGTACCACTCAGACGAAAAGTACGAATTATTTGCCCAAATAATCGTGAATAGTTGTGTATTGTTTACGTACCTACATAAAATGCATATAAGCTATTAGAAATGCATTTACACAACTTTTTGAGTATGTATATAAATTCACAATAAAAAATTCAATTGCTTGTTTCGATACTTGACACTATACAAAAAAACTTCTGTATAACGAAATTTATGTATAACAAAATTTTTTGCGGATTTAGCGATTTCGTTTTAGAAAAGATCCACTGTATGTAGGTACTTGGTTCATTTGTATTTTGCTATCAGATTCCCCTCAGGTGAGAAGGATAAAAATAAGAGTTCAAGATAAAGTGTGTTTCATTTCAGAATAACGTCATCAAACGCCAAAGAAGAAAACTCCTAGTAAGTTTTTCAAGACTCCAGGAAACGGGTGGGGCCGTCTGGCTGTCCGTTAGCACAATAACTTTCGGAGGATTGTCCTAGAGACTTGAAATTTTTAGGGTGAGTTCGGTTCCCAAATGGCTCAGTTAAGTTTGTTAACCAGCCAAATCGTACAGGGTGTTCCATAAAATATAGCCCTTCAAAATTTTTGTTCCTCAATATCACAGACAAAACGAAACCCCTCGAAATGAAATCTTGCGGCCATTTATGCAAGAGGCTCATAATAAGCTTCATGCTTTATTTTATAAATAAAGATACACTGAATGTTCATGCAGAATTTTGTGGTCATAGTAATAACAGAAACAAATGAAATTCAATTAGAATATTGAAAAGAAGAATCTTTATATTTCCATAACAGGATATCCGATTCAAATGAAATTCATCTTGTGAATAAAAACTGATAGACTAAATTTTCATGCAAAATTTCAGGACAATCGCATCATCAGAACCATAGAATTAATTTTTGAATTTATTTATTTTTTATATATTTCAGTTTTAGAATAATTTCCAGAATATAATTCCGCTTGTACTGAGATTCTGCATTTATATATTTGGTATAATCTCAACTCCTATATAAAATTCGTAGGTATTAGTCTTATTGCTCCACCAAGGAACGAACGCTCAAGAGCTCCTGCTCAGGGCTTTTCTTAAATTTTTTTATTTAAATTTGATTTCAGACTAGCTCCTGGTAAAAGGCTCATAAGAGCTATCAATTATTCTTCAACTTTTCGTACAGTTTGTGATAAACTTTTTCTTCTGATTTTTTCTCTTGGGGGCATAGCTTCCATGTAAAAACGTAGCGGATTTTCTACATAATGTGTTGAAGTATCGATAAATATGCTTCAAGATGTTCTGTTTTTCAACATAAAAACGGCGCCGCACGAAATAAGGCAAAACATTTTCTTTATCACAACTTGAACAGAGAATTGAAAAATAATTGTTGAAATATCTCGTTGGTCTACCCCGTTTTTCAATCAGTTTTCAAGTAAAGCTTCAACACCTTGTATCTTTTAAACAACTTATTTCCGGGCCTAAATTTATGAGACCTTTTTTCATAAAATGATCCAAGGAATCACCTGCTTAAATCTTTCGTATCAATTCAGAAACATAATATAATACAATCATGCTTCAACTGATATTGCAGAAACTAAATAGTGTTATTAGTATGAATGACCTGATGAACAAACACGTAAAGTACGAGTATCTCAACCCAAACTTTCTCGAATTTTTTTCAACCAATCTAAACAAGATGTGGCCCTATTCACGTTCGCACAAATCGACCGCTGAAAGTGTGAGAAGTCGATACGTTCCTATCTGGGATTGAACCAGCTAATCACTAAATTATACTCGAAAGAAGAAACCTGCATGTAACTTCGCAAATTATTCAACAATGTACCTATATATTATAATATATGGAAACAGATTCGATGCCCGTTATCTCGAAACGGTCGTGCCTGAGATTGTTTCCAGTAATTATTAGGTGTCTTTGAATCCACCGCGCTCACGGTGAATGTACCGACGGCCTGAGGCTATCAAAATGTCATATGCATGCTGCGTTTTTTTAAAGAAGATACGTCCTGCTCGAAAAAAATCAGGGGAATTATTATCCCGCATTACTGAAGGTGTGTGCCTTCCGTATTCATTTCATAAATTCAAAACATCTACTCACACTACTACGCACAGGCCAATATTTTTTTTTAATTCGTAATATAACGACATCACGAAATTTTGCAGAAGTTTCCGTGTCATCATTCACGCTTAAAATTCCAATTTTCGAAATGATCGGATGTGTGGTTTGAGAAAAAAAATTAAAACACTGCAACCGTTCATAACTGCGGAACTACTGGACCGATTTAGACCGTTAACGAACTCTTAAACTCTCAGAACCCTTACTCAATCGGTCCGATAGTTAAATCTTGTTCACGAACGGCCGTACAGAATTTTCGTTGAGCAAAATGAAAGCACCCTGTTCCCCAAGGATCAAGCGCACAAAAAGTATTCACCAATCTACGAAATGACTGAAAAATAGAACTGAAAATTCGTTATTACTCCGTTAAAAAAATAATACAGGGATTTCGTAACAAATGCGAAGGACTTAGGGAGATTCTTCGATGAAAATAAGCTGGGGTAGTTCATATGATTTTTTTCGAAAACGAAACTCCCTTTCAAGATACAGCCTTTGGAAGGCGATGACAGTTGACAGCTCTTAATTTTTTAGGAGACCTGAAAAACACTGAGTCATAAAACTATACAGAATATAGTTCATTAAGTAGATGTTACTCACACAATTTTTTTTGATCCTATAACTTCATTATTAGGGGTTGAAAATAACAACCCCTAATGATTTCCTCCAAAAATTGTTTTCTCTCATGTTTTCCCATTCAATTCTGGAGAAAAAAGTCTCTTGCAAAATTTCGATACACTCCATATTTTTCTCGGAAAAATAAAAACTTACAAGCAGTTATGATCACTTTCATAACATTTCATCGTACCTATATAAGTGTTTCATAAAATGAATATTCTAAGGTATTGTTTATGCTCAAAATTGGTTTTGTCAATTATACATATTAATTAAAAGACACTTTTATTCGTTAAATTAAAATATTACGGATATATTTTCTTCCGGAAATTAGTAATTAAACCTTCAGAAAGATTTATAGAACATCTTTATCCCCTGTCATAGACATACAATATCTTGGAATATCCTTTTATGAATACTTATACGATGTAATGAAATGAACAGTGATCATAACTGCTTGTAAGTTTTTATTTTTTCCGAGAAAAGTATCGACTCTATCGAAATTTTGCAGAAGACTTCTTTTCCAGAACTGATTGGGAAACCATAAAAGAATTTTATTTTGGAAAATCTATCCCATGAAAATGATTTTGAACGAAAATCATGGGGGGTTGTTATTTTCAACCCGTAATAATAACAATATGAGATCTAAAAAAAATATGTGAGTACTATCTTCTTAGTGCTTCGTATTAGGTATAGTTTTATGATTCAGTGTTTTCAAGAAGACGTAAAAAAATTAAAAACTACCAACAAGTCGTCGCCTTCCAAAGGCTGTATCTTGGAAAGAGGGTTGATTTTGAAAAGAATGAATATGAATTACCCCCGCTTATTTTCATCGAGGAATCATCTCCTGAAGTCCTTCGCATTTGTTAACAGTTAAGTCAGTAGTGCTTCAGTGTGATGTTTATTGTAATACCTATGTCAAAAATCATGCGCTTTCGGTCTAATTGAAAACCATCCACCAGGGTTTCTCCGTCCATGAAACTATCACAAATGTCAGCGAACAAGAAGAGGTATCACAACAATGAGTGATGTACATTAAACATTGTGAAAATCGAAACAAAAATGTTATCTTTTACACTGACCTAATTAAGAGGATCGTGGACAATCATAACAAGGAATAATATAATTCAAAAACTGGCAGGTACTTCATGGGGTGCGGACGCAAAAACTCTTCGTACGGCAGCTCTAGCCTTAGTGTACTCTACTGCCGAATATTGTTGCCCTGTTTGGCTCAATAGTGCACATGTACAAAAGATCGATTCACAATTAAATTTTTCCATGAGAATAGTAACTGGAAGAATAAAATCAACACCAACTCCATGGTTACCAGTTCTTTCAAACATTACTCCTCCACATATCCGCAGGCAGGCCATTACTTCGAAAATTTGGAACAAATTCAATTCTTCGATAAATTCATATCCAATACTCTCCTATATTCCAGACATTAAAATTCCTCGATTAAAATCACGAAAACCTTTTTGGTCAAATCATTTTCTTAACTCAAATGAAAGTGATAAGCAATTTGGCAATCCGAGTGGAACTCATGTAATATACAGAACAAAGATTTAATAACTGATCCCTCGAATAAAGTTCCGGATTTGATCTTCCAAGGAAAATATGGACTGTTCTTAATCGTATAAGAACAGGTCATGGACGTTGCAATAGTATGCTTTTCAATGGAATTCAGTTGAGAGTCCTAGTTGCGAATGCGGAGAAGCAGAGGAGACAATTGAACACCTGATAAATAATTGTCCAATATATTAATTTCAAGATGGCTTGAGAGCTGTACATGAAAATACCGAGTCGTTTTTAATTTGGGTTATTAATTTTAAATCGATTTAATAGAGTTTTAATCATTCAATTTTTTCTGTTTCTTTTTTCTGCTTTGATTTTTTCGTTTCAGATTCAGAATTCCGAAGGTATCCTGGAGAGGGTTATCGTTCATTTGGACTAGTAAAGAAGAAAACCTTCAATATTCTAATAGTTTTTAAGTGTTATTTTTGTTGAAACGGCGAGACAGGTTTTTTCTACTGGGGTTTTTTCCTGAGCTCTGGTATCATACGAAAAAATAGTATGGTAACCCGTTTTGCACCAACCTCAGTTAGGGATTTTTATTTTTGTTTTATGTATTGTATTATGTTAGCTCTTGATTTCAAAAGAATATATATAATATATATATATATAACAACGACAATATATTGGATAGAGGTTGTGATAGTTTATTTTGCTTGGATGAAAGAGAATACTTTGTTTATTATTACTGTTCTCGAAACCTTGAATACCATAGTGAAAGGTAACAAAAGTAATTCATTCATTGTATTTTAATAATATGGATTACCAGACACTTCTTTCGAACATAAAAATTAGAGTGAGAGCCTCGCATAGGCAATAAATTTTCATTTTTCAGTATGACATTTTGTCAATAACGACTTCTCTACCATTTATCGAAACCCCTTCATCTTGAAAAAAAAATGCAAATACCACCAAATGCAAATAAGAAACTCGAGTACTCGATTGGTATACAAAGCCAGTCCATAATGGCTCACTTCAGAAGAAGGCCAATAGAGCACAATATATGCGTTGCGGTAGCTGTTCATTATTCGAAAATTAGCAACGTTAGTTCATTAAAGAACAATAAATCCAAGGTTGTAATGCAGATGCCTTCAGTTTCTGTAAGTAATATGCATAAGGAATCGGCAAATAGCATCATATTCTCCCGATGTAATAATTGTTTCTTGCTGGCCAATATTGTTTTATGGCTGCCATGCAGGGATAAGTGGTGCCCCATGATTCTTGCATTCATAATAACTATCTTCCACTCATCCTATATTGCATATGAGTACGCAGTATTTCTTATTAGTTTGTTCTTTATAGAATAAACTATCATCATAAATAATATAATGTAATCGCTTCACCTTCACCTCAATTTGTTTTTGTATGTGTCGACTACTTTCAGTATAATCAGAATAATATCTTATTTGCTTTGTTCTCAGACAAATTAGCACTTAGGAAATGAGAGTGGAATTGAACAATGGACCTGGTTTTACTTTCTGGTTTTTATGAATATTATGTTATCCTTCAATTTGACTGGAGATTCTCGAATGATTATTTTTGTTGTTTAGTATCGAAAAAGGCTCAAAACTATAGGAAATTCTGATAGTTGATGCACGGAACAGATCAGATTTTGACGTTGAATGTGCTGTTTCCTTCCATTTGATAATTTGCAGATATTTGCATTCAATAAGCGCCCAATATCATACCTATACAAATTGGTATATAATGAGCATTCGCCATTTTGCAAGAAAATTGGAGAACTCTTTTAATGATTATGACTCGCCTCAGTACTTTTATTCGTCAATAATTAAAATTTCTGTTCCATCTGTGAAAATTTGTTGAAATTAGTTCGATATGGATTTCTGAGCATGTTTATCAATTTCACGTACTGTTATTTATACATTTTCGGAAAATTATTTCACCTTTTCTGTAGTTGTTGTTACAGTTTCGAAAATTCGAATTGCAATTTGTTTGAAACTTTGTTTCGTTTTTTCCGACATTTGTGATAATTTTTTCGAAAATATTTCAGGTTTAGTTTCATTCAAATCTTAATATATATATTTTTTGTGTGCGTGTGTATGTGACTGAACTCCTCCTAAACGACTGGACCAATTTTGATGAAATTTTTTGTGTGTGTTCGTGGAGATTCGAGAATGGTTTAGATTCACAAATCAGCCCGACAGGTGGCGCTGCAGTCGGTATCTAGGTTATTTATAATTTATAAGGCAAGAAAACGGTTGCCGGATCAGCTAGTAATATATAATAATTAAATCCACAAAAATATACCTATGTCGGCTGGACTCACAGATAAATTTTTCAGGCTGGTCAACATATTTCAGCTGAGTAATGGGTTGAATAGAACACGAGATTTCGGTTATGAAAATTTGAGATGCTATTTCTTGAACCTTTCCTGAAGTAAAAATCTGATGAGTTCAAAATTTATATTGAACTACTCCAAAAATTCGAGTCATTTCTGCAGAATTCAAGGAAGAGTTTAAGAATAGAAAGTTGAAACAATATTTTTTCCAAAATAAAAAAAATAAAAATTTTTGGAAATTATTCGACAATTATCGCTGAACTACTGTAAATATCTGGACCGTCGATGAATTTAGGTACTAGGTGAATTCGAAAAAAACAACCCTATTCATGACTTTTTTTGCCTGAAATCCCATATTTGGTCAAAAATAGAAATGTTTTAATCTGATAGTTCTTGATCAATATTTTGCATCCAATAGATGTTCACGCCTGGCCTAAGGCCGACCAAATAACTTTCAGAAGACACCACTTAAGATTGAAATAGAAAAATTGAATTTATGAGTAAATAGAAATAGATCAATAGTTGCCAGGATTTAAATTTGAATATCGATTGAAATATACTCTGGGAGGATTCTGCATTTCTTAGAAACTTTATAGGTTTTCACTCCCAGTCTCTGAAACATAAATAATTAAAAAATGTTTGATTTTTCAGTTTTACTGTTAGGCAACAATTTTTTCAAGACCAATTTGCTCCTGACAAATACTTAAGCGCAAAGATTTTCGCAGGAGCACTTCACCTTAACCAAACATTTTTTATTATTTATGTTTCAGAGACTGGGAGTGAAAACCTATAAAGTTTCTAAGAATTTAATTTGAATGACAGTTTTTCCAATAAGAACACGGAAAAACTCATGACTTTACATGAGGGCTTTCTTCATTTTTTCTTGAAAATTTTGAGCCCAAAGTTATCTCAGACAATTAGTTCGAAAAACAAACGAAAACTGTCATGAAAGTTATCAATTTCAGTCGTTAGGAAGAAGAATTTTGAATAATTTGGATAAAAATGTGAACATATATCGAATTCAAAACTGAAGTTCTAAAAACAGAAACCGAACAAATACCATCGAATTTTTCATTCTTTTATTCATTTCTGTTCAAATCAAATTAGAATAAAATAAAGAATACCTACTTTTCTCCTTTGTTAATTATTCACGTAACCAATTTGTACCTATGTAAAGCTCAAAAACTCTTGCAAGTAAGAAGAAAAGACATAAATTTAATTGGCCGAACCTCATGTACCTAGTGGGCGAAAATTATATGTAGTAGCTGAAACAACAATGAACCAAGCAGTAGAATAATAAGTATTATAAAATCCTGTCCAGTTGTTTCCTACTTATTGCCTAGCCAAGACAAACAATGCAGCCAATCCTCTTCAGCATTTCTGGAGTGTCATCTTACACTTCAGCTGAATAAAATGCACGTTAATTTCAAACTACTGCATTCGATATGCGGCAGGTGATGTATATGCATAAACTTTCTTATATAACTACTTAATTTCTCTTATGCACAGTTATGTTTATTCACAGAACGCGTGTGAATGGATCAGAGTTGTGAATATTTCACAGCATCTTTTAGTGTTGTTTGCTCAAGTACTTGTAATGGTGTGTTATTGCAGTTGTAAAATGAAGCGTTTATTATTGGGCTGGAGGTTCGAGGATGCACACGAAATGTGATGTTCTTCGAGTATGTTCCGTAATGCGACAATATTCCAGGCCATTAATTACATGCGAAACATACGTGTTTACGAATTTCGAACCCTGGTTGGGTTTTTTTTGGAGGCTGGGTCAACACTGCGTAAATTGTGGCTTGCAGAAGCGTATTAAATTATTCTCGTTATTTATTCATGAAAAAAATCCCGGTCGGGACGAAATCAAAATGATGTATGCAATAATTGTAATATTACAATGGTATTTAACTACTCGAAACGATTACGAAACTCTAGGAAGAAAGTTAGGAAAAGGCCAAATAAATCAGTACCTATAGTTTATGAAAAAAAATTGATGGTTATGAGACAGAATAGTCAATTTATTAGTTTTACAGCATCTTATTTATGGTGATGAACATAGAGATAGAATAGAGAAAAGATGCTTTGATATACAATTGTGTAAGGAAAAATGGAACCACTGGGAGAAACTTAGTTAGGGAACAATATGGCGGAAAGTTCAGGGTTGAATAAGTTGCCAGTTTTTTCTGTTTACGAATTTCACCCAAAAAATACGACGTGTTGCGTCTTTGGGAATCCTGTTCAAATGAGGTCAATTGAATATCAAATAAACAATTTTTTTTCAGGCCATAATATACACATATAAAAAGATATCAGATTACCAAGACATATTAGCAAAAATTTCGAATGCGGATCTGTTCAGTACTCATCCCTACCTGTGATATGTTTTTCCTCTAATTTTCTTCTTATCTGTCCCTTCTCTGCTTGAAGAAAGCCATACAGCACACGATACCATATAATTATTGTTTATTAAACACAAGAAATCTCAATTTAACTTGAAAAAGGTACAAAAATCACTATTTTTAGAAAAAATTCGATGATTGTCAAAATTCGACATATACTGGCAGTAATATGACGGATCTGATTCCACTTTCATTTTATTGATAGCAACTCTATACTATTCTATCTCTATGGTGATGATAATGAAAGGAATTCTACTGTGACGATATTTTTCAATTGACAACAGTCAATAGTAAGTACCTAACTGTGTTTAGGGTAGTAAAATCAAGTACTTCAGCTCTAATTACGAGTATTAAAAATGTTTGTTCTTCTACAAACGTCAAAAAAATCCAAGAAGTCATTTATTTATTACTGTATAACAATAAAATTGTGAGAAAGTTCAACACTTCTTGATTTTATTTATTATTTACAATGTTAACATAAATGGTGCAGCCAGTGCAAGAACCAATTTTATTCCCAAACCAGTAAAGTCAGAATCAGCCCGTGATATCGTAGTTTTGGGAGTTGGAAGACTATCCACTGCCGTAGAGGTAACAGCACTTGATCCTGTAATTTCACAGTCTAAAATTTCATTTTATATCTGAATTTTATTGTTGATAGAATATTCCACGTATCCTTCGACCACAGTCGAAGATTTTCAACCTCCATGTCGCTTCAATTTCATTTCCATAGTTAATAGTTATAGTACCTAGTTACTTGATTTGGAAATACAGTTCAAACCAGTTCCATACTTTTTTTCATATTAAGCTAAGCGTTTGTAGAAAAAATTTTGTTTGCATCTCATACGCGAAATACTTTGGTAATCTCGACTATTTTTTTTCTCGGCTGCGTTAAAAAAATCAGTTCTCAATCACCAAAGTAGCATTTCGCGCACTAGATACAAAAATAACTATTTTAGTTCTAGGGCTCTAAACTACCGATCCGATACCTTCTGCACATTTCCTTCGTTGAAGGTTTGAGAGATTAATAATATATCTGCTCAAATGTCTGTAAGTTTTGAATTTTGAGTCGAGAGTGCGGATATACATATTAGTTGAAACATATTGTAGTTACTCGCTTAACCTGACGTTGAAGTCTCCATTCACTTAAGCCCAGATTTCAGATTCTGAGTTGACTATGTTTACTTTTTGATCGTAGTATGCCATAAACCTTTCGAAAGGTACAACATCAAATCTTGAAATTCTCAAGGTTGGTTTGAGATTTTAACAGGAAAGTTGAATTAATGAATTAATGTAACGAAACCAATAGCTCTCAGGATACTCAAATTTGATTTATCGTCTGGTCAACTCGAACCTAAGATCTGCAAATTATGAGTCCTAGTTGTTAGGTGAATAAAACACTATACTGGGTGTCAAGGAAAAAAATACCATTCATAGTGCCACCTGATAGAGGGCCATAAAATTTGAAAAGAAGGTCCCATGAATATATGTCCGAAAGTGCTTCCCTTAAGAAATGAAGGGTGGTAAAGTTTATTTTTTTATTTGGTTTTGGATTGATTTAAATGTGGAGGAATCATGTATGTGGCGCCCTCTATTTGTAATCTGAAAAATGATAGGATATTTGGATTCTGCATCATACAAAACCCATGCTTATCACATTTCGTCCAATTCTTACCCCTTTGTCCAAAGTTATTAAAAAAAAACAAATGAAAAAATAAACTTCAACACCCTGTATTTCTTGAAGGAAGCAGTTTCAGATATATATTCATGGGACCTTTTTTTCATATTTTATGGCCCTCGATCGCGTGGCACTATGGTACTTTTTTTTGACACCCTGTGTATAAAATACTTATGTGATTTTCAATATATTAACACGTTCGAGCAATTATTTCATCTTCAGGAGAAAAATCGCGAAAGTGATGCTGAAAGAACTGAATAACTCCTGGCTTTGTTGCTGTATCTTCAGGAGTTTTTCTGTTATTTCAGCTTTATTTTCGTGATTTTCTCCTGAAAATGAGCTGCTAATCACTCGAAACATTTTGAAATACATGCTCAAAAAGTCCATATAAGGTATGACAGAAAAAGATTCAATAATGTCATTACATCATGTATAAACGTCACAGAACATTGTCACAGAGTATTTGAAATCTCTTGTTAGGCCCAGACCCTCAATACTATTCTTTGGGTTAATCAGTTGGTCAATCTACAATAATGAAAATCAATCTATACATATACAGTGTGTTCTGATTTGTTTCCGACAAACTGAAATGGGTGATACATCACATCATTTTAAGCAAAAAAGTTCCTATGAACATGGGTCCGGAAATACTTCGTTTCTGAGATACAGGGTGTTAAAGTGGAAAAAATAATTCGCGTTTTCTTTAATATGTTTTGACTGCTTCGAAATCCTTTCATGAAAATTCGTATACAGGAGTTTTTTGGGACGATAAATTCAAATTTGTGATCGATTTAGTTGGATTTTCTAGAGGGCGCCACCGGCAACCATTTCAACCCATGTAAACCGTTGAAACTTCTTTGTGCTTCCCTGTACACCGTTTTGGACTTAAAAAATCGATTCTCTCATCCTTTTTACTCAAAAAGGTATACGTATCGAAGTCGCTAGGAGCAATCGTTTCAGAGAAAAATGTATTTAACGCCAAAGGGTCCCAAAACTTCTCCGAAAATTATTCCCATTCAAATATACAAGTAATTTAACCCTTTCAGTGTACCACTGCGAAAAAATTAACGGAAAATAATCTCCCTGCTTTTCTGAAGCAGAAATGGTTTATATAAGAATATTCCATTGAAAAAATTTGATTTCACCATCCCGTTTTTTCTTTATAAAATGTCCCTCCAGAGGGACAAATGCACTGGAGGTCAAAAAATGCAGAACACCTTACGCATGAAAAAAAAATTATTTTTATGATAATGAAAATAAATTTGAATTATTTCATATGAAAATCATAAAATAAAATGAATTTCCTTCATCCAATCCTTGTTTTCAAGTTTTTTAAAATTTTTTACATTGGTATTAGATTCTGGGTTCCAGGTTTTTCGATGATTCATGTTCAGTACAGACATTCATATCATTTTCATCTTTTGGTCCTTCTACATTTTCGTCATGTTCTTTAATTTCATTCTCATTGATTCCTTTTTCTATATACTCTAATAAAGTATCGATATTTTTTGCTGGTCCAACATAATCGTTCATCCAACCATAGTTCCCTTCATCGGATAAATCTGTAATATCTGAATCCACGCATCATTTTCCAAGTAAGTACAGTATTTTCGCCTGAGTAATGGGTTTTTCCCGCTATTTTACATGATCTGCAAAAAAATCGCATAGTTCCAACAAAACCCCGGTTACTGCGTTGACCCAAAAATAGGACCTCCAGTGTAATTGTCCCTACCCAGGGACATGTTTTTTGGGGTCATTAGAGGCCTTCGTAATAATAAATGAGGTGCAATCCAATGATAAAAATCAAATATAACATACTTTTACTTAACAAAAAGAAACACAGTACACTTTTTCCTAAACGGAAAGCGAAGATTTGAATTCGAACAAAAAGGCGTTACCAACATGCGTGCTCAACAATCGAAAACAGTACTATGATGTCTACGTTTTCAGTTAGAGATAATTTTCAAAAAGGGCGCTGCTTGTAATCTCGTATACATTAGATGTCCTTCTCGAGGTACGTGAACACTGGACTCGAAATAACCCCATATACGAAACATATGATTGAATGAATATCGATGTCCCTGTGGAGGGACAAATACACTGAAAGGGTTAAATTCATTCTGAAAATTTCTAAGGCGAAATGCATGCGGATTATCTATTGCCCACTAATAAGTAGAAGTGGTATGCTATGTAACTGTTGTTTTTAAGTGTTCTGAATGATTTTTCTAATCCAAAATGACGTACAGGGTAGTACAAAAAAAATGCAACGCTTTAAAGGGGACGAAATGATTGCCAGTGGCGCCCTCTAGAAAATACAACCGAATCGACCACAAATTTGAATTTCTCACCTCAAAAAACCCTATGTACCAACTTTCATGCAATTATTTGGAATCAGTCGAAAGATATTGAAGAAAACGCGAATTATTTTTTCAACTTCAACACCCTGTATCTCGGAAACGAAGCATTTCCGGACCCATGTTCATAAAAACTTTTTTGCTTAAAATGATGTGATCTATCGCCCATTTCAGTTTGTCGGAAACAAATCAGAACACCCTGTAGATATCCAAACGAGAGAATCCTTATCCATTGCTTTTCACTCTGCTGGGTTCACGGACTCAGATTTTTGACCCATTACTGACATCGAGTCTGACAAGCTAGCCCCTAGCAGCAAGCGCGAAATCAGGAAACATAAAAAAAAGACCCTATTGTAACCAGAAACAATCTCGCAAGTACCACCAGCAGAATCGAAAAATCACTTGTCTAGGCGCGGCACTAGATGATCATCTTGGTCAATTCCTCCTCGGATTGGACACACGTGTGGATGACCGTCCAGTTACTTTACACCTTCCGTCGCAAGCCCCTCTGCCCGGCATGTGGCACATGACACATTATTAGCTAACACCAAAGACAAATGGCCCAGCTTAACCCGTGCTATATGTGATCTTTGACCTTTTACACATAAACGAAACTGGATTTTTATCGAGAGAGATACATAGTACCTATGGGAAATATTTGAATAGTAAATGTTTTCGGATTTCTTAGGGACCCGTTTATTGATGAAACTGTCTTATAAAGAGAGATTCGGAATGATAAATTGGAGTTCTTTATCATACAAATGATGATGATTCGAGTGGGATTATATTAACCTGAATCTTCTCTGCGTATTTAATTTGGATGAATTCCTGGACCAGAATAATTTGGATGTTGATGACTCGAGGTGACTTCACTATGAATCGGCGTTTGACAATTCTTAGAAAGTGTCTGTTTATATAGTTTTCAATTTAAACCAAGGGGACACTGTATTTTCTATATTGTTTTCGATTTATTTTGAGTAAATTCGTGTTATTTTATATGTTTTCATTGGAATACGGTTCATAATAAAAATATCAGTAATCTTACTGAGCTTGTTTCAAAGGATATTTTTTTCAAATAGTGTGGAAGGTAAACTTCCTTTTTTAATTCTGTGTGGGCGTTTGGCTATACAGGTTGTCCCAGAAAATGTGGGAAATCTCGTTGATTCAGATAGAACATAGAAAATGAAAATGACAAGTTCCCATAATTTTTTTCCTAGCGGCCCTCCCTACGAAGATACGACCTCCTAAATGACGCCACAGGAAATCCATTTTAGTGGAATAAGTTTCAAACTACTTAATATAATTTTGATGGTAATTTGATATGATTAATAGTATTGAGGACCTCTTAAATTACCCCACTAAAATTTCAATTAGCTTGTCAGTTTACCATGGGGGGACTTGGTTGTACATTTTAATGCTTACATTTTTAACACCCTGTATGATAAGGTGCTAAAAAAACAAATTTGGATACCTTGAACATTAAGCAAAAGAAAAAGTATTTTTGTTCAGTGTCGATAAAATGAACCTTCTTCGAAAAAAAATAATGAAAGAAGTAAGTAATTGAAATTCATGCCACTGAAATGAATTTTCAGTGGCGTCAATTAGGGGGTCGTATCTTCCTAGGGAGGGCCACTAGGAAAAAAATTATGGAAACTTGTCATCTTATTTTCTTTATGTTCTATCAGAATCCGAGATATTTCACACATTTTCCTGGACACCCTGTATACAGGGTGTCTGTAAACAAATGCAAGGGATTTAGGGAGATGATTCCTAGATGAAAATAAGCAGGACAGGTTTCGAAAACTAAAATTCTCTCCTGGTTTTCAATTCAATTTGGGAGAAAAAGTCTCCTGCAAAATTTCGATGAAGTCGATACTTTTCCCGGAAAAAATCAAAACTTACAAGCAGTTATGATCACAGTAAATGAACATCTTGAAGGCTCTGTATACTCAATTCAAATTGATTGTTCCTGAACAAAACTGATTTAAAACCCTCACTGAAAAATCACATGATCTCTTTATATGACTCCATATAAATCTCGAGATGAGTGATCTGTTTATATTTAACGATAAGGAGTTATTCCAGGTATGCGATAAAATTTAATTAAATTAATACCAACCTTTTTACAGGACGAGCTTCAAACCAGTTGGACTGACCGCTGTGATAGCAAAGAAATTTCGATATTAAGCCGAGATAAAGCTTGCATATTCATAATTTAGGCACTGCCTCACTATTATTAACATCGTAAAAGAAAATGAATAACTTGAATTCTTACATGGATGATAGTTATAATGTCAAATATTTACGGTGGGGTAGAGATATAAAAATATATCATCCCGAGATGGTACATCTGTATAGGTGTTATTCAGTCCGGGAGTTATCACAAATCAAATTAATGGGTCGTGGGAAATCATAGAAAAATATATCGGTCTTCTCGCGGATATGAGTTTGATGATTGGTCGTTTTCACTTTGGGAAAAGTGGAATAAAAAAGGGCTTTTACAGGGGTGTATCTTGGAGGTCCTAAGGTAGAACTGTGTATGAAGTAATATTGATGAACATTATTTGGATAATTTTCTCTGGTGATGTTATGCTTTCTTGAGGCATTGAAAATATGCAAAAATGGAACATCATAACCCCAACGCTTCGGGTAGAAATCTTGCTAATGTCATTATATGTGAAAGAATTTGTCCGGTCCATTCTTGAGATCAATTTTTTTGTTTATATTAGTTTACCTAATGTTAACTGAATAATTACATCATTTATTTAACCATTTTTCCAAATTTTGAAATCGAAGAATGTGTTCCTCGAAACTTTGAAGTTTCAAATTCAAGTTTTTCTGTAGATAGATGTACCTATTTCTTGTTTCACCTTATGGTCTAATTTTTGCCTCTTGAGTAATCATTTTAATGAAGCAAATATCGATTGAAATATATTCACCTTAATCGAACATTTTTTAATTATTTATGTTTCAGAGACTGGGAGTGAAACCTATAAAGTTTCTAGGAAATAAATGAAGCAATCTTCGTCCCAAGCATAAAAAGAATTTGTTGTTATTGTTATGGCTTTGTCATTCACAAAAAAGTGCAATATTAAACATCAAAAGATCGTAATAATATTCTCATTACTAGGACTTCTTATCCAAAATTCAAAAGTTATACTCAAAACTTATCAGAGTTATGTTCCAACGTATTTCTTTTAGTAAAAAAAATTGACGGTTTAAATGGGCGTCCCAAAAACCGTACGTTTTTCATAAGCGTAGAAGTTAGGGGGAAAATATCCACCAAACCTCCAAAATCTTTCGTTCATATTAATTAAATAATAATAATTAAAATATCCAAATACTTGAAAATTTACATCCTCAAACTCCATTCCATTTCAATCGAAAGTATTTTCATGGCAATATCAGAATTTTTCTCGACCTTTCTTTGGTTGTATTAAGGCAACTCAAATTTTTGCTTATAGCTTTGAATTGGTATTGAACATTTCACTGCAAAATTTCATCTTGATCGAATTGGGAAATTCTGTATTATTTGGAAAAATGAATAATTCAGAAAAAAGTTAAATTCTCTTGTTTCGATTATGCGCTTCTTTTGAAAATTTGCATGAACAAGTATAAAAATATTCACTCTCAAAATGAATTTCACTCGAAGCGGATATTTCGTTGTGGAAATATTTTTTTCTCAATATTCCGATTGAATTTTCTATGAATATCTTGCATCTAACAGCGAAATTAATTTCGGTTGGCTGCATTTTGTCTGAGAAAAAGTTTTCTATGGCCGTATTTTATTGTACATCATGTGTTATTTTGGCCGTTGAAGAACTTAACCACGTAATTTAGGAACAGAAGTCGAACCTTCCCTGAAATTTTCAAGTCCTTTGGAGAGTTATCGTGTTTACGGACGGCCGAGCGGCCAAACAGAATTGAATTTGACCACGGACTCGTCATCAGTGTGTCGAACCCTTTTTTCTGAAAATTAGAGACTTTGGCCAAACGGTTTAGCACTAGTTTAAGTAGAATGGGCGCTCAAAACGGTTGAAGCACTTTTAATCGAAATTATTCAGACTCTTGTGATCCATCCATTCAGTATAGTGAGATTTGTTGGATCTCATAACATGATCCTTTTCATTAATACCAACCATATTTAATTAACCTTCAAGTTTTGTTTATTGGACCGTTATCGATATGTGAACATCGAATAAACGTGCCTGAAGAATCAGACGCACCAAGTCCGTCTGCAGATAAAATCTACGCTCACTAATAAATTTTGATTTATATCTGGCGTGATAAGTTTTATTGTAATTGAAAAATACAACACCAATATATGAAGACTCTTATTTGTAACGTGAGAAGGCTGTCGGGCAAACTCAGATGAACAGTATGTAATGCATTGCTGTATCGTTTTCCATATTACATTAATGTAGAAATAACTGCTCAAATGGAAATTCTGCGCAGTATCACTGGATGGTATCGATTTTTGTGAGGAGTCTTCCCACTTCCCTATTTGTCGCATTTGACTCTATACAGCGTGTCTACTTTTAAAGTGGCCAAATTTCAAAGGGGATTATACAAGTGATTTGCAACAAAAAATGTCATTTAACACATTATCGAAATGTTGACGATTATTCTTCAATTTAACATTTTTTGATTTGACGAAATATTTCGACTTTTTCCTCTAAAATGATCATTATACAGTTTAACTTGTAGTCTTATCAAATTTGACCACATATGGAAAGGGCAATAAATTTGCTATAGGTAAGATAAGAGAGTCTGTGTGCAGAAAAAGTTTTTATGAGACGATTATGAAGTTAACAAAATTTGTCCTATTTTTGCAATGATTTGTTCGATGAAATATTAATAATTATCTACAAGTTTTTTCTTTACAAAAAACTACCTCATATAAAGGACTTTCGGATGACGTATTTTGTGCTAGCTGCTCATCCTTTGCCATAATATCATGACTAACATGATAACAACGAAAAAGTCAGAAACTAAAATTGCTTTATTTTTAAGCCCTTCGAGATTGAATCTTAATGTAATTTAATGAAAATCATCAATTCGTCTTTAATCAAAAAAATAACGAAAAACTGAACCTCTTTCCTCAATCCATTTGACACATAATTTTCGTACTGAATGTACAACTCTGCGAAGTTCATAGCATTTCTGACGCATTTCTTCACAACGCATTTTTATTCTGTCGATGAGATCTTCCGAGTCTGAAAGCGAATTGAATATACTTTCCCTTTCATGCGATATAATATGCTTGCATTTGAAAAGGAAGTCAGGTGGAGTTCCACCTCAAGGGTTGAAGAAAGATATTACATTTTATTGCCAAAAAAATACGTTTGATTCAAAATCAGTTCAAGCGTTTCAGCTTTCATTTGAGTCACCGATTAGTCCGATGATTGTACAAGTTTGTGTGAAGAAGGTGTCCGATATAGACACCGAAACGTTACATTATCCTTTTCATTTATTTCCTTTTTTAGTTTTACTGTTAGACAACAATTTTTCCAAACCAATTTGCTCCTGATAAATAATTGCAAAGATTTTTATAGGAGCATTTCATCTTAATTAAAATTTTTTCAATTATGTATTTCTGTTTCAGAGACTGGGAGTGAAATCCTAAAAAGTTTTTCAGAAATGCAGAATCCTCCCAGATTATATTTCAACCGATAACCGATTAATTTCATTATGGACTTTTCATCAACCTTTTATGAACTGTTCAGAACACTGTGATAATACTGAATGATAATGGCTGAAATTGAAACAACGGTTTTTCAGCAAATAGTATTCATTGAATTCCAGCAGATTTTCTGTTGATTATAAATGAAATTATTACAGAATTAGCAGCTGCTGTAAATATCTCATCTACTTAAAAATTTCGACTTGCGATTATTCTCGAAAATTCCTAACCTTTGAACCTGCTTCACCAATCATCACAAAAAAACTGGCTCGATTGAATAACGGCCTTATCGATTGGCCTCATCAATAACCTCATAACCAGCAGATGTTATACCTGAATGAAACCAAAAATTCGTGATTAATCTATATTTTACATCAGAACGAAATGGTGAATGGATAATAAAATTCCTTTTCAGTAGACAACAGTTCCTAGTAGTCGTGAATATTCATGCCGAAAATGCGCAGATGAAATAATTATGTAAATTTTCGTCTTGCCCCCATAGATGTCAATGGGACCCGAAAAAAGTTCGTAGTGCGTAGGTTGAGATGATACCATTCAGATTGGGACCAATAAACTTCATAGAAATGAGTTTTTTAAATATTTAACAGTTCCTGAAATCGTTCCTTAGGAAAAAATGTTTTATATTAGTTTTGAATTCATATGGGCGATATAAAGTTGACCTTACGACAGAAAAGTTGAAATGATTTAATTTTAAAGGCTATAAAATGAGGAGCAACAACCTCAGATCCAGATAGCTCGATTTTTTTTACATGATTCTGAATAATTTTATGATATGAATCGACTGATCTGTTTTTTAAAAAATTTTTCAGCAACTCTATTTTTGTCTCGTTCAGGAATTTAAATTTTGAATTCGCGAAAGTATATCATCATAAAACTCACAAGCTTTATATTATTATTTCGAAATTTAGATCGATATTTCGGGCAAAATACCACTGTTTCCATTCATCGAAAAAGAATACCCTTGTCTAAGGCTATAAAAAGTTCATCTTGAGTTTTGAAATATCAAAACTTGGAGAACCAGATTGGTTTTATAAAGCCTCCTGGTTGGAGAGTAGTTTCGTTTGAATATCGAAGATATGACAAGGACCAGGGATCATATTAGACAATATTTTGTGGCAAGAGGTGATATATTCTTAGCTGTCGAAAACTTTGATTAAAATGCACAAATTCACTCTCAAATTGTTTTCTTCATATTTTTCAGGACCATGACATCTGGAGCATTTATTTGTTCATTTTAAGCAATGAACCCGGCAGCTAACATTCAAAATGTTAGATCTAATTTTTTGAAAACGCTAATATTTTGACCTGGTAATTTTGGATTGAAAATTAGGCTGCCAGTATGTTGAGGATATGAAAAAGTTCTCACCAAATTTCGCGATTTTTTTTGTGGAAGATAAAAGTAATAAATCAGAAATTTGATTCGTTGGAATCTCCACATGATTTTTCCGGTTATATAAAACAGTGTAAATTCAAAAATTCTAATTCTTTCACCTAACACTTTGCTTTTTCACATAATATTTGGAATGTTTTTCTAAAATTCAATTTGAAATCTTTTTTTCATGTAGTTTGCATAACTGACTGCAGAGGTTTGATAATAAACGAAAATTAATCAAAATTATATCACTTACTATATAGAATTGAAATAATGTTTGCGGCCCCGTTAGCAATCATTTTAGTTTCGAATCCAACTTGTATTCTTAATTTCTGAAAAACTTCATAGGTTTTCACTTCCAGTCTCTGAAACAGAAATAATAAAAATTTTTCAATTAAGATGAAGTGCTCCTGGGAGAGTCTTTGCACTTATTTTCAGGAACAAATTGGTCTTGAAAAAATTGTTGCCTAACAGTAAAACTGGAAAAGGAAATAAATTAAAAGGACAATGTAACGTTTCGGTGTCTATATAAGACACCTTCGTCAGACAAACAGGTAAAATCTTCAGAATTGTGTGATTTTTTCATTTGCAGTCTAATTGACTTAATTATTTCTGTTTCAGAGACTGAGAGAGAAAACCTTCAAAGTTTTTAGAAATGCAGAATCCTCACAGAATATATTTCGATCGATGCTTGTATTCTTTACCACATTTCTTTCGTCAAGAATTCAATAGCAAAATTCACTTAATGTCATGTAATGTGTAATATTTATAATGGTCCAGGATATCAGTTTTTGATTTTGATATCTAATATTTCGCCTCCAATTTCACGTTGGTAGCTCCGAAACCACATTTCTATGATCTCCCAGAAATCAATTATTGTCATCAATTTGTACGTCAAGGGAAACATAATCATCCCGTAGAGCCCGTGATTTATAAACAACAATCCACGAAAGGATTTAGAACCAGCATATGAAAAATAGTCGAACAAAATCATTAATAAAGATGATATCAAAAGCAATCGTAGACAGTGGCTCCGTACGGTCACACTAAAATCTTGTTTTTTTTTAATTTCCACATGCATTTTGAGGTTATATAAAAAAGTGTAGGTACAAAAATTTTAGGTCTTATTACACTATAACTTTGTTTTCACTTTTTACCGTTTTTTAGACTTTTGCATTCGTCTGTACATCACATTACATATTCAAAATGCTCAAAAAATTCAGATTTAGATTCTTTTTTCATTTATTTGATAAAACTGGCCGCAAAAATCTGATAATGAACGACATATAATAAGAACTATTTTATGATGGAATTGAAATGGTATTTGCTGTTGTTCTGCCACCTCTGCAATCATGTTAATTCCAAATATAAGAGAGAGGTATTTTCTACTGGTTTCCTTTCCTCAAGATTTCGATAGCAAAACCCCATCAAATGATTTCATCATAATTTTTTCACTGTATCATTTTTGGCTCTGATATTCAATTTTCAATTGTGAATAGACTGGCGCTCATATTCATTTAGATTTTAATTTTCCATCTTCAATTTCACGTTGGTAGCTCCGAAACCACATTTCTATGATCTCCCAGAAATCAATTATTGCCATCAATTTGTACGTCAAGGGAAACATAATCCCGTAGAGCCCGTGATTTATAAACAACAATCCACGAAAGGATTTAGAACCAGCATATGAAAAATAATCGAACAAAATCATAAATAAAGATGATATCAAAAGCAATCGTAGACACTGGCTCCGTACGGTCACATATTTGTGTCTCAAACTCCATCTGCCTCAGCTAATATTAATAAATTTAAACATTTCTATCTCTGAACTAAAACATGTGACAATGTTTTTGGGTTCTTTATAAGGCAGTTTAATAATAATTTAGAGGGCTTAGCCGTGAGACAGGATCGTATTTGTAGCGATAACAGTAAATTCCTTCTGAAACCCGAACTGTGTGCTCGACCGACCTGGGTTCGAACTCTGTGCCGTGTAATTGATTCAGTGGAGCTTTTAGAGTTTAGAGAGGTCCAGCAGCTGCAATTTATGGAAGCGATCTGGTTGAGTTATGGAGGCAGAAAGGCTACGTTAGAAATTTCGATTTAATTTGTCACATTTTTTCGGAATTCTCTTCGATCTTCTATTGATCTTGATCTTCCCCTTTTATGTTTGATATATCTACTAACTGTGGATTGCAAGAGAGCGTTCATTGTAAAGGTATTTCTAATAAGAGGTGTTGTTTTGATATTCAGAGAAAAATGCCATTTTTCAATATAAAAGATTGGATGTTTATTTCATTATTAAGAAGAAGCTATGCCGTTAATAGTGGAAAATAACATCAGGCAACTGACCACCACGACCACGCTTACAGGACCATATCCTTTTAATGAAAAATTTCATAACCAAATCGCAAAGTGGCTGCCCTATGTCCTCGATAGCCTCACGAATTCCATCTCTAAGGTCTTGAATCGACGCTGGGCTATTGGCGTACACCTTCTCTTTCACGTGGCCCTTAAGGAAGAAGTCGCAAGGTATTAAATCACAAGATCTCGGTGGCAAATTGTGTTCACCTCTCCGGAAGAAAACACCGTCCAGAAACTTTTCCCGCAAGGGATCAATGGTTTCGTTGCTTGTGTGGGACGTAGAGCCGTCTTATAGAAAGTATAAGTTGTCCAGATCAATACTATCTAATTTCGGCCATGAAAAATGCCTCATTCCAAAGAACGATGAGGAATGGACAAATTTTTCTTCAACACTTTCGGCTACAGCAGTAATATTCTCGGCTGTTCTTGAGCGACGTGCACGGGTTCTATTCTTCACATCACAAACCTGACCCAACAGCTCGAATTTTTCCACCAACTCCCTCATTGCGGTCCGACAAGGTGCTTCACGACGACCCAAAAATGATCGAGTTTTACAAACCGTTTCTGCCAAATTTTCACCATTTTTATAGTGAATTTTAATGATTTCAATGCGTTCTTGAAGCATGTATCGTTCCATTTTTATTAATGGCGTAGTTACTACTTGTCAAATGTCAAAAAATGACAGCTTCAAACGTGACATCTACTGAAATAGCGGGCTATTCGAAATAACACCTCTTATTGGAAAACCCCGTATTATAAATTAAGTGATCTTGTACCAAATTTATGGATTCCATTATTTAATGCCTTCGCCAGAGTGTTATTTCCTCCTTTAATATTTTTCATTCCATCAAGTAATGCACGAATTAAGTTATTATCCTACAAAAATAACCACATAGTTATGGTGAAAACCAATGATCTAATGTTCAAAGTTAGGCGTAAAGTTGAGTTATTAATTCTCTTATAGGATTGTTGATACTTAATATGAGCTATCGGATTAAAAAATTAAAAAGGGAACGAGGAAAAATGATGCTGCCATAACATATTCACCTGCTGGACAAACTACACATCATGGATAAATAATTGAAAAATATTCTTTTCCTCGAATTGCTATGAAATTTTGACATTCCTGAAGAGATTCCCTGAAGAGAAAGTCAGGAATTTAATTTCTTCCCTGTAAAGAAAAGATATTTCTGTGGTGAGTGTTCTACCTATAAAATATTTATACAATGTATTTTCGTATTTTCTCTTGATTCCTTTGGCAATAATTTTAATGAAGCGATATTCACTGCCTCAAACATCACTATAGGAGAATCAGGAATTGATATTTCATCATTTCTTTATCATTTAAGTTTGACGATTCAACGTTTCTATGTAACCCAAGTTATTTTATTGCGAATAGCAATCACCATTTATTTTTGAATAAAATTATTCGCGATTTTTTCAAAATTAATTAATATCTGTCGAATTTTTGAGAGCTTGCAGAAAAATAGTAAGTTTATCTCGTAGAAAAAGACACACTTTTGGACTGTGTTGCCACAGCCGTTTATAGAGTATTAAAAAAGACACTATATTGAGCAACTTTTCACAAAGTGTCTCATCTTCATATATTCGAATCCGTAGGTTTTTCTTCAGGAAGATAATCCTATAAAGCTCCAACTCCTCGAAATTCAAATGACCTAATCCATCCTTTCATTAATTGTCATCCATTCAAACTCCCAAACGTACGGAACCCACGCGATCCAGCGGTTTCTTTGTATAAAGATTGATTCCTCAAAGGTCAAAACCCGACGTAAGGCACCTAAAAGTAATTCATAAAATATGATTTTTCGTAGATATAAATAGGCTAATTTATCGCCGCTATCAATCACACGGGCAAGTATTCGAAACATCGAATTTCTTTCAACGTTAGATGGAGCTGGCGTCGCCGGGAACAGGTGTGAGAAGGTCGCACACGGCACTTGCTGGGTGGCCGAAGGCTCGCACTCTGCATCAGCTACATGCCGAGATAAACAGAACGAAACAGTGTACCAGGGCCCGTATCACTCACCGGGCGTAAAACACCGGATACTTCATCAACATCATTACCCTTACGATATATATACGAACCCGCACTCTCTTGCTGTTCAACAGGGTCGTATCGACCAATTGGAGGTTTATTGGGAGCCAATTAAAATGATGTTGATCAATATTGAGATCTATTCGTTGATGAGTACAGGGTATCCCATTTTGGGCACTTTTACGGGATATCTCCGTTATTTTTAACGTTAGCGGGATGCGGTTTTCGCGACAGTGTGCTACTTTTTTGTGAAACTAAAGATGGCGCAATCAGTTTTTGCATAGCTCTCTTAGTTTTTGCTATACAGGGCGGAAATGAAAAGTATCACTTTTTAATCACCTCCCGTATCTCAGTTGTGCTTAAACTTGGAGAAATGGTTGAAACGCATTCATATAGATTTTTTTCGTAGAATCCAGTGGCGTAGTCAGTTTTTCAATTAAACTTTCGGTTTTTGAGTTATAAGGCAAACATATGTTTTTTTAAATTGGACACCCTGTATATTATTTTTTATTCTTATCAAGCACAATCTCAGCTTTTCAAAAACATATTATTTTATGCATTTATTTTCAAAACCAAGCTCAGAATTCAAGATTTTGTAATTCAATTGTGAATAACTAAGTAGTAGGCTCTATGACTGTTTATTAAAAAAAAAAAAAAGTCAAAGCTTGGTCGGTTGGTTCAAAAGTTTACAGTTCTTTCAGTTTTTATTATTTATTATATCATATTAATGATTCAGTTTTAAGTTTTTCTCATTACGGCTGCTTACGAAAATTACGAGAAATATGACTTGCTTGTTTGTGATCTAGATATTATGTTAACATTATTTTCGATTTCTGACGAAATCTTGACATTTATTTTTTGTTTTTAATTAACAGTCATAGCCTACCACTTGGTTATTGACAATTTAATTACAAAATCTTGAATTCTGAGCTTGTTTTGAAAATAAATGCATAAAATAATATGTTTTTGAAAAGCTGAGATTGTGCTTGATAAGAATAAAAAATAATATACAGGGTGTCCAATTTAAAAAACGTATGTTTGCTCAATAACTCAAAAACGGAAAGTTTAATTCAAAAACTGACTACGCCACTGGATTCTACGGAAAAAAATCTATAGGAATGCGTTTCAACCATTTCTCCAAGTTTAAGCACAACTGAGATACGGGAGGTGATTAAAAAGTGATACTTTTCATTTCCGCCCTGTAGAGCACAAAAACTAAGAGAGCTATGCGAAAACTGATTGCGCCATCTTTAGTTTCACAAAAAGAAGCACACTGTCACGAAAACCGCATCCCGCTAACGTTAAAAATAACGGAGATATCCCGTAAAAGTGCCCAAAATGGGATACCCTGTAAATGTAAATACTGAAAATGTATATCTAGTAGTCTTTGTGGTTTTGTTTTGATGAAGTGTGTCGAAACTTGTATGCGACTTCCAGATGGATCAGTTTAAATCCCCTTCCTTCTTTAATTTATCCTTGTGAGATATCTTTGTACCTTCTCCGTAGAAATGTATCCATACAGATGATACTCCTCTCTAATTATGCGTAGTAGAGTACCTCAAGGTAGTTTATTGGTCCCACTGATATTTATTCTGTATACATTTGTCTTCCGTCTGCATCAAAGGTGGAGCAGGTAACTGCCATTTTTGTGTATATGATACACAAATTCTACATCAACTACTTGCCAGCGTAAAACACCGGATATATTATCAACATCATTACCCTTACGATATATATACGAACCCGCACTCTCCTGCTGTTCAACAGGGTTGTATCGACCAATTGGAGGTTTATTGGGAGCCAATTAAAATAATGTTGATCAATATTGAGATCTATTTGTTGATGGGTACCATGTAAATACTAAAAATGTATGTAGTAGTCTTTGTGGTTTTGTTCTTGATGCTAGTGGGACTCATAGTTTCGAAATTTGTATGCTAGACTTCCAGATGGATCAATTTAAATCCACTTTTTTCTTTAAATTTATCCTTGTGAGACATCTCTGTATCTTCTCCATAGAAATGTTTCCATGCAGATACTACTCTTCTCTAATTATGCGTACTGGAGTACTTCAAGGTAGTATATTGGTCCACTGATATTCATTCTGTATACATTTGTCTTCCGTCAGGGATCAGTTCAAATCCCCTTACTCTATACGTATCCTCATGAGTTATCGCTGACTGCTCCACAAAAATTTATCCATGCAGATTATACTGCTCTTTCTGATTATGCGTAGTGCAGTACCACAAGGTTGTATATATTGAGCCATCTGCTATTCATTCCGTATTCATTGGTCTTTCGTCTGAATCTTAAGTGTGTAATTTCCATTTTTAAAACTATTTGTCGATTGGTAATGATATTGAGATATATTTGTCGATGGAAACATTGCAAATACGGAAAACGTATGTGAAAGACTTGGTGGTGGTTCTTGATGTTAGTGGTAGTACTAGTTTTGAAGCTTGGAATGATGGACTCCACATGGTATACTTTCATCTCTCTTTCTATTCAAAAAATCCTCATAATATATCACTGTAACTTACATATTCAGGTGATGCTACTCTTCCTTGATTCTGCCTAGTGGAGTACCTCAGTGTATTATATTTGGACCAATGTTATTTATTATCTGTATCTTAGGTGGAGATTTATTATTTTTTCCTGACTACAAAATGTGTGAAACCGAAGAATTAGAATCATTCTCAATAGTTGCTCAGGATCATCTGCTGCTTCTGTAGTCGTGTTCTGTAATGACTCGCAGTCAAACAACCTTTCAGAATAGATTCGGCTGGCTTTTGACTCCCTTTTTCTGATTATGGTGAGAGTCTAGGTCTCATCTGTGCTGCTCACTGTTACTCAAAGAAGATTAACAGCGACCGACAGAATCTTTCCCCTGATAAAAAATGCTTTGGGTTACTCTTATCCTCTCACATTTCAATTTTTGTATTAGTGTTTATATGACTTGTTTAGAGTCTAGATCGCTACCGAGTACAATAGGTTTATAGTTCGTGTTTGAGACCAATATATGGAGTAAGACGTAAAGACCACATGACGACTCCTTCTCTACAGCAATCTGGTTGGCTAGATATGCAGTGCATCTGAAATTCGTTGTTCTTAAAGGTATTTCTGCAACCGTTGAAAATATGAAATCTCAAGTAAGGAATTTATTAGCTAGTTTTTCAGGACGAATTCAAAGTTGCATTAAGTTTTTTTATATGTCGAGCTTAGGGAATTTCTGGATGATTTTGGAATTATTGCGTCTTCGGGGATTCTATGTATCTCGATGAGACCTTGGTCATGATATTCTCAACACGAAAAAGGTTTTTGTTCTATATTTTCACCTAGAATTCATTGGCGTACTGTGAAATTTTTCTGGGCTATTATTTTCCAATTATTAAACTTATTTTTTTTCTGAACAATCATTTTATTCAACCATTAAATGTCATATTTTTTAATCTGAGCAATATACATCAAAATGGCCACTCAAAATAATTTTCATGATTGTCAAAAGTAAATAGCTTCAAAATTATTGAACCAATTCAAACCGTACTAATAAATGGCCGAGAACAATTGATTGAACCCTAAACACTTCTGCAAGAAAAATTGAGATTGTCAGAGATCATTCAAATGCACAAACATAGTGCTTAAAATGAACGGACGAAACCAAGGCTCTTAAAGGATTTATTTTGGACTGAAAAAAAATGTTTGAACATTTATGTGAATTACGAAAATAACAAAAAGTATTTCAGCATTCATTAACTAAGTTGTTTTTTCAATAATTTATCTTCATTACTAAAATTCTCAACTGTTTTCCCACGGACCTTGTTAAAATCGGACGCAATCTACTTAACGAAACAATTTTTTTTCAACACAACCAAACAAATCATCGCACCATATTCGTATTAGTACCAAAATTGCGCTGAGTATATGGTCCGCGCTCTGGTCGGAAACCATCACAAACATCAAAAGTGTGGTACTTTTCCTTCCATTGTTTTCTTAACACCTCCAATATAGACATTCTTAACTAAATTATAGACATTCATCATCTTCTGTTTCCCGTATGATAGCTGAATATAGCTCCTCGATGTGATCAAATGTTGAAATTACAAAGTATATCATTAGTTTGATTGATGCTCGTTGGACCATTGTACCTGCTTCTTTTATATGATTTTTCTAGTTGGACATAAATGGGTTAGAGGCGAAAAAAAAGCAATTTTGTTAATTAGTTCGTTATTGTGTAACTGTTTTCGTCGAATTCTTCTGGGTGCCGGTTAGACGATTTCATTTCGGGAATTATTGTCTCAGCAGTCAATCTATCTACACTATTGAATATTTGGAACTAGATGAGATGATTGAGGCTGAATTATCATAGCGTTTCTTTGTAGGAAAGGAATTCTGAAATTGTGTCTGGTTGTTTTCAAGTTGTGTAATTAGAATTTTGGAACTGATGAAAGTATATGTGGATCACCTGCTGTTTTCATTTGAAGTCTGACACGAAATACAATACTAGTACTTCTATTAATTATTTTCGTACCCTGTTCCTTGTTCGTTTGTTCAAATGTATCGATGTTGGTAGCTTTCTCAAACTAAATGTAGAAGAACTTAAATGTGAATGTTTAGAGAATAATTAAAAAGAGAAGAGACAACAATTGGGGTGTTTTAGATGAGATGGTTGAGTAGTTACAAGCTTTCTCAAACAAAATGTAGAATATATGGAAATGTAAAAGGTTTAATTCTTCTGGGTGCCCGTAAGACGATTTTATTTCAGGAATCATTGTCTCAGCAGTCAATCAATCTACACTATTGAATATTTGGAACTAGATGAGATGATTGAGGCTGAATTATCATAGCGTTTCTTTGTAGGAAAGGAATTCTGAAATTGAGTCTGGTTGTTTTCGAGTTGTGTAATTAGATTTTTGGAACTGATGAAAGTATATGTGGATCACCTGCTGTTTTCACTTGAAGTCTGGTACGAAATACAATACTAGTCCTTCCATTAATTTATATTCTTACCCTGTTTCTTGTTCGTTTGTTCAAATGTATCGATGTTGGTAGCTTTCTCAAACTAAATGTAGAAGACACTTAAATGTGAATGTTTAGAGAATAATTAAGAAAAGAAGTGACAACAATTGGGGTGTTTTAGATGAGATGATTGAGTAGTTGGAAGCTTTCTCAAACAAAATGTAGAATATACGGAAATGTAAAGGGTTCAATTCTTCTGGGTGCCGGTTAGACGATTTCATTTCGGGAATTATTGTCTCAGCAGTCAATCTATCTACACTATTGAATATTTGGAACTAGATGAGATGATTGAGGCTGAATTATCATAGCGTTTCTTTATAGGAAAGGAATTCTGAAATTGTGTCTGGTTGTTTTCGAGTTGTGTAATTAGAATTTTGGAACTGATGAAAGTATATGTGGATCACCTGCTGTTTTCATTTGAAGTCTGGCACGAAATACAATACTAGTCCTTCCATTAATTTATATTCGTACCCTGTTCCTTGTTCGTTTGTTCAAATGTATCGATGTTGGTAGCTTTCTCAAACTAAATGTAGAAGAACTTAAATGTGAATGTTTAGAGAATAATTAAAAAGAAAAGAGACAACAATTGGGGTGTTTTAGATGAGATGGTTGAGTAGTTACAAGCTTTCTCAAAAAAATGTAGAATATACGGAAATGAAAAGGGTTCAATTCTTCTAGGTACCCGTAAGAGGATTTAGTTCGGGAATTATTGTCTCAGCAGTCAGTCTATCTACACTATTGAATATTTGGAACTAGATGTGATGATTGAGGTTGAATTATCATAGCGTTTCTTCATAGGAAAGGAATTCTGAAATTGTGTCTGGTTGTTTTCGAGTTGTGTAATTAGATTTTTGGAACTGATGAAAGTATATGTGGATCACCTGCTGTTTTCATTTGAAGACTGGCACGAAATACAATACTAGTCCTTCCATTAATTTATATTCGTACCCTGTCCCTTGTTCGTTTGTTCAAATGTATCGATGTTGGTAGCTTTCTCAAACTAAATGTAGAAGAACTTAAATGTGAATGTTTAGAGAATAATTAAAAAGAAAAGAGACAACAATTGGGGTGTTTTAGATGAGATGGTTGAGTAGTTACAAGCTTTCTCAAACAAAATGTAGAATATACGGAAATGAAAAGGGTTCAATTCTTCTAGGTACCCGTAAGAGGATTTAGTTCGGGAATTATTGTCTCAGCAGTCAGTCTATCTACACTATTGAATATTTGGAACTAGATGTGATGATTGAGGTTGAATTATCATAGCGTTTCTTCATAGGAAAGGAATTCTGAAATTGTGTCTGGTTGTTTTCAAGTTGTGTAATTAGAATTTTGGAAGTGATGAAAGTATATGTGGATCACCTGCTGTTTTCAGTTGAGGTCTGGCTCAAAATACAATACTAGTCCTTCCATTAATTTATATTCGTGCTCTGTTTGTAGTTCGTATGTTCAAATGTATAGATGTTGGTAGCTTTCCCAAACTAAATGTAGAAGGCACTTAAATGTGAATATTTAGAGAATCATCAAGAAAAGCGGTCACAACAATTGGGGTGTTTTAGATGAGATGATTGAGAAGTTGGAAGCTTTCACAAACAAAATGAAGAATATCAGGAAATGTGAAGGGTTTAATTAATTGGGTGCCGGTTAGACGATTTCGTTTCGGGAATTATTGTCTAAGCGGTCAATCTATCTACACTATTGAATATTTGGAACTAGATGAGATGATTGAGGCGGAATTATTATAACGTTTCTTTGTAGGAAAGGAATTCTGAAATTGTGTCTGGTTGTTTTCAAGTTGTGTGATTAGAATTTTGGAACTGATGAAAGTATATGTGGATCACCTGCTGTTTTCATTTGAAATCTGGCACGAAATACAATACTAGTACTTCTATTAATTTATATTCGTACCCAGTTTCTTGTTCGTTTGTTCTAATGTATCGAAATTGGTAGCTTACTCAAACTGAATGTAGCAGACACTTAAATGTGAATATTTAGAGAATCATCAAGAAAAGGAGTGACAACAATTGGGGTGTTTTAGATGAGATGATTGAGAAGTTGGAAGCTTTCACAAACAAAATGAAGAATATAGGGTAATGTGAAGGGTTTAATTCTTTTGGGTGCCGGTTAGACGATTTCATTTCGGGAATTGTTGTCTCAGCAGACAATCTGTCTACACTATTGAATATTTGGAACTAGATGGGATGATTTAGGATGAATTATCATAGCGCTTCTTTGTAGAAAAAGAGTTCTGAAATTGTGTCTTGTTGTTTTCAAGTTGTGTAATTAGAATTTTGGAACTGACGAAAGTATATGTGGATCACCTGCTGTTTTCAGTTGATGTCTGGCACGAAATACAATACTTGTCCTTCCATTAATTTATATTCGTACCCTATTTCTTGTTCGTTTATTCGAATGTATTTATGTTAGTAGCTTTATCAAACTTAATTTAGGAGACACTCAAATGTGAATGTTTAGAATAATTGAAAAAAATTGACAACAAATGTTGCGTTTTAGATAATTGAGTAGCTGGAAGTTTTCTCAAGAAAAATATAGAATATAGGGAAATGTGAAGGGTTCAATTCTTCTGGATGCCCGTAAGACGATTTAATTTCGGGAATTATTGTCTCAGCAGTCAATCTATCTACACTATTGAATATTTGGAACTAGATGAGATGATTGAGGCTGAATTATCATAGCGTTTCTTTGTAAGAAAGGAATTCTGAAATTGTGTCTGGTTGTTTTCAAGTTGTGTAATTAGAATTTTGGAACTGATGAAATAACTGATAATAAAAGTATATGTGGATCACCTGCTGTTTTCATTTGAAGACTGGCACGAAATAAAATACTAGTCCTTCCATTAATTTGTATTCTTACCCTTTTTCTTGTTCGTTTGTTCAAATGTATCGATGTTGGTAGCTTTCTCAAACTAAATGTAGCAGACACTTAAATGTGAATATTTAGAGAATCATCAAGAAAAGGAGTGACAACAATTGGGGTGTTTTAGATGAGATGATTGAGAAGTTGGAAGCTTTCACAAACAAAATGAAGAATATAGGGAAATGTAAAGGGTTTAATTCTTTTGGGTACCCGTAAGACGATTTAATTTCGGGAATTATTGTCTCAGCAGTCAATCTATCTACACTATTGAATATTTGGAACTAGATGAGATGATTGAGTCTGAATTATCGTAGCGTTTCTTTGTAGGAAAGAAATTCTTAAATTGTGTCTGGTTGTTTTCTAGTTGTGTAATTAGAATTGTGGTACTGATGAAAGTATATGTGGATCACCTGCTGTTTTCAGTTGAGGTCTGGCTCAAAATACAATACTAGTCCTTCCATTAATTTATATTCGTACCCTGTTTCTTGTTCATTTGTTCTAATGTATCGATGTTGGTAGCTTTCTCACACTAAATGTAGAATATAGGGAAATGTAAAGAGTTCAATTCTTCTGGTTGCCGTAAGACGATTTCATTTCGGGAATACTTGTCTCAGCAGACAATCTATCTACACTATTGAATATTTGGAACTAGATGAGATGATTGAGGCTGAATTATCATAGCGTTTCTTTGTAGGAAAGAAATTCTGAAATTGTGTCTGGTTGTTTTCAAGTTGTGTAATTAGAATTTTGGAACTGATGAAAGTGTATGTGGATCACCTGCTGTTTTCATTTGAAATCTGGCATGAAATATAATACTAGTCCTTCCATTAATTTATATTCGTACCCTGTTCCTTGTTCGTTTGTTCAAATGTATCGATGTTGGTAGCTTTCTCAAACTAAATGTAGAAGAACTTGAATGTGAATGTTTAGAGAATAATTAAAAAGAGAAGAGACAACAATTGGGGTGTTTTAGATGACATGGTTGAGTAGTTACAAGCTTTCTCAAACAAAATGTAGAATATATGGAAATGTAAAAGTTTAATTCTTCTGGGTGCCCGTAAGACGATTTTATTTCAGGAATCATTGTCTGAGCGGTCAATCTATCTACACTATTGAATATTTGGAACTAGATGAGATGATTGAGGCTGAATTATCATAGCGTTTCTTTGTAGGAAAGGAATTCTGAAATTGTGTCTGGTTGTTTTCAAGTTGTGTAATTAGAATTTTGGAACTGATGAAAGTATATGTGGATCACCTGCTGTTTTCATTTGAAGTCTGGCACGAAATACAATACTAGTACTTCTATTAATTTATATTCGTACCCTGTTTCTTGTTCGTTTCTTCAAATGTATCGAGTATCGATGTTGGTAGCTTTCTCAAACTAAATGTAGAAGAGACTTAAATGTGAATGTTCAGAGAATAATTAAAAAAGAAGTGACAACAATTGGAGTGTTTTAAAGATGAGATGATTGAGTAGTTGGTAGCATTCTCAAACAAAATGTAGAATATAGGGAAGTGTGAAGGGTTCAATTCTTCTGGGTGCCCGTAAGAGGATTTGGTTTCGGGAATTATTGTCTCAGCAGTCAATCTATCTTCACTATTGAATATTTGGAACTAGATGAGATGATTGAGGCTGAATTATCATACCTTTTCTTTATAGGAAAGGAATTCTGAAACTGTATCTGGTCGTTTTCGAGTTGTGTAATTAGAATTTTGGAACTGATGAAAGTATTTGTGGATCACCTGCTGTTTTCATTTGAAGTCTGGATGAAATACAATACTAGTCCTACCATTAATTTATATTCGTACCCTGTTTCTTTTTCGTTGTTCAAATGTATCGATGTTGGTAGCTTTCTCAAACTAAATTTAGGAGACACTCAAATGTGAATGTTTAGAATAATTGAAAAAAAAGTGACAACTAATGTTGCGTTTTAGATAATTGAGTAGCTGGAAGTTTTGTCAAGAAAAATATAGAATATAGGGAAATGTGAAGGGTTCATTTCTTCTGGGTGCCCGTAAGACGATTTAATTTCGGGAATTATTGTCTCAGCAGTCAATCTATCTACACTAATGAATATTTGGAACTAGATGAGATGATTGAGACTGAATTATCATAGCGTTTCTTTATAGGAAAGGAATTCTGAAATTGTCTGGTTGTTTTCAAGTTGTGTAATTAGAATTTTGGAACTGATGAAAGTATATGTGGATCACCTGCTGTTTTCATTTGAAGTCTGGATGAAATACAATACTAGTCCTTCCATTAATTTATATTCGTACCCTATTTCTTGTTCGTTTGATCTAATGTATCGATGTTGGTAGATTTCTCAAACTAAATGTAGAAGACACTTAAATGTGAATGTTCAGAGAATAATTAAAAGAGAAGTGAGAACAACTAGGTTGTTTTAGATGAGATGATTGGGTAGTTGGAAGCTTTCTCCAAACAAATGGAAGAATAGACGGAAATGTAAAGGGTTCAATTATTCTGGGTGCACGTAAGACGTTTTCATTTCGGGAATTATTGTCTCAGCAGTCAATCTATCTACACTATTGAATATTTGGAACTAGATGAAATGATTGAGGCTGAATTATCATAGCGTTTCTTTATAGGAAAGGAATTCTGAAATTGTGTCTGGTTGTTTTCGAGTTGTGTAATTAGATTTTTGGAACTGATGAAAGTATATGTGGATCACCTGCTGTTTTCATTTGAAATCTGGCATGATATATAATACTAGTACTTCCATTAATTTATATTCTTACCCTATTTCTTGTTCGTTTGATCTAATGTATCGATGTTGGTAGATTTCTCAAACTAAATGTAGAAGACACTTAAATGTGAATGTTCAGAGAATAATTAAAAGAGAAGTGAGAACAACTGGGGTGTTTTAGATGAGATGATTGAGTAGTTGGAAGCTTTCTCCAAACAAATGGAAGAATAGACGGAAATGTAAAGGGTTCAATTATTCTGGGTGCAGATTTCTCAAACTAAATGTAGAAGACACTTGAATGTGAATGTTCAGAGAATAGTTGAAAAAGAAGTGATAACAATTGGTGTGTTTTAGATGATCGAGTAGTTGGAAGTTTTCTCGAAAAAATGTAAAATATACGGAAATGTAAAGGGATCAATTCTTCTGGGTACCGGTTAGACGATTTAATTTCTGGAATTATTGTCTCAGCAGTCAGTCTATCTACACTATTGAATATTTGGAACTAGATGAGATGATTGAGGCTGAATTATCATAGCGTTTCTTATAGGAAGGAATTCTGAAATTGTGTCTGGTTGTTTTCGAGTTGTGTAATTAGATTTTTGGAACTGATGAAAGTATATGTGGATCACCTGCTGTTTTCAGTTGAGGTCTGGCTCAAAATACAATACTAGTCCTTTCATTAATTTATATTCGTGCTCTGTTTGTAGTTCGTGTGTTCAAATGTATCGATGTTGGTAGCTTTCCCAAACTAAATGTAGAAGGCACTTAAATGTGAATATTTAGAGAATCATCAAGAAAAGGAGTGACAACAATTAGAGTGTTTTAGATGAGATGATTGAGAAGTTGGAAGCTTTCACAAAAAAAATGAAGAATATAGGGAAATGTGAAGGGTTTGATTCTTTTTGGTGCCGGTTAGATGATTTTATTTCGGGAATTATTGTCTCAGCAGTCAATCTATCTACACTATTGAATATTTGGAACTAGATGAGATGATTGAGGCTGAATTATCATAGCGTTTCTTTGTAGGAAACGAATTCTGAAATTGTGTCTGGTTGTTCTCAAATTGTGTAATTAGAATTTTGGAACTGATGAAAGTATATGTGGATCACCTGCTGTTTCCATTTGAAGTCTGGCATGAAATTCAATACTAGTCCTTCCATTAATTCGTTCCCTGTTCCTTGTTCGTTTGTTCAAATGTATCGGTGTTGGCTCAAACTAAATGTAGCAGACACTTGTGAATGTTTAGAGAATAATTGAAAAAAGAAGTGACAACAATTGATGGGGTGTTTTAGATGAGATTATTGAGTAGTTGGAAGCTTTCTCAAACAAAATGTAGAATATACGGAAAAATAAAGGGATCAATTCTTCTGGGTGCCGTTAAGACGATTTCATTACGGGAATTATTGTCTCAGCAGTCAATCTATCTACACTATTGAATATTTGGAACTAGATGAGATGATTGAGGCTGAATTATCATAGCGTTTCTTTGTAGGAAAGGAATTCTGAAATTGTGTCTGGTTGTTTTCGAGTTGTGTAATTAGAATTTTGGAACTGATGAAAGTATATGTGGATTACCTGCTGTTTTCATTTGAAGTCTGGCACGAAATACAATACTAGTACTTCTATTAATTTATATTCGTACCCTGTTTCTTGTTCGTGTTTTCAGATGTATCGATGTTGGTAGCTTTCCCAAACTAAATTTAGGAGACACTCAAATGTGAATGTTTAGAATAATTGAGAAAAAAAGTGACAACAAATGTTGCGTTTTAGATGATTGGGTAGCTGGAAGTTTTCTCAAAAAATATAGAATATAGGAAAATGTAAAAGGTTCAATTCTTCTGGATGCCCGTAAGACGATTTAATTTCGGGAATTATTGTCTCAGCAGTCAATCTATCTACACTATTGAATATTTGGAACTAGATGAGATGATTGAGGCTGAATTATCATAGCGTTTCTTTGTAGGAAAGAAATTCTGAAATTGTGTCTGGTTGTTTTCGAGTTGTGTAATTAGAATTTTGGAACTGATGAAAGTATATGTGGATCACCTGCTGTTTTCAGTTGAGGTCTGGCACGAAACACAATACTAGTACTTCTATTAATTTATATTCGTACCCTGTTTCTTGTTCGTTTCTTCAAATGTATCGATGTTGGTAGCTTTCTCAAACTAAATTTAGAAGACACTCAAATGTGAATGTTCAGAATAATTGAAAAAAAGTGACAACAAATGTTGCGTTTTAGATAATTGAGTAGCTGGAAGTTTTCTCAAGAAAAATATAGAATATAGGGAAATGTAAAGGGTTCAATTCTTCTGAATGCCCCTAAGACGATTTAATTTCGGGAATTATTGTCTCAGCAGTCAATCTATCTACACTATTGAATATTTGGAACTAGATGAGATGATCGAGGCTGAATTATTATAGCGTTTCTTTGTAGGAAAGGAATTCTAAAATTGTGTCTGGTTATTTTCAAGTTGTGTAATTAAAATTTTGGAACTGGTACGAAATACAATACTAGTCCTTTCATTAGTTTATATTTTTTACCCCCTGTTTCTTTTTTGTTTTTTCAAATGTATCGATGTTGGTAGCTTTCTCAAACTAAATGTAGACAACTTTAATGTGAATGTTCAAAGAATAAATGAAAATAAGTGACAACAATTGGGGTGTTTTAAGAAAGATGATTGAGTAGCTGGAATCTTTCTCAAACAAATTGTAGAATATAAGGAAATGTAAAGATTTCAATTCTGCTGGGTGCCAGTAAGACGATTTAATTTCGGGAGTTTTGTCTCAGCAGTTAATCTATATTCACTGTTGAATATTTGTAACTAGATGAGATGATTTAGGATGTATTATCATAGCGTTTCTTCATAGGAAAGGATATAATGTATTCTGAAATAATATGTACCATATGAAACTACCTGATTGTATCATTTTCATTATTGCAAAAAATTCCATTCCATTTTGGAAGAGTTTTCTATTATCATTATCATCTTCTCAGTCTGAAGGTATCGAACTTCCAGAAATATACTCTTTATACTTACGATAAAAGGTTACCAAACGAATTTTCAGTTGGAAAATAAAGAACGTTTGAAGTAAGTTCACTAATTTCTTTTGTGTCACATCTCAAGGTCGTTAGTTACTTCACTTAGGTACTTGTCACACTTCCCTCAGATTTCGACAATGCCGAAATCTCTGTACGCCTCATTTCGGTAATGAAGTTTCATTCTTATGAATGCTTCTGGAAGTAAGTAATTTCCAATATTGGTGAATCACTCAGTTGTTTCAGCAGTTGTACACTCTTGTAGTAACTTTCAATAAACTCTTCTCTATTCGGTTTTATCATAGTACCTTTCTATTAATCTATTCTGGAAGTGAAATAGTATATAGTATAAAATTTTTCAGACTTCACTGAAAGGAATTTTCGGATGATTACTCACACCATACCTGCTTCGTTACTTCTAGTGAATTCCCTTTCTAAGGGTACAATACCAATCATCATACCTTTTTTTTGAAAAATAATAATAATAATCTCTCCTAACTACCATTTCCTTAACATTCTAGAAACTTTTGGAACCATTTCACTTCTCACCAAATCATTTCACCTTAATATCGGATATGGTTGAATAATGTAGAATAGACACAAAGAATCCCAGTTTCTATTTTACTTAGGAATTTCTGAATTGTGATGAATTTGAAAAACAGAATATGATAAGATAATAATCGACAAACCTTTTAGAGATTTTAAGTTGAGTTATCAACTCAAAAAATAGAACAAAATTATAGTCCATCCAGAATGATTGATATTGAAGTTCGCAAACAATACGGTGTCTTTATAAATAATTGTAACATCGTAGGTGCTTTTGAAATTTTTTTATCTTACCGTTTTTCACGCAAAGTATACAAATTTATAATTCCAGTCACATAATTCAATTTCTTTTGGAATGACCAGCCTTAACTCACAGTATCGTCTTTTTAAATTGAAGTTTACCCCGGAATATAAACATTTATAATAGTCTAACGCCAACTGCGCTGTTAAAATTATTTATAGAGACCCTGTATAACTGAAATTTCCTCTGGATGGAACCATAATAGTTATTCAATCAACTAGGTTATTAAAGACAGCGACTAATGGTCAAGATATTTTAATGCGTGAGCGGAGCGAACGCGTTAATAGTTCGAGACCATTAGTCGCTCGATTAATAACCGAGTTGATTACAAGATTTTTTCGACGATTTCAATATGAATTGTGTATAAATTCTTGATTGAAATACATTCTCATTTTGCACAAGACATACATTTGACATTTCTCGTAATAGTTCTGAATACTTTGTGTACGGTTGCCATGAGGATTGCACATTAAAATGGCCAAAAATATTGAGCATTAAAATGGATCATTAATGCTTAATTTTGTACACATTGAAATCGCCGTTTATTTCAAGCTCGGCGGAAAATAATATTTATAATTTGGAAAAATATTGGATTGCCAATTTCTCGCCGAGTAACACAGTTATTTTATTTCTATGTTTCAGTAGAGTTGAAACATGACTGGGATTGCTTCCGAAAACTTTATGTACGATTGCCAATGACAATCATACATTCAAATGGCAATCATGCATTTAAATGGGTCATTATTGATCAATTTCGTATACGTTAATCTCAGCTTTTCAATCTCAATATGTTATTTATTGTTACGAAAGATAATTATGTATTTTCTCGACTTCTAGAATCGACATCGAATAGAAAAAACTACATCGAAAAGTCCGATACAAAGAAAAATAGTTAACCTCCATTCGAAATGCTCACAACCTTGAAATAATGGATCCCCCAACAAATAAGGAAATCATTCACTGAATGTTCTTTAATTTTTTCTCACAATATAGATCAGTAGATCCGTTCGTTCCCAGAAGGTATATAATATCACTAATCAACAAGTACGATATAAAAAACAAATTGCTCAGAGATAGAAACGCCCCAAACTTAAATCAACGTCAAGAAAAATCCCAAGGATTTCGACATTCGTATTTATCTTTATGTGGATCATCGCGAGAACAGACGAAAACCGAAACTAATGGTTCCATTATAAGACTTTGACAGCTCAACACCTTCGGTATTAATTGCAGTATACTATCACTCAAACGGGCACAGTGGAAAGAAAAGTCCGTGAATAGATCTACGATGATCACTAGATCTAAAAGTGCTGAATTGCGATCGGCTACACACAATGAGGATGACTTGATGAGCTTCATTTGTATTTTTTGTTTGTGGTTTTTCACCTTGAATCGATTACCGTGGTAATTATGCAATATTTAGAATATTGCTACAGCTTTGTGCTGTGATTCCGGATTGCTCTAAAAAGGATTTATTTAAAAAACCAATTTTATGATACTCAAAATTGAGGAGTTTTTCAGCATATGAGATTGTCAATGATGATTATTTGACAGCTCTACACGTTCGGTATGGATTATAGTCAAACAGCCACAGTGGAAAGAAAAGTTCGTGATTAGATCTACGATGCTCACTAGATCTGAAAGTGCTGAATTGCGATCGACTACACAAAATAAGGATAACTTGATGAGCTTTATTTGTATTTTTTGTTTGTGGTTCTACCTTGAATTGATTATTGTATTAAAAATGCAATATTTAGAATATTGGTACTTGTTTGTGGTGTGAATCTGGCTTGCTCTAAAGTGGATTTTTTTTAAAGAAATTTTATGGCACCTAAAATTGAAGAGTTTTTTCAGCATATAAGAATATTAATACTGATTATTTGACAGCTCAACACCTCAGTATCAAATTGAAGTATACTATCACTCAAACGAGCACAGTTGAAAGAAAATTCTGTGAATAGATCTACGATGATCACTAACCAGATTTAAAATTACTGAATTGCGATCGACTACATACAATAAGGATGTCTTGGTGAGCTTCATTTTTATTTTTTGTTTGTGGATTTTCACCTTGAATCGATTACCGTGGTAATTATGCAATATTTAGAATAGTGCTACAGCTTTGTGTTGTAAGTCCTGATTGCTCTAAAGTGGATTTATTTTGAAAACTAATTGTATGACACTCAAAATTGAAGAATTTTTTTAGCATATGAGATTGTCAATGATGATTATTTGACAGCTCAACACGTTCGGTATGAATTACAGTATACTAACACTCAAACAGGCACAGTGAAAAGAAAAGTCCGTGAATAGATCTAGGATGATCACTAGATCTAAAAATGCAGAATTGCGATCGACTACACACAATAAGGATGACTTGATGAGCTTCATTTGTATTTTTTGTTTGTGGTTCTACCTTTAATTGATTATTGTATTAATTATGTAATATTCAATTTGAACCACCAAACCCCCCCCTGGCTACGTCCTTAGCAAAGAGGATTTACTAATTTTAGAACAGAAAGAGTTGAAGAATACAAGGCGCTATATCGGTTTCATAGTTCTAGAGACGCCCATCTTTAACATTTGGCCATGATTGCATGTTTTCTGAAATTTCCATAAAAACTTGAAATATCCGAGTACTATTCAGCGTATTGATCAACTCAACTTTCGATTGGAATCATATATGAATAAGTGCATCATACACTTCAAAGTCAAGAACTCGTTAGGTATATTTTCATAGAAAATAATGAAAATTTAACCGACGCATTCGCCATTTTGCATCGAATTTTCCGGAAATTATAACATTCAGAATGGTTTTTCGATAAAAAAGTTTTCAGTGTAGCAAGGAAAACACAATTTCCTGGGAAGAAATAATTTTATTCATCAACATGATTGCCATTTCATGGAATTTAATAGTCAATGGTCTGAGACATGCATTGCCTTATTTTCTCTTCTCCCTTCGTGATTTTTTTTAGAAATTGTCCATTTTTTATCATCTACTTCTTTTTTGGTCTTATACTCATTCACTCCGAATTATTAAAAACAGATATTTTGTGTACAATTTGGTCTCCTGTCACCTCATCGATAAGGTAGATACAGATTTTGACAGGTATTTAGGTCATGAGTTAGTTTACCCAAAGAAGTATCCAAAACAGGGTATATCCCATATACACATTAACTTCTGAGCTTTTAAAACACCGTAGATATATTATAATACATTTTTTGATAGCTCTGTGAAGCTGTCACAAGACAAAACAATAAATAACGCACGTTCCTCATTTGAAAGTCTCTAAATTCCTTCTGTTCTGAATAAACATCTAACTTTCCATGAGTAGCATCGAAATTTGACACCGTTTAGAGGTCAAACCCATCGAATAAACATCCAGTAGGTTTAGAAAACAAACGCATTCTACAATTACCCTGGATCAAGTCTTTCCACTTTAAATTAGTACCAGAGTATCGTTTTCAATGCGGATCGCGACAAGGTATGACTCTCATTAGAGAATATCTCTAAAATAAAGTGCCGGTAGGTATCTCGGTGCTATCGGCTAGAAGATGAGCACAAGCGTACATTACCGTGCGTGCCTTGCTCGGTCTCTGACCCTTAGAAGCACATGACACCCACAGCTTGTACGTATCCTACGGTATTTATATCCGATAAAATAATATTTTACTGCGAATAATTGCAATTATAAAGCAAGCTTCACGTGTAAACATTGCAGAAAGTCTGCCTTGGCAATAGCCAGCCTGTCGCACATAATTTATCTAATTATCCACTAATATACAGACCTTTTTGAGCGTAACACTCTGCATTATATACTTTTGTATTCTCGTGTGCTATATGGATAATTATGGCCTCGTAGTTTATGCCTGCTTATGGCTATTGACAATATTTATTGAAAGCTTAATACGATTCGTTAGAAAGACATAAAATGTAATTTTGCAAACTCCTGTCTTGCTCAGCATCGTTTTCGATTTTATTGGCAGACACACTCTCACTTCTTCAATGTATCTTTTTGTGGGATAGGATTTCACTATTTCTGGTCGGTGAATCTCGCTGGTAGTTCTATGGAATCTTATTATCCATGTTTATTCTGCGATATTCAAGTCCTGACAAAACTTGAGTCAACTAATGTTCCAGAAACTGCTATCTATTCTTCTCCTTATTTCTTTGTGTTTCCTAATAGCTTTTTCTGTTTCATTAATTGAAAATTCACTTTTGGTCTTGTAGAGTTTCGGCAATTGATTATCATTTGCTCTTGAGAATCTTCGTGAATTTCAAGATCTACGAAATAAAAAAAAGGAAATTTCACGCTTAAACATTGCAGAAAGTCTGGTTTGGCAATAGCTAGGCTGTCGCTCATAATTCATCAAATTATCCACAAATATAGGTACATACCTTTTTGAGCGTAACACTCTGCATTATATACTTTTGTGTTCTCGTGTGCTTTATGAATAACTATGGCCTCGCAGTTTATGCCTGCTTATGGCCATTGACAATCTGACATAAAATGTAATTTTGCAAACTCCTGTCTTGCTCAGCATCGTTTTCGATTTTATTGGCAGATACACTCTCACTTCTTCAATGTATCTTTTTGTGGCATAGGATTTCACTATTTCTGGTCGGTGAATCTCGCTGATAGTTCTATGGAATCTCATCTATATTCGTTCTGCGAGATTCAAGTCCTGAAGAAAACTTGAGTCAACTAATGTTTCAGAAACTGCTACCAATTGTTCTTCTAATTTCGTTGTGCTTCCTATTAGCTTTTTCTGTTTCAATTTCATTAAAAATTCATTTTTGGTCTTGTAGAGTTTCAGCAATAGATTATCATTTGCTCTTGGGAATCTTTGTGAATTTCAAGATCTACGAAATAAAAAGGAGCAAGCTCGTGTGCTATATGGATAATTATGGCCTAGAAGTTAATGTCTCTTTATGGCTATTGACAATATTCATTGAAAGCTTAAATACGATTCGTTAGAAAGACATAAAATTTTGCAAAATCCTGTCTTGCTCAGCATCGTTTTCGATTTTATTGGCAGATACACTCTCACTTCTTCAATGTATCTTTTTGTGGGATAGGATTTCACTATTTCTGGTCGGTGAATCTCGCTGATAGTTCTATGGAATCTTATTATCTATATTCGTTCTGCGAGATTCAAGTCCTGAAGAAAACTTGAGTCAACTAATGTTTCAGAAACTGCTACTAATTGTTCTTCTAATTTTTTGTGCTTCCTATTAGCTTTTTCTGTTTCAATTTCATTAAAAATTCATTTTTGGTCTTGTAGAGTTTCAGCAATAGATTATCATTTGCTCTTGGGAATCTTTGTGAATTTCAAGATCTACGAAATAAAAAGGAGCAAGCTCGTGTGCTATATGGATAATTATGGCCTAGAAGTTAATGTCTCTTTATGGCTATTGACAATATTCATTGAAAGCTTAAATACGATTCGTTAGAAAGACATAAAATTTTGCAAAATCCTGTCTTGCTCAGCATCGTTTTCGATTTTATTGGCAGATACACTCTCACTTCTTCAATGTATCTTTTGTGGGATAGGATTTCACTATTTCTGGTCGGTGAATCTCGCTGATAGTTCTATGGAATCTTATTATCTATATTCGTTCTGCGAGATTCAAGTCCTGAAGAAAACTTGAGTCAACTAATGTTTCAGAAACTGCTACTAATGTTCTTCTAATTTTTTGTGCTTCCTATTAGCTTTTTCTGTTTCAATTTCATTAAAAATTCATTTTTGGTCTTGTAGAGTTTCAGCAATAGATTATCATTTGCTCTTGAGAATCTTTGTGAATTTCAAGATCTACGAAATAAAAAGGAGCAAGCTTCTTGTGTAAACATTGCAGAGAGTCTGCTTGGCAATAGCCAGCCTGTCGCACATAATTTATCTAATTATCCACTAATATAAAGACATTTTTGAGCGTAACACTCTGCATTATATACTTTTGTATTCTCGTGTGCTATATGGATAATTATGGCCTCGTAGTTTATGCCTGCTTATGGCTATTGACAATATTTATTGAAAGCTTAATACGATTCGTTAGAAAGACATAAATGTAATTTTGCAAACTCCTGTCTTATCAGCATCGTTTTCGATTTTATTGGCAGATACACTCTCACTTCTTCAATGTATCTTTTTGTGGGATAGGATTTCACTATTTCTGGTCGGTGAATTTCGCTGGTAGTTCTATGGAATATTATTATTTATATGCATTCTGCGAGATTCAATTCCTGACGAAAACTTGAATCAATTAATGTTCCAGAAACTGCTACCTATTCTTCTCCTAATTTCTTTGTGCTTCATATTAGCTTTTTCCGTTTCAATCTTTAGAAATTCATTTTTGATCTTGTAGAGTTTCGGCAATATTTTATCATTTGCTCTTGAGAATTTTTTCAAAGATCTACGGAATAAAAAAAAGCAAGCTTATTGCGAAAACATGACAGAAAGTCTGCCTTGGCAATAGCCAGCCTGCCACACATAATTTATCTAATTATCCACTAATATAAAGACTTTTTTGAGCGTAACACTCTGCATTATATACTTTTGTATTCTTGTGTGCTATATGGATAATTATGGCCCCGAAGTTTATGCTTGCTTATGGCTATTGATGATATTTATTGAAAGCTTAATACGATTCGTTAGAAAGACATAAAATGTAATTTTGCAAACTCCTGTCTTGCTCAGCATCGTTTTCGATTTTATTGGCAGACACACTCTCACTTCTTCAATGTATCTTTTTGTGGGATAGGATTTCACTATTTCTAGTCGGTGAATCTCGCTGGTAGTTCTATGGAATCTCATTATCTATATTCTTTCTGCGAGATTCAAGTCCTGTCGAAAACTTGAGCCAACTAATGTTCCAGAAACTGCTACCTTGTCTGCTCCTAATTTCTTTTTGCTTCTTATTAGCTTTTTTTCTGTTTCAATCATTGAAAATCCACTTTTGGTCTTGTAGAGTTTCGGTAATAGATTACCATTTGCGCTTGAGAATCTTTGTGAATTTCAAGATCTACGAAATAAAAAGAAGCAAGCTTCAAGCGTAAATATTGCAGAAAGTCTGGCTTGGCTGTAGCCAGCCAGCCACACTAAATTTATCCAATTTTCCTCTTCTATACAGACGTTTTTGAGCGTATGATTCTGCATTATATACTTTTGTATTCTCATGTGCTATACATATACGTATGGAAAATTATGGTCTCGTAATTTAGGCCTGCTTATGACTATTGATCCATATTTATTGAAAGCTTAGTTCGATTCGTTAGAAAGACATAAAATGTAATTAAACAAACTCCTGTCTTGCTTTGGATCGTTTTCGATTTTATTGGCAGATACACTCTCACTTCTTCAATGTATTTTTTTGTGGGATACGATTTCACTATTTGTGATCGGTGAATATGGCTTATAGTTTCTTGGAATCTTTTTATTTAAACTTACATTAGTTTATTTAATAATCATTCATTACTAAAATGAAAATTAAAGAAATAACAGAATTTTGTACCAGCAATCGTTTTAGTTTCTTCGAAATTCATTTCTTGCTTAGTTTTTTTTGAACTTCTGCTTTTAAGACGCCCATTTGAACCGTCATTGATTCCTACACAAAAAGTAGCTCTTATTCCTGGTTTTACACCCCAAAGTCGACGGCTCCGAAAATAATCAACCTTCATGTTGAAAAATATGGTCAATTTGAATGAATTTAGAGTGTATGACTAATTTATGTAGAAAACATTGGCGATTCAAATTCGCGTCGTACTTTTTCCATAAGTATGGAAGTATGTGGGTAAAAAGAGCAACTAATTCTTCAAAACCTTCACTGACATTTACCTATTAAGACTAAAGAAAAGAAATTTCCCAGAAAATATAGCTTATTATGATGCTCACGAAAGCTATTTTCCGTACTAAAAAAAGGCTCCGGAGATATTGGCAAAAAACGATTTTTCAATTTCAACATCCTGTATCTCGAAAACGAGTGAATAGAGGAATCTTTTTTTGATATTGTTGGATGAGCTGTATTATCCTAAAGTTTCTTGCACCTTGTCATATAGGGTGCTAGTATTGGTAATTTCGAAGGATAAAAGATAAAATAATCCTGTATTACGATGAGCCTCTAATTAATGAATATACTATTTGCATTGAAAAATATTGCCTGATCGATAAGTTATCTATTTCACTGAATTGACAGATAATGGAGAAATTTCTCATTTCATAACTGAAGCACTTCACACTTCTCAACTTAAAGAACAGTATTTAATAATCACAGCTATGGTTGCATACAAATAATATTATTGTCTAACTAACCTTAATAATTGTTCAAATGTAATAGTCTTCATGTCGAATATAGAGGTACCAAAAGTGACTATATTGAAATCATTCTTAAATATTACGAAAAACTCTTAAAATTATGTAACCACATAATGTCAATGGTTGACAACAACCACTATTATACAATAGATAAAACGGTACACGAACATAATTCGCATAAATCTTCTGTTCAAATAACATAAAAGTAACTCGTACATCAACTACTTTGTCTGTACTAATACAAGGTTTCTTCAATATCATATAAGAATTTATGTCCTGAGAGGTGGAGAAACCTGTCAATAAGATTATTAATACTGCTATCCTTGAAGATAATTCTATGATGTGCTAAAATGTTGAGTTTTTAATTACATACTTGCTAATTTGTTATCACTCAATATCATGATTTTTTTCATATTGGTAGTATGGAACCAGTTCTTAAAAAAAACACTCTAAATTTTATAGATATAATATCGGTCGACAGAAAATATATATAGTCCATTCACGAAAGGTTGAGCCGTCGGTTGGCCATGGAAATTTGGCATATTCCACTGTGTATATTAAAATTTTAGGTTAGGTTCTTTATTTTCTTGTCAGATTGATGAGCAATGTTGTCAATATTGCATAGAGTTGTCTGACAACTCGCAAGCTCGTCGGACGAGGCCGGGTACATTCGGCAACGTTGACTTTATTTTACGTTATGACAGCAAATACTGCCAACTTCAGATAAATAAAGAAACGCCTACTATGTGCTCAACCTTTCGTGAACGGACTATATTTTTAATTTGACACACAAGTGACGTCCATTTGACGTCGTACATATTGATTGATACCAAAATTTCCAGAAAAAACTTCAGAGTTATCACTTGATGAGTAGAACCTTTTCGTGACACTCATTGAAAATAATATTCTAGTACTAATTTGAAGTGGACAGAGGAAAACAGAACAAGAACAGCGCTTGTTCTTGAAATCGCTTGGATATTTGAAGAAAGCTGCTCTACAATTAGGCCTGGCTGTCCAATTCTTAACTTTCGGTATATTGATAAAAAAATTGCGAGAACATTTATGCAGGAAAGTTGAATGTTTATTTTTGGAAATTGAATGAATTCGGTTTCAGTTTCAATTATTGATGTTGAAATTGAGGCACAGAAATTGGAAATCGATATTAAAAAATGGTATAAGTATGACAAAAAATGGGAGTACTTCTCTGGCAATTTATGACATATTGAATATTTGGCAGCAGAAAAAAAGTGACTACTTTTTGCTGTAACAAACAAAAACTAAGGACTTCTGATTTTCAAAATATGGTCAGAATATTTCAGAGTAGTTCTTCAATTGAGCAACCATTTGTACTCTTGAACACACTGGGTATATTGTAGATTCTTAAGGAAGTTACATTCCACTGTGACCTTAGGGTCTATACTACAGCTCGCCTCTATTTCCAGAGCTTCAATGAACTCTAGTATTTCAGAGGGCATCTAGAAGGCTGAATCTGCGTTCCTCCTATAATTCTTCTGTCCAAGATATTCTTTGCGCGTAATGGCGAGGCATTCTGTACCTAAATGATCATGGGTTTTTTCCACTTCCTTATTGATCCTACTCTGGTCAGTTTCTGTTTTGGACTATGCAGTTTCAAGGATTCAATTCCCGGAAGTTTCCTCCACAGTGCTTCTCTTTCGCTTTCTTCCTTCCCAAAATATTTGCATTTGCCTATACCATAGAAAGGTTCTGATCCAGCAAGTGTAGTATGTGCTCCCTTTCATTTTAGTGTGTTAACTTTTTCGTTTCCTTTGATTTCTTAGTGATCAGAAACATTAAAGAGAACTCCTTCTTGCCAACTTCATTGAGCTTTCTCCGGCATCCCCATATTATCAGCTTCGAGTCGAAGATGATGAATAAAAGATAAATCCATGACAGAAATGTCCCAAATACCAACATAGAATAATGAAATATAACCATGAAATCATTATTCCGAAATTGAATTCGATATTCAGGATGAAATACCACTATTTATATCTATGAGAGATGATTATCCTTCAGTAGGGTCCTGTAGCGTTCTTAAAAGAACAGGAGTTTCGAAAAATCATCACTTGGAACGCCAGACCTGGTTTCAAACACCCTCCGAGCCCAAGAGGAAGAATTAAGTATTTTGTATCTGAATATTGAAGGTATTTATTCGAATAGTTATAGGGTCCAATTTTGTGAAAACGGCGACGCAGGGTTTTTTCCACTGATGTTTTTTTGTTTTGCGCCAACCTCAGCTAGGTACTTTTTTGTTTCCTGTATTGTATTTTGTTAGCTCTCAATTGAAAAGAAAATATATTTATTGTGAAATTGAGATATTCTCACATGTTTTTCCTCTACACTTATTTTCAGCAGAGTTGAAGAAAATAAAAGACAAACTGCAATTCGGAGTGCATCTAATCGAATATTTTCTCAGAAAAAACTGCTTATTTCATGTTAATCAAATAACAAAGAGTCAATTTCAAGATTTCCATCCAAAAATGTTTCTTGATGGTTGTAAAATCAGAGGTTTCTCGATAAATTGATTTTTGAGCGGCAGTTTCTTTCAGGAAAACCATTGGGAGAAACGATTCCCTGAAATCTCCTCTCGTTTGTAAAGAGCTCTTGACGCCCTTAATTTTCTAATATCAATTTTTGCATCACATTGCATCTCAAGCATCAACAAAAAATCCATTCCTATACCGTCATAAAAACCTGCTCCCTATCATCAACCTTTTCACGTTTTCAATAAAAAGAATCCGAATCATGGTATGGTCCGGCAGAAACGACATCTAGAGTAGTTCGTGAGACAGCATTCCTCGCTTGGCAGTCCCTTAAAATAAATAAGAACCGAGTGTGAGAGGATGGCAAACAAAAACGGTATATATGTGTTATTGTGTCAGAAACCTGGGAGGTCGCTACAAGTGCAGAACAAACAAATGTCATTTCGTGAATGTTGCCGGTTACATTTTTTAGTGGAGACGGCATGAAACCCAGAGTGTGCCGTGATGAGCAGATCCCTCCTGGGTATTACCTGTGCTCCTCAGCTATGTGCTTTGATTATAGATCGTGTTGTCTCTACATCTGGAATGGTTACAATCGATTTTTTTCAATATGGAGTTAACACTTCGATAACAGTCATTCTAACGTAATTCTAATTTGAATATTCTGGGATCTATTGGTTTCATTCTATTCTCATAGTTCAGCTATCATATTCAAATATTGAACTTTTACTGAGAATTTGAAATTTTGTTGTCGTTCCTTCCGGAAGTTATCGAGTTTACGCCTGGCCTACGGTCAACCGTTAATAGAATTCCAATTTCATTGTGAATAAAAGTGAACATGTTTCTGAATCGTATGATGTTCGCAACATAAATCTATTAAGATAATATTCAACCATAGACGTCTTAGAATATTGAACTAATGAGTCTGAAAACCAGTAAAAGTTATTATATTTGTTGAGTTCTTGGAATTCTTGATACTGAAACATACATATGTATATGGAATTAGGGGAAAGTGGGGCAGATTCATACACGGGGCACTATCATACACTACCGATATCTGCTGTTAGCCGCACACCTAAGGAACGACTTGAACATGTATACGTAGCTTATCTATGTGTGTGATGACTCACTAAGTTTGAAAACAGTTGATGTCAAACGCTCGAAGAGGTGACACGGCAAGTGATTTGGCATCGCCAAAGTAATTTTTGAACCTCACTTTGAACCCATTTTTATCGATAGAAACTGTTTAGATTAGTCAGAATTATTCATTTGAAAGATAATGGGGTCAAGTTTGTGAATTGATATGAGAATAATGATACATATGTTTGGTTTTTTTTCAAGTATATTTCTAGTTCCTTTTCTCGTGAGGGGGTAGGTTCATACAGTCGTGTCGTGAGCGGGGTACATTCATACTGCATGAATTTGCTCTACTTTTTCATATTAGTTTTTGGAACTGAATTGAAATCATATTATTGTTCTATAAAAGAAAAATGGTCAGAAATTACAAGAACAAAGGAACTAGGATTGGAGAGGTGGAAAAACAGGCCATGTTGAAAGCTATCAATGTAGTTTTGAAAAACAAACTCTCTTTACGGAAATCAGCAGCCGAACATGGCGTTAATGCACAAACACTACATAGAATTATTAAAAAATACGCGAAACAAAAGATCCTGATAGCAAAAATCGTGTATTCGAATCGAAATTTTCCTGTATGAAAGTGCCCCGCATGTGGGGTACATTCATACATTTTAAATTTTTTTTTGTAACTCTAACAGAAAGTCGCACAAGAATATTCATACAAATCACATATTTCAAATATATGGCCAGATAGTGAGACTATTAGTTTGTGATGAATTGATAGAGATATCGATAACAGAAAAAATTCTATAGGATAAAGTAAGAAAACTGTATGGAGGTACCCCATCTTCCCCTAAACGTTCATTGAAGGATCGAATTTAAGAACATAAAAACCAAGCTCAACTAACGGACTGAATTGAATTTGATCACGGATTCGTCATCAGGAAGTCTAACCCTATCATTTGGCTCAAAATTCGAAAATTACAGACATTGGGTAAAAACGATATAGCACTCGTTTAAGTAGAACGATCGCTCGAAAAGTAAACGTGATGGAAATAGACCAAATATAATTATTGTTCTGCTCACATATTATTTTTCGAAAAAAGTTTCATTATACGAGTGTCATGAAATTTTGCATTTATTGGTGCATCTCCATCCAAATACTGGATAAAAATCAACTGAATGAGCAGTTTCAGAAATAAAAAATATAAAAAGGAAAATATTTCAGTGACCTCAACTTTGATGATAAACTTAATAACGGACGGGCGGCCAGACAGAATTAATTGATCTGGCAGTCCATCCCTAGATAAAGCGTTTTCCAATAAGAGGTGTTATTTTGATATTCAAAGAAAAATTCAATTTTTTCAATATAAATGATCGGATGTTTATTTCATTATTAAGAAGAAGCTATGCCGTTAATAGTTGAAAATAACATCAGGCAAATGACCACAACGACTACGCTTACAGGACCATATCCTTTTAATGAAATTTTCCATATCCAAATCGCAAAGTGGCTGTACTATGATTTCGATTGCCTCACGAATTTCATCTTTCAGGTTCTGAATCGACGCTGGGCTATTGGCGTAGACCTGCTCTTTCACGTGGACCCAAAGGAAGAAGTCGCAAAGTGTTAAATCACAAGATCTCGGTGGCCAATTGTGATCACTTCTTCGAGAGATAGATAACACGGTCCGGAAACTTTGGATCAATGGTTTCGTTGCTTGAGTGGCACATATCGCCGTCTTGTTGAAAGTAAACGTTATACAGATCAATACTAATTGATCTAATTTCGGCTATAAAAACGTTTGTGGGATGCCTGGATGCCTCCAAAGAACGATGAGGAATGGACAAACCTGAGTTTTCTTGAGCGACGTGCACAGGTTTTATTCTTCACATCACTAACTTGTCCCAACAGCTCGAATTTTTCCACCAATTTCTTCATTGCGTTCCGACAAGGTGCTTCACGACGATCCAAAAATGTTCAATTTTACGAACCGTCTCTGCCGACTTTTCACCATTTTTATAGTGAATTTTATTAATTTCAATGCTTTCTTGAGGCATGTATCGGTCTAATGTTATTAATGGCGTAGTTTCTACTTGTTAAATGTCAAAACATGACAGCTTCAAACGTGACATCTACCGAAATAGCGGGCTATTCAAAACAACACCTCTTATAAGAAATCCTTCTAGAACTGCACAGAATGCTAATTCAATTATATCTTGAAATATTCTACAAACATATCAGTCATTTATGTATACATAGGGTAGAAGACCTTGTAAAAAAATTCATCATCAATTGATAAAAGTGTTCATTTAACTCTCGATAAACATGTACATTGTATTTTTCCTTCACTTTGATATCACATCTGATGTATCCTTCATTCGATTACTTCCTAGAGTCTTCGCCAAGGTCCATCTGAAAAGTGAGGAAATGAAGTGTGTCAGTCAATTTGTTTCATAAATGCAATCCGCTTCGTACTGGACTTCAAGCTCATTAATTCATTGTTCAATAACAAAGAACTTAAGTCAACAGTTTGAGATGGTTGATAGTTTGATGACCGCATCATTATTGTATTAACTCATGATTTTATTACCTGGATAGAATCTATAGTACAGTTAACTTCGTGTATAGTGTACCGCGTTTTTTAATTTCGTTTCTATGGTCCGCTCAGCATGAATGAGAGCATTTTTGAGAATTGCTGATGAAACTGATATACAGAGCTTTAGTTATGGGATATAAATCGTACGGATTGTCGCCCATTTGATATTTTCAATTCAAGCATTTGTGATTTTTAGATTGAATATTTACTGTACTTATCTCTGTATATTTGAATCGCCCATTAAAAAACCGATCATTTCGTTTTTTAATTTTGAACTCGTTGAAAATTCTTGATATATTTCATACTCGTAATTCAAATGAGTATCAGAAAGCCAGGCAACCTGATGATATACAGGAAATCCCAGAAAATGTGGGAAATCTTTCGGATTCAGATAGAACATAAAAAAATAAGATGGCAAGTTCCCATAATTTTTTTCCTAGAGGCCCTCCCTATGAAGATACAACCTCCTAAATGACTCCACTGGAAATTCATTTCAATGGAATAAATTTCAATTACTTACTTCTTTCATTATTTTTTTTTCGAAAACGGTTCATTTTATCGACACTGAACGAGAGTACCTTTCTTTTATCTTGATGTTCAAGGTATCCAAATTCTTTCTTTTAGCACCTTATCATTCAGGGTGTTGAAAATTTAAGCATTAAAATGTACAACCCAGTCCGCCTCTGGTGAACTGAACAAGCTAATTGAAATTTGAGTGCGGTGATTTAAGAGGTCCTTAATACTATTAATCAAATCAAATTTTCATCAAATCATATCGAGTAGTTTGAAACTTATTCCACTAAAAAGGAATTTCAGTGGCGTCATTTAGGAGGTCGTATCTTCGTAGGAAGGACCGCTGGGGGAACAAAATTATGGGAACTTGTCATCTTCATTTTTTATGTTTTGAATCCGAGAGATTTCCCACATTCACCGGGACACCCTGTATATTTCAATCGCCCATCAAAAAACCGATCATTTCGTTTTTAAATTTTGAACTCATTGAAAAATTTCAATATATTTCATACTCGTAATTCAAATAAGTACCAGGAAGCCAAGCAATGTCCCTCAACCTGATGATATATGATCGCTATGTAAATAGCTCAAGAAAGCTTCTGACCCCAAGTCAGTGTTTTTTCCTCACAAACTATGACACAACAGTCCAACTTTTTTCTGACAATTCATCCTGAATTCTTTATATCTACCTGGGGTAGCCCAGAAAAATATAAGATCTAGACTAACAATGACTGGAAGAAATTTTAAATCGTGATAATAAATTTCAAAACCATACTACATCTCCGAAGGTGACTGCGCTACTTCTTTTTTATGGCTGTATAAATAAGGGCCCTTTCGTTGATCTAGAGTCATTGATGTCACGTGTTATTGATGACAAACCTAGGTCAGACGGTTATTTATTTTCTCACACCCACAACACAAGCTCTCTTTTCGGTTCCGTGAAGTGAACAGGATCCCAAATGTATATTTGGAACGATTTATATGCTTTTATTTTACTTTTACCTTTCTGTATCAGAGCGTTATCTGGAAAGTAATATATCAGTGCAGGTCTTTGATTCCTGAGAAGGTGTCTTGTACGCGATGGAAACATTTTAAGGTTATCTAACGAAATGAAATTGCCTAGATATCTGAACACGGTGATTTTTTTGTGGAGTACGGTTCAATTCAAAGTAGACTAGAGTCTTATATGATAATTTCAAGAGTACCATTGAATATTTTTCATTGAAAGTTTGGAAAACTATTGTCAAGGTGCTAGATAGGATTTTGTTTGTGATATGAAATTACATTTTTGGCGTTTTAGAATTAAAGACGTCCATAAGGTAACAGTTCAATGAAGCTGGTCACTTTTCTACTTATTGAAATATTTTTGGGCCAGTTCCATAAATTTTGCTTCTTGTTTTCATCGTTTCAGCCAGCATTCGCTAGTCGTTGTCAGGAAAACACTTGAGACCTGTGCCTAACTTCCAGAAAAGCATTTTCGTCACGCTCTGTAAAATGTTTGTCATTTTCGACAATTTTCAGAAAGCAGTAAGCTTCGATTACTGTGATCTATTCATTGTTTATTCAGTTGTCAAAAAAATCATTTGTTTGTTTTAGGCTGTATCTTATTATTGCAGCTCTTTTTTGTTGAGATTAACAGAAGGTTGGTTGATGAGATTTTCAGTTATTGACATGAAAGCTGCTTCCTGAGTTAGTTAATGTTCTTTAATGGGGACATTCAAAGGACGTTTAGTTTCTATTATCAATTAAGCGTCACTGAAAATTATTGTGGCACCCATCATCAATGAAAAAATCAATTGATTTCATTGAAAATTGAATGAAGCAATGATATGGATTCAAAATATCATTTCCTTTTCAGTTCACAGTTTTTGTCAGCAAGAAAGTCCATTATATTTTGAAAAAATGTCATCAATATTTCTGACGATTGAACTATTTTTCATTATTATAAATAAAATGTAGATTATCACAGAACATTGACCATATGTAAAAAGTGAAAATAAAGATGTACCAACTCATTTGGGTTTGCAATTATTAGACAAGAAAGAAGCGAAATACAATGGAACTTCCCTATAATTGGCTCTGCCGTTTGTCTTAAATGAATAGATAAATAAATAAAAAACGAAATCGCTAAATCCGCGAAAAAATTTGTTATACAGAACTTTTGTTTTTATAGTGTTAAGTTTCGAACAAGCAATTGCATTTTTTTGTTTGAATTTATATACATACTCAAAATGGTGTGTAAGTGCATTTCTAATAGCTTATAGGCGTAATTTTCGTCTGAGTGGTACAATTAAAAAATATTTTATTCTCATAAAAAAACTTCGCATTTTCTCAGAAATATTTTCCGGAACCCCTTCAATGGACCGGAAAGTTTTCACGTTTTGACCTTTTCACGATTTGTTGCCCCTCCAAATTAACGCTGTCGGTATCATCAATGCTATCGAACACCCATTTGACACTGTTTAACATGTCCCTTTTGGTAGTTAATTTGTTACAATATTTACATCGACATTAACGAAATCATTTTAAGTAATCGCCATTATCAACATTTCTATTATAGCTGAATCCAAAGTTTCGGAAGGAATTGTCCTCATGCCATAATGGTTTAGTATATGGTTGGGATTTATTACCTACGTCCGGCATAATTAAGAGAAAAACCCACCCTTATACCTTTTTACTAATACCCATTCAAAGAGTGATGTTCTTGGTTTTGAAATATTTCGTTATAGAGAGAATCTACATCGTTTTACAGAGTGTTTTCAACATTGGAATTTCTTGAACGAAATTCATTATACAGAGAAATCCGTTATACAGACGTTCGCTATAGGGAAGTTCCACTGTATATGTAATTGAAGGAATGTAAGAACAATAAAATTAAGACACAATACGACAGAAGAGAATGATTTAAACTGATTTATCATAAAGGTTTCGTCGGTAGCACTGAATAATTAATTTCCAAATGACCAGGAAAAAGAATCGAAATAATCAAGATTAATTCAAACACATTCACTAATATCACTATTATTCGTAGTCATCGAAATGAGATCTGTTTTTCACACATCACTAGTTCTTCCGAAAGTTGCTTGCATATGATATCGATTTTTCGGTTCCCATCATTTGAAACCATTCTCTATCGAAGAAGCAATTCATATTTTCACACAAATTGGTTTTCTATGAATAGCAGTTCGTTAGTTGTTTTTTCCGATCGACACTAATGAATATTAAGTGTTGAATGATGCTCTAGACAACACATATTTTGTTACAGATCGTTTTATCATGGTGGTGAACCATAATGAAATGATATTCTTCAAATTCCACCACTTTCACTCGTTCGAATACTACCATTAATCAAATATGGACGGTTGAGAGTCATAGAAATAATGGGATGTTCGAAGAGATCTGTGGTAAATGGTATCTTTTATACCCTGCACACAGTGCTTGAGTTGCTGAATGAGAAACGATTCCCACGTTTTTACTTTTATTCGGTATTTGGTAGGATGAATTATAGGTCGCTGTATTGAAAAAATATATTTTTCTTTTTTCTGAAGAATAATTTTGTCTCGTGTTTTTCCTGACATATCATAAACATCGACTGATTGATCATTAATGAATGAATATTTCACATCAGCTGTTGATAAAAAATCAAGTACAATTTTCATCTTAGCTTTTGTTCTTAGGACAAATTTGACATGTTACTCTTTTGAAAATCGTAGATTCAGTACCACCAGCTATTTCATTACGTTTTCACTCTCTCAAAAAAATGTTATTATCTCGATATACTAGATGAGACTTTGGGATAGAGATTAAATTATAACATAAAGAATGATCGAGTTGAAATTTTACATATAGCAGTCTAAAAAGATGCAAATATCTATTGACGTATTGATATGAAATTCTTGAAGATGAAACATTAATTGAAATATTATTTGGGCTATTTTCGTCGTCAGGAAAAACATTTCTACTTTTAAAAGCAAACTTTCCTCACTCTTTGAAATGTTTGTTATTTTTGACGGTTCTAAGTTCTAAGATAATAATCATCTATGAATTAAATCTAGGTTTATTCGATTTATTCAGTAATCAAAAAAATTTATTTGATTGTTTTCAGACTGGATCTCATTATTGGAGCCAAGATGTTTTTTATATCAAGAGACGTATGACTCAAGAGGTTTTTGGTTATTCACATGAAATATTATTGTATTATATTATGAATGATATATTTAGTGATGCATTTTCGAGACTCAAAAGAGACCTAACATCAATGATCCGGCTATAGTTGAAAATTCTCGTATGCCCTGTACATTTTCGTGTGTTTTTTATTGGAATAATATATTATTGTATGAATTATGTTATTAACAATATTAATATGCTATGCATATCGCATTCATTTTTCATTTAGATAAATATAAGTGGGTACTTTTTGTGAAAGGTTTTGCTTTTAAATAAATAAATAAAATGAAAATAAAAGAAATTATAGAAGCTTCAACCCATAGAATCCTACGGTCTTCTTTGAAGCATGTTGGACAACTTTGACTTATCAGTATATCAGCGTTTGCATGCTTGTTAATATTGAAAGACGATCATCAAATTGAATATTTTGAGGATCTTTGATTGTATCCTACTCATATCGATTTAACGTTCCTATTTAAATGTTTTTTTTATACCTGTAAGATTTCAAATTATATTGTTTACCATAAGTCGTAAACCAGGTTATTTCAAATACAGTGGAACTTCCCTATTACGAACGTCTGTAAAACGAATTTCTCTGTTCAACGAATCCAGTACAAGACATTGCACCTTAAATCCAAATTTCATGTTAAAAACACCCTTTTAAACGAAGTAAATTCTCTCAATAATGAAATGAGAACATCACTCTTTGAATAGGTATTATGTAGTAAGAAGGAATAAGGGTGGGTTTTTTCCGAAATTTTTCTGGACGTACGTAATAAATCCCGACCTTAAACTAAATCATTACGGCGGGCAGAGAGATCCTTCTGAAACAGTTTTAAATAAACCCCTGGCTGTTTGGTTTCAATCTAACCATTACACTAACACTAACGTTAGTGTGAAAAGTTGTGCGAAAAAGTTTAAAAGCAAGTGCTTAAGTTTGAATGAAAAACTTGAATTTATTAGTGAAGTCGACCGCGACATTGCCGACTATAGAAACAAATTTTCTGTACAACGAAATTTCTTTATAACGAATTTTTTTTGCGGAATTAGCGCTTTCGTTTTAGGGAAGTTCCACTGTATTCTAATTTACCTACATCTTATATGAGTATTAATAATAAATAAGAAGCATTCCAAAAGAAATGAAAAAAATGCTTCAAATATATGTTCGTGGTATTTCGCCTGCATTATAGTTCCCTCTTTCCAAAGTAAAGAAAGCGATATACCTACATAAAAGCACGTGCTCTATATTTTTCAACAATAAAAATCATTTATAAAAGAGCGTATGAAGTCAAGGACTTCAACCAGGTAGGTAAACAATCAACATAATGAATATGATAATAATCTAATATACTCACATGACGAGATAAATAACGAAATGGGTATAGAAAGGGTGAGCATTTTGTTACCTGGACCGCTTTATCACTGAGAAGTGGAGCAATATTCAAAAACCTTTTTTGTGTACCTTTTATTTTCTGTTCAGTCTTAATCAGACAACAAAGCGCTGGTCGTATGTTATGGGTTTAGACATAGGGAAAAATGTAATGAGTGTATTATACAACAAATGGGGTATTATGTGACTTAAGCTGGGCCTTTGTTGCTGTTTTTTTCAGAAAGAATGAATGAAGGAGTTTTTTTGGTATGAGAAAAGTGCCAAATCTGTTCACGCTAAAATATCTTCGATGTGAAAGTTCGACCGATATGAAAAAATATGAAAAGTATCTGTTGAATTCTCTGATTGAATACCAGAAGAAGTAGAAGGATGTTTGTATTCAGCAAAATTATTGAAATTCGAATATCCTATTTGGTGATTATACAGGGTCTCTATAAATAATTATAACAGCGCAGTTGGCGTTGGACTATTATAAATATTTATATTTGAAGTGAACTTTAATTTAAATAAACGATATTGTGATTTTATGATGGTAATTCCTTAAGAAATTTTATAATGTGACTGGAATTATAAATTTGTAGAGAATTTGTAGGAAAAGATAAAATGAAAAAAAATTCCAAAGTAACCTACGATGTTTCAATCATTTTTGAAGAAAATAATATATATCGTATAATATACGAGAACTAGTAAATGTTTTTTCATTATAATATATATCATATTTATTTTGCGATATAATTTTTGTGTTTGTGACGTTCATGCTCCTCAAATAGAAAATGTAACGTTCGTCCAAAATATATAATATTTGTATTATTTTTTATTTACGTTCAAATTTTAATAGCCTGCTTGGACGATGAATTTTTTGAACGCACGTTATTAACTTCACCTTTGTAATGGAATCACCAACAAACTCAAATGTTCCAAATGAGCCAGATTATTGGTATAGTTAATTTAGCTGCCCCAGAAAAATACGAAAACAGAAGTGAGTGAATCTATCTGTGTTTTTTGAATATCTCGCTATTTCGGTAGATGTCACCTTTGAAGCTGTCATTTTTTGATATTTGACAAATAGCAACTACGCCATTAATAAAAATGGAACGATACACGCTTCAAGAACGCATTGAAATTATTAAAATTCACTATAGAAGTAGAGAAAATTTGGCAGAGACGGTTCGTAAAACTCGAACATTTTTGGGTTGTCGTGAAGCACCAAGTCGGACCGCAATAAAAAATTGGTGAAAAAATTCAAGCTGTTGGGTTAAGTTAGTGATGTGAAGGATAAAACCCGTGCACGTCGCGTAATAACAGCCGAGAATATTGCTGCTTTAGCTGAAATTGTTGAAGAAAACCCAGGTTTTTCCATTCCTCATCGTTTTTTTATAATTAGGCATTCCACAATCGTCATTACACCGTATTTTGAATAAAGATTTTTACTTTTACAAGACGGCATTACGTACCACATAAGCAACGAAACCATTTATCTTTTGTGGGAAAAGTTTCCGGATCGTTTTATCTCTCGAAGATGTGATCACAATTGGCCACCGAGATGATTCGATTTAAGACCTTGCGATTTCTTCCTTCGGGCCACGTGGAGAGAAGGTCTACGCCAATAGCCAAGCGTCGATTCAGACCTCAAAGATGAAACTCGTGAGGCTATTGAGGACATAGGGCAGCCACTTTGCGATTTGGTTATGGAAAATTTCATTGAAAGGATATGGTCCTGTAAGCGTGGTCGTGTGGCAATTTGCCTGATGTTATTTTCCACTTAGGAATAAACATCCGATCATTTAAATGAAAAAAATGGCACTTTTTTTGAATATCAAAATAACACCTCCTATTGGAAAATCCTTATTCACATATCAAAAGCTTTTGCACACTTGTCCACATTGAAAAACAGAAAATTCAAATCTGAATATCCTGACAACTTGTAGTTTCATCCTATTCACTTATGATTATTTGCTGTTCAAATAAAATTCCAATTGATCTTCCAAAGCCTCAGAAAATCTTCATATCTTCAACTTAACCCATTCAGCATAAACTGACCACAATTATTATCCATTCAAAATGTGCGCATGCATAGAAACCAACAGTTTATTCAATTCCATCAATAATTTTTCGTGAGACTTCCTACATGGTACAATATGGGCTTACCAGTGGGAACGTACCCATGCAGTCGCTAACCATCATTAATCACGATGATTGGATTTGTCTGAAGATGACATAGGGAGATGCAAGAAGCGAACACATGTCCTAACGATTGGCTAAAACAGTTTGTTATACGTCTTTTCGCGACTGTGATATTAATGAACTGACATTTATTTCATGGGTGAATTTTATTGGAAACGCGAAATTGAATATGGATGTATTCGTTGGGAGATTTCGCACTTTCAACGCTGAATTTTTTGAAATAGAAGAACTCGGAAAATAACGGAAGATGTTCAGAGTATAGTCACATTTCATGTATACTCCAATCACTTACTAAGAAGCACTCAGTTGCCATGATTTAATTTTCATAGGTTGGTAGCATTTGATATATCAATGATATTTTAATACAACGTTGTCAAATGTACATTTTTTTTGGATATGTATTTCAATTTAATTGAAATTTCTACACCTGTCTGGCATTTGGTTGAATGTTTCCAGAATTTTTTCCGACTGCGCTTCGATATTTTGTCAACTCTTCGAAAATTCCCAACTGCTTCGGGAATTTACCAACTCTGATCATATTTGGCACGCCCCTTGACCAACTACATTGACTTTGTTGAACTGCTTTCAAAATTGTCACCCATTTTTTTGAAAATTTTCCAACGGGCTGAAATTTTTTCCACTACTACTTCAAAAACCTACCAACTGCTTTGCACAAAACAACTTTGATCACCATTAGGCCGGTTCCTGTATCAACTCTCATTGATTTCAACTTTTTTATCAAATTTTTTGACAATTATTCCAACTGTTTCGAGAATTTGCCAACTCTGATCAATATAGGGCACGCCCTTAGACCAACTCCATTGACATTTGCCACTGCTTCATAATTCGCTTCGAAGTTTTGTCAATGACTTCAAAAAGCTACCAACTGCTTCGAAAAATTGCCAACTCTGACCAACCTGTATCAACTCCATTGAAAATTTTTCGTCTAATTTAACATTTTTTCCAACTGCTTGACCTTTTTTCTGACTGTTTCGAAAATTTATCAATGCTCTGAAAACTTGTCATCTCTTTTCAACATTTGGGGGATCGTCCCCCATCTCCCTCATTGGATCCATCCCTGGATATCAAGGTGAAATAAAAACTGAAAGATGGCGAAAAAAATTGTAAACCCTACAATTTCCTGAACTGTTCCACATGGTGTTAGGTTAGGCCACAAATACATAAAAAATTAGATCAACGAGGAGATACTCATAAATGCAAAGCTTCAAAATGTTTTTAATGGAGACCATAGGATTTTATGGGGTGATGCTTCCATATATAGAAAGAAGAAAAACTGAACTGTTGATAATTAAAGTAATCAGCTTTCATGTAACTACCGAAAATCCTATCAGCCAACCGTCTGTTGATTTCAGAACAACCTGGGCTCCAATAATAAGACCCAGTTGAAAAACATCAAATAAATTATTTGACAACTGATTCATTCGAATCATCGATGATTGTTTTCTGAGAAATGTCAAATATGACAAATATTTTCGAAGAATGACGAAAGTTGCTTTTCCGAATGTTGCGAGTTTCAAGCGTTCTCCTGACGAATTCATTGAATGCAAGTAGCGAAAATGGTGGAAATAGCCCAAATAACATTTCGACAAATGTTCCATCATCAAGAAATTCGCGTTAACAACAAAAAAAATCTTTCGAAATGATGGCGCTAACGGCATGAGCTCGATAAAAATTCCTCAAATAAAGTCGCGTGAGAATAATTACGCAATTCCGTACCGTATAATCGCAATCTTCGAGATTATACCGCAATTCATAAGTCCTCGATACCAACAGCTCAGAAAATACCGAACCACAGCCAACTATTGACAACTTCTCGGAAAACGCGAAGCCTCTAAACGCCATCTATCTGACAGTTAATTAAGCACAAAATTAATCATTATCATTCTTGAAGGAGCTTAATTCAACATGAAATGGCGTAAATTATTTTCTCCAGGCTACGTAGAGCGGATCAAGAATTCGAGCAACAATGATATTCTTCTCAGGTAGGTAAACTGCTAAAAAACGAAAGTTAAAGAGGGAAGGCTAGATCCTTTATGGGCCTTTCTAGCGAGTGTGTTCTGGTCCTGGTGCGACGGTTGCACCTTGTTAAATAGGATGATATGCAGCAGAATGATTAATTATGGTGTAGTTGTTCGAACAGATAGCTTGTAATGGACAGATCTTTGTGAAGTTGCACATGTGATTTTGGTCTCAACTATGCCGCCATTGTTACCGGAAGTATTAGGAACTCCGTGTGAATGGCCTTGGTAAGGATTATTAATGATCCAGATTGGCTTAGCTTTATTAAATGCCTACTGTCAAATTCTCAAAGGAGACGTTGAATTGTCCGTTGGTTCGGAATAAAGGATAGATCTACTATCTTTTTGTTATCTTGCGAGGAAATTATTCCTTCCGTGCTGCTGGGGTAAAGGAGCTACGAATTGTCTGGTAGGAGGTACTCTTCGTTTCATGAGAGGATATTTCATAGTTTCCTAAAATTAACTGATGAAAGCTTTCTCTGAAAGAAACGGCCCTATTTTGATGATAAAATACAGTGGAACTTCCCTATAACGAACGTCTGTATAACGAATTTCTCTGTATAACCAATTTCGTACAAGACATTGCACCTTGAATCCAAATTCCATGTTTAAAACACCCTCTTAAACGAAGTAAATTCTCTCTATAACGAAATATTCAAAGAACATCACTCTTTGAATGGGCATTGGTAAGAAGGTATGAGGGTGGGTTTTTTCCGAAAATTTTCCGGACGTACGTAATAAATACCGACCTTAAAATAAATCATTACGGCGGGCAGAGAGATCCCTCTGAAACAGTTTTAAATACACCTCTGGCTGTTTGGTTTCAATATAACCATCACGCTATTGTGAAAGTTTTGCGAAAATATCTAAAAGGAAGTGCTTAAGTTTGAACGATAAACTTAAATTTATCAGGGAAGTCGACCGCGACATTGTCGACTATGGAAACAAATTTTCTGTATAACGAAATTTCTTTATAACGAATTTTGTTGCGGATTTAGCGCTTTCATTATAGGTATGTTTCAGTGTAGTTGAATTCAGAATAAAATTTAGTTATTTAATCAACTAGTTCATTATTGACAGCGGTTAATGCTCGAGATATTTTAAGGCACTAGCGGAAAGAGCAGATTAAAAGTTTGAGAGCATTAATTTCTAAAGTAACAAACGAGTTGTGATTCTGAATATTAATTCAGAATATGGTCCATCCAAAATAATCGACATTGAAGCTAGAAATGTATTGGATTGCAAATTCCTTGTTTGATACTTTATATTTGGCAAGATTCTCACCATGTAACTCTTCTATTCTTAAGAAGATTTAAGGATCAATTCTGTTGAGAGTTCAAAATGTATCAAAATTATTTTGTTCGATCAAAACCAAACATAACCAAAAAATCAGTTGTCAAAATTATTCTTTGTGGGTTGGTTTCTTATGACAGTAATACTACATTGAGAAAGAAAAAATCAGGCATTAGAATGGGAATCCTAAGTTTCGTATACGCAAAACTCAGCTTTTATTCTGAGGTCGACAGAAAATGCAAGTTATCATAAGGTTTTTGTTGAGATGTTCCAGAGAAAAGTTTGAACAGCTTAATTGTTGAATGTGGTAGAAATCGTTAACGCTTTGGCTACTAACAAATGCCTGTTTCCGAATAAAAGAGACTTTGTCATTTGAATTGTGTTCTTGTCCAATTTTTGTCTTTGTCTCTGGACTGCTCAATCTGTTTGTCGATAGTGGAATAATTACTAAAAGTGTTTGGTTGTTCTTGTGGATCTTGAAGTTCATATGAAATTAGTTATCAAAATTTTGCAGTAGCCATACTACAATTCTACACGGTTTGAGAAAAATTATTGTAGGCAACACGTTCACAAACTTCCAGAACTCTTAGATTTTCGAATATTCGTCCAAAAGAAATAGTTATTAACGTAACACAAAATAGGGTTTGACGGATGTACAGACACTACTCTTGGATAAGCCATAGGTGAGTCCTACAAGTACAATTTTTTTCAGCAACCATATAGAATAACACTTTCGCTGCTGCTTTTCGTACTTCATTGCGAATTGCGATCAAAACTTGCAGACTTTAGATAACTATTAATATGAACTGCCTGCCGTTATTTCGTTGTTGTGGTAATGATCAACTAAAACAATGTTCTTTCCGGAATAGGCCAGAACATCGTTGTAGTTCAAATAGCAGCTCCCTTCATAACCTTTAGTGCCTGGTTTATCAACTTCAACTTACCGCCACACAACAGCATTTGAAGACGACATCACCAAAGCGAAAAGATTAACTCGTCACTCGTCAGAGTCGACGGCACCTTGTGCTGAACCTGGACATCATCTAATTAACTTAATTAAATCCTGTTCCGTCCGAGATTGATTCAGCTTTCTCATCATATCCTTCATTTGATATCGCGCGATTTTTTTTCCGTAACGACGTTTTACGAGAGTTAATTTTGTCGCTTTACGTCCCACTATTACGCCCTGTCCAAGACGTTGAATCCATTCGACATCGTAGCCGGTTAGCATTACAGGAGCGTTATGGCGTACTAAAACGAGCAGTCAAGGAAAGTTGATCGTTATGTTTGGCATAATGGCGTTTTATCGTTGTGAAGCCAGTCTTGGGTAAAGAACTCGCGAAATCTAATAGCTTACTCTATGTACATTACCTATCGAATGATAAGAAAATGATTTCACCGTTGTTCAGTGTGAAAACAGAAAAAATGGGGAATACTAGGTTCTCTAGCGTGATTAAAACGCCATATATCTGTGAATCTATCTTTAGGACCGTTATATTTGTCGCTGCATCACTTCCAAACTGATGCATTATCAGTTTATATGCGTTTCATAAAATCGTTGTTTTGAGTGCTCAAAAATGCATTCATTTGAGCCGATGAGTAAGAGCTTGAATTGTCTTGGAGCAGAGTGATCCGTCTGATAACTTGCAAACAAATGTCTGCCTGTCCTAGGCGTTGAATTCATTCGACATCGTAGCCGGTTAGCATTACATTATTATGTCATTTTGACATAAGTTTGTCACACGTTTTTTATCATTATTCCGAAATTAAATTCGATATTTAGGATGAAATACCACTGTTTAAATCTATGGGAGATGATTACCCTTCAGTAGGGTCCTGTAGCGGTCTTAGAAGAACAGAAGATTCGAAAATCATCACTTGGAACGCCAGACCTGGTTTAAAACACCCTCCTGGCCCAAGAGCAAGAATTACGTATTTTGTATCTAAATATTGAAGGTATTTATTCGAATAGTTTTAAGTTTCAATTTTGTAAAAACGGCGAGGCAGGGTTTTTTTCTACTGAGGTTTTTCCCTGTGCTCTGGTATCATACGACAGAATAGTATGGTACCCCGTTTTGCACCAACCTCAGCTAGGGACTTTTTTGTTTCATGTATTGTATTTTGTTAGCTCTCAGTTCAAAAGAATATATATATATATGGCGTACTAAAACGAGCAGTCAAAGAAAGTTGGTCGTTATGTTTGGCATAATAGCGTTTTATCGTTGTGAAGCCAGTCTTTGGTAAGGAACTCGCGAAATCTAATAGCTTACACTATGTACATTATCTATTGAATGATAAGAAAATGATTTCACCGTTGTTCAGTGTGAAAACAAAAAAATGGGGAATACTAGGATCTCTGGCGCGATTAAAACTCCATATAACTATGAATCTATCTTAAGGACCCTTATATTTGTCGCTGCATCGGTTCCAAACTGATGCATAATCAGTTTTTATGCGTTTCATAAAATCATTGTTTTGAGTGCTCCAAAATGCATTCATCTGACCCGATGAGTAAAAGTTTGTCTTGGAGCAAAGGGATCCGTCTGATAACTTGCAAACAAATGTCTGCCTGTCCTAGGCGTTGAATTAATTCGACATCGTATCCGGTAGCATTACAGGAGCGTTATGGCGTACTAAAACGAGCAGTCAAGGAAAGTTGGTCGTTATGTTTGGCATAATGGCGTTTTATCGTTGCGAAGCCCATCTTAGGTAAAGAACTCGCGAAATCTAATAACTTACCCTATGTACATTACCTATCGAATGATAAGAAAATGATTTCACCGTTGTTCAGTGTGAAAACAAAAAAAAATTGGGAAATGCAACCAACAAAATAATTTATTTCGAACTGAGTTTCCTGTCCTTCTTCGCAGAACGAACGATTATGAGCAGAATAAATAATTAAATTTGGCATTGCTGCTCTAGGTCTCTTAATTACTTGAGGTAAAAAATTTTATCATCGTAAGGCATTTTACTGAATTTATTATTCAAAATGGAATCTACAAGATCTTGGGTTTCTTGAAGTTCACTACTTACATTATAATTCTTACTTCTTGTTTCCGTTTCCATCTTCCTTGCTGAAATATTAGAATCGTACCTACAAACTTTCCTGAAAAATATCACAAAACCATAACCGCACTCTGAGGGGATTAATACTTTGTTAATAAAAAGGGTGGACATCAAAACAATAGTTGATCTCCATCCACGATCGTCCGGGTTGATTCTTTCCGATCGGACGTTCAGTTTCGGCTAAGCTCTTTTTCCTAGAAGCGAAAATAGTTCCGCGGAGCCGGGCCTCCGACACGTATCTATAGCATGAATTTTGAGTGGTTTCCGCACCGTTCATTTGAAGGAGTTCTAAATGTTACATCTAACGAATCTCGACTCGTCGAGACGGGCCTCCTTCGCTAAGCGCTATCGGTTATGGTGTATTTTGTGTTGCGGATAAAGTATGAATGTTTTAGATCGCTGAGTAATAAACATATGTTTAATTCTTTGAAATTTGGATAGTAGATAAAATGATGGAAATAATACAGATATAGAAATGTAATTATTTGAACTTGAATTTAAAATTGAATGAAATGCAATGAAATTAGGGAAGGCCTGGCCTCCTCTGCCTCCTCTGATACAAACTGATACATAATTAGTTTTTATGCGTTTCATAAAATCGTTGTTTTGAGTGCTCAAAATGCATTCATTTGAGCCGATGAGTAAGAGCTTGAATTGTCTTGGAGCAGAGTGATCCGTCTGATAACTTGCAAACAAATGTCTGCCTGTCCTAGGCGTTGAATTCATTCGACATCGTAGCCGGTTAGCATTACAGGAGCGTTATGGCGTACTAAAACGAGCAGTCAAGGAAAGTTGGTCGTTATGTTTGGCATAATGACGTTTTATCGTTGTGAAGCCAGTCTTAGGTAAAGAACTAGCGAAATCTAATAGCTTACTCTATACCTATATTACCTATCGAACGATAAGAAAATTATTTCACCATTGTTCAGTGTGAAAACAAAAAATGGGGAATACTAGGTTCTCTGGTGCGATTAAAACGCCATATATCTATGAATCTATCTTTAGGACTCTAATATTTGTCGCTGCATCAGTTCAAACTGATGCATTATCAGTTTATATGCGTTTCATAAAATCGTTGTTTTGAGTGCTCAAAAATGCATTCATTTGAGCCGATGAGTAAAAGCTTGAATTGTCTTGGAGTAGAGTGATCCGTCTGATAACTTGCAAACAAATGTCTGCCTGTCCTAGGCGTTTAATTAATTCGACATTGTAGCCGGTTAGTATTACAGGAGCGTTATGGCGTAGTAAAATCAACAGTCAAGAAAAGTTGGTCGTTATATTTGACATAATGGCGTTTTATCGTTGTGAACCTAGTCTTAGGTAAAAAACTCGCGGAATCTAATAGCTAACTCTATGTACATTACCTATCGAATGATAAGAAAATTATTTCACCGTTGATCAGTGGAAAACAAAAGATGAGGAATACTAGGTTCTCTGGCGCGATTAAAACGCCATATATCTGTGAATAAATCTTAAGGACCCTTATATTTGTCGCTGCATCACTTCCAAACTGATGCATAATCAGTTTATATACGTTTCATAAAATCGTAGTTTTGATTGCTTAACAATGCATTCATTTGAATCGATGAGTAAGAGCTTGAATTGTCTTGGAGCAGAGCGATCTGTCTGACAACTTGCAAACAAATGTCTGCCTGTCCTAAGCGTTGAATTCATTCGACATCGTAGCCGGTTAGCATTACAGGAGCGTTATGGCGTAGTAAAACGAGCAGTCAAGAAAAGTTGGTCGTTATGTTTGGCATAATGGCGTTTTATCGTTGTGAAGCCAGTCTTAGCTAAAGAACTCGGGAAATCTAATACTCTATGTACATTACCTATCGAATGATAAGAAAATGATTTCACTGTTGTTCAGTGTGAAAACAAAAAAGATGGGGAATACTAGGTTCTCTGGTGCGATCTGTGATCTATCTTTAGGACCATTATACAGGGTGGCCATTTGAAAACGAAACAGACGAGATTACAGACGAAATATTTTTTCGATAGAAATGCTCGGACAGGTCGATTTCTGTTTCGAGGGGGACAACTTAAGATGTAGGTTACGAACGCATAGCGCTTAAACCCTTGCTACTACAACTCTCACCCCCAATTTTTGAATAGGGAAGATGGGGTGAGTGATACCTCATTTGAAAGGTATTTTTATACTGATTTCAGCACAGTAATGTTTTTTCATTTTATTCATTAGTTCTCGAAATATTCTTAACTAAGTATTTGAAAATGAAGTGGTGTTTTCATGGCACTTGTAGTGTTTTTTTGTGAAAAATCGACATTTTGAGCTTCAAAACAACCATGTTTATCTAAATGTCGTTGATTGAAGAATTCTGCGGTTCTATTCGCACATTGATTGTTTGCAAAAAAAGTGAAATTATTTCCACCCGCTCTGCAATTGAATAAACCATGTCGAACATGAATTAGAACACATACAAGTCTCGATTCAAAACTAAGAATAATTCACATGTCAAAGAACCAGTAAGCCAACTTAATGATCTGTTCGTAATAAATAAAAAATTATCGATTCTCATTTTTTTGAAAGAATATGAATTCAATAATCAACAAAATAAAACATTATTGAAGCCACTGAGAAAACACTTCATAATTAAGTCGGAAATCGTTTCACGAATTGGGACTGGAATATTTCTGTGGCATCATTAATGATTTGATTTTCTTACCTGGTAATCTGATTAGAGATATGTACGTATTTGGACTTTTTGGAGATTTCTATCGATCAAGTGTTACCGCATGTTATTGGAAATACTGCAAATTATATCGAAGATAATTTAGATTGAGTTTCAGCAAGATTGAGCTCCTTCGCAATACGCTTTGTTTGTTCGACATCTTGATTAAAGATTTCTATGTCAGTGGATTGGAGGAAGGAAGCCACAGTCATGGTTGTTTTGAAGCTCAAAATGTCGATTTTTCACAAAAACACTACAAGTGCCATGAAAACACCACTTCATTTTCAAATACTTAGTTAAGAATATTTCGAGAACTAATGCATAAATGAAAAAACAATTACTGTGCTGAAATCAGTATAAAAATACCTTTCAAATGAGGTATCACTCACCCCATCTTCCCTATTCAAAAATTGGGGGTGAGGGTTGTAGTAGCAAGGGTTGAAGCGCTATGCGTCCGTAACCTACATCTTAAGTTGTCCCCCTCGAAACAGAAATCGACCTGTCCGAGCATTTCTATCGAAAAAATTTATTTCGTCTGTAATCTCGTCTGTTTCGTTTTCAAATGGCCACCCTGTATTTGCCGCTGCATCACTTCCAAACTGATGCATATCGTTTATATGCGTTTTTCATAAAATCGTTGTTTTGAGTGCTTTAAAATGCATTCATTTGAGCATGATTGAGAGTTTGAATAGTCTTGGAGCAGAGTGATGCGCTATGAACAAACAATGTCTGTCCTGTCCTAGGCGTTGAATTCATTCGACATCATAGCCGGTTAGCATTACAGGAGCGTTATGGCGCACTAAAACGAGCAGTCGCGGAAAGTTGGTCGTTATATTTGGCATAATGACGTTTTATCGTTGTGAAGCCAGTCTTGGTTAAAGAACTCGGGGAAAATCTAATCTCTATGTACATTACCTATCGAATGATAAGAAAATGATTTCACCGTTGTTCAGTGTGAAAACAGAAAAATAGGGATATAAGGGTTCTCTGGCGCGATTATAATGCCATATATCTGTGAATCTATCTTTCGGCCCCTTATATTTGTCGCTGCATCACTTTCAAACTGATGCAAAATCTGTTTATATGCGTTTCATAAAATCTTTATTTGAGTGCTCAAAAATACATTCATTGAGCCTATGAGTAAGAGCTTGAATTGTATTGTAGTAGAGTGATCCGTCTGATAACTTGCAAACAATATCTGCTTGTCCTAGGCTTTGAATTCATTCGACATCGTAGACGGTTAGCATTACAGGAGCGTTATGGCGTACTAAAACGAGCAGTCAAGGAAAGTTGGTCGTTATATTTGGCATTATGGCGGTTGTCTTCGATGTGTAGCCAATCCTAGACGAAATCTAATAGCTTACTATATGTATGTTAATTGTTCATTACCTATCAATTGATAAGAGTATGAATTCACTGTTGTTCAGTGTGAAAAAAATGGGAAATACTGGCTTCTTTGGAGCCCTTATTACGCCGAAAATCTGTGAATCTCTATCCTCAGCAAGTTTCTAGTTGACGCTGCATCACTTCTGAACTGATGAAAAATCAGTTGATGAGCTTTCCATTTGACAGCGTTGTGACTTTGAACTGACTCGCATCACTTACAACTGATGTTGCTTGTCAACAAAATCAGTTTAATTACCATATTCACTTCAGCTCATCACATCAATAACATAATATCTTAGCATTTTATGTAGAAGTAAACAATTTAGTATTAAACATGAACTCTCAGTTCAGTTTATGCGTACGGGTGTAAAAAGAAGTCATTCGGTGCTAAACCAAGACCTTACGGCAGGCGCCGCGGATGACTCATGAAATCGACGTTTTGAGTGCTCAAAACATTCATTTGAGCCTATGAGTGAGAGCTCTCATTATAGTGGTGAAGAGTGATCCGTCTGACATCTGGCTAACAACTATCTGCCTGTCCAAGGCGTTGAATCGATTCGACAACCGAGTTTTTGAGACTACTACCGACCCAAAATTCGAGAAATACAGACATTTAGACACAATGATAACAAGCTGTTACCCTAGGAACAAGCAGGCAGAATAGTCTTGGATAATGATATCTTAGCATACTTCAAATTGTTCAAAGCATCAACTTTTTGGTGTATGATTTCAAGAAACCTTTCTTGGTATTTGTTATGTTTTTATCCCTTCAACTGGAATTAGTGATTTCATAATTTTCCTCCTATTTCTCAGTTGAATTCATTCGTGAAAAATAGTCAATAATGAGCACTTCCAAACCCACTTCTCAATCTATCCTTCAACACTGTTCGGTATCTACATGATCTAATATTTCTCATGACACGTCTTTATGAACGAGTTCATAAATGGGTAATCATTCATTGTAATAGGCGCCTAATAGAAACCATTTTCTCATTATCATTGCAAAACCATCCGGATCGAGGAGAGTTTGGAACAAATTAGTTTCGAGTATAACATTCCTAAATATGATGTATTATTCGAAACGAAAGTACCATTTATAAAGCCTGGATGTTTGACAGGCTCAAATAATTTTATCACGCCTTCCTTGATGAACTCATTAAGTAACTAATTATATATTACGTCGAGTTACCTAACAAACGGGATTTTTCTCACTTGCCGGTAGACGGCTATTGGTTTTCCATTAAGGTTATGTCTAAATTGTTGGGAGATTGAGGCTGAAATTGTTCTGCCTACACCTGTACCAAATAACCATGCGGGTACAGCCAAACTAATTATGACTGGGAAGGAATATTCTATATGACAGAAAATTCCTCATTACTCCTCCTTGAAGTCATCCATCATGATGCAAAAATACGTCGACTAGAGCATCTCGAGTGGAGGATATCAGGTTCGGTTTTGAAGGTATAGATTTGTTTTTCTCGAGTATAAATCGTTTCACTTGGAGATTAACATATCATGAGGAAGACCTATTCATAAGATGTTCTTTAATGTTCGTTAAAATTTTTGGAAGTCGACCAAAGTTATTGGCGTTTTCGCAGATTATCGACATAATATGTTGTGCCGTTTCTACGCATTTTCCTTGGACTCTTATTACCCGCAAGTCTGTAATTTTCCAATTTTAAGTCGATGGTCTTCGACGAATATTTTGTTCTGAAGAATCCGAGGTCAAAAATGATTCTGTCTGGCCAAAAACTCGATAAGTCCTATTATTGGAGTGCAGATTGTCTTGAGATCAACAGACGGTTGACCGATGGTAATTGAAATAAGCTGCTTGCTTTAATATTCTTCGTTTCAGTTATTCTTATTTTCATATTATGAGAGCTTCACTCCATGAAATCCTTCTATTTATTTTTATGTTTTTATACAGCGTGTTACAAATCATTATACATTAATTGACATACTTTTAAGTTATTGAGGCAAAATATACATTTTTATCTCATTCAAACATGTTGAACAAGCTTTGATTCATTAATACCTTCCTGTTGAGCTGATTTTGAAGTTTTATTATCAGAACATTAAAAGGATGTAGCTTTTCCAATAAATGCTATAGGTATCACTCTCACTAGGTTAGTACTTCATATATGCAATTTGGTCAGTTGATTTTCATTACCAGATTTTAATTACTACTACTAGAGTAGCCTTGATAGAATCTTGAGTTTCGAATGCTGTTCTCACATCGTACCTATTTCCGATTTTTCTAATACTTTCAGATAGCTCTTCAGATTCAAATCCAAAAATTACCTACTATTGTGTGCAATTCCTTTAGCTCCATTTCAACAATTTCTTGGAATAGCCATTTTGCTTGAGAATCTCAGAGATGATTTCAATTTCTATTTTTTTTTTCGAAAATTGCTTATTTTTGGATGGTCTGATATATAGATTTTTGGCTCAACCTAATTTGGTATTGAACTGGCGATTTGATTCAGAAGTATGAATTACATTATAACTATTTCTCTCGAATAATAACATGATATTTAGCGGCTTTACGACAACTTTTCAGAAAAGCATATGAATCGAAAGAATTGTTCAAAATTCTAGCTGAAATATCTCTGCAATTGGGAAGTTTATTAATTCATTGTCAGAGTAAAAGTTGAATAAGAAATTTTGAGTTTTGGGCATAATAATTTTACAGGTATGAATGACATTATTGCCTACTCTTATCAACTATTGAAATGATATTCAGCCGCTTCTACAACATCTTCTGCTGAAAAAGCATAAAGACCGAAAAAACGATCCAAAATCAAGATGAAATCGCTCTGCCACTGGGAGATTCTAATTCGATGTTTCGAAAATTTAGTGTCAGAGTACGTGTTGAATGAGAAATTTTCAATTTTTGAGCACAATACTCTTTCAGAATGATATACATCATCACAGTCCAAAAGAACCTTCAATCAGGCATCATTCAACAAAGAGAGCAATTACTGTAATTTCCACCTTCATGTTCTCGTCCTGCTCTCATATCGAACACAGAAAGATAAGAATCAGAAATATCAATTGAAAGATTTTCAACACTTAGCGAGTCCCATTCAAGCTGCTACATTTAATATTGTAGGAGAATCATCTCCCAGCTCGAAGTCGTGAATATATCACGAATAAGCTAAAGTATAAATGACATTATTGCTTACTCTTTCAAATATTGAAATGATATTCAACCGCTTCAACGACATATTCTGTTGAAAAAGCATGTAGATCGAAAAAACGTTTCAAAATTCAAGATGAAATCGCTCTACCACTGGAAGATTCTAATAGGTTTGGAAATTTAGTGTCAGAGTACGTGTAGAATGAGAAATTTTCAATGTTTTGAGCACAATACTCTTTCAGAATGATATACATCATCACAGTCCAAATGAACCTTCAATCAGGCATCATTCAACAAAGAGAGCAATTACTGTAATTTCCACCTTCATGTTCTCGTCTTGCTCCCATATTCTTCATCGAACACAGAAAGATAAGAATCAGAAATATCAATTGAAAGATTTTCAACACTTTGCGAGTCCCATTCAAGCTGCTACATTTAATATTGTAGGAGAATCATCTTCCAGCCTGCAGTCGTGAATATATCAGAAATAAGCTAAAGTATGCACGACATTATTGCCTACTTCTCTCAAATATTGAAATGATAGTCAGCTGCTTCTACAACATTTTTTTCTGAAAAAGAATATAGACCGACAAGAAATTCAAAATTTAAGATGAAATGCTCTCATATTTAACACAGAAAGATAAGAATCAGAAATATCAATTGAAAAATTTTCAATACTCAGCGAGACCCAGTCAAGCTGCTACATTTAATACTGTGGGAGAATCATCTCCCATCTCGCAGTCGTGAATATATCACGAATAAGCTAAAGTAGGAACGATATATTGCCCATTCCTTTCAAACATTGAAATGATATTCAACCGCTTCAACGACATCTTCTCTTGAAAAAGCATATAGTTCGAAAAAACGACTCAAAATTCAAGATGAAATCGCTCTGCCACTGAGAGATTCTAATTCGAAGTTTCGAAATTTAGTGTCAGAGTACGTGTTGAATAAGTATTTTCAATGTTTTGAGCACAATACTCTTTCAGAATGATATACATCATCACAGTCCAGAAGAACCTTCAATCAGGCATCATTCAACAAAGAGAGCAATTACTGTAATTTCCACCTTCATGTTCTCGTCTTGCTCTCATATTCTTTATCGAACACAGAAAGATAAGAATCAGAAATATCAATTGAAAGATTTTCAACACTTAGCGAGTCCCATTCAAGCTGCTACATTTAATATTGTAGGAGAATCATCTCCCAGCTCGAAGTCGTGAATATATCACGAATAAGCTGAAGTATGAATGACATTATTACCGACATTCCATACCGAACCGTTATATAATTACCGGCAACATTCATCACTTGAAATAATTCTTCCCGGCGTACAAAAGGCAGAGGCAGAGCATGAGAAAGCCCCACAAAGACCACGACTTTTTTGTCGAGTCTATAAACGTCAACGCTTCTAAAATATGCGATCATGAATAAAATTAAACATACGGGGTCGGACATTATCAAAACGGAAGACCGACTTTGTTCGGTGGTAAAACTACATCCCCATACGTACAAACCAAACCATCCTTCCATGTTTAGACGACTCTTTTCGCCTCAGCGGCCAAGCTTAATGAAATTTATCATGTGTTACTTGATGCATTGTCCCTGAAGAATGCAGAGTGAAGAGAAGGTCGTACCATGTTGAGATTTCCCTAACACCAAGGATCTAACCAAGACAGTCCGTTAGATCCAGTTCAGTGGTAAGGGTACCGATGGCAATGATATATTGGAAGGTCTTGAGTGACTAAACAATAGAGCGATGCGCTCTTGTGTGTTTGTGATCCGAAAATCGCATTTCGAGTCGTCCCAAAAACAACAATAGCGACATACAGATTGACTCTGTTATCTCTTTACACAGATTTATGTGCTGTTAATACTATTGTGGGGCATCGAAGTGTCTTTGTGTTGATATTGGTTACTGACAATATTAACACGGTTACGCAGTTATTTATGAGAAGTTTTGATAGATAATTTCAACGGGAACCAATGGGCCGGAAAGAAATTTATATCAATTCAAGTACCATCTGTTTGAGTCCAGTTCAGCCTTATGGGAGGGTCAAACTTTGGAGCGATTTTTCATGGCTAATCAGATGTAACTTCAATTCGAATTAAGGGCGAAGCCGTAACTAAGTTGAGAATCAATAGGGCTGATCCCGTGGTTATTCACATCAATGAAACATATGTAGAATCTGCTGTGCTTCACAGGATAACTGGCAGAAAGTATAATAATAGGCTTTAATGCCAACAACTTAAATTGAATGAGTTCAATGAGATTATATCATAACATTTACTCCTAATGTAAATACCAATTTGAATGCTTTCTTTCGGAATATCATTCAAACTAGCCAATGAAAATAATTTCGGGAATGACATATTCCAATGCTTTGAAATTCGAAAAAATTCAGAAATTATATTAATATTAAAATCTACCTGAACTTTTTTTGTATACAAGATCAAAATTTCTAACGAAAAGTAATCAAACACTAAAAAAGGAGATCAAAGAAAATTTCGTACGAAATGAGATTAATTCAGACCAGTTGAAAAACACAAACTATCGACTTGAAATTATAGCGAATTTCGAAGATAACAAGTCTATTTAAACGGATGGTTTAATAAACTTTATGGATACTGTGGATTATCAACTTAATAAGGTTTCTCATTTTGTTCACAATTGGAGGTCTCCGAGATAATCTCAAAAAGTTCGCTATGTGGAAGTCCCTGGAATATTCCCAAAAAGCTCGCAATGCGGAGGTTGTTGAGAAATCCTCATACTGATCACAATGGGAAGTTGATAGGATATTCTCAAAAAACTCACAATGCGTAGGTTGTTGGGAAGTTCTCATACTTGTCACAATGGGAGGTTTATGCAAATATCCCATTGACAACCACAATGTGAGCATCAGTAAGAGAATTTCCACAGGGGATATCTTTGAGAGCTCTCTGGGAATAACTCTGAGCGGAAATTTGGAAGAAATATAGAGCTCCCAGCAACCTCGCAGGAACTCACAAAAGAACTCTCAATCTCCCAAAAAGATATCGCTGAGATATCTATGCAACGTCTTTGTGTTGACTGGGATTCATCTTTGATTTCCAATCATATTTTCGATTTAGATACATTTTTAGATAACCCTATTGTAAAGCATTGTAAATCATTTCATATTATCACTAAATTTGATAGGAGTAGGTTACAATGTCATTTATACTGCGAGCTTGGAGTGTTGAAAATCTTTCAATTCATATTTCTGAGTCTATCTTTTGTGTTTGATGAAGAATATGAGAGCAAGACCAGATAACATTTATCCCTAATGTAAATACCGATTTGAATGCTTTTTTTCTGAATATCATTCAAACTAGCTATGAAAACATTTTGGGATGATATATTCCATGCTTCGAAATACGAAAAAAAAAATTTTAATTATAATTATATTAAAATCTGTCTGAACTTTTCTTGGATACTGGATCGAAATTTCTAACGAAAAACCATTAAACTCCAAAAGTGGAGATTAAGGAAAATTTCGTACGAAATCAGATTAATTTAGACCAGTTCCAAAAACACAAACTATAATCATGTAATTATAGCAAACTTCGAAGATAACAATATCTATATAAACGGATGGTTTAATAAATTTTATGGATACTGTGAATTATCCAAATAATAAGATTTCCCATTTTGTTCACAATTGGAGGTTCCTGAGATATTCTCAAAAAGCTCGCTATGCGGAGGTCCCTGGGATATTTCCAAAACTCGCCATGTGGAAGTTGTTGAAAAATTCTCATACTGATCAAATGGAAAAGTGATATTCTCAAAAAGCTCACAAAGTGGAAGTTATTGGGAAGTTTTCATCATTGTCACAATGAAGGTTTATGCAAATATCCCATTGACCATAATGTGAGCATCAGTTTGGGGATTTCCACAAGGGATATTTTTGAGAGCTCTCTGGGATATAGCTGAGGCGGAAATTTGGAGGAGATATAAAGTTCCCAGCAACGTCGCAGGAACATCACAAAAGTACTCTCAATGTCCCAAAACGATATCGCTGAGATATCTATGAAACGTCTTTGTGTTGACTGGGATTTCATCTTTGATTTTCAATCATTTTTTCGATTTAGATACATTTTTAGATAACCCTATTGTAAAGCATTGTAAATCATTTCATATTATCAAAATTTGATAGGAGTAGGTTACAATGTCATTTATACTGCGAGCTGGGAGTGTTGAAAATCTTTCAATCATATTTCTGAGTCTATCTTTCTGTGTTCGATGAAGAATGTGAGAGCAAGACGAGAACACGAAGATGGAAATTACAGTAATTGCTCTCTTCGTTAAATGATAGCTGATTGAAGGTTCTTTTGGACTGTGATGATGTATATAAGTTTGAAAGAGTATTGTATTCAAAACATTGAATATTTTTCGTTGAACTCGTTATCTGACAATGAATTTCTTCACCTCGAACTCAAATCTCTCAGTGGCAGAGCAATTTCATCTTGAATTGGCTGTCAGTCTTTCGGCTTATATGCGTTTTCAGAAAAAGCTCTTGCAAAGGCTCTGAATACCATTTTGTTATTTGGGAGGAGCAGGTCCGTATATCGAATTTAGACTATTTATGCTATTTTCGATGTGATTGGTCAATAATTCCAATATGTAAGACAAAATTCATTCTTTCTAATTCAAATAAACTTTTTTGATCGAACTTTAAACCTAAAATTACGTATTATGCCTTCTTTGTGGCAAAATACTCATGGAGTTCATTACAACGTCTGTCCTAGATTTTTTATTTCTGAAAAATTATTTGATTTGATAACTATAGAATAGTCTATAATTCAAAATAATGTTTATATTTCTTCACATTAATATATGTTTGCAGCGACACTATATCTTGAGGCTTTATCTCTCTTTTGTGCATCACTTTCCACTTCTATTACAAGTCTATTAAATCATTTACGGTATTTTATAATATTGAATACCATCGATATTTGAAGACTCAAATTCGTAAAGGATTAAATAAAGGACAATAGACTTACCTTTCAAACTCCAACTACACAGTTGAAAGTAACGTCTCTCAAAAATTAACATACCCACGTTTCAAATCATACCATTTTTGACCTTAATCCGAAAAATACAGACGTTTTGATGCCTTTAAACAAGCGTGCAAAAGCTTTAGTCAATTCCAATTGTTTGTTATGCATCACTGACTTCCAGAAGCTAAGTTTGTTGACAAATCTGTCATGTAATAAATTATGGTGACAGAATTTTCGGTGCTACTCATCGATTACGGTCAACTTGTTAGCCACAACACGTGTTTAAGAGGTTTAGGAATAATGTTGCTACCCATGTCAGAAGCATCGTCCATACAATCGATAATGACAGGTCTCATTTTATGGGAAGGATTAACTTTGCCCAGGACATAATGCCATTATTTGGTATTCTCCTCAGGCTAGCAGAAAAATGGGGAATATATGTATTCAACCCATTTTTTGTGTTTTGTGAGATGACATTCGAAGAAACTGAAGCATGGAATTTTTAAAAATCAGAAAAAGTTTTGTTGACAACAGAGACTATGAATTTTGAAAATAAATAGAACTATCGTTATGTTCGTGCGGAATGATTATTATCAATTCATTTCAATCAAATAAACTATTCATATGAAATAGAAAAAACCGAAATACAGTGGAACTTTCCTATAACGAACGTCTGTATAACGAATTTCTCTATATAACGAATTTCGTAAAAGACATTGCACCTTGAATACAAATTCCATGTTAAAAACACCCTCTTAAACGAAGTAAATTCTCTCTAAAACGAAATATTCAAAGAACATCACTTTTTGAATGGGTATCGGTAAGAAGGTATGAGGGTAGGTTTTTCCGAAATTTTTTTGGATGTACGTACTGAATCCGGACTTTAAACTAAATCATTACGGAGGGCAGAGAGATCCTTCTGAAACAGTTTTAAATACAACCCACTAGCATTACGCTAGTGTGAAAGTTGTGCGAAAATGTCTAAAAGGAAGTCCTTAAGTTTGATTGATAAACTTCAATTTTTCCGTTAAGTCGACCGCGACATTGCCGACTATAGAAAGAAATTTTCTCTATAAAGAAATTCCTTTATAACGAATTTTTTTGGAGATTTAGCGCTTTCGTTATAGAGAACTTCCACTGTTTATTTGTATTATAACTCTCATTTTTTTTCCGAAATTTAAATCGATATTTAGGACGAAGTGTAGTGAAATTTTACAAGTGGTTATTCAGAAAACCAAAGTTCAATATCGAACTTGTATTTCAGAATAGTAATATGAAATTCAGGAAACAGAAATTGAATTTCAGAATAGTTGATTTAATTTTTGAAGAACGAAATTGAAATTCAGTTGTATTTCTTTTTCGAAAGTTGAATTAAATTCACCTCATTTATTTTTGAACTCATCTTGCTATAGAGAAACAGAAATGACGAATGATATCAGTCAAAAATTGATTAACTTAGAATAAACATTTTTTTAATGAAAAAAACTCAAATTTTGTCTTTCCTGAAAGCTTTGTGAATGAATTTTTACTGAAAGCTCAACATGAACTCCAAACTCACTTAACTCATCTTCTTGAAACTATTCGAACTTCTGAACTCTCCAACACATTTTATTCGAATGTTTAGTGATTGTTGATTTCCAGAATATTTTCGACGTGGTTTAAAAAAAAACGAGCAACGTAAGAGTGAGTATTTCATTTCTCATGTCAAATTTCAGTATTTGGAGCTTATGGTTTCAAAAATATTGGAAATATTATTGGACTTATTGTGCAACAAACAAGAATATCTCTATTCGCTATCTTACGTTCGCTTGTCTAGGAAAGCAAGTACCCAAAGGAAGTTTCTCTACAGGAGAACATATATTTTGAAATTGCTTGATTGAATTACAGTGGAATTTCCCTATAACGAAGAAAATTCTCTCTCTAACGAAATATTCAAAGAACATTACTCTTTTAATGGGTATTGGTAAAAGGGTGGGTTTTTTCAGAAAATTTTCAGGACGTATGTAATAAATACCGACCTTCAACTAAATAATTAGGGCGGGCAGAGAGATCCTTCTGAAACAGTTTTAAATACAACCCTGGCTGTTTGGTTTCAATCTAACAATTACACCAATTTGAAAGTTGTGCGAAAATGGCTAAAAGGAAGTAATTAAGTTTGAATGATAAACTTGAAATTATCAGTCGACCGCAACATTGCCGACTAGAGAAACAAATTTTCTGTATAACGAAATTTCTTCATAACGAATTTTTTTAGCGAATTTAGCGCTTTCGTTATATGGAAGCACTGTATATTTAGATGCATTCTTGATAATTTCCGTTCAAACTTGCGAAAAGCTTCGCTTAACACCGAAAACAATATGTAAAAAAGCCCCGAAAAACTATCATCTATCACGATGCGTATCTATAAGAAGCTGCATAATATTTCAGTTAAGATAACTTCCACTTCTTCAATCCCATTGCCATAAAAATATATCACTTGCATAAGATGCCCAGCCCGAGAGAATAAATTTGAATATTAGATAAATTTATAACAAACCGACTCTTTTGTATGTGACACCTATTATACTCGTCTATTTCGTAACATCCTATAATGGTTATAGGCAGTCGATGGTTGGTTGCGCATAGAGGTACCTTATAATAGACTCGCAGTCCCAGTTAATATTCAAGAAATATTTCATCAGTCACATGTGTAAATTGTTAAAAAAGAAGTGTCATCTGTAAAAGTCATTTTATTAGGACAGGGAGCCACTCGAACCTTGTACCTGGGCACAAATCGAAATAAGGACAATGTAATTTAGATCGGGTACAAACGGGTACTTGAAGGTACTCAAAGAATACGGTAAGACGTGACGAATCGTTGTGCGAATGCTACAATGCCTTTTGAGATTCTTTATGTGAAAAAACTCACGCAATATATGCAGGGTTCGGCGGAATGAAAGCCCAGGTTGACACATTCGGAATAGACTATTTGTCATGGGTTAAAACCGCACAGGAGGCTTTGGCCATGTGATTAATTATCTGCTAGGACCCCCGATTATATTTTCGGTGAGTGTTGCAGGAAACAATGTGGGTTAAATAGTGTCAGTAAATGTTTGGAAGTTTTGTGAATGGAGCAGATGGTTATGTCACTCGAGAATCAGAACGATATTTGGTAATATAAGAACTACTTCCCTTCGGGATAGAAGATTTCAGGAAGAGAGTTCGATGTGAACGCGTGACTTGATTGAGAGTTATTGGGAGGGAAAATATTCGTATGATTTTAAAACGATATCCAGGAGCACTTTTGTGATCTCAGCTATTCAACCACGCACCAATTTGGCTCAATGCGATAGATTAATAATCATCCATAAATACACTCACCGGCAAAAGTTTGTTAATTCATAAATATGTTATTTCAAGTCAGATTAGATTGATTTTTTTTTGTAACTATGTTCATTCTCAATGAATCACCAGTTTTGTGTTCCAAGACAACTCGCCGTAAGTAATTTTATAAAGGGTAAAACAAAATATGTTTTTCCCCTAACTTTAGAACCATCCCTGGTGTGTTACAGTTGTTTCACCGTGTGATTTCTTATTTCATCATCAAGACACATCTTCTCTTGACAATTCTATATTTCATTTATAACAATAGCTCGATTTTTGTTGAAGATACAGGGTTTTCAGAGCAACATTAAACTCCCCTTCACTATGGCTGTGAAAGAACTTTCACAGATTTAACCTTAAATTCGAACGTTATGAAAATAAACCGAAAACTGAGTGAAAACATGAAACAAGAGAAGTTTTTGCGCGACATGTTGTCCCCTATGCACCGTTTATTAAAGATAATTTTGTGCTAATGCTTCATAATACCCAGTCGCATCAACCGCATATGGCTAGGATTGCCAGGGACTATTTAGCAGAGGTTGATATACAGGGTGACTGGTGACGTAAGGGACAACGGCTAACTGGAGATAGAGGACCTCAAACTGAATGAGGATTGGGGGTTTAAATGTCCCATAAGGCTATTAGTTTCAGAGATACAGGGTGTTTTTTGCAAAAGTGCTAAAACTATAAACTCCCATATCTTCGTCAATATGGCAAATTTTCGCTGATATTTGGCAGGCGTGTTACTATACATATTCTCCATCAGATCGAGAAGAAAACATTTCCAAAAATTACAGGTCTGTATCCAAAAATTTCAATTTCCGTGTCAGGTTAGAAATATCACTCGGCATATGAGATAAAAAAATTGAATTGGAAAATTGGAATCTTCAAGAAACACTGAGTAAAAATCTGTTTTTAGTTTGAATGGCACAAATTTTTTATAGTTTTTATGATATGTTGAAAGTCGAATATTACAATTTATTCATATCGAATTCAAGAAACATACTATTCCTGAAAGAAAAAAACACTGAATTTGATATGCTTAAATAATCCTGACGCGTTTTGAATATTCCTTCACATCTTGAAATACTTTTTTATTAATTTTTCTATCAATATTATAAGAAAAACTCAAAAAACAATACAAACACAAAAAGATTAACAGTAGCACATATGGTTCATAGAAAAATCAAATAAACAAATGCTCGATATGCGAGAGCCATTCCCCTCACACACTTTTTGGCTCTTTTGAACAATTGAAGTACTTTTCATATCCACAAGATGAAAAATTTCTCTTGATAGAACAGTAACACTAGATTTCAGCTCGTGAAAAGTTTAACTTTCTTCTCAGAACCCCTGAACAATAATCCATCTGGTACTTATTTTGTCAACAAAATTTATTTTTCAATTAAATAATGCAATGATTCATGAAAAAACAACTAAGCAAATGCTCGAAATGAGAGAAATTTGCTTCAACGCATTTATTGGCTCTCTTGAACTCTAATGATTTCTTTCTCTTTTGAGATGAGGATTATTCTGAGACCAAATATTATATCCGTTCATTTTGCGCAATTCAAAAACAAGTATCATCTACATATTCTTCATTCGTGAATACTGAAGGCATTTTTCAGTAGATAAACAAACGACACAATTCCCAATAATTCACAATCAATAAATGTATGAATATAAACGTCATTTTTTGAAATAAGCCTACTCTGTGTAGTAGGATGTATTTTATTTATAATGAATAATAAACCTCTTATTCTAAAAAATCACTTGTTTCCCTAATATTCTGTTTGCATTAAAGAAATTCATATGCTTCTCAAAAGAAGGTGAAGTTGCTACACCTAAGTACATATTAGAGGAAAATAAGTCCTCAAAATTTATACATTATTTCATTGAAGAATAAATTTTGTTGAAAACATAAGTACCAGATGGATTATTGTTCAGGGGTTCTGAGAAGAAAGTCAAATTTTTCTCGAGCTGAAATCCAGTGTTTTTGTTCTATCACGAGTATAATTTTCATCTTGTGGATATGAAAAGTACTTCAATTGTTCAAAAGAGCCAATAAGTGTGTGAGGGGAATGGCTCTCGCATATCGAGCATTTGTTTAGTTGATTTTTTTATGAATCATATGTGCTACTGTTTCTTTTTGTATTTCTATGGTTTTTTAATTTTTCTTATAATATTGATAGAAAAATTAATAAAAAAGGATTTCAAGATGTGAAGGAATATTCAAAATGCGTCAGGATTAATTAAGTATCTCAAATTCAGTGTTTTCTTCTATCAGGAATAGTATGTTTCTTGAATTCAATATGAATAAATTGTAATATTCGACTTTCAACATATCATGAAAACTATAAAAAATTTGTGCCATTCAAACTAAAAACAGATTTTTACTCAGTGTTTCTTGAAGATTTCAATTTGCCAATTCAATTTTTTTATCTCATATACCGAGTGATATTTCTAACCTGACACGGAATTGAAATTTTTGGATACGGACCTGCAATTTTTGGGAATGTTTTCTTCTCGATCTGATGGAGAATATGTATAGTAACAAGCTTGCCAAATATCAGCGAAAAATTTGCCATATTGACGAAGATATGAGAGTTTATATTTTAGCACTTTTGCAAAAAACACCCTGTATCTCTGAAACTAATAGCCTTATGGGACATTTAAACCCCCAATCCTCATTCAGTTTGAGGTCCTCTATCTCCAGTTAGCCGTTGTCCCTTACGTCACCAGTCACCCTGTATAAGAATTCAACTGGCCTGCTTTAAGCCCAGATTCGAACCCAATTGGGCATGTTTGGATGCTCTCGGGAGGAAAATTCGATCTCGTATACCAGCTCTTGAAAATTTGCAGCTTTTTCCTCATTACAAATTTTCAGAAAAATTAGAATTTTTACCATTCTAAACAATAAGAATTTTCATTAAGAGAATAATTTGAGCAGTGACACAGCTGTTACATACCTACAAAATAGTGAGTTTGAATTTCAATATCAATCACTCTCAAGAAATTATTATTTTTCCATTGTTTATTATATCCTGTTTCATCAAACGCATTGAAAGTATGCTGAACAATCCATCACATAAAAATGTTATTATTCATAATTGAAATAAGTGGTATTTGTAGAACATTTCATTATAATATATAGGAATGAATTTAATGTGCTTATCTTTTATTTTATTATGAAATTAAATCAACAAACTTATTTTCAAACTGATATCTGTAACTAAAATACATAATTTTACACTCTGAATAATCTAACAGTAGGTAAATCTGCATGCGTAGTATCAGGTAACTTGATGATGAAAAATCCAGGTATTGAAAATATCAGAAATATATAATAAATATAGTTATTCAAAGGATGCTAAAATAAAACGAATAAGAATAATCACAAGAGATAAAAATACAAGGAAAAAATATACCTCCCAATCGATGAAAGCTAGGGTTATTGTCTCGAATAAAGCGTGCATTGAACATGCAAGTCCAAGAACAGTACAACGTAAAAAAGTTGGCATCAGATCTGGTAAATACGTGAAAAGGAATTTGTGTGCTGTCTCTGCGTTCAGAATCAAAATTGCGCTTGCGTAAATATCTATTGGACCCGTATCTGGAATAAGATAAACAGCAGTTATCAAGATGTTGAAATATAATATCTTATATGTTACATAAATCATCTTTTTTGACAATAGAATGATTATGAGTAATATGAGTTTACCAAGTAACGTAATTTAGAAATCAAATCATGCTCTGTCTTTTTTATTATACATCACATATTTTCCACATTAACACTCTATTTTACAATACATGATCTTCTCAATGCCATTACAATAAATGATATTCCTAAGATCTTCTCATAAATTTCCGCGTTGTGTTTTAAATTTTGAAGAAATAAGAATAAATGATATTTTGAAACGAATGTGCTGTACACACCTCAACGTTGTCACTGACATTTGTTTATGAATTTTTTTTGTAGTGAGAGGAATTATATTAGAAGGGATGTTTTTTTAGAGGTTTACCTTGAAGACACAATGTGAGGAATGACATAAAAACGAGAAATATGAATGTCCAGAATAGTCCATACTTCTTTCCCAGAGCTGCATAAACAATCAGGGTGTAGGGTAAACTGAAAATCGCAAAAGAGAATTTCAGAGATTCAAATATCCTGAGAATTATTATTTATCTCATTCATTTCATTAATGATACAATATCCACTCTGCTATTCTAATCCTCAACACACCAAAAATTTCTAATCTTCTAATGAACAAGCGTACCTTTATACACATTATTTTTAACAATTGAAATAGATTTCGTCAATGTCAATGGAACAGTATTATTATGTGAAAAATTCTTTTTATTTCGGAAATATGCAATATTAAGCATAACTAAATATATGATATTTCTACACCATTTCCAAGTGTATTTCACTAAGCGTCGATTGTATTTCAGATCAGTCAATTGAATTTCAGAAAGTATCAATTGTATTTCAGATTATATCATATGTATTTCAGAAACCGTCATTTGTAATTCAGAAGGATGGAATATCATTTTAATTTCCAAATATAACAGTTATCTCGATTTCAGTGTGGTCTCGGGATTGAGGAGGATAAACCGTATTTAAAATGTGTTTACCTATAAATTGAATTTCGAATGACCATTTCCGAAATACAATTGACGATTTCTGAAATTGAATTGACTGATCCTGAATTACAAGTGATGTTTTCTGGAATGCAACTGATGATTTCAGAAATACAACTGACGCTTTCTGAAATACAATTGACTAATCTGAACTACATTTGATGATTTCTGAAATACAATTGACTCATCTGAAATACTATTGACGCTTTCTGAAAAACAATTGACGCTTTCTGAAATACACTTGGAAATGGTGTAGATTAAGAACCCTTTGTGAAATTCTCTGACAAAGTCTACCGTATAAGAATAAAAAAAGCTTTTCTTCAGTTGATTACCTCAGAAGATCTGCCGTTGAAGCCATAATGGTACCTTTGAGTGGATACTTCGATTGCATGATCCTCCAAACTGAAATGAAAAATCAGCATTTTTGTTATTTCCCCTAGTAAGAGGTTGTATATCACAAAATATTACACTGTGTTTGGTCTACAAAACCAATGATGGAACTGATTATGGTGAGTATGAAAACAATTCTGATTTTCCTTTTTCTCAGATATCTCATCATTTCACCGAATACTTTGAACGAAAAAGGAGTTTCTGAATCCTCGTCTTCGAAAAGAATTTCGTTCGGAACATGACCTATTATTTCTTCCATTACTTTGAGAGCTTCTTTATATTTCGATTTATTAATCAACCATCTTGGTGATTCAGGAACATAGCTGAAAAACATCAAAAATTGTGGATTTGAATTTCACAATAATTTCTTTACCATTTGAAATTTAGTCAGTAACTTCTCCATTGTCTTATGTCTATCAAATATGGCAAAATAAACGACATAGTTTTAAAGCAATAAAATTCTGATTAATTCAAAATTGCTCAAAAAATGAAAAAACTTTTTTTATCATGTTTTTTCTCCATAATCATTCACAAAATTGAAGAGCAAAAAACTCTCATAATAGGATAAATTGCATCTCTTGTTGTATTGAAAAAAATTTAAATTAACTCTGAAACGTCAGATAATGTTAAATCGAGGATCAGTACATTCCCAAAAAGATATGGAAGATGTTCATTTATGAGATTATTGCATATTATTATGTTTTAGTTGAGATTGACGCTAACTTTCATACGGGAAATACCCACGAAAATCATAAAATGATGACGAGAAGTAAATATTTCCTTATAAAAATAATGAATTTATTGATTCTTTCATACACTCATGGGTGTATAAGACAAGTCTAATGGAAAAATAACTAAAAGCACTCATAAAAAGAGAGAAAAATGAATACACCTAACAAACGGTATCAGCCAGAAACTCATCGAAAGTATAATGACACCAATTGAGTTGAAGAGTCTCAAATGATCTTTTGAAAAACTTTACATTCATTGATTCTAATCTGATGGCAAATGTTGAAATAATCAATATAAATTCCAACAGAAATATACGGAGTCTTTTGATTGGTAATGAGAACAGAAATGGATCAAGACGGACCCTTGAGGAACACCTTATTCGTTGGTGAATTCATATCAGATACATTGCCGTCCATATACAGGGTGTCACTAAATAAGTGTAAAATATTTAAGGAGGTGATTCCTCATCGAAAAAAAGATAGGATCTTTCATACAAAGAAGAACTTCATTGGAGCATCCCTTGTTAAGATACAGCCCCTCTAAAGGAGTACATAAAATTTGTATAACAATTTTTTCACAATCACCAAAAAAGTTACAATATTGAAATTAACCTGACGTTTCCAACTAGCAAAAAGACACGTATCCAGTTATTTATTGGTTTACCCCATGGTTGTAAGGGTGGGGGAAACGCAACCCCAAAGTTTATTTCCAATGTAACTTTTTGTCTTATTATTTGTTTACCATTAAAAATTTATTTTCGATAGCCTGTTCATTCCAAACAAAAAATGTCTCTTGAGTTTTTTGCCCACAATAAATCACTTCGCAGTAAAAAATTATTTTACGAACAACTATAGAGATAGATCGTCATAAATGCGAAACTAATCTATCTAGTAGGACACTTTTAGCGATAGTGACAATTTTTTTTCTAGTAGGAAACGTCAGGTTAATTTCAATATTTTAACTTTTTTGGTGCTTGTGAAAAAAATTGTTATACAAATTTATGTACTCCTTTTGAGGGACTGTATCTTAACAAGGATGCTCCAATGAAGTTTTTTTATATGAAAGATCCTATCTTTTTTTCTATGAGGAATCACCTCCTTAAATATTTTACACTTATTTAGTTACACCCTGTATACTGCGATCTGAATATTCTTGACCCAATCCAGAAACATGCCTCGATATAAACTTATATGTCATAGAGTATCTAATTGCAATAATTCTCTATTATGAGTTTCATTAATTATCTCATACATACTACTTAAATCCTTCCAATCATTCCAATTCTAAGTGCAGTAAGGTGAACTGAAATGAAGTACCTATTTCAAGGTGGATTAAATTATGCTTCCTACCTCTAATAAATCTAACCTGTAAGTTAGGAACAATTAATTCTGGAAGCTGAGCTATTCAGAATAGTAGTTAATTCTTAACTTTAATAATGCACAAGTAGGCTTTCCGCACTTTGCAGTCTCTAGTTTATAGAAATACTACAGCTATTCTTTTCCGTGAGTTCTTAATTAACTTCGGAGGAATTTGATGGGAAAGTGACAATTACATTTTCGCATGAAAATTATGGAAAAATTCACTATTGAAATTGAATTTAAATCACTGTTGACCATCTCTATTCAAAGTTTGATTTTCTTTTCTAGAATCTTCACCAAACAAACTCTGTATTATTTTCGAACAGTAAAATAACAAATTGCAGATCTATTCTTATTATTATTGAAGATTTCAAGTCATTATGTCTTTTTATGACAAAGTTGTAGTGTTGTTATGAAGCAAATTATATTTCCACATGAAATTCTGCACACGTTTTTAAACCTTGATATGAAATTTAGACTCGATCGTATATTGAGGTTTTAAAATTATTGAAGAAAAATGTAAATATTTCTCTACCATTATTGTTTCATTTTTGGTCTGGTCTATTTCATGATCAACATATTTCAGATATATAATCGATTAAAATTACTAGCTAATAATATACTCAGTTCAGGTAATACTCACAAACAATGGAATAATGCAAATAGGGTGAAACTGAAAGATATATACTGCAGATAGGCCCAGCTGAAGTTTAAATGATCTGCAAATCTTGTACATAATAAGAAACCTGCCGAATATCCATATAATGTCAATACTGTGAAGAATCGTATTTTCTTATGGCAAATTTCCAGTACTAAAAACATAATACAACAGGTAATAATAATGCAAATCATCATTCCTTTCATTTGGAAAAGAGAAGTTTAGCAAATATAGAAATAAATGTACCAAAACCTAGATAGTAAAATATTCAGGAATGCAATTAAAAATTGCATTTTAAAGTGAAGAAAATAACAAATTTGGAATAGAGATATCGAATATTCTCGAATGGGTAAAAACTACGTTACTGGACCTGACTTTGGAAAATTATTTCTCAATAATCATACCTTAACTCCTTACAATTTACATACGTTAATAAACTTGATGCTTTCTGAAAGAAACACGAAATTCCATAAAAATATTGCCGAAGGGCAAGTTTTGGCAACACAGCCAGGCATAAAGAACACACAGCCCATAGAACAGCTGCTACAGTAGCCATCTTTTTTCTTCCAAATCTGAAACTCGAATTCATTTGAAAAAGTGGACGAAAACCGACAGTTTGGCACTTACAAATCACCAAGAAGGCCAAAAATCAGAAAGCCCGCAATGTGCGAACCGGTATATATGATCAGCATTTTTCTAGTTGTTTCTCTTGCGTGACAGAATGGTGTGAACTGAAAAATGACAGTGATTAAAATAGACGACAGAAAAAATGTGAAATAATGATTTTCATAACAAGTGCAGAAAGTAATACTTTCCCGCACGCGACTGCCGTTGACTCGAACGGCGCAAAGCGTAATTCGGGCAGGCAGTGTAGGGCAGGAAAGACACTTCACGTATGAATTAGGAACATTATGTTTTTCTACGAGCGCATAAAGATTCAAAAAGCACACTGAAAATATATACTTCAACATCCAAAACATTCCATAGCTATCCACTCTTTATTATTAATCTTGAAAACACAATTTGTTTAATTCTGCAAATGCGTAGTAGTTAGTTGGTGTTAACTGGCTGTTAAGAATGACACTCGTAGATTTCACAGAGCATGAAGATAACGGAGACATCACATCCTCAACTTTGGTTGCCTGTGGTCATATCTCGTGGACCAGAGCTCTGAATCTTATGCGGCAAAGTAGTCACAAACAAACATGACTAGATAGAGAACTAGTCTTTACTAGCATCAACCCTGAAGAACCAGAGAAACTTCATGTTATCATTTCTTACTCCTTCACGTGAAGCTCTGCCGAGGTGAACTATCCTTCTCGTGAAGCCAATATACCAGAAAAACCAAAGACAAATCGTTATTGAGTTTACCAGGAACCTAGGAAAGGAATCAAATTGGCAAAGTACCGAGCAAACCTGGCATGGATTCAAGTCAGTGGAGCTGGGACCTTTCCTTCCCTCTCTTAGGGCGAAGGACCTTCTGAAGCTAGGAGAAGGAAGAGAGGGAATAAGGGTGAAGAGCGGGTAACAAACTGGTTAAAACTGAGAAAAGAGATATGAAGGTGATAGCACTTCCTACACAACCTGAACCCACCGAAATAGCCTAAAGGACTAAAGGTGTGATAAGGCCGCAGAAACCACTACAGCCTTGCTAAGAAAAGAAAAATCGAGGGAAGGAAGGAGGCAAACAAAAAGTCTTGAAACATTCAATAAGAGAAGAGTCCAAATTCTCTTGGACTCAACAAGATTAGGCTGCATCTTATCCTCACAGGATTTCTAACGGGACATTTCTATCTCAAGCATCTGAGGCGATGAATGCAACTGCTGTGGAACATCTTGTCCCAGAATGTCTGGCCATCGGTTCCTGGATGAAAACTCATCACAGGAATGCAGATATTGAAATCACTGCAATTTGTGAGGCACGTGGAGTTGAAGAGGGTCCTTACTTTGTTGTGCACTTATTTGGAAACGGTTATTTGAAAATACGTTCGAACTCACATCACTATGATACTTGCTAGAATGAGGCGACAAAAAAATTTCGCCTCCGTGGCAGATCTTCGTTTTTGGCAATGTTGTGTCTTTCTTTATTTTTACTGCATCTTCATAACTTATATTAACGAACTTGGCATAGTCATAATCGAAGTATTCGCATCTCCTGAGAATGGATTCTAACTCAAGCCTGAAATACGACAGAAATTATATCACAGTTTTAATGGTTCCCATATTGTTCTATACTGATTCTTTTTCAGTATACAGATTTTTTCCAAAAGGAACAAGGAGTGTTTCCGGCCATAAACTGTCTATACATTTTTTAGACGAATATTTTCATGGCAAACAGAAATAATAAAGAAGAAATATGATATGGAAGACTTTTTTTCATTTTCTTCGATCTAAATGAAAGTCGAAAAGACGAGTTGTTGAGTATCACCTCTGATAGTCAAAAAAAGAGTTAGAAAATATTTAAGTAGCGTATTCGTTTCGAAGAGTTTTGTGCTCCTGAGCAACTCAAAAGCTGGAAATACGGGTTGCCATTGGTTGCGCACAAGCACTGGAACAGTTCAGGAGCACGAAACTCTTCAAAACGAATACCATATATGTAAAGAGTTGTTTTGTTGAATATTAAATAACTATTGTATTCGCTAAATACACCCAATAAATATTGAAACCTATATTCACCCATATCTCGTAGTTATGGTTTTAAACTCTGTGTATGTCCAATTATTGTGCCTTAGTTCTGGAATGAAACATGCTCCTTCAACGTCATTGACAATACTGGTATAAGTCATCTGAAAATGATCAATTAAACATTTTCAAGTAATCTCATCAAACATACTTGGACACCTCCTGCAGCTGGAATCATGGTTCTTGAAACAAATAACAATAATATCCATAACGCTTTCTTCTTGAATGCATTTATTTCATCAAAATACTCCGATTCAGCTGTAGAAATAATTAAATTTTAAACAAAGGAATGTATAACAGAGCGAATGTGAAAATGAAGAATATAGCAAAAAACAGATATCAAAAAAGATTGCAATGACCTGGTCAAAAAATTAATATTTACTCACATGGTGCTATTCCAGTAGAGAACACTACTCTTGATACTCGAGGCTTGAGCATGATGTACCTAATATTTTTGACAACTGTCATAACTGAAATGAACCTGTCTTTGTTAAAAACATAGAGACGAGAAAATAACTGCGATATGATCATATGATGGATATGGAGCACTCTTTTACGACCAACGTCATTTCAATTTACATATAAATTTCATGTATTTGAGAATCAAACCGACGTACCTATTGATTAGTTTCTCCAGAATTGAGAACACTTTTTTATTTGCTGGTATGCCGATATGGAAATTCACATCGGAAACAATATATAATGCATCAAAGAAAAAAATTTGCCATCTAGTTGATCAGTGCTATATTCGAAAGATTTACGAGCTTCGTTTATGACGCATTGAACATCCAAAGATTTGATGTCAGGCTGCCCGTGATACTCGATTCGGGTATTTAATATACCACGCAATGAAAAATGTCTGCTCGAAATACGCATTTCAGTAACTATCAGAAAAGGCATTTTCATAATTACTCCTTATACTCTCACCGTCAAAATAATTGATCCACTCAAAAATCGATGAAGTTTGTTAATTCACAAACATGTTATTTCAAGTCCGATTCGATAGATGTTTTCTTTCAATCTTAGGTATGGTCATCCTTAATCAATCAACAGTTTCGAATTTCTTGAAAACTCGGCGTACTTGATTTTATACAGATTAAAAATAAATCTGTTTTTCCACCTACTTTCGAACCACCCTGTGTGGTTCCATTGTTCCATCGAATGATTTCTTATTTCATCATTAAGACAACATCTTCTCTCGACAATTTAATTATTTATTCATAACAATAGCTCAATTTCTGTTTAAGATACCGGGTTTTCAGAGCAACATTAAACTCCACAATTTTGCTATGGCTATGATTCTTTCACAGATTTAACCTTAAATCCGAACGTTATGAAAAAAACTGAAAACCTAGTGAACACATAAAACAAGAGAAGTTTCAGCGTGAAATGTTGTTCGGTATGCACCGTTTATTGGAGACGGTTTCGTGCTAATGCTTTATAATGCCCGACCGCACCAACCGCGTGTGGCTAGGATTGCCAGGTAGTATTTAGCAGAGGTTGATATCCAAGCATTCAACTGGCTTGCCTCTAAGACCAGATTTGAACCCAATTGTGCATGTTTCGTTATCTACGTCTGGGCGAAAAACACGTTATGTTTTTGACTTTGTTTTCAGTTTGTTTCCATAAGGTCCGAATTCAAGGTTAAATTTGTTGAAGTACTGTTGTAGCCTTAGCGAAATTTTAAGTTTTACTGAAAACCCCCGTATCTTAAGAAAAATTGTTATTCATTAGAAATAAAATTATCAAGAGAAGATATGTCTTATTGATAAAAAAGAAATCACACGGTGGAACTACTGGAACACACAAGCGGTGGTTCTAAAGTTAGTATAAAAAAACAAATGCTGTTTCACCCTGTATAAAATAACGTACACCGAGTCTTCTTGAAATTCAAAACTGATGATTGATTACGGATGAACATACCTACAATTGAGAAAAAAATCAATTGAATCGGACATGAAATGACATATTTATGAATTAACAAACGTTTTTGAGTGGATCGATTATTTTGCCAGTCTGTGTATTTCAGGCACTCGATTTTTTTAGCCAAGGAACATTGAGCAGGGAATTCTTCACTTGAGAGTCTTCCTGAATTGACGATATATTGAAAAATGATAATTTTACCTTAAATAAATTGTAAATTTATTCTTGATATTCTACGAGTATTCACGAAATGAATCGAATAGATCTTCATACCAAAAACTCACCTGTTAAAAAAGCGCTAAAATTCACAAATCCAAGTCAACGGTTCATCTACACCATGTAACTAAGTATCACAATCATAAAATTCATAAGCTAGTAAAAGTTCAATGAAGAGGTGATAAATGACATGTATTAAAACAACATTTAGTTTGGAAATGTCAAGACCCGAGATGTTCTTCAGATTAAGTTTCTTATAAATCGTTAACAGCTACGAGAAATTTGAATTATTAATACTATTCCATCAATTATAGATTTTCCATGTTGGTAAAGATATAATCAGCATATAACGAGGAAGAACAAGGTGAGTTCAAGAGAAATGTGATAATGAGTTATGATTACCCATCATTGTTTATAACATTAATCAAATCCTATCGAGAACGGAGAACCAAGAGTAGAGAGTAAGGTTTCCAGGTCGAAATATTTTTACTTAGGTAAAGCACATAAAACTTTTCAATTAAAATGCTAATAAAAAGGGGATTGGCTCTACCTTACGTGAATTATCGGTTACTATTGGAAACTCAGCCAATATGATTCGAAATTTTGTACCGAACCACGTAGATGCAGCTACAAATCTTGTGGCAGGATTATAATTTTTTTATAACCGTTCTAGTCTCGATTTGGTTATGAATAACGGAGTTCTAGAGGCTTGTACACCCACACTCCTTCAATGATTTTATGAAGGTTTTTTATTGTAGGTCTTGACCTTTATGCCCAATAAAACTGAGTTATCGACGGAAAAACTGTCGTTAAAAGGCTGGCATCACAAATTGATTTAAAAGTAGATTCACAAACATGTAGTCGACGAAGATAGGGATCAGATTCTTGTTGAGTTTGGAGATGATATTGGATATTAGTGTCATAAATGTTTAGAATTTGTGTTTATATGTTGTGCGTATCATTCAGATGACTAGGTGAGATAGGTAGTGAGAATGAGTGGAAGTAAATAAATATGAACATAAAATTATTCTTCTACTGATGAGACTTTCGATTTTTCTCAAATTAAAATAAGCGATGGTCCGCTTTCATTTTCCAAAATACTCTCTGTCCGCTTAACTTCTTTCAATATCACGCAGGAAAATTTTTTTATTTAAATGGAAAATCATAAATACTTTGGTTCCGAAGTAGAAAAAAAGACCAGGGCTACAGAAAATTAAAATGTTTTAATTGCATTATAAAGTACAACTGAGTCTTAATTTTAATAATATTAAAAAATAAAATGAAGATGACCAGCTCTGTTCTTTAGGTGGTGAAGAAACATATAACGAAGCTCCCACAAACATGTTTGCAATAATATCAAAGCTAATGTGGTGAAATAGAGACAAAAGAATGGAATTAAAGTAGCGAATTATCGAAATGATTCACTTTAGAATAAATATAATGTTGTTGGATTATCAAAACTCTCACAATTCATAGCGAAGCTAACTCATGGATCATTGTATTCATTTATGAATTAAAATGGTACGGATGGTTCCGAACAACGATGGAGTATACGGCCAAAATCAAAGTGTACACTATCGTTAGGCTTCCATTCGAGTGTTTTCAAGCAGGAATACTTGTAATCGAAAGATGCATATAGATAAAAACATAAAAAAATCTATCAAGGGTGTGACATAGTGATCCATTTTGAAAGTGAAGCTGCTACAAAAGACAAACAACTCCTACGTTAACGACTCAAAGCTAATATGGAAGGAAACTTAATGAGTAGTCAAAAACAATAATGCCTTTTTAGTTTGGATTCTTGGTCAGTCAGGCATCGAAGGAATCGCAACGGCTAACACCCATCAGAACGGGGGCGGGGCACAAAAGCCACTTACTGGTCAGAATCCTTTTGTGGTATATGTAATCAACTGTACCTACAATAAATAGTTTTTGGAGTTGAAAGAACTGAAAGAAAAGTACTCTGGAGAATCTTCCGGGAATTGACTTCTAAAACTTTAAAACTGGCCGCTGTGGAATGTAACCTCCTCAACTCTACAAATAGAGTTACTAATAATGAATACTGTAGAAGCCTTGCTAAGTAAAAGGTTTTCCAATTAGAGGTTTTATTTAAATATTCAAAGAAAAATGGCATTTTTCAATCTAAATGATCCGATGTTTATTTCATTATGAAGAAGAAGCTATACCGTTGATAGTGGAAACTAACACCAGCAAATGACTACCACGACCACGCTTACAGGACCATATCCTTTTAATGAATTTTCCATGACCAAATCGCAAAGTGGCTGCCGTATGTCCTTGATAGCCTCACGAATTCTATCTTTGAGGTCTTGCATCGACGCTGGGCTATTGGCGTAGACCTTCACTTTCACGTGGCCCCAAAGGAAGAAGTCGCAATGTGTTGAATCACAAGATCTCGGTGGCCAATTGTGATCACCTCTTCGAAAGATAGCACTGTCCGGAAAATTTTCCCGCAAAAGATCAAAGGTTTCGTTGCTTGTGTGGCACATAGCGTAGCACTAAACTTTATAAGCCTTAAGACCCAAATCTTTATGTAAAATACGGTGTAATGCCGTTTGTGGAATGCCTAATTCCGAAGAACGACGAGGAATGAACAAATCTGAGTTTTCTTCAACACTTTATGCTGCAGCAGCAATATTCTCGGCTGTTCTTGACCTCCGTGCACTGGTTTTATTCTTCACATCACTTACTTGTCCCAACAGCTCGAATTTTTTCACCAATTTCTTTACTGCGGTCCGACAAGGTGCTTCACGACGACGATCCAAAAAATGTTCGATTTTCACGAACCGTCTATGCCAAATTTTTACCTATTTTATAGTGAATTTTAATCATTTCAATGCGCTCTTGAAGCATGTATCGATCCATTTTTATTAATGGCGTAGTTTTTACTTGTCAAATGACCAAAAATGATAGCTTCAAACGTGACATCTACCGAAATAAAGGGGTATTTAAAATTACACCTTTTATTGGAAAACCCTTTATATAACCTTCTGATTTCACATCAAAACTTCACTAAGAATCATTACCGGTATATAATTGAAATTATTCGAATACAATCCTGCTTTGATTCAACCTTGAAGATGCCCATCTTCATGAATATGATTTGATTAATTTGTATTGATTCAGTTCTTAAAAGATATAAATTCAAATCAAGGACTGAGTTTTATGAGAGCATATCGAACAAATTAACACCTATTACGTACGTACGCCTCTAGCTGAATGCGGTTAATTGATTTTTACACGATTTGCATGATTTTCTTGAACGCGGATATGACTGTTTTTTATTCTTATGGAACAGGAATGGAACGATCGTTATTATGATGCATTGTGGCGTAGGTTAAACTAAAAAAAGATATATGATGTAGAATTATTGTGCAATCAGCGAACTATTACATAGTTGTTGCTGTATAAAGTTTATTTATCGGATAAAGCTCATGATGGTATGAAAGAGTGAGTATAATATGAGATAAGAAGAGACCAAACTATACTGTTATTCAGAAGTAATTCTTCTTCAAGATACCCTAAGTATCTGATTAATACACACATCGACAAAAGTCTTGCTATATCGTTTTGCCCAAATATCTGTAATTTTCGAATTTGGAGCCAAAATTGTCTAAAACGATAGGGTTCTACTCCTGATGACGAATTCGTGGTCAATTCAATTCTGTTCGTGGAGCCGTCCGGCTAGCCGTTAGCACAATATCTTTCGAAAGGATTGCCATAGAGACCTGCAATTTCAGGGTGAGTAAGATTCCCAAATGGCTCGGTTGAGTTCGTTAACCAGCCAAATCGTACAGACTGTTCCATAAAATATGGCCATTCAAAATTTTTGACCTCAATAGCTCAATATCTCAGACAAAACGAAACAAATCGAATTGAAATTTTGCGGCCATATGTAAGGTGCTCATAAGAAGCCTCATGAAAAATATGGTAGTCACTGGTCATAGTGTAAACAGAACTATAGAAAATTCAATATTTCCATGAAACTATCCGTTTCGAAAAAAATTTTATGAATAAGATTGATACACTGAATGTTCATACAGAATTTTGTGGCTACAGTAATAACAACACCATAGAAAATTCAATTGGAATATTGAAAAGAAGAATCTTTATACAGTGAACTTTCATATAACGAAAGAGCTAAATCCGCGAAAAAATTCGTTATAAAGAAATTTCGTTATACGGAAAATTTGTTTTTATAGTCTGCAATGTAGTGGTCGACTTCACTGATAAATTTAAGTTCATCATTCAAACTTAAGCAATTGCTTTTAGACATTTTCGTAATTTCGTACAACTTTTCACAACAAGCTTAATGGTTAGATTGAAACCAACAGCCAGGGGTGTATTAAAAACTGTTCTAAAGGATCTGTCTGCCCCTCGTAATGATTTAAGTCGGGATTTATTACGTTCGTCCATAAAAATTTCGAGAAAACCCACCCTTATAACTTTTTACCAATACCCATTCAAAGAGTGAATATTTCGTTATTGAGAGAATTTACTTCTTTTCAGAGGTGTTTACAACATGGAATTCGGATTCAAATGGCAAAGTTTGTACGAAATTCGTTATACCGAGAAATTCTTTATACAGACGTTCGTTATTGAAAAGTTTCACTGTAATGGAAGTCGTGGGAGTGGGGAAATTCTGACTGCTTAAGAGATGTGCAGGGGATTAATTCTTATTTCTCATCGGTGTTCAACCAGAAAAATAACCGTGAAGATACATCGCAATATATAGATCAAACAAATTCAACCCAAACTTGCAGTTTGCCTTCCGTCTGGCTTCGGTCCAGGAGATTTCGGAACTCATCCTGAGTCTCAAATCAAATGCTGTGGGGCGGACGGTATATCTGCTAAAATGTTGAAACTGTGTTGTCCTGTCATCGCTCCTTATGTGACTCATATAATTAACAGCTGCTTAGAGTCTGGATATTCCCAGAGAGTTGGAAATTATCAATTGTAAGACCTCTGGTCAAGGTGGCGGAACCTAAGGGCTTCGGCGACCTTCGACCTGTCAGTGTGTTGCCCTCAATGTCAAAAATTCTCGAAAAATTTATGCTGTTCAAATAAGAGATTATCTTTTAGGTAATGATATAGTCTCTCCAGTGCAGTCCGGATTTCGATGTGGACACAGTACTACTACACTACTTCTCGATATTGTTGATGAAATCATTAGATCTGGAGACTGTGGCCAATCTACTGCACTAATTCTATTAGATTTTGCCAAGGCCTTTGACACCATCGATCATGGCCTCCTATGTTCTAAGTTAAGTTATTTCGGATTCGATGAAACTGCCTTGCAATTTTCGAATCGTATTTGGACCAGCGTTCGCAGGTTTTGAAATCAATAATGAGCGGTCTGAACCGGTTCCGGTAACATCGGGTGTTTTACAGGGGTCTGTGTTGGGACCCTACTTTTTCTTGTATACACTGCGGACATGTTCCGGGGAATCGAAGCCATGTAAGTCACGTGCTTTTGCGGATGACACTCAGGTTTTTCTCAGCTTTCGCGCTTCTCAGACTTCAGGGGCCGCAGATGATATAAACAAAGATCTATCAGAAATCCTGAAGTATTTTGAAACACATGGGCTCAAAATGAATGTCGATAAAGGCTGCTTGATTCTTTTCAGTCCGAATAGGAAGGTTATTGAGTCAAATGTTTTGATCAAATTCTGTGTGACCCAGTAAAGAACTTGGAAATCATTTCCGACTCCTGTCTGCGTTTTCGAGCCTATGCTTCGCAATTAATAAAGAGGTGTTTTGGGGCCCTTAAGTCTTCGTATATGAACATCAATATACTGAATTTTAAACTGAAGAAGAAACTGGTCGAGGCCTTAGTGCTTCCCTACTCAATTGGTTTTGTCGTCGTCTATCCTTGCATGGACAAGCTCACTCAGATGAGATTGCAACGCACCCAAAACGCATGTGCTCGTTTCGTATATCGCTTGAGAAAAATGATCATGTCTCTGCCAGGATCAGGAACTGCGATGGCTTAAGTTATCTCACTGTTCGAATATCACCTTTCGACTTTGGTACATCGGGTGTTGCACTGTGGGGAACCAACATACCTTCGCGAGAAACTGATATTTAGGGGGGATATTCGGAATGCTAATTTGAGAAATTCTTTCACCCTTTCCCTTCCTCGTTTTCATACAACTATGTTCAAAAGGTCCTTCACATTTAATTCAGTTTCGGTTACAATCGGTTACCGCAAGCCTGCAGAGATCTTTCACTTGCCTCAATGCGAAGAGAACTTGAGGGAGCATCTGTTGTCTGCCAGCAGATTGAGTTAGCTTAGTTCCGGTGTATATCATTAATTGTGTTTTCAATGTGTGTTTTACCGTCTTGCTGTTCATTCCGATCTCATAGCTCAACGATAGTCGGCATCACGATGGCATAAATGATTGTCAAACTGAAATTAATTTTTTTTTTTTTTGTTTTTAGATGCCTGTGGGCATTATTTCATTATTTCTTTTTTTTTTGTTTTTTTCTTGTTTTTTTTCCTTTTACGATAACCTTGAATTACCTCAAAAATACCATAAGGAGTCACTTTAATTGTATTGTTTTTTTTATGGGTCATTACATTGTAAATATAATAGGTTAAGTAGGAATAGCTCTGCTAAACTTCGCCTTAAGCGATATTTTGTGTAACATTTATACACAATAATAAAGACCATATTATATTATTATTATTATTATTCTTTTCCAAGATAGCCTAAGATCTGATTAAATTAAACACATCGACCAAAGTCTTGCTTTATCGTTTGCTCAAATATCTGTAATTTTCGAATTTCGAGAAGAAATGGTCTCAATGATAGGGTTCTACCACGGCCTTCTAAAGACACTTTAGAGCTTTAGAAGGCCGTGGTTCTACTCCCTGATGACGAATTCGTTGTCAGATTCAATTCTGTCCGTGGGGCCGTCCGGCCAGCCGTTAGCACAAAAACTTTCGAAGGGAGGCCTAGAGACTGAAATTTTCAGGATCAGTTCGGTTCAAAATGTCTCGGTTAAGTTCGTTAACCAGCCAAATCGTACAGTTGTTCCATAAAATATGACCATTCAAAATTTTTGCACATAAATAGCTCGATATTTCAGACAAAATGAAACCGATCGAAATGAAATTTTGCGGCCGTATGCAAGATGCTCTATATAAGCCTCATGCAAAATTTTGTGGTCATATTGTAAACAGAACCATAGAAATTTCAATGGGAATATTCAAAAGAAGAAACTTCATATTTCCATAGGGGAAATATCCAATTCGAAAAAAATTTAAATCAATAATAATAAATAAAGATTGATACACTGAATGTTCATACAGAATTTTGTAATAAGAGACACAGAAAATTCAATTGAAATATTGAAAAGAAAATCTTTTTATTTCCATAACCGGATATGTTTTTATTCAAGTGAAATTTTTTTATAAATGAAGACTATTATACTGAATTTCAATGCAAAATTTCGTGGCCATAGTTCAACAGAACCATAATATATTCAATTGGAATATTGAAAGGAATAAACTCTATATTTCCAAACATTGTGAATCAAGACTGATTACTGAATGTTCGTACAAAAAGGATCGTCACTATAGAATTCAATATTTTAAATCATTTATTTTTTTACTATATTTAATTTTTTGAATAATTTTCAGAATATAATTCCGATTGTGGTGAGATTTCTGCATTCATATATTTGGTATCAATCTCAAATCCAACATAAAATTTGAGGTAAATACTACCTACACCAAAGAACGAGCGATAAAAAGCTTCTGCTCAGGGCTTTTCTTAAAATTTTGTTTTATTCTAGACCTCACACTAGGTCCGCTATATTTTCGATCGTTTATCACAACTCGAATATTCGAAAGTTTCAAATTCAGCCCACCAAACCTGAACACACGAAAACTAACCGTAACATTTTTAGGATCATTACACCGTTGATCTTAATTCGCAAAACTTCAGCTATTATGGATTTCCAGGAACATAATTTCTCTCTAATCATCAGAGATCGTTGAGAAACATCAAGAATATTCAACCTCGAATTTGGTAATACGTTTAACTGAAGAACATATAACTCTGGGATACGTTTAAGACGAGTGCTCCACGAGCGATTCCACTTGTAGGTTGAATTGTGTGAGAAATTTTTGAACTAGTTCTCAATCCTCCGCATTCACCTTGTTAGAAGAGATTTATTTGTACCGATTATGGCTTTTTAATGGTTGATATTATCCTCAAAAAATTTCACTAAATTGTTTTTTCTACCTTCCTAAGAATTTTGACAGTGTCACGAACCAAAACAAAAAATGGTTGAAATATTGAATCAAATTATAGTTAAACTCATAATTATACACCTTCACAGCATAGTTTCATGCTCACCCAGTTCATGTTTCACAAGCTGGGATCGGTGGTTCTAATCAATTACCCAATTTCGAGGTACAAGCTCAAGAAGCCGCTCACTCTCTTGATTTACTTGGTCAAAGCCTGGTACACACGATTAGTTTTTGATGCCGATAGCGAATTTATGTTATCGCTATTAAAGTTGACTTCGTCTTAATTAAAATGAGATGTTGGTATTACCTTTCTTCGAGTTAATTCGTCTGAGAGAATAATTCACAGATTGATGCAGAATGATGAAGTTCCAAGAAATTAATAATTGAATTTTCAATGTAAAGAAAGCATCCCATTAATTTTGAATTGTTTTAAATGTTGGTTTTACTTTTCGTTTGGGAAAAAGCTATGATATTATTGTTGCAGAATTTTGAATCATTTTGGATAGTTCTGATCGATATTGAATGCTGAGTTTTTAGGACTAATCATTGTTTCTAGCCAGCATAAGTGAAATGAGCAAAAGTACAAGATTTTTTTAAACATATTTCAGGAAGTTTTGTGATAATTGACGCGAATCTCCATTTGAATATTCTTTAGCTTTACTAAAGGAAAGAGTAAGATTTAAACACCTGATGATTGTTCATGAATATTCTTAGCCTGGATATTAAAATACATAAAACTGAAATGAGATAGAAGGCATAATAAATTGTTTCATTCAACTTTTTACTAGGAAAATGTTTCATTTCTGATCTCGCATGTTTGCATTTTTAATACAATCTGTTTGTTCTTCCAACTGAACATTTTCCTACCTAATTCTAAAAGCAATAACTCATTATTCGATTATTTTTCCCTCTCCATTATGCATATTATACAAGAACACAAGCGCAACCATAAATATGGACATGTGTATGAACTGTTAATAGAAACGATGAACATTGAAGAACAGGTTAATCTTTTCAGCACCTGCTGATTTCTCACGCGTTCTACACTTGTATGGGGCACTTAGTATAGTTATTAGAGAATAATACTTATTAGATTGTGTTTTATACTAGTTAATAACTTTATTTTATGTCTAAAAGTGAATGCTCATTTTTTTGCCATTTCTGCATTTCCACAAAACTAAAATGAAAACTTACAACAATAAAATAACCAGGTTTTAGTTTTTCCTGTGATTTTCATCAGGAGATTGAGTTAGTGCCAAACTTTGTAATATTTCGAATTCTGTTTTTGAATATCTCGACGATCGAGTTTTTTAATGGAACCAAAACTAACGCAGGCTATGAATACTGCTGGCTAATTATCTTTGAAAATTTGAATAACACCCTGATTTGAAGACTAAATTGGGAATTTTATGTTGATCACCGGCGCGCATACGGATAACGATATCAATTTTTTTTCAAAATATGATACGTCACTGGGATATTTCAAACTAAATGTTGGTTTTGAATTCTTTGTTCAGTTTGTAACCAAAAATCGAACATTTTGATTTAGCGTCTCTATTACATATTATTATTATGTCAGTCACAAAATTTTTCGCTCTGAGAATTTTTTAGCAAAGATAAAAATGAAACATTATGAGCCTATCTATGGGAGATGACTACCCTTCAGTAGGGTCCTGTGGCGGTCTTCGAAAAACAGAAGATCCGAATCAATTGAGTAGTTTGGTATTACATATTGTGTTGAAGTAACGACAAATAGTGGTTGAGATATTTTATTTGTTTTGTGAAACAATGGCGCCACAACCGAAAAAGGCTGATGAGATTTTTTCGTCACGAATGTAAGAGGAATCTTTAAGATATCTCCCATTTTTTGATCAGTTTTTAAGTAAATTCTAAAACTTCCTAACTCGGAAAACGAAGCATTTGCGGACAAAAATTATACAGCATAATGTCATTACTTCTTCATGCAGAATCACCTCCTGAAGTTTATCACACGTATTCACTAACACTCTACAGGGTGTTCCTAAATTGAACGTACAAATGAAAAAGGAGATTCCTTAAGTCAGTTTAAGAAAAAAAAGTTCCATAAACATGGGGTTGCAAACGTTTCGTTTTCGAGATACAGAGTGTTGAAGTTTGATTTTTTTTCAAGTTTTTTCTCATAGTATCTACTTCACAAGATATTCAAATGAAATTTGGCATAGATATTACATTTGAGAGTTCTCACCACGTGACATGGCAATTTCGATAGAAGATCTACAGGGTGATATTTTTTCTGGAACACTGCCACCTGTTCTTCTGCAGAACTTTTTTTTGGTGAGCAACTGTTAATTTTAAAAAATGTAAAGAGAAGCTTTGTTCTCAAACTAAACTTTTCGGTCTCTGTAGTTTGTCGTATCTACCAACGATTTCAAGAAAAAAAAATTTGAACGATTCTCTCGAAATCCTCGTGAAAATTCCTCGTGAATTATGATGGGAAGACCACTTTGTAAGCTGTGATGAATGAATTCAGTGTCAGTTTTTATGGAAATTTTCCTGATATGTAGCGATGATTCATAAAGATTCGATAAACTCGTATAATCAACACATGTTTTTGATTGAAACTTAATACCCTGTATCTCCAAAACGAAACATTTGCGACCACATGTTTATGATACTTTTTTTCTTAAACTCACTTAAGGAATCTTCCCTTTTCGTTTGTACGTTCAATTTAGGAACACCCTGTATATCTTGATCATTCCCAGAAATTTGAAGTTTTGTTAGTATTTATTCTCGAAGTTATCGTTATCAATTGGGATCACTTTTCATCACTATTTCAAGAATAGTACCGTATAATATTTCTTTGTGCTCATTGTAATTTTTCGTGAAAAACAATGAATAATAATCATAATGAACCATAAATTATTCTGAGTTATTTTTAAACATAAAAATTCTAATGGTTCGTGAAATTGTAACAATTTCATTTAATTGCAAATAAGCCAAATCCGGGTCAGAGTGATATAATTTTCTTTGATTCGAACGCTAATGTTGATGGCGTTCCTTCGGTTATTAAGATCATATTTTTCCCGGAAAGTACGGAATTATGACATAATCGTGCTCTATAAATGCAACAATTACGGTTTCACGTGTAGTCGATATTGAAATGACAAAATAATGATTCCAGATAATCGTGAATACGTGGATTAGGTAATTAAGTTCATCGAAATTGATATGAATGCATATGTTGCAAACTATTTCATATACATTTTATGTACATATTATAAGAAAATTATACCGTAAGCTCTTCGAGGTTAAGTGGGAGTTATGAATTATTGATGGGTTTTCCAAAGCTTGAAAGGCGGATGAAATACCTAGTTAATTTTCTGGATTAGATTCGACCGTAAACCACGATTACTTACGAAAGGAACTACCTCAAAACATGAAGTTTTCAGGATAGATTTAAGACATGAACAGAAAAAAATTATTGAATGAATAACATAAACTTACCTGTTTCCTGGATATTCACATTTGAATGATCGTTCTCTCAATATAAATGGATTAGGATATTAACGTAAAAGAACTTTCTCGCAGAGAATTTGAATCAACTGCAACTTAAATACCACAATTTTATCGATTTGTGGTTATATTTCTGATGAAAAAAAAATAAAAATTGATATGTTTTTGAATTTATAAATTTTTCTTCTTCTGTTATGTACCTACATGTACCTTTATGCATTAAATGACAATTATAGATCAAGAACTATTCGAATATGTATATAATATGTTCCTTTTTCACCAATCTGGCGGAAAACACGTTATGTTGTTGACTCAGTTGTCAGTTTATTTTCATTAGGTCAGAATTTCAGGTTTAATTTGTTGAAGCACTATTATAGCCTTAGCGAAATTTAATGTTTTTCTGAAAACCCTGTATCTTTAACAAAAATTGAGCTATTATTATAAATGAAGAATTAAATTGTCAAGAGAAGATCTGTTTTGATGATGAAATAAGAAATCACACAGTGGAATAACTGGAACACACCAGGGGTAATTCTAAAGTTAGGGTAAAAAAATTTTGTTTCACCCTATATAAAATGACGTACCTATGCCAGGTTTTCTTGAAATTCAAAACTGGTGATCGATTAAGGATGAACATAACTACAATTGAAAAAAAAATCATTGGAATCGGACTTCAAATAACATATTTATGATTAAAAAAACTTAATCGATTTTTTGAGTGGATCGATTATTTTGCCGGTTAGTGTTTATCGATGAAATTTGGATTGTACATATATGAGGTACATTTGAACTATTTGGTTTTTTGTTTCGTAGTCTGCCACGATTTTATCAACATTTGTCGAGGAAAAATTGATCATATCAATGACTGTTATCGAAATGTAGAATATTAGAAAACGATTAATAATTTAATGTTTAGTGAAGTGAATCGAATTTTTGAAACATAGATGAATTGAAAATAGTAATCATAGAAATGAATACAATGTTCAATTCATAGGCTCACAGAACCTTCTTCAGGCGGACTGGGATGATTATTCAAGATGTTGTCAATGAGGGAAAAACCGGTATCGGCCTCATTAGGCCTCGTCAGTGTCCCATATCCCTCAGAGACAACATCCTATTGAAAAATTTCTTCATTTAACACCAATTGTAAGAAGCTATCGAGTAGCAACTAAAAGATGGTGACATCTAGTAGTGAGTAGTGTCAAATGAGAAGTTCAATCATCACAGATCGCATGCTGTAAGCACTGATTACTTCCTCTTCACTCTTTGAGATGTGTGGCCCTACATCAGGGCCTCAATGCAAGTTTCTCCGAGTGATGGAAACTCCCAATATTTTTGGCGACTGTAAAGCCAAGTGATTTTAAGATAAAGAAAAAATGACAAACAAAAAAATTCTTTGCCTTTAAGGAGGCTAACCTAACAAATTTTTGAAACATAGATAAATTGAGGGATATGGGACACTGACGAGGCCTAATGAGGCCGAAACCGGTCTGTCTCTTCCCTTATTGACAACATCTTGAATAATCATCCCAGTCCGCCTGAAGAAGGTTCTGTGAGCCTATAAATTGAAGATTGTATTCATTTCGATGATTACTATTTTCAATTTATCTATGTTTCAAAAATTTGTTAGGTTAGCCTCCAGGCAAAGAATTTTTTGTTTGTCATTTTTTCTTTACCTTGAAGTGAATCGAAGTTTATTATGGTGTAAAAAAATCTATACCCTCAACAGATCGAGAACAAAAATGCTCTAAACCTTTTGAAACATTCCCCATTCTTGCGTAAGTTAAAAATTTCGAAAAATTGATAGATTCTGTCATAGAAAACCAGAACATTACATTTTCCTGTGAACTCATAGTTCCTTCATTCGCAGTACGCCCCTGTTTTCAATAAAGAGGCAACTAGACCAAGGTTGCTTTACACTTTCACGGTTGCTTAGATAATGACTGCACGTATTTATGGGAAACATCCGCACTTTTGGAATAAGTATACTTGAAATAATCACCAGTTTACCTGATGAGTGCTATTGTTTCTGTAATGAAGATTGTACTGTTTGTAATGAATAAAAAAGATTAGCAAGGCTCCAATGAATTATTATTTCGTACCGAATCGACGGGTTCACTTGTTAGGAAATTTCCTAGGTTATGAAATAGGTCATGGAGTGTGACAGGACGAATTAGCACAGGAAGACTGTCGTTTTGTACATTGTATTAGTTTCATGCGAGTCTTATATTGGTGTTTTTATAAAACTTTTTAGGTTTTCACTTCCAGTCTCTGAAACAGGAGTACAGTTGAACTTTCCTATAACGAACGTCTGTATAAGGAATTTTTCTGTATAACGAATTTCGTTCAAGGCATTGCACCTTGGATCCAAATTGCATGTTAAAAACATCGTCTAAAACGGAGCAAATTCTCTTTATAACGAAATATTCATTCATCATATTACTCTTTGAATGGGTATTGGTAGAAAGGTATGATGGTGGGTTTTTTTCCGAAATTTTTCCCGACGTACGTATAAATAAATCCCGATCTTAAAATAAATCATTACGGCGGACAGAGAGATCCTTCTGAAACAGTTTTAAATACACCCATGGCCGTTTGGTTTCAATCTAACCCTTACGCTAGTGTGAAAAGTTGTGCGAAAATGTCTATAAGCCAGTGCTTCAGTTTGAATGATAAACTTAAATTCATCACTGAAGTCGACCGCGATATTTATTTCCTTTTTTAGTTTTACTATTAGGCAACAATTTTAACGAAACCAATTTGCTCCTGACAAATTAGTGCAAGGATTTTCTCAGGAGCATTTCATCTTAATTGAAAATTTTTATTATTTATGTTTCAAAGACTGAAAGTGAAAATCTAAAAAGGTTTTTAGAAATGCAGAATTCTTTCAGATAATATTTCAATATATATTAATATTGGTGTATGGAATGATTTGTTTAGTCTTCGATTTTCTGTTTTGAAACTTTATAGTTTAACAGGTTTTTTTGCATATAACAATTCGATTATTAAACGAGATCATTCTGAAGAGGTAATACATATGTCCATAGTGTTTGAAATTTTATTGGTGTGTTGAATGATTGGTTGAGTCCTCGATATTCTATTTAAGAAGTTTCTCCAAGGTTTTTACATAAGTAGTTTCATTCAAATTTATTATTTAAAGGTCTTTTTTGACCATTTTGATGAGAAAGTTTTCCATTGTGTTTTTAGTATTCGATATTTCAATTTGGAACTTCTTTCATATTTCTGCCATCAGTGGTTTCATTCTGATTTATCATTTAACAGGTTTTTTTTCAAGAATAAATTTCAATCATTCATTAGTTCATCCAGATCAAGGAAATTTTCCATAGTGTTTGAAATTTTTTCTGTGAGATCCCACACTGACAATCATTTTAAGGCGATAAAATTTTGATACCAACAAAACTAACATGGTTCTTTGAAGACAAAATATTCATGGAAGTTAAGAAATTAATGTTCGTCGAAAACAAAACTCGATATTATTACCAGAACTGCTACTTTTCTGACATAAAAATAATAAATATGGATTTCTGAATAATTAGTTTGAAATAATTTTGTCGAATACTACTCGAGATGAAACTTTTTAGGTAGATTCTCTCTCTTGTAAAATTTCAGTTTGTGCTTTTCGGAAGAGTCGCTTATGACTTTTTTCCGAAATAATCTGCCACAAAACAAGGATGAACTAGCCTCAGTTTTTCCCGAATGTCTTTAGGTTTCTAATTTCGAACCAACAATTTATTTAGAATTATCCCAAAATTAAAGTAAAAAAAATTTTTTCTCATATTTTTGGTTCATAAGTCGAAAGAACAGATCTCTTCAGATATGTGATTCTGAATAATTATTTTCCTTATGTGAAAAGTGGTGCAAAAGTATAAATTTGTTTACTTATAATAAGGAAATAATATTTTGGTCAATGTTAATGATATTAGCATCATAAGTTATTCAAGAAGTTGAATTCTGTTGTCCTGTACCGATAGCGCCATCTATATAGAAAAAGGAAACTAACATCAACATTAACTCTCGGTTGAGTTCTCAAACCATTTAATCAGTGAACAAAGCAGTGTTTTAGATACACCTACAATGATCTTCGTCCATAGAAATGTAGATAGTATCGTTTTGTGGCCCCATAAAACTGCTAATAGAATAATCCCAAGATGAGGTTGTCTTCTTTTCACCGTCTACTCGCATATTTCGACACAGTCCTTCCATTTGAACGCTAATCATAGCCTGCAGTACGTTGGCAAGTGCAAATTGAGAACTATACTCATCAATTCCCGAGACTAGATTGAGCGTTCTCGTTTTCGTAATTATTTTACGAAGAGGCCGACAAACGAGGTATTATTTACAAATTACGAATGTCGACATCGTAGAAGAAGCGATATTAATAATCACAAATTGTACACAATGGATGCACCATTGCGAAATTTACGTCGTACATTAATATTACGAAAAATGTCAAGTTCAACGCTTTAGTCGCTTCGTTTGACATGGAATCGCAAGATAAAATGATCTGTGATGAATTTCCGAAAGCATCAAGTCGAGCTTTCTATCGTTAATTTTTTATGTTAGTAAATGGTCTGTTAATTGAAATTATATGCTGAGTTATTGATAAGTGGAGTTTCTTTGATTAAATCATTTGAGTTGGGAATAGCAATTAATGATCGATTGGGTAACGATAAAAAATACAATTCTGAACCCTTTGTAATACTATTCATGAGCCTCTGTGTTATCAAATAAACATTATTGCAAACGCTATGACAAAAATCGTTTCAAGTTTTAAGTTAAGTAAAGAGATGTATTGATATGGATCGATTATTTAGTTAAGAGTTTATAAGTAGGCAGGTTTTAAAAATTAAGATATGTTACTATGGAAGTGTTTTGTCAGTTAGAAATTAATAAATGAGAGAAAAGTCACAAAATTTGCTTCACTAGAATCCACCCTGAAAAGAATCTCATAATTCAATAAAAATTAATATAAGAAATTGTATGGTCGTGTAATTTCATAAATCAATATAAATTAAAACTAAATCAAATAAGAAATACACGATACCATATCAGTATATACTCGTATTTTGTATCCTGATTGTACAAATCTTGCGCATACTTACAGCTTGAATTTAAGAATTTAATATCATGAAAAATAAATTTTAACTCCTCGACTTTATTTCTAGTAATCGATCATCTCATTACATATCCCCAAATTCTGCAACAATCTCGGCAACAATAATAATAATGAGCATTATCCAAAAACTGAAATATGTTGGTAAAAACTTGACAATTAAAAAAAATTCATTCTAATATGTTCTGATGATGCGATCCTCTTGAAATTTCGCATGAACATTCAGTATATCAACCTTCATTCACAAAATAAAATTCACTCGAGTCGGATGTTCCGTTATGAAAATTTGAAAATTCTCCTTGAATTTTGTATGGCTCTGTTGACACTATGGCCACGAAATTTTGCAAGAAAATTATTATGAGCATCTTGCATGTGGCCGCAAAATTTCATTTCGATTGGTTTCGTTTTGTTTGAGATATTGTGGGACAAAAATTTTGAATGCAATATTTTATGGAACACCCCGTACGAGGCATTTGGGACCCGAACTCACCCAGAAAATCTCAAGTGTCTTGAACAATCCCTTCGACAGTTATCGTGCTCACGGCCGTCCCCAGGGAGAGAATTGAATTTGACCACGGATTCGTCGTCGAGGAGTCAAACCCAATCGTTTGGAATTTTCGGCTCAAAATTGGAAAATTACAGACATTTGGGCAACACTATGTAGCAGCACTCGTTTCAGTAGAACGAGCGCTCAAAAATAGTAATGATCCCAAATTTGCCCCTTAACCTATCGAGTGCTTTTAGAAAATTTGGGTAATTGCTTCCTGGACAGGAATATCTATTGTAATGAAGCGTTTTTTTCGCTCATTACTAAAGCCGCTAAATATACCACAATAATTGACTACTGATAAAACAGTACGATATTATTCCGTCCATGGTAATAATTTCCGACCACCGTATATATCATTCATGTCGATGTCGAGGAGGAAAATAAACCGAAGCAAGAATAATTTCGTTCCGAAATTGTTCGTTTGGGTCCCTCTCAATTCGGACATTCCCGTATACCGTTTTACGATGTTCGATTGAGAGTGAGACGCGTCTTATTACTTTCTCAAGATGTCCTGCTCAGAGAATTAGACTGCGTAAATAATATTGTGAATTATAATAATTCACCTTATTATTTTAACCGTCCGTTTATTTATTTTCCTGACTATGAAACATGCAAAATGATACCGATTATTGCCAGAGAGATTCCATTCTGTTCAATTTCATTCCGTTAAATTTACCCAATAAATAAATGAAATTGAAAAATTGAGAAATTCGGAATATTGTGATACGAAATAAATTATTTCAATTTCGATTTCCAACCTATGTAGAAAAACACCAGTCCGAGATGCAGTTTGTTATTTACCGTTTTTTTCTACTATGCTGCTCGTGTTTTTCAGAGGTTGGGAATTTGATAGAGAAATTGTCCGCCGTTTTAATTCCGATTTTAACCGAATGTTCCGAATTTTCTCGAGGTCGAAAATGGAGTTTTGGGAGAAGTGGCCAATCCGAGAGCACCGTTTTAACCCCGCCGTCGAATTTTCTGGAATTTTGACGCATGTCTTGGTCGGTGGGGGACATGCCGTTATAACCAAAATTCGCCCGAAAATCATTCATTCAGCTCCGAGTTTTCAGATTGCTTATTAATTGACGTTAATTTTCTCCAAGTTAAATTCTTTATTCTGAGATTAATTGTTGAAAGTAAATAAATTACTTTTTTGGAATTCGTTTTCGACTTCAAAGGAAGAATTAGAATCAGTGTACCAGTGATATAAAGGTAAGGCCCTTTTGGGGGCTTTGAAATACTTAATTTGGCTGCTTGTATTTTACTTTACTGTGTTCCCTTTTTCCGACCCCGCTCCTGTGAAGTTTTACACGACAGAATTCCGTTGAATTATTCCGTTCATACAGAGTGTCTTTAGTAGATTTTTTTTATTTTTTTTTATTTCCGTTCCGTCTGTCCCGGGGCACTAGGTGAGGTGTGGTTGGCTATTGCGGCTTAAGCACGACTGGCAACCCATCTAAAATGGTGCAAGGGTGTGACCGACTGTAGATATTTTTATTTTTCATTTTTTATTATTTTTCCGTTCCCGTCTGTCCCCAGGGCACTAGGTGGGTGTGTGTGGTGGCTATTGCGGCTTAAGCACGACTGGCAACCCATCTAAACTGGTGCAAGGGTGTGACCCGACTTGTAGATATTTTTATTTTTCATTTTTTTTATTTTCCGTTCCGTCTGTCCCCAGGGCACTAGGTGAGGTGTGGTTGGCTATTGCGGCTTAAGCACGACTGGCAACCCATCTAAACTGGTGCAAGGGTGTGACCCGACCTGTAGATATTATTATTTTTTTATTTTTCATTTTCCGTTTCCGTCCGTCCCCAGGGCACTAGGTGAGGTGTGGTTGGCTATTGCGGCTTAAGCACGACTGGCAACCCATCTAAACTGGTGCAAGGGTGTGACCCGACCTGTAGATATTATTTTTTTTCATTTTATTTTTATTTTTTTCCGTTCCCGTCTGTCCCCAGGGCACTAGGTGAGGTGTGGTGGCTATTGCGGCTTAAGCACGACTGGCAACCCATCTAAACTGGTGCAAGGGTGTGACCCGACCTATAGATATTATCATTTTTTTATTTTTATTTTTCCGTTTCCGTCCGTCCCCAGGGTACTAGGTGAGGTGTGGTTGGCTATTGCGGCTTAAGCACGACTGGCAACCCACCTAAACTGTGCAGGGGTTTGATACCGACCTGTTGATCTTATTTTTTTTATTTTTTTTCTTTTTATTTTCCGTTTCCGTCCGTCCCCAGGGCACTAGGTGAGGTGTGGTGGCTATTGCGGCTTAAGCACGACTGGCAACCACCTAAACTGGTGTAAGGGTGTGACCTGACCTGTTATATATTTTTTTTATTTTATTTGAATCAGTTTTCCTGTTCCGAACCTAATTTTATCAGTGGACACAAGTAAAAATTTCTGTCGTGTACGTAATTGAACACAGTAAGGTACCTGTAGGTTCCAGACAGCCAACCGTTAATTCAGATTACTGATTCTGCTTAAGTGTATGCTCTCTTGCTGAAGAAATATATCTGTTTCTGTGTTTTATTTTTACCTGCTTTTACTGTTTATTTTACATTGCTCTTACCGTTTATTTTTACCTGCTCTCACCGCCTGCTTATTTTACCTGCTCTCACCGCCTATTTATTTTTACATCGCTCTCACCGCTTATTTCACCTGCTCTCACCGCTTGTATCACCTGCTCAGTTTGCTCACCGCTGAAAACCGCTTATTATTTTGAATTTCAGGTTGGAAGAACAACAGTGATCCGTGCTTTCTTGTTATTTGAATTTATTTTATTTTATTTTTGTATTTGGAATATTTCTTGATTTATTTGTAAATATAAATTGTGTATATTGTAAATAAATTTGTATATATATTTTTGTGTGTTTTCTTCACCTGAAGGTGAGCAGACTTGATACTCGTTGGTTATTTGATAGACTCTACTCAATCGCTAAGAACTCAGATTGAACCGAGCCCTTCTCCAACTGTGTAAAAGCTACCCAGGCTTAGGTAAGTGAACGACGTCATCAAGGAGTTGTGACCTTGAGGAAAATTATCACAACTGGCGCCCGAGGAAAGGAAACCGAAACCGTAAATCACCAGCAGGGAAAAAAAGGTCGTCACAAATTGGCGCCCGAGCAGGGACCAATTTCTATCAGATATCTAACCGTGGAGAAGAGGACATTACCGTTGGAGAGCCCGACAATGGAGGTGAACCGTCTGAGAGCAGAGGAGTTGGTATGGGAGCTCGAGGCACGTGGATGCAAAGCCGGCAGGACCGTTCAGGAAAACCGAGCAGCTTTACGCAGGGTGCTGGCTCAGAGGATTCCATTCCTACTAGTGTCAAGGAACGTAGAAGGGGAGTTGGACACCGCCAACAGGATCCTGAATTCCATACTAGAGGATGTCCGGGAATTCGATGAGGGAAAACCCAGTTAACGAAGAGATTCGACTGAGAAGCCGGCTGATCCACGTCCGTAACCGTTTGAGCCGATTGATACCGACCAATTTGCAGGAAAAGGTCAGGATAAACGACCTGGAGGAAGTCCTTACTCGGACTCAGGAAATGCTAAGGGATGCAAAAACCTTAGCTGAGACAAGGCACATGTTACATGCATCCTTGGGGGAATGTATCGATGTAACAGGGGTCTCGAGGAATCAAGGAACCGAAGAAGTGCCCGAAGCTAACCAGGATGCTGACCTGATCTCTTTTCAGGACATCCCAGACAACCAATCCCGTGATATTGGAACGGACAGCCCGCCGAACAGGACATGCCAGGGCAACTCAAGCCCCACAGGACAAGCGGAAAGTACGAGAAACCGACCAGTTAACAATGCAGCTTCAGTTTCTCTGCTGATTGGAGTACTGCTGGACTTCCTTCAGCGTACGCTGGATCGAGCTTCAGAGGCTGTCCGACGCCGACTGAACTTTACGAGTTCACTATCCGGACATGATGAGGAATTGCTGGACAGAGAAACTCAGGGAAGCAGACCCATTTTGGCTGAGTCAACCAGGAGGGTTTCGTTCCCTTCCTGAATTGGGAGGACCAGGACGAACTTGGAAATTCTCAACCAGCACCGAACCAGCAATTTCCAGGATTTCCAAGAAGATCCGCGGCCTGTTCCGACCGAATCCTGTCAAATTGTACCGGAAGTTGTGGAGTTAAATGGACATGACCACAATGGAACAATCGATAGGAGAAGACCGAACCGCAATCGTCCAAGAAGTCCGAGGGAAATTGGCAGAACAACATAACTCCAGATAGTTACGTGACATCGCCAATCTATCCGTCCGTCCCTGTGTATAAGTGGAACATTTACTTCGATGGTTCCACTAGTGTGACTTCCTTCCTGGAGGAAGTCGAACAACTAGCCGAAACCCGAAAGGTCAGCCACCAGCAGCTATTCGAAAGTATTTTCGAGTTACTGAGGAGTGACGCCAAGGAATGGTACATTCCCAGGAGAGGTACATTCGCTGATTGGGAGGACTTTAAAGATCAGCTGCTGGATGCTTTCTTGCCACCGGATTACGAGGAAAGCTTATTAGATGAGATCAGGCGAAGGACACAAGGAAAACAGGAGAAGATACTTTTCTTCGTGACTAGGATGCAAAATTGTTCCTCAAGTTGACAACCAGGAGACCGTCTGAAGAAGAGCAGGTTAACCTATTAGGAAACGTCTGTTACCTCATCTGCAGAAAGCATTGGCCTTTCAGGAAACCCGAACTTATAAGCAGTTGTTGGACAAGGGGAGAATAATTGAGTTGGTCCAGTGGCAGGCCGACAGTTACACTCCACCGCCGTCACAGAAGGGACTATTGGATGAACCGAACCTGGTATACGTGCATCAACGTCCGAAAGATGCAGTGCCAGGACCGAAGGAAACGACACTTCCGCCAGTTAAGCCGCAAATACCGCCGAAAATCAGGCGGGAGGAACCAGAAAGGAAAGCTCCTACTAAATTAGGGAGGTGAAACCAAATAGGGTGAGCTTTAAGGACCAGAAGTTCAATGTTGGCGATGTGGAAAGATGGGACACACGCGAAGGGAATGCCGATCTACCCCGAGGATATTTTGTTCTCGGTGTGGCAAACAGGGGATTTTGTCCAGGGACTGCCAGTGTTCGGAAAACTAGAGCGGAGCTGCCTAGTGGGGAGAAGGCAGATTCCGACAAAAGCATCCCCTATGGTTCAAAAACCTTCACCGAAAGAAAACCGACCGATTATCACCGTGTACATAGCAAATGAATCTTTCAAAGCCTTATTGGACACCGGAGCTTCGAGGTCCTTCCTGAGTCAAAAGACTGCCGATAGATGTAGGAGACTGGGAATAATACCGATTGGGGTCACCGACATGAGGACTACTGTGGCTGATGGGAATTCAGTTGCAGTTAAGGAAGTCTTCGAACCGACACTGAAAATTGGGAACGAGTTTATCGACTCGCACCTGTTTTAGTTCCGAATTTGCCCATGGACGTCATTCTGGGAATGGATCTCTTGACATGTCATAATTTCCGAATAGATCTCAAAACCTCACGATGTTTCCTTGGAGATGTACCACTGTGGAATTCCACCGTACCTCCGAAAACACCTCAGAACTCGATGATGGATCCGTTAACATCACAAGAACAGCGAATTCTGGACAATTCTTAAAGGATGAACTCAAGAAGTTCGAGAACGTGAGTGGTATAAGTGACATGATCAAGAAGGAGATCAAAATCAAACCTGGCACCGAACCCATCAAGCAAAGGTATCGTCCCTACAATCCCAAGTACAGGAAAGGAGCTTTGAACCGGGGGGCAGATGCCCTATCTAGGGATCCGTTACCGTATGATGATCAATCTTGCCTGACCGAAAAAGCGATCCTTTGCCCATGGTACGTGAAGAAATACCAAGAAGTCTCCAAGGAACCGTCCGAATATCCTGATTACCGTATTCAGAAGGAAAGTTATACCGACATTTCTGGAGTTCTAATGACTTTACCGAACCAGAAATGGGAACTCCTTGGAAACTCTGCGTCCCGACCGAAGATAGGTTGACCGTGATACAGGAAAATCATGACGAGCCAGCAGCAGGCCACTTGGGAGTCGCGAAGACCATAACTCGAGTGGCCCAGAATTATTACTGGCCTGGAATGTTCCGAGAGGTGGCCAAGTACGTACGACATTGTGGACAGTGTCAGAGGTACAAAGTTAGCCAGCAGAAGCCTTCAGGAAAAATGCAACCGTATCACATAAGTGAGCCATGGAATACCGTCAGCACCGACCTGATAGGCCCACTGCCTCGCTCGAAAAAGGGGAACACTTTCTTGGTGATGTTCCAAGACCGTTTTTCAAAGTGGATTGAGTGCAAACCGCTCAGAGCAGCAACCGGAAAAGGAGTGTTTCAAGCTTTCTACGATCAAGTAGTCTTGAAGTTTGGTTGTCCCCGGACCGTCATCAGTGACAATGGATCCCAGTACGATGGACGACTATTCAAGGGAAACCTCCGACAGATGGGAATAAACCATAGGTTTGCACCAGTCTACTCTCCGCAGTGTAACCCGGTCGAGAGGGCTAACCGCACCATCAAAACCATGATCGCCCAGTTTTGCGAAGGTGATCACCGTAAATGGGACGAGCACATAGGCGAATTGGCTTTTGCCTTAAACTCGGCCAAACATGAGTCCACTGGATTCACACCGGCATTTCTGAATTTCGGCCGAGAATTCAGATCGCCGGAGGAAACAACGCCGGCGCCGTATCCCAGAGAGAGATACAACCGGTTTGGCCGAAGAACCGACCGTCCAGGGTTTGACCCAATATGCCGACCGTATCAAACGACTCCAGGAGACGCATGAATTTGTGAAAATTCACCTGGCCAGAGCGTTCTCCCAACAGAGTCACCACTATAACCTCCGTAGAAGAGATGGGACCTGTAAAATAGGTGATAAGGTTTGGCGTCGAGAGCACCCCTTATCATCTGCCGTAGGAGGTTTCGCCTCCAAACTGGCTGCTAAGTACGCCGGTCCGTATACCGTTACCCGAATAGTGTCCCCAGTCGTTTATGACTTGAAGGACGTTTCCGGCAAATACCTCCGAAGTATTCATGTCAAAGACTTGAAACCGTTCCGTGGAAATGAGGCAGGGGGTGAATCAACCCAGAGCAATGTAAAGTAGTAAAATTCTCAAGTAAGAGCAAAGAGAGCATGCGCGTGCCGAAATATCCGTATACCGTTACCCGAATAGTGTCCCCAGTCGTTTGTGACTTGGGGGATACTTCCTGCAATATTCATGTCATAGACTTGAAACCGTTCCGTGGAGATGAGTCAGGTGAAGAACCGACTCAGACCCACGTGAGTCCGTAATATGTTATACAGTACTAGTATATCATATCCGTCATATCCCGAAACCGCACCCAGACAATCCCTCTCTGAAAAAAAATAGAAGCCTACGGCTTCATTTTTTTTGTGGAGGAAAAGGGGGTGTGTAATGAAGCGTTTTTTTCGCTCATTACTAAAGCCGCCAAATATACCACAATAATTGACTACTGGTAAAACAGTATGATATTATTCCGTCCATGGTAATAATTTCCGACCGCCGTATATATCATTCATGTCGATGTCGAGGAAAATAAACCGAAGCAAGAATAATTTCGTTCCGAAATTGTTCGTTTGGGTCCCTCTCAATTCGGACATTCCCCGTATACCGTTTTACGATGTTTCGATTGAGAGTGACCGCGTCTTATTACTTTCTCAAGATGTCCTGCTCAGAGAATTAGCTGCGTAAATAATATTGTGATTATAATAATTCACCTTATTATTTTAACCGTCCGTTTATTTATTTCCTGACTATGAAACATGCAAAATGATACCGATTATTACCAGAGAAATTCCATTCTGTTCAATTTCATTCCGTTAAATTTACCCAATAAATAAATGAAATTGAAAAATTGAGAAATTCGGAATATTGTGATACGAAATAAATTATTTCAATTTCGATTTCCAACCTATGTAGAAAAACACCAGTCCGAGATGCAGTTTGTTATTTACCGTTTTTTTCTACATATGCTGCTCGTGTTTTTCAGAGGTTGGGAATTTGATAGAGAAATTGTCCGCCGTTTTAATTCCGATTTTAACCGAATGTTCCGAATTTTCTCGAGGTCGAAAATGGAGTTTGGGGAGAAGTGGCCAATCCGAGAGCACCGTTTTAACCCCGCCGTCGAATTTTCTGGAATTTTGACGCATGTCTTGGTCGGGGGGGGACATGCCGTTATAACCAAAATTCGCCCGAAAATCATTAATTCAGCTCCGAGTTTTCAGATTGCTTATTAATGACGTTAATTTTCTCCAAGTTAAATTCTTTATGTTAAATTATTCTGAGATTAATTGTTGAAAGTAAATAAATTACTTTTTTGGAATTCGTTTTCGACTTCAAAGGAAGAATTAGAATCAGTGTACCAGTGATATAAAGGTAAGGCCTTTTGGGGGCTTTGAAATACTTAATTTGGCTGCTTGTATTTTACTTTACTGTGTTCCCTTTCCGACCCCGCTCCTGTAAAGTTTTACACGACAGAATTCCGCTTAATTATTCCGTTCATACAGAGTGTCTTTAGTAGATTTTTTTTTTTTTTTTATTTTCCGTTCCCGTCTGTCCCCAGGGCACTAGGTGAGGTGTGGTGGCTATTGCGGCTTAAGCACGACTGGCAACCCATCTAAACTGGTGCAAGGGTGTGACCCGACTGGTAGATATTTTTATTTTTCATTTTTATTATTTCCGTTCCCGTCTGTCCCCAGGGCACTAGGTGAGGTGTGGTTGGCTATTGCTTAAGCACGACTGGCAACCCATCTAAACTGGTGCAAGGGTGTGACCCGACTTGTAGATATTTTTATTTTTCATTTTTTTATTTTCCGTTCCCGTCTGTCCCCAGGGCACTAGGTGAGGTGTGGTTGGCTATTGCGGCTTAAGCACGACTGGCAACCCATCTAAACTGGGCAAGGGTGTGACCCGACCTGTAGATATTATTATTTTTTTTTATTTTTCATTTTCCGTTCCGTCCGTCCCCAGGGCACTAGGTGAGGTGTGGTTGGCTATTGCGGCTTAAGCACGACTGGCAACCCATCTAAACTGGTGCAAGGGTGTGACCCGACCTGTAGATATTATTTTTTTCATTTTTTTATTTTTTATTTTTCCGTTCCCGTCTGTCCCCAGGGCACTAGGTGAGGTGTGGTTGGCTATTGCGGCTTAAGCACGACTGGCAACCCATCTAAACTGGTGCAAGGGTGTGACCCGACCTATAGATATTATCATTTTTTTTATTTTTTATTTTTCCGTTTCGTCCGTCCCCAGGGTACTAGGTGAGGTGTGTTGGCTATTGCGGCTTAAGCACGACTGGCAACCCCACCAAACTGGTGCAGGGGTTTGATACCGACCTGTTGATCTTATTTTTTTTTTATTTTTTTTTCTTTTATTTTCCGTTCCGTCCGTCCCCAGGGCACTAGGTGAGGTGTGGTGGCTATTGCGGCTTAAGCACGACTGGCAACCCACCTAAACTGGTGTAAGGGTGTGACCTGACTGTTATATTTTTTTTTTTATTTTATTTGAATCAGTTTTCCTGTTCCGAACCTAATTTTATCAGTGGACACAAGTAAAAATTTCTGTCGTGTACGTAATTGAACACAGTAAGGTACCTGTAGGTTCCAGACAGCCAACCGTTAATTCAGATTACTGATCTTGCTTAAGTGTATGCTCTCTTGCTGAAGAAATATATCTGTTTCTGTGTTTTATTTTATTACCTGCTTTTACTGTTTATTTTACATTGCTCTTACCGTTTATTTTTACCTGCTCTCACCGCCTGCTTATTTTTACCTGCTCTCACCGCCTATTTATTTTTACATCGCTCTCACCGCTTATTTCACCTGCTCTCACCGCTTGTATCACCTGCTCAGTTTGCTCACCGCTGAAAACCGCTTATTATTTTGAATTTCAGGTTGGAAGAACAACAGTGATCCGTGCTTTCTTGTTATTTGAATTATATTTTATTTTATTTTTGTATTTTGGAATATTTCTTGATTTATTTATTGTAAATATAAATTGTGTATATTGTAAATAAATTTGTATATATATTTTTGTGTGTTTTCTTCACCCTGAAGGTGAGCAGACTTGATACTCGTTGGTTATTTGATAGACTCTACTCAATCGCTAAGAACTCAGATTGAACCGAGCCCTTCTCCAACTGTGTAAAAGCTACCCAGGCTTAGGTAAGTGAACGACGTCATCAAGGAGTTGTGACCTTGAGGAAAATTATCACAACTGGCGCCCGAGGAAAGGAAACCGAAACCGTAAATCACCAGCAGGGAAAAAAAGGTCGTCACACTATCCCTAACCTCAATCAATGACTGTAAAAAAAAGGGCAAATATGAAATGCAGTTGGGTAGAAGTCTCGACTTCGTTGGATATTAATGAATAGTTTATCGGGAATAGAAGTCAAACAATTCAAGGACTTTAAATCATGTATATTCTTTTTGATTTGATCCAATCAATAAAGAATATACATGATTTAAAGTCCTTAAATTGTTTGACTTCTATTCCCGATAAACTATTTATTAATGAAATGCAGTGTCTAGCAAGGGATGAAACCAAGCTGTTCTAAGCTTATTTCATGCCTTATGAATGGAAAAACTTCGATGTGCTCTACAATTGCAGTTCTCATAATTATCAACACCCTGTATAAAAAGTACTGCAACTTAATTAAACAAACATTAATTTCCATAAAATTGGATAATGCTTTTCCAGAAGCAAGAAGTAGATCGAATAAATAAATTCTTAGTAACTTATTGCAGTCCACCATTTCAACATAAAAATTATGCCAAGAACAAGTTATCTTATGGGATTCTTGACCTTGTCTATCACCCACACCACATAAACAAAAAGAGTGATATCTCCGCTCATATTAAACGTTCAATTTTGCTAATTGAAAGGCCATCGCGATGAGAGTGACATGTAATAAAAATCGTCTTCAAATGGTTAGAGATAAGCATGCACATAATTCATCAAATGGAATAAATCTCCAGGAAGACCATCTTGAAGATGAACCACAGCATATATAAAAAATTCAAATATATAACGACCTATCTATATTTTACTATCAAGCGTTCAGCGTCGGGACTCCCTGTAAAGTCGACATGAATAATTTATCTCTTGGAGACTATAACAACTACAGGATGTTCTTTTTGAAATGATTTTGTGATTTTGCGCGCTTTTTGAGCGCTCGTTCTACTTAAACGAGTGCTTTATCGTTTTGCCCAAATTTCTGTAAATTTTCGAATTTTGAGCTGAAAATGGTCTTAAACGACAGGATTTTACTCCCTGATGACGAATTCGTGGTCAAATTCAATTCTGTCCGTGGGGCCGTCCGGCCGTAATAGTCTTATTGCTCCACCAAAGAACGAGCGCTCAAAAGCTCCTGCTCAAGGCTTTTGTTGAATTTTTCAGAAGATTATAGTTGTTTGTACAAATAGTTGTTTTCTAGGGAAATGATGTGAAACCTGTAACCTCGACAATAATGGAAAAGTTGAAAAACAAATTCAATAATCTTAACGTTAAGTCTCTTTTGTTGATATTACTTTGAAATTTCGATAAAAATTGTTGATTCTTAATTTTATATCGATTTTTTGAAGGAAATATGTTATAATTATGGTTTCCGTTTTCCAACTTTTCCATTATTGTCTAGAATTATCTTTTAGAATTTACTCGGTTGAGGATCTGAAAAATGAAATTCATAACTACGAATCTCTTCAAGTGGAACTGGAAAGTTTTTAGTGTTTAATTAACAACCTCTCAAATTTTCATCAACCACTTTTGCTTGTTTTTTTGAGAATAAATAGAATATAGATGGCTCAATCCATTCATCTGGTTATTTTAATATTAAGGAAGTGTGATGTATGTTATTCATAAAAATGGCTTCGTACACGACACAAACACATGTTCAAATGGTTGAATTATTTTATGAAATTCAGCGTTCTGTGTAAAGTGTTGCTGCGCCAGTGCTCCACATCCATTAACGTAACTGGGGAGAATTTGAACCTTGGTGCTATGTTCTCCTTATAGTTTCAGGTAAAACTTCTGCCGTCCCATTAATAAAACTCTCGATAAGAGAAAAATCTTCGAAACCTGGATTTCTTTTCGATATCCTTTCAAACTTTTCTTAAAGTTCATTTGGAATGCAAATGGCAACGTGAAGTTCATTTGGTGTATTTTACTCAGTATTTGAATACTTTCGTAGCTCTCGGCTACTAATAGTGCGTTCTGAAAAGCGATGAAAGTGATTTGCAAATCTGACAAACGTCACAATTATTAGTTTTATTACTCAATAGACCCCATATTTTGTGGAGTTTGGTCGCATTCAGCACTTTATTCGCATTTCCGAACGCAGGGAAGAGAATATGTACCGAAAATATGCATAATAACTGGATCCCAGCTAAAATATGTAAATACCGCTGAAGCAATAGATTGCAAATATAAAAATGCATATAATCCGGTCTCTAGTCATAACCTTTACCTCAATTACCAACAAAAAGTTTTTGAGAATGAATACAAATTCATTCCTAGAAAAGAGACTGCTCAATTCGAAACACCCTTTATATTGTATACCACATGAAACATGCGCAGAAATGCTCTATTCAAGCGATTTCGTATTCAATAACTGATCGTTAGAGAAGAAAGAATCAAGCTAATGCGGTCTTAAAAAGACCACCTGTATATGATCCGATCCGATAGATATTCACGATCGCCAATTACGTCAGTTATTTTTTTCCTGTAGTGGGTGTTGATGAAATTATTCATAATGAAGCATCTCGGATGCAGAGATGATTTCAATGTTCGTATAGCGAAGGATTGGAAGTTTCATTAAAAATTCGAAGGTCGCATCGGCTCGTTCAATCTATTAGTTATTCGAGGAAAATTGTAACAGGATGTGGTGATTATACCGAGTAAAACAATCAAGCCGATTAATATCGAACTTTCCGTTCTCGTTTTCTGACGTAATAAAATCACGACATAGGTAAAACAATGATGAGGCAAGAGCACTTAGTGAGGATCCTATATACTGTTCATTTGAATAGGGAAAAAATTGAAAAAAAGAAGAGGTTCTGCTTGTGTGCAATTGTCGTACAGATGATAATTATAAGAATTTTTCCGTCACATTATGATTATTCACCATAATTCAACAGAAAGGTTAACTTTCTGGATGAAATCCAGAAATTCCCTAATAATGTTTTCACCAACCTTTTTCTGTTCATTATGTATTTAAGGTAGTGTACCTAGTTGAATTTAGTTTAGTTTTTCAATCTGGGTTCTCGGCCACTCGGGAATCAAAGGAAACGAAGAGGCCAATACACTTTGCCAAAGAGGGCGCACAAAGATATCCCAGAACCCTTCTATTGTATAGGTAAATGCACCTATAAAATGGAGTTTCTGGAGAAGGGGAAAGCTGAGAAGATTCGGAACTTGGAGACAACGGAATCCAAAAGATATCTGGATCTTGGTAAGAAGCAATAACACCTCCTCACTGGCTTTCTTACAGGACACTGTCGCTTCAGGAAGCACCTGTTGAGGATGGGATTATCGGACACTGGCGAGTGTAGGTTCTGTGGGGAGGAGAAAGAAACCCCCATTCACCTATTCACGGAATGATTTTGCATTGCGAGCCTAAGGAGAGAATGCCTTGGGCGAGAAACGTGTAAGAGTGAGGAATTAGCCTCGTTGAAGCCTTCACAGATATTAGATTTCATTAGATCTCTGGAACTGGAAGGCGAGCTGTGAAGGGTATGGTCAGAACAGCTCAATATAAGGGGGCACAATAGACCTTGAGTTCGCAGTGAACTGTTACCCCTTTTTGAACTAAACTAAAATAGTAAACCTAATGATAGTACTCATTTAATGAAATCAATTTGACGAAACAATTGATTTGTGAAAAAATTAATTTTAGCGGATACATAGTGTTTCACATCTATACTAATATAAAGAGCCAAACAATCGAACGTTGAATTCTAGTTGAATGAAATATAACCAATAGATCTTAGGACGTTCTAATATAAATGATCAATTTTCAATATGAAACAGCTTGTCAAATCCTTCTGATTAATTTTTCAAATTTCTCGCTAATGAAGATTGACTTGATTGATGATATATTCAATAACTCAGTCCATCACCTCAAGAAAGCATAGAATATTATTCAATGCATTTTGAATCAAGATTTGATGATTCAATTGACGCATAACATCAAATCAATCAAACTTTATTCCCAAAATCACCGATATGGAAAGTAATTTTTTATCGAAATTGAAATAAAACGAAACAAATGAAAGAAGATTGACTCAAATCATACTTACACCTTTTTTGCACGACTGTGAATAAAAAATTTTTTAGTAGAAACACATACTTCAATGTAGGGTGTTTATATATGCATTATGATCGATTTCGTTAATGGAGTGTAGTCCAACGATGAGTTCTAAAGTTATACTCATTTGAAATCTTATTTTCATAATCTCTCCTTTTGATCTGTCACTTCCCGGAGCTGCTTTGGACTGGTTCGAGATCAACTTTTGGGACATCATTGATTTACGGCTACTGGTCTGCTAATTCAAGAAGAACCCTAATTAGTAAATGATGATAACAAGTTTGCCAACCTTTAATATGCAGAATAAACGAACAATCCTATCCAGGGCCGTACTCAGATCTCGTTTGCAGCAGATTATTCCTCACGAAATACTTGATACTAGGTTTTCTAATTCTGGAGAAACATCCCATCCTTATATTTGGCCTTCGAAAAAAAAACTTTGAACTGTCTAAACTGCACTTTTAAAGATGTATATGGGGCGCCTTCTTTAAAATAGCCAAAATTCAGGAGAAGATCATCCAAGGTTTTGAAAGGTAAAAACTGATACACGTAGTCCAAATGTTGATAGTTATCTTTGAATCTAACATTTCTCTTTCACGAAATTTTTCAAGTTTTCCCAACAAATCCACATGCTTAGGTTAAACTTGTAGGTGCATTGCAGAAGTTTCGGGTGCAAAAAAAATCTTATTGCAGGCTTAGAAAGAAGGTGAATATTCTTATCATGAAGTGAACGAAATCAGTCATATTTTCTAATGGTTTTATCGAAGAAAAATTCATCATAAACCAGCAAAAGTTACCTCACTCAGAGTGCTTTCTAATAACAAGATTTGTGTTATCTGCTTGACCTTCTACACAATACCAATGTTAACATGATTCAATATCTCTATGATTGACCAAAAATTGTCAATTTATTTGTCAAAATCTGTGAAAAGCCAAGTAAACAACCTGACAACGATAGAGCTTATTGAGCCTCCATCTTTGCTTACCTTCGACCTGAGTGTTTCCTTCTTTTCCCAATATGAACCCCTCTCCTGATCAGTTTGGGTGATACCTAACATGACAATGAAGGCACAGGTCTGGTTAAGGAAGTGTTTACTCAAAGTAGAACTATCCTGTTGTATTTCGACACTGTTGTGTGTTTTGGTATGAAAAACAAACATCTTTACATTTTCCTTGAAAACTGGAGATATTTTGAAAGGGGGAGGCATAGACTCCTAGTAAACAAATTCGAATGATGGAGTAGTATTCAGATGAACTTTAGAGCAACAGAATACAGAATGGTTGAATTCGTTTCTCTTACAAAATTTGATAGAATATTGGTTGATAATTACTGAAAAATATCTTAAAGTTAGTTTTTCACACGTTTTTTATCATTATTCCGAAATATGAATTCGATATCTAGGATGACATACCACTATTTGCATCTTTGGGAGATGATTACCTTTCAATAGGGTCCTGTAGCGGTTTTAGGAGAACAGTAGATTCGAAAAATCATCACTTGGAATGTCAGACCTGGTTTAAAATACCCTCCTGGCCCAAGAGCAAATTAAGTATTTTGTATCCAAATATTGAAGGTATTTATTCGAAAAGCTTTAAGTTTCAATTTTGTAAAAAAGGGCGAGACAGAGTTTTTTCTACTGAGGTTTTTCCCTGTGCTCTGGTATCATACGCCAGAATGATATGGTACCCCGTTTTGCACCAACCTCAGCTAGGGACTTTTTCGTTTCACGAATTGTATTTCGCTAGCTCTCAATTAAAGAAAATTTATATATACTAGAGAATTACCAGACAAAAAGGCTCCAAGAATTTTGGCGTTGTTGACATCTGCAGCGCACAAGATAATATAGGCAGTATTTCTTAGTTTCACAAAAATATATGTCTTTGTTTTCCAACAATTTCAATACAGTTGCCTCTGATAAATCTTCAGACTTTGTCGGCGCCGACAATACGCTTTGAATAGCCAACTCCTCATCCGGACTAACCCGACTTCGAGTAACTTATCACGATCAATAAGCAATATTGAGGAAAAGGAGACAAGGAAGTAATTTCAAATCCACGATAGTTGGCTTTTTCAGCTATAAGGGTAGAATATAAATGAGAACGATGTAACGATTTGAGATGAATGTAACACGCTTAACAAACTTATGGGACAGTGGCTACACCGTGATCTTCCAAGTGTTGCATATGCACATATTCAAGAACTTAACATACGTTAAGCTCCCGGTCTCGTATTTGGATCCGAATTATACGATATCATAGATCTCTATAAATGTTCATGTTCTGAATTATGGACATAGATTATTTATTGTCTTTTATCATATGAAACAAAAAGAATGAACAGTTACTTAATAACTTATATTATGGACTGTACATTGCAGTTTCAATAGTTGACACCAAACAGCTGTGGGTGCTATGTTGTACATCATTCTGTTTTATTATTCTTGATGAAGAAACTGATATATAGTTCGTTCACGAAAGTCTGAGCCGTCGGTTGGCAATGGAAATTTGGCAAATTCTACTGTGGATATTAAAATTTTAGGTTATGTTGTTTATTTTATTTTATTTATTTATATAACTCGCAAGCTCGTCGGACGAGACCGGGTACACTCTGCAACGTTGACTTCATTTTACGTTACGAGAGCAAATACTGCCAACTTCAGACAAATGAACAAACGTCTACTATGCGCTCAAACTTTCGTGAACGGACTCTACACAAGCAATCTTATAATTTTTTTTATTATTTTAATCTTCTTTCTATAGATTTGGAGCAAAATTCTGGAAAGAACAATATTGATACTAGTTGATTCCTTCTGATTGAACGGATAGGTTTACAAAGTAAAAAAGAAAATTTTCAGAAGTGGTTCGTGAGGTATTTGATGAAAAGTGTTTTTTATTGCGAATATGCCAAGATGCAGAGGGGATTGAATTTTATGGAAAAATGTATTCCTTGGTATTGGTTCTCCCAATATCAAGAATAATGTTGTTTTCGGATTTTGAGCCGAACATGGGTCCTATTGCACCAAATACTTTGCAACTTTCCACTTTGCACTTTTCACTTTTCAAATGAATTACATTGCACGAAACGCATTCATAATTGAAAAGTGCAATGTCAAGTGCAAAGTGAGAATCACTTCGCAGAAATAAAATATTGGGAGAAATGTTGTGCAATATATTTAATTCTCACTATCGAAATTCGTCAGAATACAAAGTGCAAAGTGAAAAGTTTCAAAGTATTTTGGTGAAATACACAATGCACTATTGCACTTTGCATTTTGACAAATTTCAAAAGTGAAAAATAGTTATGTTGCTCAACATTTCTACACCGAAAGAACATTTTGGTTACATTAACTAAGTATTCTTAACTATCACCAAATTAGTGATTGAAATATGGCTTATTAAACATTTGCTATGGAGAAACAAATTATTTGTTTACAACTTGGTGAATAAAGACTTATACAGGGTTATCTTATATTTATTCCATCATAATAGTCATTTGTTGATAATAAATAAACATTTTGATTTATATAATGAATGTATCATAAGTATGAATAAAGACTTATTCAAGGTTATTTTCTGTTTATTCCATCATAATATTCATTTGTTGATAATAAGTAAACATCTTGCTTTTCATAATAAATGCATCATAAGTATGAATAAATACTTATTTATTATTCGTATATGCTTGTTCATAAGTACAACATGAAAACAATTTAATAATTAATTATCAACAAATATTTTGTTTGCTGGAATTACTCATTTTATTTCTGTGAGAAATATTTTGTGAGGATTATTTGAGAATTGATCGACTTCTAATGAATGTTTTATTTATGAGAGCCGTTATATAGTTTCACCTCCAGATATGAAACAGACGGATAACTTCAACTGATATTAGTTAGTTATCCGTCAGTTTGATACCTGGATGTGAAAATACTAGCTCTCATAAATGAAACATTTATTAGTAGACAAATTATTCCCAAATAATCCGAACCAAATATTTTCTCACAGAAAAAAACAAAACTCAATGAATATATTATAGTTATACCAGCAGACAAACTATTTAATCAATAATGATGAAACCTGTAATAAAATTAAACTGTCCATTTTAATTTTCAATGGCCTGAGGAAAAATCAGAAAAAACATCTTTCATTAAATAAATATATTTTCCATAAAAAACAAAAATACATATATATATATAATAAATCATATAACAAAAACAATTCCACTATTTTGTGGTTTAATATATAATTGTAAGTGTGATAACATTAACAAAGTAATAAATATGAACTCTCTCATTCTTTATAATATTCTTCTGGACTTAAAGATTAATTAGTAATTTATGAAAAATTTTTACTCAAAAAATATCACTGTTTAACGTATGTGCATTTGAAGATGAGAATTACGAGACGAGGAAAGGCATGATTTTGGAATATAAATACATATTTGAATTTTCGTATCATTACTCACCTGCTCAAATTGCTGTAGGTTTTTGAAGCATTGAAACTTGAAGCGTTATTGTCCAGAGGAGCTTCAACTGTCCCAACACTGCCAGAAGGAGATATTCTGAAATGGATACATATATTACTTAAAATCAGTAATTTCTTATATTTATTGATATTGCTTACAGTGTATCCAATAAATTTTTACTCTTCAATTTTAGCCTGATTTGAACTCTAGTTCCCATACTGTTTGAAATCAGCGTCATTTTCAAATTCGTTATTCCATTTTCTGAAAAATTGTTTATTATTTACACCAGCAAATATCAATTATAAAATAAGAGAAACATTTTTATAGTAGAATTTTTCACTATAATAAATTCATAAGCTAAGGTGAGGTACTTACGTTCAAAATCTCTCAGCATCTCCTGGGTAACGCCACATTCCGCAAGGAAGAACGGAAAAACTTAAATTTTTTTGTTAAACTCACAACAATTACAACCAGTCGCACAGCAAGACGCTAACCTTCAGGAACAAAATTAATCTGGAAACTGACACCGTTGGCACTTGGCAGACCGTTGGCGTTACTTCGTTATTTGGCGGCACAAAATATTGTGGTTTGATTGGAGTTCCGATACTGATGTAAAGGCTATTCGCTGGGACTTGTCTGTACAGGAATTTACGCTCAGGCAAATAAAGTTTATTATCATTTATTATCGTAGATTTATTATAAACAAATGATCTATTAAAATCATAACCCTAGTAATAATAAACATAGTAACAAAGATTTATTAACAGATAATTCTACATTTATTGATAATGACCAAATAATATTGATTGGAAACCAAATTATTGATAAATATATTTCAATCTCTGTAATAAATAACTTATTTATAATAAAATTATTTTGTTTGAATTCAGTAGAACAAAATCGTTTGTTTTTAGTGAATTTTAAAAAATGTTACTAAAAGTTTTAATAAATAAGCCTTATTTGTTGTGAATCTTATTGAATAATTTTCACCAAATTTGGCAGTAACAAATATTTTATAACTATAACTGAGAATTTTCTTTCAGTGTACCGACATTTAATTTCTGCGGAGTACTTTTCACTATGCACTCGACTTTTCACATTGTATTTTTCAATTATGAATGCGTTTCGTGCAACTTGATTAATTTGAAAAGTGAAAAGAGTAAAGTGAAAAATTGTAAAGTATTTGGTGCAATAGGCCCCTCGCCCCTGGTCTCAAACGATAGGGCTCGACTTTCTGATGACGGATCCGTAGTCAAATTCAAATCTGCCCGTGGAGCAGAAATGATTGTCCTAGAGACTTGAAATTTTTAGGGTAGGTTCGAGTCCTAAATAGGTATACCGCGGTTAAGTTCGTGAACTAGCAATATCGTACAGGGTGTTCCATGAAATATAGCCATTTAAATGTTTTGTACCTCAATAAACAACAAACAAAACCGATCGAAATGAAATTTTGATAAGATAAGATGTCTAATATTTTGTGGCCATAGTGTTAACAGAACCATAGATATTCGATCAGGGTAATTTTTTTCTAAGGGGATATTTTTATACTGAATCTTCGTGCCTAATTTCCAGAGGAGTGCATAGATATAATTTTTTCCATTTTTTCGAATCATTCAGATTTATCATTTCTATGGAGCTGACATTTGTAGTCATATGTTCAAAACCAATTCAAAGCTGTTCGCAAAAATTTCATTAATACAATGTTAAAAAAATCAATATTTTTCCATGAAAAAACTTTCGATTGAAATAAAATGGAGTGTATATGGATTTTAATTTGCGAAGTCATTGATCTTGCAAATATTCGAAAGGTTTGTGAAATCAAAATCATTGAATGTTGGAATTATTAGTTATAGACTTTTTACAATTATTACAGTGGAACTTCCCCATAACAGAAGTACTAAATCCGCAAAAAAATTGGTTATGAAGAAATTTCGTTATACAGAAAATTTATTTCTATAATCGGCAATGTCCCGGTCGACTTCACCGATAAATTTAAATGTATCATTACAACTTAAAAAAAAGCACTTTTACACATTTTTGCACAACTTTCACACTAGCGTAATGGTTAGATTGAAACCAAGCAGCCAGGGGTGTACTTAAAACTGTTTCAGAAGGATCTCTCTGCCGCCGTAATTATTTAGCTTAAGGTCGGGACTTATTACGTACGTCCGGAAAAATTTCGGAAAAAAGCCACCCTTATACCTTCTTACCAATACCCATTCCAAGAGTAATGTTCTTTGAATATTTCGTTATAGAGAGAATTTACTTTCTTTAGAAGGTGTTCTTAACATGGGATTTGGATTCAATGTGCAAGGTCTTGCACGAAATTCTTTATACAGAGAAATTCTTCATATAGACGTACGTTATAGAGAAGTTCCACTGTATTATCATTTATTATTTTTATAAAATCACCTAAAAGGACCAAACTCAACATAGGGTACTGAATTATTCACATTCGATATTCATTTTCTTCATATTTACCAATCAAAATTGGTTCTTTCTCAGCAATATTACTTTTTTGCTATTGAAATAGCTATTTCTTCTACCAGCTGAAGCCGTAAACATATAAAAACACGATAATATGATATGAAAATAGACAACATTGATTCGCCATTTTTTTGATTAATTGCGGTATGAGTTCTACTCGAACGACGTATGTAAAGAATATCAAATCCTCATTCCGAATAGAAATCTCCAACTACACAACAACATTCAAATCGACGGGTACTTAAGGATAGTCCAAACAAGTAATTATCAATTTTCATCCGTGAACCTTGAGCGTTACCAATTTCTCTTGTGTGAAATACCGATTTTGTTTTGTATCTTAAATATGTTCGAAAGTAGGTACACACTGGTTAATATAATCGTACAACACGCCAATTAGTGGAACGAAATGCGTTATACCTAGCCATAAATATACCTTTTTTACTCCCACATGTGAATATCAACAATTTTTTTCGCTATTTACAAGACGGTTAAGTAGGTGAATCTATTCATAAACAGATACGATAACTATAGGTTAAGGATTACCAATTATTGAACGTGTTAACTTTTCACATTAATTATGGTATCTTCGGTTGGGTAAGCGATAACTAGCATTAGCGTGAAATATCCAAGAAATGCAAAAATTATGATAATGAAACTTTTTAACAGCTCGTTCGATACGTGTATGCCCAATTATTTGGTGATTATGACTGATTGTTTTGAATATCTATGAGGTGGATTAGACGGTCGATAGGATAGATTATGTAGTTCACAACATGATTATGTTACAGCATAAGGACTTTCACTAATCACTTTCGAAGATAAAGGTAAAGTGGAATTTTGTTTTCTTGCTACCCTTACTCCCTCTTTCTGAGGAAGTAACGTGAATAAGTTGGGCCCAAACTTCAGTAATTTTGAATTTTGGGACAAAATAGTCTCGAATTACTAATTATGAATTGACTGAATTGAGTATACATTCTTGATTGAAATGAATTTCTATTGACATAAGAGATACATTTGATATAATACAAAATTTCTATGTTTCAGTTGAGTTGTATAACATTACTCGCATTGCTTCTGAACACTTTATGTTTAGTTGCTCATGACATTTGCACTTTGAAATAGTAGATTGTTATTGATCTATTTCATGTACGTTGAACCAAGGAAAATCGTTTTAATGAATGAAAAGAATGGTACAATAAAAAATTAACAAGAATGAAATAAAGCAGATATTTTATTAGGCGAAAAGTCATGGGGTGGAAAAAGACTTACACCAAATGACTTCCGATTACAAGAGAACTAGGTACAGCAGACCTTATTTTCATCTAGCTGTTATTGTAGACAATAGATTTCCTAAAATGTGACCATGATTAGGTATATTCCACTAGATATGCCTCATGTATAGAAAAATAATACTCTAGATGATACAGAACGTATCCTAACATCTGAATTCATCATATTTTCAATTCTTGTTACACAACTATATACGCAGAATATTTATACAATTTGATTTCGATAATAGATTAAAAAATGACAGGCATCATGTCATAAAATTTCAAGTACCTCAAATGATTTGAATAAACTTGATTGAAATCATTTCAAACTATTTACCTCAGCAGAAACTCACAAATAATCTGAAATACTATGGATGAGTTAAACATACCAGAGCAAGCAATAGTGATGTTGCTTCAGAGTTTGAATGATTCCCTGACCTTTTTGAAATCTATGGATTGGGAACTGATTTTGACAATCCTAATTATCCTCTATTTATTATATAGGATTTTCACGGCAACATTGATCATATTGTGCAGTTTTTCCTTATTTTGTGCTATTTTTGATATAAATATGGATGAATAAATCACTCTATATCATAGTTTTTCATTATTCAGAGTGTTTTTGTTAGATCGTCAGATACATTCTTCATGAAGGTATATCGAAAATTAAAATTTTTTATTCATTGAATCTATGAAAATGTATTGATAAAACATAATACTTTATATCTAGGTGTCGATTTACTATTGCATAAAATTAACCCGACTGATCCCTGAAAAATAGTTGTAGAAATAAGGGAAATTCTCAATGAACCCCTGAAGCCTGTATCACATAATTACATATTGAAGTGACAATTGGATTGAGTCAATCTTTTTATGATATTCGTCTAATGGTATTGCATATTTATCAGGAGTCAAATAATCATTTTAGTGAAGAATTGGTTGAAAAATATTAGTTATCCAAATATTTCAGAAGTCAGGTTTGATTTTCCTTGAAGCGCATCGATGATATCTGAATTTAGTGCATGAAACAAACAAAAAAAACCTGTTCACTCACGCAAATACTGTATTTTTCTTAAGCCAGCCTAACGCAAATTCAAACCTAGGTAAATTAATTTCTCTCAAGATTCTGAATTGCTGATTGATGAGGCGTCTACTCTGAACCGATTCGAATTTTGTGAAAGGTTTCTCTTTAATTGGATAAAAATTCAATTGAGTTTTATTTAATTATATAGTGATGACTTTCAATGATAATTAATATCGAATATACCACGATATCATACATTTTTAAAGAGCTCGAAACATGAAAAATAAACCCCGAGAAAGGGCCAGAGGGTTGAATTTCTAAACAACCGATTTATTATTCTCTATCAGTGAGTCAATCAAAACCACTTAAGATATGACTACCTGTTACCATAGGAAGAAACATAAAAATAGTAGGAATAAAAACATCTTCAATTAAAAAACAAAAACGACTGAATCTCGTTAGCAAAACAATTTGGACAATTTCCTCAGTCCGCAGTTTTCAAATAGCTTGTAATCAACACCTGCTTCCAGCAGCTAAGATACATCTGTAATTTCATATCGAAAAGCGAACAATTTGAGAGTTCTATTGCATTACATTACATTAATAACAGGCCATAATATCATAAAGCTTGAATTCTCTTTGGAATATTCATTTATGTTGAAGTGTGAGCATAAACCCACAGCTTTAATGGTTTTATTAAATACACAGACGCCCGAGATGGTGTCGTAAATATCATTTTTGTTCTCATGACCATAATATCCATAAATGATAGTCCCCGATACTGTGCTGGGACATTTTTATGCAAGTGCCTTACTGGTTTCTGAACATTCACAATGGTTTATCGTATAAGCTATAACCAGGTTTAATGTCGATAAATCAGAATTCTGAGTACGTATTAGTTCTCTGATTCTGCATAAGCCTTAATGGCACTGCTTTCATTTCTAAATTCATTAGACCTCTTCATCATGACTTCTCGTATTAAAAATACTCGAACGATTTTGCGAGGGTATTCGAATGGGACAGGTAGGATATTTTTCAGTTCTAATTAACAGAACCTGTATTTTTTTCGTGGGAGGGTAGTTATTGATATTGTTGAGATCATTTCGTACGGGTTTTGGTATCACAGATTTTTTATCATATGTAAAGTATTTCTAAATTCAAACTTCAAAGATACAGTTAGTACCTTACTGTTTCTGAACATTCACAATGCTTTATCGCATAAGCTATAACCAGGTTTAATGTCGATAAATCAGTATTCTGAGAGTACGTATTAGTTCACTGATTCTGCATAAGCCTTAATGGCACTGCTTTCATTTCTAAATTTATTAGACCTCTCTTCATCATGACTTATCGTATTAATAACACTAGAAGGATAGTTATTGATATTATTGAGATCATTTCGGACGAGTTTTGGTAGTAACTTTTTTCATCATATGTATTTCTGAATTCTAATTTCAAAAATACTGTTAGTGCCTAACTGGGTTCTGAACATTCATTAGACCCCTTCATCATGAATTTTCTTATTTAAATTAGTGGAACGATTTAAATAATGAATTGCATTCATTTATTTCAATTATTCAAGGGCACATCCCATTCTGGAAAAAGTTGAAGGAACAAAATATTGTGAAAATGGTGTCAATTCCTATTTTATGAAAACTGGTGATTATGGAATTGAAAATGAGGAGAATCAATGAGTTTCAATATAGTGAAACTCAATGGATAATCTCGACATCAAAGTCAAATCTAATGATCACCTACCCGTGTATATACATGGTTTCCTTTTAAGTTGGCCTATTAGACGTTTTTGGAAAACTAGTGAATATTTCTTTCTGAAGTTTTAGGTGAAGCTAATGAACTACCTATATTTTTATTTATTTATCGATTCAATACCAAATCCGTAGTACGACCTACTGAAAAAAATTCTCTGCCATGCACTGTTGCCAAGTTATGCACAAATTCTAGAAATTTTTACATCTGCATTGCCAGTTTGGAAATGCAATATCTCGATTATTTTCTATGCAAACGGAACCAAACTCATCAGTCTCATAGTAGAAAATCCATGCATTCATGTGGTATATTCAGTATTCTGATACATCGTAAGGTTTTTCGAAGATTTTGCTCCGAAAATGTGGAACTTAAAATTAAAATATTTCGAGAATTTCAAATGGCAACCCCATATTTAATTTACAGTTTTCGATACTGAATAAAAAATGAAAGGCAGTCTTCTTTTACACTAATTATTTATTTTGGATAGTTTTCGAATGAGATGAAAAATACTGAAATTAATCAGTATTTATAGTCATGATCTATGGACATTAATGCTGTGTGATTATGAGGTAAATTATTGAAATGAATTCTATGGTTGAGGCCATGAACATTGCGCCAGGATTACCGAAAGCCAAAATAGTTTTCGGAATTAATTTCCAGTCATTCTTGCTAAATGTGAATAGCGATTGTTGAAAGTCCTCTAAGTCCTCTCAATAATTTTTTGGCATTCTCCATGAATTGTGAACCAACCTGAATAGTGTTGGAAGTTCCACATTTTCGGATCAAAATTCTCGAAGAACCTAACGATGTATCGAAATACAGAATATACCACATGAATGCATGGCATCTCTACTATGAGACTGCTGAGTTTGATTCCGTTGGCAAAGAAAATAATCGAGATATTGCATTTCCAAACTTGCAATGCAGATGTAAAAATTTCAAGAATTTGTGCATACCTTGGCAACAGTGCATGGCAGAGAAATGTTTTTTAGAAGGTTATACTGCGAATTTGGTATTGAAATGCTACATAAATAAAAATATAGGTATTTCTATTTGAAATAAGAAAGAAGATATGCGTTTGAGATTGACGTGGCAACGCTGTCGACTCGAAAATATTTTAGGCAAAGAGTTCCTTCACCTTCAAGGCTCCACCTAAAATTTCAGGACGAAATATTCTTAGTTCTCCTAAAACGTCTAATAGGCCAACCTAAAAGGAAAACCCTGTATTTATATGTTATTCTAGAACTCCTTCTACAACCAATATAGTCACACAACAAGATTCGAAATTCAGTTCGTCTCTCTGAACCTTCTCCATCATCGAAAGTACCTGCCGATGTCCAATTGGACTAAAATAAATGGATTAATCAATTATTATGGACAGCACATATGTTATTGTTATTGTCAGACAATTGAAAAATGAGCTCACCTCAGTACCACTGCATTCCATTCTGACAAATCATCATTCAGACAACTATTTATAATATCGAACCGTGCTTCAGTTTATATTGGCAAATTATTTCGTTTGTTCTGGTGATGGCGTGAGATACCTAGTTCATTTTGTATGACAATGGAGTTTCTAAGATGAATGACATGTAGAAGACAATGAGGTATCATAATAATGCACTTTATGATAATGAAATAGTTATTTCTGATGCAAGTTCAGAAGGCACTGACATTTCATGAGAGTGTGAAATTCTAAAACTGAAAGGGTAATTATTAAAATGAGATTTCAGTCTTCATTATTCCCCAGAAGTAGAATTTTTCACTCCTTCCTCAGAGAATGTTTCCAAAATTTGATCGATTTTTTTATATTACGGTCAGTGGTTTAGTGACTCTAACCATTGCCTTCAATCCTTATGAGAAAATCAGTAGATTCTCGGATACTGTTTGTGATTCGGTTACTCGCAGAAACATGTAGATTATACACGCATTATACAACTTGACTTGACATTTTTCATCATTATTCCGAAATTGAATTCGATATTTAGGTTGAATTACCACATGAATGAAGCTGTTCAAGAAAACGTACAGGGATAATACACATCCCAACAGGTACTCTACCGAAAAGTTCGCAGCAAACTCATTTTTTTCACATAGATTGGTCGCGCGCTATTCATCATTATTCCGAAATTGAATGCGATATTTAGAATGAAATACCCTGTTTAAATCTATGGAGATGATTACCCTTCAATAGGCTCAGTAGCGGTCTCAGAAGAACAGGAGATTCGAAAAATCATCACTTGGAATGCCAGACCTGGTTTTTAAAACACCCTCCTGGCACAAGAGCATGAATTGAGTATTTTGTTTCTGAATATTGAAGGTATTTATTCGAATAGTTTCAAACTTGAATTTTTTAAAAACGGCGAGACAGGGTTTTTTATACTGACGTTTTTCCCTGAGCTCTGGTATAGACTAGTAAGGTACCCCGTTTTGCACCAACCTCAGCTAGGGACTTTTTTGTTTTATGTATTGTATTTTGTTTGCTCTCATTTCAAAAGAATATATACAGGGTGTCCCGTAACACCACGCGAAAGTGACACTGGAGATATATTGACATTAAGTCTTTCAGATAGCATCAACATGACCTCAGTAAAAGTCCGCTGGTTTTCGAGATATAACCACTTTTGTGTTTTTTTGAAAATCTCCAATTTTCGGTCTTCAAACTCATGTTTTTTTTTACCTAGGCTACCCTGAATAGTTGCTTTAAACAATGAAGTAATAACTTCACCGAGAACTAGAACAAAATCCTTTAAAAAAATGTCTAACTTGTTGTATTTTATGACGAAGTTAAAACGTTAACTTAAGTTTGACTGACTGATGTGAAAAAAAATCAGACTGAATTGACAAATAATCGTAAAAACTGGTCCATTTCCAGCACTTTTCAAAATGATACAACACTACCAATTTTTTTATGTCAAAACCTTAGAAATTATAATTTTGTCGCGAGAGATGTGTTTATGCCGAAATAATTAAAAATTAGGAAAAATGCACAAGTATCACCTGTTGCCAAATTACATGTTGCTTGATATTCTTTCCTCGCTACCGTTTCAAACAACCATTATTTTTGCTCTTCTTTCTCTTTTATCTCACGTTCTCTTTCATTTTTTGTTGTGTGGTGATATCTCGAAAACCAGCGGACTTTTACTGAGGTCATGTTGATGCTATCTGATAGACCTAATGCCAATCTATCTCCAGTGTCACTTTCGCGTGGTATTTACGGGACACCCTGTATACAACGTTGCAAAAAAATTCGGGACATGATTCCTTATCAAAAGACAACAGGAAACTTAAAAGATAAAAATAAAACGGATGTGCTATGTGGGCGAAAGGCGTTAAAAAAATGGCAGTGCTGCTCTAAAACTGTTATTCTTATTTCATAACAACAAAAATAATTTTGGATAGCTTGATCCATTCCCAAGATTTCGGCATAATATACTGCTATTTAATTATTCACGATACTATATGAGTAATAGTCGATTCTCTTAAAATATTGGTTTTTGAATTAACTACCAATCCAGTAGATGATTGATGATTTTTCAACGTACATACATTCATTTTCAGTGTTCATCAAAGAGGTGATGAGAGTTTTGTTGGGTAATATTGATATAAATTTCCTCTTAAAATATCTTCTATTGTGTGATTTCGGTTTTAAAAATTATCGTATAATGATTCGAAGATCATTGATATCCATTAAATTATGAAACTGCGAATATACCTTAACGACTATTTGACCGTTAGCTTTCAAGTTTAGTCCAAAAACAGGCAATAACTGGGACTACAAACAAACTTAAGGAGAACAAATAATGAAATATCTTAGAGTTCAATTCGGAAAAGTTTTCTAATTCTATAATACGAAATGTAGAATAGTAAACAATTCAAAGACAAAATGAAAATAATGCATCGCATGCAAAATTAATTTCGAGTAAATATTTTCATAGCATCAGTATTTAAAATAAAGAAAAAAACACAAACAAAAAAAATTAAGTATCATAGTAAAAATTTCCATATATTTCAAATTATCCTTGATTGTCTTGAATGTTTTGTTAGTTGAGTGCCTATTCAAAGTTTTATGAATGAGTCGGTACTTTTTCATATGAATTTAATTTGAATAATACTTGGTGCAAAAGTATCATTACTACTTACAATAGAAAAATAATTTTTTAACCACGAATATAACTACAATTGATCAAAATATAAAGAATAAGTGAAAGAATAAGTAATTTTATTGGAGGTATCACTAGATTGAAAGATTGAAACAGACAAAATCGAACTCATAAATGAACAGAATGAAACCAATTATTTCAGGATACACGATTCATCAAAGCGTCAGCGGTTTGATGAATTTTCAGATTTCGATTCAAGAGAAATACTAGTGTTCTTTATACTCTACTTCATCGGATCCTTCTCGTCTGTTTTTCTGGAAAAAATGAGAAATGATTATTCGATATAGTTGAGACAGTTAATTCCTAGTAATTCATGTCGAACGTTCCTGATCGTTACAAATTCAGTTTCAAACGGTCTCAAATATCTCGCGAGCATCAAGAACAACGTCAGATTCAGAGGATTCAGAATCGCGGACATTCCTGCTGTCTCCCAGTACATGATTTGAAGATTGCTTCCTTGCATTCCTACATCTGGAATCCGAATGATCGAGGTCTGGCAGCCGCCATGTACGAGATAAACACAAGAGGCGTTTTCGGAAACTTACTCAGGGTTTCTAAATCGATCCATTGGGTCACCTGGCGGGTTTTAAGTTTACGAACACATCAGGTTTAGAATTTGAAGTGACAGTCGTATCAATAACATAACCAAATATTTTATGGATTTATTTTTTCAGTCCCAGTTTATTTTCAGATTGTCTTTAGCTTTGCAGGGAATTAATTGGCTTTTGTAGAATATTTCTTTTAATTTCTGGTGTGCCCTTCCATGTTTAATATTATTTTTGAGTACCTATGTTAAAGATGTGGAGAATTTATTTTTTCAGTTCCAGTTTATTTACAGATTGTCTCTAGCTTTGCCTGGATTTATTGGCTTCTGTAAAATCTCTCTTAAAATTTCTGGTGTGTCCTCGCATGCTCAGTGTTATCTTTGAGTAAAGTAAAGAAGGCTTCAGCTTCAACGCAAAAATATCTGCATACAAAGTTATGAAGAAGATGTTTCACATTATTTTCTCGGCTCATGGAACCTCACATTTTAGACTGAGCCAAATTCTCTTCTTTTTCCAGAATTTTTAGGAAAAGAATATATGAAATTACTGAGAAAAAAGAAGAAGACTTATTCCCGCCTTTTTGAAATACAAAAGTGAACTGCAGTGCGCATGCGGTGACTCTATGACCCTGCTCTCGTGTAAGGTTACGATAGATCAACCTGAGTCTTTCGGATACTTACTCTATCCCTAACCTTGGCATTCGTTTATCTAACCCGAACATCCAACCCGTGTTCGAAAAGTACGGTGCTATTAACTCGATCACTGACCCAGGTTGATTTATCGTAACCCTACACGAGAGCAGGGTTGTAGAGTCACCGCATGCGCACTGCAGTTCAATTTTGTATTTTGAAAAGGCGAACACGGGTTGAATGTTCGGGTTAGGTAAACGAATGCCAAGGTTAGGGATCAAGTTAACCCGAGTAAGTATCCGAAAACGCCTAAAGCGTTTGGTCACACGCACTCTGTATCGACACTGTTGTGTATAAAATAATATTACTCGAGGAAATCGAAAAATGGTGTATCTTTTCGAACTCGATTTTGCATAAAAAAGTGATGTTGAAAAAAGTAGAAACAAAGTCCAGAAGATACACATTACATATATACATAATATATACAGAGTTGGCGAAAACTTAAAAAAAAATTATTTTCTTTAAATCAGCGACTTAAAAAAGTTGAAACACGTTGCTTTTGAATAAAAGGCATTTTTAGGCAATGTTAAAATAAATGAAATCCTTTTCTTTGCGCCCCTGCAACCCCACCTAACTTTTTTTCAATACAAACATGTCGTGTATAGGGCCGTTGAAATGCTGTACTAATGTGACACACAAAAATACTCAATAACCGTAGAGTATTAAGGTAGTCATTTTGCCGATTGACCACAATCAAATCTACTTCTATAGGGTCAGTATTCAGTTTTCGTAGGCAAAAGAACAGGACATTCTCAAGTAGCTATTCCGTGACACTATTTGAACCTCACCGTATAAAAATTAAAAAAACTATTAACTAATATTTTTCGAAAAACTTCTTTACAGGAAATAAAAAGATTGTGAAACCAATCCCTTCCTTTTAAAATCTATGGAAAAACAAATATTTATATGGCCACTCCCTCTAAATTATATTTGTTTGAGAAAATCAACGGAATTGACATACAATATTTTGTAACTATGACATATTCCATTCTATTTCTTCAGGATGACTTAATCGTCTTATTCGCTGATTTGAATTCAACATATCTCATTTACGTGCTCATTGCGACAAATAGAATAATGAGTTCGGACGATAAATCCATTTATAATAATAATGTAGGCTTTCACGGCCGTAATCCGTGATGATTATTCATGTTGAATAATTCAAGGCTTCTAAGCCTTCGTTCCTCGACTAATGTTCAACTTAGCATTTGCCAGCAACCCGGTTGGTCATCTTCAGATTGATTACTTATTTCTATGAAGCGGTTTTGAAATTTTTCCAATGGGCATTTTCAGTAGTGTTTTTGGATCAAAATCAATGGATTAGGTGTTGGGAAGTTTTGACAAATTCCTGACAAAATTTTCTTCCACATTCGAAGGCTTGGACGCAAACAAAATCGTTGTTTGCGCAGTTTACACCCTTTTTCGCTGTTTTCAATGATAATTATAAACGCATCTAGTATGTACTGCCGAGAAGGCAGACATTTTGAGACTAAATGTGTTAATTCAGTAAGAGTGTTTCTCTCTATATTCCCAATCAGATACCCAAACTAGAACTAGCTTTTTGTATTTCGCCAGAGTTATGAGGAATTGTTTACAGCTCCAAATTGTTCTTGATCTACAATCCATGGCCATCTGTTGCCTTGGTGCCATTTGACTATCAGAGGCAAGACAAATTCGTGTACTCTTGTACTGTCTCGACTAACAGACTCGGGCACATTGGGCCAGAATTTCAGTTTGCAATTATGTTAGTGATTTTTCTAAAGGCACTGATATCCTGTATTTGGGTTTTTCGTTTTAAGTAGAGGGTTTTCCAATAAGAGGTGTTATTTTGATATTCAAAGAAAATGCCATTTTTCAATATGAATGATCGGATGTTATTTCATTACAAAGAAGAAGCTATGCCGTTAATAGTGGAAAATAACATCAGGCAAATGACCACCATGATCACGCTTACAGGACCATATCCTTTTAATGAAATTTTCCATAAACAAATCGCAAAGTGACTGCCCTATGTCCTCGAAAGCCTCACGAATTCCATTTTTGAGGTCTTGCATCGATGCTGGGCTATTAGCGTAGACCTTCTCTTTCACGTAGCCCCAAAGGAAGAAGTAGCAAGGTGTTAATTCACAAGATCTCGGTGGTCAATTGTGATCACCGGATCATTTTTATGCATTTCAACGACCCAATCAGCAAAGACACGACGTTGTTGATGATCGGCCGTCTTGAGTTCTTGTGTTAACTGAACTTTATAAGCCTTAAGACCCAAATCCTTATGCAAAATACGGTGTAATGACATTTGCGGAATGCCTTATTCCAAAGAACGACGAGGAATGGGCAAACCTGGGTTTTCTTCAACACTATCGAAATAGCGGGTTATTCAAAATAACACCTCTTATTGGAAAACCCTTCATTAAGTTGCAACCTCCATTGTTTTACCCTTTTTATGGTATTTCTTACTTGTTCTTGTAGTTGAGGAGAGAGTGTCGAAGAGACAATGAAAAGAACAAATTCAATCAGGGAAGGACATAATTCTAAGGTGGCGCCTAGTTTCGCCACAGATCATAAACTTGTTCACACTCCTCCGTAGAAAAAGAATCGGTCCGGAATCGAACGCGCGAACGAAGCTCATAATCACGCGTGATTGGCGTTGTCACGTACACAATGACACGGCTAAGTTGGCGAATTGCGTAGACGTACGTGAAGCTTGTCAAGGGTCACCCTGATTAGATATGGACGGACGGAGGTCGGTATGGTGCGATTACCGAGGAACGTGTGTCGATATTGAAAGGACCGAGCTATCCAGCCGCCCCAAAATGGTTATTATGACTTATTATGGTCGGTCTAGAGTGCACCGCCGGGACTTTGGCCGCTCTGAGAAAGTCCCACTTGGACAAATCTCATTTGGTCGTGAAGAATCTGCTTTTAGATGCGGTGTTTGGAGCGAAACTACAACGGAATGTGGAAGCGAGATGCTCAACCATGATTTTCCAGCCCAGATAACGAGAAATCAGCCGTTACTGTTTTAAATGGAAGCTTAGTTTGAAACACCGAAAAAATGAATCAACTCTGGGTCAGAAATTTCTGGAATTTCGCTCAATTATGTAGCGATCCATCTTGACGTCCTTACTTGAGTGAACCTCATGTTGGGTATCACCCATACTGATTATGGCGGAGGTCGATGATTGAAAAAAAAAGAGAGAAACGCTCTTACTGGATCAACAGACCCAGTCAAAGACTCAAAGACAAGGCAAGACATGCCTCATTGTCGTCAAAAACGAGTTAAGGCTGGGGTGTTCACCGGTCAGTGTTTTGTGAGATATATCACCTGCACAAGATCGAAAAACTCCGGTTATGAGGATCGACCACGGAAACCACCGAACGCATATAAGACCAATGAAATAATAATAGAAAATTTCATTATCAAGAATTTCACATAAATGAAGCTGTTTAAAAAAACGTACAGGGATAATACACATCCCATCAGGTACCCAAGCAATGAGCAAACTCATTAATCGTTTTCGGAAACTTACTCAGGGTTACAAACTCAATTGTGTCACGTGACGGGTATACTTGGATCACGGACCCGGGTTCTAAGTTTACGAACACATCAGGTTTAGGATATGAAGTGTCAGACGTATCAATAACATAACCAAATATTTTACGAATTTATTTTTTCAGTCCCAGTCTATTTTCGGATTGTCTCTAGCTTTGCTCGCATTTATTGGCTTTTGTGAAATCTTTCTTATAATTTCTGGTGTGTCCTTCCATGTTAGATATTGTTTTTGAGTACCTATGTTAAAGAAGTAGAGAATTCATTTTTTCAGTTCCAGTACAGTAAATAAACACTGATGGACTCAAGCGCTGCTTGGATTTATTGGCTTCTGTAATATATTTCTTATAATATCTGGTGTGCCCTTGCATGATCAATGTCATCTTTGGGTACCTATAATATGTTAAAGAAGTAAAGAAGGCTGTAACTTAGCGCAGAGAGATCTGCATACAAAGTTATGAGAGGGTTGTTTTACATTATTTTCTTAGCTCATGGAACCACACATTTCAAATGAAGTCTAATTTTTTTTCTTTCCATAATTATTATGAATGAAAAATATAAAATTTCTAAGAATAGAGTAGAAGGCTTCTTCCCGAGTTTTTTAGATACAAAATTAAACTGCACTGCTCATGCGGCGACTCTATAGCGATTCGAACGACCCTGCTCTTGTGTAGGGTTACGATAGATCAACCTGAGTCAGTGATCGAGTTAATAGGACCGTACTTTCCGAACACGGGTTGGATGTTCGGGTTAGGTAAACGAACGCCAAGGTTAGGAATCGAGTTAACCCGAGTAAGTACCCGAAAATGCCTATTTGTATGTACAATGTTCCTTACGAAACGTGATGTTAGTAATTAGGATCGATATTGTTCTTTTATCTTAGACGAAGGACTAAGGTCTTTATCGATCCACAACGTTGTCGCAAGTTAAATTTTCTATTGCTAACGAAATGGCCAAAATATTTGTTCGTTTAAGGGGTCCACAAGAATAATCAAATCAAACAACATACCAGTTCTTCGTGCGTAAAGTGCTTTTTGAACATGAATAAGTCAAGTCAACCTGCTAAGAAATAAAACTTATCTCCACAAAAAGAAAAACATTACATTCACTTTGTATGTTAAAATATTGGAATTGAAATTCTGAATTAGTTTCTTGTCAAATTCTCAATTGCAGAACATTTGTTATTGGAGAAAGCTCTGTACTCAACAAAAACGTTATTGAGGATATCTATATTGCCGCAGCCATTGCACTAATAACTTTCATAATTTTTTTTCTTCAGAGTATTCCTGACAGTCTTCCTAATATTTTTATAAAAGTCATAAAAATATTTCATCATCAAGAATTTCACCTGAATGGTCAGATCTCTGATCAGATCAGGAAAAACGTACAGGGTGATTCACTTTTCTTGGTGACCTAATTTTTCTCGAGAAGTAACATTTCGCTATGTTTTCGGATTGCAAATTTAAAAAATTTACAGGGTAGGTTCAAGTTTTGGATGCGGAAATTGAACCCATAAACGATAGAACGAGACCACCAGACCTCAATATATTCTACTGTGGATTGTAGTTCTCATAAAATATGGAAAAGTGCGGAAAATCTTCTGATTTGAAGTTAGAGGATTTTAAGAATTTTTTAGGTGTTTATACCCCTCTTTTACTCACTATATCCCTTTGTCCCAATCTCTGCCATTCAAAATTACCGAAGGTTTCTACAGAAAATTCTTCACATTCATCCTGATATTCTTATAATGGTAATAAAAATATTTCATCATAAAAAATTTCATCACAAAAAATTTCACATGAATGTCTGTTAGAAAAAACGTACAGGGATAATACTCATCCCATCAGGTATCGTGGCAGAGCGGTCGCAGCAAACTCATAGGTATAATGTTCCTTAAGAAACGTGATGTTAATCTGTTATACGGATCGATATTTTCTTTATCGATCCACATCAATTCATATCGCGCTAATCGTGGCGGCCCCCTGATTAATGTAGCGGTTTATCGTTGATTTCAGGCCGGATAAGGCCAGGATCACAAGCGCCGCTCGCTCGTGTGAACTCTTCATTAGTTCAAAAATTATCGCCGCATCACCCAGTCTCACCTCGGTCATTTTCTTTTCTTTCCATCTAATATAATGGATTCTTTATTCTCGGACAGGCATTATATATGCAGACGTGGAAGTGCAATATGGTGTCTCTTCAGAGATTCTTTGATACGGTTGTATTGAGTTTTTCAATAATTTTTGCGGGTCTATGAGAGAGGCCTAAGTTTTCCTCATTATAATGGTGCACCCTTCATATTTACGTATGTAAAGTTTTGTTTTGTTATGTAATTTAATTCTTCGTTTAGGAACCATTTAGTATCGACATGTCAATGAAGTATTACCATGGAAAAAATCAACGAAGGTTTAAAGCAGATTTATGAAACAATGTTGAAAGTATACAAAAACTCTCCGCTTTAAATTAATTCAACACGTTCATAGTTATAGTTTTAAAAAAGGTTACAGTTCACTGCGCCCTCAAGGTCTATTGTGCCCCCTTACAGAGCTGTTCTGACCATACCCTGCACAGCTAGCCTTTCAGTTCCAGAGATCTGATGAAATCCCATATCTGTGAAGGCTTTCAACGAGACTAGTTCCTCATTCTTATACAAGTTTCTCGCCTAAGGCATTCTCTCTTTAGGCTCGCAATGCTAAAGCATTCCGTGATTAGGTGAATGGGCGTTTCTCCCTTCTTCCCACAGAACCTACACTCGTCAGTGTCCGATAATCCCATCCTCAACAGGTGCTTTCTGAGGCTACTGTGTCCTGTAAGAAAGTCAGTGAGGAGGTGTAATTGTTTCTTATCAAGATCCAGATAATATCTTCTGGATCTTGCTGTTTCAAAGTTCCGAATGAACTTAGTGGAATGATTCATCCCTGGGAGATTCCGCCAAAGTTTTTTCCCTCTTGGCTTTCTCCTTTTCATAGGTACCGGGTTTTTCACTATAACTTGACCCCCCCTTTAACTTTGGTACTAAGGGAGATACAAAAAAATGTTTCATACAAAAGTTTCACGAAATCAACTGAGGTTTTTTGATATAAGCCCAGAAACTGAAATATATACAGGGTGGCCAACCTATAGACGGCAATTTCATTTTTTCAAATGGAACACCCTGTATATTTTTCCATGTTTAGCTAGTTATTTTTTCCCTGATTTCGAATATGTAACATATGTTGGTCTATCTTCTGAGAACCACAGAGTTTCAAATTTTAAGAACCACCTGCCAAGATCTGTAATCATTTTACGAGTGGCAGAGTGTGTTTACTGAAAATGTTCATTTTTGGAGTTATAATAACGTCAATGGGTAGATATACAGGGTGAACAACATTGAATGCTACTATAGTTTTTCAAATGGAGCACCATGTCCTGTTTATTCTTCCTTTTTTTTTGATAGGCTATTTCTTCCTGATCTAGAATATAAATGCGTATGTGGATGTGTCTCTTCAATTTTCAGAGTATCAAAGTTTTGGAATGATGAAACCGAATAAAAAAATATCTGAAATACCTACGATATTCTTTATATGCAAACAATCTACTTAAAAGTATTATTTTAGAATGAATACTTAACAATTACTTAACCAACGAAAAATGATAAACTATGGTAGTATGGTTATATAGAATAAGAAATTGCTCGAAATGACCATCTTCATTCAAAACACATAGTTCATATAGTTGTCTCAAGTTGTTTAGACTATTTTTGATAGCATTATTATGGCTCTGATTCAAGTCAGAAATTAAAACTTCAAAATTTGTTCCTAATCATTACAATATTATCATTATTTTTTGTGCGTTGATGGGATCAGTTCCGAATTATGGGTTTAATATTGGTTGATTTTATATCATCAATATTATTCTCCGCTTTCATTGATTGTCATTATCGCTGAAGTAAATTTTTTCCTTCAGGAACGGCTATAAAAACATGTCCAACGGTGTTAAATCGGGACTATTTGGTGGCGCCATTACCAATCCAAAGATCAAATTGGCCACTTGAAAATTCACGAACTTCCAGAACGCTATGTCAGATGGTTATTGAAATTTGAAACTCTGTGGTGCTCAGAATAAGGAAGATAGACCAACATATGTTACATATTTGAAATCAGGGAAAAAAGAGCTAACCAAATAAAAAAAATATACAGGATGTTCTATTTGAAAAAATGAGGTTGCCATCAATATGTTGGTCACCCTGTATATTTTTCAGTGTCTGGACTCATATCAAAAAACCTCAGTTGATTTCGTGGAACTTTTATACGAAACATTTTTTTGTATCTCCTCTAGTAACAAAGTTAAAGGGGGGGTCAAATTATAGTGAAAATACCGGTACATTTACCCATACATACCATACACACAATTCGTGAAGACGATCTTTGTCAAAATCGCCCAAAAACAGCAATATCACCAGAAATCGAATAAAGTTACAAGATTTCGTACTTTTCGGAAAATCGTCTATGACACAAACAGATTCAGTAGAAATCTTAGGTATTGCTTTAGGTAGTATATTAATTACTTGGACTGAAGTATTGAGTTTTATAAGGTTGAGTGTAAAATGGGTGCCGCATGCGCTAACAGAAACACATTTGCATGTGACTTTTTCAGCAACATTTTACTCTAAGTTAAGATGGAGTGGAGTCATGTATTCATCACTAAGGATGAGACTTGGTACCATCACCATGAAACAGAATCAAAACAAGAGGCTAAAGGATGGTGTGAACTTGATTTTTCGGCTCAGAGTTCGTTCTGAGATATCGGTCAAAATGTCAGCTGTATGGAAAAAAGTTGTGAAAAAAACGGTCGGCAGAAGGAAAACAAGATTTTTTGTCAGGATTATCAATTGTGTCACAAGAGCATTTTCACTATGGCCCAATTTTGTGGAACGTTCAAAATTTCTCACATACCAGTAAAAGATGAAAGATAAGTTGATTAGCTACGAAATAATAACTCATCTACAAAAAATGTGGAATATTACATTCACTCTGTATGTGGAAATATACCCGTGAAATTCTGAATAAGTTTCTAGCCCATTTCGCAATTGCAGAACATTTGTTGTTAGAGAAAGCTCTGTACTTCACAAAAACGTTATGGAGAATCTCTTTATCGCCGAAGCCATTGCACTAATAACTCCCATAATTTTGTCATCCACCGTTCTCAATTTCTTGCATATCTGTTTCGATGAGACTAATCGATCAGTTCCTCAGCCTATCTTCTTCAGTAGAGTATTGGATTCAAATAAAAACGGGGACATTTCTATTCGATTTACCCAGTTGAATTGTACTTGTAGAAATTGAACATCTTGCATTATTCGATTGGAAAATCGGACCATATTCAGATTGTAAGAAAAATGTACGGAATCTTCGAGAGTGAAATTCATTATTGGTAAAATACCTACATTATATATTTTTTCGACCATTGCTATATGTGGTTTTGGGGGTGAATTCGTTCAATTATAGCATTTTCGTTCTGTATCGAAATCTTTCTCAATACCAACAAAAATGAAAGATATAGATTTTAATGGATTCAAGAGTCAAGTTGAAGAAAGATCGCCGTCAACAAGGTAAGTTTCTCAAATGAAAAATTCTTATATCCTCACATATAGACGAACACACTTGGCGACCAGGGCATACACCATGTCATATTTCTTTTCCTTTTCCGTACTTCTCGAGTATAATGATTTGTTTTGATTTTTGTCGTTGTTGTTGTTGTTGTTTCTTTTTTCTCCTTACAGTTTGATGAGGAAAATTTTTAATTTATGTACCTATTTCGAAATGTATTATTTCTTTCATTTCTTTCACTAACAAGCTGTCTGTGAACCTGAGTAGAACAATTGATGATCCCTTGGTCTTAAAACAGTGATCACTTTCATAACTTTTGTCGATTGTTCATCTCCATTTACCATGAGACAAATCGATCTGTTCCTCGAACTCGAGACATATTTCTCGAAGAAATAAAACCGTATTGGATTTGATCCAAACTAAAACGAGAGATGAAATATTATTGCACGAAATATTGATTTCATTCAAGCGGACGATACGTTGATTTTCAAATATAAATTTTTCTGGCAACAATGTTAATATATATCGTCCTCAAGCACCAATGTCTCTCTAACCTAACTCCAGTAATAACTTACAAAACAAGAATTGACAATTGTCTTTTCAGTTTCACCGACACTGATCATAGAAACTGAAGTAGAACAACGATCCTTTGGTCTTAAAACGGTGATAACTGTCATAATTTTTGTCAATTGTTCATGAGACCAATCGATCTGTTCCTCGAACTCGAGACATATTTTCTGAGGAAATAAAATTGTATTGGATTTGATCCGACCTGAAACGAGAGATGAGAAATTATTGCACGCAATATTTATTTTATTCGAGCGGAAGCTGAATTGATTTTTTGAAACAAATTTCTCTGAAAACAACGCATATATATCGTCCTCAAGCACCAATGTCTATTTAACCTAACTTCAGTAATAACTTACAAAACAAGAATTGACAATTGTCTTTTAAGTTTCACCGACACTGATATTTAAGTAGAACAACGAATCCCCTGGTCTTAAAACGGTGATAACTTTCATAATTTTTGTCGATTGTTCATCTCCATTTACCATGAGACAAATCGATCTTTTCCTCGAACTCGAGACATATTTTCCGAGGAAATAAAACTGTATTGGATTTGATCCAACCTGAAACGAGATATGAGAAATTATTGCACGCAATATTTATTTTACTCGAGCGGACGCTACGTTGATTTTGGAATACAATTTTTTCTGGAAAGAATGTTAATATATATCGTCCTCAAGCACCAATGTCTATTTAACCTAACTTCACTAACAACTTACAGAACAAGAACTGACAATTGTCTGTTTAGTTTCACCGAAACTGATCGAAGAAAACTTAAGTAGAACAATAGATGATCCTCCGGTCTTAAAACGGTGATAACTTTCATAATTTTTGTCGATTCTTCATCTCCATTAACCACGAGACCAATCGATCTGTTCCTCGAACTCGAGACATATTTTCCGAGGAAATAAAACCGTATTGGATTTGATCCAACCTCAAACGAGAGATGAGAAATTATTGCACGCAATATTTATTTGACTCGAGCGGACGCTACGTTAATTTTGGAAAACAAATTGAGGCCATTAGACACGGTATTAATGAACAAAGTTCTCGAAACTATTACGAATTGGGCAATAATACTCATCTTCGCTGTGGTACATATCAGTTTTACGGCATTTTTTTCGCGTATTAGTCGCGTTCGATGCACCTATGATTGGTATCTTACCTGATTCCCACGATGCTTTCAAACATATATAACTTTCTTCAATTACCGATAAAATAGTCATTTCCAATACGAGTGCAGGAGTTACTGCTAATCTAATGAATGTCCAAAATTGATGGGCCTTCTGTGAGAGCATTGAACATTGTTTTCTTGTTGTTAGTATACAGAGTGTCTGTAAACAAATGCAAGGGACTTAGGAAGATGATTGACCGATGAAAATAAGCAGGGATAGTTCATATAATTTTTTTTCGAAATCGACCTCCCTTTCAAGATACAGCCTTTGGAAGGCGATGACGAGTTCTCAGTTTTTAATTTTTTTAGAAGTCCTAAATAACACCGAGTCATAAAACTATACATAATATAATTCATTAAGTGGATGTTACTCATACAATTTTTTTGATCCCATAACTTTATTATTACTGGTTGAAAATAACAATCCCTTATTGTTTTCGTGGGATAGATTTTCGAAAAATAAAATTCTCTTACGGTTTTCCATTCAATTCTGGAGAAAAAAGTATGCTGCAAAATTTCGATACAGTCGATACTTTTCTCGGAATGAATAAAAGCTTACAAGCAGTTATGATCATTGTTCATTCCATTTCATTGTTCCATAGATATTGTTTATGCTCTAAATTGGTTTTGTCATTTATGCTTATAAATGGAAAGAAGTTTTACTTGTGAAGTTAAAATATTACCGATATAATTTTCTTCTGGAAATTAGTAATTAAACCCTCAGTAAGATTTATAAAACATCTTTATCTCCTGTCATAGAAATACAATATCTTGGAATATTCATTCTATTGAACACTTATACGATGTAATGGAATGAACAGTGATCATAACTGCTTGTAAGTTTTTATTTTTTCCGAGAAAAGTATCTACTGTATCAAAATTTCGCAGGAGACTTTTTTCTCCAGAAGTGAATGGGAAACCACTTCCTAATATCTATTCTAATGGATCAGATATGTCATGGAAATATTGAAATAGTGACAAATCAATAGATATTGATTGTTGAATTCATTCACAATTTAAGGAGAAAATTGCTGTAAAGAAATCTCCGATGATGATTTTTCACAGCCATCGATGGCTCATATCAAGTTCGTCTATTATTATATAAGTTTTGAAATTTCAGAGATTATAATTACTACTCAGATGTTATTTCTCTTCATCAATCTTCAAACGAAATCATAACATTCTTCAAGATCTCATTCTTCAATGTCCGATCAAGTGAGGTCAACTGAATTATCTGAAAAATTTTCACGGAAAATTTCTGTACCATATATTATGTAATATAATGAACCAGATCTGATTATCACATCACCACGTATACTCTATTCGCATATTATTGAGAACAGAGCAGTCTATGGAAATTCGGTATATTCCATTAAGCATATTAAAATTTAAGGTTATATTGTTTATTTTCTTGTCAGATTGATATGTAAAATTCTCACAATGTATTATCTGAAAATTGACAAATTGATAACGCATTGATAACAGTTCCTAGTACCTAACGACAGATTGAAATTTTACAATACCGATTTACTACTTGAATTGAATTAAAATATCATTGTTTGAATAATGGAAACTAATAGTAGAAATTGTTAATACCTATATTCGAGAATTATCATTTTCATGTTCAAAACGAAACAAAATATATCTGTAGTAATAAGTTTTGGATGCTTTGCTTGATGTGATTTCCATTCAACTCTTTCTTTATTCTAAAAAATCAGTAATTATTATGATTGTTGATAATGTGTAAATATTGACATAAGAATTTCATATCGATGAAAAGCTTTAAAAGTATTAATTTGTGTTTGTTCAGCCTCCTGAAATAATCTTCGGCATTTTCAGAATTCTAGCTGAGCAGAATGTTTTATACGAGTAAGCATATAAATTATACACGATAGTATAACCTCAATTTGTTTTTCTGCAAACCGGAGTTTTCTGATCTAAACTCCAAAGCTCGTCGGACGAGACCATTCGGCAAAGTTGACTTTATTTTACGTTATGACAGTAAATACTGCCAATCTGAGATAAATAAACAAAGGTCTTACTTTGTGCTCAATAATATGCGAACGGAGTATACAGGATGTCCCGTAAATACCACGCGAAAGTGACACTGGAGATAGATTGATATTAGGTCTTTCAGATAGCATCAACATGACCTCAGTAGAAGTCCGCTGGTTTTCGAGACATAACCACTTTTGTGTTTTTTTGAAAATCTCCAATTTTCGGTCTTCAAACTCATGTTTTTTTTACCTAGGCTACCCTGAATAGTTGCTTTAAAACAATGAAGTAATAACTTCACCGAGAACTAGAACAAAATCCTTTAAAAAAATGTCTAACTTGTTGTATTTTATGACGAAGTGAAAACGTTAACTTAAGTTTGACTGACTGATGTGAAAAAAAATCAGACTGAATTGACAAATAATCGTAAAAACTGGTCCATTTCCAGCACTTTTCAAAATGATACAACACTACCAATTTTTTTATGTCAAAACCTTAGAAATTATAATTTTGTCGCGAGAGATGTGTTTATGCCGAAATAATTAAAAATTAGGAAAAATGCACAAGTATCACCTGTTGCCAAATTACATGTTGCTTGATATTCTTTCTCTTTTATCTCACTTTCTCTTTCATTTTTTGTCTGCAAAAGTGGTGATATCTCGAAAACCAGCGGACTTTTACTGAGGTCATGTTGATGCTATCTGATAGACCTAATGCCAATCTATCTCCAGTGTCACTTTCGCGTGGTATTTACGGGACACCCTGTATATGTAATCGCTCAAAGTGAGGTATCAGCTAGTTCTCACGGTGCCTTGACAATATATAACTTTCTTCAATTCTCAATCACAGCTAATACTTTGTCTGCGATGTAGCAGCTCACTTCTTGGTAGTTTTGAAAGCTCCTTGGGCTCATTACTGATTGTTGTGAATTATTTATGTTCGAGTTAATTTCTGACAGGAGAAAATGGCCGCTTTCGGAACCTTTCTTTTCGTTTAGAACTGCGAACTTCCTTATTGTATTCCTATTTCTCGGAATCCTGTGGCTATTTAGTAATCGAAATCGCCGGTCTTATTCCTGGATTACCCGTTAGAGGATCATTGAAATCACGGTGTTAATTCATTGTAGATAAAGTTACGGTATACCCAGTAGTGTTAATAGGAAAAAGACAATGACATTCTCACAAGTTTAATCGATTAGTTGTTTTGAGGGAATTGTACAAGAATTTCCATTACGCAAATTATACTTACTAGGATCGATGAAGATTGAGTCTCAAATATTTAGGAATGATGATAATCCTACTGCCGAAAAAATATTTATAATTCAAATTGTATTCGATGAAAAATGTGACAAATTGAAAATTGTTTTCATTTGTTATTATATGTTGTTATAATAACTAATATCCTACAAAAACTAGGTAGGTATATAATTTGGAATTAATCGATTTTTGAGCGTTCGTTCTACTTAACCGAGGGCTAAGTTGTTTAGCCCAAATGTCTGTTATTTTCGAATTTTGAGCCGAAAATGGTTTCAAACGATAGGGTTAGACTCCCTGATGACGGATTCGTGGTCAAATTCAATTCTGTCCGACGGGCCGTCCGGCCGTTAGCCAATAACTTCCGAAGGGATTGTCCTAGAGACTCTAAATTTTCAGGGTTCGGATTCCAAATGGCTCGGTTGAGTTCGTTATATTATAATATATATTGTTACTCAGATAATCTAAAATTGAAAAATACTTCTTTATCAATTGTTCCTTCATTTTTCTTGCCTGCAATACAAGCTCATCATTCGACTATGATTCACGTTATGTCTGGTAGAGGTCGTGACACAACAAGTGACTTTTTCCACATGAATTCCACACAATCCAACTCAAAATTAATCAATTTCTCCGACAACAAGCAGAGGACAGTACAGCACCGATGGCTAGTTTTATGTACTTTCACAGTTCCCACGCCTGAGTGATAAATATAACTTGCCAGTGCGATAACTTGCCTATTTCTTCTACACTATGTATGCAATTGCTCAATTTACATATAGAAACAATGGTGTTAAAATAAAATTACGTCTCAACGCCTCCTCTTTGCATATCTGTTATTAAATTGTTACAGTAGTTCGTTGACAATGAACAACTGTTGAATAAAATTACTGCAACTATCGTATTGAAATTTGCCAGGCACATTTGTTCACTTAATTGAGTATGATTCAATCGAACAGGATCTTCGTAATATGAGTGTAGGTTGATGTGAGATTGAAGATCCGATCTGATAAGTTATTTACTTTCGTTCATACAAAAAGGTGAGTCAAATATCGAGTAACATCGTTTAGATTCATCTCATGACCTTGATTATAAACAAAATATTATGTATTACGGAATTGTCAGCAGAAAGAAAACCAATCTTTAATTTATGAATGTGGCTCTACAATTTATTCGAAACAGTTTGTAGGCATCATAGCCGATTTCGAAGTGCTTACAATCTTCCATTTAGGTAACTCTACTGATGCTATAGCTTTTGGCCAAACTTCAAGAGTATCTGTTCTTAAATTGTTCCGAATAAATGAAAAGATTTCGTGTCTACTCCAAAAATTAGTTTAATCGAACTGCGCTACGTATGTTTCGACCCTTACAAATTTAGGGTCATCTTCGGGCTTCTGAAAATACAAGTAAATTCAAAAAGGAGATGTTCGTGTCAACTATAAAATGCCAAAAAACATAGTCAAAGTTACAAGAATCAGGAATAAAAGAGTACATAAAAAGCGGTTAAGCCACAAACAACAACAGAAAAATAGATAAAAGGTATTTACAATTATAAATGATTTTAAAACTTGGACAGATAAAAGTTATAAATTTAAATAATAAAATAATCAATACATGAAAATTTTTCCTTCTGAAAAAGAACTTACGTGGGACAGGAAAACAACACATAAACGTCAAATCTGACTAATTAGCCGAGATTGCGGAAGTAAACCAGAACGGGGAAGGCACGGGAATGTAGAAAACTATAGGTGAATAATCTGTGGAGCGTATGCTGTAATATCACAATCAAAATTTCTAAAGACAACACATTATCTAATATGTGGAAAGACAAAGAGATGGAGTTACCGGGATGAAGGAAGTCTGAGTAGGTGCGGGAAAATGAGTAATTCCTTCATCCCGGTAACTCCATCTCTTTGTCTTTCCACATATTAAATAATGTGTTGTCTTCAGAAATTTTGATTGTGATAATACAGCATACGCTCCATTTCCATGTATTCCATGTATTGATTATTTTATTATTTTAATTTATAACTTTTAATCTGTCCAAGTTTTGAAATCATTTATAATTGTATATACCTTTTATCTATTTTTCTGTTGTTGTTTGTGGATTAACCGCTTTTTTTGTACTCTTTCATTCCTGGTTCTTGTAACTTTGTCTATGTTTTTTGACATTTTATAGTTGACACGAACATCTCCTTTTTGAATTTACTTGTATTTTCAGAAGCCTGAAGATGACCCTAAATTTGTAAGGGTCGAAACATATGTAGCGCAGTTCGATTAAACTAATTTTTGGAGTAGACACGAAATCTTTTCATTTATTCCGAATAACTTATAGCTCCAATTAATAAGATGGACAACATATCTGTTCTTAAATTTTGCAGTGTTTCGTGACAACACCGAAAAATTGTTGAAATAATTACTACAACTATCGCATTCAATTTTCCTGTCACATTCGTTCACTTAAATGAGTATGATTCAATCGAACAGGATCTTCGTAATATTAGTGAAGGTAGATGGAAGATCTGATCTAATCTGATGAAACGAAGATAGTTACATACGGGAAGGTAAGTCAGATATCGAGAAAAGTCGTGTAGATTCATCTGGTGACCTTGATGATGAACAAAATATCATTATCGCGTTGTCAACAACAAAAAACAATCCTTAATTTATGCATGTAGAACTACAATCCATTTAACATAGTTTGTAGACATAATAGCCAATTTTAAAGCGCCTGCAATATTTCATTCAGATAATTCTAAAGATGCTCAAGCTTTTGGCGAAACTTAAGTTAGTTCTTGCCTACTCCTTGCATATCTGTTCTCAAATTGTTACAGTAGTTCGTTGACAATGAACAACTGAGAGTCAGATATCGGGAAAAGACGGGTGGATTCATCTGATGACCTTGATGATAGGTATATATTATTATCATAATGTTAACAAAAAGGAAAACAATCTTTAGTTCTTGCATGTGGATCTACAATCTATTTGAAACAGTTTGTAGACATCCTAGCCAATTTTAAAGCGCCTGCAATCTTTCATTCAGATAATTCTAAAGATGCTCAAGCTTTCGGCAAAACATCAAGAATTAGTTCATGTCTCCACTTTGCATATCTATTAAATTGTTACTGTAGTTCGTTCACAATGAACAACTGTTGAATAAAATTACTACAACTATCGTATTGAAATTTGCCAGGCACATTTGTTCGCTTCATTGAGTATGATTCAATCGAACAGGATTTTCGTAATATGAGTGTAGGTAGATGTAAGATCGAAGATCTGATCGGATAAAACTGAGATAAGTTATTTACTTTTCTTCGTACGTCGGGACGTCGGGTAGATTCATTTACTACCGATAGCTCTGATAATAAACAAAATGCCATTATGGCGATGTCAACAAAGGAAAACATGTGTTTCTATAATATACAGCTGAAATAGTTGGGAGACAGTATTGCCAATATTAAAGCACATACAACCTTCCATTTAGAAACTGCACTGAAGATGCTTCCTCTAGCTTTTGGCAAAAAGCGTCAAACATTTACTTTACTGAATGGTTTCTGATTTTTTTCAGGAATGATTATAGTTATCGAGATGATGAAAAATGCAAATGTCTATATTTCTAGTAGGAATGCTCTAGTATGGAGAGAAATATACTACCCGAAACTTCAAAGTAAATACCGTCTGATGGTATACAGATCGTTCTAAAAACACGATAAGTAAGGTTCCTCTTCTAGTATTTTTTCAGGCAGAAATACTTGCAATCGAAAGATGCATAGAAGAAAACTTGGAAAGACTCCAATGTCCAAAAAGTGTTTCGATCTCAGTAAGAATTAGTAACGCCTCCTCACTGGCTTTTTAACTGGATATTGCATATGATCAGAATTTGCTTAACAGAAACTGACGAGAAGAGAAGGAAACTCCTGTTCACTTAGTTACAGAATGCCTCGTCATTGAGAGCCTTCGCAAATAATGTCATGAGTAGAAGAATTATAGGAGAAACGCAAATCCATAGCCTCCTTAAAGCCTTTTAAGATACTGGAATTCCTTTGGGGTCTGGGACTAGAGCGCAGTCGCGAAAACAGCTCTGATATTGACATCATTCACTATTCTCGATAATTTTAACATTAATCCATAATACTGTGTGTCGACTTCACTATTCAAAATATACTTGAAACGTACACTGAAGGTTTGGAAGAGCAAATGCCACAATAGGGGTACTCCATTGGATGAGGAGACAACACGCTATACTATTTCGTTTGAGAAAGATCAGATTTTGATAGCACAAGATGTCTATGACCTAAACCACGTGACGCGCAAACTAGTAGAGGAGTTTGGCAAATGGGTCAACATCCAAAAGACTCAATGTATATGAGTCGGTGGGGGTCAACAGGGCTCTGACCCGGACGTCTAGATCTCAATCCATCGAGCACTGTAACAGCTACAAATACCTAGGATACAGAATTTCGAAAGACGGGAGCCTCGATGAAGAGATAAGAGAGAGTCCTTGGCAGATAGGCGATGTCGATGCTCAATAGTTTTTTATAGGATAAGAACATATCCAAAAAAACAAAAAAAAGAATATACAACACAATTGTTAAGAGCACTGCAACATACAGCTCAGCAGTATGGCCAATTAAGGCTAAAACTGAGAAAATGCCTATGACTACCAAGATGGACTTCTGGAGAAGATCTGCAGGCAGATCAAAAATGGAAATAGTACCGAACAAAAGAATAAGACAGATCATAGATTTTAAAAGTAACATCATAAATGATATCCGGACTAAACAACTGATATGTTTCGGCCATGTACAGAGGATGCCGGAAAATAGAATCCAAAAAAAAATTCCAATGGACTCCACAAGGACGCAGAAAAAGAGGAAGACCTAGGAAAAGTTGGAGGGAAGGCGTCGACAAAGAACTGAGAGACACAGGACTCAGCGAGGAACTATGGAGAGACTAGGCCGAATGGCGGTTAGAAATCGAAATACGTAGGAGAACGTTTTGACCCGATATATAGATAGCGATTGTCTTCTTCTAGATTCCACACCAAAAGGATTATTTTTACTTCCCACAAATGGAAAACTTGCTTCAAAATCCTTCTCCAGACTCGAATGCTATATAACATCCAACGATTTCCAGAAAATACAGCCCTGCTTCCTAACTAGTACGTCCAAGTAATTCGATTTGGTTTATTACACCAATATGATTTCATTACGGACTTGAGATGTTATCGTATAAAACATTATTTGACATGTCACGTGTGCGACGGTAATTTGTCAGCGTTTTGCAGCGATCATATCTTCTTGATGCGATTAATCATAGAGGATTAGTCTAATGCTTCAACAGATAGCACTGCTGCCTGCCAGCTAGCTGAACATGGGAGGTTGTGTACGTTATACTCGGAGCCAGGGTTGCCAGACGTTCGGTTTGGTATACAAAAATTACGAGAATACAAATCTTTCTGAAAATAAATCTTGTTTTGTTTTTATAGACTTTACGTTGCTTTCCAGGATTGTACTAGAGTTTTTTTCCTTTTTAATTTCTGAGAAGAACTTGTGAATAAGTCAACCGAAAACATGATATTATAAAACGCAATTGATTCCCAATCGAATTTTGATTTAGTCAACGGAAAACGTTTCTACAGAAAAATACTATGTATAAGCATGACAAAACAAAAAAAAGAAACGTGACATTAGTGCCACTCATCACTTGTTATTAGCTATTTTTAGGAGATAGGAAGTGTTAAAAAAGTTCACGTTGAAAAATTTCTTTTCCTTTTCAATTTGTTTTTGATATTCAAAATATTCAATTTATACCATGAATCCAACAATCAGACTGAAGAGACAAAATAATATAAGTATTTGAAATATCAGAATCTTTGTCGATGTGTGAGTTACTTACTACAATACATGCAATCGAAAATTGCATTGATAGTCGATCCATTCTGTTAGTCGAGCAGTTATTAATACATGGAACTCCTATGTCATCGATTCAAAGTTAATATGAAATAGGCAAGAACAACAAGGTCTCTAAAGGGTGGATTCCTGATCATGCAGGAATCAAAGGAAACACACTAGCCAGAAAAGTAATGCAAACGCCACTTACTGGTACAGAACACTTCTGTGGCAAATGCATTTAAAAAAAGAGTATGTATCTGGAGAATGAAGAAACTGGAGGACTCTTCCGAGAATGGATCACTGCAAAAAGGTCTTTGTGAGCATAAAAACGGCAAGGTCCAAAAAGTAATTGGACTTCGGCAAGAATGAATTACGTCTCTTTACTGGCTTTTTAACAGAACATTGTTGCCTTGGCAAGGAAATGATGAGAATAGGCCTGTCAGAAACTAAAGAGTGTAGATTCTGAGCGAAGCTGGCAATATTTTGTTTTAATGACTTGCTACAGTGATTCGTGGTTACCATAATAATCCATTTTACTTTTAATATTTCTTCTCCAGGTCAGCCTGCTCACCGACTATTTGGGCATCGATGACGAAGGTGGTCTTTCCCAGTATGGCCACTATGTCAGGTTCACAGGGGCCGGAGGTGGTCATTAAGTGAGGTTTCTCTACTACGTTGAAACCCTGATTATCTAGGTTTTTAACCAGGTAAGTTGTAATGGCATTATGTCTCTAAGGTCGCAGTGGTATGTGACTCTCTAACAACACCTACATTGAATTCTGTGACAATTGTAAAATATTTTTGTCATTTTATTTGAGGCATTCGAAAACGAAAATTGATGATAATATTTTAAAATCATTGAATCATTGAAATACTTTCAAATAGAAAGCTACACGATATTCCAAACTGTAACCGAAGCAAAGTGAAATAGTTAATAGATTGAAAAAACTCTGGAATAAGTTTTAAATATGAAACGGAAAAACCGCTATTTTCGGTGACAATTCCGTAACCTGGCAACTCTGCTCATAAGACCGAGTAAGATACCATAAGCTAGCAGTGTGGCGCGGTCATTGAATTTAAAAGTCATAAAGCACCCTGTTGAATTCATTCGTGTCCAGCGCAAGTGCAAGGATATCAAGTAGGCCAAGAGGAGAATGTCACGAAAGGACTCCGTAGTCCGATGATATATCTTTATGGTCAGATGTAATAAACATAAAATAAGCTTAGGCCGCACGTTTGAGTCAGGTATTAATTGAGAGTCAAGGTGCGTCGGCATTTGTTGGTCTATGCGTGGAGGATATAGATTATTCGTTATTGCCTCAGCTGAATGCATCGAAATTCATATTATTTAGAGTGATACGGTATGCAAAGAGGATAACAGACCGGATAGACGCCTGTGATCATAAACGCTGGATAAAGACATGTGTAACGTTCTCGTATGCTTGTCTCATGATAATATATTGATTTATTTATTGCTGGACAGAATTGATTCAGGAGCAGGAAATTTATTCGAAGATGATGAATAATTGAACGATTTCTCGATTGTGATCCGTGGTCTGAAATTTATTGAATGGGGATATTGTTTGTTCTTCATGAGATGACGTTACGTTGCTCTATATTGCGGAAGCTGGAATTATTATTTTATAGTTGAGGTAATACAATTAGATGAAGCCGAATAGTATATCTATTAAAATTGAGGCTAGGTTATCGAGCACTAATAGGAACTGTAATTCAACATTATAACAATAATTCAACCTCAAAAATTGATTTTGAAGAGTCTATACATACCAATTTCAATCAATTGAATATGACCTGACTTCGTTATTTGAAAGGATCAGTTTTCATAAGTAAATAAAACGCTCAGCTTAGACACGAAATATATTCCTTCTGATTTGTATACGCATTCTATCGATTGAAGCCTTCTGTGGCATAGGGTGAAGCATCTACAAAAATTCATGACAAGAGAGTAAGCAGGCAGAGCCTTCCGGGCCTAGAACACTCCAAAAAAAATTGTCGGAACGTTCAATAAAAGAAGATCCCAACTGGGTGTAGCTACAAACGATGACAGCAGATTTTGTGAACAGACGCATGAAACATCTTGTGACAGAATGTCTGGACATCGGTTGCCAATGGGAGAAATGCCTGGTGAATGGAAAAGATGAAGATATCGTATCCTCGAAACTACTCCACTTTCTGGGGGATATTGATCAGTCATTATTGCCTCAGCTGAATGCATCCAAATTCATATTATTTAGAGTGATAGGGTATGCAAAGTAGATAACAGACCGAATAGAGGCCTGTGATCATAAAGGATAAAGATATTGTTCGATATTTTGAAAGCAATAATCATCATGAAGGGTATCTACTTTTGAAGTGGACGAACTTCGAAGGGGTGCTTATACAGGTAATTTGGAACAAAAAATGTCATTTAACACATGGTCGAAATGTTGACGGTTATTCTTGAATTTAACGTTTCTTGATTTCACCAAATATTTCGAGTTTTTTCTCTTAAATGATCCTTATATTATTCAGTTTTCCTTGTAGTCTCATTAAATTTGACATATTCGGAAAAGGCAATAAATTTGCTACAAGATGAGCAGAGTGTTTTCTGTATGCAGAAAACACTCTCATTGCAGGCGTGGTAAAAAGTCCCTAATTTAGTGTACTTTCGAATGATATATCAACTTTTGTGTAAGCTGCTCATTCTCCACTATAATGTCATTACTAACATGATGACGGAAAATTTTAAAAACTCCTAACCTAAAGGAACCCGCACAATTAGTATGGGAATTGGCTCCCGGTGGATTTGGCTGAAAATTTGATATGATGTTCTACTAATCCTTCTGATCAAATGTCTCTACAGTCACGAAGCTGAAAAATGCATACTTCTAGGAGTTTTTAGCGATTTTTTGTATCCATTATGACTTATGTATTACCGTTCACACAGAAATGTTCGAAAATATTTCGAATTGACAGAATCTGCTTTCAATAATCACGAAATATTTTCAAACATTTCTGTGTAATGGATACAAAAAATCGCTAAAAATTCCTAGAAGTATGCATTTTTCAGCTTCGTGACTGTGGAGACATTTGATCAGAAGGATTAGTAGAACATCATATCAAATTTTTAACCAAATCCACAGGGAGCCAATTCCCATAATACGTAAGCCATAATGGATACAAAAAATCGCTAAAAACTCCTAGAAGTATGCATTTTTCAGCTTCGTGACCGTGAAGACATTTCATCAGAAGGATTAGTAGAACATCATATCAAATTTTCAGCCAAATCCACCGGGAGCCAATTCCCCTACTAATTGTGCGGGGTCCTTTGCTCTATTTTGAACCTCTTCGTGATTGAATCTGTGTAATTTTATGGAAATAATCAATTCATCTCCTATCTGAGACCAGACTTACATTTTGTAGGTGGTAACAGATAAATTCAGGAGAGTGGGATCCACAAGATACTAAGGATTGATGAAGCCATTTCAATTAATTAATCAGGTCTAATTAATTTATGAAACAACCATGTATGGCAGAGAAAAAACCCTCATGCGACTATTGTTTCTCATTTCCAACATGAGTTAACATGCGGTTGGCATATATTCATCCACAATAAAACTCTGCACAGTTACTGGGTAATATGATATTTTTCATGAAAACTAGTTTCATAAATAGAAATCTGCGTAATTCATTGCAGAATGGCGAATGCGCCGGTTCTAATTGGCCCTATCATCAAGCAGCCACATATGAAATAGATTCTATTTCTGCAAATATTAGAGAGTAAGTTTTAAACCATTTTAGGTTGACGAATATCAGACCGATTCAGCCCATTTAAGAATTCAAACGAGTTATTCCCACATGCACCTACCCTGAAAGTCACTTTCCGTACAAAATGTTAATTGTGTTAATGAAATATCGGATACAATTGAGTTTGAGCTCAGATTATTTATCAGTGACTCCTAACGAGTAGTTTAATATCATTTTCAACTCTACGATTTGGCAAAACTACAGCCACTAAAAACAAAAAGGTGAAGTGAAAGAAATGAAAAAGATAATTTATGTGTTGAAGAGTTTCATGAAGTGACAATAACATTCTTTCAGTAGTGGTCGTTCGAAATCAAAAATGATTCAATAAATAACAAAGAAACACACATTTCACCAGAAATTTTATTCATCTTTTATCCTTATCAACAACCAAATCTCAACATAATTATTCTAAACCATGTCCGATAGCTCATTCCCCTCTGTTCATATATCTCTAGACACGTCCTCAATAAAATGACACGGCCGGACGTATCCGATCACTCACATAACCCTCAATTCTCGTGAAATATCCTATCGGCTTTTATTTATGAGGGAGAACATCCATACAGATCGATTTGTTATTCCGTATGGCGAGCGAGCATCGTCTTTTGTCATGACTCGAACATATACACGACGACGGTCTGATAACGTATGCAACCGGGTGAAACTGCGCCGGATGCTACAGATCCTGTGCGTTCTGTCCGTCCGGACGACCGACGGTAGACATGTCTGGCGTTAGAACATGAGCCGAAGATTTCACGATTCGTTTCGAATGGTAATGTGGAAAAGATGAATAACAAGTAGGTGGGCGTTGGGATTTATCTATTTTTTATTTATTTATTTATTTATCAACTGAGGAATACACACAGGTGATTTTCACACCCAAAAAGGTATTCACAAAGTATTATAGAAAAGTGTACAATATTTGGTTACATTGAAAAAATACAAAACACATGAGGCTTTACATTATGGATGAAAGAGAAAAAAATCAAAAAATGATATCCCCTAAAAACAAAATATTTCAACTGAAAAAAGAAACAAAAAAAGATGCACAGAAGAAAATCAAGTTAAAGTTCCCCGAAATATTTTATCAATATTTTCTGCTCGAAAAATATGTCACATATTTCTGCTAAAATGGAAGTCTCTTTTTGCATAGGATACAGAGGTGAATTCTGAGCAGCAACAGTGTTTCTCAGTGATATACTTGGGGTATAAAAGGTAATACTGTCAAAAAGAAATTCTAGCTCCAATGAACCCATAGACATATAAAATATAACCATTTAAAATTTTTGAAGCATCAATACGTCATTTAGAGTTCTGCGATATTCCAAACTGACCACGTTCAAATATTTTTATCTTATAGAATAGTTTTCGGGATCACCCTTTTTAACTGAGAAATCTCAGGATTTTTTTCTGAACATTTTTGAGCCTCAATTTGTGAACATTATAATGAGGACTCCACACAGACGTTGCAAAATTTAGTCCTCTGAATACGAAAGCATAATGAACAGCTAATAATGCTTTTACATTTTTGAAGTCTCTGAATTGTCTAGTAACGAAACCAAGCATTTTTATTACAGTTATTGAATACAGACTCAAAATGATGATAGAAAGTGAGTTTGGAGTCGAGTACTACTCCCAAATCTCTGACTACGTCTGTTCTAGAGTCTTATTGTCAAAGAAATAGTCAACAAGAATAGGATGCTAAAAAGATCACTGAGCATTTAGAAATATTCAGAACGAAGCCCTTATTTCTGCAATACTCACAGAATTTAGCCAGCTTTCTCTGTATAGCGATGCAATCAAATATGTTGCGAACCACAATGGAAATTTTGAAATCATCAGCAAATAGCAAAATTTTACATTTAGTGAAACATCTTCTTATTCCATTGATAAAAATCAGGAAAAGCAACGGACCCAAATGAGACCCCTGAGGAACACCCGATGTAGAATTAAAGAGTTCTGAACAGAAACCCTGAACTACAACCTACCGACCTCTGTTCTCCAAATGAAACCTGAACCACTGCAGCATATGATGGGATGGTGTATGATGACGGTTTTTATTTTTGGTCCCTTCTCTTCCTTTTTACTCGAAAGAGTAAGTTACCAGCACAGTGGATGAAGCGTTGAATTTGTAATAGAAAGTTTGGAGTTCACTACCTTGAATGCAGTAGTTTGTGAATTTTTTGTTTATCGGCTTGTAAACGCTTAAGATACAGAGAATTGTTTTGAGCAAATCCGCTTCTTCTGCTTCAACTAACAATATAACTAGCTCAGTGGATGGAGCATTAGAATTGAAAGATTATAGTTCACTTACTTGAGATCAGTATTGCTTATGTCCGATTGTCTATCGACATATTAACGCTGAAGGATTGTCACATTTTTAAGTATTTTTGTCTTCGTCTACTGAATTTTGTTGTGTTGTTAGCTTAGTAGATTTAACCTCGAGTTCACTGACTTGAACGCAGTAGCCTACTTATGTCCATTCGGTTATCGGCATATATGAGATGAAGCTGCATAGAAAAACTACTGCATGACATCTTCTGATTAGACTGATTATATTTTATAATTGTCTCTTTTTTGGGTACTTCTTCTTCTTTCCAATGAAGCGTTGAATTTGTAATTGAAAGGTTTGAGTTCACTGACTTGAGCGCATCACTTTGTTAATTATCATAGCTACATTGATAAGCATATTTACATAGCCTCCTACAAGCAGGAACTTCACCTTCTTCTTCTACTCAAATAAGAATTGATAGAATGAAAGGAAACCTTCGAGTTTCGGGAATCAAAATCATTATTTTTCCAATTCCGGCACATTTGTTGTAAGTGTTTTCATCATTAATGTTGAAAATATGCTACCCCAAAACTTATACTGGTTTGTACAAAACCATTTAAAAACCAGTAAAATCATTTAATTGCACTGTATAAGAGGTAAGAACTCATTTATTTATTCATAGCACACTTGAACCATTTCAATTGTCACATAAAAACGAATCATCTAGTTTTTATAGCTCCGTCCTATTTGATATGGACATCCAAGCCTTATATTTATGAACATGTATTTGTAATTCTAGTACCATTTATATCCTTGAATTGAATGATACCAATGAATAGGTTGTTAGCATAATATGCAGATTTGTTGATGGCTTCTGAACAGGAACGATGAAATTATATCATCAACTATTAAAAATAGTTTCTTGGGTCTTTCAAAGTGTGTTTATTCCTTTTTATCGACTTGAATATAAGGGTTGTTTCAAGTTACGAAAACTTATGATCCATTAGTTTATTATTGATTATAAACCTGATTGAATTCAATTGAATATTACTAGGTGGCAACTTTCAATGTAACTCTTCAGTCTCTTCAATTTTCTATTATATTGTGATACTTACATTTTAAGATATGCTATCCTTGAAATCATTCAAGATTCTCATTCAAAAGACTTGGACAGTTATCGAGTATTCATTGAAATCCAGAATTTTCACTTATGGACACTCTGAGATGATTTGCATTGCTGTTTTTGTGTTATGAATACACGTCTACTTTTCTCAACTTAGGTCAGGCTGATTTTCAGCACATATTTCCTAAGTCTGCAGTGATCTGGCGTAATCTGGACAAGTATCTTAAGTGTTGTTCTGTCCAGACGTATAGCACAGGGTCTACCTGATTTTCATAAGAAGCACTTCCAAAGAAAGTTCATATAAGCATCAAGCTTCGACAGCTCTGCCAGAAAGGATCTAGTTCAGAATGCTTTCCTTTGTTTTCTTTACCCTAAAACAAAATTAACAGGATGAAAAAAATACAGCCAGTGTGAACCTAGGAAAAAAGAGACGATAGTTGTAGCCTATAATTCACACTTATGCCTGTCGGCTGCTCAGTTTGATTCGTGAGGGTGTGAGCACAAATATTTGAATTAAACTTGACAAAACAAGGTTTACCAAAGTGAACCAAAATGTATAAAATACTACTTAAAGGAATAATAACATATCTTGGTTAGCGGTGAGGCGAAAAACTATGTATTGAAATTCAACAGGTTCATTAAAAATGAAAACAAGTTTCGAATTTTGCTGAAGGCGTTGCAAATCAGAACATTTACAAAATAAAAATGAAAAATTCCCGTGATCTCTATGAATTCAAATATAGTGTTCAGGGCTCCAGACAGAAATTGGAAAAAATATCGAAATATAAATTTTGACAACACGTGTAATTCGTGGGTGATTCCTTGGAAGTAGACCTCCAGGCAAATTTGGAAAATAACGTTGGTCTCAGAAGGTAGACTTTGGATTAGATGCTTCTTGCTCGAAGTAATTTTAGATGTACTACCAGATAATATTCCGTGTCTGTGTATTCTGAAGAATATTGATGGTGGTGTAATATTCAGTGCACTTCAGGTTCGGGAAACCAGTTGGAATAGCCTCAGTTATAACTACCAGTTTTCAGAACCTTCTTCTGAAGTATGTCGGTGATTGCGGATGCGTAGAGAAAAACAGGAATTAATTAAGATCGAAAAAAATTTGGAAAATTATGTTCTGACGAAAATTGAAAAAGAAGATGACATGTATTTATGTGGAACAATCGAAAGATAAATTGTCGATGCAATTCTCAAAATCAACAACAGAGTTAAGAAAAACTTTCCGTAAAGAAAGAAAAAAATATATGATTAGATTCACAATTCAATTACCCATCAGGAATTCTAAAAAATTTCACAGAATTTTTTGCTTCAAACTCGAAAATTTAAGACAGATTGTCTCACTTTTTCCGAAACTCGCCCATAAAAGTGTTCACTTTGCAGAACTCAATGTACCAAATTATGCATCCCGAAAAAATAAGTAAACCGTATCACTCCGAACCAGATCACGAAAAGAAGATTTCACCACATGAGTAATCGTACAGGTGCACCAACCAACAAAAAAAAAATATCGTCCATATCGTCCAGAAAGGAGACCGCAAAAGTAACATGCGGAACAGTCCGCGACCATATTCGGCGAAATCTTAGACCAAATTTGGGATCGACATTACTCAGTATGATTTAATGCCACACCATGTAGAATTAATACATACTGAGTAATTCATATAAGGGACCCCACACCGATCTGGCGTTTTTTTAACACGTACACAATGAGAACAGATTATCTGGTGCGTTGAAACCTATAATTTGGTCCGACCCCAAATATAAAATTAATCAGTGTGGTCGAATATATTCATTATGTTGGAGTAAACTGATATTCGATTTCTCTAGAGTCTGGGAACTCGTGTACACCTTCTTCATGAATTCGCGGTGAATTTCTTAATTAAATAAGGAAAATCCTATGTTGCGAAAGGTAAAATTTTTCATAGAATATATATGCAAAAAAGTAATTAAATAAAGATGACTCATGAACCATTTTTAGAGGTTTTTAGATTACTCACTATACAAAACGTCAATCTAAGAAACTAAAAAATCTATTACAAATGAGTTCAAATACTCCTTCCTAAACCATTACATTGTGATTTGATTCCTTGGACTATAAAAGGCGAAACCATAATATTATGATCGATCTGAACTATCTAGTTATTTTGCATATGCCCACATACAGGGTGGGCTTCCATAACTTTCCACCCGGAATTTTGAGCTTTGGAATGGAATAACGAAATAACACTCGGACAGGTCAAATTCTGTAGAATGAGGGACAAATAAGGATGTTCAAATGAGTTTGATATCACTACCCCTCAAGCCGCAACCCCTAACAGCTCTCATTTTTGAATATTGAAAAGGGGTCGAGCAGTACCTTGTTGATATCACTAACCCTCTAGCCTCAGCCTCAAGCCGCTGCCCTAACAGCAATTTTTCCAATTCAAACGAAAGTGCACGATTCACTTCCTGAAAAAAATATACTCGCGCAGGAAATTGCCTTTCCAACAAGGTGCTGCTCGAACCTTTTCCCTATTGAAAAATGAAAGCTGGTAGGTATTGGGCCTAGAGAGGTATTGATATCAAACTCATTTGAACACCCTCATTTGACCCACTTCCAACAAAATTTGATCTGTCCGAGCTTTTTTTCGTCTTGCATCCCAAAGTCACAATTCGGGGTGGAAAGTTATGGATGGCATTCAGAAATTAGAGAAAATCAGGAGATCCTCATATACTAAGTTACTCGCAAAAACATGACCATAAATTATTTACGTGTTTTATGAATATTTTCATCCGCGAGTTATATGGAATTTTTACACGATAAACGAAATTATTTCGTTCGCTATCACTGTTTTTATAAAGGGTTTTTTCAGTGATCCGCGTACTAATACATTTTCAAACTGGCAATAAGAAGTGCATTAAGGTTTTTGAATGTTTTTAGGCTTATTTATTCAGAACTTTTTCAGCTAAAATTTTATAGATCCGTCAGTCAGTTTAATTGCTCATTTCATTCCTCACTTTTTGAAATTCTGAAGAAATTACCTGACAAAACATTCTTTGAGAAACAATTTGGTACTAGACTTTTCGAAAAGGTAGTTGTATCACGAAATTCGAATCACCGAATCCCCTCAAAATAATAGTATACAAAGTAATTTACCTCATCGTATCTTATTTTGGAAGTTTTACCTCTGTAATGTAGCATTTCTGAAATTGATTTCACTCACGGACATTCAATGGGTTCATTGAACCTATTTTTTTTCCAAAATTTATAATTCTATCAATATTCGTTACAGAAAGTAACTTCTAAGACATGAATAAATAAAATAAAATCCTGTGTTGCGAAAGGTTTTTTTGAATTCTCTTAGGTTACTTATTAAATGAAACTCCACCACACAAAACCTTAAACGAAAGTTCTGAAAATATATACCTAAGTCATTTTTCTGCGAGTAACTGCGCATGTGTTAACGATGTCTGAGAATCTACTAATTTTCTCTAGCTGATGCTGCCATTCTTTACATAACTCGGTCGCAAACATTGAATGAATTAGGATTTTGACAAAAAAATAGGATACTTGAACACATTTGGTAAAAAATATTCAAAATGCTTTAATTTAGTGGTGAAAATTCGAATATTGGATAGAGTAGTCTATTACTTCCTGAAATTTCATTGAATACGAATCACTAGTTAATTGAATGTTTCACAACGACCTGTCTTTCGCATAAGCATTACTACTATATTTTCAAACTGGTAAATAGATACCTACTGGTTCAAATTGAAGATGAACAATCAACAAAAACTGCCCATCATCAAATTTTTTCATGAAATGTTATGATTCATCTCCACATTTAAATACTATTAAAAGGTTAATGGGTTAATTGAATTGAAAGTTTTTATCGAATTCTAGGAATAAAATGGTCTACCAGTTATTATCGAACAATATTGATGACAATATCGCATGTACGCATGAAATAAATTTCCCATATCTCACATTCATTCGCAGGAGTGCCACACTACTAATGAGAAATCTTCCGATTGTTCGCAATTTGTGCCTCGTATTTTCAAAAATTCTATCGAGCTTTCCATAAATCATGATTCTTGAACGCTGTTAATTTCATCGAGAAAAAATTCGAAATATACGCATCGAAAACAAAGCTTACATAATGAGAATCGTTCTCTGGTTATTTCTACATTAGTTCCTTAATAAATCTATCGATTGGATCATGAAGTCGAACCTAATCAGCAGTTTTACAATTCATTACGTGATGAAATCAATAATGACAACAGTATCCAGATGCAGATCCGCGGAGTTTACATATACAGTGTTTTCTGGGATGGGTATAGATGTAACACTCCTACCTATAATAATTGTCGCTTATGATCACGTATAGTTTTCACTTATCTAATCACTAGGCTATATCATATTCCTTATTCAGATATCTAGGTTTTTATATCAGATTGGTTGCGTTATATCCCTATGAGGAATCAAGTTTTATGAATTTTGACTGGTTCATAAATATTAATATTGACAATAATACCACATATTTGAATTTAATGAAATAACGTCCAGAATAAGAAATCTCATTCGTATATTTTCAAATCCCCGAAGAGTTCACTGATTACTTTAGATAGGAAAATAATAACTATTTCACGATTTCATTTTCGAAACACACATGGGCAATTTTATTTTATTTTTGAATTTTGGCACTTAATTCAACACATGCATAATATGATTCATCCCTCCGAAAATGTTGATAGCTCAACAATTTTTGTAGTACTTCCATTGCATTTTATTAGTACTTATTTACATATGGTATGGTATATTTTTAATTGAATAATATAACTAATACTAAGCACCGCAGATTATGCTTTTTTTCGTTATTAATAGTGTACGAAATATTGGGCCAGTTTTTGAGACACTGTTCATAAATGTGTATCGTATGAATAACATTCCTCTTCATTTTGTACGAAGCAGTGCTTATATTTTTTTCCAAATATTCTTATATTGAAAAGTAATTTCGAAAATTCTTGTATTCTTCAAAATTGTCGTTATTTTGTAACATTGAATTCATTCGTGAAATGATTGCAATTTTAAACGTAGTCACAAATGGTTTTATGAAATGAAAGATACCCGGCTTATTTCTGCTCTTATCAATGATCTTCCTGTTAGTTTACGACGATTGTTCATAAACATGTTTGCCTCCCTCAGTCATCACCAGGGCCTATCATTACTCGGTAGATTTTTGAGAGTTATCCTATTTGCTGATGATTCTCCAATAGCGGTTGCAGCCCGTACTTTGGAGGAACTCTTATTGCTCTGTGAGCTTCTCTTACAGAGCTTTGTAAAATGGTGTCAAGAAAATAATTTGATGGTAAACATCGATAAAACCGAGATCATTCATTTCTCTATAGGCCATCGTGATCAAAATATTACCACTCGCTATTTGGACAATTTTATACAATCGAAAGACAGTTCAAAAGTTCTTGGCATTTACATTGATAAGAATCTGCGGTGGTCTACGCATGTTGAGCAGTTATGTAAGAAACTGAACAGCTCCTTTTATGTTATGAATAGAATAAAAAATGAAATTCCTATAGAATCCCTTCTCAGTATTTACTATAGCTTAGTTTATAGCCATCTTTCGTATGGCATCTTATTATGGGGAAATTCCTCTGAGGTGAGGAGGGCATTCATTTTGCAGAAGAGAATTTTACGCATGATGTATAATGTACCTGTGCGCTCATCATGCAGACCTCTTTTTGTCGAAAATGGAATTTTAACCTTACCCTCCCTTTACATATTGAAATCGCTTATTTATGCGAAAGAAAATGAACATCTACTTGTAAAGTTATCCAGTTTTCATGGTTACAATACCAGAAATCAGGGAACATTGTATATTCCGAAGCATAACACCTCCAAGTTTGAGATGTCTACTGTGTATCAAAGCATAAAACTGTATAATCGCTTACCGCTTAGTATTCAATCTCTTAGTTTGAAAAAATTCAAAAATGTTGTGAAGGTTCTATTGCTGACCAAATGTTACTATTCGGTGGGCGATTACCTTTCTGATGTGTTTAGTGAGTAGTTTCTTTCTGTAATTGTACTTGACGTATCCTATACATCTAATTGTCTTAAAGGATCAATAAAGATTATTATTATTATTATTATTATTATTATTGTCGAATTGTTAATTTGAAAAATAGAAAATGGAACTCATCTAATATCAATCTTTTTTGCTAGAAGGTATTCAACTCAAGAATATTCAAACCACGCAAAGGCATTTCTGATTTTCTAGTCGAATCATCTGGTGCCTATGCTAACCGAGATCAAAATATTACCTTGTTTTCCCATAATTTTAAACAATGACTCAATATATGAGTATTTTGGCGCCATCCGCTTCAAAATGACCAACTCAGGATGTCGCATAAAATACAAACGAAATAAATGAAACATTCACTGTCAGATAAAACAATATTCTACGTTTGTTCGTAATATAATCCCGTATAAAGAAGATACGATATACATGTTAAAATTCAAGATCAATACCCTTGCTTCCTGTCAACGATCGAATCATTCTTCACAACGTCCAGAGAAGTTTCAAGAATATAAAATAGTTTTGTCGGATATAATGATATATCTTTTCCGGTAACATGTCCTGTCTCCCATTCACAAACTAAGAGAAGAGTTGAAATTCAACCACCCTCTGAAATTATCATAAAAGCTACTGAATTGGATTATCTCTTCGCAGTTTTTTATATTCTGGGTCTTAAGTTTTTCCAAGTTTCGGAAAGACCTGTCAAGCAGTCATAGGAAGTGTCCGGTAGTCATGAGAAATTTTGAATAAGGGGTGGCATTATGACGACTTGACGAGGGTGCAGTAGCAGGATCTCAGACCTCGGTTGCCAACATGAAAAATAAATGTAGGTATTTGCTTCCCCGGAATAACAGATTTTTATACAGCAGCATATTGATGTTTTTGATGATTTTTCAATATAACTGATATTTTATTCTGATACAGAAAATGCTATAAATGATGAACGTTACGGAGTTTGGACGGACAAACAACATGTTGATTGGAATTTCTGTTCACCTACAGTTTATGTCAGAATAGAAGTGAAAATTGTAAAAAAACGATGAAAATTAACGATTGAAAATTTCTCAAATTTTCGGGAAGGTCGTTGGTTAGAAAGATTTTTTTAATCTTCATTGATGGGGAAGAACTGAAATGTACAATATGCAGTCCGAAATAAATACTTATATACACAACTTGTGTAGAATAACGCTATCGCTGCTGCTTTAATTAAAGGGTTTTCCAACAAGAGGTGTTATTCTGAATAGCCCGCTATTTCGGTAGGTGTCACACGTTTGAAGCTGTCATTTTTTGGCACTCGACAAGTAAAAACTACGCCATTAATAAAAATGGAACGATACACGCTTCAAGAATGCATTGAAATTATTAAAATTCACTGTAAAAATGGTTAAAATTTGGCAAAGACCATTTTTGGGTCGTCGTAAAGCACCTTATCGGACCGCAATAAAAAAATTGGTTGAAAAATTCAAGGTGTTAGGAGAGCTAGTGATGTGAAAAATAAAACCCGTGCACGTGGCTCAAGAAAAGCCAAGAATATTGCAGCTGTAGCCAGAAGTGTTGAAGTAAACCCAGGTTTCTCCATTCCTCGTCGTTTTTTTGGAATTTAGTATTCCATAAACATCATTACATTACTGGACGTTTACTTTCAACAAGACGGCGCTACGTGTCACACAAGCAACGAAACCATCAATCTTTTGCGGGAAAAGTTTTCGGACCGTGTTATCTCTCGAAGAGGTAATCACAATTGGCCACCGAGGTCTTGTGATTTAACACCTTGCGACTTCATCCTTTGGGGCCACGTGAAAGAGAAGGTCTACGCCAATAGCCCAGTGTCGATTCAAGACCTCAAAAGATGGAATACGTGAGGCTATGGAGGACATAGGGTAGCCACTTTGCAATTTGGTTATGCAAAATCTCATTAAAAGGATATGGTTCTGTAAGCGGCATAGCTTCTTCTTTGAAATGAAATGAACATCGGATCATTTATATTGAGAAATGGCATTTTTCTTTCAATATCAAAATAACACCTCTTATTGGAAAACTTTTTTTTTATTGCAATCAAACAATATGAAAATTCCGTATTAACTGAACTGCTTTTCTTTAGTTTTAGTTCTATTCTTCATAGTTCATATTCTATAATAAGGAAACAGAAATGAAAAAAGCTCATGAGTAAGCGTACAGACATCAATATTCTAATATATTCTGCGAATATCCCACAATAGATTACGTAATATCTTGACCATAGATAAATTAGATCACTTTCAGTAAATTAATTCTCTAGACGATATTTGCCAGGACATGCTTTGAATAAGATTATCTATTGTTCGTTGAGGAATTCCATCGAAAGTTATTTGAAAAGTGTCTACAATGTAATGCTTGATTATCTGATGATGACAGTATTGCATCAGAAGTTTCATCTCATATGTATACGAAAATATAAGGATTATGTATGATATTTATTTTCAATTGCGGTCACGTAACCTAATTTTCAGAATAAGCAGTTCTTTGTATAAATATACAGAAGCATGAACAATAATTCACGACTGTATTTCCTCATTATTCCTTGACAATAAGTTTTTTACTACCTGTTCACTCAATATTGCAATTTTATTGTAATTCGTAATTCAATGAAAGGAAAAAATTATATTGAGTTGCAAGAGAGGAGAATTTGAATGAAATGAGTGTATTCTTTTATTTATGTATTTTTACGAAAACCACCATGTCATTTTTCACGTTTCGGACAAAATTTCTTGAACAAAAAGTAAAGATTTCCTTACTGTATCGAAATTTCTTACTGACAAGAATTCATATCAACTTACAGCTGTGAGTGTTCTACATAAAACGTTTATACAAGATATTTCACGAATTATTGTACAGGCTTTCAGGGCAGATACAGGACATTTTGCTGAACCTCAATCAATACGAATACGTCCTAATAATACTGGTTTAAGAGATACAGGATGTTTCATGTACTTCTGCAGAAATTTTCAGTCGGCATAACTCTCGAACGCCTGCATGCATCTTCATTCAGGGAATGAGTATGGACCAGTGGCAGCAAATATATTATTATTCGCATATAATGGCTTACTGAGAAAATTGTATTCTTTATTCCACATCTTATAAAACATCCTGTACATCAATTTGAATTTACAGGTCCGTGTTTACTATATACATTGAAAATTCTAAATTTTCTTCAATGGTTCATAATATGATGCGAAGTGTGCCATTGATCCCGATAGACTTGTTCGAAAGAGTATTTATTGTAGATTCTGAGGAGAATTTTGCTTTTCGAAAAGTTGATGAGCCGAGTGCTACCAGCACGCCATTATATGCGAATAGTTGCTACTGGTCCATACTCATTCTCTGAAATTTTCATGAAGATCCATGCAGGCATTGAAGAGTTATGCCAATTGGAAATTTCTGTACAAAAACATAAAACATCCTGTATCTCTTAAACGAATATTGTTCCTATGTTTCTAACACTGATTCAGACTCACCAAAATGTCCTGCGTCTTCCCTAAAAGCCTGTACAATCATTCGTGAAACACCCTGTATATCTTCTTACTTTTCTCTTGATTTCTTTATCAACAATTTTGATGAAGCAGCATTCACTGCCTCAACCATCTCTGGAGGAGTCACAAAAATGGAAATTTCATCATCTCTCATCATTTTACTTTCGAGAACACCAGCAATTAAATTTATAAGCGTCAAGTTTGACAATTCAACCTTAATACGTTTCCATTGTAACTTGAATAATTTTATTGCGGATTTCAAAGCACTGTTAATTTGTGGGTATAATTATCCGCAATTTCTTTCAAAATCAATTGATATCGAATTTAAAAGGATTTGTGGAAAAATATGAAAATCCTATTACAAATAATTGAGTGATTTTCGAGTCATGTATATTATTGAACAATGTTTTACCTGTTATGATTTTCTTCCAATAACAATTCATCAAACAAAGCCATACTATCATAATGAATTTCTTATATTGAAACATTGGTGTCCATCCAAAAATTTAAAAGAAAATTAAACCTAACCTCACAATATGTCAAGTACTCCAAAATATTTAACGATTTCTGTAGGCTGCAGATGACTTAAAGAGGTCCAGAATTGCAATTTTCCTGTAAGCTTCGAAAAAGTTACAGATTGGCTTACAGATGAAAGCAAAATACAGTTGACTCTCGATAATTTGACACTCGATAAATTGAACCTCTCGATTATTTGAAGTTCTTTTCAGTTCCTTGAATATCACTTGATAATTTGAAAAAATCAACGTGTTCTGACCCCCTCGATAATTTGAAGTTGTAGCTGGACATCTTGCTCAATAACACTCTTTAATTTGAAGTCAAATCACCAAAACACTCTATAATTTGAAGTCCCCACTCTTCTGTGATCCGTTTCATCTTGCACTTGTTAATTGATTTTGCGCAGTTCTCCTTAGAATTGCGTTGAACTAAAAGCGTTTTCGAATTTTCGAATTGAAAATTAGTGAAAGAAAGAATAAGGGTCTCAATGATAAAAGACGTGTTATCGAAGCGGGGGAAAATGGCACATTGGAAAAAGATGTTGCGAAATAGTTGGATATTCTACCATCTACATTGTCCATGATTTTAAAGAATAAGAAACGAAGCACTGGAAGTGTCTCTAGTATAGGAGGAAAAGGCTTCGTCAAGCTGAATTTCCTCGCCTGGAGGAAAAAGTCTTTTGCTCAGGCTTTCGGTTTCTGCCCTCAGGCAGAAACAAACGATGAATTCTTCCAGCTCTCACGTATAGAAAACACCCTGGACAATGCTAGGCTAGATGGAAGTCACTAACTCAAATGAAATTGCGTACTTCTTTTCGAAATGAAATACTCATGTCATCATATACACATAAGATCATGTATGTAGAATATAATTAATACATAATCGCATATACAATATCATTAGTACCTATGTACTTCTGATCAAACTCTTGTTAATTGAATTTCATCCTTACACCTTCTTTTTTATTTGAACTCTTTTTATTTGAACTCTCGGTAATTTGAACTTTTTCGTTGGTCCCTTGAGTTTCAAATTATCGAGAGTCGACTGTACCACCCTTAGTCTCGGCTTGCGCCTCGGCTTATTCGCAGTCGCCAGAATGTGAGGCTTTTCCTACCCAAAAAAACAATATACTATCATGTTGTAATTGAGTATATTGTGTGTAAATTAGTTCTTGGTATGAACTGTGAACAAATAAAAGACGAAAACTTTTATGGATTTTCCTCACAGCAAACATGGTATGTATTTCCATGTAATCCACGAGGATACTAATGAAAATTGCAATTTGCAGAGATCCAATAACGAATTTGAGTTCCGATGGGTAAATAATACAGACGAGAGAAAGCAACTATTAAATATTTTATAACATTGTATGGAAACATTTAATTGGTCATGATAGAGGTTACGTGCAGTAACATACAATGTGCTATATAATTTATAGTAAGCAATATCGGTAAATATCAACAATGGAAGGATCGGATAACCTCAGTAATGTACGTAGACCATTATTTATGGCCGATACAGATAATTTATCTAGATTAATTACAAACTCGACTAGATAAAAAGTCTTTATATAATTTAATTAAATGATCAGACCATGTCACGAAATTCGCTCTATAAGATTCAGTCCAGTATTGTTTACTATAATTATGATTATATTCTTAATAAATAACGGATATCGGGTAGAGTTTGTGGGAACTGAGCTCTTTGACCGAACGAACTACAATCTGATTCGGGAAGAAACTGAACCAGATGTCAAATGATCATTAGAAGTAGGTGGATTCCTCAGGTAATTGAATCTCCATCATTTTGTGCTCAAGGCGTTCACGTATTTGTCTTAAACGATTATTACAGGTGTGTAATAAGTGAATTATGCTTTTGCGGAAAACTGATTCATTGTGAAGCCTCGAGGGTGATATGAAACTTCTGATTTTTCTATGAACCAACGAAGATTTTCGAGAGGAGTACTGGCTTCAAACAAAAATTTACCGATGAATTTGAATCCGAAATAATTTTTCTATGGCATCGATGTTAAATTGAGTGAGAATTACTTAGTAGGTACATGCTTTTCTCTCGATATAAGGTATTCATTCCCGAAAATCCCAATGAAATTTTGAGGAATGGGCAGACCAAAGCATTTGAGACTTTGAAGAAGTTCAAAAAGCATCTGGGATCAAGTTCATTTTGTGCACTCACGTTGTGGATCTGGATTCACTTTTATTTGAGCTATACAGGGTGTGACTGGTATTTGAATTTCACTGAAGATAATTTACCCAGTAGTCAAACCATATGAACTACGAACTTATGTTGAATGGCAACGAATATTTATATCCTTAGAACAGTATTGTTTCCCTATTTAATACCTACGTCGGTTCGAGTCCCAACTAAGTTTCATTGAATTTTTTTTATAAATTCAGTTTTAATGTTTGAACATACCAATTTAATCATTATTAGACATTAGAACTCAAAACAAATTATTTTTATTATTTCAGAGGTCTGAACGAAACATTTGAATGACTGCAGTAACGAAATCGTTCGATATTACAGAACAATTATCCACATTACCTACTCCATCTAACGAAATACATGTGGATTCCTTAATTTTACTTTTATAATTAACAGATTCCGTCATAAGGATCTTTGTGTTGTTCCAATTCATCATAATAATCATGAAAATTATTAAAGGAAAATTAAAAAATCCACATGTATTTTATTATATGAAGTAGATAATTTGGCAAATTGTTCTGTTGGGATAGGTCTTATTTGGATTGATTTATTGAAGAAAGAAATGCCATCAGGAAATTTCAAAATTAATTAAATCAACATCTCTATGTGGCGACAACTTTCAATGTCCATAAGACTGCAAATAAAAAAATACACAATTTCAAAGATTTTACAAGTTTGTCTGAAGAAGTAGTCTGATTTAGACACCGAAATTTTACATTATCCTTTTCATTTAGTTCCTCTTTTAGTTTAACTATTAGGCAACAATTTTTTCAAAACGAATTTGCTCCTGACAAACTAGTGCAAGTATTAACGCAGGAGCATTTCATCTTAATTAAAACTTTTTAATTACATATTTCTGTTTCAGAGACTGGGAGTGAAAACCTAAAAAGTTTTCTAGAAACCCAAAACATATTTTATTTTGTCTATGACAAACAAGAGAAATCTCAATTTCTCATTTTGGACCAGAACTAAAGCTGCCCCTGGACTTTCAGCGCCTAATCCGATGTCAACCATTCTTGGATGGACTATACCAGTATATTCGAGAGTACCCTTAGATAAACTAGTACACGTTATGTACAAAATTCCACCTCCCACAAGCCCCTTATCAGCAGCACTACGTATTGAAGACAAGACAGTTATGTAGCTCAAGGGAGATACTCAAAATCTAGATCGTGTCAATAAATCAATGCGATCTGCAATCCAGCGTCGGCTAGTTCAGTTAGGTTAGTTTAAAAAAGGGGTTACAGTTCACTGCGACCTCAAGGTCTATTGTGTCCCCTTACAGAGCTGTTCTGGCCACACCCTTCACAGCTCGCCTTCCAGTTTCAGAGATCTAATGAAATCTAATATCTGTGAAGGCTTCAACGAGGGTAGTTCCTCACTCTTACAAGTTTCTCGCCCAAGACGTTCTCTTCTTAGGCTTGCAATGCTAAAGCATTTCCTGACTAGGCGAAGGGCGGTTTCTTCCTCCTCCCCACAGAACCTACACTCGTCAGTGTCCGATAATCCTATCCTCAACAGGTGCTTCCTGAGGCGGCAGTGTCCTGTGAGAAAGCCAGTGAGGAGGTGTAATTGCTTCTTACCAAGATCTAGATATCTTTTGGGTTTTGATGTTTCAAAGTTCCTAAGGAACTTAGTGGAATGATCCATCCCTGGGAGATTCCTCCAGTATATTCAAGAGTACCCTTAGATAAACTAGTACACGTTATGTACAAAATTCCACCGCCCACAAGGCCCTTATCAGCAGCACTACGTATTGAAGACAAGACAGTCATGTAGCTCAAGGGAGATACTCGAAATCTAGATCGTCCATTCGACGCGGGTAATATTTAATTTCGCGTGCAAGGTGTCAATAAATCAATGCGATCTGCAATCCAGCGTCGGCTAGCGTGTGTATGCTAATAACTCGGTGGGCAGATTTGTAGACCACATGCGATGACGCGGACGTAACCGCACATGGGGACGGCGAAATCACAATTATCGATCGCGATTACTGTCGATTTGTGAATCAAATTAACGACAAATAACCGAAGGGGCTTCTGCGAATTGAGGAAGGTGGAGGTATGTAGGGTTTGGACCCATTGCATTCGTTTGATCTAGATGTTAATTCCATGAAACTGCTCGAGGTTTCATTCACTTCTTATGAGCAGACCCCTCACCACTTGACCTCCAACCTACCCCGAATAGATTATTGAGGTGTCCCCAGGAGGCAGTCTGAGGACCAATTCTTTTGTGAAATCTATAAATAAATTTATTTTAGTAGGCTTTTAGAGTTCTAATTATGATAAAAGAAAGTGATCAAGCTGCAGGGTAAGAGTAGGTTAGAATAGATTGTGACTGGTAGCATCAATGCCTTTCTGAATTTCAACATCATATAATGTCTTTTGACAACTACGTTACTCCGGAAATCAGTAATACAGTGCAACCTTAATATAACGAACCTCATATAACGACTTCCTCGATTTAACGAATTTTTCATAATCCCCTTGAATCGTCCATAAGAGTCAATGTAAAACTTACCTCTACATTAGGAAAATTTTTTACGAACAACCTCTTTATAACGAATTTTCAACTACCTAAAAGAGTGTGAATACCTCTACTTAACGAATTTCGTCAACTCAAAACCTCTATATAACGTTTTCACCAATAACCAGGTATGTAGGTATGTGATTCAGCCGCGACAGGTTTCGACGCGTATCACGTAAAATACGAAGTTAGTTGATGGCTCAGAAACGTAAAAGGCGTTCCTTATCTGTCGCAGAAAAGCGAAGCACACTAATTATGTTGACAAAAATCCTTCTACAAAAAAATTAGACATAGCTAATTAGTTCGGGATTCCCGCAAGTTCATTGGCTACAATTTTAAAATCTAAAGATAAGTTTTCCGACGAAATTGGTTTGCCTTCAAACATCAGAAGATTGAAACCGTGGAAAACAAACTACAATTTATTACTTTTTTCCAATCAAGATGAATAAAATTAGATCTAGGCTTTTATACCAATTGATTGATTTTTCACCTCTTTTTATTTTGTTCTGCGAATTTTTGAAAAAAAACCTACCTACTCACTTTATTGTTTGAAAAAGAAATATAAAATAAATGAGAATTTGATAAAAATGAGTTTTCATTTATATGAGCAAAATTAGTTCGCTATAACAAGATGAGTACGTAATGTCGAGGTGAATAAAACCTCGGTATAACAAATTTTGGACCAACCTCACCTCAATATAACAAACCTCAGTTTTAGGAATTACTTGATATAACGAATATTTACTGGTTCCCTTCCGATTTGTTATATCGAGGTTCCACTGTACAACCTTCAAAATGACTTATAGAACATCTTTATCTCCTGTCATCGACACAATATCTTAGAATATTAATTGTATGGAACATTCCAGAATAGAATGGAAAACCATGAGAGAATTTTATGTTTCGAAAATCAATCTCGCGAAAACAATTTTTGAAGAAAAATCATAAGGGATTGTTATTTTCAACCCCTAATAATAATGTTATGGAATCATCTACTCAATCAATCATAGAATGTATACTTTTATGACTCAGTGTTTTTTGAAACTCCTAAAAAAATTAAAAACTGTCAACTCGTCATCGCCTTCCAAAGGCTGCATCTTGAAATTGAGATCGATTTCGAAAAAAAATCTATTTGAACTACCCCTGCTTATTTTCATCGAATAAGTCCCTCACGTTAGTTTACAGACACCAGGGTTAAGAATGGTATTTTTATGGCATTTATTTGATCTGAACGGTATCGAAAGTCGTCATTGATGACTATCAGTAAACTGAGTTGAGGTGTGCCTTAGGAATCAGTCTATGGGTAGATTATTTTGTTGTCATAAATAAATTTTGATCCGTATAGGCTTTTGAAGACTGAGGTAGTTGTGGGGCTGGGTTCTGGTGAATGGCACTATAACTCATTTTCTGCATTACCACGTATGACGCATTTTGTGAGTAAGCATAATCCAAATATATTTCTTGAGAGATACAACCTTACAACACATCATTGATTTTTTTCTAGTAGACTCCGCGCTTATGCCAGATCACGTTTGTGATGCCACCCAGAAGAGGGATTTCTTTTTGCGGCAACACCTTGCATTGACCTAAAATGTACCAAACTGGAGTGCCAAATCGAGGAAGAGTGCTTCTCTCTATATCTATTCAGGATCCGATAAAAGAAGAATTGGGCTTTTTTTTTACAGGAGCTTGCGCTCTTCCATTTCCCTCAATGCCATGGTGACTTGTTCTTCACTAGTGTTACGAGAGATTGTTCCAGCTACCAATGGTCCTCGTCTAACAATAAAAGCCTATATATAATATAAAAATGATAAGATCAACAAAACCATACAACATATGAATGGTGGTGAAGTTCAAAAACGTATCAGATAAACTGAAATAATACAAATAAAAGCACAAAGCAAATCATACAAAGACACAAATGATCCAAAAAGTATCACCACATCAGTACAATACGCCAGTGATTATTTCACATCTGCAATCCAGCTCGCAGTTCGCAGCATACAAATATTCCAATTTGATACCTGAAGGTGACTGAGATGTTTATCGGCAAACAGCAAACGAATTATTGTTTGCGAGCAAGTCGGTTGATTTGTATTTCACGAAAAAAGCGACGCTATCTGAAACGATATCAGTCGGTCGAATGGGGTAGTCGTTATGCACGACACAGTACGGTCACAAGAACGATTGTGCTTTTCTGAATAAAACATTCCCACTCTAGTTGACTAATTTATAGGATGTTAACTAAAGCTATTGTGAAAGCGAAGCACCTCTAGGGTAAGGATCTACAAATAAAAGCTCTAAATTATGTGCATATTCTGCCGTTGCGTCAGACGTCTACTCCATATCGCCGTAATAATCTAGACTTGGTGCACCGGAACAGACCACAATCTGCGGGCGATAAACATCTACATTCTATGGCCATATTCATGGCCGCAAGAACAGATCTTTTGGTGCCCCTATGCCTGCGTTTGTGCGTGATCTATTGTTTATGAGGTGTGAAATGGGGAATACTGGCTTCGAGCTGAATTCTTGAAATAACATATAGTTGCATTATATTGGAACTGATCTTCGAATGATTGCAACGAATGCTTGTTGGTCGCACCATTAGACAGATGGCGTGATGAGAGTATATTGCGGTCTGCTGCATCTAGATGAACGATATCAATACGTCGATCTGGGTTCTTGATGGTCCTGCATTATTTTTATTATTCGTTGCAACAATGATTGAAAGCTTTGTAACAGATACGAAAGTATATTAACCTTCGATCTTTTTGGTTTAACAATTTTTTGAGTCGGTGGTGTATTCACTTTCAGAAACAGAAAGAAGTTACAAGGTGTTTGACATGTTCACGGTTCAAATCATTCACTTATGCAATTTGTTATATAGCATATGTTCTTAGATTGTCATAACAGAAAAATTTTCGACGAGTTGAAATTATTTATACTGTCTAATGGATATGCGAACTAGAGTTTCACACTGTCAAGATGGTGGGTACATTGGTATGTATGCCATAAACATCCAAATAGACAATAACAACAAAGTTAGCGTTAACAACAGATTGTTGCTTCTTAGGGTGAAATTTCAACTCCACTAACTATATAAAAGATTATGGCATATTCGAGTTGAGAAAGAAAACACAAGAAATATGAAACCGAAAAGAAGCAATACGAAATATAGATTTCGCTTTCGCACCACAAGCTACATAACAGTCACAGTACTGATGAAAAATCACTCTTATCGTGAGAAATCCCCTAGATATCCATATAATAATGCTCTTATACCAAAAAGGTTTACGAAACCAGACGCCTATTGCACTAAAATACTTTGCACTTGCATTCTGACAAATTTCAAATGTGAAAATTAATTATTTATTTTCATCGAAGTGTTTTTCACTTTGCACTTGACTTTCCACTTTTTCGTGCAACGTAATTTATTTGAAAAGTGCAAAGTGAAAAGTTGCAAAGTATTTGGTGCAATAGGCCCCAGGCCTGGTTCTCCAAATAATGATCTTTCTCCTTTTGTGGCATTGAGTCCCTTTTTATTGGGTAATCATCTTCTATATTTTAAATTTTTTTACCCTAAAAACCATACTAAATTTAGCTACGAAAATGATTAACTTGTGCCTAAGGCACTCTTGATGAAAAACCTTTTGAGAATAATAAGACTCAATATTTTCGATTGTTATCGTGTTGACTCCCAAAGCATTTAGTAGATACATGATAGGAAATGAACTGCAAAAGTACTCTAGCTTTTCCTTGATATGGATTATAAAACATGCGCAAAACATCAATGGTTTCGTTGCTTGTGTGGCACGTAGCACCGTCTTGTTGAAAGTAAACGTTGCCCAGATCAATACTATCCAATTTAAACCATAAAAACCAATAATCTTCTGTCGATAGCGCAATCCATTCACCGTAACTGTTGCTCTAGCCTCATTTTCGAAATAGTAAGGTCCAATGACCCCGCCGGACCATAAACCGCACCAAACAGTCACACGTTGAGGATAGAGAGGCTTTTCAACAATAACTCTTGGGTTTCCGAGCCCCAGATGCGAAATTTTTGCTTGTTGACAAAGCCACCGGAGTGGAAATGGGCCTCATCACTCAAGATGATTTTTCGATGGAATCATTTTCATGCATTTCAACGACCCAATCAGCAAAGACACGACGTTGTTGATGATAGGCAAGCTTGAGTTCTTGTGTTAACTGAACTTATATAAGCCTTAAGACCCAAATATTTATGCAAAATATGGTGTAATGGCGTTTGTGGAATGTCTAATTCCAAAGAACGACGAGGAATGGACAAACCTAGGTTTTCTTCAACACTTTCGACTACAGCAGCAATATTCTCTGCTGTTCTTGAGTTTTATTCTCCACATCACTAACTTGTCCCAACAGCCCGGAATTTTTCCACCCATCTCTTTATTGCGGTCCGACAAGATGCTTCACGACGACCCGAAAATGTTCGAGATTTACCAAATTTTCACCATTCCTATTGTGAATTTTAATAATTTCAATGGGTTCTTGAAGCGTATATCGTTCCATTTTTATTGATGGTGTAGTTTTTACTTGGCAATTGTCAAAAATGATAGCTTCAATCGTGACATCTACCGAAATAGCGGGCTATTCAAAATAACACCTCTTATTGGAAAACCCTTCAGATGAAGAACCCAAACGCAAATATGATTTTCATCCTCTCACCATTTCAAAATCGTTGTACCACCAAGACGAAGATTAAAAAAGAAGAAATGGGCATTCATTCAATTAACCAAGAAAAGCGTTGACTCCTCTCTGGACCGCTGACGTTTTCACCATGTCACTCTCAGCAGGTGCCATCTCATTATTCCACATATTGGTCTCGTAATTATTCCGCTTTACTTTGCGTAATATCATTGTTAAAACCCTCTCTGCGAAGACCACACAGCTCTGTCGCCTCAAGGAGATCGGTTGACAAGAAAATTGCTGTCCTGGTATTTCTATATTTTAATTGATTAGCTAACATCAGGTTAGCGAGGTGTGAATGGGTCTATCCATTCGTGAATAACTTCCTTGTAGGTAGACACTTGAAAAGAGAAATTTATGTCATCTCATTGAAACTAAAATGATTTGAATGAAGAAGTATGAGATCATTGAGATTTCTTGGCCGAACAGATTGGTAATTGGTTCTTGGTTAATGAGGCGAATGATCAAGAACTCATTTTCATTCACTGGCATAACGTTGCCATCAAAACATTTCTTTACAAGTGGAAAGTATTGTTGAAGTGTTGATTTGGAGGTTTATTAGGACCATTATCATTTCGGATGATCTACCATTTTCAGTTATGATTAGTTGTTCATATGTGGATGTTGGTTAGGAAATCTTCTGTGTGTATATTTGGGCCTAATAGCACTTGAGAGAGGAGTTGTGAAACGGTCAGCTTCAATTAAATCTACTATTTCTCCTACTGAAAAATACTATATGTATATCGAAGAATACACTAGAAGTCAAAATGATATCAGTTCTTTTTAATATCACGTTCACTTCTTTTTCGTAGCACTAATTAATATGGCAGATGTCATTTATAATTTGACTCCAGGTGTAGGTAACTAAACTAAAGAGAGAAATAAAAAGTCAATTTCATCAATTGAATACAGAGGTTTTAAAAAATTGAAAGAAACGCCAATGTCTTATTAGGCTTTTGGACAGAAAAAACAATTATTAAAATTAGATTATCGTGAACTTAACCATCCTTTTTGAAAATAAAATAATGTCAATGAAGAAATATGGGATCATTGAGAGTTCTGGGCCGAACAGGTAATTGGTTTTTGGTTAATGAGGCGAATGATCAAGAACTCATTTTCATTCACTGGCATAACGTTGCCATCAAAACATTTCTTTACAAGCGGAAAGTATTGTTGAAGTGTTGATTTGGAGGTTTATTAGGACCATTATCATTTCGGATGATCTACCATTTTCAGTTATGATTAGTTGTTCATATGTGTTTGGATGTTGGTTGGGAAATCTTCTGTGTGTATATTTGGACCTAATAGCACTTGAGAGAGGAGTTGTGAAACGGTCAGCTTCAATTAAATCTACTATTTCCCATACTGAAAATATTATATATCGAAGAATACACTGACAGAAGTCAAAATGATATCAATTCTTCCTAATATCACGTTCACTTCTTTTTCGTAGCACTAATTAATATGGCAGATGTCATTATAATTTTACTCCATATGTGGGTAACTGAACTAAAGAGATAAATAAAAGTAAATTCCATCAAATGAATACAGAGGCTTAAAAAATAAAATTGAGAGAAACGCCAACGTCTTATTATGCTTTTCGGCTGAAAAAACGATAATTAAAATTAGATTATCCTGAACCATCCCTTCTCAAAATAAAATAATGTCAATGTAGGAATATGAGATCATTGAGATTTTTTGGTTGAACAGATTGGTAATTGGTTCTTGGTTAATGAGACGAATGATCAAGAATTCATTTTCATTCACTGGCATAATATAATTCTAATACTCAGAAATGTTATACATCGAATAATACACTGACAAGTCAAATTGATATCAATTCTTCCCAATCTCACTTTCACTTCTCTTTCGTAGCACTAATTAATATGGCAGATGTCATTTATAATTTTACTCCATATGTGGGTAACTAAACTAAAGAGATAACTAAAAAGTAAATTCCATCAATTGAATACAGAGGTTAAAAAATAAAATTGAAAGAAATGCTAACGTCTTATTATGCTTTTGGGCTGAAAAAACCATAATTAAAATTAGATTATCCTGAACTTAAACATCCCTTCTCAAAATAAAATAATGTCAATGTAGGAATATGAGATCATTGAGATTTCTTGGCCGAACAGATTGGTAATTGGTTCTTGGTTAATGAGGCGAATGATCAAGAACTCATTTTCATTCACTGGCATAACGTTGCCATCAAAACATTCTTTACAAGTGGAAAGTATTGTTGAAGTGTTGATTTGGAGGTTTATTAGGACCATTATCATTTCGGATGATCTACCATTTTCAGTTATGATTAGTTGTTCATATGTGTTTGGATGTTGGTTAGGAAATCTACTATGTGAATATTTGGGCCTAATAGCACTTGAGAGAGAAGTTGTGAAACAGTCAGCTTTAATTAAATCTATTATGTCTCATACTGAAAAATATTATATATCGAAGAATACACTGACAGAAGTCAAAATGATATCAATTCTTCCCAATATAACGTTCACGTTTTTTTCGTAGCGCTAATTAATATGGCTGATATCATTTATAATTTGACTCCAGGTGTAGGTAACTAAACTGAAGATATAAATAAAAAGTCAATTTTATCAATTGAATACAGAGGTTTCAAAAGAAATTGAAAGAAACGCCAACGTGTTATTAGGCTTTTGGGTGAAAAAAACGATAATTAAAATTATAGATTATCCTGAACTCAACCATCCCTTTTAAAAATAAAATAATGTCAATGTAGAAATATGAGATCATTGAGATTTCTTGGCCGAACAGATTGGTAATTGGTTCTTGGTTAATGAGGCGAATGATCAAGAACTCATTTTCATTCACTGGCATAACGTTGCCATCAAAACATTTCTTTACAAGTGGAAAGTATTGTTGAAGTGTTGATTTGGAGGTTTATTAGGACCATTATCATTTCGGATGATCTACCATTTTCAGTTATGATTAGTTGTTCATATGTGGATGTTGGTTAGGAAATCTTCTGTGTGTATATTTGGGCCTAATAGCACTTGAGAGAGGAGTTGTGAAACCGTCAGTTTCAATTAAATCTACTATTTCTGATACTCAAAAATGTTATACATCGAAGAATACACTGACAGAAGTCAAAATGATATCAATTCTTTCCAATATGTTGTTCACTTTTTTCTCGTATCACTAATTGACATGGCAGATTTCATTTGTAATTTGACTCCGGATGTGAGTAACTGAACTGAAGAGATAAAAAAAAGTAAATTTCATCAATTGAATACAGAGGTTTTAAAAATAAAATGAAAGAAACGTCAACGTTTTATCAGGCTTTTGGGCGGAAAAAACGATAATTAAAATAAGATTATCCTGAACTTATCCATCCCATTTCAAAATAAAATAATATCAATGTAGGAATATCATTGAAATTTCTTATTTGAACAGATTGGTAATTGGTTCTTGGTTAATGAGGCGAATGATCAAGAACTCGTTTTCATTCACTGGCATAACGTTGCCACCAAAACATTTCTTTACAAGTGGAAAGTATTGTTGAAGTGTTTATTTGGAGGTTTATTAGGACCATTATCATTTCGGATGATCTACCATTTTCAGTTATGATTAGTTGTTCATATGTGGATGTTGGTTAGGAAATCTTCTGTGTGTATATTTGGGCCTAATAGCACTTGAGAGAGGAGTTGTGAAACGGTCAGTTTCAATTAAATCTACTATTTCTCATACTCAAAAATGTTATACATCGAAGAATACACTGACAGTCAAAATGATATCAATTCTTCCTAATATCACGTTCACTTCTTTTTCGTAGCACTAATTAATATGGCAGATGTCATTTATAATTTTACTCCATATGTGGGTAACTAAACTAAAGATAAATAAAAAGTACCTAAATTCCATCAATTGAATACAGAGGTTTTAAAAAATAAAATTGAAAGAAACGCTAACGTCTTAAGCCTGGTTCTCAGAGCTTCGACGTGAAGCCAGCGACAATCCCCACTACTCCTATTTTCTCCCTCGTTGTCGCAGTGAAGTTGGTTTATTTCAACTACAAAAGATGCGTGTCGCTACAGATATTGACAACCAGAAACCAAAAGGAGGGGTTGAGGGGAAGTTTTGTTGATATTCTATGATTGGTGGATTAACTGTCGCGAGCATCACGTCGAAGCTCTGAGAACCAGGCTTTATTATGCTTTTGGGCTGAAAAAACGATAATTAAAATTAGATTACCCTGAACTTAAACATCCCTTCTCAAAATAAAATAATGTCAATGTAGGAATATGAAACCATTGAAATTTCTTGGCCGAACAGATTGGTAATTGGTTCTTGGTTAATGAGGCGAATGATCAAGAACTCATTTTCATTCACTGGCATAACGTTGCCATCAAAACATTTCTTTACAAGTGGAAAGTATTGTTGAAGTGTTGATTTGGAGGTTTATTAGGACCATTATCATTTCGGATGATCTACCATTTTCAGTTATGATTAGTTGTTCATATGTGGATGTTGGTTAGGAAATCTTCTGTGTGTATATTTGGGCCTAATAGCACTTGAGAGAGGAGTTGTGAAACGGTCAGTTTCAATTAAATCTACTTTATCTCATACTATAAAATATTATATATCGAAGAATATACTGACAGAAGTCAAATTGATATCAATTCTTCCCAATCTCACGTTCACTTCTTTTTCGTAGCACTAATTAATATGGCAGATGCCATTTATAATTTCACTTCAGGTCAAGATAACTAAACTGAAGAGAGAAATAAAAAGTCAATTTCATCAATTGAATACAGAGGTATCAAAAAAATTTAAAGAAACACAAACGTCTTATTAGGTTTTCGGGCGAAAAACTTTAATTAAAATTAGATTATCCTGAACTTATAAGCATCCCTTTGAAAATTAGAATAATGTCAATGTATAAATATGAGATCTTTGAGATTTCTTGGCCGAACAGATTGGTAATTGGTTCTTGGTTAATGAGGCGAATGATCAAGAACTCATTTTCATTCACTGGCATAACGTTGCCATCAAAACATTTCTTTACAAGTGGAAAGTATTGTTGAAGTGTTGATTTGGAGGTTTATTAGGACCATTATCATTTCGGATGATCTACCATTTTCAGTTATGATTAGTTGTTCATATGTGTTTGGATGTTGGTTAGGAAATCTTCTGTGTGAATATTTGGGCCTAATAGCACTTGAGAGAGGAGTTGTGAAACGGTCAGCTTCAATTAAATCTACTATTTCTCCTACTGAAAAATATTATATGTATATCGAAGAATACACTAGAAGTCAAAATGATATCAATTCTTCCTAATATCACGTTCACTTCTTTTTCGTAGCACTAATTAATATGGCAGATGTCATTTATAATTTTACTTCATATGTGGGCAACTAAACTAAAGAGATAAATGAAAAGGAAATTCCATCAATTGAATACAGAGGTTTTAAAAATAAAATTTAAAGAAACGCCAACGTCTTATTATGCTTTTGGGCTGAAAAAACGATAATTAAAATTAGATTATCCTGAACTTAAACATCCCTTCTCAAAATAAAATAATGTCAATGTAGGAATATGAGATCATTGAGATTTCTTGGTCGAACAAGTTGGTAATTGGTTCTTGGTTAATGAGGCGAATGATCAAGGACTCATTTTCATTCACTGGCATAACGTTGCCATCAAAACATTTCTTTACAAGTGGAAAGTATTGTTGAAGTGTTGATTTGGAGGTTTATTAGGACCATTATCATTTCGGATGATCTACCATTTTCATGATTAGTTGTTCATATGTGTTTGGATGTTGGTTGGGAAATCTTCTGTGTGTATATTTGGGCCTAATAGCACTTGAGAGAGGAGTTGTGAAACGGTCAGCATTAAATCTACTATTAAGAAATGATTAGATGAAGAATATATTGGCAGATGTCAAAATGATATTAATTCTTCCCAACATCATGTTCACTTCTTTTATCGTTCATTAATATAACATTCTTGTGTTCAACCCAAAACACAAATTAATCTGAGAGGGCAAAATGAGGAGTTATTTTCATTGGTCGAATATAATATTGAAAAAAGCCAAAACGTTCCAGCAGAATTTCGGGCGCTTGTTCATATGTGTTTGGATGTTGGTTAGGAAATCTTCTGTGTATATATTTGGGCCTAATAGCACTTGAGAGAGGAGTTGTGAAACGGTCAGCTTCAATTAAATCTACTATTTCTCATACTGAAAAATATTATATGTATATCGAAGAATACACTAGAAGTCAAAATGATATCAATTCTTTCCAATATCACGTTCACTTCTTTTTCGTATCACTAATTAATATGGCAGATGTCATTTGTAATTTGACTCCAGGTGTAGGTAACTAAACTAAAGAGATAAATAAAAAGTAAATTTCATCAATTGAATACAGAGGTTTTAAAAATAAAATTGAAAGCAACGTCAACGTTTTATTAGGCTTTTGAGCGGAAAAGACGATAATAAAAATTAGAATATCCTGAACTCAAACATCCCTTCTCAAAATAAAATAATGTCCATGTAGGAATATTATATCATTGAGACTTCTTGGTCGAACAGTTTGGTTATTGGTTCTTGGTTAGTGGGGCGAATGATCAAGAACTCATTTTCATTCACTGGCATAACGTTGCCATCAAAACATTTCTTTACAAGTGGAAAGTATTGTTGAAGTGTTGATTTGGAGGTTTATTAGGACCATTATCATTTCGGATGATCTACCATTTTCAGTTATGATTAGTTGTTCATATGTGGATGTTGGTTAGGAAATCTTCTGTGTGTATATTTGGGCCTAATAGCACTTGAGAGAGGAGTTGTGAAACAGTCAGCATTAAATCTACTATTAAGAAAAGATTAGATGAAGAATATATTGGCAGATGTCAAAATGATATTAATTCTTCCCAACATCATGTTCACTTCTTTTATCGTTTATTAATATAACATTCTTGTGTTCAACCCAAAACACAAATGAATCTAAGATGGCAAAATAAGGAGTTATTTTCATTGGTCGAATATAATATTGAAAAATGCCAAAACGTTCCAGCAGAATTTCGGGCGCTTGTTCATACTGAAGAAACGATCATTAAAATATATATGATTAACTTGAGACCTTATCTGCCGCATTCTATTCTTCCGAGAAACCAGAGTTCCGATTTGAACCTTGAATGAATCCTGAAAACTTCAAATTTTGAATTCATTGCATGTTATCGATGTTGACACCCAACTTCATCGAGAAATGAATACAATGAAAACAATGGTTTCGAGGATAATCAAATTCGAATTATTAGTTTCGCAAAACAAATTTTCACATGTTTGCGTATCGTTAATGAGCAGATATATATAAAATTTCGAACCTATTGAATTTGAAGCTTCAAAAATTCTCAAAAAAAAATGTGAAATCTCTTCAATTCAAAAACCCAAAATTCATTCTAAAAGAAGCCAGGAAACCTGATGGGAATATTTTTATTTAATGATGAAATACTGACATTATTGTTTTTCTCTAAGTATGTTTCGTTTTTCAGCATTATATTTTCTGTAAACAATTTTTTTCATTAATTGTATTACGTATTATTCGATCTCTGTTGAATTGGCCAGTATTTGAATCGTTAAGTCCTTCCCTGTAAGTGGAAGATGTGAAGGTGATAAAATTATAATTGTTATTTTTTTTGAAAATGTTTCCATCTTATGTAAAAATCAGAGTTCTTGCTTTGGAAAATTCAAGCACCTTTTTTTCTCACTAAGTGTTTCAAGAAATCCCAGTCGCAAATATAAATGCTGAAATCTATGTTTTTGTCGCATTTTTTGAAATCTAAATTTTTCGTTGTTGTCCAAGAAGATCGCCTACGGATTTAACGCTGAAAATGTTTAACGATTTCCGTTGTGCAAATTGCTTGTTTCTAGGATGATCTAAGTCCTCGAAGTAGAGTTAGAGTAAAGAGGAGACAAGAATATGTACAAGACACTCATGTACAATTGCAATATTATTTATCACCGTTAGTGTAGGTGAGGCCACCTCATACCATGTTCACTCGGTTTGTTCTCCAGCCTATGAACTGAATTATATGGGAATTTACAGATTATACTTCAGTTAGGTATCAGCATAGTATTATTACCTGAAACTTCAATATTTCGATAGGTATTATTTTTTCAGACTGGTCCAAAAAATAATTTCGAAAATACATCATCTTTTAAAAAAATACCTAAATTAAAATCGAGAAATTGTAGTGAAGAAACATCAGTTTCTGTTTTTGTCAGAAAATTTCTAAAAATATGAGCTGTATATTTTGTTCTATTATTCCCTTTCGAAAACTGAATATATCATGGTAGTTAACAATAAGGAATCTGAATAAAGAAATTTTATTGGTGGGAATATTGATTTCAATTTTGACTTAATCAGGCATGATAATGCAATATTTTCCTTAACTTACTTCAATCACATCTGCTGAAGTCTGAGGGAAATATTTTCCTCACAGGAAAGAGATACCCACATATGACGTTTCATTAACAAATTCAGATTATCACATAATCAATCCCTAAGCTATTCTGTCTAGATACGGTTCATTTTTCAACTAAATTTCTGAATGATAAAAATTTTCCAACAGGAAACACTAAGACTGAGTATATGAGGTGATGTTCGTTGGAGTGTTCCAAATAAATTTTACTTGACAGGAATATTAAAATAACTAGGTTTCTTATAGCTCTTATAGCATCAAAACCTAACAGATAATTCATTTAATAAAAGAATATTTGAACATAGAGTATACTTACTACATAATATCCTTGTTTATGTAACTCTAGTTGTCCAATGAAGTGTAGTTCGGGGAGTTAGCTCACAGAGGGAGTTTTGGTCAACTTCACTATTTGCTTCTTCTTTTTTATATATCCCCATCTTCGTCTACACTATTTAGCAACATTTGACTTTCTTAATTTGCGCGCAATGAATTCGTAGTAAAATTCAAATTGAATGTATGAATGGGCACATCTAAACCAAAGCTCCCTCTGTGAGCTAACTCCCCGAACTACACTTCATTGGACAACTAGAGTTACATAAACAAGGATAATATACACTTTCAACCATTATCGAAAGAGCAATTTGTCAATGGAATTTAAAAAAATTAAAAAATGATGACGATCATGTGATATAATTTTTGGGTCGACGTTGGTAGAAGAATTTTTCAAAGAAAAATGCAATTTTTCAATATAAATGATCAGATGTTTATTTCATTATAAAGAAGAAGCTATGCCTGTAATAGTGGAAAATAACATCAGGCAAATGACCACCACGACCACGCTTACAGGACCATATCCTTTCAATCAAATTATCCCATAACCTAATCGCGAAGTGGCTGTCTTATGTCCTCGATAGCCTCATCCATCCATCCATCTTTGAGGTCTTAAATAGACGCTGGGCTATTAGCGTAGACCTTTTCTTTCGCGTGGACCTAAAGGAAGGTGTCGCAAGGTGTTAAATCACAAAATCTCGGTAGCCAATTGTGATCACCTCTTCTAGAGATAACACGGTCCGGAAACTTTTCCCGCAAAAGATCAATGGTTCCGTAGCTTGTGTGGCATGTAGCGCCGTCTTGTTGGAAGTACATGTTGTCCAGATCAATACTATCCAATTTCGGCCATGAAAAATCATTTATCATCTCTCGATAGTGCAATCTGTTCACCGTAACTGTTGCTTCAACACTTTCGGCTACAGCAGCAATATTCTCGGCTGTTCTTAAGCGACGTGCACGGGTTTTTCTCTTCACATCACTAACTTGTCACAACAGCTCGAATTTTTCCACCAATTTCTTTATTGCGGCCCGACAAGGTGCTTCACGATGACCCAAAATGTTCGATTTTTATTAATGACGTATGCTCTACTTGTCAAATGTCAAAAATTGACAGATGCAAACGTGACATCTTCCGAAATAGCGGGCTATACCAAATAACACCTCTTATCGGAAAACCCTTCATATAAACATGTGAGATGATGTAGAGTTCCTGGATACTCCGCAGAAACATGGTCATTGCCCATAAGGTACGATACAAACCTGGTTAGGCTTAGAGCTGTGCGACAAATCACCATACGGGACAGTTCACACGACCCTTGACCTTCTGCAATAACCATTGCCAATCGCGCAATTATAGGCATATCTATTCACCAGGCGTATTACTTTGAGGGAGATCATTATGTCCCGCAAAACAATGTTATGATATTCTTCAGCTTTTTTCAATAACTCCACTCTGCTATGAAACAACCGTTAAGAGATCTATCCATCGTACAATTTTTGTTATAGGGTTAAGTTTCCGTGACCAGTTTATTGATTTGAGAAGAGTGTTTCCTTCACATTGTGTTTTTCAAATGGGAGGAAATATTCTTTCATACAGTTTGAGAGTGTAGGTGTAGGTACCTATCGACAGAATCTGAATTCGGTAGAAAAAACGAATAATTCCGTCGTTTATATATATTTTCAATTCTCGATCCAACAGAGAATCGATAGAAATTAAATCAAGAATAAATAAGACAAAAAAAATAAATTCGCCAAATTTATTTATTTATTTATTTATTTATGGGATCAACCCAATTTTATAAACGGTATTCTATAGAGCACAGATATGGGAAAACTGAGAAAAATAAGAATATATGATACACTGATCAAAAGTATCCTGATGGTTTACGGATCTGAAACATGACGGTTGAAAGAACAATTGAGGAGGAGGATAGAGGCCACAGGATGCAATAAGAAGAGAATCAAAAACTTCAAGAAGAGAGAGAGTACCCAATTTGATGATAAGGGAGAATATGGAAATGAAAGAGGTAGTCACGGAATATACAGGGTGTTCGATAACTGGACAGCCAAAATGTAATATTATATCTAAAATAGAATTCGAATCATAAAACAAAGAATAAGTGTTTTCCATATTGAGCTTCGTTTCGGAGATAATGAACGTATTAAAAAAATATTTCAATATTTTATTTAAAATTTATTAATGGTATTAATATTTATGTATATAAATACAAAACTATGGTAAATGTTCAAAAATACCACCGTTTACATTGATACATGCCTGGCAACGCAAAACAAGTGAATTATAAACATAAATAATATCAGCAATTTCTACATTACTGAACTGCATTTGAAAGAAGTACAAACCGAATGTCATGCACTTTTTATACAAACATAACTAGTAAATGACAGGCTGTCAAATAAGAAACAAACAACTCGAAATTCCTACATGTTTACCTTAAAATTTTGTAGAATATCTATAATTTGCATTTTTTAAGTTTTTTCAAATATCTCCTAAACGAAGCTCGATATGAAAAAATGTTTTCTTTGTTTTATGATTAGAATTCCATTTTAGATATAATATTTCATTTTGGCTGTCCAGTTATCGAACAGGGTGTTCGATAACTGGACAGAATGGAAGCAGCTGGTGTGGTATGGACATGTGCAAAAGAATGGCAGAGAATAGATTACCAAAGAAAATGATGAGATGGATACTACCGGAAAACAGTAAAAAAGATCCAAAACGACTTGTATTAGTGGAATAAGAGAGTCAATGAGTGAGAAGGGACTGAATGATGAAGACTGCAACAATAGAAGACACTGTAATTGGGCATTGGACAACGTCCTAGGATGTTTTAAACCCAATAAATATATAAATATTAAGATTAGCTAGATTGAAAGAGCTGGAGAATGTGCATTCCTATTTTTTTCACCTCTTATTGTTCTCGAGATCTCTTCATTAGAGAACCCTGGTCACCGTGGAGACAATCAGGTATTTCTTTTTTCACCATAGTTTTTTCTGGAGATGTTTGAAAGTAGTGGTGAGTTCACTGTTTAGTTTTTGTTTCAGACATTATGTCGACAAAATTCGAAAAACTTCATTTTCCTGGTGTTAGTTTGCGATGTGCAAGAATTATAAATAAAATTCGAATTTTATTCTTCTCGTGTTTCTGAAAACAGCAAGGACACGCAGATATCTCTGGAATTACACTGCCAGGGATCTCTGCTGACCTGAGAGAGCCGAAACACCATAAAGCAACTGGAAAGAGGCCATAAAGTAACTCTACTATGGGTGCCAAGGCACTGTAGAGTTGAGGTTACTAAAGAAACCGATGAACTTGAAAAAAGTGTATCAAGGTTAACACCTGATCCTTTCTGTGGACTTGGAAGAGACCAGAATAGGACAGAGGCCCGGCAATGGGAGTCGTATAACATAGATACACTTTAGAGAAACTCTTGGACTCACTATGTCCAAAAAATTCGTGTTGATTCCACCCACCTATACTATAAAGCTCCTGAAGCTTTTACGAGATGAGCTTCGGGAGATGGTGGGACTGTTGACCGGCCCCTGTCAGTACAATCATCATTTGTAGATAACCAAGAGCTGCAGGTTTTGTGGATCAGAAGCAGCTGAACACGTGGTATGCAAGTGTAAAGAGCTGGCTGAACTAAAAACAATTTATATGTAGGAAGCCGTCCTGGGCACCCAAGAGGTAATGGCCAAGGCTCCTTAGAAGTTTGTCGATTTTATCAACGCCATTGATGACCTCTCATCAGTTTTTCCGGATCATTTTCTAGAAGGCTATATCTCGTCAGTTGGCTTGTTGTTGAATTTGTTGCCTGTCAGATCTAAAAGTTTATCTCGTTTAAATCATCTCAGTCGTTTTCCATTTTTCAAAAAACATTCTGTCATAAAAGGTCGAAAAACGTGTCCAATTAAGGTAAACACACTCGGCTTCACCAGACCGTATCTAACCTGAAAATCACGAAAACTCTCATTGAACCATATAAAATAACCGTGTAATCGCTCTGTATAACCATCATTTGGTATTTCCTTGACCGACTCACCCGCGCGCTTATGTGTAATGTCGAGAAAATGATGGGATATTGCGAGATATCGCCGTGATTCATACTTCCTTCGTAGAAAAGGCAGTTGATGCACCAACCTTCGGTAATTAATGGCTTGTCTATTGTTCTGATTTAAAATGATCACATTTTGCGGTGGTGGCTTCTCAAGAACGAGACGTGGTCTATAATTAGGAATGAATATGTATTATGAATGTATAATATCGGATTAATAGGTTCGAGCTTTTAGCGGTTGGATGTTTGGACGAAGAGCGGTTGTGATATCCGTATTCGTCTAGCAGGATAGCAGGAATTTAATTGTTTTGATTTATTGTAGCCATTTATGGTTTAAACAGAGGTCACATTGAAAGGGAATGAGATTATAAATAATAAAATTCAATCTGGGATTTCCCTGATTTTGAATAATGAAGGATTTTCCAATGGATACTTGACAAGTTTTGGGCGCTCGTTCTACTTAAATGAGGGCTATTTGTTTTGCCATAAATGCCTGTAATTTTCGAATTTTGAGCCGAAAATGGTTTCAATCGACCATCAACTGATATTGAATCAGTGGTCAAATTCAATTGATCGTAAGATTATCCTAGAGACTTGATATTTTCAGGGTGAGTTCGGCTCCCAAATGCCTCAGTTAAGTTCGTTAAACAGCCAAATCGTACAGGGTGTTTCAAAACACAAATTGACATCTAAAATTTTTGTTCTTCAATATCTCGGACAAAACGATTCCAATCATAATAGGCCAAATGCAAAATTTTGTAGCCTTAGTGGTATCAGAAATATAGAAAATTGTATTGGAATATTGAAAAGAAAAATCTTTATATTTCCATAGCGAGATATCCGATTCGAGCAAGAATGTAAAGTCGTGTGGAAAATTTTGAGGCATTAGCATTATTGCTCCATCCATGAACTAGCGCTCAGAAGAACCTGCTCAGGGCTTTTCTCAAATGTTTTTCAAAATAACGCAAACCATTTGGGATATTTCAAAAACTTCAGGCATATTATTCTGATTTGAAATTATCACATTTTGCGGTGGTGACTTCTAAAGAACGAGACATTGTCTATAATTAGGAATGAATATGTATTATGAATGTATAATATTGGATTAATAGGTTCGAGCTTTAAGCGGTTGGATATTATACGAAGAGCGGTTATGATATCCGTATTCGTCTAGCAGGAATTTAATTGTTTTGATTTATTGTTGCCATTTATGGTTTAAACAGAGGTCACGTTGAAAGGGAATGAGATTATATTATCATCAATGTTGGAAATTCAATCTGGAATTTCCCTGATTTTGAATAATAAAGGGTTTTTCAATAGACACTTGACAACTTTTTGGGCGCACGTTCTACTCAAATCAGGGCTATATCGTTTTGTCCAAATGCCTGTAATGGTCTCAAACGATAGCGTTCGACTCCCTGATGTGAATCCGTGGTCAAACTCACTTGACCGTGGTATTTTCCTAGAGACTTGAGATTTTTTGAGTGAGTTCGGCTCCCAAATGCCTCGTTTAAGTTCGTTAAACGGCCAAATCGTACAGGATGTTCCATAATATATTGCCATCTAAAATTTTCATTTCCTCTTATCTCAGACAAAACGAATCCAATCGTATTAAGCCACATGTAAAATTCTGTGGCCATAGTGTCAACCGAATCATAGAAAATTCTATTGGATATTGAAATGATATATTTATATTTCCATAACAAGATATCCGATTCGAACATGAATGTCAGGTCCTGTAAAAATTTTTGAAGTATTACGCACTATTGCTTCACCCATGAACTAGCCCTCAAAAGCACCTGCTCAGGGCTTCTTTTAAATTTTTTTTAATATAACGCAAACCATTTGGGATATTTTCAAAACTTCAGGAATATTGTTCTGATTTAAAACGATCACATTTTGCGGTTGTGGCTTCTCAACAACGAGAAGTGGTCTATAATTAGGAATAAATATTTATTATGAATGTATAAAATTGGATTAATAGGTTCGAGCTTTTAGCGGTTGGATGTTTGGACGAAGAGCGGTTATGATATCCGTATTCGTCTAGCAGGAATTTAATTGTTTTGATTTATTGTAGCCATTTATGGTTTAAACAGAGGTCACATTGAAAGGGAATGAGATTATATTATCATCAATCTTGGAAATTCAATCTGGGATTTCCCTGATTTTGAATAATGAAGGATTTTCCAATGGACACTTGACAACTTTTTGGGCGCTCGTTCTACTTCTAATTTTCGAATTTTGAGCCAAAAATGGTCTCAAACGATAGCGTTCGATTGTACCCAAAATCTCGAATGTTCCCAAAATCACAGGGATATTTGTTTCCCTTCTTTTCATATATTTTTGAAATCACATCTGAAAAAATGAAACGAAAACAAAAACCAAAAAGAAACCATAGATAATATAAATATTAGCCCTGTCACAAAACACGGTCCATATTGACAAATAAATCACTTTGAAATTTAAAATTGGAAATGAAAAACTTGTTCCAACTTATGTTATCAAAGATAACTGGGGCGAAGTGGAGCATCTCAAATAACAGCTTCACAATGGCTGCGATGATGCAAAAAAATCAGTTTACAAAAGACTTTCGATTTTTCATCGAAGATGTCATCATAATCGTTCCATATAATCATATACCTAACACGGAATCGACCTTTATACCTCATTGTGAAGTTATTTACTGCGATAAAACGATCAGCCTGTATATACTATTATTTCATTCTTAAACTACTCGTGATGTAACTTTGTGAATTGTATTTTCAACATTGAGGATGTTATCAATTATGTTCTGGTTCATTGGTTTCTAGATCTCCATTCAGGGTATCACGATTATCTCTGAGCAATACGAGCTGAGAAAAATGTTGAATAATTGAGTGTTATAGATGTACTTAGTTGTAATTATTCACTCAATAACTCATGGGATTGGACTCATCTATATTGATTCGAATCCATTGTTCTACTGTCGAAGTCGAAGAAATATAAGAAACATTTTAACTTTGAATAGTTATAGGTAAAAAGAAGCTATGAAACCAGGTATTTGCTGTGAAATTTTATCACGAAGAAAACAAAGCAGTAGAAACTTACTGAGGAATATACTAATGAAAATGACGCTACACTATGATATTTTCTAATCCATCCATCGGATAACCCTCAATAGTGCGTTCTTTCGATATCTTTAGACTCGGCTATTTCCTGCTACTTCACTTCATTACCTATCATCTTTTTTTTTATGCGAACACCTCTTTTGCCTTCCATAACTTGGTGTATCTTCGGTGCATATACCCATACTCTCTTTGAAGTCTATACTATCTGACACCTCGACCTAGAGATCTATTGTTCAATCCCGCGCTTTCTACCAGTCAAGAAGCAAGGCTTCGATGAAGTTTACTACTTGCCTGGGTGCTGCACTCATAACTTGTTCCAATTTTAAGAAAAAGAAGCCAAGATGTCGCAGCCTTCTCCCAAGGACAGTTCACATTTCCATATCAAGTGTTCAGCTGACTCAGTGGTTTCTTGGCCGAAGCCAAAGGTACCGTTAGGAACCTTTCCCATGTTCCGAATGTGGTGATTCACGCGACAATGTTCCGTGAGCATGCTTCTCAATTTCCTCAGTTCTGATTTACAAAGTGAGAGACCCTTTTTAGTGCAGCTCGTTGAATATGAGAGGAATGACTTTGGCTGTCTTTGTTCCCAATCTTTCACCGCCATTGCTTGGTGGCTTATTGGGAGCCGCAGAATGGCTCTGGTCCAAATTAGCCATTTCATTACCTGCACTCCAGAATGACCGGACACCCAATGAGATTGACCAGATTATTTGATATCTATACATATAAGTTGATGAATGCTGATTTTCCTGTGGCAGATACCGAATTTTCAAGCTAAAGTTTTTTTGCTCTGTTGAGGATGCACTGACTACTTAGAAGATCTTCAGCTGATGAAGAAGCCCGGTGAGTTCCTGACCTACAGCAGTACTGTACCTCGATTTTTCAATTTGTTATAAGAGCATGAACACTTATGGAACAATTCTCGAAGAGTATGATAAAAGTCATTCGGGTCGAATTTTTAGTAAAAGTGTTCTGCTAAAAGATAAAAACATAACATAAACATATCCGGGTTTATAGCGTCCTACGCCTTCCGGTTCATAATCTCCAAGCCTTTCTATCTTGTCAGTCCCCTGGATGTAGATTTCGTTAAAACATAGCTTTTCTATTCCCTCAAACCACGTTTTTTTGGGCCTTTCTCTCTTTCTTCTTTCTGGTGGTGTCCATTTCAGGATCATTTTTGGTAGACGCTCGTCGCACATTTTTTCTACATGCGCGTACCAAATCAATTGTCCTCTCTGGATTTCATCTATGATTGTACTTTCAACTTGCATGATATTTCTGATCCTTTCATTCCTTATTTTGTCCATTCTGGATTTTCCTGCAGATCATCGCCAGAAATCCATCTCAAGGGCCAAAAATCGACGTTCTACACCCTTAGTTAATTGACACGTCTCACAGCCGTATAGCACTAGGTATATCCTTAAGGATAGAATTATATATCTGAAGAATATCGAATTTGTGGCTCGAAGGAAATGAAATCTATCCTAGCTCGAGGATTATGAAAATTATCGACTATTTCGATTCGTCTTTAGGGACCCTTGAATTAGAAGATATGCAATGATTGTCCACGGAAATACACTTATATTCTGCTGTATACAAAATATATCTAATGTTGGTTAGGTGCGCGATTGAAATTGAACACTTTCTAGTTAAAGTTATTCAATTAACACCTAATGCAAAGATCACTAGAACTCACAGCTTTGAGTTAGTGATACCTGTACTTTTGAATGCACTGATTTGAAATATTATTCTCTGTTTGAGAATGTGTTCACGGTTTGAATTCTACCAATGCACTGCCTGACTTGTTACGTTAGGTCGATCAGACCCTTTCAAGTACCACTTGAACTTGGGGCTGTTGCTAGGCAGAGTTTAACACATATTTCCCTGTGGAATTCAGGGATATTTCTAAATATAGATCTAGACCGAATATTTGTTTACATTTAAGTCGAACGAAATATTCGAGTCTAGATAAAATTCTACAATATCTGATGTTTTTTCTCCCGCGATATGTTTTTGGACCACAATATTGAGTTCAAAGATCTAATGACCCTTTTAACCTTCAGTATTCTCTGCTCAATCTCAGTTTCTGTTCGGCTGGTGTGATCAATTTGAGCACACAGACCCAGGTAAGTATATTTACTACATGTTCCAATTTCTATGTTGTCCTCCATGTGTAAATCATCTGCTTGATGCTCAATGCATGACTTTTTGGTTTTCGTTGGAAAATAAAACTTTTGGATTAATATTTCCCGTTTTTGGATTCTTTCTATGTTGTTTTTTATGTTGAGCTCTGAATTTAGAAAATTGGTCTCTTCATCTATTTTTCTCTTGAATTCTAAATGTTTTTTGAAACAGCTAGAAAATGTTCAATGGATCACATAGTAATGGACATCAGAAAATAATTCAATCTGCCTAAACAATTGAAAAAGGTTCTCCTATCACTTAGCTAACACATCTAGCCTTAACTGATTCAACTACGACCGTTGCCATATTGTTCCACCGTCCCATTCCTCGACCCGGCTGCATCTTCCTATAATTTTACGTTTCTAACGGTGCAGTCAACTGCACCCATAATAACTTCTCATTTTATTCGTGTTGAAAACTTTCCGGCAAATTTTTCTTACGGCAGTGACCCCAATGACTATATTGGCGAGCGAATCACATCACTCTCCCGTCTAACCCACATATCACGTTGGCCAGTACAGCCAACCAGTTTCCAATACGATCATGGTTTGATTACAATAATTGATCAAACCTCCATTACATAACGCCACGAATCAATAAATCGATACGGCGATCTGAAATATCGGCACGCCATTCGGCCACCTGCCGGGCGCATTTCTAAACAATCTCACGCGATACTGGATAATTATGAATATAACCTAATAAATTTATTTCACACGGCCCACGGGCCGGGGGAGATCGCGGATGCGCGCGAGGCATATCCGAATGATAAATAGACACGGCCGGCCTGATCTATCAAACTGACAACTCAATCTGTTGCATGTCTAAGAACGATAAAGTTGCTTTAATCGATTATTATTTAAGACGCATTCGGCTGTTTCCTTTGCGAGTTCCGCTTTTTTGGCAAGCTTGGGCTTGGATGAAGGTACTTTTCGGGAAAACCGGTTCGTTTAGGTAATGAAAGATGTCTAGATATAAATCTAGAAAGAAACTATCAGAAGTGCAATATACCTAGCTATACACTCAGATAGTGAAGCTGCTATTAAAGCACTGAGCTCCTACGTCATCGACTCTAAAATGATCTGGGAGTGCCGGAACAAACTCAATGGGGTATACAAGAAAAATAACGTCCTTTTAATCTGGGTTCCCGGCCAATCGGAAATCAGAGGAAACGAAGAGGCCAATACACTTGCCAGAGAGGGCGCACGAATGTCACTCATTGGTCCAGAACCTTTTTGTGGTATATGTAGATGTACCTAGAAGAAGGAGTTTCTGGAGAGGGAGAAAGCCGAGAGGAAAAAGCTCTGGCGGAATCTCCCAGGGATGGATCATTTCACTGAGTTCCTTCGGAACTTTGAGACAGCGGGATCCAAAAGATATCTGGATCTTGGTAAGAAGCAATTACACCTCCTCACTGGCTTCCTTACAGGACACTGTCGCCTCCGGAAGCACCTGTTGAGGATGGAATTATCAGACACTGACGAGTGTAGGTTCTGTGGGGAGGAGGAAGAAACCCCCATTCACCTAGTCACGGAATGCTTGGGCATTGCGAGCCTAAGAAGAGAATGCCAAGGACGGAAAACTTGTAAGAGTGAGGAACTAGCGTCGTTGAAGCCTTCAGAGATATTGGATTTTATCAGATCTCTGGAACTGAAAGGTAAGCTGTGAGGGTATGGTCCGATAGCTCTGTTAGAGACACAAAAGACCTTGAGGTCTCAGTGAACTGTTACCACTTTTCAAACTAAACTGAAAAACTAGTTATGTCCTCATCATTTTGAAGTGTAATTCAAATAATTCCAAACGAGACATTCTCCTTTCATTAGAGAGAAGTGCCAGGGAGAACGATGTGGTCAGATGAAAGAGAGACGGTGAGAGCGGAAACAGAATATGAACAGAATGGCAAAGAACACCAGCAAATACAAAATCTTCAGGACAAGACCCATCGGACGTTCACAAATGCCATGCTGAGATGGCTGGCAATCCATCTCAGACATAGACATAGACCGGAGAACTCAAGACGAAGAAGTCGAATCTAGAGAAAGATACGAAAATAATATACTCATTCGATGAGTTTCTCAAAATTTCACGTACCTGCCTGAAACCACGAAAACTGATTCAACCGACAGCTCGAGATAGCTTCAAAGGTTTTTGCTGGGCATCTCCCCATCCTTGCGCTCCTTATCTTTGCAAAACGGCTAGAACTTCACAGAAAACTCATATCTACAATTGGCAAATAGTACCTGAGTCAACAATTAGACATGGTCGTCCTGATGTATCAAACTGACTCAATCTGTTGCACGTCTAAGACCAAAAAGTTGCTTTGATCGATAATTCAATACGCAGTCGGCTTGATCCTTGCGAGTTTATTGCCGGTTCAGGTAGGTTGAAGGTACTTTTCAGGAGAATCGGTTTGTTTTAATGTTTTCCTCAAAAGTTCTATCTGAGTAAATGGAATTTGCAGACTTAATCATAGCCTTATTGGATGTCCTAATCATTTGGTAGTGTCATTCAACGATTTACAACTTTAGAACCTAGGGAGAGTTGCAGAAATTTCACGTGCATGTCTGAGACCAAGAAAACTGCTTCCAACGGACAACTTAGGATAATACAGTTGTTTTTGTTAGACATTTTCACCTTCCCTGTGCTCCTATCACTGTATTGCAGAAAACGTTCTATCTGAATATGCGAAATTCGTAAACTTTACCGATCATAGCGGTTTCTCAGACCGAATCAAATGGACTTTTAAGTTCGGATTTTGAATAGTTGGACAATCAAGGCTTTAGACGGTATTTCATCTCAAGATACTCAGATTACCGGTATGTGAGTAAAACTAAATCAAGTTATAACCAAAGGAATAACCCGAAAAATACCTATCGTCAGATACCTATAGAATGTTATGAATACATTCAAAATTTTCTTCTTGACAAAAAAGAACATGAATTGATTGTTCAAATTGAACACATAGGAAATAGGGCGTATTCAGGGTGAGTCTTTGACTTGTACATATATTTTAACCGTAGATTCTTGATATAAAAATGAACACTTTTTTCCTTTTCCATTTCAATGGAACCAATTTGAAAAAAATTGGCGAAGGAAAAAAGTTTCCTTTTTGACCTTAGGAATCTAGGCTTGAAATATATGTACAAGTCAAAGACTCACCCTGTATAATTATTCATGTACTTTTCATCATTGATGCATTTAGTGGCTGCAATCAATTGTCTGCCAAAAGTCCTGAAGAATTTTTGTTGCAACAAATTGTGAGTTCTAAATGTTGAGAGGCTCCCACAGCCTCTTAGTTTGTAGACGGCGTTTTGTTTCTGGCGCTTCATCGAAGGACTTAATGGCGTAAACTCATTGGAAGCCATGCAGACGAAGCTCTGAAAGCTGACCTCAACACGCTCTGAAGACCGAATTTACCTACAGTCATTTTATCAACTGCATGCAGCAACCAAAGGTTGCGATATCTACAGGGAAATGTGAAAAACGTTTTCCCCGTACTAAAATTATGAAATAAATTTGATAGAAAATCATGAATATCGACAAATATCAAACCGAATTCATGTAATGTAACACTGGTTATCATTTGCCCTGGAATCTTTTCAAATAATTAAAGACAAACTACCTCTAATACAATCTTTGTTGTTTTCCAAAATCTCAAACAAATCCAACAACATTTAAATCCTGTCCGCCTCGACGATTAAAAGAAGTCGTTGATAGAAATGGCTAAATGGCAGCATCTCTTATCGATCTACTGCACGAATTGAGCTAAACCTTCGTACAACATTTATAAGTGGGAATTTTCTATACGTTAATCAATTTATCATTCAATATCATCATCGAACCAGTATAATTGGATCTTACTGAAAAGTGTGGGCAGTTAATAGAACAGTTGAAATACTCGCCCAAGCGACGGTTTGCATGCAGGCAATTGGAACGTGAGAGAATCATAAGAAGTGAATTACCAAAGAAACTTTCACTCCGGTTATGCACGCTTCATCGAAGAGTTGGTAGAAGAAGTTAGGAGTTGAGTAAGGTTGATCGTAAACTGAGTTAATGGAAGGTCGATAAAATATTTGTATTTTTTTAGCGGAAAACTACAAAGGAAAGTTTCTTCGAGGAATTTTCTTCGAATAAATTTGCCATGAACATATTATGTTTCCATGAGAGGAAAATACATTGAAAACTCTCGATCGTCAAGTCTTAGACGAGTCCTGGAAGTCCAGAAAAATTTTCGTAGGTGATGTGTATAATATTTTTTCGGCAACCGTGTAAAATGACACCGAAGCTGCTGCTTTCAATGCTGTATAAGAATTGCGATAAAAAACCTCATTTAGTTACAATGGTAATGACTAGAAGGCTACTCAATTTTATAAAATTTAATATACTCATATTTAGAATTGCAACGCATCTGATGGATTATAACTGGACAAAACATTCGAATTTTGAAGTTGTCGTGTTCACGATTCGACTTAGGAAAGGTTAAGATTGAAGAGGGGCGTTGAATAGATAGACACCAGGAGCTCCCGTTACACACAATATAAACAAGTTCCCAAAAGCTTCTAACTTCTGTCTGGGTGTTCTACAATTTTTAAGTTTCAGTTTGATTTCGAGGGGAGCCAGTAATAACTAAAAGCACGTTCAATTCTGACAGCATTTTGGTCAACTACAGAAAATACTACATATTATGATTTTACCGGATAATTTTCAATAAATCTGTTTGCAAATGATGCTTGGTAACATAATACGGAAAATGTTTTGAAATGCTGGATATTACCTGAAATATGGATTCTAAAAAATATTGTACACGAACACAATAATTTCCAATGCTTTATAAACTAGTCATCTTTGAAAGTAAAGAGTATTTTCTTTTTCATTTTATTTGAATCTATTTCCACTACAATATTATGTGATTGACATAATGAAATAAAAACTATCATCTGTTTTTATGAGCACTTTTCATTTGTAATAATTCAGTTCTGTGACTTGCTACCAGAGAATCAGATCTTTACGAATGTAACAGTTTAGAATGAAACAGGCGCCTTCGCCAATTAGTTCACACAAATTCCATGTTGAACTAGGTTCATCTAGTGTCTGCACATATCATTCAACGATCCAGAATAAACCAGAAATACATTCCATTCAAAATAAGGTATATGAGGTAAGCTAAAGTTCAGTGTAAATAATAATAGATGTGTTGAAAACAAAAGATACTGTTTTCAATACTTTGAAAGGATTAAGATGAACTGTAGTTTATTATTTGCCTACAATGAAATCTGTTATACTGAGTCAATATCTTGTGACTTCAATGGAGATCATTCACACGAATCGTCTTTGATTTTTCGTGAAAATATATAACTTCAAATACAGGGTGAATGTAAACAAATGCGAGGGAGTTTGGGAGATGATTCCTCGATGAAAATAAGCAGCGGTAGTTCATTTAATTTTTTTCAAGATATAGCCTTTGGAAGGCGATGACGAGTTAACAGTTTCAATTTTTTTAGGAGTCCTAAAAAACTCTGAGTCATGAAACTATACATAATATCAAACACTAAGTAGATGTTACTCACACATTTTTTTATATGTCATAACTTTTTTACTAGGATTTGAAAATAACAACCCCTATGATTTTCCTTCAAAAATAGTTTTCGTCTGATAGATTTTCGAAAAATTTAATTCTCTTATGGTTCATTCTGGGAAAAAACTCTCCTGCAAAATTTCGATAGAGTCGATACTATTCTCGGAAAAAATGAAAAGCAGTTATGATCACTGTCCATTCTGTGAAAACTAGTTTAAAGCCTAAACAATATCTTTGAATATTCATTCTATGAAACATACGATGAAATGAAATGTGCAGGGATCATAACTGTTTTTAAGTTTTTATTTTTGTCGAGAAACGTATCGACTGTATCGAAATTTTGCTGAAATTTTTTTTCTCCAGAACTGAATGGAAAATCATAAGACATTTTATTTTTCGAGAATCTATTCCATGAAAACAATTTTTGAAGGAAAATCATGACCGGATGTTATTTTCCACCCTTAATAATAAAGTTGTGGGATCAAAAAACTTGAGGACGATTTCGAAAAAAAATTATATGAACTAACCCTGCTATTATCATCGAGGAATCATCTTCGTCAGTCCCTCGCATTTGTTTATAGACAGCCCTGTATGAATTAGACCTGAGCTGTTCATTGGATGGGCTAAAACTTTTCTCTGTCACTCAAACCCTCAAGAACCAAGAATCGTATGTGGGACAGCGTTACTTCTAGGAATTAAGGTCCTGGTCATTTCTGAAATGAAAAATTGATCGAAAAATTTTCTCATAAAACATCAAAAATTTTGAAAACTGTGAGACTTTACTTTATATACTTAAAATAATGAGATAGAAAACATTCAAAATCACACAAGGTGTATCTGAATAACACTGAAAATGCAAGAATGAAATTTTAGACCTCCGAAATACCCAGACGTTCACTCACTCTTCTATTTCCACTAGTTCATATGGAACTTAATCATTCACGAGAAAAAACAATGCATTTTCAAAAAGATGAGCTAACGCGAGAGATTTTCCTCTTTGATATCTAGTAGTCAGTGCTTTGCAATGAAATGTGTAGTTTATTGATGAATAATATCACTAAGTTTTCTGCATTCAGCGCAATATACAGGATAAATGAAAAACAGAAACAATTTTTCATTAATTTTCGGTGTAGCGTAATTGACGAATTGCGTCAACTTCCCAATTCTTTGATCTTCATCAACAGTAATTCTTCTTTCCGTATCATCAATTCAAAAACAAAACCAGTAAAACACTCTGAAATAATTGGCGGTGCCTCAAGATGAGCGAGATCAAAGGCAGAGTTCAATAAAGGTGTATTAAGATCATGATGAATCGCACACCCATAGACATCGTGATCCACATCTTATACAACTGCGGGAACTTACTCCAATTTTGGTCCTTGCACGTATAATTTCCTTATCTCAAATAACGTTCACCGCATGTTCCTTATACACGCGAGGTTCTCGTCCTTATAAGGACATTCTGATTGTCTGGATCGTATCGGTATCGAACTTGAACCTTATTATCTCAAGATGCTCATTATAGGTGTCACAGCTATACCTTCTCACTAGAGGAATTTGGTTTTTATCTCTGGGATTTGGAGGAATATTGTTACACTGTGACGGTCGATATGAGTTTTATTGAATTCTGTGTTCTTGGATGAAATCAGGTTAAAAATTTATGGTCAATTTAATACAACGTTTTTGCCTAGATTATGTTTCTGCCAAAGCGTGCCAAAGTTCGGCCCAATAGAAATTTTCCAGTGAATTCCAGAAAAGATCACTTTAGGAAGTATGGACCCTCAGAAAGTAGTAGCAATTACCTGATTTTTGTTTCGTAGTTAGGTTTCCGACAAAAAATTTCAGAAAATCTCTGAGCAGGAGCATTTCGGCACTTATTCTTTGGTGAAGCAAACAGACTATTATCTCGAAATTTTACATGAGATTTGAGATTGATACCAAATATATAAATGAAGAATCTCAGCAAAATCAGAATTATATTCTGGAAATTATTAAAAAATGAAATATGTGGAAAATGAATAATTACAAAAATTATTTTATATGGTTCTGATGATGCGATCCTCTTGAAATTCATCATGAACATTCAGTATATCAGTTTTGATTCACAAAATAATTATCATTCGAATCGGATATCCTGTTATGGAAATTTTGGATGAGCATTCAGAATATCGATCTCCATTCGAAAAATTAATTTCACTCGAATCTGATATGATGTCATGGAAATATAAAGATGCTCCTTTCAATATTCCAATTGAGTTTTGAATTTTCTGTTCTGTTAAAACTATGGCCACAAAATTTCGCATGATAATTCAGTATGTTAGTTTACATTCACAAAAAAAATTCCCTCGAATTGGAAATATAAAGATTTTTCTTTTCATTATTACAATTGGATTTTCTATGATTCTATTAACATTATGACCACGAAATTTTGAATGAACATGCACTTAATTGATCTCCATTCACAAATTAAATTTCACTGGAATCGAATATCTTCTTATGGAAATATAAAGTTGCTTCATTTCGATATTCCAATTGAATTTTCTATGGTTCTGTTCACACTACGCCAAAAAAATTTTGCACGAGACTTGTTATGAGCATCTTGCGTTTGGTCGTTACATTTCATTTCGATTGGTTCTGTTTGTTCTGAGATATTGAGGAATAAAAATTTTGAATGGCCATATTTTATGGAAAACCCTTCCCCTTCCCTTCGAAAGTTATTGTGCTAATGGACGGATGGCCCCACGGACCGAATTGAATTTGACCACGAATTCATCATCAGGTAGTCTAACCCTATTGTTTGAGACCATTTTCGGCTCAAAATTTAAAATTTTCAATTTAACTAACGGGTTATCCATTTCGCGGTTTCAAAAGTATAGGGCTGGAATTCGACATCTGTCAAACGAATTTAAAAAAAAAAATTTTTTGTTCAGTTGAAAGTCTGACATTTATGAAAATGGATCGCTTGACTATCGCACAACGCATGAAAATTGTAAAAACCTAATACAAAAATGGCGATTCTGCCACAGCCACATATCGTGTTTTAAGAGCAGATTTTGGTTTACATAATCGTCCAACTACGCAAGCAATTGGTAAAATTGTGAAAAAATTTGAAGAGACTGGATCGGTTACAGATATTGTAAGCCCTGTGCATCATCGTTTTGCTCGTACCACTGAAAATATCGCTACTGTAAGTGCAAGTGTTGCCGAAGACCCGAATCTGTCGATTTCTCGTCATTCTCAGGAATTAGGACTGTTATGGCACATTTTGCATTAAGATCTACAACTACACCCATATAAAATTCAGCTCACTTACCAACTGAAGTCAGCCGACCATTCACATCAACATCGTGGATACGTCGAATGGGTGCTTGAACAACCGGCGGTGGACGGCGATATCAACTCGCAACCAAGATCATGCGATTTGACACTGCTTGACTTTTTTTGTGGGGCTACGCGAAAGACCGTGTTTATGCAGATAAACCTTTAACTCTTGAGTAGTTAAAAACTAATATTCGTCAAGTTATGGCTGAGATACTGCCCAATATGTGACAAAAAGTGGTTGAAAATTACCTCAAAAGAATCGATGCTTGCAACAATTCGGGTGGTTGTCATTTAAATGATGTAGTGTTTCACACAAATGTCAACGTTCAAACTTTATAATAAAAAAGAAATATCATAATAAAAAATATTTTTTATGTGTTTTATTTACGTTTACTTTTGAAACCGCAAAATGGATAACCCTTCACTTTAGTTTTGGGAATTAGGACAATAATAAACTGAATTAAATTATGTCTATATTTGGCGACGTTTCGCAGAATTTTTCATCTGCTCCTTCAGGCCTGAAATTTTTTTTCTATATTTCTGAAGAAACGAACAATGCTTAAATGAAAATTCTGCATTCGAACAGTATCAATGAAAGGACACAAGCTCTTTCTTTTTCAACCTTTCCAACCTGTTGTTTAATCTCTTCAGAGAAATCGTAACCGGTGCATCTGATTCACACAACATATCGAAACAGTATTCACCAGAGTTTCTATCTAACACGCACCAAATCAACCGTTACATATATTTTGCCCCATTATGAACTGAATCAATCTATCATTAACATTTACCTTAACAAATCGGATAACCTGAATGTAAGACGAACTTAAAGCCAATTTGTCAAATTATGGTACAGGAATGATTTATTATGTAATTATACACAATCGACTGAACATAATTGAATTATATTTGTATGTTAGATTCGTGTACAGATGGTATTTGAAAATAGGCTAATATGCTCTAATCTTGCTGAATTCTAATCAATAGAAAAATTTCAATAATATTTTCTATACTATCATTAGTGAAAGATTAGAATCCTTTCTAGGAACCTTTGTCTTGTTTTGGAGAAGCCGGCTAGATCCACTTATTGTTATATATTTATGACGACACCGTACTATTTTGATAAGTGGATAGACAGAATTATTGCCTTAGAATTCGTAGCTTTTTTATGTCAAAAATTACGAAATTGTTGAACTCATTATAAATGATAATAATTCTTTCTTGAAGCTACATATGTGACTGTATAAATTGAAATGGAACAAATTATTGAATCATTTTATATATAGGGTGTTTCTGAATTGATACGAAAGATTTGAGGAAGTGTTTCCATCATTTCATGAAAAGAGTTTCCAAAAGGGTTTTAAACTGAAAAAGTGGAATGCCACTGAGATATTCAAAGATAACAATTAATTTTGAATTCTTGGTTCAATTTTTGACCAAAATTCTTTACCATCTTTTTCGTATGGAGCTCCATTTCTATGAAGGAAAAAATTCAAGAAGCAGATACTTTTGAGCGCTCGTTCATTGGTGGAGCAATGAGGCTATAATCTCAAAATTTTGTAAAGGACTTGAGATTAATACTAAATAAATAAATGCGAAATCTCAGCACGATCGAAATAATATTATGGGTATTATTCAACAACAAAAAATGTAATAACTTGACAATTAAAAAAATAAATTATATGGTTCTGATGATGCTTTTCTTTTGAAATTTTGCATGAACATTCAGTTTATCAATCTCCATTTACACAATAAATTTCACTTCAATTAAATCGGATTTGTCATTATGGAAATATAAAGATTCTTATTTTCAATATTCCAATAGAATTTTCTATGGTTGTGACGATGCGATCCTTTTGGAATTTTAGATGAACATTAAGCATATCAATCTACATTCGCAAAATGAAATTCACTTGAATCGGATAACTTGTTATGGAAATATGAATATTCTTCTTTTCAATATTCCAATTGAATTTTAAGTGTTTCTGATAACAGTGTGGTCACAAAATTTTGCAAAAATTCCTTTCGATTGGTTTTGTTCTGTCTGAGATATTGAGGAACAAAAATTTTGAATGACCTTTTTTTATTGAACACTCTGTACCATTTGGCTGGTTAACGAACTTAAATGCGGTATTTGGAACCCGAATTCACTCTGAGAATCTCAAGTCAATCCTTTCGAAAGTTATTGTGCTAACGGCCGGACGGCCCCACGGACAGAATTGAATTTGACCACGGATTCATCATCAGGGAGTCGGGCCCTATCGTTTGAGACCATTTTCGGCTCAAAATTCGAAAATTACAGACATTCGGGCAACGATTTACCACTTGGCAGAACGAATGATCAAAAACAAACCTTAAGTAATTCTAGCTTAGCTACACCAGCTCTCTGAAAGTCTCAAGAACGAAAAGCAGGGCCGGTCCTGTGACAAACGAGCGCAATTACCAGGAGGCGTGTAATGTGAACTTATTGTGGAACACAGACGTGGATATGAATAATGCTCAGTGATTGTAGCGTGTAATTAAAACAAAATACGCCAAGATGCGACGCGTTGACTCTGTGCGCTCCGCTTCATGTCCGAACAATAACTCGATAATTCCAGGGCGACCATAGAACAATTATCCCGCAATTTATATGAACTTTAATGATCTCTTATAGCCGTAGCAGTGCTCAATATTGGCCAGCTTTCTGAAGAAAGGAATTCGACTGCGCTGAAGAGCAATTCTCCCATTAAATCTTTTCTGCTTGAACAGTATACAATGCGACGTTTTCTAGATCCCAAGAACGAAACACACTTCATAGGAAACTATTATTGATACACTGCCAACAAATGTAACAATTCTCATTGCAAAATTTCATTTTATACATAGGTATCACTAGCATGATCTCGTTTAGCTATATTATTACTTTCAGAAAGCATAATCTGGGCAGTATTATTAGTTATTGAACTTATACTTTGGAGCTAATCTCGTCAACGTTCTAAGAACATACAAGGAGATATGAGTGTTTAGATATTAAAGAGTTTGAACACGTTTCTTCTCCGTCATGAGTGAGTTATGACTGTGTTACTTTGTTGTACCTGGTTTCTGAAACTGATTATTATTATTATCTTCATAGTTGAATAAACATTCTGTATATTCCTGGTATGAATTGGATGTTTCGCTCTACCTAAACGAGCGCTATATCGTTTTGCCCAAATATCTGTGATTTTCGAAATTCGTGGTCAAATTTAATTCTGTCCGTGGGGCCATCCGACCATCTGTTCGTAAGCACGATAACTTTCGAATGGATTGTCAAAAAGACTTGAGGTTTTCAGGGTGAGTTCGGTTTCCAAATGCCGCGGTTCGTTTACCAGCCAAATCGTAAAGGGTGTTCCATAAAAGAGGGCTATTCAAAATGTTTGTTTCTTAATATCTCAGACAAAACGAAACTAATCGAAAGAAATTATGTGACCATACTGTTAACAGAACCATGGTAAATTCTAAAGGAATAATGAAAAGAAGATCCTTCATATTTCCATAACAAAATATCCTATTCGGATGAAATTTTTTTTGTAAATGAAAATTGATATACTGAATGTTGATGCAAAATTTCAAGATGGTCACATCATCAGAACCATAAAATAAAATTTTTTCTGAGTTATGAACAATTTCGAAAAATTCCGAGTTTGCCGATTCAATCGAGCTGAAATTTTTCAGTGAAATGTTCAAATCAAAGCAGTTCTCGAAAATTTGTGGGAGTTGCATTAATACAACCATAAAAAAATATCTATCGTCGTATAAGAAGAAATTCTAATATTGCCATGAAATACCTTTCGATTCGAATGAAATCGAGTTTGAGGATGTAATAAATATATTGGCGAAGTGAATGATCATGGTAATTTTCAAAAGGGTTGTGAAATCAACACCATAGAATTTTGATATTTTTAGTTATCGATTTTTTTTAAATATTTGTTAGTTGGAGTACTTAAGAATAATAAATATAATACATTACATTAGTAATGTATTTTTATTTGGGCTTTCGGCAAAGGGCTTGATTCAATTCAAACAACTATTGTTCCTTCACATCTATATTTCGGCCCTTGTATTGGGACCTTCATCAGGATGATCATAAATTTTATTAAAAATGGCCACAAAAAACGAAAACCCTTATCATTAAATTAGTCTTGTCACTTAAAAATTGACAATTTTATATTACAAGGACTGAAATATAGATGTAAGGGAACAATAGTTGTTTCAACTGAATCAAGCCCAAATAAAAATACATTAATAATTTGATAATCTTGGCAAACTCCTTTTATGAATATAATAAACAATTTCAAGAATTTAAAATTTTTAATATCGAAGCTAAATCTATGAAGCATCTGAGAACAGTCAAAAAGAACTCATTATTCACTTGTGATTAATGGGCAATATTATTTCAGAGAAAACATATGTATAAAGGATAAATTATTCAATGGTCGTGGATAAATATCATCATTATTATAGACGAATGTGTATTACATATTGTTGTTTATTCCCAGTATGAATTGGTAGTTTCTTTCAGCCACAGTCTTCCAACCTGAGCCATCGAAATCGCCCGATCCGGCACCGCTCGATGCGAACCGATATCGAAAAATCTTCAGTCATGATTTCAGAATTGAATTGGGCAACCGGACTACATGATCAAATGCGGGGGCGTAGCTGGGACCACGGCTCCTCTCGATCATTCCCAACTGATATTCGACCTAAACATACACGGCCTGATGCAACTACAATATTTCAATTTACGCCCAACTATCTAGATTGGAGTCGGCTCACGATCTTAAGCCGCTAACGCACGCGGGTTTCTGTAACGTGCGCGATCACAGAGTCGTTAATCTTCCTGAAGAAAAACCCCACAAGGGCGGGCGAAACGTTGCCAAGATTTATACCTTCTCGCAATCTGCCTGCAATTCTCGGGCAATAAAAATTGGATTGGTGACCACCTACTTGAAGATCGCACAGTTGATTTATTTAATTTGTTGTTTCATTTAGCTCATCATTCATTCTTCTGATACGTTAGCTAGATTATCTCGATTTTTCTTATCGTTTTTGGAGGTATTCAATTTCGTCCTTCTAGCTAAATGAATTCGAATCGGGAAGAAAAAATCATTACCCATCAGAACTTGCATCACTTTTCGCAATGAATTTTTCAAACACATGTTATAAGGTTTATCCGTTTACACGTCTGTTTTTTGTGAAATTTGAGCAGAATATAATGATTTCAAGCGTCGGTGTGTTGTTGCAAATACTTTTTCCTACTACCGTGCCTAAATAACTACTTTTATTCACGACTATTGTAAAATCCGTCCATTGTTCGTCTCTGTGTTCGGCCCTAGTAATACCCATTTATCACAAGGGAATAATGAGATATCAGTCACTGCTGGCAGATGCTTCATAGATTTAACTTTGATAAAATATTCTTTGAATTGGTATTTCTTCAGTATTTTAAAGTACTCTAACTAACAAATGAGGGTATACCTGTCAATCGATGGCCAAATCTACTTTTATTATATCAATTAAAGCATTTTTCATAACGAAAATTACAATGATCGGTTCTCCAAAAATCATAAAAGGGTTTTGTCGCGGTCGCCAAATGTTAAAATCTTCAAGAAATATATTCAGTAATCGTGTATAAAGTATAGTATGCTCCTCGCGTATAATGGCTGTTGTTTACTCGGTCATTTGGGCTACGAGCCGTAGGCGAGTGGCCTAAAGAAAACCTCGTAAATAATAGCTATCATTATACGCTCGTTCAATAATATACACTGTGCACTGGGGTTTAATTGAATTATGGATCAAAAACAATCAGAACACTGCCATAGAAAAGTCTATGGATTTTCAGAATAATAGATACATTATCACTTTTTTTTCGACAGGATGTACCTATAGCAAAATAGAATCCAAAAAGCAATTTTTTGTAACAAGCAAGATGAAAAGTTGAACTTTCGTATATCTGATTTTATCGACTTTTCATATGTACGTGCGAAATTTCAGCGATATCTGTCGAATCGTTTCTGAAGCATGGACGTTCGACTATGTCAAAGACGTTCTATTAAGAACAAGTGAGTAAAATAGGTCCCTCAATAGTTTTTGCAGGCGGCCAATCGTTGATTTGAATACACAAGTATAGTTGGATAGTTAAGGTCAAAAATACGTAACAAATACAACTAATTACATAAGATCAATCAAGATGTTTCAGTAAACCCATCCATACTGTTGGTTTATCTAGGGAAATATCTTTCATTATTTTATCCCTGATTTTAATTCATTTGTTGTATGCAATCACCTTTAATTACCAACGTGACTCCCTTCATGTTTGACTCATCTTACCATTTGGCATCAAACCTGGCTGATCTAATCAGAAGCCTTGAAAGCATCTTCATCTCATCTGACTTCATCAATACAGGACTTAAGGTGCGAATAAAGAGATGTTTTCATCCGACTGACTCGTACATATTGAAATTCGATTCGGCTAATCAACGAAATCATCGATGGGAATGTGAAAGCTCTAGGATACGAGTTTATTGAGAAAGAATATCATAAAGTGATTCTATTAGCTGATTCAATTGATATTCATTCATGTATCATGTAAATGATTGCGGTCTATAGAATCATCTTTCATTATATTAATATATATTACTCAACTTTATGATTGACTGCCAGTGTGAAAAAATAAGTCGTGTTGTATGTTTACAAAATTTAATCACCATGGTACTGATGTACCTTTCCAATCATTAACGTCTAAACACGTGTACCGATTGTTGAAAACATGGATCGTTCATATTGCCTTGAATATGTAGTACGTTCAAGACTTGATTTCTATGCATTATGATTGTTTTCAACGACTTCATTTGCCGTTTGAAAATCGGAAGAATTTTATTCCAAAGGTTTGAAGTTGAAAATAAGTTTGATAATTTGTGCCATAAGCCGTAGGCTAGGCTGGGCCACCTCTGGCCTCCCAGCGTCTCCACTGGTTGAGAGCCACTTCGATTTGAATTATCAGAAATTAAATTAATCGAAATTCGACTTATTGAGTGTGTCCATTAAGTGAAAGAATATACTCAACATTATAAAGGGTTTTCCAATAAGAGGTGTTATTTTGATATTCAAAGAAAAATACCATTTTTCAATATAAATGATCGGATATTTATTTCATTATAAAAAAGAAGCTGAATAGTGAAAAATAATATCAGGCAAATGACCACCACGACCATATCCTTTTGATGAAATTTTCCATAACCAAATCGCGAAGTGGCTGACCTATGTCCTCGATAGCCTCACGAATTCCGTCTTTGAGGTCTTGAATCGACCTGGGCTATTGGCGTAGACCTTCTCTTTCACGTGGCCCCAAAGGAAGAAGTCGCAAGGTGTTAAGTCACAACATCTCGGTGGCCAATTATGATCATCTCCTCAAATTTTTATGCAAAATACGGTGAAATGAATGCCTAATTCGAAAGAACAACAAGGAATGGACAAAACTGGTTTGTCTTCAACACTTTCGGCTACAGCAGCAATATTTTCGGCTGTTCTTGAGCGATGTGCACGGGTTTTATTCTTCACATCACTAACTTCTCTCAACAGCTCGAATTTTTCCACCAATTTCTCTATTGCGGTCCGACAAGGTGCTTCACGGCGACCCAAAAATGTTTTACGAACAGTCTCTGCCAAATTTTCACCATTTTTATAGTGAATTTTAAAGATTTCAATGCTTTCTTGAAGCGTGAATCCTTCCATTTTTATTTATGGCGTAGTTTCTTCTTGTCAAATGTCAAAAAATTACAGCTTACAATGTGACATCTATCGAAATAAGGGGCTATTCAAAATAACACCTCTCATTGGAAAACCCTTTACTTCGGATTATACTGACTACCCTTATACTTCGTTAAAGTCCCTGAGAAGCCGTTAAGACGAAGATTGTGCGCTTTGGCAATCTCAGACAAAACACTATTACATATTGACTCAGTAGTCAATAGTTGAAACTGACAAAGTTTTGTTCCAATCTAGATAGAAAATAGATTTAATCAGACTTTGCAAATGTTTAAGACTGAGGATGGTATGATTCAAAACATAACACCAAACATTGTAATGAATATTTCGAAACTGAAAACTGCAAATTTGAATAAACAGTTTGTTTTCATTTAATTCTTAGGGAACGAAGGTTATAGATACTTGAAGATGCAATAGAAATGTTTGCAAGTCAACTGCAGTATTTCGAGGCATTTTTTATAAATAAGTGGTATGATATAGAATGATAATGATAAAAACAAACGAAAATTGAATAATGTTATTTGTTTTTCCTATTATCATCATAGGTACAAACATTTCTGAAGAGTTGCTCTAGGCCTAAAAACTCGCCCTATACGACTGAAAGCATATTCTGTTTTCACATATAACTTTAGAAGCATAGCAACAACATTGCTAATATAAAATATTGAACAATATAAGAATTTTTTGGTATCGCACAACGTCTTCTCTCCCTAACTCCTAAAGATAATATTCCATACGGTTCTGATCACGAAAAAATAATATTTATATTTCAATATACCGATATAATAGGCCAACAAATTATCCTTTATGTACATAAAGGAGGAAATTTATGCCCGATTCTAGATCGCATAGAACTCATTCATGAGATAAGGCTGCTCGACCAATACACACAATAATATTATTATTGCTCTGTATAAAGCGCACGATATAAATTTATGGGTCTAGATTCAGTAAGACAATAAATTAGTAAATTCCGCCCTCCATGTCTAGATCTACGCCCTCACATTATATGATATGCCTACGTCATTCACTACGTAAACGATTAAACATGTTGCATTGAAACGTTTGGGTTCAACTTGAGGTCAAATATTCGATTTTTTTATTTAATTTCTCGATGTCGTGAGTTGCCTCCAACCTGAGCGTAGTATCACGAGGTTTTGGACAATATTTTTGCGGAAAATATTCGAGAGGGACCAATGGACGAAATAGCAAAAACTGTAATGAAATTTCAGAATTTTCTTATCATTCCTAAGTATTCTGTGAAAAACGAAAGGTAAAAAATCAAAAAATCAGAAAAAAATGAGTGCATAAATTGAAAACTAAAGGAGAATTCTAAATCAATAGTTAACCTATATTTCTCAACACTCGAATGAAATGAAAAATTGGCATAACCATCAAATATACCTGGCCATTGAAGTATAAAACGAAAATATAGTTATTTAATCAACTAGTTCATTAACTGAATTAATTGAACGATTCAATTGAAAGTTTTTTCCTTCGACCTAGAAATAAAAGTGGATCTTAATGTGTACGAAATTGTACAATATTGACCCATTTCAATGTTCAATTCATGCTATTTTAATGTGCAATATCCAAGGGCAACTGAACACAAAGCATTCAGAAGCAATAGAGTAATGTCAAAACTCTACTGGAACATAGAAAGATAGAACTTAATATTATGTCAAATGAATGTCATACACAATTCATATTTGGGTCGTCATAAAATCTTGTAATAATTTCGGTTATTAATCTAGCGACTAAAATATCTTGACCATTAGCTGTTTTTAATTACCTAGTTTAGTAAATAACTATTTTTGGCGATCTCATCATGAATTGAGAATAAATTCTTGATTGAAATACATTTTTATTCTGAACAACACATACATTTCCCAGTCAACACAAAGATATTCCAGCAATATCTTTTCGGGAGATTGTGAGTACTTTTGTGATGTCCCTGCGAGGTCACTGGGAGCTCTATATCTCCTTAAAATTTCTGCCTCAGATATTCCCAGAGAGCTCTCAAAGATATCCCTTGTGGAAATTCTCAAACTGCTCACATTGTGGAGGTCAACGGGATATTCGCATAAACCTCCCATTGTGACAAGTATGAGAACTTCCCAACAACCTCCGCATTGTGAGTTTTTTGAGAATATCCTATAAACCATCCATTGCGAGCTTTTTGAGAATATCTCAGGTACCTCTTATTGTGAACAAAATGAGAAATCTTATCATTTTGATAATTCACAGTATCCATAAAATTTATCAAACCATCCGTTCAAATAGATACTGTTTTCTCCGAAATTCGCTATAATTTCAAGTAAATAGTTCGTGTTTTTTAAACTGGTCTAAATTAATCTGTTTTCTTACGAAATTTTAATTGATCTCTACTTTCGGAATTTAATTGTTTTTCGTTAGAAATTTTGATCTAGTTTCCAGAAAAAGTTCAGGTAGATTTTTATATTATTATGATTTTTAAATTTTTTCGGATTTCGAAGCATTGGAATATATCATTCCCAAAATTGTTTTCATTGGATAGTTTGAATGATGCAGAAAGAAAGAATTTTAATTGCTATTGATTTTTTTTATTTATATCAGAGATATATTTCAGAGTTATTGCGCATAAACGGTGTAACATAACAAATAATACGTGTGTGTCCAATCTTTTCATTTCCGAGATATTCCTCGAAGCACTTCCATACGTCTCGAATACATGCCGCAAGTGTTTCATGGTGGATTTGTAATTAATATTACGAGTTATTAATGGGATGTTCGTTGTTCGTGAGTAACTTGATCACCTTAAACCTATATCGGATTATGTTTTCATTTGGGAATTTTCATGAGCGGTCGCGGGCCAAAACCTGGAAATTCCAACGGGAGTTTCGGCTCTCAGATATCGTAAAGATTTTGATGAAAAATATGTTCCAACATGTCAAGCAACAGTTCCACGAAATTGTTATGATATTTCGTAGGATTTGTGTGTAAACTGACATCGTAAGATACACTATACTCAAACAGTACTGGACTTCCTCAAGACGTTCAATTTAAGTCCAAATTCTGTCTGAGCGTCCAGAGACATTAAATTGATGTATTCAAGACATTTTCCTCGGGATGTAGGTAGTTTAAAAAAGGGGTTATATAAGGTTGGGGAAAAAGTAATTTCGTATTTTGCTCCCTTTTTTTCAACTGAGTATATCTCGTTCACTATTGGTCACATCGGATCAAATGATACCGCGTTGTCAAGGTGTTAGTGTATACTACAAACATTTATTCGACAGGTTTGAGCTTGTCCGTTTAGTCGTGGATTATCGTGCTTGAGTATGGAGGTCACAAAAGAAGAAATTCGCCATCTCTTACATTTTTTCTTTTTGAAGGGAAAAAACGCCTCAAAAGCGACCAAAAAATTTGCGATGTATACGGGGCCAACACTCTTTCGGAACGTGTTGCACAACACTGGTTCGAGCGATTCCGTTCTGGTGTAGTGGAGGTTAAAGATGCACCACGCTCTGACAGGCCTGTCGTCGAAAATGTTGAAAAAATCATGGTTCATATCGAGATAGACCGTCATGTTAGCAGTCGTAGCATCGCACAGGAGCTGAATATCGATCACAAAACCGTTTTAAATCATTTGAAGAAGGCTGGATTGAAAAAAAAGCTCGATGTATGGGTACCGCACGAGCTGACGGAAAGAAACCTGATAGATCGAATTTCCATCTGCGAATTGCTGCTGCATCGCAACAAAATAGACCCATTTCTTAAGCGGATTGTAACTGGTGATGAAATATGGATCACTTACGATAATGTCAAGCGACAGAGATCTTGGTCGAAAGCCAAAGAAGCCCCCCAGAACGTGGTGAAGCCAGGATTGACGCCCAGGAAGGTATTGCTGTGTGTTTGGTGGGATTGGCAGGGAATAATATACCATGAGCTGCTGCCCTATGGTCAAACGCTCAATTCTGTCCTCTAGCGAACAACTGGACCGTTTGAAGCTGAAGATCGAACAGAAGCGGCCAGCATTGATGAATCGGAGAGGTATCGTATTTCATATGGATAACGCCAGACCGCATACCTCTTTGATGACACGCCAGAAGCTCCGGGAGCTCGGATGGAAGTTCTTATGCATCCACCTTATAGTCCGGACCTGGCACCAAGTCACTATCACCTTTTCCTGTCGATGGCAAACGTGCTTGGGGGTACAAATTTGGCCTCAATGGAGACCTGTGAAAATTGGTTTTCCGAGTTCTTTGCCAATACGGACAAGGGCTTTTATGAGAGAGGTATCATGAAGTTAGATTATCGTTGGAAACAAGTAGTCGAAGACAATGGCGCATATTTGACTTAAATTAGATGAGTGTAACACTTTTTATAAAGCATTCAAATAAATGGAAAAATACGAAATAACTTTTTCCCCAACCTTATAATTCACTGCGACCTCGAGGTCTATTGTGCTGTTCTGGCCACACCCTTAACAGCTCGCCTTCCAGTTCCAGAGATCTGATGAGATCCAATATCTTAGAAGGCTTCAACGAGGCTAGTTCCTTACTCTTACAAAGGACCCCGCACATATCATTTTGTATGGGAATTGGCTCCCGGTGGATTTGGCTGAAAATTTGATATGATGTTCTACTAATCCTTCTGATCAAATGTCTAAACAGTCACGAAGCTGAAAAATGCATACTTCTAGGAGTTTTTAGCAATTTTTTGTATCCCTTATGGCTTACGTATTACCGTTCACACAGAAATGTTGAAAATATTTCGAATTGACAGAATCTGCTTTCAATAATCACGAAATATTCTCAAACATTTCTGTGTGAACGGTAATACGTAAGCTATAATGGATACAAAAATCGCTGAAAACTCCTAGAATTATGCATTTTTCAGCTTCGTGACTGTAGAGACATTTGATAAGAAGGATTTGTAGAACATCATATCAAATTTTCAGCCAAATCCACCGGGAGCCAATTCTCATACAAAATGTGCGGGGTGCTTTGTCGCCAAGGCATTCTCTCCCTAGGCTCACATTTCCAAAGCATTCCGTGACTAGATGGATGGGGGTTTCTCCCTTCTCTCCACAGAACCTACACTCGTCAGTGTCCGATAATCCCATCCTCAACAGGTGCTTCCTGAGGCGATAGTGTCCTGTAAGAAAGCCAGTGAGGAGGAGTTATTGTTTAATATCAAGATCCAGATATCTTTTGGATCTTGTTGTTTCAAAGTTCCGTAAGAACTTAGTGAAATGATCCATCCCTGAGAGAAACTCTTCTTTTAGGTACATTTACCTATACCACAGAAGGGTTCTGGGCCAATGGGTGACATTCGTGCGCCCTCTTTGGCAAGTGTATTGGCCTGTTCTTTTTTTTTATTCCCGAATGGCCAGGAACCCAGATTAAAAAGACCTTATTTTTCTTGCCTACCTCATTGAGTTTGTTCTGGCGGAAGTTTTTCTCAGTACTTACTCACTTGATCATTACATCACAAGGGAGGTTCGCAGATGAGATGTAGTTGTTCAGAGAGGACCAGACTCTCTGATTCCTTATTCTCTCATTTCCTGTACCTTCCTTAGATATTCTGAGGGATGTAGGTACGTGACTCTTCATCTTCAAGAAGTTACGATATACGTTTATTTAAAGTATAAGTTTACTGGGCCAATTTAGAGAATCGACGTAACCAGACGTGGATATTGACTATTGCACCCAGCTGCACACTTCACCAATCTTCGCAGGATGCTCAGCTCGACTAGCCGGTATTTCTTGGAAAAACATGTATTAGGAACTTATTCATATTTACTGTCAGTCAGGATGTTTTCAGAAACGTACTTTGGGCGACTTTAAAGATTTCACGGCTTGAAGATATCGCGAACCTCTTAAGTTAACTTTCATGGACGTCTTCAAGATGCCTGGGTAGGAGATACATAAACTGTAGATTCCAATTTACTCAAAGTAATATTAAAACAATAAATAAATGTTATTATATTTCTTATTTGCCTTGCATTGTCTTTTTCGTCTGGTTTTTCATTCAAGATGTTTTCAGAAAATGAAAGAATAAATTGAAAAGGCTCTTCAACAATCTCTCAGTCTCTTCTTCAAATAAATGCAATTCCACGGCACCTACATGGAAAGACAAAACTGAGCATTTTTCATTGCTACTCGTACTACATGCAATATTGTTCGATATAAAAATGGAGAGGTCTTCCTCGTAAGAAATTCAATCAATAATGCGGATTCGACCTTCATATATCTATTAATGAGGTATAATGATTAATATCACTTCAATAAAACAATATATATCTTCAAAGAATTCAGGAAATTTAAATGAGCAAGATTTCAACACATCGAAACTTGAATGGATTGTTAGTTTGTTTGATATACACGATAAAGCATGTTCCAGAGAATCCAAAGTCTTAGCAGATGAAAATGCAAACGATCACCATTCATTTCTTCAGTACAGAGTTAAAAATCTAAGCTACGAAACTCACTATCCCAACATGAGAGGTGAAATTAGATTGATTTGAAGAATGAATATAGTATAAAGGGCTTCTTTCTCATAGGAACATGCACGTTGACAAAATACTTGCATTTTTTCTAGGCTTATTCAGTCTATCTTGGAAGAGCTGGACAACGAATAAATGCCAACGAAACTTCAGGAATAAAACAACAAGTAGGTACATAACCAAAATTAATATCGTTTTTTCATCAACTATCGAAAGATTTCCTTCTGAATTAAATAGTAACCATATAAAAATAATAAATCCTCAATATTTCTCTACATTAGTTTACAGAATAAACACTTGTGTTGCGTGTGTTCTTCTTGGGAACAGAACAGAAAAACCCATAACTATTATCATATATCACCTTCCGATTAAGAATGATGATTTCAATAGAACCACCATTCGTAAATATCGAAATTCGATACAGCTAATCAATAAAATTAACAGTCCAAATGTGAAAGCTGTTCTATGTTCGCATATTGTGAAAGAATATCATAAAAGTGATCCTATTAGCAGGTCAATTGATATTCATCCATGCTGAATCCTAAACGATCGTGGCATATGAGAATGATTATAATTATTCGTGAAATGCTATTTCTCTAGCACATGATTGATCGATAATATAAAAATAATCATTAATCACTGAATTAATGCAATGTTTACTCTAACTACTTCAATCTGTTCTGGGAATGATATTTCATGCAGTGATAGGAATAGGAATAGTATAGTAATTTATCGTGTTGGATTGGAATATTTTCGCAGCGTCTAACCGATTATCTAGAATATTCACCTTGTCTCTTCAATAGTTGCAAGCACGAGAAATTGTGTCATCAATGGATTTCAGTATTTAATTCTCCCACGATATTTTTATTGAATTTTCTGCTTCTTCAAGAAAAATATAACATTTCGAAATTTATTATTCAAATAATAATAATCTTCATAAACAGAAATTAAGATTCAATTAGGACCTAGTTGCTTGTTTTATGCATATTTCGGGAAATCATATTGAATGCTTGAAATCTAACTAAGAAAAGAACCGAAAAATGCAGACAAAAAAAGCAATCGAAGAATCATGTTGTATTCTGTATTTGTTCACTCCAGCTATTAGTATATTACCTACATACGTAGTAAAGACAGCAAATATACTTTTGGTTTTCCTCATTTTCACGAAATAATATACTTCGGCTTAAACCATCACTCTTTCAGGCATATTGTGATGAAGTTTCATTCGAAATGATAATAATTCTTTATAATTTTTCATAATATGGATATGGATTATTTTCTATTTATTCTAAAAAATCATTGACCCATCTTTCAAGATATAGAAAGCTGATTTTTTTTAAATTAGGTAACAGCAAATTATCTGTTATGGAAGAATTATAGAAAGGTTTTTATAATGAATAAAAACCCAAACTGATTTCGCCAACTATGAATATCTTTCTATAATCTGCAATTATCGCTGGTCTCTTTCACTTTCTAAAATCCAATTATCGCTGTAATTTTGCGATAGTTGCACCAATCATATAAAAATTTTTGACAGGAGTTAAGTACTCTTTTTTAATTTTAATTATGGTGATAGTGATAACAATAGAATTTAATCGATTAATAACGGGACATAGTAGTTCGAATTGTTTTCCTTTCAATTGGAATTCTGTCGATAGAGCTAGTTATGAACTAAATGCAGATGAAACAAAAAATGGTACTTGGTTAACACTTATTCAATACATTTGGAGATTCTTTGGATGTAATTCGTTCAATACCTATCTGATTATTTCGTGAGATTCATAGGTTAATAACAAATATAATTTTTCCTGTTGTTTTGTAGTTTTCAGATCTTTCGTAAATAGTTCGCTCTCCAATATAAATACATCAGCTCATTTTTTGAACAAAAACAATTTTCCAACACTCAGATGGAAAGATTTCAGGGGATGTTGCGTACATCATTGCGTTTTCTTTGGCACTTCCAGATTAGCTATAAGTCGATGACATAGGACCTCAGTGCTTCGATAGCAGCTTGACTATCAGAATGGATCACTATATCACAACCTTCAATGTTTCATTTCCGTTTCCTAAATATAGTGCGTTCAAAAAAATTCGTGGTCAAGTAAGCCAGTGTGATCATTTCAGATAAGCAACGCCTTGGAGATCATTTAAAATAACGTGCGTTCAAAAAATTCGTGGTCAAGTAAGCTGTGGATTCTATTTTTCCTTAGAGTCTATGAGGGGAAAAATAGAATCCACAGCCTACTTGACCACGAATTTTTTTGAACGCACGTTATTTTAAATGATCTCCAAAGCGTTGCTTATCTGAAATAATCACACTGTGTTCATATAGAAATAATAAGAAAGTAACGAAGAATAAGGGAACAACATAAGTATATGTTGATTTCTGGCGATAACGTGCCATGCAAGTCAAAAGAGGACTCAACAAATAGGTTGAGCACACTAAGTTTGATAAATAGAAAGAAGGGAAAAGAAGTACTTCAGTGTGGTAAATTTATTCTGTAAGAACCGAGCGCTTTCGGCCTAGGCCATCATCAGGGTTCCCTGGAAGGTAACACCAATTAATAAATGGGTGAGTTGGTTAATAATAATTTTAGATTACCCGTCCAGGAATAATACCACAAGCTGGAATGCCAGGATAGTTGCAAACGGCAGCACTTAACGTGAAAAAACAATAATGTTACACAAAGTACAACAAACAACAGTCAAATACATAAAATTTTAAAAAATCATTCAAAACAAATCAGAAAAGACGTTTCACTTGTCAAATATCTGTCAGCAATATAAAAGAACTAAACGAACATATAGGATTCAACAATTTTAAAACATGGTAACACTGAGACCATGACAATGACACATCATTTTGAGGACAGTGGCGTAACATTTCCGCGGAAATCTCCAGCGAAACGAGTTCAGGAACGGGTCACTTAACAATCACAGACGTTTGAAAATAGGGGTGAAGTTACTGTTCAGATTGACTTGAGTGTTCACACATTTGGAGTTTGAATTCATTTCACGTACAATTTCCAGGTCCTCAAGTAGGTTTGCCTTAATGCTGCCTCTGTTTGATGTTAGCTTATGCACAATTCTGGAATTCTGACTGGGGCTGAATTGGTGTTTAGAGAATTTCAGATGATGTCCGAATGCTGATGTTTGTGGCCTGTTCAGTGTTCTCTTATTCTTGTTCCCAGCTTTCTTCTGGTTTGGCCGACGTAGGAGGTGTCGCAGAGCTGCCGCAGTTGATTTTATATATGCCACTACAGTTTAATTGGGCCACTTTGTCCTTAGAGTTCCATAGGTAAGAACGTAGAGAATTAGAGCTGGAATATGCGATTCTTACTCCTTCCTTAGAACGGGCGAGAACATGGGAAATCGCGTCTGAGAGATGACCAAGGTATGGCAGGGAGTAATATTTGATGGTGGAATCGCTAGAGGCATTTTGGTAGGCCAAGTTTCTTCTTCGTTGTCTACTCAACATATTTCGCTTCATTATATCAACCAAGGCGGGATCATAGTCATTGTTTAGAGCTATTTGTCTGATTATATCAAGTTCTTTCTTTCTTTTTTCTTCTGACAATGGAATGTTCATAGCTCTATGGATATAGCAACGTAAAGCTGCTAATTTATGGCTTCTGGGTGGAATGATTGTGCAGGGATTATGTGATCTGTCTGGGTGTTCTTTCTGTAGATCTGGCATTCCAGCTTGTGGTATTATTCCTGGACGGGTAATCTAAAATTATTATTAACCAACTCACCCATTTATTAATTGGTGTTACCCTTCCAGGGAACCCTGATGATGGCCTAGGCCGAAAGCGCTCGGTCTTACAGAATAAATTTACCACACTGAAGTACTTTTCTTTCCCTTCTTTCTATTTATCAAACTTAGTGTGCTCAACCTATTTGTTGATCTCATCCTGCTGTACAGCGCAATGGTTGATACGTATCGCAGGTTGGCGGTAAGGAGAGGTTGTATACGGCAAGATATTTGGTTCATTCATCAATGTATAAAAGAAGGGGTAATTCCAACCTTTGCTAGAGTAAAAACTTCTAAAAATGTTCCCCACTATATGAAAAATGATATCGAAAGAAAACTTCTCAGAAATGCAATCAGTAAACATTATGCTAAGCTGAATAAAATTAATATCGATATGAAAATATCCTACGATCAGTTGCTCTCTACCTTAGATTATATTAACCTTCAGGATTTCTTGAATGACTGCTCTGACCTGGTCAATTCGGAGGTTTCCTTAAAACGTGACAGATTAGCATCCAAGCTAGAAGGGCTGAAAAAAGCGAAATTAGAAAGCGAAAGGACGAGAATGGGACATTTTCAGAACATATTTTCCATGAGAGGGTCAAAAACTTATCTGATACCCAGTTCACAAACAACGAAATGAAGTTACTTTCACACGGGTTTAAATTCTGTCTCAACAAGAGATTGGACAGGGATACTCTCCAGGAATTTTCGGTGCACGTCGATTGTGTGATAGAATCTCTCTCTGATGATCCAGATTCAAAAAGATCGTCAGGGAACAGTGTATCTCAATTTTTCCAAGTAATAGGCGCTATCAACGAAGATCTGTGAAATCTAACCACTACTATCGAATAATTAAAGATATTAAAAATAAATCACGACGAACAATTTAATTATCTCCAAAGCCGACAAGGGCAATTGCCTTGTAATAATGAAAAGATCTGACTACACTGACAAGGTAGAAAGTTTCCTTCGAGAAAATAACTTCCAAGAACTCAAAAGCGACCCCTTGAGTAGTTTTATTAAAAAAACTAAAACATTTCTACGCTTATGTGAAGCTTTGTTGATACAACACAATAGACCATATATTCTTCCAAGTAACCCTGCTATGCCCAGACTCTACGGTCTACCTAAAATTCATAAAGCGGGCACACCCATGAGACCTGTAGTGTCCTTTTGTACACCCCTGTACATGAACTGTCTTGTTTTTTGAACAATCTTATCAGGGAGATCACAAACTACAGACCTAAACATTCTGTATTAAATTCCATAGACTTGACCAGCAAACTACGGACCTCAAGATGGAGAGCGGTTATATAATGTTGTCCTTCGATGTGTGCAATCTTTTCACATCAGTGCCCAGAGACGAGTGCGTCCCCCTCATATCCGAGCTACTTCGGGAACACAACGTTCCCAACAACGAATTAACGGACATTCTGACATTGCTGAAGCACGCATTATCACAAGACTTTTTCGTTTTCAACGGATTGGTGTATCGACAAGTCGATGGGTTGGCAATGGGTTGTCCACTGTCGTCCGTTCTAGCCGATCGTTTTCTCGAGAAACTCGAGATCATTATCTTGAAAATATGGAAGAAGATTGTCCGTTGGTATAGATTTGTGGATGATGTCTTTGTCATTTTGGACGGTGATGCCGACGATGCCCATGCTCTACTGACCTTTATCAACACGATCCATCCACGAATCAAGTTCACATTGGAGCTGGAAGAAAATAAGAAAATCAACTTCCTTGACCTCACCATTTCTAGGGCAGACGGTGACCACTTAGACTTCGAGATCTACAGAAAGAACACCCAGACAGATCACATAATCCCTGCACAATCATTCCACCCCAGAAGCCATAAATTAGCAGCTTTACGTTGCTATATCCATAGAGCTATGAACATTCCATTGTCAGAAGAAAAAGAAAGAAAGAACTTGATATAATCAGACAAATAGCTCTAAACAATGACTATGATCCCGCCTTGGTTGATATAATGAAGCGAAATATGTTGAGTAGACAACGAAGAAACTTGGCCTACCAAAATGCCTCTAGCGATTCCACCATCAAATATTACTCCCTGCCATACCTTGGTCATCTCTCAGACGCGATTTCCCATGTTCTCGCCCGTTCTAAGGAAGGAGTAAGAATCGCATATTCCAGCTCTAATTCTCTACGTTCTTACCTATGGAACTCTAAGGACAAAGTGGCCCAATTAAACTGTAGTGGCATATATAAAATCAACTGCGGCAGCTGCGACACCTCCTACGTCGGCCAAACCAGAAGAAAGCTGGGAACAAGAATAAGAGAACACTTGAACAGGCCACAAACATCAGCATTCGGACATCATCTGAAATTCTCTAAACACCAATTCAGCCCCAGTCAGAATTCCAGAATTGTGCATAAGCTAACATCAAACAGAGGCAGCATTAAGGCAAACCTACTTGAGGACCTGGAAATTGTACGTGAAATGAATTCAAACTCCAAATGTGTGAACACTCAAGTCAATCTGAACAGTAACTTCACCCCTATTTTCAAACGTCTGTGATTGTTAAGTGACCCGTTCCTGAACTCGTTTCGCTGGAGATTTCCGCGGAAATGTTACGCCACTGTCCTCAAAATGATGTGTCATTGTCATGGTCTCAGTGTTACCATGTTTTAAAATGTTGAATCCTATATGTTCGTTTAGTTCTTTTATATTGCTGACAGATATTTGACAAGTGAAACGTCTTTTCTGATTTGTTTTGAATGATTTTTTAAAATTTTATGTATTTGACTGTTGTTTGTTGTACTTTGTGTAACATTATTGTTATTTTCACGTTAAGTGCTGCCGTTTGCAACTATCCTGGCATTCCAGCTTGTGGTATTATTCCTGGACGGGTAATCTAAAATTATTATTAACCAACTCACCCATTTATTAATTGGTGTTACCCTTCCAGGAACCCTGATGATGGCCTAGGCCGAAAGCGCTCGGTTCTTACAGAATAAATTTACCACACTGAAGTACTTCTTTTCCCTTCTTTCTATTTATCAAAAGAGGACTATAAAACAGGTTATTCCTTTGAGAATTTTGTATAATCCTAGAGCGTCAAATCTTTCGAATAATCCACGGCACAGTGCGCTCTCTTTCTATCTCTCTCTCTCTCTCTCTCTCTCTCTGATGCATTGAATTTTGTATGTTTCCTATTCACATATTATTGAGCACGAAGTATTTAATGGAATTTTGGCATATTCCACTATGTATATTAAAATTTAGGTTATGTTGTTTATTTTCTTGTCAGAATGATACGTAATGTTGTCAATATTGCATAGAGTTCTCTGATAACTTGCAATCTCTTCGCACGAGGCCATGTACATTCGGCAACGTTGACTTTTTTTACGTTATGACAGTAAATACTTCTAGAATGGATCACTATGTCACAACCTCCAACGTTTCTTTTCCGTTTTCTAAATATTTTAAATGATCTGCAAGGCGTTGCTTATCTGAAATGTTCACACTGTGTTCAGCTAGAAATAAAATGAAAGTAACGAAGGATGAAGTGAGACAACATTAGTATATGATAATTCTTTTGATAACGTGTTATGCAAGTCACTATAAAACAGTTATTTCTTTGAGAATTCTGTATAATCCTAGAGCATCAAATGTTTCGAATAATCTCTCTCTCTCTCTCTGATGCATGAATCCGTACGTTTCCTATACTTCGTTCACATATTATGGAGCACAAAGTATTTTGCATATTCCATTGTGTATATTGAAATTTTAGGTTGTGTTGTTCAGATCAATAAACCAACTCCAACTTTGTGCTCAATAATAGTTGAATATGTGTTTTATATCTATACCGCTATAAATAATAGGTAACAAAGAGTAAAAAACTTCAACCGATGAAATTCCAAATGGGTTCAAGTTCAGATTGGTCAACATATCCTATGATAACTATATGTTTTCAACGTGAGATACGGCGAATAGCTGAGATTCTTCCACACCATCACGTAGTGCAGGCCTCCTGGTGGTGGTTCTATACCGGCCCGAGGATCTGCGAGATCCATAATATACGTAGCATAATTGGAGTCGCGGGGTGTCCCTCAATAATTTCATTCTTCAGAGTGTCATTTAACCCGGTATAATACGTGCGTCTAATAGTCATGAAATATTACCGTCATTTGTAACGATATAAATGCTCGATACATAAATCTAAAGTTCAATTAGCGATGCAATTATATCCCAGCTGGATGTTTCAGCGTTAATCAAATTATGATATCAGGGCACTAAAACATTTTAAATGAACTGCAAGGCGTTGCTAATCCGAATAGATTACGCTGTGTTTAGCAAGAATATTTAGATGGAGTAACGAAGGATAAAAGGAGGCCGCTCTCATATTTGCCGATTTCGTTCTATAACGTGGCGTCCAAGTGGAAATGGCACTATTGAGCAGGTGATTTCTTCAGAAATTGATGAATCTTTTGGGAGATAATAATTTTATATCTGACTTGTACTTAGACAACATTCCACGATAGCTATTTGAGGTTAAACCTTCACACAAACACCAAAGAACACTGACATTCTGATAAGAATCAGATATTCAAAAACTAGTGGTGCAATCATAACGATCCATAATGTTGAAGATAGTTTTTGGAGCAATGTTAAAGTTCCTAAGAACTTTTCGGAATGGACCTTTCCCGGAAGATTGCTTTAGAGCGCTTCTAGTTCAGTTTCTTCCTTCCCAAAAACATTTTCTTATAAGTGCATTCACTACAGAAGGGTTCTACATCAGTAAGTGGCGTTTGTACTCGCCTCAGTGTAAAAAGTAAAACTCGAGTTGCCTTCACGCATTTGTTATGCAGCCAAGTAGAATCTGTTTATTCGCGCGAACAAACTTCCGGCGTTGCGAAATCGTTCTGTGTGTTTATTCCGTATTGGGATAATTGGTTTACCGCTCCCCTACTCTGATACTAACGGCTTGCGTCTGTTACAGATGATTCTATCAGTTTGGCAACATTGTCTGTTAGTGTTTAGTTTCTTGATGTGATGTGTTTATTACATTTTCATTTCGATTTGATGTTCATAAATTAAATTAATTCAAACATTTGGTGGCAGTTCATTGTTTCTTGAGGCTATTACAGTAATTATAGCTAGGCAAAATTACGAAAATGTTTTATTATATTCAGGAATTGGAGAAATGAAAATCTAACCAATTGTTTACTTCGCCTCAGTGTGGCAGTGAAAAGCTTTTCATCTCACTCTAATGCTTGGTTAGTTAGTTAGTTTAGTTAGTTTAAAAATAGGTTACAGTTCACTGCGAACTCAAGGTCAGAGCTGTTCTGACCACCCTTTACAGCTCGCCTTCCAGTTCCAGAGATCTGATGAAATCCAATATCTGTGAAGTCTCCAACGAGGCTAGTTTCTCACTCTCACAAGTTTCTCGCCCAAGGCATTATCTCCCTAGGCTCGCAGGGCCAAAGCATTCTGTGACTAATGCTTGGTTGGCTACAATGCAGTACTATTCACGCGTAGGGGCATCTCTATGTTTGTTTCTTACTCTGAGGTACACTTTTTCTGGCTAGTGTGTTTGCCTCTGCATTTCCTTCGATTCCTGAGTGACCAGAAACCCAGGCTAAAGGAACCGTGTTATTGTTGTCTACTTGTGTTTTTATTCTTCGTCACTTCGCTTCGAGTCTATGACATAGGAAATCAGTGCTTTAATAACATTTTGACTATCAGAATGGATCACTGTGTCACACCCATTATAGTTTCTTTTTACTCTAATTTGAATATCCTGAAAGTATCAGTTTCATTCTTTCCATCTATGAATTCAACTTTCCTCAAACATGCCTACTCATAAATTCCAAGTTTTGAAGTGGCGGAAGTTATTGTATTTACTGTCAGCTACTCCGCGCTCGTAATTTGATATCTGGAATATTTCCAACAACTTAAAATACACCCTGTATTTTCTACCTGCAACTCAGTTTCACCAATCTGAATAAATCAGAACTCAGTATATTAGATAATTCATTTCAATCCTCCTTTTCAGTGATACGTCCACAAATTGATTTTAATGATCTATCAGATTAGTTATTGTAATTGAGGATATATCAAATTAACACTCCGCCTAATGAGATCTAAGATACCTAGTTGATCTCATAATTCAGTCACAAAAGAGAATAACTGGAACATTATACTATAATTTACATTCAGGCCTCTAGCAAAATTTAATAACATGTATTAGAGCCTCATACACACTAAACACCGTAATTATTTGTGCAAAGAAGCGGGTTCTTTTGTGATCGTCGCTCCCTTAATGAAAGCTAGTGTTATCTCCATCATAACTCAAAATAGGAAAGAAACCTGATGGTCACCCATAAACATGGAAACTTCTTAACGATAGGTTGGAATTAAAAAAAACACATCATAGTGACCCACCCCAATACAGATAGGGTAAACATGAATATTTTTATAAATTATAGCAACCCATTGAAGGTTTAAAAGAAATACATCAATTGATTGGAAATAGTTATTTGATCAACTACTTCATTAATCGCAAGATTAAGAGTTGATTACAAGATTTTCCCGCTGACCGCACTATGAATTTAGTATAAATTCTTGATTGAGATACTTTTCCATTTGGCAAAAGAGATACATTTCACATAATTTGAATTTCTTCGTTTTCATGTTTCACTAGAGTTGTAACATTTCTTGTATTGCTTCTGAATACTATGTTTGGTTGCCAATGACAATTGAACATCAAAAAAGTAGAAATTGAGCAATAAAACTGGTCATCATTGATCAATTTCGTATCTTTAAACCCGTCTTTTATTTTGAGGTCGATATTCCGATACCTATGCCACAGAGACAACGTTGCTTTCTGGCATGATGAAGAATCTTACCCCAAACATTCTCATTTCTCAAAGAAGCGGGACTTATGGAGATGATTCCTCGATGAAAATAAGCAGGGGTAGTTCATATAATTTTTATTCGAAATCGACCTCCCTTCCACTGGTGTCCGGCTCATGCGGATATACCTGGTAACGTCAAGGCAGATGAACTGGCTAGGCGGGGAGCCGGATTAGCATTTGTTGGTCCGGAGCCTTCGCTGCCAATCTGTCGCACATCTGTCAGAAGTTTCTTCAGGAACTGGCTGAACAGGGAATTTTCCTCGGAATGGAGCGCAGGGGTGGGCCTGAGGTGGTCGAGGATTCTCATTGAGAGACCGTCCTCGCGATCTGAGGTCAATAGGCTTCTGCTGCTGGAGAGGAAACAACTCAGTCTGGTGACTGGTGCATTGACTGGTCACCTGTTCAACAAGCATTTGAAGAGAATGGGATTGACGAGCTGCTCCCTATGCCGGTGGTGCAGGAGTACTGATGAAACGGTTGAGCATATTTTGTTCAACTGTGAAAACCTTACTGAGTTAAGGTCAACACACCTAGGAAATCCAACACCTTCTATTCCTATGGTGAGAGGGACCACTCCTGGCAGGCTCGCGACATTTCTGTCTTCGTGTCTGAGGAGCTGAGTCTCTGTAGAATGATGCGGGTAAACAATGGGCCAATAGGCCTCAGTTCGGCCGGTAAGGCACCGCACAGAGAAGAAGAAGACCTCCCTTCCAAGATTCAGCCTTTGGAAGGCGATGACGAATTGACAGTTTTTAACTTTTTTAGGAGTCCTAAACAACACTGTGTCATGAAACTATACATAATATGATTTATTGAGTAGATGTTACTAACACAATTTTTTTCGATCCCGTAACATTATTATTCGGGGTTGAAAATAACAACCTTTTATGATTTTCCTTCAAAAATTGTTTTCGTGGGATAGATTTCTGACAAATAAAATTCTCTTATGGTTTCCCATTCAATTCTGGAAAAAAAGTCTTTTGCAAAATTTCGATACAGTTGATACTTTTCTCGGAAAAAATAAAAACCGAGATAAAAACTTACAAGCAGTTATGCTCATTGTTCATTCCATTTCATCGTATGTTCCATAGAATGAATATTCTAAGATATTGTTTATGCTCAAAATTCGTTTTGTCAATTATGTTTAATACTCGAAAGAAAAATTCTATTTGTGAAATCAAAATATTAAGGATTTAATTTTCCGAATATTAGTACTGAAACCTTCAGAAATATTTATAGGTCATCTTTATTTCCTATCATAGACATACAATATCTTAGAATATTCATTATATGGAACAATTTTACGATGAAATGGAATGAACAGTGATCATAACCGCTTGTGAGCTTTTATTTTTTCCGAGAAAAGTATCGACTGTATCGAAATTTTGCAGGGGACTCTTTTTCTCCAGAATTGAATGGGAGACCATAAGAGAATTTTATTTGTCGAACATCTATTCCACGAAAACAATTTCTGAACGAAAATCATGGGGGATGGTTATTATCAACCCCTAATAATAAAGTTAAAAGATCTAAAATTTCTGTGAGTAACATCTACTTAGTGCTTCATATTATGTATAGTTTTTATGACTCAGTGTTCTTAAGAAGCCATAAAAAAATTAAAAACTGTCAACTCGTCGTCGCCTTCCAAAGGCTATATCTTGGAAGGGGGTCGATTTCGAAAAAAAAAATTATATAAGCTACCGCTGCTTATTTTCATCGGGGAATCATCTCCCAAAGTCCCTCGCATTTGTTTACAGGCACTCTGTATATCTTTTTATGTAAAAAAGTTTATATCCTTATGCTTACTTTCCTTTTCACCAGAATGAATGTGATAGCAGATATCATCATTCCACTAATTGCTTCAACTCACAAGTGTAATAATTAACCATATAAGAATTGAAGTCGGTTATATTCTTTCTATTCATCATGACCGCTCCTTTAGGCTGCATCACGTCTACAAAGATCTTCGTAACATCTAATCAGACATAAAAACAAAGAATTTCGTGTCGACAGTGATAGCTGTAATTTCAGGCTAAAGATACGAGTTAGAACTGATGCTCATTAGCTGAAAAACTTATGATGGCCAATTAAATCAGTAGCCGATAAACCAGATTGTAATTGATCCCTGATGAATGTGAGTGATTATTGCCATTGAAAGTTATTGTTGATCATAGTAATTATTTCTCGGGCCTATTATACATCGCTGATTAAATTCGATGACTCCATAAAAAATTTATGCAATTTGCTACTGCAGAAAATTATTGATCATAGTTAGGGTCTATTGTATGCTTCATTTGGTCGAGCTATTTTTCAATTTGAGTCCATCGATGCTCGGTTGAAATTGATGAAACTCGATCGTATATCATTCACAGCCTTTTATAGGTCCGCTAAATTGATATAGTAATGATAGGTGCGCTCTGAATATATAGCTTCGGATAATGATTACAAAAAGTGATCCATGACTCATGACACCTCTATCATTTCGACAAGTTTTCAGAATTATTTCCAAGGCTGGTTGGAATTTTGTAACAAACATGCAACAGGTGTGAAATTCATTGAGTCGTTAATGACTCTGGTATTACCAATTTCAATTGAGTCGTCTAATGAATCGGACAGAAAAACCGACTATTCTTTATTGCGAAAAATTATCATTATTTATATGAAAATTTCTTCATTGTGGCACAGTTTTCCTTATGATACCAAAAATAATTCTATTTGAAAATTCCGATTTCACTTTAATGTATTGCCAGAGACTTCATCAGACTCAATTGATCATTAATTGATTGAATAGGCATTTTCCGCAAATTGCTAAGAAATTGGGACATTCCTGATATTTCTCATAGAAAAAGTCGAGGCTTTCTCTCAGTTGTTATATATTTACAATTTTTTTATTTTTTCGGCAAAATTTCTAATGAAGCAGTAATAACTGCTTCAACCACCTTTGGAAGGGTCCCTGGAATGAAAATTTCATCATCTAGTATAATTTCACCAACAATTAAACTTATATACTACATTTCCATTGTAACCCAAGTAATTTTATTGCCAATTTCAAAGCACCATTTATTTGAGGATGAAACTATTTTTTTCAAAATAGATTCGTTTACGTTTGAAATATTTGCGTGAAAAAGTTCACCTACTAAAAGCAGCTAATGCCAATTTTCATAGTACCCCAGAAATATTACGCTTTTCCTACCCGGTGAATAATAAACCATATTCTTCTGAGGACTAGTACTGATAAATTCGGAATAATTCTCATCTCGGTAATATTATTACTATGAATATTTACGATATTCAAAGTATAGAAAATAAAAAAATAGTTATAACTCTGGAGATGTAAGGATGTCAGTATCCATTAAGAAAACCTATATATTTCTTCAATGGCTTTAACCATTCCAGAAATTGCATTGCCGTTTTTCAGAAACGGTACATACGAGTATTCTCGTGATTTGAGTACAAAAACAAACGGCCAAAGAGTTGAAACCTTGAAGATGATAACCTTATTCAGAGAATAATTCCATTTACGTTCGTCACAATATGTCTACCCGTAACTGGTATGGTACGTTTCCTGGTAAGTATTCGGTAACGTAGGGTCAGTCAGACCCCAAACTTTTTTCACGAAATATATGTGTTCGAATTAAACTATCGACCTTCTATATAGTCCGTTCTCGAAAGGTTGAGCCGTCGGTTGGCCATGGAAATTTGGCATATTCCACTGTGTATATTGAAATTTTAGGTTATGTCATTTATTTTCTTGTCAGATTGATACGCAATGTTGTCAATATTGCATAGAGTTCTCTGATAACTCGCAAGCTCGTCGGACGAGACCGGGTACATTCGGCAACGTTGAATTTATTTTACGTTGTGACAGCAAATACTGCCAACTTCAGATAAATAAAGAAACGCCTACTATGTGCTCAACCTTTCGTGAACGGACTATAGGTAGATACGGTATGATTTTTAGGTATTCCTGAACGTACAGTGGAAATGATATAAATTGAACACTCAGAAAATAATTATTTTATTCGAAATAAATTAATCTGGATGCGAAAACAGCTGAAAAATGTAAAAATTTCGGATTTCCTATAATTCGGAAAAATTCGAATGATATGTATTTCTGAAGATTCAAAACATAAAAAATAAAGTCTAATCTTAATAAACAACTGAATACTTATAACAACATATCTGTGATACTCAATAAAAAAACTACAAAAGTTTTTTTGAGCAGTCTTCGCAGATGCTTCATTCACAAGTGCCATACTGGAAAATGGAAAACGGCACATGTAACCAAGTCTTTATGTCTTGCTCGTGTGAACATTTAGCGAGTCTGACTGCCTTTTCTAATGTATTCGATCTAATTCCTTCAGCTTCTGAGAATTGAAAGGATGTTATGTTTCAGAATCTTTGGAAGATACTTATATTCTTTTTTAATTTTCATATGAGGAAAACGCTTTCCAGGGCATCCAAATTTTGAAATGACCATTCTTCAAACCGTGGATCATCCGTTCGCATCCGCTTTCATGCAAAACTTGATATCGCAACATCCAAAGCGACATGACTTTGATTACAGAATAAAAACACTATTGGTAAGGTGGGGTCTAGTATACCCCAACCCAACAAAAATTTCCAGAAGAATCGAAATATGAATAGATTTGTAACTAACTAAGAAACATTCAATGAAAGGTACTGTAATGGATGGCATCATAAACTGAAAACTAATTAAACTATCGAGGAAAATGAAATCTTGGGGTTCTTGTGGACCCCACTATACCAGTTACGGGTAAAGTGCACATAGTATGACATCAAGAGAAGCCACTTTATGCTCAAGACCATATTGTAAATTCCCTAAGTAAAAAATGCTTGCACACTCCAAAGTTTTCGAAAAATGCCCGATCAAATTAACTTCACGTCGACACACAGGCTCATGGCTTTAAAGGAGTGACCGACATATACTCGTCTTGTGCAAGTTCCATACAAATAATTTTCTATTTATTAGGTGAAACGAATCTGTAAATTATAGAGGACAGAGGAGGAATTCAAACGTCGTATATATATATAGTTCCTCATTACCATATATCTTCCAGCATATTGAGAAAACGTGAAGATAATTGTTATAGCAGACGTAATAATTACTATTAATCAATATCGATAAATTATGTCTTACCAATATTGAACACAACGCATGGGTGGGCAAAGTTGTTCTCCAATTCCGAATCGTGCTTATCTTTAGATCTTGGCATGCCTCCCTGTTTGTTTAGTTCTCAGGGTTCTCTCTTAATATAATGCACAAAGACCTATGGGTAAAATTCTCATAGATGTGACCTATTTGTGCATAGGAATTGATGAAGTTATTGTCTGGTACCATCATCTGATGAGTATTTGGAATAAGTATAGAAAAATACTATGGGCAAAAGTTTATTGAAATATTATATAGGCTTTCTCCATCATTTTTGCTTATTGTCCTCAACCTTTCGGACAGCGCCAGGAGAACTCTTAAAACTTGCAACTTTCAGAACATCTTATGGATCATATTTTGGAGCCTGTATTGTTTTGAGATCAGCAGGAGGTTGACTGACGGGATTTTTGGTATTTGACATGAAAGCTGCTTCCTCTGATTTTCAAGGTTCATTATTTTCTTCATATTATGGAAGCTTCATCCTTTGTTCTTCATTCAAAGCACTTTGGGCAAGCTTTGATTTGTCATTATATCTCCCGGTAGAGCTAATTTTCTCTAATTCCAACATTCGAAGAATATTTAGTTGCTTCAATATATGCACAACCACACTCACAAGAATACTCCATATATGCAACTTTTGTGAGTTGATTTTCAATATCAGATTTTGCTTTACTTAGATTAGCACTGATAGTATCTTGTGTCTTGAATGCTGTTCACACATTCTACTTATCACTAACTCTTCTGATGTTCGTAAACCAGCCAAATCGTACAGGGTGTTCTATAAAATATGGCCATTCAAAATTTTTATTTCTCAATATCTCGGACAAACAACCAATCGGAAATCGGAATGAAAGTTGCATCCACAAGCAAGATGCTTATAATAAGCCTCATGAAAAATTTTGTAGCCATAATGTACACAGACCAGAGAAAATTCGATTGGAATATTGAAAAGAAGAAACGTCTTATCATAAAAGATATCCGATTCGAGTGAAATTCATTCTGTGAATAAAGATTGATATACTGAATGTTCATGCAAAGTTTTGTGGACATAGTGTTAACAGAACTAAAGAAATTTCAATTGGAATATTCCAAAAAAGAATTCTTATATTTCCATAACAAGATATCCGATTTTTAGTGAAATTTCTTTTGTGAATGGAGACTGATATCATGCAACATTTTGTGGCCATAGTGTAAATAGAACCATAAAAAATTCCGCTGGAATATTGAAAAGAAGAATCACTATATTTCCATAACAGAATATCTAATTCAAGTGAAATTAATTTTGTGAATCAAGACTTATATACTGAATGTTCATGTAAGATTTCAAGAGAATCGCTTCTTGAAAACACTAGTACCTATTTAATTCTTTTTTTAATATTCATTTCGTACACATTTCATTTTTTTATTAATTTCCAGAATGACAGCTCTTAATCTCCTTCTCAGGGCTTTTCTTAAATTTTTTTATTTATAGTTTGATCATTTATGCGATTTCAATAGTGTGAGTTACCAAAAGTCTGCTGATGTCTGATGCTTTATGATGATTTTTTAAGAATGTTACGATATGTTAAAATATTCAACATCCCAGATGTCTTGTTCAATTGAAATGTTGTGATAAGAATATTTGTAAATCAAAATTCGATGCAAAATACACTGGCTGCATTCTCTTTTTGAAATTTGAAACTGAAAGAATATTGAACTCATCATTCGTCAAGAGTATTCCAGCAACAAAATTATAATGTTTCAGGATCTTAATTTCAAATTGCTCTATTCATTCTCCTTCCGACTACCCTATTTAAAAGTATAATGTCTACACATCCTACTTCAACAACAAACGCACCTATAAACATCAGTGGGACTTTTCCTCATAAAAACATATATGGATATTCTGATTTACTTCAATATACTCCATTGACCGACTTATCATCAACAAAAAGACAACCATATACACTGCTCAACAATGATAGGGATCACTTACTTGTTCTAAATTTATTTCGGAAATATTCGCTCCAAGATTATAAATTAGTCAGATATCAGAGTATTTTCAGTTGATAATATGGTTCACTTGAGAAAAGAATGATAAAATGGAAAGTTGGAGAAAAAAAAGACTTTAACTCAAAATTATGTGTTTGAATAAAATAAAAATTTTATGATGAAACCACAAGAAGGCTGAAGTTTCGGTTAAGCTAGTACCTAGTTGGTCCCCCACGAGCTCGTCTGAAGCATTCTAGCCTACGAGGCATACTTTCGATCAAACGATTTATAAAATTTTGGGGCAAATTCGTCCAAATATCCCGTAAAGCGTTAGAAGGGTCCTCCAGGTAATTGATCGGTTGTTCTAAGGTTGACAATTGTCTAGACATCTCAGACCAGACATGTTCGATGCAATTCATGTCTGGAGAGCGAGCTGGCCAGTCCACCCTATCAATAGCATGAGTTTCTAGCGCTTCATTAACCAGACGACTACGGTGTGGACGGGCATTATCGTCAATTAAAATGAATTCTCGCCCCGACAGCCGCAAAAGGAACAATTATGGGTTCAATAATCATATCGTGATATCTCTGGCTGGTCATGGTGGTGTTCTGCAGAACAACCAACTCTGTGCGTTGGTTCAAACAAATGCCTCCCCATACACATATAGAACCTCCGCCAAAAGCTGTTGTGGGTACCATAAACTGTTCTGCATACCTTCGACCTCTTCCCTCCAAGCAAGAATACGTCCATCGGAGTTGACCGAACGAAATCTAGATTCATCCGTAAATAAACATCGGCTCCAATCTTCAAGTGTCCAATTGCGGTGCTCCTCAGCCCATTGCCGTCGATGAACCCGGTGTTCCCTATTCAAACGGGGATGTTGTACCCTTCTACGTGCTCTCAACCACGAACATGTAGTCGTCGTCTTACATTCTGGTTCGAAAATAGAACTCCTGTTGCAACTCTCAGTGATCTATTGAGCCGCGACGCCGGGTAAGTGGGATTTCTCCTAGCATTGAGGATCAAAAGACGATCTTGGGCAGCTGTTGTGGTGTCCGTGAAGTTGGCACCCACTTTCTCGAAAAAGAAAAAAATTTTTTTTGCATTCGTTAGTAAGTCGTTAGTAAGTATTTGTAAGTCCAAAATTTTCGTTTGTAAGTGAAGAGTGTTGGTAGAAAAACACCGCATTCCGCTGGGTGCTAACTTCACGGGCATCCACTTTTTTGATTTTCTCGGAAAAAACATACAGCCGGAAAGTCCATCGTTTGTAAGTGTTTGTAAGTCGAAAATTATCGTTTGTAAGTGACCTTGTACTTAAAAAATGGCACCCTTAAAATGCGAAGTTAGCACCCACATGTTGAAAAATTTAATTTTTATTTTTTGCCTTCGATAGTACCTCGTGGGTAAGTATTTGTAACTCCAAAAAATTCGTTTGTAACCTTCTCTATCAAGGGGTAAACAACCCTCAAATATGCGAAATTAGTACCCAGTTTTTTGAACATTACATTTTTCTTCTTTTTTTCGAAAGTAAATCGTTAGTAAGTATTTTTAACACAAAAAAATTTGTTTTTTTACTAAAAAAATCATGAGAAAATGACACCCCTAAAATGCGAAGTTGGCACCCACATGTTGAAAAATTGAATTTTTGTTTTTTGCCTTTGATAGTACTTCGTTAGTAAGTATTTGTAACCCCAAAAAATTCGTTTGTAACCTTCCCTATCATGGGGTAAACAACCCTCAAATATGCGAAATTAGTACCCAGTTTTTTGAACATACATTTTTCTTCTTTTTTTCGAAAGTAAATCGTTAGTAAGTATTTTTAACACACAAAAAAATTGTTTTTTTACTAAAAAAATCATGAGAAAATGACACCCCTAAAATGCGAAGTTTGCACCCACATGTTGAAAAATTGAATTTTTGTTTTTTGCCTTCGATAGTACTTCGTTAGTAAGTATTTGTAACCCCCAAAAATTCGTTGTAACCTTCCCTATCATGGGGTAAACAACCCTCAAATATGCGGAATTAGTACCCACTTTTTTAAACATTACATTTTTCTTCTTTTTTTCGAAAGTGAATCGTTAATAAGTATTTGTAACACAAAAACTGTTGTTTTCACCAAGTACTATCGAAATCAAAAACAAAAATTCAATTTTTCAACATGTGGGTGCCAACTTCGCATTTTAGGGTGCCATTTTCTCATGATTTGTTTGGTAAAAAACCATTTTTTTTTGTGTTACTTATCGAGGATTTACTTTCAAAAAAAAAGAAGAAAAATGTAATGTTGAAAAAAGTGGGTACTAATTCCGCATATTTGAGGGTTGTTTACCCCATGATAGGGAAGGTTACAAACGAATTTTTTGGGGTTACAAATACTTACTAACATAAGATTATATTTCAGAATTGGCAATACCAACTCATAATTGAAAAAAATGAAAAATTTTTATTTTCTATAAAAAAAATCGTCAATGAAGAAATAATAGTTGTACATAACAAGGAAAAAAATATTTATGTACATGAATTCAACACGATCAACACCAGAATGACTACAGCCGAGAGGAAAAAATTAACATAGACGAACACAAAAAAATTGAAGTTGGCACCCACTTTCTCGAAAAAGAAAAAAATTTTTTTTGCATTCGTCAGTAAGTCGTTAGTAAGTATTTGTAAGTCCAAAATTTTCGTTTGTAAGTGAAGAGTATTGGTAGAAAAACACCGCATTCCGCTGGGTGCTAACTTCACGGGCATCCACTTTTTTTTGATTTTCTCGGAAAAAACATACAGCCGGAAAGTCCATCGTTTGTAAGTGTTTGTAAGTCGAAAATTATCGTTTGTAAGTGACCTTGTACTTAAAAAATGGCACCCTTAAAATGCGAAGTTAGCACCCACATGTTGAAAAATTTAATTTTTATTTTTTGCCTTCGATAGTACCTCGTGAGTAAGTATTTGTAACTCTCCAAAAAATTCGTTTGTAACCTTCCCTATCAAGGGGTAAACAACCCTCAAATATGCGAAATTAGTACCCAGTTTTTTGAACATTTATGTTTCTTCTTTTTTTCGAAAGTAAATCGTTAGTAAGTATTTTTAACACAAAAAAATTTGTTTTTTTACTAAAAAAATCATGAGAAAATGACACCCCTAAAATGCGAAGTTGGCACCCATATGTTGAAAAATTGAATTTTTGTTTTTTGCCTTCGATAGTACTTCATTAGCAAGTATTTGTAACCTTCCCTATCATGGGGTTAACAACCCTCAAATATGCGGAATTAGTACCCACTTTTTCAACATTACATTTTTCTTCTTTTTTTTGAAAGTAAATCCTCAGTAAGTATTTGTAACACAAAAAAATTGTTTTTTACCAACAAATCATGAGAAAATGGCACCCCTAAAATGCGAAGTTGGCACCCACATGTTGAAAAATTGAATTTTTGTTTTTTGATTTCGATAGTACTTCATTAGCAAGTATTTGTAACCTTCCCTATCATGGGGTAAACAACCCTCAAATATGCGGAATTAGTACCCACTTTTTTAAACATTACATTTTTCTTCTTTTTTTTTTCGAAAGTGAATCGTTAGTAAGTATTTGTAACACAAAAACTGTTGTTTTCAACCAATCCGCTAATGAGAGAATGTAACCCTTAAAATGCAAAGTTTCTATTTTGTTTAAGACAGTACCTCCATATCTAATAATTTTGCAACACAAAGAAATAGTACACCGTAATTAATACAGAAGTTGAAGAACAAAATATTATTCTGAAATCGGAATTGGTTGTGCCATTTTCTCATTATTGAAAGCAAAACACGAATATAAAATTCTTAAACATGTGGATGCAAACTGCTCATTTTCACGGTATAATTAAATCAATCCATTATCAGTCTGCTTAAAAGCTATTTCTTTGTGTTGCAATTATTAGATATGGAGGTACTGTCTTAAACAAAATAGAAACTTTGCATTTTAAGGGTTACATTCTCTCATTAGCGGATTGGTTGAAAACAATAGTTTTTGTGTTACAAATACTTACTAACGATTCACTTTCGAAAAAAAGAAGAAAAATGTAATGTTTAAAAAAGTGGGTACTAATTCCGCATGTTTGAGGGTTGTTTACCCCATGATAGGGAAGGTTACAAACGATTTTTTGGGGTTACAAATACTTACTAACGAAGTACTATCGAAGGCAAAAAACAAAAATTCAATTTTTCAACATGTGGGTGCCAACTTCGCATTTTAGGGGTGTCATTTTCTCATGATTTTTTTAGTAAAAAAACAAATTTTTTTTGTGTTAAAAATACTTACTAACGATTTACTTTCGAAAAAAAAAAGAAGAAAAATGTAATGTTCAAAAAACTGGGTACTAATTTCGCATATTGAGGGTTGTTTACCCCTTGATAGGGAAGTTTACAAAGGAATTTTTTGGGGTTACAAATACTTACTAACGAGGTACTATCGAAGGCAAAAAATAAAAATTAAATTTTTCAACATGTGGGTGCTAACTTCGCATTTTTAGGGTGCCATTTTTTAAGTACAAGGTCACTTACAAACGATAATTTTCGACTTACAAACACTTACAAACGATGGACTTTCCGGCTGTATGTTTTTTTCCGAGAAAATCAAAAAAGTGGATGCCCGTGAAGTTAGCACCCAGCGGAATGCGGTGTTTTTCTACCAATACTCTTCACTTACAAACGAAAATTTTTGGACTTACAAATACTTACTAACGACTTACTAACGAATGCAAAAAAAATTTTTTTCTTTTTCGAGAAAGTGGGTGCCATCTTCACGGACACAGCTGTTGTACTGCGCTGCCGACCTCTCCCATGAACATAAGCTACTGAGTCGTTTTGGATGAACCTATTCCAAGCCCGACTCAAGACACTTTAGAACATTCATCAACCACCAGGACACTTCTCGCTGGGGCAAACCTTCCTGTATCCACCGTATGATTTGGTCCAGTTGCACAGGAGCCAAACGTCTTCCCGGCATGACTGATAAGCTGATATTGTTCTCATTTCTTCAATTATTGTCACCTTATGTTTTTGAACGAGGGAAAAAAACATATTTAATAACAAAAATACCACATTGCTTTTCACTCCACCTGTAACAGCCACAGATAATAATCGATATTGTGAACAAGAGCCGATGAAGTGAGGAAGACTTGATATAATCAACTCAAAACATCTTACTTTTTCCTTAGAGAACATATAATGTACAGATATTCACGAGATAACTTGAAAAAAATACAAATGAAGAGAAGTTCATAAGTGATCCCTAGCAATTGTTGATCAGTGTACTCCCATTGACCGACTTATCATCAACAAAAAGACAACTATATACATGCAAACAGATTGATTTATACGTTTAGTGTGTGAAATATAACGGGAAATCAACAAACAATGCGAATTAAGTTCGCATTTTGCAATAAGAATAGAATTCATAGCCAGGTGGACATGAAAGTCGAAGTGGGCTGGTATTGATGGACCATATAGAATCGAAGAACTATATATCATGCAGTAATCCATCACAATCAACTCAATGATACAGTTCGATCCCAAACAAACGACAACGGGAATATTTATGTCTGATGGATTGAGATTTATGCCTTGAGCAATGCGCATCGCATTTTTGATTGAAGAAAGTGTGTGGTACATATTGCTTGATTGGTTGATATTTGTTCTCATGACCCTGGCTATCCATCAGATAAGGAAATGAAAAATAGAATTTACAATAAAGTTACATTATACAGGGTGTCCAGCCGATTGACGTCAATAAATTATTTTTAGATTCTTCAGACCCTGTAGCTATCCAAAAATACCCCATGTACGTGATGAGATTTTTTGTAGTTCTCGAATTATGATTTTTTGAGTGTTTTTCAAATATATTTTGCCAGCTTGGTTTGAAAAATTGGAATCTTCCTATGCATTTAGTATTTTGCAGTTTTATTGTTTAAACATGATCGTCCTAAATATTGCTCCAATAAAAAACAATATGCAGCTTCCTGAAATCACTGCTAGTTATCCAAAAAGGGCTTGAACGCTAGAACTTCAGTTTTAAAACATTCATTTTCGATTCAGAAATGAAAAAGGTGTTTCTTCTGTGCAGGTAAAAATGTGAAATTTTATATCTCTGGACAGGTCACAAAATATCACTTTTACGAAAAAAAGTGTCAAAAAAGTGAGTGTCTATGTAGCCGGGAAAAAAGTACAAATTTTTTTCCGTGGGCAAAAAAGTAATTTCCTGAAAGGTTATATTTATTTCACTATTAAATTTTCGTTTTTCCTGTCACAGAAAAAAACAGAATAAAATATTAGATTTTAGCTTCGGTTTTTTGTCACCCTCCGCTCCGCGTCGGGTGAAAACATAACCTCAAGCTAAAATCTAATACTTTTTCCCTTTTATCATAAATAACCAGTTTCAGCTTTTGGTTAATTTCAAAAACTTTGCGGAGTCCTAAGCTTCGAGAGTCATAGGAAAAAAGGGTAATTGGTCGGACTTTTTTGTTGTAATCACCCTTGGAAGGCAGATAGGCTGAAAATCATTGAAACTCGATAAAATTTGATAACGAATTAGTGGTTAACTTCAATTCTGTCCTTGTTGCTGTTCGGCCGTTAGCACAATAACTTTCGAAGGGATTGTCCTAAGAATGAGTTCGGGTTCCAAATGCATCGGTTAAGTTCGTTAACCAGCCAAAAATGTGTTCTTTAAAATACGGTCATTCAAAATTTTGTTCCTCAATATTTCAGAAACTACGAAACCAATCGAAATGAAATGTTACGGCAAAATGCAAGCTGCTGATAACAAGCCTTACGCAAAATGTAAGGCCTTAGCGTGAACAGAACCATAGGAAATTCAATTGGAATATTGAAAACAAAAACTTCATATTTCCATAAAAAATATATCAGATTCATGTGAAATTTCTCTTATGAATGAAAAATGATATGCAAAATTTCAAGAGGATCGCATCATCAGAACCACAGAATTGATTTTTTTTCGATTTAGGTATATTCTTTATATATTTCATTATCTGAATAATTTTCACAATATAATTCAGATTGTGCTGAGAGTATCAGGGTGAGTCTTTGACTTGTACATATATTTTAACCGTATATTCCTGGGGTCGAAAGAAACACTTTTTTCCTCTACCATTTTTCCGATTCGGCCTAAATAAGAAGATATAGCCTTTTTTGTTTTCAGAATGAGCTATGCCGCTACTAGTAAACTAACCACTGAGTTTTTGCAAGTACGAGATATAGCATTCAAACCTTTGAAATAAGCTATTGTATCAAAGAAACGAGTAGATATACCATTCGAAATTTTCAAATAAGCTGCTGTATTAAAGAAAGAAATATGAACTCACTTTTTTAATACCAGTTGTATGTTTATAATGCAATGATTGATTCATCCAAAATTTTGCTTGTGATGAAAAACAGAATAATCTCTTCTTGATGTATACTTCATTTTTGATTAAATCTTATTAACTTTTAAACCACCTAGTTCAGCTATAGCATTCATTTCCAATATCTCTTGAAAACAACAACTCAACCATAACACGCATGACATTTCACGTTCATAAACACCAGTTGGGGCGATTGAATTTCAAGGGGTGTCCGCATATTTATGTTCTGTGGTCCGCATGGTGAAAGTCACAGACGTGACACTAGATTCTTGACATCGATGTTCTGTGGTTAGTTTGTTTTTCAAAATCATACGACTTCATGAATAATTACTTATTAAGGTCATTTTAGTAATAATAAATATGATGAATAAATGAGAAATGAATGTATTTTAACGTAATGTGAATTTGGAACAACGTATGTCAAAGCTCAACGAAACAAAATTGCAATAGGTACTTCGAAAGTGATTTGGAAATTTGCTTGAATAGATAAGGATTTACACTGAAGAAGTATAGAGGTGAGCTTATTCATTGTAACCCCATTTTATAAAGAAAATCCGCTAGTTCTCTTACCATTCATCATTCCAGATAACAAATTCTCGAATTATTCTTGAAATTTGTCAAAGTGACCACAGGGAAAAATGAATTCTGTGAATATTTTCGACAGAGTTGCATTCAGCCAAAGTACCCAATTTTTCGAATTTCTAAGATTTTTTTTTCTTTCAACATTTACTCGGAATTTTGTGGTCGGGAAAGATTAATCATATTCATGAAAAACTATGTTTCAAAAATCATTTCATTTGAAGGAATCGTTTGCGAGATATTACTGAAAATTTATGCTTTTCATGGATTTTCAACAGCCTGTATCTTTTTAACCAGGCCGAATCGGAAAAAATGGTAGAGGAAAAAAGTGTTTCTTTTGACCTCAGGAATCTACGGTTAAAATATATGTACAAGTCAAAGACTCACCCTGTATATTTGGTATCAATCTCAAATCCCATATGAAAATTTCAGGTAATAGTCTCACTGCCCCACCAATGAACGACCGCTTAGAAGCTCCCACTCAGGGCTTTTCTCAAACTTTCTTCATCTCTGTTCACTAATTGTGTTACACTAATTTTATCAATCAATGTCCATGGCGATATTAGGCATGATATCTCTTTCACTAACTTTTTTGTTTTTGTTTGTAACTATTTTACTGTATTTTCTGCCTGAAAAAAGAATAGAATTCTCGAAACGTTGCTCGTTAATATGAATTGTTCCATGTGACTGAAAAACCTTGTAACAGTTCAAAGTAACATTTCAGCTTTTTGATCGCAGTGACGTTTGAGAATCACAAGATCTCGTCTCAATTTCATTCTCACGTGAGTCTCATGAAATTATGTTACCTTTTCTACATCATAATACTCACTTTACCAAGTAGGAGAGGTTTTATCACTTTAACATGCAGATTAAACCAGCTCATTAGTGGGATGCTCCTAAATGGTTGTCCCTGGGACAACGCACTGATGTTATGATAATATTCATTACTCGAGGTAACAACAACGCATATTTTGTGATATATCAGCAGAACATCTGCTTTTCTTTCATTTTATATCTTCTTTGATTACGCTAAGGTCGTTGTATAAACGTGCTATTCTAGATAGTAAATTCAGATCGAACATTTGAATATTCTCGCGCAACCGACATTAAAATATTATAATATTATCTCTGTTGTGAACTAATTGAAAAGCTAGATTTATTCAAATTAGTATTAATTCCGACGACGTAATAAGAGAAAAATCTATGGGAGAATTTTGCTGATGCTTCGTGTTTGGAATTAGGAATTAAAGAAGGAATTGAATTTCTCATTGATAGGGATTATTTTTCACATTTTTTAGAGGAACAGAATTTTGAACCAATAGTAGTGTGTATGTATGTAGTATTGAACTATACGGTTGGACTAATACCGAAATACCCTCATTACACCATGCCTTTTTTCATGACTTTATTCGAGCCTTTTTTCAGGGCTATTTGTTGGGTAAGTTTTCCCTAAATGAGTTGTACTATTACACCATGCTTTTTCAAGGGTTGTTTCAAGGGGTTTCAGGTATCTAGTAATTACAAACATTGCAAACATTGAAGAAATTGATCTTTTACCTCAAGCTTGTGTTCGTTTGAATATTTTCGTAAGAATACCATGGTATTTGTATTGATATTATATAAAAAAATAATGATGCAAACAATAGGAGATTAAAACGAATTTAAAAAAAACACTTATAATTATTATTGCAACTGTAACTGTTATTCTGAAAAATAACAGAAAAAAAGGTTTTACAGGAAATAGAAGGTAAGCTTTGAATGAACTTAAAATCAGGCTATAAAAGCCATGAGTCTACATTTTTCATATATAGGTAAAATAGGTATGTCGTTTCATTTATTTGTTTATTACAACATGCCGATTCATTAAATCTTTGAATGAAGATAAAACGTAAATCTGTACTTACAGCCGGTAAGTATCCGAATGACGTGAGGTTTGGACCTCATTTCCTTAGGACCTGTTTATGGGTCGTCTCAAGCAGTACCTCAAAAAGGTGGTTGCATTCCTCAAATTTAAGGGCAAGAAGACTAGCTCAGCTATCACATGGTCCTAGAACTAGCCGTCGGCAACTAGCAGAACACTACCAAAACTGCCTTTTACTGCAATGACGCAACGTTTTTTTCGGTTGAATAACAATTCGGCTTACAAGCCTTAGTAGATAAGAAAAAGTTTGGAGATACCAAAAACACTGGAGTGACTCAATTTCATCCGGGAAGTTGTCCTCGTTCAAGAAGGATTAATATTGTGATTTGGGGTGTAATGTTCGTTCGCCGTAATCCTATCATTATTGTTGTAGCTACAATGACTGTTGTCACCTACCTACGTAGAATACATCGTTGAACCTATCATTGTTCCTTTGCGCAACGAATTCGGGGATGATTTCCTTTATCAGGATGATTACGCCTCACCACACTGCACACGAAAGGTTCAAAACATCCTTCAAGAAATGAGCGCGTATAGGATTACTTAAGGAAGCAACATCCAATCGCCAAAGCCCACTTTCAACTTTAGAGTTTAACCCTTCAGGAAGAATCGAACAATATCCCTGAAAATTTCAGTATTGGCTTTATTGGTGGGATCCTCCCGGCGTATTGGGCTGTTGATTGAAAGTAAGAATGGTATTGAATGAATCTGGATTCATTTGTGAAATAAATGAAGTCGAAAAGAAATAATCAATAAATTTAGATTTCTGTTCATTTTTTTTATTTCGCCTCATCTTGCAAAAAGCAAAGTGTAACAAACAAAGATTTTCTATAAAATGTATTGCAGTAGATATCGAGGAAAATATTCATCACTATTTCAGAATATGGATTTTTTTGGGAAACCTAGAGAGGGCAAGACTTTCGTTGATGTCTAGGTATATCGAAAATATTCGACAACTTAGGACTTATATTTCAATACAGCATTATCCTACTGACCAAATCTGGAAGTGAGAAATCCCCAAAGAAAAAAGCTATTGCGGAAAAAAAATAAACCACAAAATCAAAGTACAGGTTTTGCAATAAATGATCCTGTTCAAAGTTTCACTATGGTCAAGTTCAAATAGAGGAACATTTTCATTTCATTTCCAGAAAATAGATTGTTAATTTCTTGAGAACCCTAGGGGGGCTAAGACTTTGGACGATGTGTTTGTATCAGAGTACAACAAAGCATTATCAGACTCAAAAAATCTGAGAGTGAGAAATTCTCAACAAAAGTGCTATCACACGAATAAAATAAACTACCTTACAAAAACAATCAAAGTAATGATCCCATTCAAAGCATCCACTATGGTCAAGTTCGGTATCTTATGTCGCGCAACAACCAACGGTCATGTTTTCTCTTTCGAACATCGGTGTTACTTACGTATAAAAAAGAAGAAAAATGCGATTAACGCTTCTTATCTCGGACGGTTTTCACCAGACGCCACAGTAGGTATATTTCTATCGACGAAATGAGCTTTTACCGGCCATAATTGAAAGAAATCAATACGTAAACGGTATCAACAATATAATAACACGTAGCGCTTATAAATTTTTATCTGCGATGTGCACGCTGGATGACATTGTGTGGTCCCTGCAGAAATATGCTGCCCGATCTGAACGGTAGTAATCCGGTAGAATTATGTGGTTTCCTTTTTAAATGTACGATGCACTGCTTCCCGTCTGAATCCGTCGAATTAGAATCAGAGGCGGAACATCGTTTTGCTATCAGTACGATTATCTATATTCGTTAGCAAATCGTTTCATTTTGCTTTCTATAAAAAATTGCTCATTTCGCAACTCTTTTCATTTCATTATTGAAATGATTTGAATATTCCCCATTATGAATATATCTTGAGTTATGAATCGAAAGGGATGAGTTTATTTTTTCGACCATAAAAAATCCAACTTAAAAATGTCGACATTGAAGAAAGTAATAATACAAAAACTATTCATCGCATGAAACTAAAGGCAGGATTTAAAGAATAAGAAAATGAAACTTATGGCAAATGTATAGAGCGTGTTTCTGAATTGATGCAAAAAATTTGAGGGGGGATTAACCAATTCAAAAAAAATGTTCCCATAAATGTACGTCTGGAAATGCATTGTTTTCGTGATACAGGGAGTTGAACTTTCTTTCTCTGACTCAAAAAAGTGTTACGACCTTGAGGTATTTCAAACTAACAGTAATTTTTCGATTCTTTGTTAAATTTTTGACAGAAAATCTCTCCTGCCTTTCTTGTAGTGGGGTGCCTTTTTATGTGAAAAAATAAAGCACCCCAACTAAGCATCTCTACTGCATTATGTGTTGAGGTAACGTTTATATTAATATATGCGTTACGATTCTTTAATTTTCTACATAAAGAGAAAAGGCAGAAGAGATTATTTTGTCGAATAATTTCAAAATTATTGTTACTTTGAAATATCTTAGTGTCTTTTTTAGTCAGTTTTTATTTAGAACTATCAGAATAATAGATTCGTAGCATTTTGGAATTTAAAAAACCTGAATTTTTGTATACCTAATTTAATCGACTATCTATCTTCGCAATAAAAATTTCAGCGATATGTGTCGAACAGTTTCTGTAATCATTGTATTGATATTGTGCCGGTAAATATAAAATATATTTTAAATTATGGCATGCTTTTCATATGTTAGGAAAAAACTGCTCCTATCTGCTACAACTTTTTATTGTTATCGGAAAAGACGTGCTTTTGTCTTGGAGATTCAAAATTATATGGATTAACACATTGGCGATTTCGGAGGATGGAAGATTCGCAGTAATGACCACCCTAAAAATTTTTCGATCGGTCATTTATATCGATACCTGAAAATTAAAACTATTTGGAGAAAAGTATAGTAAACGTAAATTTATCTTTTTTTGGAATTGTCTTTTGGCTGGAAACAGCCTTGAATAAGCAGATAGCAAACTTATTTGTCGATGAAAATTTTTTATTTTTCGTCGGAAACATTGTATTGAAAATTCCTTCTGAGAGAGAGCTCTACAAATTTTTTCAGTAATCAATGAAAAAAGCCTGTGTATCATGCAGTATTGGTCGAAGAAGTAACCTTCTTGATAAAAGTCGGTCTTACCCTATATATAACTCTAGTGGTATTATGGTATTAAATTTGATTTAGGAATGATCTGAATTATTCATCAGAGGGCTTTTTTCATTGAAACAAATCATTAGCGAATTAGACCCACATCCTGCATTGATCGACATGGGCAAATTGGTAATCTCAATCGATAATTTGTTCCGTTTAATGCTGGTTATCAGTAAAGATGACTGATATTAGTTTTACATAAGAAGGCAAACACTATTGGATCAAAGTCTGAAGTTCTTTAGAATGAGATCAACATTTCTAGTTGATTGATAGAGAGTGAGTCTTTTGTTCTATTTTATGAAAAATCTTGATTGTAATCGTTATGCAATGGCTTGCAAAACCCACAGCCACCAACATAAACAGACCCAAATCATGTAAAAAATGTAGAAAAGCGTTCCGCCACTTATCGTCCATAATTTGATCGACATAGCTAAATTAGTAATCTCACCTGATGAATTTGTACTATTTAATGCTGATTATTAGTAAATGCTTGATGAAGTTAAATATACATTGAAACATTAATGTTAGTTTCATATAAGAAGTCTTTTGACTCAAAGTCTCAAGTTATTTCGAATAAGATCGCATTTCAAGTTTTCACTCAATCTTCTGTTCTATTTCCTGAAAACACTCTATTGTTATCGACATGCAAAGGCTACCAAAAGCCACAGCCGCCAACCCAACCAGACCCACATCCTGTGAATCAAAAAAGGCCGTCATGCCAATGATCGCCCGTAATTTGATCGACATAGCCGAATTGTAATCTCATCCTATAATTTGTTCCTTTTAGTGCAGATTATAAGTTGGGATAACTGATATTAGACTTATATAAGAAAGCTCACACTCTTGACTTTAAGTCATAGTTCTTTCAGAGAAGATCAGTATTCCAAGTTTTCGCTCAATTTTCTGTCTTATTTCCTGAAAAGCCTTGATTGTTATCGGCATGCAATGGCTTCCTAAACCCACAACCGCCAATCTAACCAGACCCACATCCTGTAAATTAAAGACAATCTGATCACCAATTTTTGATTTTATCGACATAGTCATATTGGTAATCTCACCCGAATATTTATTCAAATTAGTGCTGATTATTAGTACAGATGGCTGATATTAGTTTTATACATTAAATCTGACATTTTCATTTCAAAGTCCGAAGCTCTTTCGAATAAGTTCAGCACTTTAAGTTTCCGCTCGTCTTCTGTTCTATTTCATAAAAACTCTTGATTATTATCGGCATGCAAAGACTTCCTAAAGCGATAGCCGCCAAACCACCCAGACCCACATCCTGTAAATCTGTCCCGCCACTGATCACCCGTAATTTGATCGACATAGCCAAATTGGTAATCTCACCCGATAATTTGTTCCATTTAGTGCTGATTATTAGTAGGGATGGCTGATATTAGAGAAGATAATTCTTGTTATTGCCGATGCCACCCAGTAGCGCACGACAGATCCAATTGCGGTTGATGAAACTGCGCCGTTTATGGCAAACAATGAGTTTCATTGTTACGAATCCTCTTTTGTTGCTTTTGTTTTTCGTTTATTATTCGTCCGATAGGCAATTGTCTCGATATAATTGTTTCGCATTCCCGGTATTTTCCGCTATAATTGAGTTATTACCCTGTTGATTTATTAAGAAGAAGATGCCTTAGTGAAATTAAACAATTAGCCAGGGAATTCTTGGCGTGGACGTGGAAACTTATGGCGGGCGTCACGTGACAGGGAATTCGATTGTGAGAAAAACGATTAAAATGGTAGTGATGTCTTCTGTCTGTAGCATGATGGCTGAGGAGGAACTCTGCATTGTGTTATTTTCATATTTAGATAGGTGCTTTAGTCTGTATTTTGTGAAAGTTGATTTGAATACGATAGCTAAATGAAATCTCTTTATTTACTGTCACTACAATATTTTTTTTTTCAGTGACAGAGTTTTGTATTACATTTTCGAACTGTTGAAAAACAATTTTGTGACAAGGTTGTAAAATGTCTCTTAAAGTTATTTCTACAGAATTCGAGACAAGTGGGGAGTTCCATAGATTTATTTTCAAATTTGGAACTGTCATTGCCCCCCCCCCATTGAGGTGTTTGCTGACCTTCACCGCTTAAAAATGTTCCAGATTATCTAAGTCTGGGTAGGTGCTGCTGGTATCCGACAATTGGTTCGTGAAATTTGAGAAATCTTTAATTACAATTTTGACAAGTTCATTTATATACCGTAAAAATAATCTGTTCGTTTTCCCAATTATACTAACTTTATTGAAACACAAAATTTTCCTGAGTTGAGTGAAAAGTTAATTTTCGCTAGAAATTTCATTCTAAATGAATTCTGACTTCAGAAAACGATAGGTTTCCATACATCACAGATATTCGAAAAGTTACTACATATTTTAATTTATTATTTTTCAATTAAATAATTTATTATAGTATTTATATGCCTTTTCGTAACACTGAAGTTTTTAACTGATAACTTTAGTTTTATTTCACCTGCATTGACTTTATTATTTCACTTTTCAAATAATTTGGTTAATCATCAACGATGTATATCAGAGCATCATCTGTAGAAAACCTCAATTCATAATATGAAAATATCGTTGATACAAAGTAGGAACACAATGTTCCGACAACATTCCTAGAAGCACATGTTTTGTCTCCTTCTTGAGCAATATATAATCGTTTTTTATCCGCCTGAATGGTCCTCGAAACACTATTTCTTTTTGTTTCTTTTTCAATGTTCCTCTTAAAATTCTTGTTTCAACTTTTGTCACCTGGCGGTTGACTGCGACGTATGCTTTAGCTTACATTCCATTGGTTGCATGTTGAAACAGTTCACCACGACGCCAACTGGCCACTTCGTTGTGAATCGTCATCCCCATTAAGGTTGAGCCATCGGTTGGCCATGACAATTTGGCATATTTCACTGTGTATATTGAAATTTTAGGTTATGTTGTTTATTTTCTTGTCAGATTGATACGCAATGTTATCAATATGACATAGTCTGATAACTCGAAAGCTCGTTGGACGAGGCCGGTTACATTCGGCAACGTTGACTTTATTTTACGTTATGACAGCAAATGCGGCCAACTTCAGATAAATAAACAAACTCCAACTATGCGCTCAAACTTCGTGAACGGACTATATTTGATACTACATAAGCATAAACATTTCCTTCAAATAAATTTCGAGTACGTTCCTGTGAATTGGCATTCATCCCGCTAGACCTAATCTGAATAAGATTAATTGAAGCTATTTGTTAAATACTGTCCGCCCGCATTTTTAGCAGTCTTAGAGTGATTTACACAATATTTAGATGTGTATGTATATGAATGTGTATGTGCTTTACGCGTAAATGCTCGCTGGTTCTTGATATAACTCCATAGATTATTTCTTCTCTCATTTCTCATCTACAACGAGGTATATTCACCAACATCTTACGGTGTCTCACGGGACTAACCATGAGTTATGGCCTAAGATAGAGTTGGATGTTCATACGGCGACAGAATGCATCACTGAAGACATTATCTATGAATTGTGGTTAATTTTAAAGTTACCGAAATGGCAAAATTGCTTACTCGAAGTCGCAGATATGGCAATAAGTGGTGACAATTTTAGTGTTTATTTCAGAAATCATATTTCGAATTTTCGAATAATGGATAAAGATTAAATGAAAATCTGTGACTTTGGCTATTTTGTTAGCGATTTTGATTGTTCAATATTACATGACAGTTGATGTCTGTCGAAATTTGTTTTTAAGCCCCCGTTCTACTTGAACGAGTGCTATTTCGTTCTGCCCAAATGTCCGTATTTTTCGAATTTTGACCCAAAAATGTTCCGAAATGATAGGGTTCGACTCCATGGTCAAATTAAATTCTTTCGGGGGACCGTCTGGCCGTAAGCACGATAACTTTTGAAGGGATTGTTCTAGAGACTTGAGATTCGTTTCCCAAATGCCGTGGTTAAGTCCGTTATTAATCAGCCAAATCGTACAAGTTGTTCCATAAAATTCGAAATTTTGTTCTTTAATAACTCAGACAAAACAAAACCAATCAAAATGAAATTTTGCAGCCACGTGCAAGATGCTGATAATAAGCCTCAGTTAACAGAAACATATAAAATATAAAATTGAATTGAAATATTGAAAAGGAAAATCCTTATATTTCCATAACAATATATCCGATTCGATTAAAATTTATTTTGTGAATGAAGATTGATATACTGAATGTTCTTGCGAAATTTCAAGAGGAACGCATATTCTGAACCATAGAATTGAATTCTCTTACATATTCAATTTTTTTTCTGTCCATCTCAAAATAAAAGGTGATTTTAATGTGTACTAAATTGATCATTAATGACCCATTTTAATGCTCAATTTCGCCTATTTTAATGTGCAATCCTCATGGCAACCGTTCACAAAGTATTCAGAAGCATTACGAGAAATGTCAAAACTCTACTGGAACATAGATACATAGAAATTTTATTATGTCAAATGTAAGTCTTGAGCAAAATGAGAATGTATTCCAATCAAGAATTCATACACAATTCAATTGAGATCTTGTAATCAACTCGGTTATTAATCTAGCGACTAATGGTCTCGAACTATTAACGCGTTCGCTCCGCTCACGTATTAAAATATCTTGACCCTAAATCGCTGTCTTTAATAACCTAATTAATTGAATAACTATTAATAATTTCCAGAATATTATCCCGATCGTGCTGATATTTTGCATTCCTATACTCAGCGTGAATCTCAAGTCCTACACAAAATTTTGAGATAATAGTATTATTGCTCCGTCAATGGACACCTGCTCAGGGCTTTTTCAAATTTTTCTGAATGAAAATACGGCACAACTAATTATACTCTTAGCATGATCACTGAAAAGGTAATCGAATTAGGTTTGTCTTTCATTTGATGTATCACATTTCATATATTCCCACCCGAAAAAATAAAAAAGGGTATTGCTGAGCCAACGGGGGTGAGAAATATCAAATTCGAAAAAGCATAAAATAAATTGCCTTTGAAATTGAAAATCCAGAATTATTCAAGACTTACCTACTTTACTTTTTTGGCTCGCTGTATATAATTTACTCAGAATACCCCAAATTGGAGCTCACATTCTTGTTATCAAAGACAAATATTTTTATTTCATTTCAAAGACACTGTGGTTATGTGATTAATGACTTAATAAATGAATCAAAAGAGTACGATGTGTTGTGCGTTGAACGCAAATTCATTGACCGGAATACTCCACATAGTGCTGCAACCAATCAAACACTTTCTTGTAACAAATGTTGCTTGAGTAAGATGCTCATTATTTATGTTATTCGAACATTTGTATTGATTCAATTGAAAAATAGTTTTTGAATGGAATTCTAGCATCGGATTTTTTTCTGAGAAAGTATCGTAAACATATGAATTGAAAAGAAGCTTTTATTATGCAAATCTGATTTTCGTATGATTGTGAAGTACACTGGAAAGAATTTCTTCTTTTTAATATATAGCTATAGTACCTACTGTTCACGAGAAATTGAGCGCATAGTAGGCGTTTGTTTATTTATCGGAATTTGGCAGTATTTGCTGTCATAACGTGAAATAAAGTCAACGTTGACGAATGTTCCGGCCTCGTCCGACGAGCTTGCGAGTTATCAGAGAACTCTTTGCAATATTGACAACATTGCGTATCAATCTGACAAGAAAATAAACAACATAACCTAAAATTTTAAAATACACATTGGATTATGCCAAATTTCCATCTCCAACCGACGGCTCAACCTTTCGTGAACAGACTATAGGTTCAATATATGGAACCTACTTATCGAATTAATGTTTGGGCAATTCCTATAAAAAGTTATATGATATAAATATAGTGTTCAGATATTTACTGGCAGTTCAAGTATAGAAAATTTGATTTTCCATTTTACGAAATTGACGTGGTTGCCCCGAATTTTATTAATTGTTTACAGTGTGAGCTTTTAGCTCTAATCTATCAAAATTTTGTTTCAAACGCTAATACATTTTCAATTTAGCAGCCTCTGGGAAATCTTATAAAATTCACCTAATGGTCTCCTTGAAGATATTTTGTTTATGTGAAAGTTATTTGAATTTCTCGAAAGAATTGATCAAATAATTGACAAAATGACTTAACAGAAACAGCGATATTAGGCAAACTAGGATGATAAGGCTTTCGTTTTATTTCAATGAATATTTTCATGAATCCATAATTTTTTGACTACTGCCGAGCAGAATCGTGTGCAAAATTAAAAAATCTATTCATAGAAGAAATCAATATTGTATAGACGTGACCTTATCGGAATGAAGTGCGGCATCCCCCAAGGATCAGTTCTGCGCCCGATTTGTTCTCATATGATTCATGCATGATATTCAAACCAATATAACATGTATGAGATGATTTCAAATTGATGCGGATGAAATTGACTTCAATGAGTGAGCAATTGTAAATGAGACCGACATACAAATAGCATTCGTTGACAATGAAGTAAATGAGAAATATACAAGTTGTTATACCTTATTCTCTATTAGACACTCGAAACAACAAAAATACCAAACCATCATGCTAGAATCATCACCTGCATCAGATATCCTTTGATAATAACAGAAAGTCACTGTGACGATTCTCAATGATGAATAAAGCGATATAACTAAGATGAAAGGTACCGCCAGCTCTTCGCGGGTCATCTTCGCAACCTTTTACCTTCATCCGAGCTTACATTTCAATCTACACATTCATTGAGAATATATTTATCACCTATACCGTGATGAGATTGTGGGAAATGTATGGCCTGTTACGATTACCACGCTGTAAAAATGACGAAGACAGTTGCATAAATCTGCTTCGAGTCGTTTCTCCTGCCACTTAAATAGCGAAGATAATGGAATGGTTTATGTTACAGTTCAAAATCTATCGACATTAGCTATACTCCGCTTTGCGGATATGTTTAAGAGGTTCAATTAAAGATGTCGGCACCACATATGGATACCTAATGAATACGAAAATAGACAGCGTCAATTATACCGTATATTCCGTAGAAAGCTATTGAAGGTCCTTCAATTTCATTCTTGAATCAGTACATTTGGTTATCATGAAAAAATTAGAAATGGTAAATGTGTATGATTAGAGATGGTTTGTAAGTTGTAATGCTACAATTCTACATTCCTCTTTCATCATAAAATGAGTATCTCTATTTAATGTATAACACGAATAAGGACTTGTGCAGTAATAAATACGATTTCTATAACTACGACAAGATGGAAAATACACAGGCTGTACGACTGTACCTTCTCTAAATAGAATCATCACCTTAGGTTGGAAAATCATTGCTATCATTGTTGTGCTATTAACTTGATCACTGACCCAGGTTAATCTATCTTAAACCTTCACGAGTGCAGGGTCGTAGTCACCGCATGCGCACTGCAGTTCAATTTTGTATATGAAGAAGGCTGGAATGAGTCTTCTACTTTTTTCTTAGTAATTTCATATATTCTATTCCAACCAATTATGGAAAGAGAAGAGAATTTGGCACAGCGTGAAGGGTGTGGTTCCATGAGCCGAGAAAATAATGTGAAACATCTTCTTCATAACTTTGTATGCACCTCCTTCTGCGTTAAAGCTATATCCTTCTTTCCCTATTTACTCAAAGCTAACATTGAACATGCGAGGGCACACCAGAAATTATAGGGAAGATTTTACAGAAGCCGATAAATCCACGCCAAGCTAGAGACAATCAGTAAATAAACTGGAACTGAAAAAATAAAATTTCTATTTCTTTAACATGGGTACTCAAAAAAAACATTAAACAAGAAAGGGCACACTTGAAATTATAAGAAACATTTTACAAAAGCCAATAAATGCAACTAAAGCTAGAGTCAATCACAAAATCAACTGTTACTGAAAAAATAAATCCATAAAATAATTGGTTGTGTTATTGATACGACTGTCACTTCAAATCCTAAACCCGATGTGTTCGTAAACTTAGAACCCGGGACCGTGATCCGAGTAGATCCGTCACGTGACCCAATGGATCGAGTTAGTAACCCTGAGTAAGTTTCCGAAAACGCCTTACGATACCAAGGCCTTGAAGCGCAGTTATTAAAAAACATGGTTTTCCGAATACCTCTATCCTCTATTTTTGGTCTTGTTTTTCCAATGTTTTCTTTACCCATATTTAAGTAACGGCCACTCCAAGTATGTTTTATATACCAAATTGTTTTTATTCCAGTGTTTGTTCTTGTAATCCAGAAAATTTATCTCTTTTGGTTTTCTAATTCACAGGTGAACTTCAATTTGGGATGGTAGTTATTTAATTTATTTATAATGTGGGGAATTTTATCTTCAGGTGCTGCTGTGAGACAGTTTTCTGAATTCTGGACTTTTTAGTTTTGAAGCTCGGTCAGCAATCCCTGATATGACACCTTTTTTATGCGCTATTGGTACTTCAAAACGTTTGCATTACACAGTTTTTAAACTACTTGAACTTCGTTTGGTATAATTATATCAGAGATGTTCTCTATCCAATCTTGTTTTGTCTGCTTTTCTTCAATTTTATGTTTCATTTTATTGATTTCATTAATTTGTTTCGTTCTAATTTTATTGAAAAGTAAAAAATAGAGAAACTCTTTAATAAAATTAGAACGAAACAAATTAATGAAATCAATGACTTGAAACATAAAATTATTTAGTTATTTTTATATATATATATTTTTTCATGAATTGCTCAACTGAATGAATTTGAAGCTTTTGCACGATTGTTCATATTGGGTAATCGATCAAGTTGCAACCTCAAAACCAAAGATTGTCAGGATTGGATTAATATTAAGAACACAAACCATAAAAGCAAGTGTAACAGTCTGAAAAATACCAAGAGTATCATTTACAATAAGAGAAATAATAGCTCGATTTTGAATTGGAAGTCCTATTCTAATAGCACAAAAGAGCCTCCTACCGACAAAAGATAATTACATATCATCATTACTCTTTTTATGGCCGGTCTATTACAAATTATTCGTTAACTAACGGTAGGTCCGAATTTGTCTTCAATTCAATTGTGGATCGATCTGTGAATCGAAACAACAAAAGACAGAAAAAACCGCGTTAACACTAGGATAAAAAACATTTAATTGCAAAGAATGATAATACTTCGGCTGTTTGTAGAGAAGAGACACCCTCAATTGAACGGGAATGATTGTGTGAGAAAAAATGCCGATAATGGTGAAGAAATTGGATTATTATACCGTTTTCGACCTTTCAATTGAGTAATGAAACGTTTATGAGATTTCGAACGAAATTGATTTGGAATTCCGAGGATTCTTTCAATCCATATTTCCCAATTATGAATCATGGTTGTGCTTTATTCGCTTGGTCCTAGCATCAAACGTGGTATCATATCGCATTTCTAATTTGCAGACGATAATTGACCTAAACAATAAGGTTTTAATGGATTGAAGTGGGCCAGTATGGTCAATACAAATTGAAACCTGAAATCTTACTGAAAGCAATATTCACATATTTGAATTTAGTGACATTTCAATATACCGGTACCTATGAAAATTCACATCTAAATCATCCGATATCCAATGCATCAGACAGAGAACTTTGGAATATTCGAACGATTTGCGTGCTACGTTTTTGACGGAATGAATGGTACAACATCAGATAGCGGAATATATTCTGGGTATGATACCATATCATAGCACCAGAAACCTCAGCAAACAAACTCTGCGCTGCGACCCCGCCAAATTCAATATATCAAAGGGCTGATAGTGAACTTTCTTTGCACTTCAAGCCAAAAATGAGAGAAAAAATGTTATATAAATATTATACCAGAGCGTTATGTTTTTAAACTCATCAAATCTGGAAAAGGAAGTAATATAAAATAAAGGGTTTTCCAATAAGAGGTGTTATTTCGAAGAGCCGCTATTTCGTTAGGTGTTACGTTTGAAGCTTTCATTTTTTGACATTTCACAAGTAGAAGCTATGCCATTAATAGAAATGAAACGATGTTTCAAGAACGCATTGGAATTATTGAAATTCACTATAAAAATGGTGAAAATGGCAGAGACGGTTCGTAAAACTCGAACATTTTGGGGTCGTCGTGAAGCACCTTGTCGGACCGCAATAAAGAAATTGGTGGAAAAATTCGAGCTGTTGGACAAGTTAGTGATGTGAAGAATAAAACCCGTGCATGTCTCTCAAGAACAGCCGAGAATATTGCTACTATGGCCGAAATTGAATAGTTTTGATCTGGAAAACGTTCACTTTCAACAAGACGGCGCTACGTGCACACAAGCAACGGAACCATTGATCATTTGGGGGAAAAGTTTCCGGACCGTGTTATCTCTCGAATGGGTGGTCACAATTGGCCACCGAGATCTGTGATTTAACACCTTGCGACTTCTTTCTTTGCGACTTGGTTATGGAAAAATTCATTAAAATGATATGGTTCTGTAAGCGTGGTCGTATAGTGGTTATTTGCCTGATGTTATTTTCCACTATTAATGGCATAGCTTCTTCTATAATAAAAAACACATCCGATCATTTATATTGAAAAATGGCATTTTTCTTTGAATATCAAAATAACACCTCTTTATATTCATAATAATCCAAAATAATCTGGTAATACTTGAAATAAAATATCCTATCGATCTATTTTGAAACCTTTTGATGTAATCATCAAGTTTAAGTCACTCAAACTAAATACTGAAATTTTAAAGATTGAAAAACGAGTCTTATGGTCATCCCTTTTCTTTACAACCCATCTTCAGCATCAAAAACCTTAAATTAAAACAGAATAATGTAGATCAACAACAACTTTTCAGTTCCTTTATGGGTTCTCTCGCCAATTGCTCATCGTTTCGATAGTCGATACTATACCATCATTTACTCAACGAAAATCCCATACAAATTGCCTAGTGTTTACAACATCGGTTCTAGTGTGAAGTTATCTAGTCATGGCGATATTTTTCTGAGTCCTGAAGTACATTAACGTGTTTCAGGTTGTAAAAATGAAGAACATGTGTGCAAGGTGTGATGCCCCTGCTGCCTTGGATAACTATGATTAATTCACGGATAGGAGATAAAGCACAGTAATGAATTACGTTGATGTCAACTTGGCTCGGTTCTATACTTTAACTATGAATGAGACTTGAATTTCACAATTGAGATTTCCTTCTTCGGTGTTCGACGTAGGTCTCACATATAAACACATCAAATGTTGGATGTTCTTCTCTTTCCGGTTCCCAGAACATTCCTGCTTCAATGAGGAGTAATTTGAAGATGAAACCCTGTGGTTTGCTTCATTAGAAATCAAGTCGTAATGAATTATGTTATCAAAAATTGGTCTTTTGTCCATATAACTATGTTTTCTCGCCATCTGATGGTTAGATAGCCCAAAAGCAATTGTTGGCCGTTCATTGAGAGTCCATTTGGAAATTTTCACTAACACTGACAAAAAACAATAAGATACTTTTCGTGCGCACACTTGCCAAAGAGTCACTCATTGGCCCAGAACCCTTCTGCGGTATACGTAGATGTACCTATGAGAAGGAGTTTCTGGAAAAGAAGAAAGCCGAGAGGGAAAATTTCTGGCGGAATCTCCCAGGGATGGATGATTCCAATAAGTTCTTTTGGAACTTTGAAACAGCAAGATCCAAAAGATATCTGGATCTTGGTAAGGAACAATTACACCTCCTCACTTGGTCTCCTACAGGATTTTGTCGCCTCAGGAAGCACCTGTTGAGGATGGGATTATCTGACACTGACGAGTGTAGTTTCTGTGGGGAGGAGGAAGAAACGCTCATTCACCTTGTTACATAATGATTTGGCATTGCGAGCCTAAGGAGAGAATACCTTGGGCGAGAAACTTGTACGAGTGAGGAACTAGCCCCGTTGAAGGCTTCACAGATATTGGATTTCATTAGATCTCTGGAACTGAAAGGCTGGCTGTAAAGGGTGTGGCCATAACAGCTCTTTAAGGGGGCACAATAGACCTTTAAGTCGCAGTGAACTGTAACTCCTTTTTTAAACTGAACTAAAGTAAACTACTTTTGGTGTACCTACGTGTCTTCTCAACAAGACGTTGAGGAGAATGAAAGAGCTCACTCCCTCCACATGACGAATGCCCTCATATTGAGTATCACCTACACTAATTAGGGCAGAGGTCGATTATTGGAAAAAAGGAGAGAAGCACTCTAACTTGATAGGGACGCCAGGTAGAAGACAAGCTAAGAAGATGATTGCAGTCTCAAAAGAAATGCTCAGCAAGCTCCTACTTTCTCTGACAGTGAGTTACTGGTCCTTTCACAGGACTAGGACATTGTATCATGAGATATCACCTTCACAAGATCGGTAAGAAAAGCTTTTGTATCTGTAGGTTCTGTGGATTGGTAACAAAACTCACCCAAGTAGACTTACACAGCTGGTTGGCATCAGCCTATGTACCGGGTGTCCTAAGTTCGTTGTCTAGTGGGGGGATCTCAGAAACCCGATGAGCTAAAACAAAATGTTAGGAGGAAAAATTGATTACTTCACTAAATTATACTGAAAAAAGTGCCTGTATAATGTTCTAGTTTCATGTTCATAACTTTAGTAATAAAGAAGTTATGAGAACTTTTCATTTGACGCCATTTTCCAATTTTCTCTAATAGCTCGAAAACGTTTTGATTTAGAAGGTTGCGGTATTCACCAAATAAATTCTCTCAAAAATCGAGCCTGATAGGTGCCACTTCTTTTGTTCTAGCTTATCGGGTTTCTGAGATTCCCTCACTTGACAACGAATTTAGGACATCTGATTCTGGTACATACAATCTCCTGGGAAAATAATTATTTTTGTGGGAAAAATGTAGGTGTTGGATAATTAAGCATAAATGACCTCATTGTTCTGAGGATGGGTAGGCAGTCATTGTGCATATTACCACGAAAAACCTCTACAACTTGAAAACCAATCGACTTATTGGACCAATGAATGAACTAGAGCTCTATGGCATTGCGCCATAAAGTAAAAATACCTATATTTTCTGTTCGAGAGATCATCACGAAATTCTACAAAAGTTTATATAATCCTTGAGCACGTGAATATCAATTTGAATCCGATCTAAGTCTTAGTTTAAAAAATTGTCGAAAAATATCCATCAACGAACTCAACGGAGGCATTACGACCCTGCATCTACCCTCAGTAATTCAAGTCACCATTCGAAAGTAATTTATTTACGGCCGGACGGTCCGCCAAAATTGTTCTCAACCTCCAATTCTTCAAGATCACTCTCGACTCAAAAACACACACTTGGGAAAAATTATAGCTATTATACAAAAACGATCAAGCAAAAATTGAATAGTGTGATATCATTCATTCATACGAAAGTAGATACTGGTTCAGATTCTCAATTCATGCTTCATGGTATTGCAACAATATTCCATGGACATTCATTCAAAATTTGGAGATTCGAAATCCACCCAGGAATGCAAAATCAAGACTCTAAAATTCCGAGTATATACAATCACTAAACTAACGGCATTCGTTACGTAGACCATCGTGATTTGTGCATCTTATTATTCTCCATGGTAGAGTATTATCAGTGATATATCTTGTTTGAAAATGAGGTTATTGTTTGTGAATTGAGGTGATAATTCTGTAACAATAAGAAGGATGGGTGGCTGAATTAAGGCTACTGGTCAGTTCCCACGAACATAGAAAATGTCTCTCTGGGGAGCCCATTACTTAGGCAAGTCCGCTTTACGAATAGCGTATGCTACGTAATAGCATAACATGCATGATCCTCTTCCTATCGGTGGACCGGGGTTTCATGCGAAACAAGTTGAACATTATTGGTTTCTATACCGAATGGTGGTGCAGATATAACTAGGTATAGAAAATTTGGATTGTTTTATACAATGGAAAGGGTCCACCTTTGATATTTCTTATAATATTATGCATAGCGGAATTAACAAGAATCTCTATCAGATCAGATTAGAGCAGAGGCGATAAGGCTGAGAAGACCTTGCAACACCTTGACCTTAAGAATCATCTGTGCAAACACGCGCTGTTTGTCATTCTGGCAGCAAAAACTAAATAAACCTTACTACTAGTGCTGCGTGCATTATCTGCTAAGGTTTCAGGAAACAGGACTCAAAACTCAAAAGGCGTTTTCGGATAGGTACTTACTCATGTTAACTCGATCCCTAACCTTCGCGTTCGTTTACCTAACCCGAACATAAAACCCGTGTTCGGAAAGTACGGTGCTATTAACTCGATCACTGACTTAGGTTGATCTATCGTAACCCTATACGAGACAGGGTCGCAGAGTCACCGCATGCGCACGGCAGTCTTCTACTATTTTCTTAGTAATTTCATATATTCTATTCCCCAAAATTATGGGAAGAGAAGAGAATTTGGCTCAGTGTAACATGTGTGGTTCCATGAGGCGAGAAAATAATGGGAAAAAACTTCTTCATAGCTTTGTATGCAGATCTTTCTGCTAAAGCCTTCTTTACTTTTTTAACATAGGTACTCGAAGATAACATTGAACATGCGAGGGCACACCAGAAATTATAAGGAAAGATTTTCAGAAGCCAACAAATCCAAGCAAAGCTAGAGACAATTAGTGAATAAACTGGAACTGAAAAAATTAATTCTCTACTTCTTTAACATACTCAAAAATAACTTCAAACATGGAAGGCCACACTAGAAATTATAAGAAGTATTTTACAAAAGCCAATTAATGCAAGCAAAGCTAGAGACAATCCGAAAATAAACTGGGACTGAAAAAATAAATTCATAAAATATTTGGTTATGTTATTGATACTTCGGACACTAAACCTGATGTGTTCGTAAATTTAGAACCAGTATCCGTGATCCGAGTAGATACGTCACGTGATTCAATGGATCGAGTTAGTAACCCTGAGTAAGTTTACAAAACGCCTGAAGTGTCATAGCCTCAGAGTAAGAAATAAACCCTACTTTTTATTCTGAGGTCGTGGGGTTCTTCTCTGTTGGCGGAAGCGACAGGTATTTTCGAGAACTTTTCTCATGTTCCACAAAGGATCCCGTGACTATGCCTTTTAGTTTTTTTGAATTCTAATTTACAGAGCGGAAGAACTTTTTTGGTCCAGCTCGTTGAGTCAGGGAGAAAGTATAAGGCTTGTTTCTGTCCTTCGACCGTTTGCCAGAATCACATCAATTTCTGAAATTTTTTTTCCTTCTTCTCAACTTCTATCACTTGATAACCGACTGTAGAAGCGCATAAGTTGCATGAATACCTACTAATGCAGGTTGGGCTTTTTTTCTCGTTGCTAACCAATGCATCTGATCTTTTTCAAGCTGAATCTCATTATTGGAGCTCAGATTGATTTGAGATGACCGATAGAACTTTTGGTAATTGACATGGGAGCTACCTACTTCCTTTAATAACATAAAAATTAGCTCAACGGTGAAATACTCCTTGCAAAGTTTGCTTTAAAGGAGTCGTTTGAATTGTTTGACAACTGATACATTCGCCAATCGTAGGTTGAGAGGGGACATGATAATTACGTTCAGAGCTGTGATAGGATTTTTTGGATTGGATATGTCGGCTCTGTTTCCTTTGAATGCTAACCATTTGAGAGCTCAGTACAGAACAGTTTTTTTCAAGAAGTAGGGAGAATTTCCTGAGCAATAGAATATTCCACTCCTAGAAGAAGTTGTGAACGCTCCAAGTGTTAACGCCTTCAAGAACAGATATGACTCCTGGAAGTCTAGTGCTTCAAGGTGACTTTTGTTCTGAGCTAGCTTTTCAATTTGCCAATGAATTGATCTTTTTCTAGGAAATTAATATTTTATTTCACTTCTTCTTATTATACTCTGAGCTGTCACTTGTTACTTTTTTGAGTTATATAGAGTATCCTTAACTCGTAAATTATGAGAAAAAAATAATAATAATAAAATAGACCAAAATCGTCGATGATTATTTTTTGAGAACTGTCAAAAATTATGAACATTTTCAAAGAGTGACGAACGTTGCTTCTCTGGAAGTTACAAGAGTCTTAAGTGTTTTATCTGAAAACTGCTGTCGAAAAATGAAGGGTATAGTCGAAATAATTTTTCCATTTATGTTCGAATTTCACGTAATCAATCGAGAAGGGAATATTTCTGTCGAATTTGTCACCCTCAACATCATAGATTAATTCAAGCAATCATGAGTGTTCGTTTTCCGTTCGCATACAACTCCGGTCTCTGCTAATATCCATATACTCCTCTCCGTACACTTTCACCCGTCAGTGACCTGCTCTCTGCCACTCCCACATCTCTCTCATATCTCTGGTTTGACACCTGCAATTCCAAATACAGAGCCTCGGGCGAGCAGAATAGAAATATGAAGTCAATTCGAGCCCCACAAATTCACAGCATACAATGCAATATCTCTAGATACTTGATACATCTTCATTTCTCTTTCTTGTTTGTACTTCAATTACTGGAGAGTAATTTCATGTCGTCGAGTAGAAACTTACTTCGTGGATTTTGAAGTCTGACAGTGCAATTGGGTTTAAGCGAGTGAAATCGTTTATGGAAAAAACTTCATGTGGGAATATTATACTTTGAATTGGTTTACAAGATTTTCTGGTTCATTCTTGAATGCTGAAGACTTCTTTCAATCTTGAAATTGAATTTATTCCAGGAGATCATGTAATTGATATTCTTCCACTAGTTCCGAATCCAACAATCAAGTACCGGGTGTCCTAAATCCGTTGTCTCGTGAGGGGTGCTCACATCGCAAACCCAATGAGCAAGAACAAAATGAGTGGCACATTTTTAGGCTCAATTTTTGGAAGAATTCATTTGGTGAAAACCGCAACCTTCTAAGTCAAACCGTTTTCGAGCTATTAAAATAGAAAATTGGAAAACGGCTTCAAATGAAAAGTTCTCATAACTTCTTTATTACTGAAGTTATACACATGAAACTGAAACATTATACAGGCACTTTTTTCAGTAGAATTCATTGAAGTAATCAATTTTCTTCATTACATTTAGTTCTAGCTGATCGGGTTTCTGAGATTCCCTCACTAGACAACGAATTTAGGACACCCGGTAGATAGGGGCGAGTTTCTTGAACAACGAGTGCATTGTCTTTCTCCAATTTTTCCACTGAAAAAATTAGATACCCAAATGGTATTTGACAAGAATATTTCATGAGTGGCAGATTATTCTGCAAGCATTATATGCATAATTTGGCAACCACTGTCAAGTTTTGCCGCAAGAAAGAGACTGCTGACAGCTTCTACCATACAGCTTTTCCATCTAGAAACCATTTGTAATTCAAAATTGAAAATTGAGATGAAGGAAATAGTCACAGAAAAGCGGTGAAAATGAACTTATGTAGTTTTTGACAAGTGTAATTAAGTTGAAACTACCAGAAAGTAGTTATTCATAATAGTGACGACAGTGCAGACAGAATAATCGATTTTGCTTTATCAGTTTGTAAACGAATCAGCGTGTTAGAATGAGTCTTCTTTCTGAATACCTAGTATACAAGGTCTTTCACGAGGAACCTCACCCATATTATACGGGAAACTACTGAACGTATTTTCATAAAATTCAGCACTAAGTATTTCACGATGCTGATGAAATCTAAAATATTTTCAAGGCATGAGCACCCCGGTTTTTCCGGAAATGACGTCAACTTCCGTTTTTCAAATTTGAACACCATTTTTTTATTGCAGCAATAGATTCCTTAGAAAATTTCAAGTTATTTTGATGTAACATTTTTCAGCTTTGGTTGGAAAATTCTCTCTGAGCGGGAAAATTCGAAAAAAAAATCGAAAATAGAGCTCCGCTGAAACAAGAATAAGTTCGAGGTTTTTGGATGGAAAATTTTCATTTTTGGGATTTTTCAAGATGTAAGATCCACTTTAAAAATCGAAATCGCGATTCATGATACAGGGGGTGAAAAAATCGCTTTCAATGTTAGGGATGACAAAATCGTGAAAAATCAATTTTTTCAAATTAGAACCCCATTTTTTTATGGCAGATATTGAATCTACGTTAAAAAATAATGTGAGTGTATGCATCACACCCTTGCCCTAAAGTGGATATTTCTGAGTTATTCACAAAAAACTGTTTTTCGTCTTGATTTTTCACGATTTTGTCATCCCTAAATTTGAAAGCGATTTTTTCACCCCCTGTATCATGAATCGCGATTTCGATTTTTAAAGTCGATACATCAATCTTACATCTTGAAAAATCCCAAAAATGAAAATTTTCCATCCAAAAACCTCGAAGTTATTCTTGTTTCAGCGGAGCTCTATTTTCGATTTTTTTTTCGAATTTTCCCGCTCAGAGAGAATTTTCCAACCAAAACTGAAAAATGTTACATCAAAATAACTTGAAATTTTCTAAGAAATCTATTTCTGCAATAAAAAAAATGGTGTTCTATTTTGAAAAACGGGAGTTGACGTCATTTCCAGAAAAACCGAAGTTGCTCATGCCTTGAAAATATTTTAATTTTATCAGCATCGTGAAATACTTATAAGTGCTGAATTTCATGAAAATACGTTCAGTAGTTTCCCGTATAAATATGGGTGAGGTTCCTCGTGAAACACCCTGTACATTATTTTCTTTATTCTTGTGACTATATAATATTGCATCCAATGGATGGTTTTCCATAAATATAGTTCACTGATTTTGGCATTGAAGAATGATGATTTTCAGATCAGTTTCCTGTATCACTGAATTTCATGATGAAATATAACCATGCGTAAAACTGAGATTCTGCTATCGTTCATAAACGTTGTAGTCAGTGTACTCAGCCAATATGATACAATGTTAAAGTAACATAAAGAATAAAATCAGTTTACTTCGTATTGAAGGCAGTTGATTACATACACAACAAAAACAGACTACAGAGTCTCATAAAATATCCACACAATCGTCGAGCAATTTATATTAATCAGATATACCATTCATATCGCAGTTTTGATACCATTAAAGATACGACCTTAAATTCTTGGTCTTGTACCCGGCAGGTCTGTTCCATCCGAAGAAGGCACCACACCTTCATGCATCTCTTGCACAGAAAATGAACTCGTTATTCTTTCTTCATCCATAACCAAAAGTACACAGCAGCTAAACTGTTTGGTTTTAATCATCATTCATGACTTGTAATTTTGCAGATAATTTATTTGCAACACGGCCCATATCTTGTAACGGGTAATCGAAACTGTATTACGAACGACGATATTGGGTTTTAGTCATAGTAACAGGGATACAATTTATTTCTTAATTGGGGGAGCAGCAGTTGTTAACCCAATCTTACTCTTGATATATTACCCCGTAATAACACATTCTGGTCATTCTGTTGAAATTTATTTTGACTTCATTAAAGGAAGTGTTACTTATAAGTTCTTCTTTTGACAGGGTATTCACATTTCCACCTTGGGTTAAATTGGGAGAATGCACCTGAGCATTTTGTCAGCGTTATGATATTACTATTTCTCAAAGATGAAGGTTCAACCAGTGGTGATATTTCGAACACCCTGATTACACTCAGCTCACTTCCACGGCAGGGAGCAGGGGAGCAGGGAAGTGAGCAGCGCGAGAATGTCCTCGTGCTGCCTCATGCTCCCTAAATTGGTGGATTTTAAATATTGTTATTATTATTGTGGGGAAAATATCCACGATGGAGTGCAGTGAAACTCTTGTATCCCAAAACAAGTAATTGTAGAACTAACAATTCTGACGAATGTTTACATTTTCCATCAGTGGTGAGACTAAAATTATTGCAAAAATCACACAGGAATTTCAATCAAAATCAATCAATTTGAAATTCCATTTTTACCATAAAAGTGATTGAAAGATGTTAAATAACTTTTATCGGGATTCGATGATTTTTAGCCCATCCGCCTTCCAGAGCCGATTACAACAAAAAAATTCGAAATCAAGTACCTTTTTTTCCAATGACTTTTGAAGCCCAGGACTCAGAGAAGTTTTCAAATGTAGCGAAAAGCTAAAATACACCTTTTTGTATTTTTAAACCGAAAATAAATGTTTGAGTACATCCTACTGAAAACTGAATTTCTAGATTTAAAGTTTTTTTGGTTAACTTGTAGATATTTCAGGAAGCTGAATATTTTTTATTATTGAACGATCATGTTAAAAAAATAAAAACTGCAAAATAAATTTTAAAACACTCAAAGATTCATAACTCGAGCACTCCAAAAAATCAAATAATATAAATAGGGTATTTTTGGATAGCCTGCGGTCTGAGGAAATTAAAAAAAATTTTGACGTCAATCTTCTGCAATTTCTTCATCTGTCATTGCCGATTGGTGGTCGCGTGAGCAATGCTGCGGCAGAGTGTGAATGCTCACTGCCTTCGATACTGCTGCAGAAGTATTTCGGGAATTATTGCCGACAACGCGAGCAGCAGTAGCAGGGGCTGAGTGTAATTGAGGCTTATAGTTTTACTGATAAGTCCTTCTAAATTTCTCCATATTGTTTGAAGTTTCAAGAGAGAACAGGATGCTGTAGCAACACGAAAATAAAACATCTTGGAAAACAAAAAAAGACATGAAGTAAATTTTGTTCAATCAATCAATAAGCATGGAATTTTATAAGATATTTCACGTTATAAAATAAAAATTTGTTTTCTTTTGAATGGGTGAATCATGAAGTTTGAGCTTGAGGTATCTAGTGTACCCTATAAATTATTTACTGCTAATTGGTTCAATTCCCTACAGCTCGCCATTCTGTTTTAGAGTCTTTATGAATATTAACAGTTGAGACGCGTTCAATAATAAAATTTCTTCATCCCTAAGGACCTAAACATTCGTAGCACTCTAACTTTCTGCAATATTTTCTGGTTCCTTCTTCCAAGGAATTTTTCATAGGGGTTGTTCATTCCTCAACTTCAAGGCAGTAACACGTTCCGTTCGAGAGTTATATCGACCAGAAATTCATCGGTTCACGCACAGACATATTAATTTTTTTTAAAATTATAATGGTACGTTTCTGACGAAATTGTGAAGAAGTTTGGGCGTCATTATTCTTCCCCAAAATAAAGAATTTCAAAATGTTAGGATGTGTGGTTCTGGATATATTGAGAAAATAATGGGAAATTTCAAATGTCAATAACCAGAGACTACTGAAACTATTTGCTGCGTTAACGAACCCAATCGCTGTATTCGGAACCTGAAACGACTTTCAAAATTTCAATCATTTTGATAGTTTCCGAGTGGATCCAAACAGAGTCATTTGAGACCACTCCTGGTCAAAAATTAGAAAAACGCAGAAATTTGGACGAAATGAAAGCACGCTATTTCCTTAGGAACAAACATAAGCAAGCAAAATAACACCAACGTTACTGCTCTCACAAACGTCTAATTTGAGTGAACAACACATATTATAAAAGTTGACGGAGTTTGGATATATTCAGATGAATTCAGATGAATCGGATAAAAATGTATCAAAAACAATGTAATCGACACGTAACTTCTCATGGTCGCACCATCTCCGAATGGCTCCAGATTCGGTATTCCCTCGCCATACTGATCCATAAAAAAATTCCTGTTTTGGAATAGTATACCGTCCGGAATTTCTGATGAACCAACTAACATTCGACTTTACTCCCGAGGAATATAAAGTGCACGACATCTGAAAACAGACCGTTTTACTTTGTAGTGCCAGGAAAGCGTGTGTGGTCCAGTGACGCCAGGCGCACTTAATTGTAAAAAAAATTGCAACACCTTTGACCATTCCTCGGGTACTTCTTACGTTAGTCCAGTGGTATTTTAATTGTGAAGGAATTAATTAGGCGATATATTAGAGCTAACTATTGTGTCTTCGTAGACGGCGCTGTCGAAGTGAGCTTAGACGAGAGCTTTTTGAGTTGGTCTATAAGAATTAAATGGTAAGTGCTCGACGAGACTCAATCATCTGGCTGTCTATAGGGAAAGGACTACGAAATCCGAGAGGCGATTAAGGAACTCGTTCAGTGGTAATGTTACTGTTTTCTGTTTTTGCTGCCTCGATCACTGATTGATTCGTCGGATTTCATCAATGGTCATTGGCATTTCAGTTTATATGGAAATCGAAGAAGGAGGTCTGTTGAATTCTTCGGTGGAGTCTGGTGGTTAGCAGATTGCGAGTTGATCTTATTAGTAGTAAAATTATTGGTACATTTTCTCACTTTTTATTAAGGTTTACTATCTACTACTGTGAAGTATCAAGCAAACATGATGAATGTTATGGACATGTAAGAAATATTAATTAATTATCAATACTCCTTCATTATTTTTCACTATAAGCCGACTGACCAGGTTCTTTTCAATCTTCTGATGTGGAATGGACTTTCAGCTAGCTGATTCATGAGTTTGTTTTCGTGGCTCTGTAGGTTCTGCTGATATTTGTTGAAACGGTTTCTCATCTCTTCTTCGATGAATGGTATTCCCAGATCATTGTAGATGGTGAGATCGGTACAAGATGAATCAAAAGATTGAATTGGACATAGATACCATATGCAGTGAACCATATTCATAAAAAATGGGTGTTACCAATAAAGTAGATATACCTAGACTTGCAGGGGAAGATTTCAATTCTCCCAACATTTTTTTTAACATTCATGAACTATATGTCTTCGTAGACGGCGCTGTCGAAGTGAGCTTAGACGAGAGCTTTTTGAGTTGGTCTATAAGAATTAAATGGTAAGTGCTCGATGAGACCCAATCATCTGGCTGCCTAAAGGGAAAGGACTACCAAATCCAAAAGGCGATTAAGGAACTCGTTCAGTGGTAATGTTACTGTTTTCTGTTTTTGCTGCCTCGATCACCAATGGTCATTGGCATTTCAGTTTATATGGAAATCGAAGAAGGAGGTCTGTGGTTTAGCAGATAGCGAGTTGATCTTGTTGGTAATAAATGATAGGTAAATCACGAATCAATGAAGGGTTTTCCAATAAGAAGTGTTATTTTGAATAGCCCGCTATTTCGGTAGATGTCACATTTGACAAGTAGAAACTACGCCAATAATAAAAATGGAATGATACACGCTTCAAGAACGCATTGAAATCATTTAAATTCACTATAAAAATGGTGAAAATTTGGCAGAGACGGTTCGTAATACTCGAACTTTTTAGGTCGTCGTGAAGCACCTTGTCGGACCGCAATAAAAAAATTGGTTTAAAAATTCGATCTGTTGGGAAAAGTTAGTGATGTGAAGAATAAAACCCGTGCACGTCGCTCAAGCACAGCCAAGAATATTGCTGATATAGCCGACAGTGTTGAAGAAAACCCAGGTTTGTCCATTCCTTGCCGTTTTTGGAATTAGGCATTCCACAAACGTCATTATACCGTATTTTGCATAAAGATTTGGGTCTTAAGGCTTATAAAGTTCAGTTAACACAATAACTCAAGCCGGTCGATCATCAACAACGTGTCCTTGCTGATTGGGTCGTTGAAATGCATGAAAATAATCCGGAATTCCATCGAAAAATCATCTTGAGTGATAAGGCCCATTTCCACCTCGCTGGCTTCGTCAATAAGCAAAATTGTCGCATCTAGGGCTCGCGAAAATCAAGAGTTGAGAAGCCTCTCTATCCTCAACGTGTGACTGTTTGGTGCGGTTTATGGTCCGGAGAAGTCATTGGACCTTACTTTTTCGAAAATGAGGCTGAAGCAACAGTTTACTTTCAACAAGACGGCGCTACGTGCCACACAAACAACGGAAGTATTGATCTTTTGCAGGAAAAGTTTCCGGACCGTGTTATCTCTCGAAGAGGTGATCACAATTGGCCACCGACATTGTGATTTAACACCTTGCGACTTCTTCTTTAGGGCCACGTGAAAGAGAAAGTCTACGCCAATAGCCCAGCGTCGATTCAAGACCTCGAAGATGGAATTTGTGAGGCTATCGAGGATATAGGGCAGCCACTTTGCGATTTGGTTATGGAAAATTTCCTTGAAAAGATATGGTCCTGTAAGCGTGATTGTGGTGGTCATTTGACTGTTGTTATTTTCCACTGTGAACGGCAAAGCTTTTAGCTTTTATGAACTATATGTCCTAGTGGACGACGCTGTCGAAGTGAGCTTAGACGTGAGCTTTTTGAGTTGGTCTATGAGAATTAAATAGTAAGTGCTTGACGAGATTCAATCATCTGGCAGTCTATAGGAAAAGGACTACAAAATCCAAGAGGCGATTAAGGAACTCGTTCAGTGGTAATGTTAATGTTAATGTCTTCTTCAAGATAGATTAGTGATGTAGGATCAGAGAAACAAGAGAACGATACTCTGTCAGTTCACCTTATTTTATAGAGACCTGAAAATGGAAATAAAGGCAGCATTTTTCGTTTTTCAACACTTTCAAGATCTATCTGAATCTGTACAAAGGGAATATATATATGGGCTATAGCCCGATGTCATCATATGAACTCCAAGTTTTTTTAACGTCAAACATTTACATCTTGCATAGTAACTTTCCAATCGAGATCTTCATAACGTTACGATTTCATTTCACGTATAGGTTTCTGCTAATTTTAATAATTCCTTATAAAAATCACCTATGACCTCAAAGCTTCAGAGAACGCCTCGTGAGAATATACGGACATTACGCCTAGTCCTCTCTGCACAGATTAGAATCTATATCCATAAGACTCTCCCATGAACAACCAATCGAATACACCATATTGCTCATTATATTATTATCAGGAATTAATGAAGGAGTATCTTGGAAAACGTATATTTTATCTACGCCATCAACCGTGCGTTAATTATGAATATTACTCCAACATATTATTTTATGTGACGGCAGTAATTTTTCCATTTGATGTTTTGTCCGCATATAACTTCAAAGGGGAAAGGTTTATCTGTATATCTATCCATGGTGACGGAATTGAATTGATGGCGGATGTCTTGAAAATTGATATTGTTTATTTATTGATACATTTATTAGGGTATCGGCATGAGCGGTCAGCGAAATTTGAATTGGAGAAGAAGAAGATTCTGCGGTGATATATGTGTTGTTAATGTCATCATAAAATATATTTGACATGTTATGGAGAGATCCTCTGTTTAGCTTCGCGACAATATATTTCAGTTGACACCGAAGCTAAGTTAAAAATATAATGTAAAGGCTCTTGAGCTGACATTTCTAGGTGTTGTCGTGAAAATATTAAAAATGGAAAAGCTCAAACTTCTTACCGATAATGGAAAGGACTTCCGGAAAAAATAAAATGAACCTTTATTTTCGATCGAAATCAAAAAGCTCACAAAAAAACAAAAAGAAAATGAAATTATATATATGAATTGAGGATTGAGGGTTTAAAATATTTGTCACTTTTGACGGTTCTCGAATTGAATGCAAAAAGACCTTTCAAAGTAGCTCATAGAGCCACGTATCGGTTTACAAACTGATTCTCGACAAGAAAGGGTTTTGGTGAGGCACAGGCAGACAGAAACGACTCAATTTCAACCGGAAGTTTTGCCCTCTCAAGGTGGATAAACAATGTGCTGAAGCGGTGAAATGTTTGGTTGCCGTACCGCTTTTATTATGGTTGAACGAACAATGACTGGTGCTATTTACGAAGAAAATATCATTGTACCGCGGTGAGTGCACCTTATAAGTTTTCGGGCTTAATAGGAATATAGTTTTTTCTTCAACGAGAAAAATGAGAACCACATTTCAACAGGGACTTAAGGCTATCAAAGGTGAAACTGTCTTGGCACATTCTAAAAAGTTTCTGTAGGCTTCTTGTTCCGGTACACGTAGATAGGTTTCTCAGTTTATAAAGGGTGGGCCATCTGTTAGTTTTTTTTTAACCATGAATTAAACACATGCATTGTGGAAAAAATTCATTAATTTTTATTGAAAATCAAAGGAATATTTATGCCATTTATGTGTGAAAAATCACATCATTCATGTGACCACCACGGCTCTTCTTACAAGCTTGCATCCGAACATCAAAATTTGCGATGACTTTTTCAGTAAGAGCGGATCTGTGGCCTCAATTTCATGCCGAATATTGCGTTTGAGGTCTTGAATGTCCGTGGGGCGTTAGCATACACTTTACTCTTCAAAAAACCCCAAAGAAAATAGTCCAATGGTGTCAAATCGCATACAACTCGCGAAACAATAAGTTTATTGCAAACAAATTTGGTGAACGCTTAATTTCCCGTAATTCTGACGTGAATTGGCCAGCAAGATCATGCGATTTGACACCATTGGACTATTTTCTTTGGGGTTTTTTGAAGAGTAAAGTGTATGCTAACGCCCCACGGACAATTCAAGACCTCAAACGCAATATTCGGCATGAAATTGAGGCCACAGATCCGCTCTTACTGGAAAAAGTCATCGCAAATTTTGATGTTCGGATGCAAGCTTGTAAGAAGAGCCGTGGTGGTCACATGAATGATGTGATTTTTCACACATAAATGGCATAAATATTCCTTTGATTTTCAATAAAAATTAATGAATTTTTCCACAATGCATGTGTTTATTATGTTCATTAAAAAAAAAACTAACAGATGGCCCACCCAATACAACTTCTTAGGCCACAGTCGTGCTTGTTTTTTCGATGCTTGTTTTCGCTTAAGGGTATCCAGTATTGAGAAGAGAAAACCAAAATCTGTGTTCGACACCATTATTCAGCCTCAAAATCACTATTTCGTAAAAAAACACGATGTGCACTGCTCCACATGTCAAAAGTTTAAAGTGCTGATTGATGTTGATTGAAGCATTTTCCATTTATAATACGATTGAGTTGAAATTTTGAAGTAAAATGTTCAATACCAATTCAAAGTAGTAGATACGCAAACATTCGTGAGAGTTGCGTCAATATAACCAGAGAAAATTGTATCATCATAAAAAAAATCTTATATTTCCATAAAAAACTTTGGGTTGAAATGAAATGAGCTTGAGAATGTTAATAATAAATCGAATTTTCGAAACGATTGTAAACCAAGAAACATAAAATTTGTATTTTTATTTATGGATCATATATTTGGTATCGATCTCAACTCCTTTAAAATTTTTGAGGTAATAGTCTTATTGCTCCTACTTCGAACGAGCACTCAAAAGCACCTTCTTAGGGCTTCTCCAATTTTTTTTCAAATTTCGAAGGAATACTAACTAATAAAATAATAACTAATAATGTTGCTGCAATTTTAGGCAGCTGTGAATTTCATTTTACACATTACTTTCTATTTGTTTTATATTTCCTGTTGCTTCAGATGCAATTGCAAGATGACAATTCAGTTTAAAGGAAAAAAATCGTTTCAATGGAACAGAGCCTTCGATATGGATAGTTCAGCTTATACTCAGAGTAAAAAGTATCTAAACCTAGTGTTGCGTTCACGCATTTGTTATGTAGCCAAGTAGAATCTGTTTATTCGCGCGAAGAAACTTCCGGCTTTGCGAAAACGTGTCGTATGTTTATTCCGTATTGGGATAATTGGTTTACCGCTTCCCTAACCTGATATTAACGGCTTGCGTGTTTTTCTGTCAGTTGGACAACATTGTCTGTTGGTGTTCAGTTTCTCGATGCGATGTGTTTACATTTTCATTTCGATTTGACGTTCATAAACTGAATTATTTCAAAGAGTTGGTGGCAGTTTATTGTTGCTTAAGGTTATTCCGTTAATTATAGCTAATTATAATTATAGCAAAATAACGAAAATGTTGTATTATATTCAGGAACTAGCGACCCGCCCTGGCTTCGCACGGTACGACATCACATTAGAAACCTCAAAAATAACAGTATTTCCCCACTATTTAATGGATGTTATTATACATATAAACCTTCCTCTTGAATCACTCTATCTATTAAAAAAACGCATCAAAATCCGTTGCGTAGTTTCAAAGATTTAAGCATACAAAGGGACAGAGAAAGCGACTTTGTTTTATACTATGTTGTGAAAGTGATTGTAGAAATGCTAATCTAACCGATTGTTTATTTCACTCCAATGCAGCAGTGAAATGCTTTCTACCTAACTCTAATGCTTGGTTGAATATAATGCTGTAGTATTCACGCGTAGGGGCATCTCTATGTTTATTTCTTACTCTGAGAGCATTTACTTCAAACAAATCAAATCATGCTTTTGTATATCATGGTTACCCGTATATATTTTCATCTGCTAATACTGTGAAATACATATGCTATATTGTTTGATATATGATTGGGAAAGCCATAACGGAAAAAAAATATTCAGGTGTTCCTAAATTGAACGTACAAACGAAAAGGGGAGATTCCTTAAGTGAGTTTAAGAAAAAAAAGTCCCATAAACATGGGGTCGCAAACGTTTTGTTTTCGAGATACAGAGTGTTGAAGTTTGAATTTTTTTCAGGTTTTTTCTCATAGTATCTACACTTCACAAGATATTCAACTGAAATTTGGCATAGATATTACATTTGAGAGTTCTCACCCGTGACATGGCAATTTCGATAGAAGATCTACAGGGTGATATTTTTCTGGAACACTCCCACCTGTTCTTCTGCAGAACTTTTTTTTGGTGAGCAACTGTTAATATGAAAAATGTAAAAGAAGCTTTGTTCTTGTAATAAACTTTTCGGTATCTTGTAGTTTTGTCGTATCTACCAACTAATTCGAGAAAAAAAATTTGAAACTTCAACACTCTGTATCTCGAAAACGAAACGTTTGCGACCCCATGTTTATGGGACTTGTTTTTAACTCACTTAAGGAATATCCCCTTTTCGTTTATACGTTCAATTTAGGAACACCCTGTATAGTGAAAACACAAAAAATTATAGTGATTCTTCACATTTTATGAAGTTAGATTTCCTGCCTTTTGTTCAGTCTCCAATCAACTTTATCATGGGGTGCTCAATTTTCCATTCGATCAATATCTTAACGATGCATTGTAATATTGTCAGAAGCTGACGGATTCATATGACGAGTACACAAACGACAAATTACAACACATCTACCATTTCGCCATCATCATACATGCGTGCCGAATGGATAATCCTCTTCGCAGTTCCAAGATCTAACATCCATCCACCAAGCTATAAAAAGTACCAGTATTGGGAAATATGACTGCGAGATGCCAATTGTTTTTAGACGTCGTATACGCCATCAGATCTGTTATTTAATCCTGTGTACGAGCTTCGCAGTACCGAGCCATAATTTAGCCAGCAGTTTTATGGGTCCATTAGCACATTTGTTCTTTGCTATTTTACGACTATTTATTTCATGGAATCGGGTACAGTTAGAGGATTATTTCTGGATTGACACCCGTATGTAGCGTACCGATGTGGCATCATGCAAGGCGGTGACTTTATTGCGGATTGTATGCATATGAGCCTTGGCTTGTTTGTCAGTACGAAGTGGTTTCACTATACGGAGAGTCTTTCTGTTTTGTGCCGGTTAACCGCTTTTCTTTAAGCGCGAGAAGAAACTGTATGCAGGCGTACACGTGGCGAATGCTCTATACGATTCTGGAACAACAGAATCATTTTCTAACAAGAGGAAAGGTTTTATTTAACTCGACTTCATTGTATTGCTTTTTATCTTGTTTATCGTTTCTGTTAAGGAATGGTGGAACTGGTGTTTAAAAGATTAAACTTTTCGCGACGATGAAGAAAATTAATTGTTTTCAGTTTCGAAGCACATCGTTTAATATGACTAATACCTCTATTACACCATGCCTTTTTCTTGCGTTTTTGTCGGCTTGACCGATTCCGCCTGTGATTTAAATGAAATGCGTAATATGCCCCTAGTTTGGTGCATATGGCTTGCAAATAAATAGAACCGGTTCTAGCTCTAACCCCCGAAACGTGGGAATTTCGAGTCTTTTTGTAGAAATGTCGAGTCAAATCTTTCTAGTACAAGTATAAACCTATAAACCAGACGCGGAGCATTTTCTGGTTCTATTTGCTTTCGCAAAGTTTCTACTATGCTGATATTTCAGTATTAGTTTCGAAGAAAAGTTCACTCTAAAAGATCAACTGAGAACGTTCTTAATCTAGATGCCCTTTGATGGTTTGATTAGAATGCTAGTCAACAAAAAAAGAGGTTTTGAATTAATTTCGTTGTATAGTCTTTTGTATGTCATAATGATAAGAAAAGGATCCGAAAATCAGATTTGATGATTTAAGATTTGAATACACACACTGATTTGCATGGAAGTATAAAAAATGCCGTTCTTTATTTCTATTTCGTCTCAGACAATAATAAGTATCGGATGTGGTCTAAGGTTTGAACCGAGGTTTTCTGGATTTATTGGAATTTGTGCCTCATTGATCTTCTGAGATTTATTCAGAACAAAATAGGACTGCCTATAAAATTACTCAAGGTTTCCATTAGTAAATCGTAAATAAAAGTTTGAAGTTTAAAAATCAAAAAGTTTCATGACCCCGACGTGATTTGAACACGCAACCTTCTGATCTGGAGTCAGACGCGCTACCGTTGCGCCACGGAGTCTTGTGGTGTTTGTGAACTAAACAGGAGTCATGTTTTGTTGTTCCTTAGGAATCCAAATTATTTATGTTTGATGAATGTGGAATGTGGAACTTATATGATCTGTTCTAAACATTCAATACGTTTATATATGAAATTAATTAAGTATCTTAATTCTGAACAACCATTTGTATGAACGTTAATGAAATGTTACCTTTATAGAAGCAATAATAATTAATAATCGTTATCAAAATATTATTATTAATTTCTAACAAGTGCATAAGTTTTTGCTGCATAATGTATTACGTTTAAGTTCTTGATGAGTTGAAATCACTCGATTTTATTTTTTTTCCATTTTGATATTGCTAATGAACATGATCGAAAAGGATTTCTGACTGAGAGAGAATCGCCTGGCCAAACGATCTACGATCTACCGGGTGTCCTAAATTCGTTGTCTAGTGAGGGGATGATGATGAGCTAGAACGAAATCTGTGGCCCATTTTTGGGCTCGATTCTTAAGATAATTCATTTGGCGAAAACCGTATTATTCTAAACAAAACGTTATTAAAGCTAAAGCTATTAAAGAAAATTGGAAAATGGCGTCTAATGAAAAGTTCTTATAACTTCTTCATTACTGAAGTTATAAACATGAAACTTAAACATTTTTTTCAGTAAAATTCATTGAAGTAATCCACTGGCGCAGCCAGGGGGGGGGCTTTGGGGCTGCAGCCCCCCCAAAGATTCTGAAAGTTTCAATTTTTCTGAGTTCTTTTTTTTGCAACTTCCGTATTTGTTGTATCATCAAGAATTGTTCAGTTCAGCCCCCCCCCAAAACAAAATCCTGGCTGCGCCACTGAAGTAATCAATTTTCCTTTATTACATTATGTTCTAGCTCATCTGATGAGATCCCCTCACTAGACAACGAATTTAGGTAAGGTTCACATTTTTCTGAATGAGAATAACGAATAAGAATTTCAATTCGACATGAAAATGTACAGAAACTAGGATAATGAATTTGTTATATCTGTCTTTTCCTCTTATTGAATGGTAAAATCATCATTGAAAATTACTGATTTTGCCTATGGTTTTATCTGCGACCGTTCCAGAAGAAAACCGTAAAAGTTGTAATTTTCTATCATATTTTTTTGTTCATGACATTCAACCAGATAATTTCCCAATTTATTTTTTCATATGAATTGATTCGAACACGAATTACTCCGTCTCCACCCAGACTATCAAACTGAAGTGATAAATTCACGATTTCAACATTCTTACGAGTATGTTTCACTTGCATTTACAGTCTTTTTAATTTTTACTCGCAAAGTTCAACAATAAACGAAAATATTGTACATAAATGTTGGTATCTGGTATATCGGTTGCGGTTTATAGTTTGGAACATAAAAAGACGATCCCATAAATTTCCGAGATACTTTATGGAAACTCGTAAAGATAAACCTGTTACGATGAATCTTGAACCATTTTTTTAATATTCGTAATTAATTTTCCATTCTGTCTCATATAATTTTCGTTTTATGTTGTTTCTCCGGACTTGGCCCATTCGCAGTGTCACTACAGAGGATTGAATTCATATTTTGTATTTTCGTGAAGAATTTCTACGTTTGGTCCACTCCAACTACACTCAGCGGCAGAATATTTCAATTTTTTTTTTAACTGTAGGTATGTTCATCCCTGATCAAAAGCCATTTTTGAATTTCAAGAAAACTGTGCGTTCGTCATTTTACACTGTTCGAAACAAAAGCTGTTTTTTACCTTAACTTTAGAACCACCCCTGGTGTGTTCCAATTGTTCCGCCGTGTGATTTCTTATTCCATCACCAAGACAAATCTTCTCTCGAAAATTTAATTCTTCATTCATAACAAAGGCTCAATTTTCCTCCCAAGACAGGGCCGGATTTAGAGGTGTGGGGGCCCCGGGGCAACAAATAAGTGGGGGCCCCCAAGCCTCGAATACCACAACAGAAATTATTGCCCAGTAGAAGACTTTTGTCTTTTTTCATCATGATTTAATTACATTATAAAAAATATTGAAGGAAAATTTTTTTACTACTGTTTCCGAATTTTCTTGAGTGGTGGCTCCTTTTTGTGGGGGCCCCTATTTTGTGGAGGCCCCCGGGCAGTTGCCCCTGTTGCCCCCCCCTAAATCCGGCCCTGTCCCAAGAGCATCGAAACATGCCCAATTGTGTTCGAATCTGGGATTAGAGCAGGCCAGTTGAATTCTTGGATATCAACCTCTGTTAAATAGTCCCTGGCAATCCTAGCCACATGCGGTTGATGCGGTCGGACATTATAAAGCACGTCTCCAACTCTCCAATAAACGGTGCATACGGAACAATATATCGCGCTAAAATTTCTATTGTTTTATGTTACACTCAGTTTTCAGTTTATTTCCATAAGGTTCGGATTTAAGATTAAATCTGTGAAAGTGCTTTCAAGGCCATATCGAAATTGTGGTATTTCATATTGCTTTGAAAACCCTGTATCTTCAACAAAAATTGAGCTAATGTTATAAATGAAGAATTAAATTGTCAAGAGAAGATGTGTCTTGATGATGAAATTAGAGAGCACTCGGTGAAACAACTGGAACACACCAGGGTGGTTCTAAAATTAGGGTAAAAAAAAAGATTTTAGTTTCACCCTGTATAAAATGACGTACGCCGAGTTTTCTTGAAATTCAAAACTGATGATTGATTAAAGATGAACATACCTACAGTTGAAAAAAATTCAATCGAATCGGACTTGAAATAACATATTTATGAATTAACAAACTTCATCGATTTTTTGAGTGGATCGATTATTTTGCCGGTGAGTGTATTTACTTTGGTCAACTTGAAAATGATGAAATTGGAATATTCTCACTCGATTTTTGAAATTTTGGTAAGCACTTGTTTGAGACTATAGATAAGCTTCTTTGTGATTCGGCCGGATACCGAATGTCACAAAGAATCAGCTAAAACTTCGACCGAATCGATGGCCTTTTTCTATTCTCACTACGGAGACCTATATTTTTGTTTTCCTCATTATGTACTAACTCTGATTCTATATTTCGAACATACTGACAGGCACTAACAACTGTGGGATGTTGTAGTTTCAACTTGAGGTTTCACCTTAGAACTGCTCGTATCTATTTTTCTGAGTGCTCCATTGTACTTTCGACACAAAATAACATAAACTGAATATTTTCAATTCACTTGGCAAAGGCATGAGTTCAAACATTTAATTATATAGAGTTGTTTCGGCCTAATTGAACAGCTTCGGCTGGAATGAAATTATTGAAAAGTGAGACGGAGCAGCCGAATAGCGTTGCCGAATCGATTATAGTTCGATAAATGTAGGAAAAGTGCAACTTTCGTTATTCTATGAAAATTTTTTCTCATTTTTGACAGCTCTCAGAAAACGATCGAGGAATTCGATCTTTTCGTTCTGTTGTGAAAAATTAATTTGATCGTATTGTTGCCCAGATGTTTTTGAGGTCAACAGAGGGTTGACTGAAGGACTTAGGGGTATTCGGTTATTGACTTGAAAGCTGTTTATCTCAATTTTCTTCGTCTCAGTTTTTGGACAAGCTTTGACTCATCGGTATCTCCAAGTTGAGCTGGTTGTTTATGTTATTGATTAGAACATTCAAGAGACGTTTTGTTTCTTCACCATAGGCTCTACCGCACTCACAAGGTAATCTCATATGAAGTTTATGGTTGGTTGATTTTCATAAGGGTGATTTCTTCTAAATTCATCTCGGGACGCTTGAGACGGCGTTATAAGCTCAGTCTTTTCCCGAGAGATGCGTATAAAAAAAAGTGGGGTAATTGCGTACTTGGGACAAATGTGTACTCATTTGAAAAAAGGAAGAAAAACTGAAGCTAGCTGCTATCTTGTGGCGCCATTTGTTTCTTTCAATTGTGCTATTAAAGACGTTTTTTACCTTTTACTCCTATGCTTTTCACTTTGTTTTCACCTTTGTAAAATGTGCTAATTAAGAGAGGACACAAGGTGGTCAACAAAAAAGTGCATAGCTTCCACTGGAAATTTCGGAAATAAAAATCATATACAGAATTTTTTTTCCCCAACAGCTGAATTGTAAAGGATTTCCATGCGGCGTACATTGCCCAACTTGTGGGGCAAATGTGTACTTCGGAGGTGGTTTAAAAAAAATAGCAATACAACCATGATTAGATTAGATTAGATTAGATAGTGGTCGATCGGCACGTTGATTACCCTTCTGCACTGCGACAATAAGGTCTTTTGTGCGTTACCATGCTAAAACTTACGTTTTTCCCAGGAATCTAACCTCCTAGCAAAGCTGGTTACTTCCTTAGGAGACTTCGCTTTTATGTCGGCTGGCGTTAATAACGCGCCACCTAGTAGAGTAAGTCTGGTTTGCGCCAGCGCAGTGCATTGGCATAGTATGTGTTGTTTCAGTGGCCGATTCACATAACCTACAAATGTCGGAGTTTTCTTTACCGATCTTGTGTAGGTGATATCTCACGGGACAATGTCTGTGAGGAGGCCGATTAGCAGCCTTAACTCATTTTTTGACAACGATAGAGCTTGTTTAGCCTTCTCTTTGGAAGGTTCGATGGTCTCTTTGCTTGTCTTTGACCGGATGTGTTTATCCAGTAAGAGTGTTTCTCCCTTTTTCCCAAACGCCTACCTCTGCCTAATCAGTGTAGGTGATGGTGATACCCAACAGGAGGGGCACGGGTCCGGTGAAGGGGTGTTTTGTTTGCTCCTCTTTTTGCAAGGGCGTCAGCTTTTTCATTTCCCTCAATGTTCTGGTGGGCAGGTACCCAAGTTAAAACTAGCTTGTTGTACTTCGCCAGTGTTTTGAGGGACTGTTTGCAGCCCAAATGGTCCTTGATCTACAATCAACGGCCATAAGCTGCCTCAGTGCCATCTGACTATCAGAGGCAATACAAATTCTGGCTCCCTTGTACTGTCTGGACAGACAGGCTTGGGCGCTATGGCTTTCTTGGCCAGCTTTCAGTTTGAAGCGTTGTTATTGGCTTTCCCAAAGGCTCCGATTCCCTGTATTTGGGACCGTATATGCCTATGGCCTGCTCCTCGTTCCCTTAGGGACCCATCTGTCTGCAGTAATGAGATGATTTTTACGAAGTCGAAACAAACCTTCCACACTTTCTTGGCGATCACCTATGATCACTTCGTAGTTGGCGTCAAGGTCATACTCGATTGGCATGGAATCCCTCGGTAGCAAAGGGAGGTCACCACCGAGTGATCTTAAAATATTTCCGTGTCCCTTGCCAGGCCCTATTTGGTCCATTCTTAGGGCACTCATGAGACCTTCTTTCTTAACATAAATGTGCAGAGGGGGTGAGATCCAGTATACCTCTACTGCAGCTGTAGGAGTTGTATACGCAGCTCCTGTAATGCCTAGACAGGCCAGTCTTTGAAGCTTATTCAGCCTCTGCTGGTACAACCATGATAAAAAAAAAAATATTTTCTTCATTTAATCTTTTAGCGGTGTTCTCTAGATGACAAATCACTCAAAGAATTAAAAAAAAGTTATTTTTTTTTTACAACCATGATAAAAATAGTTTTTTTTTAATTCTTTGAGTGATTCATCAGAGAGAAACACCGCTAAAAGATTAATGAAGAAAATAAAAAAATTCTGAATAATCTCCTCCCCACCAGAGGCTGAAGAAGTGAATTTCGTCAAAACAGGTACGCAATTCACCCTATGAAATTTCACTTTAGTTAAATTAGCACTGATAGTATCGTGCTAGCAAATACAGCAAAAGTATAATTGATTCTTGGTGTTTTCATTAATTTTAATAGATTCTCATTGATGGCATTTCAACTACATATTGCAAATAAATCGACTAGACCAAAACAAAATTGAAAACCACATCAATAAATCAATCACATTCAAAACGGTCATCAGACCGAACCATAATCTTCACCTATATACTCACAAAAAATCCCGTATATTAAACTTAAATTTCAGCAACCATAGCAGATGCCCACCTGTGCTTCGCCACGAAAAACCTAACCAGAAACTCTGCCTGACAAGGTCGGATGAATTATTGAAAATTTGTAGTAATTATTTCTGGATTTATGTCACAGGTATTTGGACCATCTCGAGCCATCCGGCCACTAACAACCTGTTTATAATATACGATCTTCCACGGGCAGGACAGTAATATAAAACGAAAACTCATAAGGCGCACTCACTGCGGGACGCCAATGAAGAATTGAAATGACCTAGGTGGATTATAATGCTTCCACCATAAAATGAGAATTTAAGTTAACCACTGTATTCTTACGGGGTTTTTTTGTCTCCTAAACGCGTTTCTGTATTCTCTGCGACGTTTTGCCAGTGAGTTATCTGGGGCTTGTTGCAGATATTGAATGTGCTTTTGAATGAGTGTTTCTGTTCTGGTTTGTATTTTCAATAATTGTTTTTTTTATTTTGATATGGGGTCATTTTTTTAAAGAAATAAGTAACGGTTGTTTGACGTATGTTAATTTTTCATTAAGTTTACTGGTGTCTCAGTACCCTTGATATTTTATATTAATTTTTTTAACTTTAAATGCGTTTTGAAAAGAATGCCACGTAACTGTTCTTTTTATTGGTGTTCTTATTAGCCAAAGTGAGATCGAAATGTTTATCTTCATGATTTTTCTGTGTCTGATTTTCATAGTGTGAAGCACACCCTTGCATACAGGGTGTTTCATCATAAACTGGACAAACATATATTTTCGTGTAGAGGACATCGGGAGAATCATTTTTGCCTTATACAATATATCTCGTTTTCGAAGCATAAGCGAGATACGTCAAACGTCATTTTTGAGCAAGATTCTCATGAGTGTGGTTAGTTATGTATAACACTTAAAGTAACGGTTTTTGGTCAAATCTCAGTATTTTTGGGTCCTCTATTCAGAAAAAGTTGACGAAATCCGAAGAAAAAATTACAAAATGGCGGAAGACCTGCAATGTTCCAAATTTTTTTTGCGGTTGTCAAATTGACTTTTATTTTCTGAATGAACACAATTTTCTAGGAATTCCTGTGAAAAATTTTTCTCAAAAATCGAACACAATTTTTTTTTACATGTCTACAGCGATGAAAAAATTTCACTCGAAATGGATGAAAAAAAAAACAAAAAAAATCAGTGTAACTCAGTTGAGACTCGAACCGACGTAGGTATCAAATAAAGAAATGGCACTGTTCTAAGGATATTAATATTCGTTGCATGGCAACGGTAGTTCGTAGTTCATAGAGTTGGACTGGTATTTGAATTTTAGTGAATATAATTTACCCAGTAGTCAAACTCTATGAACTACGAACTACCGTTGCCTGGCAACGAATATCAATATCCTTAGAACAGTGCCATTTCCCTATTTAATGCCTACGTCGGTTCGAGTCCCAACTGAGTTTCACTGATTTTTTTTTGTATAAATTCATCTAAAACGTTTGGACATGCAAATAATTCAATTTTTTCTCTTGAACTCAAAACAAATTTATTTTCATTATTCCAGAGGTATGAACGAAACATTTGAATGACCGTAGTAACGAAACCGTTCGATATTTTACAATTCTGTTTTCATATTCATGATTGATAATTCAAGAAGTACAATTGTACAAAATTTCATTCATTTCGAGTGAAATTTTTTCATCACTGTAGACATGTAAAAAAAAATTTGTGTTCGATATTTGAAAAATTTTTTTCACGAAAATTCTTAGAAAATTGTGTTCGTTCAGAAAATAAAAGTCAATTTGACAACCGCAAAAAAAATTTGGAACATTGCAGGTCGTCCGCCATTTTGTAATTTTTTTTCGGAGTTCGTCAACTTTTCTGAATAGAGGACCCAAAAACACTGAGATTTAACCAAAAACCGTTACTTCAAGTGTTATACATAACTAACCACACTCATAAGAATCTTGCTCAAAAATGACGTTTGACACCATGTGCTTATGCTTCGAAAACGAGATATACTGTATAAGGCAAAAATGATTCTCCCGATGTCCTCTACACGAAAATATATGTTTGTCCAGTTTATGATGAAACACCCTGTATATTCAATTATATTCAAATTAAATTATTCGAGTAAATGGATCACGTAGATAAAAATTGAGTTCCCTGGTTCTGATGAAAGGTACGCCCTCCTTCAAATTTTGCAAGAACATTCAGTATAATTTTCTTTCTTTTCAAAATAAATTTTACCTGAATTGGCCGGGATATGTTGTTGCGGAAATATAAGGATTTATCTTCGCAATATGCCAATTGAATTTTCAATGGTTTTGTTGATGCTATGACCACAATATTCTTTATACTGCTTCTTATGAATATCTTACAAGTGGTTGCAAAAATTCACCCCCCTGTACGATTTTGCTAGTTAGCAAACTCAAGACCGGCATTAAGAGACCAAACTAACCTTAAAAATTTTTAGTGACCAAAAGAAAATTCATCCCAAAATATCAATTTCTTCTGGACTCCAAGACGACTACTAACTAATTACTTTAATCATTGTATAACAAACCGAAGTGTATGCTTTTAAAGGTCATTTTAAATAAATTATAACATCGAACATTTTCCTCATACTTGGTCTTCAACGGCACATTCCTCCAGGATATTTATGCGCCTTAACTACATTCCTTCCTAAGCAGAAATATCTCTTCAGCAATTGATGAGGATGCCTGCCTCAAACGTATCTAATGTCCAATCGGATAAGACATATTAATCAAACAATATTAGGTACACCACGCTGTATTTATTAGTGAAAAGCCACCACAATCAGATGGTAGATTCTCCTCCGTCGTGACCAATAAATAAAGATATAGTTACACATCTTCGCGTTTGCTAACGGCCAGAGATTCGAAAGATTTGTTTTATTGACAATTTAAGATGGTGCACAGCCTAGTGGATTCCCTATACGCAGGTCACATGTTGCAAAAATTTACCTGCACAATAACTCACGCCTGCCCGTTCCTCGATTGATCTGAGACTCATCTCTGCAGGATCAGGACTATAACTTTGTCCGGTCATCTAAGGAACGCAAAATTCTGTATTGTTTCCGTCGTTATTTTACCGCAGGTTGCACCGGTGATTTTATCGCGGAAACGATTTTCTGGTTGAAATTGTTTTCGATGGCCTTTCTCCAATGATTGGCCCGTTAGAATGTGTGTGGATTATTATCAAAATGAATGCGAGTTTGTAGATTGCGGTCTACCTGTTAGAGAAGTCTAAAATCTAGCAGTATTGGCTTGAGTACAGATTTCGATTGTATAGCACTTCATTTCATTTAAGATGGTGCACAACCTAGTGGATTCCCTATACGCAGGTCACATGTTGCAAAAATTACCTGCACAATAACTCACGCCTGTCTGTTCCTCGATTGATCTGAGACTCATCTCTGCAGGATCAGGACTATAACTTTGTCCGGCCATCTAAGGAACGCAAAATTCTGTTATTGTTTCCGTCGTTATTTTACCGCAGGTTACATCGGTGATTTTATCGCGGAAACGATTTTCTGGTTGAAATTGTTTTCGATGGCCTTTCTCCAATGATTGGCCCGTTAGAATGTGTGTGGATTATTATCAAAATGAATGCGAGTTTGTAGATTGTGGTCTACCTGTTAGAGAAGTCTAAAATCTAGCAGTATTGGCTTGAGTACAGATTTCGATTGTATAGCACTTCATTTCATTTAAGATGGTGCACAACCTAGTGGATTCCCTATACGCAGGTCACATGTTGCAAAAATTTACCTGCACAATAACTCACGCCTGCCCGTTCCTCGATTGATCTGAGACTCATCTCTGCAGGATCAGGACTATAACTTTGTCCGGCCATCTAAGGAACGCAAAATTCTGTTATTGTTTCCGTCGTTATTTTACCGCAGGTTACATCGGTGATTTTATCGCGGAAACGATTTTCTGGTTGAAATTGTTTTCGATGGCCTTTCTCCAATGATTGGCCCGTTAGAATGTGTGTGGATTATTATCAAAATGAATGCGAGTTTGTAGATTGTGGTCTACCTGTTAGAGAAGTCTAAAATCTAGCAGTATTGGCTTGAGTACAGATTTAGATTGTTTAGCACTTTATCTCATTTAAGATGCTGCACAACCTAGTGGATTCCATTTACGCAGGTCACATGTTGCAAAAATTTACCTGCACAATAACTCACGCCTGTCCGTTCCTCGATTGATCTGAGACTCATCTCTGCAGGATCAGGACTATAACTTTGTCCGGCCATCTAAGGAACGCGAAATTCTGTTATTGTTTCCGTCGTTACTTTACCGCAGGTTACATCGGTGATTTTATCGAGGAAACGATTTTCTGGTTGAAATTGTTTTCGATGGCCTTTCTCCAATGATTGGCCCGTTAGAATGTGTGTGGATTATTATCAAAATGAATGCGAGTTTGTAGATTGTGGTCTACCTGCTAGAGAAGTCCAAAATCAAGCAGTAATTGGCTTGAGTACAGATTTCCATTGTTTAGCACTACATCTCTTAAACTGCGAGATGTAGAAAAACGTTAGTTATTTCACGATCTACCTATTTTCCTTTAACTATATAATCTGGTCAACATGTTGGTATATGAATTTCAACCATATACATGGATCACGTGATGGATCTACTCGGATCATGGACCCGGGTTAACGAACACATCGGATTGTATCTAGCTTTGCTTGCATTGATTTGCTTTTGTGAAATCTTTACAATAATTTCTGGTGTGCCCTTCCATGTTTAATGTTATTTTCAAATACCTATGTTAAGGAAGTGAAGAATTTGGTTTTTCAGTCCCAGTTATTTTGGGATTGTCTCTAGCTTTGCTCGCATTTATTGGCTTTTGTGAAATCTGTCTTATAATTTCTGGTGTGTCCTCCTATGTTCAATGTTGTGTAACTCTGTTAAGGAAGTAACGAAAGCTGTAGCTTAAGCGCAGATAGATCTGCATATAAAGTTATGAAGAAGTTGTTTTATATTATTTTTTTGGCTCATAGAACCACACATTTTACATTGAGCCAAATTCTCTTCTCTTGCCGCAATTTTTAGGAATAGAATATATGAAATTACTAAGAAAAGAGAAAAGAACTTATGTCTGCCTTTTTAAAATATAAAATTAAACTGCAGTGCGCATGCGGTGACTCTACTACGACCCTGCTCTTGTTTAGGGTTACGATAAATCAATCTGGGTCAGTGATCGAGTTAATAGCACCGTACTTTCCGAACACGGGTTGCATGTTCGGGTTAGGTAAACGAACGCAAAGGTGAGGAATCGAGTTAACCCGAGTAAGTTTACTAAAAGGCCTCATTTCATTCAGAGCGGTAGTGGCGAATTCACGAATTTCCCAAAGATAAAAGGTTGTATATCACATAATCAATATTAAAATATATTCCCACTCCAAATTAAAAATTAAGGACACCTAATACAACGAAATACAGCAAGAACAGTATGGCGGATTCCCCATGGTGCCTTGGGCACCTACCAAGATAAATTCATCCTGAAGATCTGATAACGTTTTAAAAATGTATTCGTTGTTATTTTCAGTTATCTAATTTATCGTGTGTTAGCCGTTTGGCGACAGCAGTGCCCAGAACATGGCCGCTAATGTGCAGACAATGTAGCCGAGTTCTAACACGAGCAGATGTCAACTAGACAGACGTAGAAATTCGTTACTATCAGACCTTTACCATCCTTAGCATATCCATGCGGGCGAAATTGATGGCTTGTATTAAAAACGTGACATAAATCATACATTTCTTCTTCGAGTGTTTGCCTCAGATGAATTGAGATATTTTGAATATTGTGTTGCTTGTACTGGCCACGTGACAGGGGGTTATTAATTTTTGGATGTTGGTATATCTTGATTTGGATCATATATGGTGATTGTGGGAATGCGAGGAGATGGGAGGTTATTTTGGATTTCTAGCAGATATGGGAGGTCTAACGGATATTTGATTTTGTTAATTCGTTTGTGAGTTGAGAATTAATTCGTCAACAGTCAAACCTTGTTTCAACAAGGAATTGCGAATAGACAACACCGATAAAAGGTTCATTCACCCTGAAGATTAATATGTTCCAAAAGACTATTGATAATTGTGAATGTCATTGGAATGATTCACGTTTATATGGTTAGAAGAATGATTGTTTGTCTATCCTGTAAAGTGGAAATATCGGTATCAAATATGCTCGAAGTAAAGACTCAAATGATTAATTATTCCTTTTGATGAAAAGTTGATGCTCAAACGTAGAGGTAGAGTTTAGAAAATGTGAGAGGGTGATCATTCAAATTGGTATATCCCTCGAACTATTGGCGTATTTTTGTTAATTAATAAATTGAACGTGCCTATACAGATCTCAGCTTTAGGGCTTTTAGTGATCAATAGGGTAGCTCATGAGATCATCTAGGGATTGTTTGTCCATGTTTAGCAACAGCAGGTGAAGATTTATCACGTGGGGTATTTAATCCTGGTATCATATAACATCGTCCATCTCATGTACAGGGTGATTCACTTATCTTTGTAAGCTAATTTTTCTCGAAAAGGGATGAATATTTTTTTCATTCTGTTAAGGGTATTTGATACGAGTAAATGTTGAACTGTTATTTTTTCTGAATACCATTTTTTTCTATTTCTGTTCCATTTAGTTTTTCTCCTATTGTGACAGTAGGCCTTGATTTAGAGACCGAGATATGATTTTGAAAGAGACTTTGAAGCAACTATTTCTCAATCATTATATTCATCAAATATTACATTTGATAACAATAAACATTTTTTTCCGCCGACCTCGAAATATATATATATATATATATTCTTTTGAAATCAAGAGCTAACATAATACAATACATAAAAGAAAAATAAAAATCCCTAACTGAGGTTGGTGCAAAACGGGGTACCATACTATTTTTTCGAAATAAAAGATGATTTTAATGTGTACGAAATTGAGCATTAATGGCTCATTTTTAAGCTCATTTTTTTCAGCAATTTTGATGTGCAATCCTCATGGCAACCGTACACAAAATCATGGACCTATAATACTAACTGGACGTCGAACTTCCTAACTGTCACGTAGAAAAACGTGAGGCAAATCGCCGCCATTTGCAGTTTGGAGTGAACCACAAATATTTTGATGTTTTAGGCCATTTGTGCTCGAATTTTGATTGAAACATAGACGTTCCTTTGAAAGAAATGATGAAAAACGAACTCTGTATATTAGTGTTCTGTGAACACTGACATTTCGGTCTATATCAAATAATAATTTTTTCGATTCGTGTGATTAGTTATTAAAATAATGTACCATTATGATGATTATACACAATAGATTCCTCAAAAATGGTATAACCTCTCTAATTATAATATTTCAGTTCGTTGAAAATTGACAACTCTCAAATTAGTCAATTTCACTCCAAACTGCAAATGGCCGCCGTTGCCTCAAAATTTTTGACATGTTCGCTATCTAGTTAGTATTATAAATCTATGCACAAATATTCAGAAGCACTACGAAAAATGTCCAAACTCTACTGGAACATAGAAACATAGAAATTCCATTTGTCAAATGTATGTCTTGTGCAAAATGAGCATGTATTTCAATCAAGAATTATACATTATTCATGTTGAGATCGTCGGAAAAGTCTTGTAATCAACTCGGTTATTAATCAAGCGACTAATGGTCTCGAACTATTAACGCGGTCGCTTCGCTCACGCTTTAAAATATCTCGACCATTAGTCGCTGTCTTTAATAGCCTAGTTGATTAAATAACTATAATAATAAATGCAACATGTCGAACCATACTCTCTGTATAAAAAGTACCCGGAAAATGTTATTTAAATGAACCACCAAAAGGAATCGGTATTTTTTTTGTAAGTTGGTAGGACCTTCCTTTATTACAAAGTCAAATTTGAGCGCGATCTGTCAACTAGTGTGTTACAATAGCTGTCAGTATCAGTCGATCTCAAAAGTGCTCTGCGAATTTTACAAAGGAAAAAATAGTTGATCAAAGAGTTTGCCTCAAATTTTGTCTTGCAAACGAATTTTCTTGTGCCGATTCAATGAAAATGTTAAAAAAAGCCTTTGGTGATAATTGTATGTAAAAAACACAAGCATACGATTGGTACAAATCATTCAAAGACGGTCGTAAAGTGGTCGAAGATTTGCCCCGTTCTGGACGGCCTTCAACGTCAACAACCGACGAAACATCATCCAAATCAAGGAATTAGTGCTCGAAAATCGTCATTTAAGTGTTAGAGAGTTGGCTCGAGAGTTGAGCATTGATAAAATGACCGTTCATAAAATTTTGACTAATGTTTTGTGTATGAAACGCGTCGCCGCAAAACTCGTGTCAAAAGAGCTGAATTTTTTGCAAAAAGAGCATCGAAAGCACGTCTCTGAAGACATGGTTTCTCGAGCTGCTAGTGATCCAAATTTCATGAAACGAATCATAACTGGCGATGAGACATGGGTCTATGAGTATGACACGTTAACAGCTCAACAATCGACCGAATGGCGCCTACCAAACGAGCCGAATCCGAAAAAACCACGTCAAGTCGATCGAAAATTAGGCCATACCTTTGACGGCGTATGAGCGGTGCATGGAAAAGTGGGTTCGCCGATATCATAGTTGTTTTGTAAGCAATGGGGACTATTTTGAAGGAGACAAAATAAATATTGATGATTAAATTTAAATTTATGTGTTTTTTTTTAACAATTCCGGGTACTTTTTATACAGAAGGTATGTTCTATATAGCGGCCATTATGATCCATACATAAATTATATCTTTCCTTAGTTCATTATAAGTTAGTTGGTGCAAGTGAAACCTAAAATTTTGTCCAAAGTACTTAGGTATAATGAAATAAGAAAAGATATATTATATGTATGGATCATAATGGACGGTATGTGGAACATATGATTTGACATGTTTAATTAATATTTGATGAATATAATGATTGCGAAAAATTTGCTAGGAAGTCTTTTCGATTTTAAGAAGCACAATCAAATATTTGTCTCTAAATCAAGGCATACTGTCACAATACAGAAAAAAATAAATGAAATAAAATTAACATAAAACACGTTGCAGGTCGCTGACAGTAAAAAATAAAAAAAAGGTATAGAAAAGAAACATTCAGAATTAAATTATCTTTCGAATGACATAATGAAAAGGCATTTTCCTAGAGAAATAATTTTTGATAGCGCCTCGACGCCTGGAGTCTCAATTTTCTCTTCCGACTTTTACGCTCATCTCAAGTCACATTAACTTGTATCAAATACCCTTAACAGTTAAAAAAAAATATTCATCCCTTTCCGAGAAACATTAGGTTACCAAGATGATGAGTAAATCACCCTGTACGATTCAATAAAGTAAAACAAGCATATTGAATTGCTACTGCGGCAGCAGTAAATATCATGCAATTAAGTTATATTTCTCAACACATTATAGCATCGTTCTCGCAAAATATGAAATAACACACTCGTTAAAAAGAATGCTGTCGCCTGGCCTCACATAATTGCAAAAAGGTCACCGCTTTGGAACTTTACCAATGTTTATGAACCCACGCATTCTCACTCTTCATTCATTAAGGATTCTCACTCAGGCCTATCTCCCGTTATATGTTATACCTTTGATGCAGTAACTTTTACTAGTTTACATCCTTGTTATGGGCAGATGCTGTTAATACGGGTACACCAATGGTACCTATATTGATTATGATCTTCAATGTATCGAGCTTCATACTATAATGTAACTTTACTTTTAACATTGTTACATATAAAGGGTTTTCCAATAAGAGGTGTTATTTTGATATTCGTAGAAAAATGCCATTTTTCAATATAAATGATCGGATGTTTTTTTTCATTTAAAAGAAGAAGCTATGCCGTTAATAGTGGAACATCGGGCAAATGACCACCACGACCACGCTTACAGGACCATATCCTTTTAATGAAATTTTCTATAACCAAATCGTAAAGTGGCTGCCCTATGTCCTCGATGTCCTTTGAGGTCTTGAATCAACGCTGGGCAATTGGCGTAGACCTTCTCTTTCACGTGGCCCCAAAGGAAGAAGTCGCAAGGTGTTGAATCACAAGATCTCAAGGCCAATTGTAGTCACCTCTTCGGGAGATGACACGGTCCGGTTGTTGATGATCGGCCGACTTGAGTTGTTGTGTTAACTGAACTTTAAAGCCTTAATACCCAAATCTTTATGAGAAATACTGTGTAATGACGTTCGTGAATGCCTAATTCCAAAAAACGACGAGGAAGGACAAACCTGGGTTTTCTTCAACACTTTTGGCTACAGTAGCAATATTCTCGGCTGTTCTTGAGCGACGTGTACAAGTTTTATTCTTCACATCACTTACTTTCGCCAACATTTCAATGTTTCCACCATGTTCGAGCTTTACGAACCATCTCTCTTTAATTTTCATTTTTATAGTGAATTTTAATGATTTCAATACGTTCTTGAAGCGTGTATCGTTCCTTTTCTATTTAAAGCGTAGTTTTTACTTGTTAAATGTCAAAAAATGACAGCTTCAAACGTAACATCTACCGAAATAGCGGGATATTCAAAATACCTCCTCTTATTGGAGAACCCTTTATAAAGTGGTTATGCCTAAACTATAACTTTTAACCCTGACCATTACAGAAAAATTAATGGAGCTATGAGTGGTCCTTTTCAAAAAACTCCATATAAACATCATTTTTTTTTGAGAACAGAAGTATCCTTAAAGTTAGCACGTTTACGGCATATGTTCATATTGAGTTTTCTTCTTTAAATATGTAGTTCCAAGAATCGTCCTCTGAAATATTAGCACATCATTTTTTCTGTTTCCACTTTTCAGTTTCCAGAAAGAATCTTTTTTTCATAACCACAATGATGCTATTGCAGTTTTTTATTATGGAATCCCTGCGTTAAGATACATTTTTGATGAACAGGCTATATTATTATTTTTGACTGTCGAAAGAAAATGTTCGCGTTGGATGCAACAAAATTCAACAATTGTGCAAAAAGAAGGTCTTTTGTCGATTGGTCGAAAGAAATAGTCAAGAAATACGATCGTGGTACTAAGAAACAGGTCTTCATTACATGTGAATATTTTATGATCCGTGAATTGAAGAGGTAACAAAGAATTTTTGCTTGGTATCATCTCCTTAGATGTGATGTCATAATAAAACTGAACGAAGAGATGAATGTCAAATATTTCATGTATCTCAACTTAATTATTCATGATGGCATCAATCAAATCTTCTCATTTATTTGATTCCAATAAATGACACCATAAAACATTCAACACAATAATGGCTCATAATTAACTTCCTAGTCTAATTATGATCAGTCCTCGGTCGCTCCTCAGTCACTTCACCAGGATGTCACGAGCCGGCATACCAATCGTAAAATGCCTTTTTTGCACCGAAGATGCCTTAACAAACAATGGCATAACTGTGTTTAAATTTCTCTCAATCCAAGAAGGCTCAAAAACTATTGATAATACCATAAATATATATATTCGCACTGCGTTAAGATATATTTTGGAAGAATAAATTATAACATTATGTCAAAAGAAACCTTTCGAATTGGATCCCACAAAATTCATCAATTGTTCAAAAAAGTCTTATGTCGATTTGTCGAAAAAATAGTCAAGTAATACGATCATGGTAATAAGAACGGGTCTTCATTACATGTGAATATCTTATGATCCGTGAATTGAAGAGGTAACAAAGATTCTTGATTGGTATCATCGCCTTAGATATGAATTTCAAATATTTCATGTATCTCAACTTAATTATTCATGATGACATCAATCAAATCTTCTCATTTATCTGATTCCAATAAATGACACCATAAAACATTCAACACAATAATGGCTAATAATTAACTTCCTAGTCTAATTATGATCAGTCGCCGGTCACTTCACCAGGATGTCACGAGCCGGCATACCAATCGTAAAATGCCTTTTTTGCGCCGAAGATGCCTTAACAAACAATGGCATAACTGTGTTTAAATTTCTCTCAATCCAAGAAGGCTCAGAAACTATTGATAATACCGCAAATAATTCTCGACCGGTCGGTGCTTACCGTAGAAGAGAAACCGATCGGCATCTAACGCACGAGCCTGTCCGGTTTAGCCTGCAACTTTTTTCACCGCATCCCAACATACTTAGCTTGACGAATGGGCATATTCCTATGATAATCTTGTCATGTATGACAAACTTCATGCCGCACTGTTGATATAAATATCACTGCGGACAGATATGCTTTCATGGAATGCTTCTGATAAGTGACTTCTAGTTTTTGCTGACAATATGATTGCACCAGAACATATATCATATGTGCCGGTGCATAGAAATAGCAAATGGCGAACAGTTAATAAATACATTGAATTCTGATCATTTTTTTTCCAGTGCTAAGTAGTCGATTATGAATCGATCGGGCAATCTGATTCTGGCGAATGGTGAGATCAGTTATCATTATATGGAAGCTAATTGCTTATTGTGTCATGTCAGTTCCGAAGAAACACTGGGTGCGGCAAAACAAATAGGGCAGTTTTGCTTGGATATAAATGAAAACTTGGCACAACATACGGAGAAATAATTTAAAAGTTTACATTTAAATTGCAATAAAAATAAATCGTATGTTAGGATATTGTTCAGGTTGAAAATGAAATATTATTCGATTGAAAAAGCTGCCGCGGCTGGCCTCACAATATCCCATTTAGTCGGCCAATTTTAGAGCACTTTTTCGACTTTTTGTTGGGCAATGGCATCACGAATGTTGGCCATCAATGGCTCAATTGTTTTTGGTTTGTTGGCATTATACACCGTTGATATAAATATCACTGCGGACAGATATGCTTTCATGGAATGCTTCTGATAAGTGACTTCTAGTTTTTGCTGACAATATGATTGCACCAGAACATATATCATATGTGCCGGTGCATAGAAATAGCAAATGGCGAACAGTTAATAAATACATTGAATTCTGATCATTTTTTCCCGTGCTAAGTAGTCGATTATGAATCGATCCGGCAATCTGATTCTGGCGAATGGTGAGATCAGTTATCATTATATGAAGCTAATTGCTTATTGTGTCATGTCAGTTCGAAGAAGAAACACTGGGTGCTGCAAAACAAATAGAGCTGTTTTGCTTGAATATGAATAAAAACTTGGCACAATATACGGAGAAATAATTTAAAAGTTTGCTTTTATATTGCATTGAAAATAAATCGTTAGGATATTTTTCAGGTTGAAAATGAATATTATTCAATTCAAAAAGCTGCCGCGGCTGTCCTCACAATATCCTATTTGGTCGGCAGTTTTCTAGCATGTTTAGACTCGTGTTCGTATTTCGGCACTGGCATCACGAATGCTGGCCATCAAATGCTTAATTGTTTTTGCTTTGTTGGTATTATTCTTGTCCTCAACGGCGCCTCACAAAAAATAGTTCAATGGTGTCAAGTTGCAGCACCTTGGCGGCTTATAGGCATTTCCAGTATGTTAATTTAGTTTAGTTTAAAAAGCGGTTACAGTTCACTGCGACCTCAAGGTCTATTGTGCTCTTACAGAGCGGTTCTGACTACACCCTTTGCAGCTCGCCTTTCAGTTCCAGAGATCTGATGAAATCCAATATGTGTGAAGGCTTCAACGTGGCTAGTTCCTCACTCTTACAAGTTTCTCTCCCAAGGCATTCTCTCCTTAGACTAGGTGAATGGGGGTTTCTTCCTCCTCCCCATAGAACCTACACTCGTCAATGTCCGATAATCCCATCCTCAACCGGAGCTTCCTGGGGAGATAGTGTCCTGTAAGAAAGCCAGTGAGGAGGTGTAATTGTTTCTTACCAACATCCAGATATATTTTGGATCTTGCTGTTTCAAAGTTCCGAAAGAACTTAGTGGAATTATTCATCCCTGGGATATTCCGCCGGGTTTTTCCCTCTCGGCTTTCCCCTTCTCCAGAAACTCCCTTATAGGTACATTTACCTATACCAAAGAAGGGTTCTCGGCCAATGAGTGACATTCGTGTGCCCTTCTTGGCAAGTGTATTGTCCTCTTCGTTTCCTTTGATTCTCGAATGGCCGGGAACGCAGATTAAAAAGACCTTATTTCTTTTGCCTACCTTATTGAGTTTGTTCCGGCACTCCCAGATCATCTTTGTGTCGATGACGCAGAAGCTCAGTGCTTTAATAGCAGCTTGACTATCTGAGTGTAATGCTATATCGCACTTCTGATAGTTGCTTTCTAGATTTATATCTAGACATCTTTCAATAGATTTCGACTTGAAAGACGTTCATGCAAAACCTAGCAAGAGTCCACACTTGGTACTTAGCACGTATATCCAATCACCAGCTCCAGTAGAGGGTTTGGAACCATCTGTATACCATTTTGCGGTATGTTCTTAGAGGTTGTAGTCGTTCCCATTCCTCTTTTTTACTTAGCAATGTCCTGAAGTTTTTCTCAGTTCTTATTTTCTTGATCATAACATCCACTATGTTAAAATTTAGGGTTTTTTCATGTGACAGCATTAAGAGTAGTGCCGATTATTCTTAAATAATTTTCAGTTCAATATTGTAATTGCGATTTATACTTCTCCTGTTATTGATGCGATTCCTTGTTCTCGTATGAAAATTGAAGTACTCCATAATACTTTGAATATTCTGAATGAAATACAACTGAGAGATCTGTAAAGTATTTTAAAATTCCTCATAACTGAACGTTGTAATTTGTTGAAATATTGACAAATCTTTGATACCTATTCAAATTGAATCTTCCAAGTCCGAACAACGCCACCATATACAACAACTCTTTCTGCCTCTTCATCTCCTCAACATGAACCATCATAAATTAACAGCCACCCGTACGTTTGATAAATTCAAATTCGCCCAACCTGCATCGAGTTCGCAACTTCTGGAAGCGACGCAGGTAAAATCAAGAAGAAGAAATCCATTGAAACATCATGACAATTATTATTACCGCTGAATCCTACCGTGATAATATATCACCTCTTGCCCACTTGCATGAATTTGTGAGATATAATTTCATGTCTAATTGAATTTAAATATAATGTAAGTATAATGAACATCGCCCCCCTGAGCGGCAATCCCATGGTGAGTCAGACCTGTAGGTGATATAGTTGTTCTGGAGAGGAGGTGTGGGAACGGGAGGACGGAACAATTGGAATAATACAAAAGAGGTTAACTTCTTGAATTAATAAAGCTCAGACTAGACATGACCCACACTCTTGCTGATTTCTGTGGGGATCTTCTAGATGAGGAGTGGCAGATATGGATCTCGGCTGAACTCCGACGAAGAAGTATGGGAGAAACTAAGCTGTCTCTAGTTTTTATTTAGGATGATGTTCAGTGGAGATTTGAACGTACTTTGAGAGAGTATAGGGTGTCTGTTAACAAATGCGAGGGACTTAGGGAGATGATTCCTCTATGAAAATAAGCAGGGGTAGTTCATATAAATTTTTTTCGAAATCGACCTCCCTTCCAAGATAAAGCCTTTGGAAAACGATGACGAGTTGACAGTTTTGAATTTTTTTAGGAGTCCTAAAAAAATGGAATCATAAAACAATACATAATATGTTTCGTTAAGTAGATGTAACTCACACAATTTTTTTATCCCATAACAACGCCTCTGAAAATGCTTTTCGTGTGATAGTTTTTCGAAAAATAAAATCTTTCATGTTTTCCATTCAATTTTGGAGAAAAAAGTCTCTTGCGAAATTTCAATACAGTCTATTCTTTTATCGTAAAAAATAAAAACTTACAAGCAGTTATGCTCAATGCTCATTCCATTTCATCCAATGTTCCATAGAATGAATATTCTAAGATGTTGTTTATGCTCAAAATTGGTTTTGACAGAAAAAAGGTGATTCTTTTTAGATTAGTAAGCTATTATTTTTTCCTAGGGAAGTATCGGCTGTATCAAAATTTGGCAGTAGACTTTTTTTCAGAATTGAATGGAAAACTATAAGATAATTTTTCGAAAATCTATCCCACGAAAACAATTTTTGAACGAAATTCAAAAGGGGTGGTTATTTTCAACCCCTAATAATGATGTTATAAGATCTAAAAAATTTGTGTGAGTAACATCTTCTTAGTGCTTCATATTATGTAAAGTTTTATGACTCAGTGTTTTTAACAAGCCGTAAAAGAATTAAAAACTCGTCATCGCCTTCCAAACGCTGTATCTTGGAAGGGGGGTCGATTCGAAAAAAAAATTATATAAACTACCTCTACTATTTTTCATCAGGAATTATTTCGCAAAGTCCCTCGCATTGATTGGGTGTCCCGCAAAATGTGGGAAATCTTTCGGATTCAGATAGAACATAAAAAAATAAGATAACAAGTTAACATAATTTTTTTCCTAGCGGCCCTCCCTACGAAGATAAGACCTCCTAAATGACGCCAATGGAAATTCATTTTAGTGGAATAAATTCCAATTACTTACTTCTTTTATTATATTTTTCGAAAACGGTTCATTTTATTGGCACTGAACTAGAATACCTTTTCTTTAGCTTAATGTTCAAGGTATTCAAATTTGTTTTTTTTTAGCACCTTATCATACAGGGTGTTCAAAATGTAAACATTAAAATGTACAACCCAGTCCGTCCCTGGTAAACTGAACAAGCTAATTGAAATTTGAGTGCGGTGATTTGAGAGGTCCTTAATACTATTAATCATATCGAATTTTCATAAAATTATATCGAGTGGTAGAAACTTATTCCACTTATGGATTTTTAGTGGCGTCATTTAGGAAGTCGTATCTTCGTAGGGAGGGCCGCTAGGAAAAAAAAAATGGGAACTTGTCCTTTACATTTTTTATGTTCTATCTGAATCCGAGAGATTTCCCACATTTCCGAGACACCCTCTATAAATGGGTGTCTGTAAACAAATTCAAGGGACTAAGGGAGATTATTCCTCGATGAAAATAGGCAGGGGTAGTTCTATTAAATATTTTTCTAAATTGACCTCCCTTCCAAGATACAGCCTTTGGAAGGCGATGACGAGTTGACAGTTTTTATTTTTTTTAGTAGTCCTAACACTGAGTCATTAAACTATACATAATATGATTCATTAAGCAGATGTTACACATTTTTTTTGATCCCATAACTTCATTATAAGGGTTGAAAATAAAAAAGCCTTGTAATTTTTTTCCGAAATTCTTTTCGTGGGATAGATTTTTGAAAAAAAATTCTCTTATGGTCTTCCATTCAATTTTGGAGAAAAAAGTATCTCGCGAAATTTCGATACAGTCGATGCTTTTCTCGGAAAATGAAATGATCACTTTTCTATTCATTCGAGTATATCGTGATATGCCGGAAAATACAAAAACACAAAATGACGTATCAGTCTCGACCATTATTGGAGAGAGATCGGAACGTGACTGTGAAGTGAAGATTTCTTATTTCAGACAAAGTTTTTCGTCATGGTTTCAAGATATGGCAATAAATGTTGTCCATATAAGGATGTGTTTGTTTATTAAATTTATATCTCTAGACTAGGTGAAATATGTGACAGTGTATATTGGTCTGAGAATTTCACATTTCAACGCTCATTATAAAATCAGGAGTGTCTTCATATCAAGAAATGTACGAAAAACATTTGTATACATATGAACGAAGGAAACAGTTTTTTTTCTCAAAAATTGTAGTGAATTCGAAGGATTTATTTTAATTGATCCTTCAAACAATATGATTCTATCTTCATCATTTTTTTTGTCCTTAATCATTTATTATTATCAATTACAGTGTAACATCTTTACTCCACTGCAAGGGGTGTGTCCGAACTAGAAAAGGACCCCGCACATTTTGTATGAGAATTGGCTCCCGGTGGATTTGGCTGAAAATTTGATATGATGTTCTACTAACCCTTCTGATCAAATGTCTCTACAGTCACGACGCTGAAAAATGCATACTTCTAGGAGTTTTTAGCGATTTTTTTGTATCCATTATGGCTTACGTATTACCGTTCACACAGTAATGTTTGAGAATATTTCCTGATTATTGAAAGCAGATGCTGTCAATTCGAAATATTTTCAAACATTTCTGTGTGAACGGTAATACGTAAGCCATAATGGATACAAAAAATCGCTTAAAACTGCTAGAAGTATGCATTTTTCAGCTTCGTGACTGTGGAGACATTTGATCAGAGGGATTAGTAGAACATCATATCAAATTTTCAGCCAAATCCACCGGGAGCCAATTCCCATAATACGCAAGCCATAATGGATACAAAAAATCGCTAAAAACTCCTAGAAGTATGCATTTTTCAGCTTCGCCACTGTTTAGACATTTGATCAGAAGGATTAGTAGAACATCATATCAAATTTTCAGCCAAATCCACCGGGAGCCAATTCCCATACAAAATGTGCGGGGTCCTTTCCGGAATATCGAACAGCATACATGTGTAACACCTTCATGTGTGTACAGAACATAGAATAATAGTATTGAAACTATAGGGTATTATAGGCTTATATATTTTTTTAACACATTAATACCAACATTCAAATGAAATTTGTATTCAAAAACAGTACATATGTGATTATAAAAAAATGTGATAAATACCTATGTAATATAAAAATCGTTTTTATTACACATCTATAACATAAACAAGTAGAATTGGGAGAACAGAAAAAAAATTGACACATAACGTGAATTTACAAAATAGAAAAAAAATGGTAATTACCTTTAATATATTACTAGACGACTTTAAGAAGTGAACTAGAATGTATGTAGTCTTCCTAGCTCCTATATCTTTCAGACAAGTTCAAATCCGAATTTCCATATCGCGTCCGGAATATCGAGGAAATACAGGATGTTTTCCAATTGAATAGCAATATTTATGGAGGTGATTTTTGGGCCAATTTAAAAAAAAACTTCATATGAACATAATTATGTCCTAAACGTCTCACTTTTTGTGTTACTGGGTGATTAAAGTTAACCAGTGCCGACCCAGTTAACTTAGCTCCAAATATTATTGGGACAATCAGTGGCACTCCGCTGACTTTTCTTAAAATGAAATAAATGAAATCTGCATTCTGCATGATGATATTGTCATATGTTATGTATGTATTAACGATATTGTTATGATCATACAGAGAAACGGTTTTTATTTTTTTTAACGAAAACCGTGCATCGGAGTAAAAAAAGTTAGGATATCAACTTTGGTGAGAAAAAATTGGGAATTTCAAAAATAATTCTTATTTCAGGAAAAATCTGTGGCGTACCATCAATGTCTGTCAGAATAGGAAGGTCAAATTACGTACGAACGCCACTGGTGGAATTTAAAAAAAGTGATACATTGAAAAATACCTCTTGATTCATAGTACATGTACGATAAATTTCATTAAAATATCTGAAGTGATATTGTAGTTATTAATAAAAATTATATATTTTTGAAAACTTCACTCAAAAGGTAAGACGTTCAGGACATAATATGTTCTTATGAAGTTTTTTTTATGTGGTCCCAAAAATCACCCCCATAAATATTCAATTTGGAAACACCCTGTATAGGAACAGAACACTCATTGATAGAATATTCGGACTAAAGATTGATATGTTGTCAAAAGCAATCAAATGTTAGGGTGAAATTGAGTAAGAACTAGGTATTTCAAATATTCCCTATAACGAAAGCGCTAAATACAAAAAAAAATTAGTTATAAAGAAATTTTGTTATACCGAAAATTAGTTTCTATTCGGCATGTCGCGGTCGACTTCCCTGATAAATTTAAGTTTATCATTCAAATTTAAGCACTTGCTTTTAGACATTTTCGCACAACTTTTCACACTATTGTAATGGTTAGATTGAAACAAACAACCAGAGGTGTATTTAAAACTGTTTCAGAAGGATCTCTCTGCCCTTCATAATGATTTAGTTTAAAGTCGAGATTTATTACGTAGGGACGTCCGGAAAATTTTCGGAAAAACCCACCCTTCTACCTTCTTACCAAGACCCATTCAAAGAGTGATGTTCTCTGAATATTTTGTTATAGAGAGAATTCACTTCGTTTAAGAGGGTGTTTTTAACATGGAATTTGGATTCAAGGTGCAATGTCTTATACGAAATTCGTTTACAGAGTTTCGTTTTAGGGAAGTTACACTGTAATTTGAAAATACATATTTTCGTGATTAGATCAAATAGTAGAGTACACATGAATTGTGAACATAATTCGTGAAGAATCCAAACTAATATTATAAATGTGAAAGTAAGTCTGTCTGTCAGTCTGTTACTCTTTCACGCCTAAACGGCTGAACGGATTTTGATGAAATTTGGTATGGTGATAGATGATAACTTAGAAATGGTCATAGGCTATAAATAATCACGCCATCGTTCTTAGGGGGTAAGCAGTAAATTGAGTTAGTGATTTTTAGTCGTTTTTGTTGGGACTTTTGCTCTTTCACGTCTAAACGGCTGAACAGATTTTGATGAAATTAGTAAGGTAATAGATGGTTACCTGAAAACGGCTATAAGATTAAAATGATCACTTCATCGTACTTAGGGGGTAGGAAGTAAGCAGAAAACTGAATTGAGTTAGTGATTTTTTTATGGTTTTTCTGGGAGTTTTGCTCTATCATGCCTAAACGGCTGAACAAATTTTGATGAAATTTAGTTAGGTGATAAATAGTAATCTAGAAAAGGATATGGGCTATTAATATTCATGCTATCGTACTTAAGGCGTAGGCAGTAGGCAGAAAACTAATTAAGTTAGTGATTTTTAATTGTTTGTTTTAGAAGTTTACCTCATTCACGCCTTAACGACAGAACGGATTTTTATAAGACTTGGTTAATATAAAGATAGGATCCTAGGCACGGACACAGGCTACTTTTTACGGCGGGAAATTCCTCATTTCCGCGGAAATCTAGCGTGATCGTATCAAGGAGCTCATGACGCCATAGCTACTGAAATGATTTTGATGTTTTTTTTAACTGAGTGTTACTAAGACTTCAAGTTAGTGTTTGATCAGTTTTCGAACTTTAAAGGTCGGTAGGCGCCATAATTTAGGGAATTTTTGATAAAATTTTGAAGCAACTTTCTTTATTTAACAGTTTTACTTGGATCGAAACTTATAGAGTTGGCAGGTAGGAAGTTAGTAGTATTTTAAACCGATTTACATTATTTACACTCCATATTTACTAAGGAAACATTCGGAGCTATCCATTATGTAGCTAAGGTTGCTTTTGAACAAATTTTTATGTGAAGTTGAGGACTGGAAGACGATAGTGAGACATTGTTGCAGGGGGACTTACAGCCGGGAGAAAACAAAAAACTTATGCGGACGAAGTAGCATGTAAAAGCTAGTATAATATATGTGCTTCTCGACTAGACCATGGAACACGGAAATTTTAACGTTATCCCATAAGCATAGCATCGTCGAAACAAAGTCGGAATGACATTATGATACGGCAATTTATTTCATCCTTGAACACATTCAGGCCATTCCGAACGACGCTTCATTCCGATTCTGTTCGGAACGGGTTCAAATAAAACCCATCGTTTCTTTTATTCGACCGAGAGTCACGAAGATTTTCTGTTATAAAATAATTATCGAGATACCATAGAGGTTGCCGTCACCTCTATCTTCTTCTTATATATTCAAATGACGGACAATTTATCTCGAAATTGAACTTATCCCAATAAACCGGCCATAAAATTAATTCTATCGAAATTATATTTATGGTTCGGTTTTCAATCGTATTTGCCTCACCTGGTAAGAATTCGATCAGCGATCTTAAAGGTGCGCCGCCTTGCACGTGAGGTCAAGTCAAAGGTAAAAAGATTACGAAACCAGAGATATTTTTTTTCGAATTCGTAGCGGAAAAGTTTTATGGTTACATTTCGCAAGTTTGATAGCGTTTTCGATCAGGAAGTGTGTGTGAAAGGATATTGCAATTACTTCTGAATTCTATACCGTTTTCTTCTGTTTTCATGAATCATGAGATATTCAATCAGATCTAATAAATTTCGCCATAAGAAACAAAAGTTTTCGGGTGTATTTTCGCCGTAATAATTTTTGTTCATTCGTCAGATTGTTAATTATTGATGAATTGATGATGATTTACTGTACTGTGATCATGAGAATCAAATAAGAATATATTTTTTTAAGCCCCCTGACGAGAGGTTATAATGGATATTGACTTTAGATTCATAAGTGAAGTTGACAAAAAACAGGAATATTTGATTCGTATTTGACAAATGATAACGTTCTGTGTCGTTCACTTTGATAAATGAATTGAAATAATCAGTTTCTCAGTTTCTTCTCAGCATGATTTAATTGAGTCTTCATCTAATAAACTCCAGAAATATTGTCGAGTTCGGTAAAATATCCAGATAATTCCATCAAATATTTCTTCCTTTTTGCCGTATTGATTATTCTGGGTGTTATAGAATCGTTTCCTTCGCAAAAAGGCCGTAAACGCAAGAACAATTTCAAGGCTTCTATAAAAAATTTCATAGGTTTTCAGTTCCATTCTCTGAAACCAGAATAATTAAAAAAAATTCAATTAGGATGAAGTGCTCCTGCGAAAACCTTTGCACATATTAGTCAGGAGCAAATTTGTTTTGAAAAATTGATGCCTAACAGTAAAACTAAAAATGGAAATGAATGAAAGGAATAATGTAACGTTCTGGTGTCTATATCAACTTTTAATGTCAATTAGACTGCAAATGAAAAAACGTACAATTCTGAAGATTTTACAAGTTTGTCTGAAGAAGGTGTCTGATATAGACACCGAAACGTTACATTATCCATTTCATTTATTTTTTTTTTCAGTTTCACTGTTAGGCAACAATTTTTTCAGAACCAATTTGCTCCTGACAAATAAGTGCAAAAATTTTCTCAGGACCACTTCATCTTAATTGAAATTTTTTTAAATTATTTCTGTTTCAGAGACTGGGAGTGAACCTTTAAAGTTTTTTAGAAATGCAGAATCCTCCCAGATTATTTTTCAATCGATAATTTCAAGGCTGCTTTTGAATTTGAAGGTGAAATGAATAAATCCATCAAAAATTTGGAGTTGTACATATAACCTTGTTAGCAATACAAATTGGTTTGAAAATACATATATCTTAATATAAGATTTCAATACTTGTTTGCCTTTCGACCGTGTGGACCATTTTGAAATAAAAAAACACAATATTTTTTCATGTAAAGGAGCCAATAGGTTCAAATCATTGCATCAGATTTGCACAAGTCTGTATCGTTATTCGATGAGCTAGAAAAATACAAAACTTCGAAGCGATGTGATTTCTAGTTCTGAAAATATGTTCTCGAAATATAAAATGATATATTTACATAGCTCAAATTTTTTTTTACCGAACATTCTAAAACTTGGTCGAGATATTCCGTCCGCCCTGAAAAAATCAAGTTCATTCCTTCGAAAAGTTAAAGATTTCAGATTTTCAACAATTCTATTTTAATCGTTATTGGATACTTAGTGAATATACCATGGGCATTTTCAGTATGTTGAAATATAAGGGGTTTTCATGTGACATCCTCAAAGGAATAGTGTTAAATATATACCTTTCCAATTCTTCTTTCAAAATTACAGTAGATACTCAATTAATTTCTATTTTCCTAATCAAATAGTGGAAATGCGTTTTTTACACGTTAATCCGAACGTCGAACCAAGAAGACTGACCACAACAAAGTGGCCAGTTGACATCGTTGTAAACAATGATTCAACATTCAAACAATAAAATGAATGCTAACGAGTACGTTACAATTCTAATCATTTGATTTCGTTAGTTTATTTCGGCGATTCCAATCATTTTTTTCTGGAAATCTTTGAAAATGCTCATTTGGGCACAATCAGACATCTAATTTAGTAAATATTCAGAAATTGACGAGAAGGTTCAGAGAAAAAGTAAGTACTAACGTTCATAACAACTCCAAACAACCATGAATTACAAACCCGTCAACCAAACAATCAATTCATTCAGAAAAAAACTCACATAAGAATTCAATCAACTAATGCATCCTCGAAAAAAAAATTCACTGGAACCGTATCCGCATAACCGATACAAAAATGAAAGGAAGATCCATCAGGTGCAAAGCATTCGCTAAACCCGTAATTACGAGGTATGAAGACGACCTTCCACAGATAAGAAGCACGATTCAACCGTTTGGTATTCAATTAAATATTAGAGATTGAAGCTATGGATGTGCATCATGCCGAAAAGAATCAAGGTTTCGACATAAATGCGAGAAATAGAAAACTAGTACATAATGATAACATTGAACGAATTCGATCTACCAAAATTACAGTCTTAGGTGCATCCAGTGGCGGATTTGTCGGTACGCTTGGTATAGTCTGGTCGACGAATGGTTTTTGGGTCGAAATTTTTGCATATTCTCCGAAAATTATTATTGATGTTTGAGAAATCTGAGGGTGGTCGCAAAAATCATAAACAATTTAGGAAGAAGGGTTTGGTTATCTGAAAATATTTCATGAACTGCGTTTTGAGTAAATTCTCATTTGAGTAAAGATTCGAAAAGAGGAAGAAATTTCCCAAAAGTTTTATGTCCTGGGACTGTAATAGCTCGCGCAAGCTTTCGGGCCTTCAATTTCCATGAATTCATATTATTTAAACTCAAAAATATAAAAAAATTGGCAAAAATTCAGGTGCCTGCAGGATATAACAATCAACAATAATCCGTGTGTATCAAGATTCATCAATTAGTTTTTATCAGTTCCTCAAAATGTTTTGTAGAGAGAACATTAACATTGTTTGACAATTGTCAAACCATTAATCTGAAAATTTTATTCTTCCGTGGAGCTATTTTGCGAAAGTATAAGAATTGATTCCTGATGGAAAAATTGGAAAGTTGTTAAATATTGAAACAATTGAAAATTTTCAAAGAATTTTCAAATATTTCGACGCAAAACGCACTTCTGTTCACTGAAGAATTACGGTACCCTACGCTTTAGCGTACCGATCAAGGCCCACGAGGTCTCTCGATGAAATCAACATTTCTAAGTAATAACAACTCGTCCAATAATTTCAGATTTCAGTAAAAAAGAGAACAAAATCAACAATCTATCGCTTGTCTTCTATAATTATTCTTATATTAGGAATATCCTCTCCCATCGAAAAGTTCCCCTATCTATTTTGGATTTATTCAGTTGTCAAAAATTCATTTGATCTTTTTAAGGCTGGATCTTATTATTGGAGCGCTGTTTTTGATATCACAAGACGGTTGACTGATGAGGTTTCCGACTATTGACGATAACGCTGCTTTCTTAAATTTTCTACGTCTCAGTTTTTCTCCCTGGAATAACAAAATATTATAGAACCTTCTCTCCATAAATTCCTGTGGTTTTCATTCAAAGCAAGTTTGACAATCTTTGACTTTTACTACTGGCCAAAATGTTGAACAGAATATGTTAATATGATGGAAATAACCCAAATAACACATCAGTATACACTACTGGAAAAAATTAAAGGATCAAAAAAAAATTCCAATTTTTTCGGCCATTTTCAACATGCCGTAACTTTGAGAGGAATGGTCGTACAAGGAATTTAAAATAAGGAAATTGTAGCTCCAAGTGTCTAGTTTTTGGATTAGAACTTCAAAAATTTTAAGTTTCAGTGGTTTTCGAGTAATGATAGAAAAATCAGCAACAAAAAAATTCTCGAAATTTTACCACTTTTTTTTCTTGTCTACGAGCGTGAAAATTTTATTTTTGCATAATCGTTATAATGATGGGATACTTTGTCAATTCAGCTTCAATTTATTTTTCCACTGACCTCAATACGTCCACTTTTCGCCGAGATATCGGTCTTCAAATGAAAAAGGATCCATTTGTCTTCGATTATCGATTTCTCAGCAACCAATGATCGCACAGAAAATTGAAGGAGGGTTTCAAGACCTTAAATGAACTTCGATTAATGAACAACCATTGCTTATTCATAGAAAATTTTTCTTCTTCATGTCGCATCAATATAAAAATTTAACAAAAAAAGGGCTTTTGGTGGTTTCTTTGAAAATCTACCGCTGGATCGAAAATGTTGACGAAACCAAGTGTGACTTTCACAGTTCAATATGTTGATAAAATCCTTACGAAGGGTCAACTCAATCCAGCGAGCCGTTTTTTTGTTTGACTCGATTGAATTTTTGAAAAAAATAAGGATCACGTTTTTTGCTCTGAGAAGCTCATAATCTTCAAAAAAGGCAAAAAAGAATTTTCTCGAGCTTTTTCCACATTTTATTTGCAGATAGTACATAAATTTCCAAAAAAAAAAATAAAATAAACTAACAAATAAAATTTTTATTAATTTAATAACGGATAAAACATGGATCCTTTTCCATTTGAAGACCGATATCTCGGCGAGAAGTGGACGTATTGAGGTCAATAAAAAAATAAATTAAAGCTGAATTAACAAAGTATCCTATCATTATAACGATTATGCAAAAATAAAATTTCCACGCTCGTAGACAAGAAAAAAAAAGTGGTAAAATTTTGAGAATTTTTCTGATGCTGATTTTTCTATCATTACTCGAAAACCACTGAAACATAAAATTTTTGAAGTTCTATGCCAAAAACTAGACACTTGGAGCTACAATTTCCTTTTTTTAAATTTTTTGTACGATCATTACTTTCAAAGTTACGGCATGTGGAAAATTGCCGAAAAATTTGGAATTTTTTTTGATCCTTTAATTTTTCCAGTAGTGTATTTGAATTGATGAACCTTAGTCATGAAGAACTTGAACTTTGTCTGATAAATTTTGTCGAAAAAATTGAAAAAGTAGAGGATGTCAACCGAAAGATTTGAAGCATAGGGCCCCGGAAATTCATCGATCCGCCACTGGATGCATCTTCACCAAGTGGCCCGCGGCAGGAAAAAAATGACTCAATCTGGGCCGTTGTCTGAATCCTATATGGCACGGCAATTAGCGAATATCGTGAAAATCGTAGAGATCAAAATATCATGCAGAGATAAACCTAGAATTATTGTGCGGATAGGAAAGCTAGCGAGGTGTTGCGGCTTATATTATAGAAAGTCACAAAGGTAGAATTTGCTTAATAACCTCGTTCGTATATGTTTTGATTGTGTATAACCGTCAGAGATTACCAGTACGTGTGCACGCTCGTATCTCCATATCTAGTAAAGCGTGATATGTATAACACAATCCAAAATAATTGCTAATAATAACCGAACACTGGATCGTGTGAACAGGTAATACACTGCGTTGAAATAAATATTCTCTCACGCATAATATGCCTAGGCATGCAGCTTTTTGATGTTGACCTATGTTGTCTGTTCGATTTGCGAATTAGAGCTTTGCTAGGGGTGGATATTTTCCTGAGGAATACAAAAAGCATTTCCATTGTTTCAGATATCATTCATTCATTCATGGACCCCAGAAAAAAGTAGCGTTTCTTTTCTCGTAGTCAGATTTCAAGAAAAAAATTATTGAAATTAGCGAAATGAAATAAAGTAATCGAACGACTAGCATTGACGGTTGAACGTGACGTTCGAGTTTACCTTCATTTCATTAGATTAATATTCGGCGTTTTCTGAAACTTACTCAGGGTTACTAACTCGATCCATTAGATCACGTGACGGATCTACTCGGATTACGGACCCGGGTTCTAAGATTACGAGAACATCAGGTTTAGGATTTGAAGTGACAGTCGTATCAATAATAACCAAATATTTTATGCATTTATTTTTTCAGTCTATTTTCGGATTGTTTCTAGCTTTGCTTGCATTTATTGGCTTTTGTAAAATGTTTCTTAATATATTTTGTGTGCCCTTTTATGTTGAATGTTATTTTTGGGTACCTTTGTTAAGGAAGTAAAGAATTTGTTTTTTCAGCTCCAGTGTTTTTTCGGATTGTCTCTAGCTTTGCTTGCATTTATGAGCTTTTGTGAAATCTTTCCTATAATTTCTGGTGTGTCCCATGTTTGATGTTATCTTTGAGTAACTATGTTGAAGAAGTAAAGAAGGTTGTAGCTTAGCGCAGAAAGATCTGCATACAAAGTTTTAAGGAAGTTGTTTCACATTTTTTTCTTGGTTCGTAGAACACACATTTTACATTGAGCCAACTACCAAAGTCTCTTCTCTTTCCATAATTTTTAGGAATAGAATATATGAAATTACTCAGAAAAGAGTAGAAGTCTTATTCCCGGCTTTTTCAAATACAAAATTGAAGTACAGTGCGCATGCGGTGACTCTACGACTCTGATCTTGTGCAGAGTTCCGATAGATCAACCTGAGTTAATGTTCGAGTTAATGGCACCGTACTTTCCTGACACGGGTTGGATGTTATGGTTAGTTACCCTAGGTACCGTGGATTGCGCTATCGAGAAATGATTAATATTTTCTCATGGTCGAAATTGGATTGCATTGATCTGTACAACGTTTACTTTCAACAAGACGTCGCTCCGTGCCACACAAGCAACGACACCATTGACCTTTTGCTAGAAAAGTTTCCGGATCGTGTTATCTCTCGAAGAGGTGATTACATTTGGCCATCAAGATCTTGTGATTTAACACCTTGCAACTTCTTCCTTTTGCGCCACGTGAAAGAGAAGATCTACGCTATTCGCCAAGCGTTGTTTCAAGACCTCGAAAATAGAATTCATGAGGCTATCGGGAACATAGGACAGCCACTTTGCTATTTTCTTATAGACAATTTTTTTGAAGGATATGGTCCTGTAAGCGTGGTCGTGGTGGTCATTTGCCTGATGTTATTTCCACTATTAACGGCATAACTTCTTGTTTATAATGAAATAAACATCCGGTCATTGAAAATGACAAATTTTTTTTCAATATCAAAATAGCACATTTTATTGGAAAATTCCCCATAAAAACCCTCAATTCTGTCAAATGAAAAACACCGTATATTTCACATACTAGAAATGCATATTGGCTATTGCCGTGACAAAAAATTGAAGAAGCCAGAAAATCAGAATATTTTGCATGCTTGCTCATATTAGGAAATCTGTCATTCAAATTTGATCATTTTTATTGAATTTAGTTTCATTGCCCTTATTCCATTTTTACTTGTGTAATTTTTCTGTGTAAATTATTATTATAAGTATTATTTTTCTGAAACCTGGTTTCGCTCTATTAACTTCATCTTTCCTTCAAGAAAATCGAGAGTTGGGGCGAGGATTAAAGCACAAATAATTTGCTCGAAATTTGTTGGGAAGTTGAAAAGGCTGAAGATTCCATCATTGTAGAACCAGAATTCTTTAATGAATGACAGAAGAGAAAATATTGATATTATCAGATACCATAATTTTACAGCATTCTTACCGAGAAAGAATAATAATTACATTTAAAAGAAAAATTAATACTAATAAATTTGTCAGAAAAGTGTCCAACTCGAGGCCTTATAATGAACACACAGCACTTTGAATCCATAGGGATTGAAACTGTCAGTTCGGTCCCCTGAAATGAGAGATTCTAAATACTATTTCAATCCTATGCATAAAGAATATTTGATTATTGAAGAATGATAACACGATGTTACTTCAGAAACATACAAGTGAACATCCCAGAACAAGCTTTTTTATTTAATACCATAACATATAATTTGATTCGCTTCACTGCGAACTTTAATTGTTTACATTCAATTATTCAATGAATAGTCTTATTATCAATCATCGTTTACGTTCCCCCGATACCTGCTAGTAAAAAAGTGACTATCATCAGATTATAAAATATTCAAATCCTCCTTCAGGTGATTCATCTTGTCATAGCCTGGTACTCTCGAACGCTGTATTTCTCATTTATCACAGAGAACCAATAAGTCAAGTCTCACAGTCTATAAGATCGAATGATTTCTACATCAATCTTTCTCTTGTTATAGATCATTTTTCTGAGTAATATATACAGGAACCCTTCTGCTCTCTTACGGCTCTGTCTTGACTTTCGCATAAAGACCTAAGAAATATGATGCTGCTCTCCAGCATAATATAATTAGATTCGAGAGGTGTCAGCCGTCCTCACGAATGAACTTGTGAGCATTCCATAATCTGTCAATCAGTATTCTTCGTCTGTTCCTTGAACGAATTTCGAATATCGATAATGGACGATGAAGGAGATGTTGCTATGATTCATTAAATTTTGTGACCATTTAGGGAAATGCTAGAGACTTGAAATTTTCAGGGTAGGTATGGAATCGGAATTGTTGGGTCGAAAACGGTTCATTTTATCGATAATGAACGAGAGTATCTTTCCTTTTGCTTAGTGTTTGAGGTAAAGGGTTTTCCAATAAGTGGTGTTGAATAGTCCGCTATATTTCGGTAGATGTCTCGTTCGAAGCTGTCATTTTTTGACATTTGACAAGTAGAAACTACGCCATTAATAAAAATGGAATGATATGCTCCAAGATCGTATTGAAATTCTTAAAATTCACTATAAAAATGGTGAAAATTTTTCAGAGACGGTTCGTGAAACTCGAATATTTTTGGGTCGTCGTGAAGCACCTTGTCAGACCACAATAAAGAAATTGGTGGAAAAATTCGAACTGTTGGGACAAGTAAGTGAGGTAAAGAAGTGTTAAAGAAAACCCAGGTTTGTCCATCCCTCTCGTCGTTCTTTGGAATTAGGCATTCCACAAAGGCCATTACACCGTATTTTGCATAAACATTTGGGTCTTATAAAGTTCAGTTAACACAAGAACTACCACACAAGTAACGAAACCATTGATCTTTAGCGGGAAAAGTTTCCGGACCGTGTTATCTCTCGACGGGGTGATCACAATTGGCCACCGAGATCTTTTGATTTAACACCTTGCGACTTCTTCCTTTGGGGCCACGTGAAAGCTAAGGTCTACGCCGATAGCCCAGCGTCGATTCAAGACCTCAAAGATGGAATCAGTGAGTCTATGGTCCTGTAAGCTTGGTCGTGGTGGTAATTTGCCTGATATTATTTTTCACTATTAACGGCATAGCTTCTTCTTTATGATGAAACAAACATCCGATCACTTTTATTGAAAAATGGCATTTTTCTTCAAATATCACAATAACACTTCTTATTGGAAAACCCTTTATATGTAAAAATATCAATTTCAATTTCGCACCTATGTTACCTTCAGCCTCAACATTGTCTCCTGTACAGGGTGTAACTAAATAAGTGTAAAATATTTAAAAAGGTGATTCCTCATCGAAAAAAAGAAAGGATCTTTCATATAAAGAAACTTCATTGGAGCATCCCTTGTTAAGATACAGCCCCTCAAAGGGAGTACATAAAATCTGTATAACAATTTTTTTCACAAGCACCAAAAAAGTTACAATATTGAAATTAACCTGACGTTCCTACTAGCAAAAGACACTTATCCAGTTATTTATTTGGTTTACCCCATGGTTGTAAGGGTGGGAAACGCAACCCCTAAAGATTATTTCCAATGTAACTTTTTGTCTTATTATTCGTTTACCATTTGAAAATTTATTTCCGATAGCCTGTTTCATTCTAAACAAAAAATGTCTCTTGAGTTTTTTTGCCCAAAATAAACCAGTTCGCAGTAAAAAATTATTTTACGAACAACTACAGAGATAGATCGTCATAAATGCGAAACTAATCTATCTAGTAGGACACTTTTAGCGATAGTGACAATTAAATTGGTATAACGCTGTCAGTTTATGACGATCTATCTCGGTAGTTGTTCGTAAAATATTTTTTTACTGCGAACTGGTTTATTTTGGGCAAAAAACTCAAGTGATTTTTTTGTTTAGAATGAAACAGGCTATCGGAAATAAATTTTTAAATGGTAAACATTTAAACAAATAATAAGACAAAATTACATTGGAAATAAACTTTACTTTACTAACAACCATGGTGTAAACCAAATAAATAACTGGATAAGTGTCTTTTTGCTAGTAGGAAACGTCAGGTTAATTTCAATATTGTAACTTTTTTGGTGATTGTGAAAAAAATTGTTATACAAATTTTATTTACTCCGTTTTAGGGGCTGTATCTTAACAAGGCATGCTCCAATGAAGTTTCTTTATATGAAAGATCCTATCTTTTTTCGATGAGGAATCACCTCCTTAAATATTTTACACTTATTTAGTTACACCCTGTATAAGTAACACAAAAGGATGAACCATCAGATCTTGATATTCTCGAGATGACTCATAGGAAAACAATCTCCTAACAGTCCTAACAAGTTCATACAAATGTCTTTCCGGTTACCCATTCTGCGCAAATATAGAAAAAGGCGATTCTTAAGACTTTACTCCTTGAAGATGCTCCACAACATCTCGGTACGTGAATCGAATACCATGGTCATGGGCATATTTCCACGTCCCATATTGCGAACTTTCATAGATCACATAGGATGCGAACCAGAGTGCCCGTGGTAATTGACTCACCATGACTGCCTGTATATTTCATCTCATTCACGATTCGGTGTTTATATGCATTTTCCTGCATGATGACCATTATTACGGAAATTGCAAACACCTTTTCACCAGTCCGATGTTGAAATGATGAGGCGAAATTACACGTTACAAGTGTATCCGAACTGTTTCGGCGTTTACAAATACGTATTTTTGTGGTTCGAGGCATGCGCGATGATGGTTCAGTTTACAGGAAATAGAATAGAAGAATGTGACCAAGAGAATGAGATTATTGTGTTAGATAAGTCAGAAAGGAGTGGAAATGGAAATAATATCAGGAGATGTTTTAGGTTCATAATTCTTTGGTGATTTGGAACTATTCGTTTGTAAATTTGTTAATACACTGATGAAAAATACGAGGACATTATTTGTGCAATAGGTTGAAAGCCTAGCAGCTTTAAAGTACAATGAACTTGAGGGTTGAATTTTACAGGTTGATTCAGAGGATGAATAGTGACGGCTAATCCAGAAAAGTTGGCTTTAGATTTGAATAAGATAGTCGAAATATTAAATTGAAAGAACAATAAAGGGTTTTCCAATAAGAGTGTTATTTTGATATTCAAAGAAAGAAGTCGCAAGATGTTGAATCACAAGATCTCGGTGGCCAATTATGATCACCTCTACGAGAGATAACACGGTAAGGAAACTTTTTCCGCAATAGATCAATGGTTTTGTTGCTTGTATGGCACGTAGCGACGTCTTGTTGTTTATTCAACACTTTCGGCTACAACAACAATATTCTCGGCTGTTCTTGAGCGACTAGCACAGGTTTTATTCTTTACATCACCAACTTGTCCCAAAAGCTCGAATTTTTCCACCAATTTCTTTATTGCGAGAAGGTGCTTCACGACTACCCAAAAATGTTCGAGTTTAACGAACCGTCTCTGCCAATTTTTTTTTTATAGTGAATTTTAATGATTTCAATGCCTTCTTGAAGCGTGTATCGTTCCACTTTTATTAATGGCGTAGTTTTATACTAGTCAACTGTCAAAAATGATAGTGTCAAACGTGACATCTACCGAAATAGCGGGTTATTCAAAATTACATCTCTTATTGAAAAACCATTCAGTTCAGTTGCTCTAACTCAACTAGTAGGACGCCACCTAAAGTGGGTACTGGGTTTTCTAACCAAACCTATTTGATTGAACACGCAGTATGATATCTTACATGTAAAGATGGCCTCTGGAAAGAAACGAAAATATTCAATATACTTCTTGATCATAGCTATATACTTCAATCTTTATGTTATTTTCAGGGCGAATATCTCAGTTTCAATTCTTAAGGTCTTCAGACAGTTCCTTAGAAATTATTAGCTTTGAATCTTTGAAACTAATTCAATAGGAGTTCAGTGTCTGAATAGCTGCTTGATTTTCAGAATGGATCAACATGTTATGTCCTAGCCTTAAGGTCTCTATAATTTTTGCATATTCCGAAAGCAATCGAATTATCGAATTATCATCAAACCCAATTTATGAAAAGTTATCACAATAAGTTTACATGTTGATAATGCACAGGATATTTTGAGTCAAAACTTGTATCTTTTTTCTCAATATTCGAAGTTGAATTAGAAATAGTAATTGAATGAAAAATACGTTGAAATGTACAATACATTTTGCCCTGATGCCTAGAGAAAAACGAGTACACTCTTATAGCTACATAAAGGAATGGATTATCTTTTATAATCCAACACGTTATTTCTTTTCATCTGAAAATTGTGAATGAAAACGCTGTATTTCATAAGAGAAATCGTTGGTTAAAAGACTCATCTTCTATAATCCTTGGATTTTCCAGCAGCAAGTGCAAAAATCTTCCACATCATATCGAGGTTGCTTCTTCTAATAGTACGCACATATAACCAAGCAGATATCTCGTAAATCTTGATAATTGTTCGTTCTTAGCCATTGCCATGTATACGTCGGCCAGTATTGTTTCTTTTGCTGTTTCAATGGCTGAATGTACACTGGCATTTGAATAACTCATTCGTTTTTGTATTGAGCATTCCTTTCTGCTCGCTACCGGCAATATAATAACCCTGGATAATATTTCGTTACATAAAGACATAAATCTCGTTGCTTATTCTTATAAAGGTGGAGTTACTCTCGCTAATGAAGATATTACATTTAGCGAAGTAATTACATACTCTCGGTCATCAATTCTATTGTATTCAAATCAGGTTATTTTCGTTCGAATTTTGAGGTACAGAGAAAAATTTATTGAGGAGAAGTGAAGTTGGATCTGTGTCCTTATGGTGGATGAAAATTTCAATATCCTGAAGTATTGGACTCATCATATTCATGAATTCAACTTTTCTGTAATAACCAAGATTCAGATCGAAGTGTATTATATCCACATATTTATCGTTGCAAAGTACTTTCATATACAGGGTGTCCAGGCGATAGACGTCAATTAATTATTTTTAGATTCCTCAGACCTGTGGCTATCTAAAAATTCCCCATGTATAGTCCGTTCACGAAAGTTTGAGCGCATAGTAGGCGTTTGTTTATTTATCTGAAGTTGGCAGTATTTACTGTCATAACGTAAAATAAAGTCAACGTTGCCGAATGTATCCGGCCTCGTCGTCGACGAGCTTGCGAGTTATCAGAGAACTCTATGCAATATTGACAACATTGCGAATCAATCTGACAAGAAAATAAACAACATAACCTAAAATTTTAATATACACAGCGGAGTATGGCAGATTGTCATGGCCAACCGACTGCTCAAACTTTCGTGAACGGACTATATGTCATACGATTTTTTGTAGTTCTCGAGTTATGATTTTTTGAGGGGTTTTTCAACGTATTTTGTCAGCTAGGTTTGAAAACTTCATATCTTCCTTTGCAGTGAGTATTTTGCAGTTTTTATTTTTTAACATGGTCGTCCTGAATGTTGCTTTAATGAGAAAAAATTCAGCTTCCTGAAATCACTGTAAGCTATCCAAAAAAGCTTGAAAGCTAGAATTTTAGTTTTCAGTAAGATGTGCTCAAAAATTAATTTTCGATTCAGAAATAAAAAAGATGTTTTTTTAGCTTTTGGCTAATTTAAAAAACTTTGCGGGGTCCTAAGCTACGAAAGTCATAAGAAAAAGAGGTACTTCATCGGACTTTTTTCGTTGTAATCAGCCTTGGAAGGCGGATAGGCTGAAAATCATTGAAACTCGATAAAATTTGCTTTTCTTTTTTTTTCACTTTTATGGTAAATTAAACTTTAAAATGGGTTGATGGAGTTCAGAAGAAAATACGAATTATGAATTCTCACGGGCCCTATTTTCTGATTAGAAATTCTTGTTGTTGATACAACTATAATCATGTGTTGGTTAATTTTTGTGTCTTTGACTTTTGACTTCTGAATGGATTAACGAATCTGTATTGAATATTGCGCTAAAATTGGAATGAATTCTCCAAGGACTTGAAATGTTGACTGTGGCATTCGATGAGCCCAATTTGTCTGAAAAATGCTTATAAGTGGTACCTACAAGAACTTTCCAGAAGGCCGAGAAGATGTTGATGACGATGATCATCCTAGAGTTGCAACTACATCAGCAAACCAAAAAAACATCGAAAGATCAAAAATTGTTTTGAAAAATATTCAAACCAAGTTGCTGAGGATGTTGGCATATCAGTCAGCTCATGCCATGCCATTTCTTAAATGGTTAGAGTATGACATGTATGGCAGCTCGCAAATCAATGCTTGTTTGAAGAAAACAATGCCGAAATCATGCATCAACCACTGTGGTTTGGCTATGTAGGATTTTTCCTGTCCCCAAAATAGAAGGGACCAATAGCACGAAGAGATACGGAAATAATGACTTAAGTTGAAATTGCTCAAACTTCAATGTCAAAATAGTAGCATACTATTTCTTTATAAAGAAGCGGGCAAAAAAATAGATTCAATTAAAATTATAATTTATCTTCATTACGAATGTTCTGGAAGTGGTTTTAATCTTAGCCACAAATTTTCAATTTTATCAGCGATGAAGCAATGAATATGGATCAAAATCAATCATTTCGGTTAAGAATCCGGAGACAGGACTCGGTATAAATAGAAATAAATTGAACCGAGTCGTAAAAACGCCCGAAAAATGCGGTTATCGAGAATACAAATCTCATCCTCATGCAATATAATACCTCGAATTTTATGTTCTGGGCATTCTGCGGGGAATATTTTCGTTCACATTTGGTGATAAATCAACGGAGAACAAGATTATAATTTCAAGAATTCGGTGGATATTCGGACCGAACGCGATCTGTAATACATTTCTTCCATTCTTATAGCCCGGTATATTCTGTTCTGTTCACCAGTGCCGTGCGAACTACAATAAAGGCAGACTCTGGAGCGCGGCGTCTCTGTTGGTCAAAGCGGTAGTGCCACTGCAATCTGCATCGCTGACGCATGGTCACTGCAGACGTCATGACTTAAGCCGGTCCCAGACAATGCGTGCATTCGACGAATATTCGGCATTGGCGGTGCTTCGCGTAGTGTGTGGGAGCCCAACTTCGTGTATCATTCGGCATTGGCCTTCTATCCGAAGCCGTCGGTACGGGCTGCACGAACCAAAGGAAGACGAAGTACATTCGCGCACATTCGTGTTAGCTCCCAGACAATGTGTTATCTACGCGTACTATACGGCCTATTCTGTCTTCAGTCAGAGTCGTGCGACGTGATTACACGGGTTTTAGGTATTAAGGTTGACGCTCACTTGGGCAGTTGGGCGAGACGAGACGAAACTAAGCGACGCGTTAGTTCGCCTGGGACCGCGCACTTGGACGAAGCGAAGCGACGATCAGCATCAGCCATCGAAAGAAATTCCCCCTGTTTTTGGGCCGCAATAAATTTTTATTACCCAAGCTGCATGCTGACTACCCGAATGAACAAGGGTAGAGCTATTGTTCGAATCGTGTTTTTGATCATAATCTTGTTTTAATAGCTTCGTCGTCCCATCTTCATATAGGAATGAAAAAAAAATATGTGACGTGAAAAAATTCGAAATTTTATCTCTGTTGGCAAGTTACAAAATATAACTTTTCTTCTCGAAATTACTTTTTTCCCCGGGAAAAAGTGAGTGTATATATGTATTCGGGAAAAAAGTACTCACTTTTCTGCCGGATAGAGTTTTTTATATACTAAATGTTACTGAATAAACTCTCTTATATTATTATTAATTTCGTGAAAAGTTATATTTCTTTCCATCGTCATTTTTCTAGTCACTGAAAAAAATTATGTATTATACAAGGAAAAAAAGTACTAGATTTTAGATCGAGGTTATGTTGTCTTCCAACGAGAAGCGGAGGGTGACAAAAACCGAGAGTTATTTTTTCAAAACTATATATAAAATCATTGATACGAAATTTATTTTCTCTTTAACCGATTGAAAATTAAGTATTAATCTAATTCCTTCATTCTGGTGATTTCAGAAAAAAATACTTTTCCTACGACAATATCGAAAAATTTCCAGTGCTGAGTTCTGGGAAGTTGCATTTTTTATTACCTTGCTGCATACCGCTTACCTGTATAAGCTTCAAATCAGACTAATTTATATTTAATTTATTCTGAATATACTTTTGCCGGGGCGGTAAAATATGGCGCTGTCCCTGGTTATTTTTGGGTATGGTCAGCCACAAGGCCGTAGCTAGGAAAAATTTTCGGGGGGTCCACCGAATGACAATTTTTCTAGTCCTGTACTTCAGAAAAATTTAGGGTCCAATGGGGTCCGGAACCCCCCCCCTCTCGCTGCGGCCTTGGTAAGCCATGAAACATTTGTAAGAATCGTGTTTTGGTCATGATCATGTTTTAATTGGGAATTTTCCAATGAAATCCTCGTAGTTCTTCATCCAGGAATACAATTAAATATAAATAATTGATACGAAATGCTTATTTTCTCTCTAACGATAAAAAAAAACAAAGCAAGTAGTAATCGAAAGTTCAATGTTTGCATATCATATATCCCAAAAAGGACTTATTCCACAGTTTTCCAATTCTATCAGATATTTTAATTTCTTCGGATGAAGCGTTCCTCAATATTTTGTTGTATTTACATAATAAAATACCTATCCTTCAGACGATTTGAATTCACATTCACAGTTGTACAAAATACATTAATTTTGTTCGTTTTGTATATAAATTTCGTTTTTCCAGATCTCAATCGAGAAAATTCTAACCAACACTCTCATGAGCCATTCAAAACAAACTCATTTCACACAATTCAAAAATAACTGTGTATTTCCCCATTGACAAAATTCGAGTACAAATTGAAATACAGCGCGCCGAACTTCCGCCCGTCGGATACCTACTTGCTGCCTCGAGAAATTTCGCCCACATGCCCCAAAGATCTTCCTGGCGACCAACGACTCGCCGCCTCGTTGATCTTCGCTTCGCGTCTCTCAGGTGCGTGTCTACCCATTTATTTCAATGCAAAAGATCCCAGCGGAAAACGACGCGTTCCTTCCGACCGCTTCGCTTCGTCCAAGTGCGCGTCTGATCTGCCACGCGCCTAACGATTCTGATCTTCTCTTCGCGCCTCCCAAGTGAGCGTCTACCATTTGATTCAGTGCAAATCGTGCCTGCGGAAAACAACTCTTCGCTTCGTTTCGTCTCGTCTCGCCCAAGTGAGCGTCAACCTTTATTCGTTTAGCCTCTCCGCTACTGTTCTATACTGAGGCCGTTGGCGAACGTTTGTCAACAGAATGTCGAATGTCGAAGATTTCGCGATTGGCGCAGTGTCTGGAAGGGTACCCGAAGGCGAACTACGAAGGCACATTGGCCGAATGCACGCATGGTCTGGGACCGGCTTTAAGACTTGAAGTCTGGCGTCTACTGTTTCCTGAAAATCGTCTTTAAGTCATCAACTTTTAATCTGTAAATAGAAAACAATTCTGCTCGATTTTCTGTAGATAACAAGAAAAAATTCTAGAAACAACACTAGAAATTAAAAAAAATAACAAATGCTTTAGTATTTAACATTTTCTTCGTTGCTCGATATATGTGTCTGTGCAATCCAGATAAGAATACACAATTTGGTATCGAACATAACAAACTTTTCTGGCTGAAGTTGTGGCTGTTAGGACTAGAATACGGTGGAACGCTATGCTGGTTGGAAGGGAACACTTTTTGCTGAACCATTCTGAAGACAGCATCTCTTCGAAACACTAATGCGGCGTTCCCACGAGGCGTTTTTCACGACAGTGAACCACGCTTTCGTGAAATACACTTCTGTTGAACGCATAGTCGTTAAACTTGCTTTCGTGAGGAACGGCGCACGACTCAAGCGTGGATAGATCAAACCTGTTTGATTTTCAGGCGTGATATCAGAGACAGAGACTTGTCTCTGGTGATATACCGTTCGTGAAGCCAAGATGTCATCACAGCAACGTGGAATTATTAAGTTTAACGACAGTGAAACTACGCGTTTTTTGGAGTTATATTCGATGGAAAAGGTGTTATATGCACCTCTAATTTTGTTTTTGCACTAATTGCTTGTCTCATGTTAGTGTTAGATTTTGAAATTTTATTTGTAACACGAAATAAGAGGTATTCAAACTGAAATTCAGTCATTCGCAGTAGGTTTTCTAAAATCTTCTGGAAAATTGCTTTTATTTCCATACTAACCAAGTTTGATGACGCTCCTAACATATTTCTTTGCTGTATCCATTCTCTAACCCAAAAACGTCTTTTTTTCGTTTTCTTGTAATTGTGTCCTGTAAGACTCCAGCTTTTTTGCTAAGATAGTAGCAAAAACGCACAAATTTCAACAATAGATTCATTTCATGTCGATGTTCGATGGTGACATGTTCTGTGATGGTGCATAAGTCGAAACGCGAGCGTGAACGCACGACCCCCAACGTGTGAACGTTTTATCATTCACACTTTCGTGAGTGTCACGACGAAAGTTGACCTATCGTGGTTAACTGTAGTGATTAAACGACCTAGTGGGAACGCAGGCATAAGGCTTTGAGAAGGCCTATAGAAATACCTTCTGAGACTGACACTGTCTTCTTCTTCTTCTTCTCTGTGCGGTGCCTTACCGGCCGAACTGAGGCCTAGTGGCCCATTGTTCACCCGCATCATTCTACAGAGACTCAGCTCCTCAGACACGAAGACAGAAATGTCGCGAGCCTGCCAGGAGTGGTCCTCTCACCATAGGAATAGAAGGTGTTGGATTTCCTAGGTGTGTTGACCTTAACTCAGTAAGGTTTTCACAGTTGAACAAAATATGCTCAACCGTTTCATCAGTACTCCTGCACCACCGGCATAGGGAGCAGCTCGTCAATCCCATTCTCTTCAAATGCTTGTTAAACAGGTGACCAGTCAATGCACCAGTCACCAGACTGAGTGTTTCCTCTCCAGCAGCAGAAGCCTATTGACCTCAGATCGCGAGGACGGTCTCTCAATGAGAATCCTCGACCACCTCAGGCCCACCCCTGCGCTCCATTCCGAGGAAAATTCCCTGTTCAGCCAGTTCCTGAAGAAACTTCTGACAGATGTGCGACAGATTGGCAGCGAAGGCTCCGGACCAACAAATGCTAATCCGGCTCCCCGCCTAGCCAGTTCATCTGCCTTGACGTTACCAGGTATATCCGCATGAGCCGGACACCAGACCACTTTCAAAAAGTTATCAGAGCCCAGCCCACGCAGAGCTTTCCTGCATTCTTCTACCAGAAGAGAGTCAACTCTAACATCAGATAGAGATTTCAGAGTTCCCTGGCTGTCGCAACATATAAATGTGCTGGCCAGAGTATCCCCTGCGAATGTTTTCCAGTGCGCATGCAAGAACCGCAAATAGCTCAGCCTGCACAATGGAACAGTCCTTCCCCAGAGGGATAGCCTGATTAAAGTGAGGACCCACGATTCCGGCCCCAGACCCTGTTGCTGTGACAGAGCCATCAGTGAACCAGGTGGGACCTTCTGGACTAAGAAGCCTGTTTGATGAAGACCATAGGTCTCTGTCGGGAACAATTACCCTGTAGGGTTCGTCGAAGCAGAACCTAGTGCCCGCGCGGTCACCTCTCTGGAGAAGGGGAGCGTGAGCATCCTTGACCATTTTGAGGGCCCTCGCGTGCCCAGTGAAGAGTCCTCCATCGCGCCATTGTCCCCGTTCCCAGATTCCTAGAGCTGTCTTCATAGCCACCTCCTTCACAACTAAGTGCAAAGGAGGGAGACCCAGCAGACATTCCATCGCTGCTGTAGGGGTAGACCTCAGAGCGCCTGTAATACTTAAACAAGCTTTCCTCTGGCATTTAGTCATAATGTTCTGGTTGACGGCCCTCTCCATAGAAGGCCACCACACCACAGAGGCATAGGTCAGGATAGGCCTCACCACGGCAGTATACAACCAGTGCATAATGTGCGGTTTGAAGCCCCATCCATTACCCAGCACCCTCCGAGTGGACCAGAATATTACATTGGCTTTATTCGTTTGAGTCTCAACGTGTTTGTTCCACAAAAGTTTGCGGTCCAATATCACCCCGAGATAACGAACTTGTTCGGATAGAGTGAGCCCAACTCCAAACAGACTGGGAAGTCGTAAGTTGCTAGGCACCCTCTTTCTAGTAAAGAGAACCATCTCTGTCTTACTAGGATTTACCGAGAGCTCGTTTTTCAAGCACCATCGTTCGACCCGTCGCAGAGCATTCTGCATCAGATCCCCAATGACACTGATCACCTTACCCCTGATTAATATAACAAGGTCGTCCGCATAGGCCACCACAACGAACCCAGCCTTCCTTAACTCCACCAGGAGCTCATCCAGGACGAGATTCCACAGTATCGGAGACAGAACACCGCCCTGCGGACATCCCCTTCCTGGCGAGCCCCCTATGGTCGAGCCGCCCAGCCGAGCCACGATGCTACGTGAACCAAGCAGAGACCCCGTCCACCGACAAAGAGTAGGCGGAACACCATGTCTGGCCAACGCAGATTGCATCACACCAAACGCAGTGTTATTGAAGGCACCTTCTATATCAAGAAATACAGCTAGGGTGTACTCCTTGTTATGTATTCCGTCCTCAATACAGTTAACCACTGAGTGAAGAGCAGAATCTACTGATTTTCCCAGCTGATACGCATGCTGGGAGGGGTGCAGTGGTATAGCCACTAAAGCATCGTCCCTGATGTATCTTTCCACCAACCTCTCCAGTGTCTTGACTAAGAACGAGGAGAGGCTAATTGGTCGAAAGTCATTCGCTTTTGTATGCGATGGTTTTCCAGGCTTGGGTATGAAAATTACCTTCACCTTTCTCCAGGACAATGGAATGTGACCTAGAGCCAGACTCGCACGGAGAACGTGAAGCAGTGGGGAGGCCAGCACTTCCAGCCCCTTGGATAGCAGAGCCGGAACAATGCCATCCTCACCAGCTGCTTTATAAGACTCGAAACCGTTGATCGCCCAACGGAGTCGAGAATGTGTGACTACACGTGCAGCCAGCTTCCAGTCCTCGTATGAGGCCCGTCGATGGCATACACCCTGTGTGTCTACATTCTCAGAGAAGCCAGGAAAATGCGTCTCTAAGAGATGTCTTAAGCTTTCTTCCTCTGAGCCCGTCTTTTGCCCACTAGGAAGATTTAAGTAGTCAATCCTCGGAGGGCCCCCGGCAGAGAGGACCCGCCTGAGCCTGTTAGCTTCAGGCGCACCCTCAATATCACTACAGAAGCGCCTCCAAGATTCTCGCTTAGACTTTCTTATTAGTCCTTTGTACACTCTCAGGGCCGACTTATAGTCGTCCCAGTCACTTGCAAGGCCGGATCTCATTGCCTTGTTAAAGAGATGCCTGCTGGTGCGTCTGGCATCATTAATTTCAGGAGTCCACCATTTCGTTTGACCCTTCGGTCTACGAACCTGGGGACTGCAACTGCTATGATAGGCTGAGATTATGGCCTCCTGAAGCTTTTCAGCTGCAGTGTCCAATTCTCTCGAAGTCCTAGGTTTGGGATGCACCTGTCCCAGGTTTTCAGAGAGGAATGCCAGATATCTGGACCAGTCTGTTTTTCTGGGGTTCCTGAAAGTTACCGGATCCCTTGTCGGGCTGCTTCCACTGATGGTGAAGCAGATGTGCCGGTGATCAGACAGTGAGATCACCTCCGTGGCTACACGCCAATCCATTATGCAATCAGCGATGGAGCTGCTGCACATAGTGACGTCAAGAACCTCCCTTCTACTTGACGTGATAAAGGTAGGCTCGTCACCCTTATTGAGAAGGTGTAAACTGGTTGAAAACAGAAATCAGCTAGAGCCTCACCCCTGGGGTTCACATCAGTGCTGCCCCACAGAATGTGATGCGCATTCGCATCACATCCAATGAGCAGGGGCCAGCCTTTCTGCTCACAGAATGTCACCAGCTCCACCATCCTTCGATGGTGGTGGATCCGGAGAGTCGTATGGAAGGTATGCCGAGCATACCACCAAGTTTTCCAGCGGTCCCCTGAAATCAGTAAACCGGGCCGCTACTAGATCCCTGAAACAGAAATTTGTTAATAATTGAGCCCCCAAGTCAGAAGAAGCGAGTATGCACGCCCTCGGATTTGTGTCCTTGGGCGAACAGAAGAGCCTACTTCCACTGAAGGAGAGACCCCTCACCTCGCCACCTCTAATCCAGGGCTCCTGAATCAGGTTAATGAATGTCTGCACCTTCGCCAGCTGCAACCGAAGAATATCGGTTGCCGCAATGCAATGGTGCAAGTTTATTTGTGTTACAAATGTGTTGGCCGCCATGAGAAGAGATGAATCCTCAGTCGGCCAACTGTTCCGTTGTACCCGCAGATCCTGGAGGATCAGCAGATCCCGGAGGATCAGCAGATCCCGCAGGACCAACGGGTGTGTCCGATTGTGCAGAGCCCTGAACAGGTCCCCCCGGCACGAGCCCGACAGGAGCGCCAACAGAGTCCACATCCATCGGACTGCCCGACTCCATCGTCGGGTTGGAGGGTTCCTCCTCCATGGTCCGAGTGCCCTCCACCTCCTCACGGGTCCCCTCACTTGGAGCAGCCCTCGTATTCGAGGAGGTCGTGGCACTCGTGTTACGGCTTGGACCTTGGATGAGCCTGAAGGTACCCATCCTCATTCCAATGCCAACTTGGAATTTGCAACTGTCCAAGACTTGTAGAGATGCCTTGTCCACCCCCAGAATGATTTGCACCATATCGGGCCCATCACTCCGGTTGTAGACTCTCCAGCCCCTAGTCTTAAGAGCCGGAGTCGACATCTCTATTCGTCTGAGAATCAGTCCCGTTGGCGATGAGCTTTGAGCACCCTTCACCATCAGACTGACTCTCGTTAGTCTTTCCAGGTCCTTCACCTCAATCATTTTGAGGCGGAGTCCTTTCGGAAGTTTCAGCGTGGACAGGCTAGTACACAGCCAGTCCACACTGAATCTGTCCACACAGGAGGTGACAATTGCACCTTGGTGGTTGAGCTCAACACCCTGGAACCGCGGGTAGGGCATGCCAGGTAGGATCTTGTCCATCCCAGCAGCCACCGCTAGCTCCACAGCGCTGAGGTCCTCCTTGGAGAGCGCCCTGTCTGGCCAATCCTCGTGAACGAGGGCCACCTTCAAGGGCAAACTCGCCACCTCATTGTAAGAGGGCCTATCCGGAAGGTGGTTAGCCTTCTTCGCAGGTCTCTCACACGAGGGTGGAGTGACCGATTCGGGGGCGTCCCTTTTAGAGCCACCAGCCCGTGGAAGGGGGGAGTTCCCGACTGCCGACTCTCCCGCCGCTTGACGGGTTGAGTCCGCGCGAGCCCTCCTCGCCTTCCTTTTCTGCGCACTTGTGCGGTTCCGCCTTTTGACAGCGGGCCTCGAAGAGGGCCCCGATTGTGAAGTCCCTTCATTGCCTGAAGGGCCCTCACTCGGAGTCCTCTCCGGGATTTTACCTCGAGCCCCTCCAGAAGAGGAGCCTTTGGTGTCAGGGTGTTTGGCACCCTTTGCTTCATTTTGTTGAACTTTTTCCATGTGAATCCCACGAGTAACCTAAGAAAAAGTGGTCGCCCCCAGCAGAGCTTGGATACTGGGGGAAGGTCTTTTACAAGGGGATGCGACCCGGTTTCCCCAGGGAATCGTTCGCGACACACTTCACCCAGGTGCCATTCAGCCCTCGGCACGATATCTCACACCTTGGCTTGGGTTGGTCAATCTTAGTTTCGCCACTCCTCCGGAATCTCATCGACATGGGTGTTGGCCCTGCCAGGAACCGGAGTTCCAGCCGCAGAGATTCCGAGTATCAATGCAGCTACTACAAGCCCCCACACCACGACAAGGTTGACCCAGTGGGGGACCTGTTTACAGATAAGATATCAGACACAAGATACCAATCATCTATGCTGCTGAAGAAGTTTAGTAACAGGTGTTTTTTACGAGGTATAGAATATAGTTGGCATTACTGTTCAAGATGGCGACCGATTTTACAGCGTCAAGTGATTTACATCAGTTTGGTTGGCGATTCATCAGAATAGACTCACGCATGAACAACGCTGCAATAGCTGCAATTTATTTCGAAAATAAGGTTCTTTGCGAAATCCTACATATCACGCACTAAATCCATTGTATAGTCTACAAAATCATCCATCAGAGCAGTTAATTCGATTAACTTGGAACGGTTTCGCACCACGTTTACTCTTATTGTTAACTTGCATCCCCAGAGACGCCGTACAGAAGAAGCTATTGCTACTATAGAGCTTACAGGAAGACCGGAAGAGTCCATCCGCCATCGAGCACAGGAATTGGATCTGTATCCATCCACTTTATGGAAGATTTTGCGGAAGGATTTTGGTTTGCGTGCTTACAAAATCCAAATCGTGCAAGAATTGAAGCCAAACGATCATCAAGCAAGGCGTAGATTCGTCGAATGGGCCCAAACGAGATTCGCTGTTCCCGAAGTTCATTAGCGAATTTTGTTCAGTGATGATGAAGCGTATTTCTGGTTGAATGGCTACGTCAAAAAAAAACTCGCATTTGGAGTGAAGCTTATCCTCAAGTGTATGTCGAAACACTGTTATGCCCAGAAAAACTGACTGTTCCATACTTCTTCTTCTAAAACGATGATGGCCACAACGTTACAGTCAATGGTGATCGGTATAGAGCCATGATTACCTACTTTTTAATTCCTGAATTGAACAACCATGATGTTCAGGAGCTGTGGTTTCAACAAGACGGAGCAACATGTCACACAGCTCGTGCTAAAATCGATTTATTGAAAGACACATTTGGTGACCGCCTAATTTCACGCTTTGGGCCTGTGAGTTGGCCTCCAAGATCTTGTGATTTAACACCGCTAAACTACTTTCTGTGGGGCTATGTAAAGTCATTGGTCTATGCGGATAAGACACAAACGATATACGGCCACAAATGTTGGAAAAAGTCATTGAAAATTGGACGTCCAGATTAGACTATATCCTAGCCAGCCGTGACGGTCATATGCCAGAAATCATATTTAAAATGTAATGCTACAAGAATATCTTTCTTATAAATAAAATTCATGTCGATCGGATAATCCATCGTTGTTTTATTGCAATTTATAGTTCTATAGTTCTAAAAAAATACCCTTTATTAACGAGATTATTTCAGAATTCTTCATTTCTCAATGATGGGTGAAAGTTTTCATAATGTGTTATAATTTTGTGAATAAACTCATTGCAAAGATGGAGTCATTGTTCAATAACTCTACCACTCAAATTCAAGGTTATTTTTAATATCTGAAGATAATCATATATCAAAATGACATTTTTATTGTGATAAATACTTCTAAAGTGAATCCAGCAATTCAGGAAAACGAATAAACAAGCGTTCTTGTCTTGAATGTACAATCGAAGAAGCATTACTTCACATACATCAGATCATTTAGAGGGAAAGAATAATCCCAATGGAAGGATACATCAGTGCTACCTTTCCTCGAGAAGCACTATATGCTGGGAAGGTCAAGTAAAACATTCAGTTGAAATGATCGTGAAATGGTTGTTGGTACATCAGTTCCTAATACGAATCAGTTGTTATAAATAACGTTATTGGTAGAGCACCGATCTGCAAGGTCTGGTACGAACAACAGGACAAACATGAGCCGTGAGTTTATCAGTCGCATCGATTCGCAATGGAGTTCGTGTTCTTGCAATCGGATGCGAAAATATCAAAGTCTACGTAAAAGGACACAGCGGGCAGAAAACCGACGATATCATGACTGAAATACGTCCGAGAGACGAGATCTGGGTAGGACTTCGTAAATATTTCGATAGTTGAACCTCTATGGTGTAGATAACGCAGAATTGTGGCCATGGTACTGGGAATCCAACGGTTGTCTCTGCTTCAGATGAGATAGCGGAAATGGGAAATCATATGGAAGTGAGGTATGGCGCGAGATTCCATCAGACAGGAGTTCTCATCGGGAATATGACAAATTGGAATGGAATTTATTGTTTGCTTGCGGGAAAATGAGCGAATGTTTGCAGATTTGTTATACAGGATGTCCCAAAACTCGACGTCAACCTGGAACCGGGTGAAAAAAGAAGTAATGCTGGTTGTCAGAAAAATATAAAAAAACCTAAGTTGCATGATTTTAAAATAATGGGCATTTAAAAAACACGCAAAATTCCACACCCTGTGACAGTCTTTTCGCTCCTGTTGCCACAAATATCAACTTTTTCCAACTTTTTTTTTGCTGTGTAACCTTGAATAATGCTTGTCTAAACTGTAATCAAGATTTGGATACCAGCTGCTCTAGGTTTCATAAAAATAGGGCTTGCTTCTCAGAAAAAATATTCAAAATAAACAATTGCCTAGTTTCAACTGACTGTATTGAAAAAAAATGTACCACGATAGTTTGGCATGTTTTGTCAAAAGTTGGCGCATTTAGTAAGGATTCCAAAATGGTATATGTCAGTATCAACAAGACAACTATAATCTATGTTCCATAAAAAAATAATTTTCATAATATCAGAGTTATCTCGGATAACATATGAATAAGTGTCAATAAATATATTAATATATCAAAATAGGAACTTCAAATAATTCTTCAATCTTAAATAATCCAATTCGAATATAAACCTTTAATACAAAATATAAAACAAGAATAAATACAAAAACTGTCAGTATAATACTTGTTAAATTGTAGCTGCCGTAGTTCAAATTTTCGATTGCCTTTGAATACACAATTTCTTATACTGCTTCCCACTAAAAAAGTCCAATGGATTTAAGTCCGGTGAACGGGCTGGCCACGTTCTTCCGGGAAAAAATGTTACCAGAAAAAAAAATTCCAGAGAAATTTCTCAGGAAAAATTTCTTCTGGAAAAATTATTTTCTCTGGAAATTTTTTTTCTGGTAACTTTTTTTCCCGGAAGATGGATCGGACGTTCTGGTCCAATCTGGTGGCTGGCCCGTTCACCGGACTTGAATCCATTGGACTTTTTTACTGGGAAGCAGTTGAAGAAAAAGTGTATTCAGAGGCAATCGAAAATAAATTTGAACTACAGCAGCTACAGTTTAACAAGTATTATACCATTTTGGAATCCTTACTAGATGCGCCAACTTTTGACAAAACATGCCAAACTAGCGTAGTACATTTTTTTTTCAATACAGTCAGTTGAAACTAGGCAATTGTTTATTTTGAATTTTTTTTTCTGAGAAGCAAGCCCTATTTTTATGAAACCTAGAGCAGCTAGTATCCAAATTTTGATTACAGTTTAGACAAGCATTATTCAAGGTTAAACAGCAAAAAAAAGCTCAAACTATGAATACGAGCCTAAGATCTTCTTGAGTACGAGATCTGACGGAGCATCGACTATGAGTACGGGCATTAGATTTTCGAAAAATAAAATTCTCGTATGGTTCTTCATTCAATTCTGGAGAAAAAAAATCTTGCAAAATTTCGAGGCAGTCGATACTTTTTTCGGAAAAAATAAAAACTTACAAGCAGTTATGATCACTATTCATTCAATTTCATCGTATATATGTGTTCCATAAAATGAATTTTCTAACATATTGTATGTCTATGACAGGAGATAAAGATATTCTATAAATCTTTCTGAAGATTTAATTACTAATTACCGGAAGAAAATTATATCCGTAATATTTTGTTTTCACAAATAGAACTTTCTTTCGATTAGTAAACATAATTGACAAACTCAATTTTGAGCAAAAACAATATCTGAGAATATTTATTCTATGGAACATACAATGAGAAGGAATTTACAGTGACTACAGTGGTCAGTGATCATAATTGCTAGTAAGTTTTTATCTATTCCGAGAAAAGTATCGACTGTATCGAAATTTTGTATGGGACTTTTTTCCCCAGAATTGAGTCAGAAACTATGAGAGAATTTTATTTTTAGAAAATCTATCCCACGAAAACGATGTTTGAAGGAAAATCATAAGGGGTTGTCATTTTCAACCTCTAATAACAAAAATTGTGTGAGTAACATCTACTCAATGAATCATATTATGTACAGTTTTATGACTCAGTGGTTTTAGGATTGTCTGATTTTCATAATCAGGCGCGATTGAGATGCTAGACATCTCATTAGTTAATAAAATTATTCAAATTTAACCTTGCAGGATTATATTGCTGAAATGATTATATCAAGTTATCCCATCAAGAGTTTTCGAAAAAAATAGCAATTCAAGCTGTCATTATTCAAAACATGAGCTGAACCATATAATTTACCATTTTTTGCATCTCCAATTTGAAAATGCAACTCTCCAATTTTCTTTCATTACGAACCCGTTACTTAAAATATTTATCAAACACCACAGCTATTAACGTGTGCCAAATCGACCTATGCCACTGGAAAATGTCCCACATTTCTTTCAACACACAGCTTTCTAGCGACGTGGATGATAATAATTACCGTCTATATCAACAACAATAAACTTGATTAATGTACCAAAATAGATTTAGCTGAATTTGCTTTTTTGTTGGCAGCTCGCCTAAATTTCTGTGACAGTGTTCTCTTTGTATTTTCACTATAATTCAAATTTGGATATCCTTAGAGCTATTGGGAATTTTGTTCAACACTATTATACTGTTCAAAACAATAGAATAAGATAACAGTAACTATTCATCATGAAATATTGCACCTTCAGCCAGTATTCTGTTAGCCGAGTATGCTGCTTGTCATGCTACTAACATTGAAGAATCTTGATTTAATATCGAAAACTATCGTGCGCTTGTACATATTGGCACAACGATATTTCAAGTTTGAATATTCTGAGTGCTTTTGGTTTCACGAAAACTTCCAGAAGGAACAATTTTAAAGCTCGAGATTTTCAGATTATGTTAAAGATTTGAAAAGTGAAGTTGAATCCATAATTTGTATTATCCTAAAGTCAGCATATGCTCAGAAGCTTCCTACTTCACGTCAAGGCTTTCTTCAATTTTCAGACCATTTAGATAGTGGACATCCCATTATTTAATAAACTTATTCAAAATTAACCTGCAGAATTATATTCCAGAAATCATCATATCAAGTTTTACCATAATAAAAAATAGCAATTCAAGCTGTCACTCCTAAACATGACCCAAATCATAGGAAGGTATAATTTACCATTTTTTGCATCCACAATTTAGAAGTCCAACTCTCCATTCTAGTTCATTACCAACCCTTTATTCAAAATATTTATCAAAAAACAGCTATTAACGTGTGCCAAAATCCTAAAACCAGCATGTGCTCAGAAGCTTCCTACTTCACGTCAAGGCTTTCTTCAATTTTCAGGCTCCATTTAGATGGTGGACATCTCATTATCTAATAAAATTATTCAAAATGAACCGGCAGGATTATATTCCAGAAATCATTATATCAAGTTATACCATAATAAAAAAAATAGCAATTCAAGCTGTCACTCCCCAAAACATGACCCAAACAATAATTTACCATTTTTTGCATCAACAATTTAGGAGTGCAACTCTCCCATTCTAGTTCATTACCAACCCGTTAGTTAAAATATTTATCAAACACCAGCTATTAACGTGTGCCAAATCGACCTATGCCACTGGAAAATGTCCCACATTTCTTTCAACTCACAGCATTCCAGCGACGTGGATGATAATAATCAACTTCGTTACACCGTCTATATCAACAACAATCAACTTGATTAACGTACCAAATTAGATTTAGCTACTGAATTTGCTCCTAATAATGTCGGCAAGCCTGATAATAACAGGGAAGAAGTTTTGATTGACCTTCGGTTCCATACGACCTCAGAGTCCTAATATACCGTGATTAGACGTATTATCGTTAGGAAATTATCGTGACTTATTTGAATAATTTTTGTGCCATTATGAAAGTAATTGTAGAGTTCAAAGAATAATGCATATTGTGTTCCAGTTGTCTTGAGCTGACCGCAATGGAAAAATGCATACGATGAAATTAAACTGTTGCAAAATAAGACAAATCGACGGGGTTATTCATTCAATCCATTTGATTGTTACGTGCCTATTTAATGGTGTATACCTACCTACGACAGAAACCCATCTATGAATTTTGATTGACTCAGTTTTTTCTGAAGAAATCTTCAACAATAAACTAATAATCATCAGCTGTTGTTAAGTAAAAAATTCGTTGTGTTTAGAATCCTGGTACCTACAGGTAGTTTCAATGACTTCACCTATATGAAGCAGTGGTGTTTTCATTTTGTATTTTATGATTTTGTTGGAAATTCAAAATGAAATAAATTTTCATGGCACTTAATATCGAAAAAATGTATTTATTTATTTCAAGCCAATACGTGTTTTGTAATAATAATTTCTCGTAATTCTGAATATTAAAACTTATGTGAATTTATGTGGAAGTTATAATAATTTAGATCGAAATAATTGATTCACTTCATCACTTCAAGCCAATACGTAAATCCATGTTTCGATTTTGTATTTTATGGTTATTTTGAAAGTTCGAAATTATGTCAATTTATATGGCACCTCATTCAAAATGAATTTATTATTTTTTTCAAGCCAATACGTAACTATACAGCTCTCGTTCTACTTGAATTAGAAGACGCATTATCGATGTATTCTTCACTACTACCAGAAAAAAATAAAAACGTAATTAAAGCAGAGTTTAAAATATGGAAAATGTCAATGAACTCCATTTCAAAATCGGCATCAGAATGCTTGGAAGAGTGCAATCAGAATAATATGTATCCGAACATCTACATTCTACTACAAATTTTAGCTACGATTCCAGTATCTACTGCTACTCCAGAAAGAAGTTTTTCCAGCTTGAGGAGAATTAAAAATTACCTGCGCAATTCTTCTAGCAAAACTAGATGGAATGGGTTAGCGCTTATGAATATTCATTATAGTGTAAAAATCGATGAAAATGAAGTGGTTGACCAATTCGCTAGAAAAAAAAGACGGATAGACTTTAACTGAAAGAATTCACCATAAAAAATATTGTTTGTGTTTTCTCACTGTCTCATTTTTAATACATATTCATATGTTGTTGGCACTATTTTGGAGAAAAACATTAGAAAACTCTATTAAGTTTCAATCAAAGCACGCATCCACACTAATTTCATATTGATTCATCTTGTAAGTATTGTTTGGGAAATAAATATTGTTTTTTAAGTTTTTGTTTGAGTGAATAAAAATTTAATTCTGAAGCATATTTGAAAAATAGGTTCACCTAACCTAACCAGGAATATCTATGTTGAATATTGTTTCCGAAGTATAGGAATTCTTAAAAACCACAAATACTTGCTACAGAAAGCGACCCTCACAATTCCCGGCACCTACAAAGTCAATTGCCAAAATGTCAAAACCCCCCCGAAATTATTTCCTGGCTACGCCCTGGAATGTTCATGCAAATTTCAAGAAAATTGCATCATCTGAACCATATTATTTACCTTTTTTTAATTATGGATGCTTTACATGGGTATTTCATTTTTTGAATAATTTCCAGAATATAATTCCGAGTTCATATTTTGCATTTATATACTCAGCATTAATATCAAGTCCTATACAAAATTTTGAGCATTTTAGGCCCACCAATGAACGATTTTAAATTTAATAAATGTTATTTTCCTCATATCCTTCAGAGACACCCCTGATATTATTTATTTTTCCGAATTAGTTCGAACGCTATAGTGAGCAGTAATCTCTACAATCTCTGGGTAAAAGGACGATAGATACTTTCCAAAGTAGAGTGTGTTATAATTAGTAGATTATGTACATGTATTCGAACGCCCTCTTGTTTACATTACCTAACTACCTTATCTGCATCTTATTAAGGTTTATTTCGTATTGTTATCGAGGCCTTATTTGGATTATACCGTGTAGAGTGATTCACAATAGGAGTCGCTTTTCTATTAAACGGTTGTTGCTTGACAAATGTATGATATAAACATGAAGATATATTAATAAAATGGTATAAATTGTTCTTTAACGACTTCGTGTAGTGGTGAATTAATTGAAATGGGCTAGAAAATTATTTATTGAGATTTCGCCACTGTTTAGAAATCGAAATATATAAGTACCTACTCGTGAATGTGTATTCTACTTCATTCGGCAGTTGAAGTGAATGATTTTATCATGGCCGAAATAGTTATGAATGAATAATCAGGCACGAAGAATAAGACAAATTAATATTAAAAAAAAATTGTCTTAGTTTACATGGCACGGTGTGTTTCGAATGAGTAGTAGATAATATCGTAAGATATTCATCAGAAGGCTTGATTTCCAAAGGTATACTATTGAAAAATCTGGAACTTCAGTTAGCTCCGGAATTGCAGTAAATATTTTTCAGAGTTCCAATTCACATACTGTCTCGAGTTTCTCAACTATTTTCCGAAGATAAAAACATTAATATAAATTGCGGTACAGTAATTAGAAATCATCAATGCCAAGACATCCACCGAGCTTGAAGCTAATATTATTCTAACTGCAAATCTGAACGCAAAAACTCGCAGGCATTTTTCACACCGTTCATTGCAATTGAGGCATTTCATATCAGTTCGATGCTTCAGAAGACCATTTCTATTAGAAAAAGGTACTAATGACACCATCGATGATCCAACCGATGGTACAATGAAAATTTACAATGTAATATCCAATCAACCCAATAAGTCTATCTTTCCACTGGAATGGAAAATGCCTATTTCTGTCCTTGAAAAGATATGATAAACAATCAGTTAGAAGTGTGGAGAGATGGCAACTATAGTGCCGCCAATATAGGTGTGGCAATGCATCATTGAAGAATCTGGGGATCGTGTTTATGTGAAACCCAAGTATCAACTCTCAACGCCTGGTAATTATTAACTAGTGTCCTACACTGCATTGTCTCATCAGAAGGGCATCTGTAGCTTTTCAACTGTTTTTCCAAAGAGAAATACGTCAATGAACATTATATATAACAATTAGAAATGCCAAGACCTACACAGAGCTCAAATCTTAAATTATTCTAACTGCAAATCTGAACGAAAAACTCGAAGGCATTATTAACACCGTTCATTGCAATTGAGGCATTTCATATCAGTTCGAAACGATTTAAAAGACCATTTCTCTAAAGGAAAAAGCTACTAATGACACCATCGATGGACCAACAGATGGTACAATAAAAATTAACAGCGTAATATCGAATCAACCCAATAAGTCTATCTGTCCATTGGAATGAAAAATGCCCATTTCTGTCCTTCAAAAGATATGATAATCAATCAGTAAGTAGTGTGGAGTGTATGGCAACCATAGTGCCGCCAATATAGACGTGGCGCAATGCATCGATAATGAATCTGGGGATCGTGTTTATGTAAATGCCCAAGTATCAACTCTCAACGCATGGTAATTATTAACTTGTGTCCTGCATTGCATTGTCTCATCAGAAGGGCTTCTGTAACTTTTCAACTGTTTTCCAAAGAGAAATACGTCAATGAACATTATGTATAACAATTAGATATGCCAAGACCTACACCGAGCTCGAATCTTAAATTATTCTAACTGCAAATCTGAAAGAAAAAACTCGAAGGCATTATTCACACCGTTCATTGCAATTGAGGCGTTTCATATCAGTTTGATGCTATTCAGGAAACCATTTCTCTAAAGAAAAAAGCTACTAATGACACCATCGATGGACCAACAGATGGTACAATAAAATAACAGCGTAATATCAAATCAACCCAATAAGTCTATCTGTTCATTGGAATGAAAAATGCCCATTTCTGTCCTTCAGAAGATATGATAATCAATCAGTAAGTAGTGTGGAGTGTATGGCAACCACAGTGCCGCCAATATAGACGTGGCGCAATGCATCGATAATGAATCTGGGGATCGTGTTTATGTAAATGCCCAAGTATCAACTCTCAACGCATGGTAATATTAACTAGTGTCCTGCATTGCATTGTCTCATCAGAAGGGCTTCTGTAACTTTTCAACTGTTTTCAAAGAGAAATGCGTCACTGAAGATTACGTATACAATAAGAAATGCCAATACATACACAGAGCTCGAATGTTAGATTATTTTAACTGCAAATCTGAACGAAAAACTCGAAGGCATTATTAACACCGTTTATTTCAATTGAGGCATTTCATATCAGTTCGATGCTATTCAGGAAACCATTTCTCTAAAGGAAAAAGCTACTAATAACACCATCAATGGACCAACAGATGGTACAATAAAAATTAACAGCGTAATATCGAATCAACCCAATAAGTCTATATGTCCACTGGAATGAAAAATTCCAATTTCTGTCCTTCAAAAGATATGATAATCAATCAGTAAGTAGTGTGGAGTGTATGGCAACCATAGTGCCGCCAATATAGACGTGGCAATGCATCGATAAAGACTCTGGGGATCGTGTTTATGTAAAAGCCCAACTATCAACACTCAACACCTGATAATATTAACTAGTGTCCTACACTGCATTGTCTCATCAGAAGGGCTGATGTAACCTTTTCAACTGTTTTCCAAAAAAAAAATACGTCAATGAACATTATGTATAACAATTAGAAATGTCAAGACATACACAGAGCTCGAATCTTAAATTATTCTAACTACAAATCTGAACGAAAAACTCGAATGCGTTATTAACACCGCTCATTGCAATTGAGGCATTTCATATCAGTTCGAAACGATTTAAAAGACCATTTCTCTAAAGGAAAAAGCGACTAATGACACTATCGATGGACCAACAGATGGTACAATAAAAATTAACAGCGTAATATCGAATCAACCCTATAAGTCTATCTGTCCATTGGAATGAAAAATGCCCATTTCTGTCCTTCAAAAGATATGATAATCAATCAGTAAGTAGTGTGGAGTGTATGGCAACCATAGTGCCGCCAATATAGACGTGGCGCAATGCATCGATAATGAATCTGGGGATCGTGTTTATGTAAATGCCCAAGTATCAACTCTCAACGCCTGGTAATTATTAACTAGTGTCCTGCACTGCATTGTCTTATCAGATGGGCTTCTGTAATTGACTCATTACATTATGGGTAGTAAGGAAAGAGGTGTGCTCTAGTAAAAAATTTCTCGCCGTTAAGATAAGCAGCCTTTGCTAGCGACTATCTTTTTTAGCTTGTTACTGTGAGTTTTGCTCCCACGAGATAATCTCGATGACCGTTTCGCGAGATACCGAAGAAACTCCTCGTTTCTGTTGCATACCGATTCCATTTATCGTGGTGGCTGCGCTTCTGATAAAGCTGAAAAATGTCACCAATTTAAAGGGGAAATCGGCGGTAGATGAATCGGTGTAACCGATATACAGGATGTCAAGCGACTAGTCAGCGATAGTTCAATGGCGTCAAGGACCTTCCGAAGTTTGAAACCGACTATTTCCTCGTCTTAATTTCCATCAATCAGAAACAAGCAATTTTCGATAACAAAGGGTTTCTTGATGGAAAAACCGTCAGCAGTTTTTTTGAGTTTACCCTCAGGAAAACTTGGCAGTTGTTAACAAATGAATACCTATACATAATGCAACAAAAAGCATTCATGCAGTTTCAAAAATGATCATCTTCGTCTCGGATTTTTAATGCCACCAGCACTCTCGTTTTGTTAAAATAGTACTTAAAACCGTGTTTTTTCGATTTTTTTCGGAAAAATTAGATGCCCTTATGATATTACTTACGGAAATATTTCAAGACTGAAGTCAACCCTTTCGGAGATTATTTTTCAATGAATTTTGGTAGAGACCTTCATTATCAGAAACTCAACAATCATGAGATGTAACACTTCCTTGAACTATGTGGTTATTTCCGAATAGTCGTAAGTTATGATGAAGGCCTTTACATTCCTTTCAATCTTGAGTTTTTTCAACAGAATAATGGAGTATGGAAATCGTAGGGGGCTGGAGAGATGAAAATCCCAGAGAACTTTACAAGGTGTCAGTTTGGTATGCACTATCGCGAGTTGGGATGATTTTTTCAGGAGTTTTTCCCTCCTGGGTTTCTCTAGGGGTTTTCAGCACTCAATCACATTCACCTTATCTGAACTTTACTATTTTATGGGATTATACGGAATCACATGTTTGAAACGATTTTCCCAGGTCTCAACAAAATACCCAACGAAATGCTGGACAGAGTTGTCATTCCGAAATCGATATCATCCTCAAAATTATCTAAACATAAACTTCAAATGTTTCCATTGATGACCGAAATACAATCAAATCGATGTTAGCATTCTATTTTGTGTGATTGAATTTCTAAATCAGCAAGTTCCTCTGCTCCACTTAATAGTTTATGAATATAATAGAATAAAAATTGTTGGTGTAATACAAATACCACATTGTTTTCACAGGTCACAAATAGAAATGATTGAATTCGATAAAAATCATAAAATCAGAGCTTACACAAAGTCAAGGTCATCCAGAGTCGAACAAAATAAACTCGTCAACAGAATAAAACTCTTAGGTTGTCAGCATTTTCCTTATTTTGGCCTTGAACTTAGCTATAGCCAAATTTTTCACCCCACCAGGAAGTTCATCATAGAGAGACACCGCACTGAAATCAGGGCCACGTTGAGATCTACTCGATTTTAGAAAATCTTTCCTAATGAGTGATTCATTTCTGGTGTCGTAGCTATGGACATCCGACTGCAGCAAACAGCTGTGTTTATATCCCTTACATTAGTAAGATTTTCCAAAATAATAATGGAAACGTTAGTATGCCCAAAACTTCAAATGTACCTCTGCAGTAGTCTCGATAACCCAAAAGTCAGGTCGAGAAAGGATGTAAGACGATAAATCCTTGTTTTCGAAGTCAACGAGGGTAGCATTGACAAAATCTATTATGGCCTGGATAGTGCTTGTTCTTTCGGAATCCAAACTGACGGTCATTCAGCAGATTATTCGACTCGAAATAGTTAACGATTTGTGAGCACATAATTTTTTCCAGTAGCTTGATCAGATCAAGGCAGGTCTTCAGTTCGACATCATTATGAAGGATCAATTCATCCCTTGTGGTAAAATAAAACACTCTCATAACCCAGTTTGCCTATCCAAAAATTTCCATTCACATGATATTTACAACCAAGAAGTGATCACGAACGATCTCATATGACCTTGGCAATTCCCTCCGCTGAAGATGATCCCGTTCGAACACTTAACTATTATTCAATAAACCAAGATCATCATATTTTTAAAGATCTAGTTTATAATTACACAGGAGTGTACGGTGGATGATCCTTTCATGAATTTCATAGCAGGTAAATGAGATCACAATCTACTCGACCTTCGTGATGCAATAGAATACGCTTATATTAGATTGCATCGATTATACGGGAATGGAACAGTGAAAAAAGTTATAATAGGGATTTGATTCGAATTAACTTCAATCAAAAAGCCATAATATTAATTGTGAGTGGTGATTCCGATGGGTATTTTACAAGTTTGTACGGTTGTACGGTGAGCATTTGAATTTTCGGAATTCCTGAATGGAAATTGTTATGGCTGTTTTGAAGAAGATATTGTTTTTTTACTTGTGCAAGGTTAGGATTGACGATATAATCACGGAAGAGATTGTTTGGTATCGGTGGAATTCTAAAGGTGAAAATGATTACGCAAATTGATCTAATTGGAATATTTTCCTCAGAGTATCTTCGAAAAATAGTTGAATTATAATATAAGTCATCTTGAAATTATAATCCATAAATCATCAGATGAGAAATGAAATTCTGAGAGCCTAGTATGAATATGATATATCTGTATAAACGTCTCGTGTGATAAAGAAAACACTACAATCCTCAACACGAGCTTTTAGTTGAGTTTAAAAAGGGGTTACATCTCACTGCGACTTCAAGGTCTATTGTTCCCCATTACAAATCTGTTCTGGCCAAACCCTTCACAGCTCGCTTTCCAGTTCCAGAGATCTAATGAAATCTAATATCTGTGAAGGCTTCAACGAGGCTAGTTCCTCACTCTCACAAGGCATTCTCTTATTAGGCTCGCAATGCCAAATCATTCCGTGACTAGGTGAATAGGGGTTTCTTCCTCCTTCCCACAGAACCTACACTCGTCAGTGTCCGATAATTCCATCCTCAACAGGTGCTTCCTGAGGCGACAGTGTCCTGTAAGAAAGCCAGTGGAGAGGTGTAATTGCTTCTTACCAAGATCCAGATATCTTTTGGATCCCGCTGTCTCAAGGTTCCGAAGGAACTTAGTGGAATGATCCATTCCTGGGAGATTCCGCCAGAGTTTTTCCCTCTCGGCTTTCTCCTTCTCCAGAAACTCCTTCTTCTAGGCACATTTACCTATACCATAGAAGGGTTCTGGGCTGATGAGTGACGTTCGTGTGCCCTCTTTGGCAAGTGTATTGGCCTCTTCGTTTCCTTTGATTCCCGAGTGGTCGGGAACCCAGATTAAAAAGACCTTGAGTTTGTTCCTGCACTTCTAGATCATTTTTAGTCGATGACGTAGGAGCTCAGAGCGTCAATAGCAGCTTGACTATCTGAGTGTATGGCTATATCGCACTTCTAATAGTTTCTTTCCAGATTTATATCTAGACATCTTTCAATAGCTAAGATTTCCGCTTGAAAGACGACTGTGCACACTTGGTCCTTGGCCCGTATATCCCAGCGCCTGCTCCTGTAGAGGTTTTGGAACCATCTGTATACCTTTTAACTGTATTTTCTTTGAGGTTATAGTAGGTGTATTCCCGTTTCGATTCCTCTCTTTCACTTAGCAATGTCCTGAAGTTTTTCTCAGTACTTACTTTCTTGATCATTACATCACTAGGGAGGTTCGCAGATGAGATGTAGTTGTTCAGAGAGGACCTAACTCTCTGATTCGTTATTCCCTAATTACCTGTAGCTTCCTTAGATATTCTGAGGATAGTCTCATGGACTACCCTATCAATCACTAGATGTAAAGGTGTGATATCAGTAATGACCTCAAGTGTCCTAGTTGGGCACGTTCTCCTAGCTCCAGTGATGCACACACAGGCAAGCCTCTGGACTTTATCGAGCCTTTTCCTCGTACTTAACCTGACTTGCCTTGGCAAACCAGGCTACTGTCCCATATGTGATTATAGGTCTCACAATAAGTATCAACACGAGCTTAATAGACACTAGAAAAGGTGATTCACGTTAGGTAAAATATCAGGAAGCTCGACTTGGGGAGAGGAAACACAAAATGAAATATATATAAAATAAGTTTAATATTCATGTTACAATTCAATAATGCGTGATATAATAATTTCGAGCAAGGTAATTCAACAAGTGAAAAATATTAGCTTCAGCTTACAGGTGGATTCTGATCGATGAATGTTTTCAGAGGAACTTTTAAAATATCAGTCTTTCCTGAAACAAAAAAAACCGAATCAGTTATGAAATTCTGTATACTGCTTATGTTGTTCATGTATTTGACTTCATGATACCATTACGTCTAAAATTCACACTTCAGTGCAAGAACTAGTATGAAAAATCTAATTTTATTCCTATCAGAGTTTGAATACTTTGAAACTCAACGTTCCCATTGAAACATTTCCGTCAATATCAATATAACTGTGTTAATTCCTTCGTAAATATATTTTGATTGTCTTATCGTTCTAAATGAATGAAAACTTATTGAATTTTTGAAATTGATGGACTTGAAATATTTACAGGATCATTATAAGTACCTGCCTGATAACACAAGAACAAATTCGCTTTGAATATATTTTACCATTTGAGAGAGAATTAAGGAAATGTTATTCTTGTTTCATAATCGACTCGAATAGATGATAAAAGATAAGGATATCTGAAAGTCCTAATTGATTTTCGAACTGTTCATTAAAACATCGTTCGCGAAATTGAAATGGCATCTTTATTTAAATAATGCATTTTAGCAGTGTTGAAATTCATCGGTCACTGCAAAATGGAAAGTATTTTCACAATAGGCAGTAAAATGATCTCATCAAGAAGATTCCGTTTCACAGCGACTTTCTCGTGGTTTTTTAAATTTAAAGCAAATAGAAAGATTGCTGCAGTAGTTTGACTACTTCACGAAAAATGTCATTTCAATAGTACTGTTTTTTGCGTGATTGCGTGCGAAATATAAGAAGGAATTGCTTTTTAAGAACTCAAGTGGTCTGCAAGTCTCAGTTGAGTTCTTCAATGGGCCAAATCGCCCGAATATTTTTAGAGTTCTAATGATTTCCATATTTTATTTTTCACTATTTGAACTAGAAATACGATCAAGTAAAAATTTTAAATATCTACTTATTTAGCTGCCAAATTTCCATCAAATCTCAAAATTAGAAGATCTTTAAACTTTAACTTTGTGAGGAATGAGTTACAGATTTAAAATTTCCAGAGTACATGTGTGATCGCAAAATTTAGAATTGTTCATTGATGAGTAAGCAAATCGGTCAAATGTTTCCTCAGTTAAAGAGGTTGGACCTTTAATTTTTCGGATACACAAAGAATTATTCAGAATTTCCTGAAGTTTTATAGGATATAATAGAGAAAATAAATTTGATCAAAGGTTGTTCTGATTAGAAAAACGATAATTATTGATATTTGAATTTTTTTGAGAACTTTAGGTTTCATTCCATTATTATGAAATGAATATTTGTGTTTAAATCCTCAACCTGTCTTCAAAATCGGTTCAGAAGTTTCGAAGCTATTCATCAGTTTTCTCAAATTTGTACGAATTTTTGAAAAAGCAATACAGCTTCGATTCATTTGACATTGAGCATTTATAATGAAACTGTTGGAGGGTTATCAGATCGAAATCGATAGTTTTCCGTCAACCAAATTGAAAAGCGATTTAGTAGGGATTCTAGTTTCTAGATCTGGACCATACATGAAGAAATAGATTGGTTGTTTAACGCACCTTTATAATATTCCAATAAATCCTTCACAGTCTTAAAATATAGATTCCACCCCAATGTAAAATAACCATTTTCGTCCCTACGTATCCTGTAGTGAAAATTTTCTTTATCTGTTGTTCCATCAGGTGGCTTATGTTTTACAGATATTATGTAAGGATACTCAGATTTCGAATCTGTGGACTGTCTAACTAGAAATGTTCCATCCATTTCGTACCTCAAGAGTTCGTGGGCATGCATTCTAGAGATGATTCCGAAGTACCAACTGAAAGAGAGAACAATTTTAATCAATATACCGGGTGGCCCACTACTAACGCTATGCTCATTTTGAGGGTGCAAATGATAATATTTTGAAAATCTTTTTTGTGGTGAGTGTAGGGTAATCAAAAGCACAATTTCGAGAAAAATTTAAAATATGGAGCCATTTTGAATTGTAATTTACGAAGGAACCAGCTAAGCAAGCGATACAGACAATGTTTTTTTGAGTAGAAATATTAGCTAGCCCCATAAAGAGAAAAAAAATAACTTTTGTGGCACACATAAGATCGATAAGGATTTGTAAAACATAATTTGTAATGATATCGATTGAAATATATTTTGGGAGGATTCTGCATTTCTTAGAAACTTTATAGGTTTTCACTCCCAGTCTCTGAAACATAAATAATGTCAATCAGATTACAAATGAGAAAATACACAATTCTGAAGATTTTTAGAGTTTGTCTGAAGAAGGTGTCTGAAGAAGGTGTCTGAAACGTAACAATATCCTTTTAATTTGTTTCATTTTTCAGTTTTACTGTTAGGCAACAATTTTTTTCAACACCAATTTGCTCCTGACAAATAAGTGCAAAGGTTTTCGCAGGAGCACTTCACCTTAATCAAACATTTTTTAATTATTTATGTTTCAGAGACTGGGAGTGAAAACCTATAAAGTTTCTAAGAAATAATTTGTAATGGTGAACGGTAAACCCCAGCTCTCTGCCAATATTTGGCTCTCTGGGGCTTTTGTTATTTGGCCACTATTTTTATTTGACCGAACTATTTCTCAGATGAGACAAATATATATCTTAAAATTAATGAACAACCTCAAATATTTGACACTGTGTACATTGTACTTATAGTAGCATACTATATTATTGAATATTTCGAAAATTTTCTAAATCAGCTAATATTGCAGGTGAGATATCTTTCGAAAGATTTAATTATAAATTAAAAATTATAAGGAATAATTGTGGTTTATAAAGACTCACTTGTAAGTTGTGAGAGGATCCCCTAAGTCGGATGGATTAGAAATTTGGTTTTCGTCTGAGTATTGCATCGAGTATCCTGTTGTGTATGTGCTTTCTCTGTTTTTTGAAACTTCCCTATTGTTGAGTGGATCTTGTTCATTTTCGTGTACACTAGTTGCGACATTTTCTCTACGACCTGAAAAATATTTTGATATTATTCCATTTTGAATGGTAGAATTTACATACACAATTCGATATTTATTATGAAGAATTATATTATTTAGTTGATTATCCTGAAAATCGAGAAAAATCTTAGATTTTGCTGTCAAGAACCGTTCTATTCGCCTTTACTCTGCATCTCCGGTATGGTCTAGTGGCTAGGATACCTGGCTTTCACCCAGGAGGCTCGGGTTCGATTCCCGGTACCGGAAAAATTTTTGATCATTTCTTATTGCCTCCACCATTCATTCACATTCCTTTTTCCAAAATAACTATATTCGCAAATGTCTTTTTGATTCAAACTATGAACTATGTATTCCGGTCAAAAAAACTTCGATCACAAAAATCTTGCTCGCAGTTCTCTACGCATTTCAAAACATGAACTTCACTTTAGATAATCATTCAATTCCGAATTATTATCCCTAGTTGTTTTCAGAGATCACTGGTAACAACCGTTACTCTACCATAACACCCACCTTTTTTGGATCGACAAAAACAGCAACACAAACCCATTTAGCAGCGCATAACAATTATTCACTCTTTCATTTATCAACTAACTACGCGACAAATCAGCTGAGAAAATTGGTACGAATTCAGTAAATGTTTTATGTTTACCGAATGAACAAGGAATACATAATGGGAGATAAGATATCTCCAATTTACAGATTAGATACTTATAATGTCGCACAAATGCATTTCGAATTTGAACCCATTATGATTGATGATTAACGGAAGAATCTAGTGTAAATAGGTCAAGTACCAGGGTGAATCACATAAGAAGCGGAATTATAATTTTCAAACTCCCTGGTACAAGATACAAAATAATAATTTTTACCCACTTTCCCGCATTTTAGTTCAGAAAAGTGACGCACTAGTTATATTTTCAATGTTCTTTTCGAAGAAAAGAATAAAAGTAAAAATAATGTTCCTTTTTCATGCGTAGAGTGTCTTTCCCGTCCTTGACTGCTTGCCCGAACTCCGCTTCGCGTCGTTTGGATCAACGGCAGTCGCGTGCGAGAAATTATCACTTTCCGCACTATTGTCTGGAGTGATGATATAAATAAAGGGTTTCCAATGAGAGGTGTTATTTTGATATTCAAGGAAAAATGCCATTTTCCAATATAAATGATAAGATGTTCATTTCATTATGAAGAAGAAGCTATGCCGTTAACAGTGGAAAATAACATCAGGCAAATGACCACCACGACCACGCTTACCATATCCTTTTAATGAAATTTTCCATAACCAAATTGCAAGGTGCTGCCTATGCCCTCGATAACCTCACGATTCCATCTTTGAGGTCTTGAATCTACGCTGGGCTATTGGCGTAGACTTTCTCTTTCACGTGGCCCCAAAAAAAAAGTCGCAAGTGGTTAAATCACAAGATCTCGGTGGCCAATGTGATCACCTCTTCGAGAGATAATACGGTCCGGAAACTTTTCCCGTAGAAGATCAATGGTTTCGTTGCTTGTGCGGCACTTAGCGCTGTCTTGTTGAAAGAAAACGTTGTCTAGATCAATACTATCCAATTTAAGCCATAAAAAATCTTATTCATCTCTCGAATGCGCAATACATCCACCGTAACTGTTGCTTCAGCCTCATTTTCGAAAAAGTAAGGTCCATTGACTCCGCTGGACCATAAACCGTACCAAACAGTCACACGTGAGGATTAAAAAGGCTTTTCAACAATAACTTTTGGGGTTTCCGAGCCCCAGATGTAACAATTTTGTTTGTTGACGAAGCCACCGAGGTGTAAATGGGCCTCATCACTCAAGATGATTTTTCGATGGAATACCGGATATTTTCATGCATTTCAACGACCCAATCAGGTAAGAAACGACGTTGTTGATGATCGGCTGGAGTTATTGTGTTAACTGGACTTTATAAGCCTCAAGACCCAAATTTTCATGCAAAATACGGTGTGTTGACGTTTGTGGAATGCCTAACTTCAAAGAATGACGAGGTTTTCTTCAACACTCTCGGCTACAGCAGCAATATCTTGACTGTTTTTGAGCGACGTGCACGGGTTTTATTATTCACATCACTTACTTGTCCCAATAGCTCGAATTTTTCCACCAATTTCTTTATTGCGGTCCGAAAGGTGCTTCACGACGACCCAAAAATGTTTTAGTTTATTGCCAAATTTTCACCATTTTTATAGTGAATTTCACTAATTTCAATTCGTTCTTGAAGCGCGTATTGTGTCATTTTTATTAATGACGACATCTACCGAAATAGGGGCTATTCAAAATAACACCTCTTAGTGGAAACCCCTTATATAGCATAATAACTATTTCTTCCAATATCACCTTCTGAAATTTGTCGCTCTTATTTAACAACACCTGTATTTAGATTTCCATGAGAGAATTGTAGAATGACAATATTGCGTCTGCTGTTTATTTTTATTGAGAATTGCAATCTAAAATCATGCAAACTTTCGACAACTAACTTCATGTTCATCATATTTCGATGCGCTGGTATTAATTAACTGCAACGTGATTCTTTCCGGTCCAGAAAATTGGTATAGTCCGTTCACGAAAGGTTGAGCACATAGTAGGCGTTTTTTTATTTATCTGAAGTTGGCAGTATTTGCTGTCATAACATAAAATGAAGTCAACGTTGCCGAATGTACCCGGCCTCGTCCGACGAGATTGCGAGTTATCAGACAACTCTATGCAATATTGACAACATTGCGTATCAATCTGACAAGAACATAACCTAAATTTTAATATACACAGTGGAATATGCCAAATTTCCATGGCCAACCGACGGCTCAACCTTTCGTGAACGGACTATACATCCCAGTTTCCGAAAAAAAAATCGTGAATCGCTAGGAAGTTTTGTCATTCCTGACAAGATGTCTGAAAGAAAAAGTCGAGACTTTAAACGTTAATTTTATTGAAGTACAAAAAGACGCTATACCTACACAGTCTATTCAAGAAGGCTATTAAAAAACTCACTAAAGGCATAATTCAATACAAAATCTTATAAGCACATAATATTTTTATATCATCGGTAGATCTGGATAATATCAGAGGTGAATACAGAAATACATTCAGAAAAGGGTCACCCTGTATCAGACCGAACAATTTCGCCTAACTGACTCACCCAATCAAAATTGAGTGATATTGCAGTATCTAGAATCCCACAATCTGTTGCAACAGTTATCAGTATTATTGTTCCCATCGGACCAAAAAACGAGTAGATAGTCACACCTGTCATTATCCACCTCGAAGATAACATAGAAAATCAATCACATCGTCACATCGATTCCAAAAATGTCTTATTTTTATGACAGCAAAGTCGTTGGTGAAACTCTATAGCCTTCCGTACAAGGCGTCGTTTTTCTGTGATTCCGTATTCTAGATTCCAAAAATAAACCACTGAAGCGCTCCATCAGGAACATAGAACTACTCCGGCAATTCAAACCATGAGATTTTATGATACGACATCCAATAATTATTCGACGAAGCAATTTTAAACCAAGACGAGCTGCAATATACTGTCGTAAAATTCATTTTATGATAACTTCACACATGGTAATATAAACGAATGGTTGGGTCGTCCGCATGAAACGATTATTCACAGAACAATGGATATGGTATCATAGGATTTCTGAATTTGACCGTGTCTAATAAAGTGTTGCTCTGATAAATATTCAGCGACCATATAAGTTACCGCAGGTACCTGTGAAGTGGATTTGAAGCCAGTGTTGCCACTTCAGGGATATGCCGACAGGTTGTGACGTTTCTGAAAATTCAGTTGAGTCTTTATAAAGGTTTTCCAATAAGAGGTGTTATTTTGGATAGCCCGCTATTTCGGTAGATGTCACGTTTGAATCTTTCATTTTTTGACATTTGACAATTAGGGACTACGCCACTAATAAAAATGGAACGATACACGTTTCAAGAACGCATTGAAATTATTAAAATTCACTTAAAATGGTAAAAATTTGTCAGAGACAGTTAGTAAAACTCGAACATTTTTGGTTCGTTGTGAAGCACCTTGCCAGAACGCAATAAAGAAATTGGTGGAAAAATTCGAGCTGACGGGACAAGTTAGTGATGTGAAGAATAAAACCCGTGCACGTCGCTCAAGAACAGCCGAGAATATTGCTGCTGTAGCCGAATGTGTTGAAGAAAACCCAGGTTTGTCCATTCCTCGTCGTTTTTTGGAATTAGGCATTCCACAAACGTCATTGCACCATATTCTGCATAAAGATTCGGGTCTTAAGGCTTATAAAGTTCAGTTAATACTAGAACTGATCATCAACAACGTCGTGTGTTTGCTGATTGTGTCGTTGAAATGCATGAAAATGATCCGGAATTCCATCGAAAAATCATCTTGAGTTGTGAGGCCCATTTCCATCTCGGTGGGTACTGCAGGTTCCCTACCACAATGGTCGATTAAGCCACTAGCAACGATAACAGAAAGACCAAACTACAATATTCCAGTCGCTCGTTTATTTAGAGAGTTACGAATTACTTGAACCTTTCCAATATAGCACTGGTCAACTGCACGGCAAAATTCTCTCTCTGATGCATTTAATTTCCTCTGTTTCCAATGTGAATTTTCAAACATGTATCAATGCTACTAAATCATACGTCAGTTATTTTCATTTATTCGGCAAGTTTTTTGCCAAATTCAGGTATCTCGAACTGTTGCCATTTTGAAGAAGATTTGGACAAGAATTATCTTTAGGTACAGATGAAGGAATATTAAGCTTTCAGCTTCTTATACTCAAATATAAAAACTTGTAAGCATTTGTAAAGTGGATGGTGAAGTTTTCCCGATGAAACTTCATCTAGGATCAGTGATCGACGAAGTCAAATCAGTATATCAATCTCTATTCACAAACAGAATTTCACTGGAATCGAATATATTCTTATGGAAATATAAAGTTTCTTCTTTTCAATATTCCAATTGAATTTTCTATGGTTCTGTTCACTCTATGGCCACAAAATTTTGCATGAGGCTTGTTATCAGCATCTTGCATTTGGCCGTAACATTCCATTCCGATTAGTTTCGTATTTTCTGAGATATTGAGGAATAAAAATCTGTACGATTTGGCTGGGTAACGAACTTAACCGAGCCATTTGGGACTCGAACTCATCCCGAAAATTTCAAGTCCCTAGGATAATCCCTTCATTGTGCCAACTAACGAACGGTCGGCCGGACGGCCCCACGGATAGAATTGACCAACGAATTCCTCATCAGGGAGTCGAGGCCTTTCTCCGCTCAAAATTCGAAAATCACAGACATATGAGCAAATCGACATAGCACTCGTTTAAGTAGAACGAGCGCTCAAAAATAAAACCATTAATCAGTGCATAATAAAAACTGAAAAAAAGCGTTTCTAGTTTCCAATATTCGAACAAAACTTCCGTCATGGTCGGGTACAATCGATCACATTAAATCATCCATCGTTGTACCGTTTTCGAGCAGAAGAAGACGACCATCAACGTGCAGAACCAGTGTGAGTCATGCAAAGAATAAAGAACAGTTCGCAATTTGTTTGTTAGTGGGTATAGACCATTAGAATCGAACAGCCGGTGGGTGCATAATGAATGGACAATAATTGTGCTATTGATTGGCAGCTCTGATTGTATTATTCATAAATAGATTTATCTAATTCGAACCAGGAAAATTGGGAATGACGAGTCTATTATTTGAGGATGTCTATATTTTTCTATTTCAACACTTGGTATTCAGTTTTAGAGGTATCATGTTCTCATATTGCACCCAAGGATAATCTATGAAAGGAGAATGTTGATTTCTTGATTAACGTATAAAGATTCGTGGTTTTTCTTTTGTTACTAAAACTGAGGTGGTACTTCAGAGGTTACTTTAATAATCAATTACATTATCATTCGCATTGGAAAAATTGTGGAAAGCATTTGTTGAACTCGAGGAAATACAGAATATTCTTGAGATTTTTGTACAAACCATAAATGGTCCAAAATGCAAAAAATAAGTTGTATTTCCAATTCCTGTTTTCACCTTCACTAAGAAAATAGACAAAAAAGTCAGTAAAAACCAATAAATGTCAAACTCATATTTCGAAAGTTGTCTCATCAAAATCCAAAGGACCTACCACGAGCTGATATCATCCCGAGCATCCATAGACAGCTGTATCGCACTATTGAAGCTCATCAGTATAAGGAGATAGCTATGAATGATATCCGGCATTTTAGGACTACATATATATTTATCGATTTGGTCATTGGTGTTTTGTCTTATACTCATCAGAATGGTTCAAAAGGATTTCCTGTGTGAATTTCGTTGGTAGCATTCCATTTTTTGCTATTGATGAACGTCAAATTTCTATTCGCATATTAATAAAATATGTGGATTCACAATTTTTCCACACCTACTTTTCTATGAAGCGGGTTTAAGAACAATAAATAGATAATTCTAAAAATATTTTTTCCATGCCGAAGACCCTAGACTAGAGTAGTGCCAACTGCTCAAAATACAGCAAAAATCACTTCCCTTTTATTTCGATAAATCACCTGCATATTAATAAGCTTATACTGAAAATATTAGATGTAACGAATGCCTGTGAAGATTTCAATAAATTCTTTATGGTTTTCACCATTGTATAAAATCACTCCGAAGAGCTCATGTTTACCAGTTTCTGTTCGTACCTAAATTTCTTCCTTTAATAACAATGGCAAAAGACGAGAATAAAAAATTATTGAAATTTCGTGACATCTAATATTTCAGGGTATACTTATTCTTATTAAGTTTTAGGTTTTCAAATGAAATTTTATTGGATTTTCGTTGTATTTTGAGCAGTTGATCACTCTTATGGTAGTCCTCTATTTGATGACAATACAACAGAAATGATGTTGAGTTTCACTCTGAAGTACCTACATTAGGCGTTTTCGGATACTTACTCGGGTTAACTCGAACCCTAACCTTAGCGTTCGTTACTTAACCCGAATATCCATCCCGTGTTCGGAAAGTACGGTGCTATTAACTTGATCCTGGCTCACGTTGATCTATCGTCACCCTACACCAGAGCAGGGTTCTAAAGTCACCGCATGCGCAGGTTCAACTTTGTATTTGACAAAGGCAGGAATAAGTCTTCTTCTCTTTTTTAGTGATTTCATATATTATTCTATTCCTAAAAATTATGGAAAGAGAAGAGAATTTGGCTCAGTGTAAAATGTGTGGTTTCATGAGCCGATAAAATAATGAGAAACAACTTCTTCATAACTTTGTATGCAGATCTTTCTGAGTAAAAGCTAAAGCCTTCCTACTTCTTAAATAAAGGCACTCAAAGATTACATTGAACTTGCGAGGGCACACCAGAAATCATAATAAAGATTTACAGAACCCAATGAATCCAAGCAAAGCTAGAGACAATCAGTAAATAAACTGGAACTGAAGAAATTATTTCTCTACTACTTTAACAAAGGTACTCAAAAATAACATTGAACTTGGAAGGGCACATCAGAAATTATAAGAAATATTTTACAAAAGCCATTAAATGTAAGCAAAGCTAGATACAATCCAATGTTATTGATACGACTGTCATATCAAATCCTAAATCTGATGTGTTCGTAAACTTAGAACCCGGATCCGTGATCCGAGTAGATCCGTAACGTGACCCAATGGATCGAGTTAGTAACCCTGAGTAAGTTGCCGAAAACGCCTTCTTACTACAAATTACAATGTATAGGTATAACAAAAAGATCGTTACATAATTTATTGTCTGGGCAACATGCAGATGTTTCGAATTCAGCTTTGTTATGTCTTTACGAAGAGATACAAATTTTATGTTTTCCGGTAGCAATTCTCCGAACTGGCCATCTTGCAAGGTGTCCGTTAATAAACGCAATAATCATACTTAACAATTAAACATGGAAGAGCACACCAGAAATTATAAGAAATATCTTACAAAAGCCAATAAATGCTAGCAATGCTAGAGGCAATACAAAAATAAACTGGTACTAAAAAAATGAATTCATAAAATATTTGGTTATGTTATTGATACAACTGTAACTTCAAATCCTAAACTTGATGTGTTCGCAAACTTAGAACCCGGGTTCGTGATCTAAGTAGATCCGTCACGTGACCCAATGGATCGAGGAAGTAACCCTGAGTAAGTAACCGATATCACCTTTTCTTACTATGGCATTTACTTACTACAAGTTACAATGTAGGGGAAACCCCGGATAGATGCCCCACACATTTGAAATTGCCTCATATTTTTGAAAATATTGATTTTATATGAGTAATTTCTATGAATGTAGGTAGCCCCATTATTTATTTGAAATACTGAAACTTTTCTCTGATATAGCAATCCCAAATTTCTCAAAAATTTGACTTTTGTAGAACCCTTTTTGTGGAGATAGATGCCTACAAGTATGGATAGTTGCCCCACCATGAAAATACTGGGAGGGATAGATGCCCTTCATACTGTGTGAACCAAAAACCCAACTAAATAAAATGACATTTTCTATTTTATCTACGCAACATGGATCGAATTGTGCATTTTTAATTGAATTTCGAAAGCATATATTAAACGGAAAGTTGCATTATTCATATTAACATAAATCATTATTCCACACATTCATGATAAATGAATGAAATATTAAGTCTCAACAAAAATGATCAGGAATCAAGTTTAAAATTAAAATAACACAATGAATCGAAAATCTGCTAAGAAGATATGGATTTAGTTTAGATGTCCTAAGGGGCACCTATACCTCAAAAAATCAGGTTAACTATCCTTTTCGATAGGGATAGATGCTATGATTTTTTTTTAATAAGTTAAGAAGAAAACAAAAAATATTTGTACTCAGATGTACACTCAATGAAACACTGTATTGACGTAATAAAAAAAATTACTGAATTTATTACCACTTCAAAAGTTATACAGCGGCAAATACCTACCTCTAAAACTTTGGTATGTTGGTTCGCTGCTGAGATGATCGCACACACTAGCAAAAAACGGCTTCACTTTACAATAACCCTTACAAAACTAAGGTCCAGGGTGACTGTAGCAGCTACTTATAAAATTAATTTTTTGATACGTGTTTAGGAAGTTAGGTATTTTGAAAATGGGGCATCTATCCAACGGGGGCATCTATCCGGGTTTTACCCTATATAGGTATAACAAAAAGATCGTTACATAATGTAATGTCTGGTCTGGGCAACATGTTGATGTTTCGAATTCAGCTTTGTTATGTCTTTACGAAGAGATACAAATTTTATGTTTTCCGGTAGCAATTCTCTGAACTGGCCATCTTGCAAGGTGTCCGTTAATAAACGCAGTGCCTCGTATGAACCAATAATCATACTTCACAATTAAACATGGAAGGGCACACCAGAAATTATAAGAAATATCTTACAAAATCCAATAAATGCTAGCAATGCTAGAGGCAATACAAAAATAAACTGGTACTAAAAAAATGAATTCATAAAATATTTGGTTATGTTATTGATACGACTGTAACTTCAAATCCTAAACTTAGAACCCGGGTTCGTGATCTAAGTAGATCCGTCACGTGACCCAATGGATCGAGGTAGTAACCCTGAGAGTAAGTAACCGATATCACCTATTCTTACTATGGCATTACTTACTACAAGTTACAATGTGTAAATTTTAAACTTAAAAGTCAATAAAAAAAAACGGCTTGATATTTTTAAAAAGTCTAACATTTATTTGAAAGGTTGTTTTATGAAATTCATTTGTGGAAAACAATTTCGGACTAATGACCACCACGGCTGAGTTTACAGTAGCTTATCCGATCCACCCAATTTTGGAGTACTTTCTCGATGGTTTCAGGCCTTATGGCAGCAACAGCAGCTTGAATCTCGTACTTTAGATCTTGAATTGTTTCTGGATGGTTGGGTGCGTAACATTTATCTTTAACAGCTCCCCACAGAAAATAGTCCAACGGAGTTAAATCGCAGCTTCTGCTGATTATGCGATTTTCGAAGATAGGGCGTAAAAGATTGAGTGTAGCGTTTGCTGTATGGCACGTCCTGCTGGAACCAAATGTTGTCCAAGTCTTCTTCTTAAATTTGCTTGAAGAAAAATTTGGATAACATTGCGCGATATCGCTCACCATTGAAGACTCACTACTTTGGAAAAAAGTTTTCAATATTCCCCAGTTTTCTTCTAGCGAATAGCGCCCATTTCGTAATTTTAGACGTTTTACTGAATATCTGTCACTTTCCGAATGGTATTTGACGTTTCCAATGTCGAAATATAGATAGTTCAAATTTAAAACGCTAGATGGCCCACCCGTTATATAGGTATAACAAAAGATCGTTACATTATGTAATGTCTGGTCTGGGCAACATGTTGATGTTTCTAATTCAGCTTTGTGATGACTTTACGAAGAGATACAAATTTTATGTTTTCCGGTAGCAATTCTCTGAACTGGCCATCTTGCAAGGTGTCCGTTAATAAACGCAGTGCCTCGTATGAACCAATAATCATACTTCACCTCGGTACCATTGTGGCTATCTGGGTACGCGAGTATTTGCTGAGACGAATTCTATGATGCACCGTTTTATAGAGTTAGCGTCATTAACGGGTGAAATACCGTAATTCGAACAAGCATATAATTTCTAACGTTGTTTTCTGCAACTCTGTTGCAACATATGGTTTCTCCACACCTCTATAAATGTCTCGCGAATTATTTTGAGAGAACTCTGATGATATTTTCACCCTAATTATAGGTACTTTGGTTGGAATAGATCAGAGAGTTCTCGGCTGAGGTTTTTGAGTTTTTCTGTGATCGTTGGAAGAGCGTGCTGTCGTTCCGTACGAATGTATATGATTTTCTAATTGGTGTCCATGGACCCATAATTAGAGCACTAGAAAGATAGGTATGCCAGACAGGCTGACTGGTCCAACCATAGACTCGAAAATTACAGATGGTAATGTCAATTTCTCAGTTATTGTGCTCTATTGTTAGTTGCGTGCTTTTTTTGAAGAATAGTTAATAGAAAGTATTGATTTTTTATTCAAAACAATAAAGTTGGAGACTAGACAGGTAAGCATAAGCATTTATTCGATTACAGATTTCATTTCATTCGAATTGTTCTGTAATTTTCGAGTCTGTGGTTGGACCCAGCATGGCTGTCTGGTATACTCCCCTTTTCAGAGCCTTAATGTAATACTAACTGGACGTCGAACTTCCTTACTGTCACGTAGAAAAAAGTGAGGCAAATGGCCGCCATTTGCAGTTTGGGGTGAACCACAATATTTTGATGTTTAATGCATCTGTGCTCGAATTCATAGATTTATAATAGGTCCATGCTCGAATTTTGATTAAACATAGACGTTCCTTTGAAAGAAGTGATGAAAAACGAACCATATATATTAGTGTTCTGTGAACTCTGACATTTCGGTCTATTAAAATTATAAATATTTTCGAATCTTGTGATTAGTTATTAAACAATATTGGTAATCCTATCATTTTAATTCATTGAAATAAAATAAATAAAGGAATATTGGTAATTCTAATATTTCAATTCATAGAAAAAGTGACACCTCTCAAATTCACCCCACACTGCAAATGGCCGCCGGTTGCCTCAAAATTTTTGACAGGTTCGCCATCTAGTTAGTATTATAAATCTATGTTGGTGTCATTGATTAGGACCTCTAGTAAATCCTCCAGAATTCTAGATCCTATTACCTTTATTATTACACTTACGTGTAATACCTAAGTCTATCTCGTGATTAGCACTTATCGTCAATGGAAGCATTTCCATTATGTTAAAATATAAAGTTTCTACACGTGATTAAAGGAAGTGTTAAATATAGTCATAACTATTCAATTGTTTACCTGAAACTGATGAAATTTTCATCCTAATTAAGGGTTGAAATAGATCAGAGAGTTCTTATCATTATTGGAGTGAGGTTTTTGAATTTTTCAGTGTTTGTTATAACAGCATGATGCTATCGTGTCTGTGATTCTGCTTTCATTGATCAAGATGCACCAAGCAGGCCTGAAAGACTTTTTCGGAAAGTACAAAAAAATCAAGGGTAGTCATGGATTATCGAGTTCATTGGAAACAGACAAAAATTAAATGAAGTTGTTATGAAAAAATTTGTATAAGTGCCGATTAGTATTGTTATTTCAGCCTGTATAAAAATAGTACAGTGAACGAACATCTGTATAACGAATTTCTCTGTATAACGAATTTCGTACAAGACATTGCACCTTGAATCCAAATTCCATGTTTTAAACACCCTCTAAAACGAAGAAAACTCTCTATATAAGGAACATCACTCTTTTGCTCAGTTGCAGGAACGTCCATTAAAATTAAAGGTCCATTAAACCCTTAATCCTCCATTAGTTCCTTGTAATAATGGAGGATTAGAATTTAATGGACCTTTAAATTTTAATGGACGTTCCTGCAACTGACACTTTGAATGGGTATTGGTAAGAAGGTATAAGGGTAATTTCTTTCCGAAATTTTTCTGGACGTACGTAATAAATCCCGATCTTAAATTAAATCATTACGGCGGGTGGAGAGATTCTTCTGAAACAGTTTTAAGTACACCCCTGGTTGTTTGATTTCACTCTAACAATTACGCTAGTGTGAAAGTTGTGCGAAAATGTCAAGAAGGAAGTGCTTAAGTTTGAATGATAAACTTAAATTCATCAGTGAAGTCGACAACGACACTGCCGACTATAGAAATAAATTTTCTGTATAACGAAATTTCTTTATAACAAATTTTTTTGCTTATTCTGCGCTTTCGTTATAGGAAAGTTCCGCTGTACATTGTTTACCGCCTAGACTCAAGAATTTGTTTTCTTCTACGAAAAAACATCATATTTTTCCGTAAATCTTTTGAAATTCTCTAGATATTAATTGATTTTGAAGACAAGTTTTTTCATTTACCAATAAATGGTACTTTGAAATTTCCAATAAAATTACCTGTGATGGGTTACAATGGAAGCGTATTGAGGTTGACGCTTATAAATTTACTTGCTGATATTCTCGAGAATAAAACGAGAAGATATGATGAAACTACTGTTCCTTGGTCTCCTCCAGAGTTTTTAGATGCTTCATCGAAATTATTGCCAAAAAAAATCGATAGAAAAGTACTAAAATGCAAATTCGAAAATTAAAAATTTTAGGCAAAAGGAAGTAGCACTCGTTCAAGTAGAACGAATGCTCAAAAACATGTTTCCTCGAACTTGTGAAAAGATGTAACACTTTTTCCAAAAAGCATTACAGACCAATGGTCCATACAGAGATGCTTCCCTTTATAATGAGGAAATTGTGGGAATTCTTTCTAGGAGAATCTTATTCTAATTATTATTCTAATAGCATTCTTTTCAGGTTACTGAATAAATATCGGATAAAGTATCAATTAAACGACCGAATAGCACTCATTTGCATCTACATATCAAATACAAATTATGTTATTTCAGACAGCTTCAGAGTGGAACGTTATTAGAATAAATCTATCGGATTCACTGATAAAGCCCCATTTTGAATAACATATATAGATACATATATTGGCTAATGGATCCTTTCCACTAATTTGTGGTTTGTTTTAGTGTTGGAGTTCTTTGCCTAGACGGACAACTCTGAGTTACAGATCCAATATACAGTGTGCGTCAGAATTATGGAACGAATTTATTTTCTCAGAAGAAAAATATTTGGCAACAAAATCCTGAAACAGGTCGATTTTGTCTCAATCTTACCAAACTATGATATTATGCATTTTTGGGGGATTTTTTTTGCACCCTGTGCCATCCCCATCAACTAGGGTTGCCAACCGTCCTTCATTTCAAACGACAGTCCTTTATTTTGAGCCCATGTCCTTTGCCCATTCGAAAGGTGTCAAAGGACTGCAAATGTCCTTTTCAATCCGAAAATATGAATAAAAAATTCAAGTAACCACAACACCACAAACAAAATTTCAAAAATTCCCATACACCATGATACTCTATCCAAAACATCAATAAATAAATTTAAAAAGCAAAGTATTTAGTTTATTTTTGAGTTGAAATGTTTAACATTATTAATCTATTTCATATTTGTTTTCAATGACTATGTTTTCTTATAGTTTTTGAATGAAGTATTTAGTAAAACTTTGTTTTATCTTGAAGAAACCAAGTAAACCATTTCTACACAAAAAATCTGACCTAACCTAAAAGATAACTCATATTTCAAAGCTTTCTATTTTCCCATAAAATTTTCTTTTTTTTCTAATCTACCATCAACCCTCTAAATTTTTTTAATAGGAAAAGTGGGTCATGAGGTACTTTTTCACTTCTTTATAAGCGTGCAGAAATTTTCAACAAAAAAACATTTTTTTTGACCAATTGGTTAATTCAAAGAGGTTTTCAGTATGTGCACTTTCTCACGGCTTATTCACTTTGGGACGATGGATGGTACCTGATGAAATTTGTCACCGAATGAAAGTCCACCAGTTTTGTTTATGCACAACTTTCAACCCCTTTTAACACCCTCACGTGGAAAATTAGAATATGCGAAACACTGCACCGAGTTTTCGTGAAATTCAAAACTGGTGATTGATTTCGTATGACACCTTCTTACAATTGAAAAGAAATTTTTCGAGTGAATCGATTATTATAGCGGTGAGTGCATATTATCTGTGATTTAAATGATACAGGAAACTATTCTGCCAACTTTTTCAAATGCAAAAATCAGTGAACGATATTCATGGTAGTTTCTATCATCTTCAATTGAGATTAAGTGAATGAGAGAAAATTAGTTATATCACTCTTACAGAAGGCTCATTCTTGTTCATTAAAAAAAACCATCTCTTCCTTGTTCGTTTTTAAATTTGAACTGAAATAATATCATAACTTTCTGAATAGTATCGTGAACATTTTTTATAATTTTTATTAAGTTCAATACATCCCATATGAAGAAATTCCAAGAAACCAAAAAACACCTAATACCCATCTACGTAGCAGGAATTCATAGTTCCCACACTGACCACCTTGGTGCTGCAATGCAATGCTATTTTCAAATACCGATACAGATCTAGTAATCCTCGTATTCGAATCGAACGCAATTTAACTAATTTCCAGAACAATTAGTCGAACAATCGTCCGAAGAAATATCTTCAGTGATTTTCTCGTCTTCACCAGAAAAACGCTGAACTATATCCAACACCTGGTTGTATTGCCCGTGTCTGCAGTTTTTCTGGCTTCACAAATTGAGGAGGTAGATGATCCAGTTTCAGATTCCAATAATGGACTCGGTACGCATACCGAAACCCGTCGGCATTTATCATTGCAAAATGGTAGCTTTTTCATGCGGATCGCACCTTTATGTATTGTACATAAAACTAAACTATCGTTTCTTACTCATATACCTTCCAAGAATAACAAGTTCGTATAATGTAATAAATGTAACAATTAGTGATTCTCAACTTTTCATTAATGGCACATTAACTTCCATAAACACACCCAGACGTACCGGTGGAAATATAAATGGCTTTACATTTTCACTGAGATGAGAGTGTATCGAAAGAGAATAGACGGAACAGATTTGCGTTTGGTTTTAGGTACGATTGAGATGGTAATCTGGGTCTGATTGGGCAATTTGATAATTAGAATATTGCTCATTAATGCACATTGAAATCAGTGATCATTCGCATATAGTTTGTCGATACAATTATTACAATGATTGGAAATTTCTATAATAATAATAGTATTTTATATTATAAGGATTAAAAGTGCATATTTTTTTAACGAGCAATATTTGCAGTTGCGAGGAGGAGCCGAGCGAATTCAAAATTGCGAGTAAAAATAGGCACTTTTAGTCCGTATAATATATTCTATTTTTTCTCCAACCAAGCCAAAATTATAATATCTGGTATTGTTGGTGAATATTGATTGTCAAGTAGACGTCGAATGCAATTACTTTTAATCCAAGGATTAAAAGTAGCGTTTTTAATCCTAGGATTGAAAGTGTTGCTAAGCAACGAGCAAATTTTTGTGCGGTAAGAGAATTTATGACTTTTGCACCTGAAAATAGTACAAAAATGTCATAATTTTTTGATGGTTGGAGAAAAAAGTTAAAAGAAAGAAAAATATTAATCATATCGGATGTCCCAAGGTGAGTGACCTATGAGTTTATTATGAAAATTATTGATTGTAAAATCTCAATTTTAAAGATCGATATTTGGTCATGTAAGGTACATTTTTAAAATAATTTCACATTTCCACTGTTGCCGGATGTACGACAATTTGGCAACAACTTTGTTATTTTAAATGGGTCATCTGATATCTCTTTTTTTATGATACTCCATAAAATATTGAATCTATTCACTCTTAGTTTTTCATACCTATCTTAAAGGGTTTTTGAGTTATCAATTATTTAATTATTAAGTTATGGATCAAATTGGCGTATTACGAAAATGACTCTAGTTCGCTCAATATTTGAGATTTAAGTCAGAAATTTAGCAGGTCATTAGATATTGATCTGATCTGATCAAAATCGTAAAAGGACTGTTTTTTCAAATTAGACACCTAGTATATTTTTCAATTTTTTCAATCAGAACAACACACTATATAATTTTTCTATTCACGTACCTATACCTATCTCAACGATTTTGTAACTTAGCAAATGATGTTTTTTTTTGGTCCATTCTGTATAACTGACAACCATAATTCAAAATCAGTGACATAGATCAGATCAATCTGATGAATTGCTAAATATCTCACTTAAATCTCAAATATTGAGCGAACTAGAGTCATTTTCGTGACACGCCAATGTGATCTAAAATTTAGAAAAATAATCAATAACTCAAAAACCGTTAAAGGTAGGTATGAAAAAGTAAGATTGAATAGATTTAATATTTTATGGAGTATCATAAAAAAATACAGTATGTCACATTTAAAATACAAAGTTGTTGCCAAATTGTCGTACAGCCGGCAACATTGAAACTATTTTTGAAATGTGAAACTATTTTTAAAATGTGCCTTACATTGTCAAATATCGATCCACAAATTTGAAATCTTTAGCATCAAAAGTTTCCAAAATAATCTAATACGCCACTCACTTTGGGGCACCCGATATGTTATGAAGTAGAACTTTTTCAATAAGACTTGTGACTCAGTTGATATTGACCTAGCTCTCTAAAGTATGAAACAAATTCATTATTTCAGAATAAAATTACTTGGCAACAAAATCCTGAAACAAGTCAATTTTTGACTCAGTGTTACCAAGTTTTTTATAATTTTTTAATGATTTTTGTTGCACCCTGTGCCATCCCTCTGAATTTTTCGAATAGGATAAGTGGATCATGTTGTACTTTTTGGCAAGATCTTTGTGTCTTCATTACAGGAGTGCAGAAATTTTCAAGAAAAATATTTTTTTGGAAAAATTAGTTAGTTCAAAGAGGTTGTGAGTATGTGCGCTTTGTGATGGCTTGTTTACTTTCAGACGATGTCACTGAATGAAAGTCCCCCCTCACGTGAAAATGTGTGAAACACTGCCCTTCACTTATGATCTTAAGTAGGTATGTAATTAGTATACGTTTCTACTGAATTTGAAACTTAACTTATCTTGTAATCCACAATGATTTTCCGGGTGGTACTACGATGCTAAAATAAATTTCACACCTTTTTTTCCTTTAAAAGGTTCGTAGGTAGTGAAAGTTGTGCAAGGACAAAACTGTAATAGTTGACTTTCATTCGGTGATAGATTTCATCAGGTACCATGCATGATCTCAAAGTAAATGAGCCATGACAATGTTTTTTCTTGAAAATTTCTGCACGCATATAAGAAGGTATAGACCTTGCCACATGATCAACTTTCTCTATTCAAAACATTTAGAGTTTAGAGGGTTGATAGGGATGGCATAGGGTGCAACAAAAATCCTTCAAGAATTCATATATTTGTTAAAAGTGAAACAAAATTGACCTGTTTCAGGATTTTGTTGCCGAATATTTTTCTGGTGAGAAAATGACTTTGTTCCATAATTTCAATGCCCACTGTAAAGATAAGAGTCCTGAGGAGGAAACTGAAAAGAAACCGATTTTCGGAACTTACTGACCTGTTGCTGTTCATATTTACTTACAGCTTTTTCATTTAGTTCTTAAATTGAACTGCATGTTCTATTGTTTCTGATTTCATTAATACGAGTACATAAGAGGAAACTGTAGTTGTAGGTTAGAAAATGAACCAAATACACAGCCATCAATCACGATTTCTTCAAGAATGAATTTCTCAAAAAACCTTCATTCCGATGGATCATCCAAGTTTTTCAATAAATCGCAATAAAGTCTTAATGAGAGATTCCTCTTAGTTGCACCTTAATTGGCTTCATGCCGAATGCAACAACCATCCACCTAAATATATGTCAGCGTCATCAGCATTCTCCAAATTGGAATGTTATCGGACTGAGTTTAATTCTTAAAATATCTAAACGTTCATGCCTTAAACCATCCCGAATGCTATCAATAGAAAGTAATTAACAAACTGTAATAAATTTCGCTTTTTTCAGAAAAGCTAATTAAGAAAAGTAATTGTGCTGAACCCAATTAAGATGATGTCACGTTCCAAAAATTATTCCTCATTATCGAAAGCATCCAAGACAAACAATCGTGAGATATCTGCACGACAAAACTGCAGAAGTCATAAGTGAATTTCATGAGGTGTGCTCTGTTCAGCTACCATTTCTTGCCCGAGTTTATCCAGTGAACGTTCTCGGTTTTCCTGAAATTGATTTGAACGATCGGTTGAAAAAAAGCGTGCGTGTGCTACTCGATGGTGAAGATTCCAAACCGGAAAAAGTGTACTCATTTAATTATCACAATATCGCTTCTGCTTCGTCGAATAGCAAATACTCTCGACATGTTTTCTATAATTGCTGCTCGAAAAAAGATGTTAGATTTCTATGTGCTACAATAGAGAAAATTCGGGTTGTAGAATATTCCGATTATCCTGATATTTACTTTATTAGTTTTGCCAATTGAATATAAAGAATGTAACTGAAGGGCATTTAAAATTGAGCAGTTTTTCTTCAAATAAATAAAACATACAATTTGCATTCATTTTTGAAAAGTTTTAATTCTTAATTGAAATAGTATCAGTTATAATATTAATGTAGGAAAAATTATATCTGCCGAGAGGCCTAATCTCTTAGATTTTCAGAGGTTCACTGTTTAGTTAAAATTTCCAATGACATTTTGACAAAATTGAGGCTCTACAGGGTGTCTGTAAACATATGCCATAACTTTATTATTAGGGGTTGAAAATAACAACTCCTCATGATTTTCCTTCAAATATTGTATTCGTTGGATAGATTTTCGACAAATGAAATTCTCTAATGGTTTCCCATTCAATCTGGAGAAAAAAGTCTCTCGCAAAATTTCGATAGATTCGATATTTTTTTTTATACATTTTTCAACGAAAATCATAGTGGGTTTGTTATTTGAACCCCTAATATTAGAGTTATGAGATCTAAATAATGTTTTCAAGAAGCCGTAAAAAAAATTATAAACTGTCTACTCGTCATCGCTTTCCCAAGGCTGTATCTTGGAAGGGGGATCGATTTCGCAAAAAATTAATTTGAACTACCACTTCTTATTTTCATCGAGCAATCATCTCCCAGACTCCCTCGTATTTGTTTACGGACATCCTGTATATCTCACTAATGACACGAATAATTTCATCCTTCAGTTCAGGAATCAATTGCGGAATATTCTTATAGTTCTGCCTTCTCTCCCAAAGAAAAATAGTCCAATGGTGCCTGATCGAATAACATGAGTTATTTGAAACTTATATGCCTTCAGATCTAAGCTCTTTGGTAAAATGAAATAATATTGGCTATCAATGGTCTAGCCTTTTTGAACAGAATTCAGTGCACATCTGAAAATACCTTTCCAACAGACCATTTTGCTTTTGGTTGCTTTGGACGCGGTCCGTCAGCTGCAGTCCCATTAGCTGACTGCTGATAAGTTGACGCTGCAGTGGATCCATTTTTCGTCCATTGTAACAGAAAAAGCTATGAAACAGCCATCAGTCCTCAAAATGTGGATCTTTATTTCAATAAAGAAATTGTTTCATAGCTAAAATAACCCATCAAGAAAACATGTGTGCTGGTTTAAGGTATTCTAAATAAAGATTTTCATCCATGACTATTGTAAAATCCGTCCATTGTGCGTCTCTGTGCTCGGATATAATAATACCATAGATTTATAACACTTACTAGATGGCGAACCGGTCAAAATTTTGAGGCAAACGGCGGCCATTTGCAGTTTAAGGTGGATTTGAGAGGTGTCACTTTTTCTATAAATTTAAATATTAGAATTATCATTATTCCTTTATTTATTTTATTTCAACGAATTGAAATGATAGGATTACCAATATTGTTTAATAACTAATCACAAGAATCTAAAATATTTATAATTTCAATAGACCGAAATGTCAGAGTTCACAGAACACTAATATAATAGAGTTCGTTTTTCATCACTTCTTTCAAAGGAACGCCTATGTTTCAATCAAAATTCGAGCACAGATGGCATAAAACATCAAAATATTGTGGTTCACCCCAAACTGCAAATGGCGGCCATTTGCCTCACTTTTTTCTACGTGACATTAAGGAAGTTCGACGTCCAGTCATGGACCTATAATACTAACTGGACGTCGACCTTCGTAACTGTCACGTAGAAAAAAGTGAGGCAAATGGCCGTCATTTGCAGTTTGGGGTGAACTACAAATATTTTGATGTTTTATGCCATCTGATGTGCTAGAATTTTTATTGAAACATAGACGTTCCTTTGAAAGAAGTGAACTCTGACATTTCGGTCTATTAAAATTATAAATATTTGCGATCTTGTGATTAGTTATTAAACAATATTGGTAATCCTATCATTTTTATTCGTTGAAATAAAATAAATAAAGGAATATTGGTAATTCTAATATATAAATTCATAGAAAAAGCGACACCTCTCAAATCCACCCCAAACTGCAAATGGCCGCCGTTTGCCTCAAAATTTTCGACAGGTTCGCCATCTAGTTAGTATTATAAATCTATGCGTCCAGTTAGTAACAATTATGGGTCTCCTTGTCAATCGATGGCCAAATCTACTTTTATTATATCAATTAAAGCATTTTTCATTACAAAATATACGATGACCAGTTCTCCAAAAATGATTTATGTGTTAATTCGACATTTTCCACATATGTCATAGAAGGGTCTCGTCACGTTTGCCAAATGTTAAAATCGTCAAGAAATATCTTCAGTAGTCCTGGATAAGCTGTATGCTACTCGCGTATGATGGCTGTTATTCACTCGGTGTTTTATACCTCCTTCTCCTCGTGAATAATAGCTTTTATCATACGCTCGTTGCATAATATGGTATTTTGTGATAACTGTAAGAGTTAATTTATACTCATGAGTTACATTGCCAGTGCAGCAAATAGGAAAAATAATTTCGATTCTGTAGCCTGTACTATAAAAATATAGTATCTTATCGCACACAAAATAACGAATTTCGATCTTTAATCAGAGGTACAGAATATAGGTACCTAATTAGATATTATACCACCACATAGATTTCCAGAATATCGTTATTTTCCGAATAAATGTGAATCATTCAAAACCAACAAAGAGAGTTCTTATAGAGCCTGGAATGCTCATGTTATACGGGCCTGCATTAGTTTTATCAGGGTTGCCATCTAAATATAAACGAATCCACGTGATTTTCAATACCTCATTAATTGAATAAAACTGTCTTGACTGAATTCAACAGGGAGTTAGGTATTTGTCAACAGCGGGGATTATGTGACAAAAACAAACGTCGTAACCTGGGACCACGTACACGCCAAATATGGATGAATACTAAGCACCGACTTAGCGGCAACGCGAACATAGATTAGTCGAGTTCCGCTTTGAAGGTCTCGCCATAATTAAATCTGACATATAATTCTCACATCGCCTTCCTGAGGGCACTCTCATTGTTTTGGCGAAGTTTGGCTTATCGAAGCCGATCATCGGTTGAAGTTCAATGGGTATTGCAGAGAAAAAATTGGTGAAGATAGGCGTACTGTCAGGAGATTCTCTGTGATCGTTTATAATAAGGGACTTTTCAATGAGGAAGATGATTTTGAAATGAAATAAGACAATTTGCATATCATCTATAAAAAACAATATTTATTCACAACTGTTGTATAATCGGCTCATTATACGTCTAACTGCTCGGCCAAAATAATACTCATTAATCACCAGTGACTAATGAGTTATTATTCAATGCTGTCAGATTCTTCGTATATTTAGCTCTAAAATAATACCCTCCAAATTCATATTTTGTCAGTATTCTAAAGTACTTCAACTAACAAATATGGGTATACCTAGTCAACTCGGCACCTAATCTACTTTTCTCATGTTTCAACTTGACTTTTCCACACTTTCAATAGAAGAGTCTTGCTCCGCTCGCCAAATGTTAAAATCTTCAAAAAATATATTCAGCAGTCATGGATAAAGTAAAGTGATTAAGGCCACTCGCCTACGGCTCCTAGCCTAAACTTCATCTCGTGAATAATACGCTCGTTAGATAATACTACTATTTTTCATTTTGAAGACGTGAATGAGCCATTTATGGAATGTCACTTGGCACGTATTTCATGACTTTGTTTGGAAGATTCCAAAGAATATTAAATTGATATAAGTTAACATTTCAAGGATTAATATATTAAGTTTAAACCATATGTCAATATCTGTGTCGATAATATTACATCGAACAGTGATTGACTTGATTAACCTAAATATATAAATCATTGAAGGGTTTACTTATATCAATTAAATATTCCTTGGAACTTCCAACCAATATAAAACTTCTAATGAATATGAAACAGATCAAAATCAGAAAATATACGCAATTATGTGCAGTCGCTATCTTTAAGTAAACATATACCTTCACTTATTGACACAACTGCAAAATTTCGCGCCAAATATCTAATGACGCCGTTATCAGAATGATAACCTGAGGACTCAAATAGAAATAAAACATTCTGAAATATAGAGACACATATGAAAAACCTAAGATAACACCAATAGTTTATTACATCGGTATATATGTGAAGATCACTAATACTTTTGTTATTCCTTTATCTATACTAATATTATAAAGAGGAAAGATTTGTATGTTTGTGGATTTGTGAGTTTGTGGCGTTGATACGAGTTAACTCATAAGCTACTGGACCGATTTCAATTTCACCCTTTAGAATGCTACACTATCCGTGAGTAACATAGGCTATACTTTTCACCCGAGAAAATTGAGAAAACCTTCTATATCTTCAATGATAATAAATATGATTACCAAAATCAGCCATGATCAGCTATTTTCAGGTGCGCCGTAAGACGTACATGGAAACAATGTATGACGGAAATGTACCTCTTTAATAGTTCTACAAAAAAGTCCGCGATAGCATATATCTATCTTTCAAGTTTACTCAGCATCACCTTTTACAGGTATCCGAATGTTTCTCAAAATTATGCATTATTTGGGAGTATTTTTTTATGAATACGCTATTGATCCTTATCCAATTAAAGTGTCGTTCATACCCAGTATTTAATTTAGACCGAAATTGCTTTCTACATCATTCAATTATGATGAATACATCAAAAGATATGGCAGGTTGAAGATGAAATTGCACCAAAATGCGTCTCCGAGGTAGGCGCTAGGCGGGTAGGAGAAGGTACCAAAGTGTGAGGGATGTATGAATGTATTTTTATTGCCTGATGCCCGTATGTTTATGATCACAAATCAGATCAACAGATGGCGCTGTAGTCGTTATTTAGGTTATTCATCTACTCTGCAACTAAACGGCTGGATCGAATTGAATGAATTTTTGTGTATACAGAACAACGTCTGTTGGGTCTGCTAGTATCGAATAAAATTGTCTAAACCGTCTTATTTCTCTATTATTTTTAGTATGAATATCTCAATGACCAATATAAAGAGAATGTATGAGTGAGAGAAAACAGGATGATATCATAACCAAAATTGATACAAAAGTGAGATGAAATTATGTCAATGACTATCATACTGTCAATTAATATCGAATTATCTCAATGACTATCAAATATGTAATTTCGAAGAAATTGGTGTCTACTCGAATATTCAATCGATATTTATGAAAAGTTTGAAGGTAATACCAAAAAAGCAACATTCAACTATATAGTCCTTTCACGAAAGGTTGAGCCCATAGTAGGCGTTTCTTTATTTATCTGAAATTGGCAGTATTTACTATCATAGACTAAAATATAGTCAACGTTGCCGAATATACTTGGCCTCGTCCGACGAGCTTGCGATTTATCAGAGAACTTCATGCAATATTGACAACATTGCGTATCAATCTGACAAGAAAATGAAGAACATAACCTAAAATTTTAATAAACAAAGTGGAATATGCCAAATGTCCATGGCCAACCGACGGCTCAACCAGTCCATTCACGAAAGGTTGAGCCCATAGTAGGCGTTTCTTTATTTATCTGAAATTGGCAGTATTTACTATCATAGACTAAAATATAGTCAACGTTGCCGAATATACTTGGCCTCGTCCGACGAGCTTGCGATTTATCAGAGAACTTCATGCAATATTGACAACATTGCGTATCAATCTGACAAGAAAATGAAGAACATAACCTAAAATTTTAATAAACAAAGTGGAATATGCCAAATTTCCATGGCCAACCGACGGCTCAATCTTACGTGAACGGACTATAGTTCCCTTATAATAACTATGGTGTTACAGTTAAATAACGAACCGAATCCGCCTACTGAAAGTATCCATGCCCTTAAGGTGTCAATCACTATAGCTTTTACTGTAGTTTGGAAACTGTTCTATTCTATCTTCGTAAATTCAACTTTTCAGTTCAAAGATCAAACCTGATCAGAATTATCATATTTCAATGAAAAATAAAGGTGGACGGTATAGTTTTCTGGAGTGATGTCAGAAGCTTTCGAGCGCTTGTTCATATTCCAAAAAACGATTACTCGTATTTATTTATTATCGGTGTCTTCATTTCATTCGCAAATTCAACTTTCTGTTCTGATGAGATTGATGAGTGAGATTTGAGCGTTGTAAACTATGGTTGATTGGTATGATGATGGAAAGGAAGGAAAGGAATGTTCTAAATCAGTTTTTTCCTTTTGAGGTTTAAAATTGAGCAATAGTATAATGACGTAACATATTTTAAGGTCTTCAAATATCAAATGAATGACATTTCAGTTTCGCATACTAATAATAAGTCCTATTCTGTGTAATTGAATTCAACTTCAACTGGAACTTCAATCGATATTTATTGAAAGTTTGAAGGTAATACCAAAATAGCAACATTCATTAGTTCCGTAATAATAACCATGGTGTTACAGTAAAATAAAGAACCGAATTCGCCTACAGAAAGTATCCATGCCCTTAAGGTGTTAATCACTATAGCTTTTACCCTATATGCAGCGAAATTCAACATAAAGTGGATATGACTATAACATTATATCTAAGTAGCTCATAATTCCAATGTCAACAGCCATCCCGCCTAGAATATTAGTGAAACCAAGAAACCTCGCATCACACCATTACGTCCAGAGACTCGGTACTTTGGTTTTTCAATCGAATCCCTAATAGGAAAAAGTATCTTCAGAACAGCGAACTCATGGGATTCTCTCAAGAAATATTGCGTAGCCAATGTTATTGCCTGTAATTGAAAAGTAGTAAATCTGTCAATAAATAGCAATATCTGAAGATTTATTGGTGCCACCGGGCTTAAAAACGACTTGCGAGTAGGTAAAAAAGAAGAACAACGATTCCATTGAAATTAATCTAGTTTCTACTTCATGTCACACAAAATACCGAATAACGACACTATCTATCTCAGACGGATTCGCAACGGCACTGAAGATTTATGTCTTGGAATCATTGACTATTTATTACTTTTACGATTATTAGTGAATAGCGAATGATTAAAACGGTCGATCTACATTGTTTGATGTGTTCCCCGATCTAATTTCTAACTATGAACTACTTATGTGAACGGCTTCCAACAGACCTCATACCTCATTAATATGTAGTTTCGGATATCATTTCATATGTATAGTGACAGCTTGGTTTTATTTGGCAAACAATAAAATAGTTTATTTACCGGCTTGAAAATTAACATTGGAAACATACGATATTCAATGCATTAGAGAGAGTATTTTGCCGTGCAGTTGGACAGTGCTATACTGGACATATTTACAAGCTATGTTTCGCTTTCGTTTGACGCGATGGATAGTCCAATGAACAAATAATATCGTTGTCTCTCTCAAATCGACTTAGTGCTGATTCACAATGGACGTAACCATAACGAACACGCAAACGTACTTTGTCCGTGAACGTAATGGTGTTCAGAACGGACTTTGGGCACAGCAGCAAATTATAGACGTTTTTGTAGAGTAAGAAGATGTTTCTGTACCTTTATAATAAGTGTTCTATGAATTTTTTGACAATTGATTATTGTGAAGTGTCATTAATTAAAAATGTATGAAGTATTAAGTCTGCTTTTATTGAGAATATGTTTGAAAAAAAGAAAAGAAATTGAAGAGCAAAATTCTAAAAGAAGAAAAAAACGATGATGGTGGGTTAGACCAAATTTCTATAATTAAACGTTAGAATTACGAACTACCATAAGCTCAACGTAAACGTCAAAATTACAGAGCCTATTGTGAACAGTTCCATATGATTTGCATTGGTTCAACTTTGCGTTTTTCGTTTACGTTTCGGGAGTTTTATGGTTACTTCCATTGTGAATCCAGCATTACACTGGCAGTCCGACGCATTGAGTTAATGCGTCATGCTGTGCTTTATACTCGATGCGAGAACTGCAGCGTCCCATACTACTAGATTAAGCCACTCCTAACGATAAAAGAGATACCAAACTACGAAATTCACATAGGTAAAATTCTCTCTCTGATGCATTGAAGTTCCTATGTTTCCGTTGTGAATTTCAAAACCTGTATATGACAAGCAAACAATAAAAGAATCATATTTCGTTAACATTTCGGACATGAAAAATTCAAAACTTTCTTATGGGTCGATTACACTGAGTTACTTTACAAGCTGTTACTGAGCGAATTAGTCGCTGATTGTAAATTCGCTCAGTGTAATCGTGTTCACAAGCCAACGATCTGATTCTAAAAGAGCTGCGACTAAATTTGAGAGCTGGGCTACTTAACATGCTAAATCGCTGGCGTTTTGGATTGGTGGCATATAACCAAGCCGTGTGTAATCACAGTTGCTAATGAACAAACTATGAGTTTTCATTTACTCGATGGTTCCTGGTTCTTAAATTTGAAAACGTATTTGACATTCATCTTAGATCCTTGAGATGATGTTTCCTTACAACTCGTTAGTGTTCTACATTAAACGTTTATATGCATTTTAGGACATAGAGATCTAATATGATTTATGGTTCCAGCAGGACAACGCCCCATTTCACTCAGAGGACGTCACCTTGAAGATTTGCATGAATTTGACCGCCCAGAATTTTTTCTTGCGGGAGTTCCTAAAGTCACAGGTCTTTTTCAGTAGTCCACGTAACAATATCTAAAGTCCATCATGAAAAATTTAACCAAATGAGTACGTGCCTCATCATATATAAATGGCAAAGAGTTTTGTATACGCTTCTTTTATTTCATGGAAATTGGTTTGCTTATATCAATAAAACTTTCGTAAAAGCAGTGAAATTTTGACGTCTGAACTTGAAATTGTGTCGAATGAAAAAAAATATGTTTTTCGAATCAGAACAGTATAAGGTGGAAAAATATTGTAAAACAATAAAACGAGGAAATTAAGGGAGATCATGTGTACTTCATTGTTCCGTTTTCGATCTGAATAAAATATTCATTCCATTTCTGACGTCATCTTGAAGCAATCCATACTCCGATAATCTGAAAGTTGTATAACACAATTTGATTATCGCCCCAATACTAATCGAAAAAAGATAATTGAATACAATTCAGAACTCAGGTTGTATACATCCACATTCGGCGATAATTCATCAAGAATCAATTCCTAATATTGAGTTGTCATGAAATAGAGCACATTTTGTCTGATCATGGTTATTAGATTGCTCCATATAATGGAATATCCATCATGATAATTTATGTCCATTTCCTTTCCTTTATTCCGACCATTACATCAGAGCATTGTTATTATTTATTAAAGAAGCAACAATTTCCAAAACAAGAGCTGGCCATGTAATTATTTTAAAATGTAGTGCACTCACAAAGAGTTTTCTCACAGTGAATCATCTATAATTTGATGTCCGTTAAGGAAAAAAACGAAAGCCATCAACTTGGACTATAACATATGTTCCATGCTTTTGAATTTAGATGAAAGTTTTGGAATCAATTTTTATATTTTTTGCCGTGAATTTGATCTAGAAAATAATGTTGAGGATGTAGGTACGCTTCTTCTTTAGAGTGGTAATTGATTCAGAAATAATGGACAATACGAAAATGTATTTTAGAAATGAGTTTCACGAAACCGAAAAATACGTCATTTGAGCATCCAATGAACTACTCGATTATAATTATATCATTCGATTTTATATGTTGTGATGAAATTGATAATGTCCGATCATTGCGATATTACTGATTACTTACATCTCGAAAAAAACTGATGTCCTTGTTTCTTAACTTTGTATTGATGTTCAGTTATTTTTCCTAACAAATTATAATTCTGATGTTTACTACTATTGAATATGTGAATAATTGAAACTTTCACCATTTCTCTGGTAACAACAAAAATAACAAGATTAATAAATTTTATTGCATGACAAAAACCCTAGTTTTTTATGTTCTTTTAAAATATACAATAAATATCAGTGATGATGGGTGTTGAGAACTTTAAATAATAACACTGGAAAAAATTTGTTGAAATGAACTGAAATTATTAGAATCTGGTGGATAATTTCATAGCATTTATTTCTTAAATTTGATTTCCGGCACATATGTGCCGCTACTACCTGTTCTGTTGCATGGGTCATTCGATCAGTCCAATTTTTCACTACTTTTGTTTTTTTCCATTAAATCTGGCCTCTTAACCAGGTTTACAGGTTTTTTTGAAAAATTTATTAAATTTATGTTTTAAGTTCCTATTTATTTACTAATTGTTTCTAGCTTTGCTTGGATTTATTGGCTTCTGTAAGATCTTCGTTATAATTTCTATTGGGCCCTCGTATGTTAAATGTTATCTTCGAGTAGGTACCTAACTAAAAAAGGGAGAAGAAGGCTTTAGCTTTAACGCAGAAAGAGCTGCATACAAAGTTATGAAGAAGATGTTTCACATTATTTTCTCGACTCATGAAACCAAACATTTTACACTGAGCCAAATTCTCTTCTCTTTCCATAATTTTTAGGAATAGAATATATGAAATTACTAAGGAAAGTGTAGAAGACTTATTCCAGCCTTTTTCAAATACAAAATTGAAATACAGTGCGCATGCGGTGACTCTACGACCCTGCTCTCGTGTAAGGTTACGATAGATCAACCTACGGGTGGTATGTTCGGGTTAGGTAAACGAACGCGGAGGTTAGGGCTCGAGTTAACCCGAGTAAGTATCCGAAAACGCCTTATGCAAGTATACTCAAAAATGGATATTCAAATCAACAACACCGCCAAGAGCTCTTGACGAAACATGGCGGACGTTTGACAGCTTTATTATTACAACTTGTCGCCACTGTAAACATCAGATGTCATTAGTTACCATCAATTTGGATTAAAGAAAAAGTACTATTCGTCAAATGATGAAAATCTATTATTTTGTAATAAAATACGAATGGAGATTACATATCGCCACTGTAGAGCAAAAAGGGTCTAAGCGCCAAACACAGATTTGTGCAGGAGAGCAGAAATACTGAATTTTTGAACTTATAATTGATTTCCACTTTTTTGTGTTAATTCTTTTCTTATTAGTTTTGGTATCAATAATATAGCTATAATGGCTACATTCCGCCGTATTGCGTTTTTGAAAAAACTTCTCATTTTGAAAAAAAGTGTCGCTTGGCCCCTTCTTGCTCTTTAGTTAATCCTCAAATGTAATATTTTTTGGAAGCTTGACTCCTCAATTGATGAATCATGTCTGCTGAAATACAGTTTTTTCACGTACGGGACTAAGGGAGGATGGCTGGGATCATCCCTCCCCGAGATTGGATGGAATTGGACAATTTACGAAGTTTTTTTCCCCAAAATTTTGGCATCGGCCTATCCCTGGAATTTATTAATACAAAAATAGATTCTGGAGAACTTATTATTATTATTAACTGACAGAAAATGAAGAAAAAAGAGTGAACTGGTAACATAATGACTTAATCGACAACATAGCACTCGTCAGTATCACTTATATAGTCCTGTGTCTTATTGGAGTATGATAAAGTTAGAAATTCGTTTTGAAGATCCTCTGGTATAATACCATCTCGGCAGAGCTTCTCCAAGTCTTTGAACTTTTTCAAACTAATTGGAATTTTCTTTGAGTAAGCCCTTGGTATATCTTCCGGAATCCTGTTGCGCATTTGGAGTTTTATGTTACGAACATCTTCCGATGGTAAAAATGAATATCGAAACTCTATCCCCAATGTGCCTTTTACAAACTTAAGTGCACTTATGTTTGCCCATTTCACAGGATTATGTTGATCATCCCTACTATTGCCGGGAACTAAATGTTGAATACTGTTCCAATTTCTAAAATCTCCGTAATTCAGTTTTGTTACCACAAATGGCTCTGGTTTAGTTCGACTTAGTTGTATGATATACGGCCATTGGGAAGGTACCATAACCTGCCTATGTTTTACAAATGATGCTATTGTGCTATGTATCGTATCAGCACCCATATAAGTATGCCCCTTCAGCAAAAACTTTAACTGTATACTTTCTATAGAAGGCATTTTTTGGGCATGATACAAGAGCATCGAAAACATTGTTTTATTTTTATTTTGCCCTGGACAATTGTCGCAGTACAAAATAACCTTCAATTTGCCTGCTTTTCTCTGCACTAATCCGTTGAGCCATTTGCTGATGCAAGTACTGATTTCCAGGGCACCCCTTTTGCCATCTGACTCGCCCCATACAAAGCAGTCCCCACGTTTGTTGCGTTTTCATAGACAGATAGGTTATAGAATTGGTACTTCCTACTGTAAAATAATAAAGCACTGTCGGCATAGGGAGTTGTTAGTATTTTCTGCATGTCGAAACTAGCTACTACAGTGGAAAAATCTTCTATGGAACGAGCTAAATCGTTCGCATATTCAGCATAAGTAGCCTTCTTTTCTCGTTTGTGTATTTTGTATTTACGTTTTTCATCTTCAGATATCACGAATTCTTTTTTACGTTTCATTTTTATTAGTTGACAAGTTACGCATTTATCTTTCTTTGGCTTTTGGAAACCAATATTGTATTCCCTGAATCTATTCAAAAAAACAAATTCTGACGCTATAGGTAGTCCTTCATTCTCCTTGGTAGATTTATATTGCCGGTAAATCATTTTTTTAGTGTATTCAGTCGGCAAATATTTTTTGTTAGATGAAGTTCTAGTATAATGAGCTGGAATGGCTGGTAGTTGCTCTATGAAGGTTGACACTCCTTGAAGTATGTCTGGAAGCGTTTTATTTGCACTTGATTCTTTGCCACGGTGATCAGATTTTGATGTCCGAATATCTGTCATGTGATCAATGGTGTAATGAACTAATTTCTTGCTAATAGATAAGGTTGCAAGGAAGAATTGTCGGCACACTTTAGTTGGTTGCCCATCGATTGTCACAGTATATTCATAAGAAGCATGTCTTTTTGCAAGATTCTTATTTCTTCTTCTTTTAACTGGAACTTTCAATACATTTGATGCAAGGAAATCTCTTTGCTCCTTTGAGGACAGTCTATAATAATTGGAGAAAATCGTTTGCCTGATGTCGTCGTGAATTTTAAAACATTTATTTTGACAATTTGCGCATGGGTTTGGCTTCAGTGACTTCCCGGAAACAAATGCACCTTTTACACTGCGATATGGCTCACCTGACCTGCGTTTCTCCTTTCTCAAGTTCCTTTTCCAATTATCTTTTGATTGTTTGTTTTTAAAATGTTTCCCTATGTTTTCGGGAAGCACTGAGCTAGCGTCGCTAGAACTGTCACTGCCGTCCTTGTTTTGTTTAATTGGCTTTTGCTTCTCTTTACCTTTTTGCGTTATTTCTTTTTTAAGTATCTTTCTTGGCTTTGATTTTGGTATTCCTCTTCATCAGACTCATCACTTGATGAAAGGCGAAAACGACTAGATGTACTGGCTATGGCAATAGGTACTTTTTCGTTTCCTCCATCTCTTTTCTCAATAATATTGATACTATCAACTGAAATAATGCTGCTACTGGCCTCTCCACCCTTCACAGCAGTTGATAGCTTTTCTGTATGAAGAAAACGTGACAGTGGAATATCATCATCGTCAGATTCATGTTCTTGCCGACTTTCACTATTTTCCAGTTCTAACATTTTCCGTGTAGCTTCTCACTTGGTGTTGGGAATAAAACGAAGGTATAATATTTTGACACTATAACAATGGTGGGTTTCACAATTATCGTTGATTGAATATTTTGACAAAGTTGTCAAATCAAACAATGGAATTTCAAATTTATGGACTTTCGAACATAGAATCGCTTGATCAAATCTACACAATATTATGAAAATTGTCCAAGCATAATGAATTATTCGAAATTCAAGTGAATTTCAAACCCCAATTACTTTCTCATAAATTATCCGTTTTTCAAGAGTCGCGAAGCATACGAAAGGTTGTCTTTTAATAACAGGTGTTCGAATTAACTGATTTTCATTTGTGACTTCATACGCCGTCTTTAAAATCTTGTAACAGAAGGAAAAATAGATTCCTTTAATCGTATCCAAACCACATTCCGATCCGAAAAACTGAGCAAAAAGGTTCCAAGTGCCTGCCTAAGGCGCTTGGCACCTTTGTGCACAAACCTTTTACAGAACAAATGGTGGCTAAGCACCTTATCAGACACTTGGCACCTTTTTGCTCTCATTTCTGTTGAACCTGTGGTGCTTGGACCCTTGGCTAAAACTGATATTGGTTGTCTGGCGCTTGGCACTTTGATGCCTGTTGAACGGACAGTGTTCAAAATGTTGCTTGGCGGAAGAACTCAAAATTACGAATTTTGGCGCTTGGCCCCTTTTTGCTCTACAGTGGCGATATATTCTAGTCAATCGTGAAGAAATTTAATTAATTCCGTATGTGTCGAAAACCCCACTCCAATTTCCGGAGAAGCGCACGCTAGAAGTATTCGTTTCACGAATTCATAAACGTCTATTTTATTTATTGCCGGCTCGTTGTCAGCAATCGGATCTGAAATCAGCAGTCGCAAACTAATCATCCCTACTTTATTCGAACGCCCATCAGTAGCAGGAAATGCTCAATTACTAACTCTGTGGACAAATTAATTGGTGACTGGATGTATGCGTTCCAACAATAAATATCTAAGCAAGCGACGAACTAGCTCTTAAGTGGAGACATTCGATCCCGATTTATGTGTCCAGTGTTTTTGCGCACATGCCATCAGTTGTTTTATTTTTCTTTCAAATCGGAGAATGGTACGGGGATATTTGAATTCTGGTTTGTCAATTTTTATGGTATCTTATGGGTTACGGTTTCGGATTTTTATTGATTTGAAGCTTTGATTTAAACATATCTTTTAAAGTCCTGGCTCTCTTAGGTTCCTCAAGAAATAAACAATCAATTTTTTTTTGATTTGGCATTCCTTATCTCTGTTACGAAGCCGTTTTGATCTTCTGTTTGTACATATAAACTTTTCTCTTTGGAATGCACTGGGAAATCTACTTTTGGTGTTTGATGACGTTTTTCTGAAACTTTGTAATTTTTTACATTTAGCTTTATGCAGAATGAGAAAGCTCGGGAAATATGAGAAAAAATTAAAATTTATTTAATATGCATTTTTGATTGATGATGGGTTTTCCAATAAGAGGTATAAGTTTCATATTCAAAGAAATATGCCATTTCTCAATATTAATGATCGGAGGTTTATTTCATTATAAAGAAGAAGCTATGCCGTTAACAGTTGAAAATAACGTCGAGCAAATGACCACCAAGACCACGCTTACAGGACCATGTCCTTTTAATGAAATTTTCTAAACCCAAATCGCAAAGTTGCTGACCTATGTCCTCGATAGCCTCACAAATTCCATCTTTGAGGTATCGAATCGACGCTGGGCTATTAGCGTAGACCTTCTCTTTCACGTGACCCCAAAAGGAAGAAGTCGCAATGTGTTAACACAAGATCTCGGTGGCCAATTGTGATCACCTCTTCACTCGTTCACCGTAACTGTTGCTCCAGCCCCATTTCCGGAAAAGTAAGGTCCAATGATTCCGCCGACCATAAACCGCACCAAACAGTCACACTTTGAGGAGAGAGAGGCTTTTCAACAATAACTCTTGGGTTTTCCGAGCTTCAAATGCGACAATTTTGCTTGTTGACGAAGCCATCGAGGTGGAAATGGGCCTCATCTTTCAAGATGATGGAATTCCGGACCATTTACATGCATTTCAACGACCCAATCAGCAAATCGGCCGGCTCGAGTTCTTATGTTAACTGAACTTCATAAGCCTTAAGACCGAAATCTTTATGCAAAATACGGTGTTATTACGTTTGTGGAATGCCTAATTCCAAAGAACGACGAGGAATGGACAACCCTGGGTTTTCTTCAACACTTTCGCTACAGCAGCAATATTCTCGGCTGTTCTTGAGCGAAGTGCACGGGATTTATTCTTCACATTACTAACTTGTCCCAACTGCTCGAATTTTTCCACCAATGTCTTTATTGCGGCCCGACAAGGTGGTTCAAAACCCAAAAATGTTCGAGTTTTACAAACCGTCTCTGCCAAATTTTCACCATTTTTAAAATAAATTAATTAGTGCTAGCGTTCTTGAAACGTATATCGTATAATTCTATTAATGGCGTGGTTTCTACTTGTCAAAGGTCAAAAAATGACAGCTTCAAACGTGACATCTACCTAGATAGCGGGCTATTCAAAATAACATCCTTATTGGAAAACCCTTTACTAGTTATTTGAACTGAATCCAAATCCAATAGTACGTATTAGCTCATTTCCAAGCATACTGTTTCATTCTTCTTCAAACCACCAGCAATTATTAGTGCTGTGTCTGATGTGGCGTAAGCACAGAGTTTCAAAGCCTACGCAGAACACAACTCATATTTTTGAGACACGATCTCGATGGCTCCTCATGGGCTTCCAGGAAGCCTGAAAGTGATCGGTATGATCAAAATCATACTTACAAGCTCATTACTTCACTGCTGATTTATACCATACGGACTGGGAAATATCAGCTCATCTAAATAACCCTAACCCATAAAAAACCCTCTTATAAAAAACTGTCTCATTTTCCGGAATCAAGTTTCTGCAACAAGCCCAGAAGGGGAAACACCATCAATAAAACTAATTAATTAAATTATACGAAAGCAGCTACTGGAATGTTGGAATCCGTATTGCCGTCAATTTGTACAGATGCCGACTACAAATTTGCTGTTTGAAAGTTGATGACAGGTAGGCATTGGAGTTACTACTTATGTGCGGTATTAATTTTGCCGTAGTTAAATTTGTATCGATGAGCTATAAATTTCTCCTATTGGACTAGTCCTTTCACCCAGAGCTTCAGCAGATCGACAGATGGGTTGCAGAAGATTTCAGATGAACACGTCTAATATGAGAATTGTACGGACGGGTTAAACATCAAGAATATAAGGAATACCTGTAGAAATTACTCAATTGGTTATTTCCTCTGTTAGAGAAGCGGTCGGCGCTCTCATAGTAAAGCCTTCTAACACTTATTTATGGGTAGTGATCTCTCGCATGGAGTGAAGCGATAGATTAGATAAGAAATTGTTGAAGCGGCCGATGCCAGACTCACACAAATGCCGATGACAGAAATCTATTCGAATAAATTGCTTCAGTATCATGTATTATAGAGTTAGTTAGTAGATAAGCAAGATGTGATATTCCTTGCTACATAATCTTTCATTTAAAAAACTGAAGGGGAGTGAAATATTTTATGATTCTTGGATTTTTCCGATTCCGCATACCTAATGAGGTACTGAATGCTAATCAGGTAGATATTGTTCACTGAAGAACGTAAATTCTAGCCAGCAGGTCTTAGTAAGCATCAGAAAAAATCTCAGATCTAGAACTCCTTCTCGTTTTACTTTTTTTTTCAAGAAGCTGCTGTTCTTCTAGATTTTTAGGCGATCACTTAGGATGTGCTAAATATACTGTGAAGCGAATTAAAAAAAATTATGAGAGCCCGTCTATCAAGCTTTTAAGCGCTTTTTCATATTGCTCAAACGATTACTCAATATTTTTCACCCTAAGAACGAACAGTCACATTCTATTAATTCAAATGCCGATAACAGAAATCTATTTGAATAAATAGCTTCAGTGTCATGTATTATAGAGTTTGTTTTGTAGTAGATAAGCAAGATGTGATATTCCTTGCTACATAATCTTTTATTTGAAAAACTCAAGGGGATGAAATATTTTATGATTCTCGGATTTTTCCGATTCCTCATAGCTAATGAGGTACTGAATTCTAATCAGGTAGATATTGTTCACTGAAGGACGTAAATTCTAGCCAGCAGTCTTAGTAAGCCTCGAGAAAATACTCAGATCTTGAACTCCTTCTTGTTTCACTTTTTTTTCAAGAAGCTGCTGTTCTTCTCGATTTTTAGTCGATCACTTAGGATGCGCTAAATATACTGTGAAGCGAATTAAAAAAAATTATGAGAGCCCGGCTATCAAGCTTTTAAGCGCTTTTTTCATATTGCCCAAATGATTACTCAATATTTTTTACCCTAAGAACGATCAGTCACATTCTATTAATTCAAATGCCGATAACAGAAATCTATTCGAATAAATAGTGTCATGTATTATAGAGTTTGTTTTGTTAGTAGATATTCCTTGCTTTAATCTTTCATTCAAAAAACTCCAGGGGAGTGAAATATTTTATGATTCTTGGATTTTTCCGATTCCGCATAGCTAATGAGGTACTGAATGCTAATCAGGTGGATATTGTTCACTGAAGAACGTGATTCTAGCCAGCAGGTCTTAGTAAGAATCGAGAAAAATACTGACTCTTGAACTTCTTCTCGTTCGCTTTTCCATTCATTCATGGCGATGTAATCGTTAAACCTTCTTATTATTATTTACTATAGTGTCCGCTGACGTTACCCTGAGCGCACCGCGTTGTGGACTGAAGACTTAAAATTTGCGATATGCAAGAACGCTTCAGTCAATGCAACAAATGGCAAACATTTCGCTACTTCGTTGGAGGTTCATGCTATGGAAAAAGGTTTTCGTATGGAACTGGAGATGGCGTTTTCGGTATATATAATACCTTAAACAAGATGCCATTTCGCTGTGAATTCAAAGATATACCCTGTATCATTCAGAGCTATTCTGTGCAGATGAGTCCTAATAAGGACGAAATGGCCATTCATACTTGCTCTGTTTGATACCACTTCCTTGCACTTTGTCTTGAACAGGACGAAATTAGCTCTGAAGTATGAGTTATATTGGTTTATTTCAATCAATCAATATTATTCGCTGCTTTCACTGTATAAACAAATTCGTTGCTCCAATTTAGTCCAGACATCACCTTCGAAAATTCAAATAACTGTTCAAATAATTTCATTTCAAGGATGGAGCAGTGGTACCAATCCTACCATGAAGAACCGCGGGCTTTTCCCGCGAATTTGTGGATAAGTGATACCTCCAGAATTTCGATGTTTCTGCATTAATTATTGAAAATACCTGAAATAAAACTTTTCGAATAGTTCTTTGAATGTTCAAAGGTGATTTATTGACTAAATTGGAGCAGTGAATTTGTGGTTTTATAGTGAAAAAAGCGACGTGAAGATGAAACATTTTTCGAACTTTGGGGGCCCATATTTCTGAACCAAGACAGACCGCCACCTGTTGGTTTAACCAATGTTTTTCAGGAAAACTCAATGAATGGTCACCGAAATTCGATATTTACCGTATTTGGATCTCAGCAAGAATATGTTACAGGTTTTCAACTGGACATTGTCGCTTTGGGAAGCGACGAGTGTAGGTTCTGCAGGGAAGAGGAGGAAACTCTTGTTCACTTAGTTACAGTATGTAACTCACTTAACTATCTTTAATCTACAATCTACCAGTTCTTGCCAAATTAATGATCTCAACAAAATGAATAAGTTTTTATTTTCAATTCCTGTAATTTTTATAAACGCCCCAATGCAAGGGCGTAGCCCCCAAAATGTTTCAGAGTTATTTTTGTTGGCACTATTTTGGACTAAAACATTAAAAACTCTAATTTCATATTGATTCATCCTGTAAGTATCGTTTTTGGAAATAAATACTGTTTTTTAAGTTTTTGTTTGAGTGAATAAAAATGTAAAAAATTCTGAAGCATATTTGAAAAATAGTTTGACCTAACCTAACCAGAATATCTATGTTGAATATTGTTTCCGAAGTAGGAAAAGGATTATTGAATTCTTAAAAACAACAAATACTTGCTACAGAAAGCGACCCTCACAATTCCCGGCACCTACAAAGTCAATTGCCAAAATGTCAAAACCCCCCCGAAATTAATTCCTGGCTACGCCCTTGCCCCAATTGCTTGCCTACTTGACAAGCACCAAGACCTCTAGACCCTAGGTCAGTACTTTCTTTGAATGTTTGAATATCTAACACTTCATTCCAATGTAGGTGCGCGTTGAAACATGGTGACAGCTTAAGAATTCCGCCTTCCAGAATTGAGAAACCGAAACAAACGAGCATCCATTCCCATAACCTAACCTCCATATCACTTCGAATTTGCATTAAACCCGATACGTTGCTTCTGTATCAATTAGTTTTATTAATGATCAATAAATTCAGTACGCTATGCCATCTCCAGCTTGCATGAATTAATTTCAATATTTCGTTTCCTCATACTTGCGTGGGTTGACGTTTCAAATGAATGATTGAAAATAATGTCTTCTGCCGGTAATGTCTGCCATATCTCACGAAATATATTCAATGCGGCACAAATATTTAATTAGAGATGTTTTGGTTTCAGGTAATACTAATAAAACTTTCACATCTATGGTGAAATTATATATCTATTCGTATGTATATGGCGTGGTAATTGGATTTTATGTGAGGGGCTATCAAGGTCGATAACATCCATAAGTTAGTGGTTTATATTTGATCGGGTTTAGAGTTTGGAAACTTAGGGAAACGTACTGAATGATAGCAATAAGAAATTTATGGTTATCACTTCATTTTGTTTCCAATTTGTAATTATGATGGAAAGGACCTTTAGCGAGGGTAGCTGAAAAAGTATATTAGGCAGCGAGCGTATAATGATTTACTATTATTCGCGAGGTGAAGTTTAGGTTACGAACCGTAGGCGAGTGGCCCAAATCACCGAGCGATAATAGCCTTTATACGCAAGAAGTATACTATACTTTATCCACGACTATTGAATATATTTCTGAAGATTTCAACATTTGGCTACCGCGACAAGACCCGCCTATGACAAGCGCGAAAAAAGTAGAGTTGACACATGAGAAATTTTTGGTCATTGTATTTTAAGTGATAAAACTGCTTTAATTGATATAATAAAAATAGATTTGGCCCCATATTGATTATTGACAAGGTATACTCATACTTGTTAGTAGAAGTACATTAGAATACTGCAGAGCTGTGCCGAGCACTGAAGAAAAGTGCTTCGAGCACAAAGCACTAAGCCTTATTGAAAAGTGCTCCCGAATCTCGAGCACTAAGCCCTTATTTTTTAAGGAATGCTCGCGATTACCAAGCACTTTTGGAAAGTAATTCGTTTACACGAGCACTGAGCACTAAGCACTTTTCTGAATGAACCTTTGTATTTCATCCAAATGTCTCTTAGTTTGAAATTTTGATTTTGATGTCTTGATTTTTTTTTCGAGTGATATCATGTTTTGAACTGGGCATAACTGAAATTGACAATAGTTTTTTCTCAGCCTGCAAGTCTAACATTGTCGTTCACAGACAAATATAAACTACCATGACGTCATATAAAAAAAATTGGAAGAAAGGGCTGTGGTCTCGAAACAGAAAATGAAATTCCAAAGTTATAGAAAGAAAATGACGTCTTGGCAATAAACTAGGTGGAATTTTTTTGTGGCGAAGCAAGAAAAAAATGCTGTCTGCTAGGAAAAAACGTTTTCTGAGCTCTTGATATCATTCATTAAGTGAATAGACTGTACTTGAATATTCGCAATAAAAACTTGAAAAGTATATATAAAAATTTTGTTACATATTTATTTCCCAAAAAAATTTCGCCATGCAACATTACAATTTGTTCTCAGAGTCATAATAATGAGAACATAAAGACTTGTTCCAGTCCATAACATACATCGATAAGGTTTTTTCAACACCAGAGTTATAATAAAGAAAAAATTCAACAACTTAGATATCCATAGAGGTGAACCGAAAAAAATATATATATATTTTAGTTCTTTGTCTATTCCAATCAGTGTGAAAGTCCGTCATTTTCATGTTCCGACGATTCCATAAAGCTTAGTGCTTGGTAATTTCTGAAAGTGCTTGGGAGCACTGCGGTGCTTAGGAGCACTTTTTCGAATTACGAGCACTAAGCCCTTTCAAAAAACTAACGAAGCACCAAGCACTAAGCACTGGTTCAATCTAGTGCTCGCGAGCACAGTGCTTACGAGCACAAAAGTGCTTCGAGTGCTTTCACGAGCACTAAGCACAAGACTTCGGCACAGCTCTGGAATACTGAAGAAATACCATTCGAAGAAAAACAAAACTATTTAGGAACTCCACATGGAACTTGCTCATCTTTTTCGATGGGTTGTACTGTTTTAGTGGAGATTTCAAGAGAATCAATGCTTCTGTAACATTCATATCAAAAGTTGCATGTCCGTGGGTAAAATAATGAATATCCAGGCAGATTTTTATCTGAATATTCAATATTGTTACGATTCCAGAATAATAGGGGGAACTGAAAAAACTGAACTTGATATACAAATTAATGTTTCTTTGAGACCAAACTCATACTTTGCATTGAGTGAAATGCCTACAGGACGAGTTTTTTACGAACTAGATCTCTAATAGTAGTAAAGTGATATTTTCCCGCACGAAACTGCCGTTGAGTGCGGGAAAACACTTCCGCACGAGTTAGGAACAATATTTTTTCTACAAGCGCTTATACGAGATCGATTTCAACACACAGATCAAATGTGAATTGATCATTCTAAATAACATGAATGACAAAAGTCTCTGACAAGTCGTTACCATTGTACTCTCATCGTTTCCATAGTAACGTCGTCGGTGGCATAGATATAATCATTATTCAGTTTATTCTTTAGAAAAAGCGTGCGAGAAAAACCCTTGCTAATCCATTACCACGCGCATTTGCGGTAATGGAATAACAGGGGTTTTTCCCACACTGTTTGGCAATGTGACTCTTTACGAATTGAAATACGTGCGGGAAAGAGAATGAAAGTGCACGCTTGTAGAAAAAAAGCATTTTTTATGACCGTGCGTTTTTAACCCACTTTCCCGCACTAATTTTAGTTTAGAAAGTATAACTTTCCAGGAAAACTCACTTTCCCGTACAAGTGCAGGAAAGTAAAATATGTTCTGTTCAGAGCGTAGGCGTAAACACATTCGGTAAAATGCCAGCAGAGAACGCTACCTACTTAGGTCTACCTAACCCAGAACGTTACACAGGTCACAGTTTTAGACGATCCTTGGTAACGTTTCCAGCAGATTCAGCGAAGTGATAATCGACATAAAAGGTCTTGAAGGCTGGAAGTCAACTGCTGTTGCTGAAAATTATTTGAAGGATTCCGTAGAACAGAAGAATAAAATTCATTAATGTACTGGCAACTTGCAACCGATGCCGTCTCCGTCATCTTCATGAACTTTGAGATCTACAAGTGTTACTCTTAACAGCCAGTTACCACAAACTAACTACTCTGGATCGGCTATTTTGACGCATTTGCAGAATGCAACAAATTATGTTCAACATTGATATTAATAATAAATATTGGATTTTCATGGAATGTTTTCCATATGGAAATAAAAAATATATTTTGAATGAGCTTTTTGAATCTTTATGCGGTCGTAGAAAGAATCTCCAGCTTAGCCTTGGTCAACCTCTTCTATTTTTCCCTAGTGGTTTCCACAGCAATGTCTGTTTGGGGATTCTGTTTTCTGGCATTCGTTGGACATGCCCAAACCATATCAATTGTTTTGTTCTGATGTCGTCCACATTTGCGTGTTTTATACCCATGATGTCTCTTATTCTTTCATTGCTTATCCTTTCAATCCTAGATAAGAATAATAATAAAAATAATGTTTCTAATTCATGCGTAAAGTGTCTTTCCCGCCCTTGACTGCTTTCCCGAACTCCGCTTCGCGTCGCGTGCGGGAAAGTATCACTTTCCGCACTTCTTACTAGAATAACTATTCTACACCCATTTACACACTTTGTGAACCTCTCGCCAAACTAGACTTCCGAACGTCTCATTGACTAGCTAGGTCTGGTACAACAAAAATCTTCCAATAAGTTGAATGTCACCGTCGCGAGCAAGACACACCAGTTAACCATACAAAAGGATACAGTACCAGCGAGCAAATTCAAATATTCAATTGAATAAAACACTTTACGACCAGCTACGTCGAGTCATAAAATAACACTTCGCGTACGTGAGCAGAACGAGGCAGGTATTAACGCCTGGTAATACATAAATTAATTTCGCCATGAAGCTATTTCAAATATTGTTGTTGAATTCAGGTACTATGAGCAGTTTGAGTCTTCTATGTTGCGCACTCATGGACGTTTATATGCTTTCGAAATAATAGTCTTGGTTTGTTCAGTATGCATTATGGTCCTCGTCAGTGTGAGGGCATGTTTTCGTCGAAGTATTATAACAAGAGGGCAACTGAAGTAGAGATTCTTTGGATCTGGTATTCTAGGTAAGATGTCTGAATGCTGACGACCAAGGGAATTGATGATCGACAACAGTTATTCGGAAAACACCTGGGTTGGTCGAACTCTACCAGAATAGTCAGGGGAAATGCACATCTGCGACATATCAGCAGAAAAAGAGGTAGGTAATCATTGTGTTGGACATAAGCATACAGCCCAATGTCTAAAAAACAGAAGAAGTCCTGCTCTGATGAAAAAATTCAATGAGAAAACACTATTAGCGAGAAAAAACTAGGATCTTATGCACTATCAAGTGAGATTCCTCCTACTTTAGATTCGAAAGAACGACATCAAAGTTTGCTTCAATACAACCTTTATTATCAGTCCAATATCCTCCTGAAGTAGTGAACCTGGCTATTATCATATAGCATAACGAAATGATGTATTGATTCGAAGACGTTTGAAGCAATAAATATACAAACTGCGGTATACTTATAAAATTATTTTTAATAAAGGTACGCAATTCAACGAAATCTTGAATCGAACAAAAGCTTGTCGAAAAATCAAGAGGTGTTCTCTGCAAGTTTACTACCTACTTCGAGTTTGCCACTAGTGGCTAACGCTTTCTTTAAATTAATTTCGCCATGAAGCTACAATATTTCAAATATTGTTGTTTGAATTCAGGTACTACGAGCAGGTTCGAGTCTTCTATGTTGCGCACTCATGACATTTTGTGCTTATGTTGGATATAACCAGACAGAACCAGTGTCTAAAAACAAAGAGATTCTGATACTATAATGTTGGTAAACTATGACCAAGGAGTATACTCCAATCTCTAATGAACAATTAAATGAAACAACACTATTAGCGAAAAAGAACTTGAAACATATGCATAGTTCCATAAGGAGACGGTGACATTCCTCCAATTCAAGGGCAAGAAAACCTTCAAGAATATCGCGGCTATCACCTGAACATAGAGCTACCTGTCGGCAATGGGCAGAATACTACAAGGCTATCGTTTATCACTATAGCGCAAGGTACTTATTTTGGACGAGTTCAGTTCACAAAGTGATAGTCGACGAGAAAGGGTTTGAAGAGTCAAAATAGACAAGAGCGACTCAATTTCACCCAGGAAGTTGCACCGTTTCAAGACCGATAGTTGTTTCATCGAATTCTAAACAAAATCTCTCTCAGTTGTAAAATAAGAATCCAGATTATTTTTTTCCATGCATTAGTCACGAATTCCTAAAATTTATTCATCGACTTAAGGGTCTTTACCATGAATATTGATCAATAAAATCGACCTCGATATTTATACCCTTCTAATGAACAACGAGAACCAACATTGTCCATGTTATGATTATGTAGCTCTAATAGACATTAGCACGACGTTTCTCTTTATCGCTTACCTGTGACAACTCTAGTAGGTGTCGATTACTTATAGTGGTATTTAGAACATTTATTCCCACAGTTATAAATAACCTTCGTAATTATTCGACTGATGTGTACTCTTGAGAAACCATCATGCAAATTGATGTGATAGCATTCATTGTCAATATTTACTCATAATTACAATTCACTTCTAAAGTTCAACGCAAATGAGATGTATATATGTTACAGTTATTTATCGATGTGATAATTGCTTCTGGACTTGCAGCAAATTGAATAAGCGTTCGTTTGTTGTTTGTACTCCAATAAACGGAATATAGAATTGAGTTCAGGATATGAATGATGCGGAAAAATGTTTCGAAACTAGATATGGTGTGAATTGACATTACGTACAGACTGGATTTTAATTTGTAGTAATATGTATCTACATACATATTGAATTGTTACTCAACAAAAGTTCATTGTAATATAAAACATTGAATTACCTTTTTTCACCCACCGTTGATTTTTTTTTGTTTTTCTGAAATATCAAAATGACTATCAGAACGAACAGATTTTAATTTACGACTGCAAACCTTACATAGCTTTGTCAGAAGAAATCATCAGACTTGTTTCCGAGCCAACCGACTTATTATATACTAACGAATATAACGAGGTAGATCATTGAATATTATATCCCAAACTCTCCCTGAAATCAACACTACACCAACCTGAATATCCTACCAAACAGGTGATACATATTAAATTTACCCGTACAAACACACACTGGTTCCGAATGTTTATGGCATATCAGTATCAGCAATATTCTCCACAACTAAACTATTCATCATTACTAATAATACAGTTGATTAACATTCGAATATATTATCTCCATAAATTTATGGTTCTGTATCATTCAAAAAAAAGTTTGATAAAATGTTTTGGATCTGTTAAGCGCCTGGTGAGAAATATAATTCCCTTATTCATACTATTCATCATTGCCCGATGCTCAAAGTGAATTCTTCCAACTAGATTTATTTAACACGATCCAAAATGTCCGAGCAGATGATGATATATTGTTGAGTGTCTAACTCATATCCATCAAATTGACAACTCAATTCTCTTCCCCGATGCTGAACAATGAATGGTTTGACCTACTCTTTAACGTTTTTAACTCAAAGTTTCCAATTAACTTATAGTTTATGCCTCAACTTATCACTTTTACCTGACTTGACAGACAATTTATATCTATCAGTTTCATACCTCACAATTACAATATTGAAATCTATTAAGATGAAGATTGCATACTGAAATACTCATAGCTACCATTGTTTAAAATTAGGGAGCTCACATGTTTTATAACCCACGGTGACATAGAAAGTTTACTTTGTGTAGATGAACTTTGATTCATTCGCGAAATTGTGGGCATAAAGAAAACATTCACTTCCTCGATGATTGTCAGAGGGTATGTCTCAAGGCTAGTGATTTCAAGAAAACTACTGAACAGTAAACTAAGCAATATATTTTACTATTCACTTTGACATACGTAGTCACAAATTTTTATTTTCATTCTGAAGTTTGTAACATTGAAATCGAACCTAGTTTCATATACCCTCCTGATTGTGGATTTACTTAACAATCGAATAACGAAGGATTTTCAAGGACATAAGGTCAAATTGACTGTAGTTAGTGGTATGGACCGGCAAAAACTAAACGAAACAATTTGTTAAGAAAAATCTGTTCACCATAAATGATACACATCTCGTAAAAAGTCTTGGTTTCTCAAAAAATCAGCAATCTATATTCTGGAAATCAAATTGATATTTTGATCTATGTCAATTTAAATACAGTGGAACTTCCTATAACGAAAGAGCAAAATCCAGAAAAAAATAGTTATGAAGAAATTCGTTAAACAGAAAATTTTTTCTGTACCCGGCAATGTCGCGGTCGACTTCACATTTCTTATGGGAATTGGGTCCCGGTGGATTTGGCTGAAAATTTGATATGATGTTCTACTAATCCTTCTGATCAAATGTCTCCACAGTCACGAAGCTGAAAAATGCATACTTCTAGGAGTTTTTAGCGATTTTTGTATCCATTATGGCTTACGTATTACCGTTCACACAGAAATGTTTGAAAATATTTCGTGATTATTGAAAGCAGATTTTGTCAATATTTTCAAACATTTTCTGTGTGAACGGTAATACGATTTTTCGAATCTCCTGACCGCTACAGGACCTTATTGAAGGGTAATCATCTCTCATAGATATTGGTATTGCCCTTGCATCAACATTTCGAAGTAATACCAAAAAATTAGTGATAATTCAAGTCAGTCGATAAAAATGTCTACCTAATACTCTTCCAGAGGGCTCAATATTTTTGTTCAAAAATTTCCCAGTACCTACATTTAGTGTTTCGGATCTACGACTCATTCAATTATCTCCCTGCTTTTTGTACTATTAAGAAGATTAGCTACTATTTAGAACTGCACTCAAATTGAATTGCTCTGAACTGAACTGAAATGAAACCATACTATGATTAGTAGTGAAAATTTTGAATGAGGTGCCTCTCTCCGTTTATCGCCGGTTTCAACTGCATCACCTCGTCGAACAATCAGGTGTAATGGCCAATAAAAGTTCAAGATTGCTCCTCATTTTGTTGAGATTTTCGAGCAGCGTAATTGTTATTCATTGTGCAAGGTAAAAATTTAAGTAGGATGGCTCAAAAAACTAATGATTTGCAAAGGGCTATAATGAGCAAAAAGGTTAGATACTCCTTGGGTAAAGTGCTTCCACGACATATTTATCGAAAGATTTACTGTTATAGCCGTTAATGAACGATTTCGAGTTGTAAGTACCAAGTATGATCAGAGTCGGTCAGCTCAGCTGACATTTGTGAGCAATATTATTTATTACTCTTTTCTTTATGAGTGTTATTCGGAATGCAAAACAGATAACGTTGTATTGTTATCATTTTTATTCTATAAGAGCTCATGTTCGAACATGAGTTTTAGTGTTTTATGTTTTCGATTTCGAGATTTCAATTTTTTCGTTGTTTTATTATTGTCGTATTATTGTTCGAATTTGGGTGCGCTCGTTTCTTAGAAGAAAAATGATTACACCCCAGATGAGTTTTGAATGTCGGTATAACAAAATTTAGCGGCGGAAAAGCCAAATAAAATAAGCTCACGAACCAGACACTTATTAGGATCAGAATGAAAAATTATATTTTGATACCTTGATATTGATTTTTCAAGACGATTTTCGAAAGAAAGATGTAAACCACATTGCTGACCATATCTGTTGTAATTGAGCCCACGAACCAGCGACCTATTAGGATCAAAATGAAAAATTTTATTTTGATATCTTGATATTGACTTTTTCAGAAGATTTTCAACGAATGATGTTAACCACATTGCTAAACATATCTTTTTTCATTTATTTCGCCAAGAATTACTATAATATCATGAAAATTTCAACAAGTAAGGTTATTTCGATAAAAACGAATTGAATCTAAGGACTGCAGAAATAGCGCGGTAATAATGTAAGAATTGATGGATTGGATTTTTTCCTCGCCCTCAAAATGAAAGCTCAGTACAAGAAATTGATCAATAATCGTCAGAGCAAGATTTTAATGTATGATTGTTATGGGTAAATGAGTATTAAATATTCAAAAGAACTATAAGTAATAACACAGCTCTAATGAAAAAATATGAAAATGTATTTCCATCAATTCATAATGAAGTCGACAAAAAAGTATTGTGATCAACTCGTTCATTTATCTAGAGATCAAAAAACTAATCGATTAAATAACTATTTCATTATACATTTTCACGATGTTACTTTGCCAGGCAGTTTCAGCTGTTATATTATAAACGCTATAAGTGAGTTAGTTAATAAGACAAATTTCATCATAAAACATCATCAATGAAGATCGAAATTACTTGTTTCATCAAAAATCCATGAATGAGTAACGAACTTTTTAACTTACAAAATATTAGTGTTTTTCAGTCGTGAATGTTCTCTAGTTCTTGGAGTAAATTGTCCCGACTGCTGGCACCATAATTAAGATTTTTATAACTATCGAACTGTGCGCTCTGATTCGAAAAGTGAGAAAACTTGAGTTATTGATAATTTAAAAGTCATCTTATATCTTCTGATAAGCACTTATATGAATTTCATCTGTTCTTTTGTTAAATCTAATCAGGCAAATTCGAGTGAAGTGTGTGAGACTCGACCAACTAAGTGATAACCACAAAGCCGGTGCAGAAAAGGTTAAGCATCCCTTTTCCCTATCCCCAACGCCTCTTCTGCTACCAGATTGGGGGTTATTTCACCGACACCTTTTTTTTAACTCTCGGGATAAATGCATACCTACATATTTATTCTGTAAATTGCTCAATCTTGTAATTGGCGTTTGAAATTGGTTACAGTCATTTGCAATCATTAAAGTGTAAAAAAAAATACTATTGCTTATAGAGATATCAAATAAATTTCAAGATAATTTGAGAAGGAGATATACAGGTAAAAAATACATTCACAAAAAAAACAGTAAATATTTATGAGATGATTCAAGGTTCAAAAAATTGTACCAATATTCGAGGCATTCATTCGATAAAATTGTCTCGAAGAAAATCTAACAGAATCAAAATTTGGTCTATTTTATTCACTCTGGATAGTTCTAGATCAAGAATCCTTACCACACATCAAGGGATCATATCTTTACCCTTTTTCCCATGAGAAACATGTGGAAAAACTTTGCAAAGTAAAATCAAATGCAATAATTTTTGCTTGCTGTACACGAATCCCAATAAAATCAGTTCAGTTCTCCTCAGTACTCGATTAGAAATAAATGCGTAATAAATCGAACTGCCTCTCAAATGATAAAATCATCGGATAGTAGGACAACTGTTATCCGCCTCTATGGTTCTCACAACAGGAGCATAAAAATGTTTTCCGATATCATCCTAACTCTCGTAGATTTTTATCTACTTTCATTCATCCCAACTACATATTTGCAACTCGATCTAGCCTCGTTTCTACAGAAAGACCATTTAGCAATAACGTACGTTCTGAGAAAAAAAGTGGAATCATCATCCTAATGTAAACATCATCATTAACCACACGATAATCTAGATAGTTGCATGTAGCGTACCGATAAAGTGACTAACCCAGATTATATTAAGATAGAAAGCACGAAAAATCTGCATCTTTGGAATTCCCACGCTTCAAGGGACTCTCCTCATACACTTATTATTTGCATGCAACCATAAAAATCGTCGTAAAGTTTTCCACGACTTATTTATCGTTTTGGATGATGGTACCTGAAATATATTTTCGAGCAGATCCGTACTTGCGGTTACAGTTATCTTCTATAAGAGTACTTTATATTCCAAATATCTCCTTTCTGTGCACTCTATACTGAAAGCGAGATCCCTATCTTTTTGCCCAATTGATATTTATAGCATATTAAAACTTCTCTCTTTGAGCGCTCTGAAATTTATTTTGAAAATAAAGATTGATACACTGAATGTTAATACAGAAATTTGTGGCCATAATGTTAACAGAACCATAGAAAATTCAATTGGAATATTGAAAAGAAGAATCTTTATATTTTCATAACAGGATATCCGATTCAGGTGATTTTTTTTGTGAATGAAGAATGTTATACTGAATTCTCATGCTAAATTTTGTGGCCATAGTGTCAACAGGACCATAGAAAATTCTATTGAAATATCGAAAAGAATGATCTCTTTATTTCCATAACAGAATAACCTATTCAAGTGAAATTTATTTCATTTTTTGAATAATTTCCGAATTGTGCTGAGATTCTGCATTTATATATTTGGTAACAATTTAAGATCCCATATAAAATTTCGAGGTAATAATCTTATTGCTCCACCAAAGAACGAGCGCTCGAAAGTTCTAGCTTAGGGCTTTTCTCAACTTTTTTCATATAACGTTGTGTAGAGACGTTCACAATAGTTATTTATGTACCAAGTGCGTTATATGGATCCTAACGCCTGGAGGGAAACATTCGGCCCGAGGGCCTTTGGCCCGAGGGATGAATGTTGCCCGATGGGCGTTAGGATCTAATAACGCTCGTGGTGCATACAAGATTTTATTTTTCACGAATATATCAAGATATCGAAAAAAACCAAAAGAAAATGTTGAATTTCTGACATTTCTTAAATTGCATCATTTTCGATGTCATTCTAATCGGAAAATTAATGAGAACTGTCAGATCTGTGTCATGTGTGTTTACGTGTGGGAAGTGCTTGAGAATATTTGTTCATTGTGAACGAAATAGGCCAGATTCAAATGAAACAAGGTATGAATATCCTTTTTCAATCCTTTTATAACGTTTATTACTAAAAATCATCTGTCAAGGTGGTTCAGAGCGGGCGTTATGATCCATAATGCCCGCTAAAATGCCCACGGGCATAATGAGTGTATTTATAGCAACCGTTACTAAGGTAAAATGAACATATAATGTACAAGTGAAAAATAAAAATCCTATTAATTCTACATCTTATAAAATGGATTCATCGTTGTTTTTTCAATATTTGAATGAATTGAACGTCAACGAAATCAACCCTGAAGTATGTTTATTTTATGTACAGGTGCCGCGTTTGAAATTCACTTACATCTAAAAGGTGTTCATGAATATTTGCTACAAACTACAGTGGGTGATTCAACTTGAAAAATAATTACTTATACTAAAGGGTTTTCGAATAAGAGATGTCATTTCGATATTCAAGAAGAAATGCCATTTTTCAATATAAATGGTCGGATGTTTATTATGAAGAAGAATCTATGCCGTTAATAGTGAAAAATAACATCAGGAAAATGACAACCACGACCACGCTCACAGGATCATATCCTTTTAATGAAATTTTCCATAACCAAATCTCAAATTGGCAGCCCTATGTCCTCGATAGCCTCACGAATTCCATTTTCTACCAATTTCTTTATTGCGATCCGACATGGTGCTTTACGACGACCCAAAAATTTTCGAGTTTCACGAACCGTCTATGCCAAATTTTCACCATTTTCAGAGTAAATTTTAATAATTTCAATTCGATCTTGAAGCTTGTATCGTTTTTTTTTTATTAATGGCGTAGTTTCGACTTGTCAAATGTCAAAAAATGACAGCTCCAAACATGACATCTACCGAAATAGCGGGTTATTCAAAATAACAACTCTTATTGGTAAATCCTTTATACAATAACTTTTGTCTGCAAATGCTTTTTTTCCGATAAACGCCCTGGTGTTGAATTTTTACTTTCAAACTGACTGAAAAAATGGTTTTCACCTGAGATATTTCGAAGTATCCACAATTTTTTGTATTCTTTCTTTCAATTCATGAAAAAAACTCTCGTGGCACTGTTTTTATGCAAAAATAAATCATATGACCTGTATTTGTCGTTATTTCAACACATGATGTACATGAAGTAGGGACGCTTTGTTGAGATATTTCACTTTTGCACATAAAAGAAGAGAAAAAGGGGCAAGTGAGATTCCTTGCCACAAAACACTTACATAAAGTGAAATCAATTTTGATGAATCATAAGATACTCTTGTTTCTGTGATAATCGATTATGTATGAAATTCTTAATTATGATAATCGTTTTATGGGAGTTTATTCTCTTTTCATTTCTGTAATGCTTTGTCTATCGGCTCTTGTTCTTATTTTCTTCTACATTCATGTATATCAAGAAGAAATGTCATAATCGATAATGTTTATCATCAGCAACAAATTCTGAATGATGATCGTTTTGAGAAAGTTTATTCTCCTTTCATTTTTGTGAACTTTTTTATCGACTCTTATTCTTATTTTCATCTCCATTCTGATTCCTTCGTGTAAACCAGCCACGAATACATTCACACTTCCATTTGTACCAACATAAATAGATAGAGGGCTAGAGCCCTCTTCACTTCAATATGTATTTCAGTTAGTGTATATCAAGAAGAAATGTCGAAATGTCGATGATGTTCATCATCAGCAACAAATTCATAATGATAATCGTTTTAAGATAGTTTATTCTCATTTCATCATTTGGGAACCTTTGTCTATCGACTCTTATTCTTATTTTCTTTTTCATTCTGATTCGTTTGTGTAAACCAGCCACGAAGAAGTATAAATTTCAAAATTCAACTCTAAGTACATTCACACTTCCATTTGTACCAACATAAATAGATAGTATCAAGACGGCCAGACCCCTCTTCACTTGTGATTAATTGTTGCAGGAGTTTCATCATTTCCTTATCTCTTAAGATTGTCGGCGAATTCCGCCATTACAGAAATGTAGTTTACATATTTCAGCTAGTGTATAGCAAGAAGAAATGTCAATTAAAGAATCGTGGCGATCCACTTATAAAGCGAAGGAACAAGTGTATAGATCGCAATCTACCAAATATCAGTTTGATCTGATATTTGTTTACGTAAAAATGTGGTATCGTGAGCACGTTTCGATCTCGCCATATCGGGCAAGTCGGCTAAGAAAACGTAAAGCCCAAATAATTGGTTGTAATGGAGGTTTTTCAATGATATCGTGTGAAACTTGTCGATGAATACTAGAGCGAAAATGATCGGTTCTCACGAGCTTCAGATCTGCTACATTTTGTCCATTATCTTCTTGCTGTTTCGAACCTGGCAAGGAAGTTTTGAGTTGTTAGGTCTAACTGCTGGCTAGTATTTCTCACTGGTAGTTGGATTATTTTTCACTTGATTGAAAGAAAAACATTGACCTTCATCTTGTATTCGAAGAATATTCTTCAAATATTCCAGCAATATATCGAAAGCCAGATGAGCGAATATCCCACATGTACCCATACAGGATGATCCATAATAATATGTCACAACTTGAAAGGGTAAATATGCATGTAATTTTAAGAAAAAAAGTTTTTATAAAAATGGATCCGCTTCTTAACGAAGCTACAGGGTATTGAAATTTCAAACAAAATTAGTTTTTTCTTGATAACTCCTGCAGTTTTTGAGATATTCAGTCCAAATTTGAAATGCGAGCTATTTTCAACAGTCTCCATCATTGCACTTCCTGAACCATAACTGGAATCCACAGGGTGTTTTCGTTTCCAGAGCCATATCTCATTTTTCCCTCTGAAATTCTTTTTCTGGTCGCCACTGATCAGCGTAAAATCAATTTTTGATATCTTCGTTCAATTTGAAAACTTTTTTGACTTCTGTGAATTTTTCGTATCTCTCTAACCGTTTTCGACTAAAAAATTGTTGAATCGATTTCTTGAAAATTTTCACACCCTATAGCTCCGTAACGAAGCTTTTGCGGGCCCATGTTCATATAGAACTTTTTTCTTGAAATTATACGTAAATTCATCCTTTCAAGTTGTGACATGCTATTATGCAACACCCTGTATAATATAAATTTGATATCTGGATATTTTATGTCTAGATATCTATAATTAGGTTTGAGTTATCTAGTTAGCGTTTGTAACTTGCCTCAAAATTTAAAAGGACCCCGCACATTTCTTATGGGAATTGGCTCCCGGTGGATTTGGCTGAAAATTTGATATGATGTTCTACTAATCCTTCTGATCCAATGTCTCAACAGTCACGAAGCTGAAAAATGCATACTTCTAGGAGTTTTAAGCGATTTTTTGTATCCATTATGGCTTACGTATTAGCGTTCACATAGAAATGTTTGAAAATATTTCGTGATTATTGAAATCAGATTATGTCAATTCGAAATACAGTGGAACCTCGATATAACGAATCGGAAGGGAACCAGTAAATATTCGTTATATCAAGTAATTCGTAAATCTGAGGTTTGTTATATTGAGGTGAGGTTGGTCCAAAGTTTGTTATACCGAGGTTTTATTCACCTCGACATTACGTACTCATCTTGTTATAGCGAACTAATTTGGCTCATATAATGAAAACTCATTTTTATCAAATTACTCATTTATTTTTATTTTCTTTTTCAAAACAATAAAGTGAGTAGGTAGGTTTTTTTTTTCAAAAATTCGCAGAACAAAATAAAAAGAGGTGAAAAATCAACCAATTGTTATAAAAGCCTAAATCTAATTTTTTCATCTTGATTGGAAAAAAGTAATAAATTGTAGTTTGTTTTCCACGGTTTCAATCTTCTGATGTTTGAAGGCAAACCAATTTCGTCGGAAAACTTATCTTTAGATTTGAAAATTGTAGCCAATGAACTTGCGGGAATCCCGAACTTATTAGCTATGTCTAATTTTTTTGTAGAAGGATTTTTGTCAACATAATTAATGATGCTTCGCTTTTCTGCGACAGATAAGGAACGCCTTTTACGTTTCTGAGCCATTGCAAAAAAGTGAGGAGCAACACTGATTACTTTCCATCAACTAACTTCGTATTTTACGTAATACGCGTCGAAACCTGTCGCGGCTGAATCACATATTACATACCTGGTCATTGGTGAAAACGTTATATAGAGGTTTTGAGTTGACGAAATTCGTTAAGTAGAGGTATTCACACTCTTTTTGGTAGTTGAAAATTCGTTATAAAGAGGTAGTTCGTAAAAAATTTTCGTAATGTAGAGGTATGTTTTACATTGACTCTTATGGACGATTCAAGGGGATTATGAAAAATTCGTTAAATCGAGGAAGTCGTTATATTGAGGTTCGTTATATTAAGGTTGCACTTTTCAAACATTTTTGTGTGAACGGTAATACGTAAGCCATAATGGATACAAAAAATCGCTTAAAACTCCTAGAAATATGCATTTTTCAACTTCGTGACTGTGGAGACATTTGATCAGAAGGATTAGTAGAACATCATATCAAATTTTCAGCCAAATCCACCGGGAGCCAATTCCCATAAGAAATGTGCGGGGTCCTTTCAAATAGATTTTGTTAAACGAATTTGACCTGTGAATAGCAGATAATTGGTAGAAAGAGAGCAACACTAGGAGCTTTCTTAACTACCAATTCAACATTGGAACACATATATTCCATGGAAGCTAGTCATTACATTTTAGAACGTTTTGTGATCATTTCGAACACCTCATTTACTTTTCATAGACTCCCTCTGCACAACATTTCATAGGAATTTGCTTTTTCCGTTCTAGTTTCAATACAATAATGCAACTTCTAGTTTTTGAGCGCTCTTTCTGCTTGAACGTTTGCTGCATCATTCTGTCCAAATGTCTGAAATTTTCGAATTTTGAACCGAAATTGGTCTCCTACGATAGAGCTCGACTCCCCGATGACGAACCCGTGGTCAAATTCAATTCTATCCGTGGGGCCGTCCGACCGGCCGTGAGCGCGATAACTCGAATCGAAAAGATTGTGATGTGATCTTCAGGGTGAGTTCGGTTCCCAAATGTGGCGGTTAAGTTCGTTAACCAGCCAAATCGTACAGGGTGTTCTATAAAATATAGCCATATAAATTTTTTTTCCTCAATATCTCAGACAAAACGAAATCAATGGAAATCACATGCAAGATGCTCAAAATATACCGCATGCAAAATTTTGTAGCCCTAGCTAACAGTACTGTAAAAAATTTAATTAGATCATTGAAAAGAAGAATATTTATATTTCCATAACAAGATATCCGATTAGAGTGAGTTTCATTTTGTGAATAAAGATTGATAGACTAATTATTCATGAAAAAATTTAATCATTGTTTTTTTATTTTTCATTTTTTGATTAATTTCCAGATATAATTCTGATCGTGCTGGGATTTTGCGCCAAAATACTTTGCAACATTTCACTTTTCACTTGTGTTGAACAACATTTCTCCCAAGATTTAATTTCTGCGAGTGTTTTCGCTTTGCACGTGCATTTCCACATTGCACTTTGCATTATGAATGCGTTTCGTGCAACATTATTCATTTGAAAAATGAAAAGTGCAAAGTGAAAAATTGTAAAGTATTTGGTGCAATAGGCCCCTATTGATTATTCCAGAAGATAGTTAGGATATCCCTTGAACGTTTCCTCATCGCTTCTAATACCATAGCGCTAGAGATAAATCTCACACCAATCCAATACCTTCTTCTTTTACCAGACCGTGTGAATATGTACTTTGTTGTATTTTTCTTTTCGATGAAAGCAACAGTTTTTCTATGAAACTGTAACTCAGTCCTTTTCAGCTGACACCGATATAATGAAAATTAATGACGTGACTCCTATTCGGGAACAGAGACATTGATGGCCTCTTGACGAGTAATTAAAAAGGACTTGGCACAATATCGAGATGAAAATGGTGGAGAATGCAAACTGAAAAAAACGGAATGAATTACAAACACGTCTCGGACTTCTCGGAAAGCTCGCATGTTATTTCAGATCTACAACTGTCTCAATCCTCTAGGCGAGTGTGAAATAGTTTCTTTCATTTTGCTGAAGCGATAGATTAACTGCAGAAGATCCTCTAGTGTTACACATACAAATTACGTGATTGTCTTTCTATGGGACCAGTGAGTAAGGTGAAGACAACTTCAAACTTTTTTCTTCGAGTTTATTTTCATTTGTAACGTTTCATATCATGCTGATTCTTTCTGAATACTGAATAGGCAAAGGTATGATTCGATCAACAGAGAAGAAATTTTGCTGATGATGCCTCAGTGAAAAGGAATTGAAAGCATTCGCGAAAGAATTGCGAAATGTTCAATTGAAGTGTTTCGACGCGAAATAAACACCAAAATCTGATATATTCTTCAATTTATCCATCTGTTATATTGGGATTCATCACCTTTTGAGGAAAGCTCTGACTTCATTTATCATGCTTTTGCGCGCTTTTCAATATTGAGACAATGATAATTGAAATACATAAAGGGTTTTCCAATAAGAGGTGTTTTTTTGAACAGCCCGCTATTTCGGTAGATGTCACATTTGAAGCTGCCATTTTTTGACATTAGAATTAATGAAACTATACACGCTTCAAAAATGCATTGAAATTATCAAAATTCACTATGAAAATTGTGAAAATTTGGCAGAGACAGTTCGTAAAACTCGAACATTTTTGGGTCGTCGTGAAGCACCTTGTCGGACCGCAATAAAGAAATTGGTGGAAAAATTCGAGATGAAGGGACAAGTTATTGATGTGAAGAATAAAACCCGTGCACGTCGCTCAAGAACAGCCGAGAATATTGCTGCTGTAGCCGAAAGTGTTGAAGAAAACTAAGGTTTGTCCATTCCTTGTCGTTCTTTGGAATTTGGCATTCAACAATTTTTTTGGGATAGTATTGATCTGGACAACGTTTACTTTCAACAAGACGGCGCTACGTGCCACACAAGCAACAAGAATCTCTCGAAGATGTGATCACAATTGGCCACCGAGATCTTGTGATTTAACACTTTGCGACTTCTTTCTTTTGGGCCACGTGAGAGAGGAGGTCTACGCCAATAGCCCAGCATCGATTCATGACGGAATTCGTGAGGCTATCGAGGACATAAGATAGCCACTTTGTTATTTGTTTATGTGTTCCTGTAAGCGTGGTCATGGTGGTTATTTGTCTGATGTTATTTTCCCCTATGAGAGGAATAGCTTATTTTTTATAATGAAATAAACTTCTGATCATTTTTATTGAAAATTGCATTTTTCTTTTAATATCAAAATAACTCCTCTTATTGGAAAACCTTTAGTACTTAACAGAAGGAAAGAGGCGAATAACTTCAAAAATATATTACTAATTTTCCAAGAAATATAATTTCACCAAAAATATAATAAATTACATAATAAGAATAGACCAAAGTTTCTTATTCATGTGATATTTCGATTACTCAATTGCTCTTAAGTTTTTCATATTTGAATTATCCTTTTTCCAATACAAAGGTTTGAGCAAAAACCGACTCCACGTGAAGGCTTCCTCCAATTTTAACATCAAGTATAATTATTTTACTCAAACCGTCAATATTCTAAGACGACACTCCGATGAACTGAACAAATTAATTTTTTTTTCATGAGATCATCGTCTTACATAATAGTCGCTTTTCATTTGACCGAAACCGTTCAAAAATGGCAGGAGGTGATTGATTTTTATCCGAGAACAATTCAAAACTTAATTGGTAGTTCACATTTTACACTTAAGTAATGTTACAGTTTGATGAGCTGTACTTTTCCACAAGCGCACTGCGGTAGGTGTAACAAATTTAATGATATTGTGAAAGTAACGTTGCCTTAGAAACTGAATTGTATGTCAAACAATTCAACTAATGTACAAAATCAGAACTTCCATCTAGCCATAAAAAGAGATGAACCATTATGTTTCATCCTGCTATTAAGGGTATCGAGTCAGAAAAACCGATATTATGAGCTCTTCGTTCTTGAGCCACACACGTATTCCAGTTTATTATATTTCAAATTTATTGTGCTTCATTTTATAAATAGTACTCCATTCTAGGATGGACAAAAACCGTAATATGATTGCAAATCATCGTGTGAAATCTTGGAACTGGTTTATTTGTTGTGAATCGACATTTTTCATTCAAATAATAATCGACTTCCTTTGATTCTCTTCGCAATCATCCTGGAAAAGGATGATTTCATTTCGAATCGCATTAGAAGTCGATATAAATGAGGTCGTCAACTGTAATGAGGTGTCCGGTTTGGATGAAATGTCTTATACAGTGGCAGAAAGTCCAATAAGACTTTTTTTCTGTACTTATAGGAACTATCTAAATTGCATGCAAGTACAAATGATACTTCTTTTTGAATGCTTGTTATTGGTACTTGTCTGAAAAGCACTTTTTCCTGAAGTGAACCTATATACTGAAAGAGAATCTTCATATACAGGGTGAAAAATTAAGGGATATATACCTAGGTACAGATTGATGATCTGGATAAAAGTCAATAGGCATTTTTTTGTAATTTTAACTCAACTCTATGGATAGCAGTAATACCCGTAAATACTCAAAAATAAATAGAGGTATAAATACATTATCTCCATTACTCTTGAAACTGTAATATGTGAAAATGTTGTTCAAATTTGAAAATTGATTAATCGTCTTTGTTCGTTTTTGGGTAAACATTTCGGATTTCACACGATAAACCAAGAATTTTGAGATAATTACAACTGAAACTTAATAAAATGCATACTTTGATACCTAAAAATTAGAATATAGGAATGTACTATAACATGTTTTATAATTTCATTGAGAATTTTATTTTTACATTCATTAGAATTTTGTCGATATTCCCAGTTAGGAATTCTTAGCAACTATAAAAGAAACACTTGAAGGTGTCTGCGGAATAACAGCATACTAGCTAAGCTAAGTTTTGTGACATTTTGATTAATAATTCTCATATTCAGTTTGTCCTTAAAATATGGTTCATTATCTTCAACCAAATACTGTTGCTGTTGGCAAGGACATTCTGTAAAGTAAAATGAACATTTCTCTTCACACCAACAATAATTACACGAAGACATTATTCCAATACGCTAATCTCATTCTCTCCTCAGTCATTTCTTAGAAGGCTGATGAAAGCTTGAGTGGTACCAAAAACTAGATGACTAGAAAGTGTATAAACATTTTTTGATTGGAGATAAAACTACGTAAAACTTATGTTCATTATATCGTGTATTATCATCACATAAACTGAATCAAAGAAATCGAAAAATTTAATGGTTCCGGGTAGTGATTCGAACCCAGGATCTACAGATTATCAGCATATTAGCATACAAGCTCGGCGAAGGTTAGTAACATTTTGATTTATAATTCTTATATTTAATTTGTCATCAGAAAATTGTTTATTATGACGCCCCCACACTGTTGGCAGACTTCTTAAGGGAGAGTCTGTATAGTACCAACATGTCCCATCAACATTTCTACTAACACTAACAATAATTACAAGAAGACATTAATTCGAATACGCTAATCGCACTCTCTATTCAGTAATTTCTCAGAAGGTCCATAAAACGGTACCAAAAACTAGATGGCTAGAAAGTGTATGAACATTTATTGATTGGAGATAAAACTACGTAAAATTTATGTTCATCATATCGTGTATTATGATCATATTCCGAGTCGCGAACACATAAACTGAATCAAATAAGAAGTCCGGGACCCTTTCATCTTCAAAGTGTGGGCGAGGCTTTATGGCATTCTGAGACACAATTGCAAAGAATTTGATAGCGTACTAGGTGACAGCGAGCACAACATAACGGCGTGAGATATGCGAGGATATTTGTAATAGGATCGGGGTCAGGGGACACAGGGGGCCACTATGGTGGTCCGCCTCGTCAACCAGACCAGCAGGAGTATGATATGGATGCTCTTATGGTTATTGCCCACTTTTAGTGACTTGAATCACTTTAAATAGCACCAATTTCGTTTCTGGCCGATATGGCTTCGAGGTGTGGTAGAACTGGTTCAATCCGTGGCCTGAGCGTTGTACATAACACCTTTTGGTGGTATCGCGCATAAGGAGCTATTTAGACCCGTTTCAGAATTCGTTTATGAACAAATTCCTTGTTGTTCGGTTTATCGCTTGTTCTTGCTCGCATATTTGTGCATGTGGGTATTGAATAACGGATCGGATGAAAAGTTTCGTTTTTTTAAGATTTTTGGAGGCCCATTTTCTTTCGATTTCTGAGACTTTTTCGTTAATTTCTGAGCGATTAATGTAAGAGGAACAGCGTCTCATTGTCTGTAATTTTCGACCGGAAATGTTCTCAGGTCAAAATTGGATACTTCAGAATTTGTTCGATATACAGGGTGACGGGTGACGTAAGTAAGGGACCACGGCTAACTGTAGATAGAGGACCTCAAACTCAATGAGGATAGTGGGTTTAAGTGCCCCATAAGGCTATTAGTTTCAGGTAAAACTATAAACTCCCATATCTTCGTCAATATGGCAAATTTTTCGCTGATATTCGGCAAGCTTGTTGCCGTACATATTCTCCATCAGATATAGAAATTTTAAAAAATTGCAGGACCGTCTTCAAAAATTTCAATTTCCGTGTCAGTTGAGAAATATTACTCGGTATATGAGATAAAAATTGAAATGGAAAATTGGAATCTATAAAAAACACTGAGTAAAATCTGTTTGTAGTTTGAATGGCACAAATTTTTTATAATTTATATGATATGTTGGATATCGAATTATTCATTTTTACTTGAAGAAACATACTATTCCTGATAAAAAAAAACATTGAATTCGAGATGGTTCAATAATCCTGACGCATTTCAAATATTCCTTCATATCTTGAAATTCTTTTTTATTAATTCATCTAACAATATTATAGGAAAAAATTAAAAAACTACACAAACATAAAAAGAGGAACAGTAGCACATATGATTCATAAAAAAATCAAATAAACAATAGTCGATATAATAAGATCCATTCCCCTCACACACTTATTAGCTCTTTTAAACAATGAAGTACTTTTCATATCCACAAGATGAAAAAGTATACTCTTGATAGAACAGAAACACTGGAACAATAATCCATCTGGTACCTATGTTTTCAACAAAATTTATTCTTATATAATATTATTATATTATCTCATGAAACTCGAGTTTTATATATGAAAAGCCTCTTTCAATTGCTTCATACAGAAGAATATATCTAGAAACAATGCATTTTTAGGAAATTCTGAAATTGAAAATCAATTTTCCATTAATTTGAAGTGAACACATTCACATTTGCGCTTTATTTTTCAAATGAAAACGAAACAAGTACCATTAGAATCGTTAAACTGCATACAATTTTCTAGTACATCAACATGCACCGTATAGTTCGTGTTAGTACTGACTTCGAAACCAAACGTACAATTCTTCAAACAACTCAATTTCAATTTCGCTTCTAAGTAATAATGGTCAGGCATTCAGAATGAAGTAACGTCAAAGCAGCCTATTCCGATGAAACTTAATACCAGTTGAAATATCATCCAAATCGGCTTAGCCGTTTCAAAGCAGTGACTTATTCCTGAAATACAATACCAGCAAATGGCTCAAGAAGCTGCACAAGCTATTTCAATTGCGATTTTATCACTTTTTCGCATGCCTGCCGTAAAACGTCCGTATAAATAATAATTTCACGTGTCTTCATTTGCTACAATACTATGAAATATTTGCCTATAAATATTGCTCTGATATGCTACCAGGCAGGTATGATGAATTGCAAGGAGAAATCACCTGCGTTGCTGTAATTTTCGGAATTAATGGAAATGTTTGTGCTATTCTCATATTTTCAGTTAAAGCAGCAGAAAATGGCAATAAGTAATTAGATAACAAAGCTAGAATACGTTAATCACTTTCTGCCGGTTGAAAGATTATTTGGGTTGTTTCCATTTGTAACGTTTTATTTTGAATTTGTCATAAAATGTAGTTTTGCCATCTTTTTCATAAATTATTAGTTAAGTAAACTTGTTGGGATGGTTCATTTTCTAAATTTCCTTATTGTTGTAATTATTCACTTCGTTTACCTACCTGTTCGAATTGTTTTCCCTCAGAAAACGGTTTTGTTATTATTTGAAAATGTTGAGGTTAATGTTGGTTGTCATTTTTGGTTAGTTGGAATTGTTTGGCCTCAGTAAAGTACTTCGGAAAATCGTGGAAGAATTATAGAAATGGATTTATGGAGACCCTCCTCTGCTATAAACTGCGTAGATTATCAGTACCGTAATGATTCCTTTATATTATTTTGGTTTTGATGTGTTTTTCTTCTTCTTCGCTATGACAACTGATAGGCTCTGTGAACTTTGAGTGCCCGGAAATTTCTGTGCGACTGTCAGGGCGGACATTTTGTTGTGCGGAGGTCGTGTGGAGGGTTAGACGTTTTCGAGGAGAATTATGAATCTAGATTCATCCTCGTTGTGAGGGATTATATCTTCGAGCGTCATTGTTCCCTGAGAAGTATTTTGGAATATTTTTGGGAATACAGACTTTTCCATATGGGGTCCGTACAGAATCTATCTTGCACCTCTAGGTATGCATACATTTTCTATCTTGAACAGTGTGTTTACCATCTTCTTTTATTAGGTGTTGTGTAGCGAATATTGTTGAATTATTTGGAACAAATTCTCGACTGAATTGGAGGTTGAACCTATCTCCCTCGAACAACAGAGGTAACTAAAATATCCTTAATAGCTTGTGAATCGTTGCTTATAGTATTTTGTTAGGGTCCACGTACCTGGCGTTATTGGGGGTGACCTGTCAGTTATTCCACGTATCTGGCGTATTAGAGGTAACCTGTCAATTGTTCCACGTGCCTGGCATGTCTTCTTGGCTGAATTATCTATGTACCTGTCAGTTAGAGGTACTCACGAACCTGTCCGTTAGAGGTATCAATTGGCATCCACTTGCCTGGTCTTGGAGGTATCTGCGTACCTGGAGTATTAGTTGGAGCTATCTACGTTCTGGAGTAGTTTGTGAAGGTAACCAGTGCATAGCACTGGCTTTAAAATTGTAAATTATTGGCCTTTTATTTTGGTAATTTGTGATATTGTTCTGTAAGGTAATTTTGTATGTAATTGTGAGCAATTATAGTGAGGTGCACTTCATAAGTTGCGTTGGGTACCAATAAAGGTGCTCGTGTATCCCTTCAGGATTTTATTATAGGATAATTGATCGATATTCCCTTCAGGAACCATTGTTTGATTTAGTGTGGTTATTGACAATCTAAACCAGAACGTTAAGGTGAATGTAAGCTGATTATGCGGGTTTATTTTGTTGGCTTAGATTATTTGTTCTCAACTAACTTAGTGTGTATTTAGTGTTTTCCTTTTGACTACCCCTTGGGGGGATAATCTTTATTCGTATTGTATCAACCACTGCACATATATTTTTGTTTTTGGTAATAAATAATTGTGACTTGAATTTTTGAGGGATTTTTGTTAACTGTTACTCTGGTAGAGGAGAAACAGTTCATTTACCTTGAGTAGGCAGGCATTACTCTACCTGGCGCCCATTACATTCTATCATATATAACTCACTCCCTTCTTCACTGAGTGTGACCGCGAGCTATTCATTGCATTGAGACCGGCTTTCCCCAAAGTCTACGTTTCACATTATGTTGGATTGTTCTATCCAACGTTTCGGCAAGCATTCGCCAGCCGTCCTCAGGTAATCGCAAAATTGAACTTAAAATTCACCATAATAATGCGACTAGCTTCTGACATTAGTTGTCGGATAATTGAATTTTTACAGATTCTGTGTCAGAGGTCACTGACATGATTTCTCAACTAAGATGATATGTGCAATAGTTCGCCCTTGAGGCTGAGTGAGAGTTGAGGTCACCTTTATGGTTTGTATTTATAAGGGCGATACAAACTCTCACTCGCCCTCAAGGGCGAACTATGAATACTTGCCTAAATTAGGTTTGTACTTCCTGATTCGAATTCGTCCTCCTAAATTCAGAACGTATTATTGGTCTCCAAACATCTTTATTTTAATTTAGGGCGCACTGATCGGGTTGGCAGTTACAATCATGAAAGCTACTTCCTTCAATTTCCAACATGCTATAAACGAAGACCACAATATCAGATAGAACGAGGCTTCCATAATATCAAAGGAAGAAAGATGAAAAAGGAGGAAATTGAAGGAAGCAGCCTTCATGACTATAACTGCCAACCCGATCAGTGCGCCCTCAATTGAAATAAAGGATGTTTGGAGACCAAAATACGTTCAGAATTGAGAAGGACGAACTCGAATCAGGGAAGTACAAACTACTCAATTTAACTATTGCACATATCGTCTTAGTTGAGTCTGTAAAAAATCAATTTTCTGACAACTACTGTCAGAAGCTAGTCGCATTAATTTTGCTGAATTATAAGTTCAATTTTGCGATTACCCTGAGGACGGCTGGCGAATGCTTCCGAAACGTTGAATAGAACAATCCAAGATAATGGAAACAGCCCAAATAATCTGTCAACCAATGAACCATTATCAAGAATTTCTCGTTCACAACTTTCTGCCGTATCGGAATATGGTCTATCTTTGAAATCTTTCTTTTACAGTTAATTGGTATTGGTAACCTGATTGTTGAGTCGTAAAAAGCAAACCTGAATTCCACCAAATTTGAAGAGCATCGAGCATCAGAGAAAGCCTTCTGATGAATCAAAAATATACAAAAACGATAAGAATCTATGAAAATCAGAAAGAATAGACTGCTTCGAAATCTATCAAATGCATACTGATCTCCATACGTATTTCCAATATGTTGAAATTTAGGATATTTTTCATGTGACAGCATTGAAGGTAGTTAAACTTGCAATTCGAATTTCACATAAACTAAAAAAAAATCTTATGCTTGATGACGGTCTCTTTCATCTCAGATTTATCTGAAATGTCTCGTACCAATTTTGAGGTTCAAATTTTATTAAATTTGTTTCTTCTGATATATGTGTGTTTATGGAATGGTGTTTGTGAATCTATAATTCTAAAATACTAGTTCAATTTGGGTAGACAAAAAAATTATAACTTTATTTTTAGGTACTTGGTACACGGAATATTTATCTGAATAAAAAAATCAGAAAATTTAATAACACCGGGAAGTGATTCGAAGCCAGGTACCAGGTAGCCATTTGGCATCCTTGAATGGTCGTTAGAAAATTCCAAGTATAACTGTCTATCCAAATACAAGAGCAATGTTTTGATCTTGATTTAATTTTCTCTGTCCAATTCTGTTATTAATAGTTTTCAATCAATATGCAGAGTTAATCATGTTTTGTGTTACAAACGGTATCTGAGAATCTACTGATTGAATAGTTAGCAAACTCTGAAGAGCCCTGAATAATATAAAAGATAATATTAATTGTCTACAATAAACCAGAAGCTAGTAAAATGGGGAAAGTAACTGAGTATAGAAAGTTTACTTTAACGAAACATATGCGTTGAATAGACTGCTCAAGGTACGGAGACAATAGAACATTTTGTCGCGGAGCACGAATAACCCTTAATCATATGAACTTTTGAAGGTTTGTACTTCTTATTTTGAAACTGCAACTCTACTCGTCAGTGAGACCAGGAACTTTTTCGCTGATGTAATATTTCCACGGAAAAAAACGGCAATCTCTTGTTGAACATGTTCACCGACACTTTGACTTTTTCTGATCAAACGAAGAAACGAATGTAAAAAGTGAATATAATAGAAAACTTATTCAATGAAACATTCATGAGTATGTGCAAGTTCACAAAGGCTAGGTAGCATTCACGTTTTTCCATCGTTATACATTGCAATTCATGTTGCACATCGCTTTGTTGGACATCATAAGGGTTCATTAATTTCTCAATTTGAAGAGAGATCACGAGAATAATAAACTGACGGCGGAGACGGCACACAAAGAACTGTAATATAAAGCGAGCATTATTTCTGTTAATTGAATCTTCTGCCATTTTTCAGTTCAAACGTCTTGCGAATAACGATTTGCTAACATACGAGGTTCGATCAGAAATATACATTGCACGTTTACATTATTGAACAAATTTATTTTCTCAGAAGAAAAATATTAGGCAACAAAATCCTGAAACAGGTAAATTTCTGTTTCACTTTTACCAAATTTTTATGCTCATGGAGGATTTTTGTTGCTATAGGCGATTCAAGTTGATCTCCAAGCCACCTTGCGGCAAAAATTGGAAACCGTGACATTAGGTCTCGAAGTTTGGCATCGTAGTGCATGTACTAGATATTAGTTGGTGTTACCAGTTTTTTCGTGAGTTTTGAGCGACTGAAAGTTTATTTTTCTCGTCTTCATTGTATTTGTGTTCGGAAATGTCTAATTCAAAAGTATATTGTTGTGTTTATGGATGCAAAAGTCGTGCCAACAAGGACCTCGTGTCCTTTCATTCTTTCCCCAAACATGGTACTTGTTCAGTTGAAATAAACAATAAAAATGGTGTTATTGAAAAAGTCGATGTCAGAAAAGTTTGGGAAAAAAATTTGAAGTGTGGAAAGACAATTTCAAGTTCTATGAAAGTCTGTTCAAAACATTTTGAAGATTCGGATTTCTGTCTACATGGTGAGTTGTTAGAATGTTGTTAGAACTTTGAATAATACAGTGATTTTCTATTCAGTGGAGGACAACAGACCCAAAAAGTCGAATTTGAGACGTAATAGACTGAAGAGGAATGCTATTCCAACAAAAAACCTTCCTAAGGGCTCTCATGAAACCGGAGTGAATAAGGAAAGACGGAGGATAAAAAAATATGATGCTGTACAGCCAATTGTAATTAAATTTATATATATATTAAAAGCTTATATTGTATTATGTAATGTTCAATTTTTATTCCTTTCCAAATTACCACACATAATCAAATGCCCAGCATTCAGAATTGCTTCTCCTATAACGGAAAAAGATTTACGGAAATATTCATAACGTTTTATGTGCTTACCTTCATAAACATTCCTACTACTCGGCATGGATTCTAAATATCTGAAATATTCCCCCAAGCTAAGGAAAACTTTACTACTCGTCATTGTTCTTCTTGAATGTCCAAACTACACAAATACAAAATCCCAACAAAACTACTAAAATAATCCAACTACATAAATAAAATATCCAAACCGAACTAATAAAATATCCCAACTACACAAATAACTAATACAAACCACTAAAATACTAATATTTCTGCCACAACATCCATACGCCAAATACTTCGAGACCTAATGTCACGGTTTCCAATTTTTGCCGCAAGGTGGCTTGGAGATCAACTTGAATCGCCTATTCCCATGTTGAATGGGGAAAGTGGGTCATGTGGTATTTTTTGACACTTTCCTTATATCTTCTTTACAGGGGTGCAGAAATTTTCAAGAAAAGTTTTTTCTCTGAAAAATTATGTAGTTAGTTCAAAGAGGTTTACAATATGGTACCTGATGAACTTTGTCACCGAATGAAAGTCGACCATTACAGTTTTCTTCATACACAACTTTCAACCCCTTCGAAATAAATTTCCAATGTCACCTTTTTTTCTCCATTGGAGGGTCAATAACACAGCACGGGATACAACAAAAATACTTCAAAAATGCATACAAATTTGGTAAGAGTAAAACAGATATTGACTTGTTGGATTTTGTTGCCAAATATTTTTCTTCTTAGAAAATAAATTTGTTCCATAATTTTGACACGCACTGTATAAGAATGAGCATTTTCAGTAAACATCATTTTTGAAATAATGGATCCCAAAATAATCGGAGACCTTATCCGTTTCTTGTAAAGTAATCAGGTTCTCGAAAAAAATATATTGAAATAACCGTAATAAGCTTGCGAATTCAAACGATCAGAATTGACGGTTGAATGTGACGTTAGCACACAGCTATAGCAAAAATGCCAACTGGACTTGGCCACTTTGTTCTGAATCGTCACCCCTCTAATTATGCTTGCTCGTAGGTCATCTTGATGTGCAGTTTGAACTTACGAGTATAGAAATCACTTTTTCAATTTTTAATTGAAAATTAATTAACGTGAATTAAATAACTAACAGTAACGATAACTTGCGGAAGAAACAACTTCAAAACTCGAAATTTTCAAGATCGGTTCAATATTTGACGGAAAAAACAAAAGATAGAATCAAATAAACAATTCTCCGGATATTCAATATGTAGATATTATAATTTGAACCTAATATGAAGCTAGAATATGTGATAAACAAACAAACCAATTCGTTCGACTGAAAGAATTTCGGAAATGTCGCCCTATTCATTTTTCTTATGATTTCAGCGGTTGTTTGAGGTATCCTTAAGTAATATAAATAATTTGGTGATATTGAATTGTAAGGATCACACAGGAAAATGTTAACTTCCTAATTCAGCTGAACGAATATCCCGTGTAGACCATTTTCAGAAGAAGAAGAAAAGCAATGGAAATGCACGAACGGAACTTGAGACACCTGGTGAACGCTTGTCAGGTGAGCGCAAAAAATCGAAGATCCAAGGAAATAATATACCACAACGAAGAAGATCAATCGATTTAGAATTTCAACCAGTTTACTTTTTTCGCTATCCAGTACGATTCGTTGAGTAATAAATTAACACAAATCCATTCAAATCGCGTAATACAGGCAGAAAAGTAGATACGGCAAAGGCGAAAACCAGTTATTGGCAAAACATGCTAAGAGGATGCTTGTGAATGACATGAAATGAAACGTAAGACCATGTCAGTCAAAGTGAACTCCCTTTTTGGATCGTATAAAAACTTTCTCGCTAGTATTCAGATGATAAAACGAAAAAAACTTTTCAGTTCGACTTCGGACTGGCGATCTATGTCTGCTTTCCTTTGTGAGGCCTTTTTATGTTTGTTTTTATTTACGTCGGGTTGAAATTCACCATTGGGTAACTCTAAGCGCATACCAAACAGTATTTTAATTCGCCTTGATTAATTTAGATGGGTAGTTCACTATGTTTATTTTTTCGGAAGAACTTGAACATTCATAGTGAATTTTATTTTCAAATAGAACGTTCACAATCTAGGCCATATACAGGGTGTCTGTAAATAAATGCGAGGTACTTTGGGAGATGATTCCTCGACGAACATAAGCAGGAGGAGTTCATATGATTTTTTTTCGAAATCGACCCCCCTTCCAAAATACAGCCTTTGGACGGCGATGACGAACTGGCAGTCCTAAAAAACACTGAATCATAAAACTATACATAGGTAATATGATTCATTAGGTAGATGTTACTCACAAAATTCTTTTGATTCCATAACTTCATTATTTGGAGTTAAAAATAACAATCTCTTTTGATTTTCCCTCAAAAATTGTTTTCGTGGGATAGATTTTCGAAAATAAATATCTCTTATGGTTTCTCATTCAATTCTGGAGTAAAAAAGTCTCTTGCAAAATTTCGTTTCAGTCAATACTCACTAAACTAACTTTACTTTACTACAAAATAAAAACTTACAGGCAGTAATGATCACTGTCCATTCCATTTCATCGTATGTTCCATAGAATGAACATTCTATGGAATCTACTGCGCATGCTTACTTGTTACTTTACTGTGATTGATGATTTCAGATAGATATGCGAACAAACTTATCGTTATCTGTACCTCTTATTCACACAGAAATGATCATATTAACATTTCGATAGTTGTCTCCTCCAGTGTTAGTAATCATAAACATAGTCGGCCAAAATCCTAGCTCAACTAGATATCTTTTTTGTATTCACCTGAGAACAATAGTATATTCGATTATTCAAGCTACTTGATTTATTGTTCTTCAGAAGTTGCTTTGACTCATCTTCAATTGTTTTCTCACCTACGGAGTAACTGTAAACAATATTACGAACTGTTTCAAAAGGATTAAAATGTAAACCAAAGCTTTGTTTGTCAATATGTATACTACAAAGCCATGATTTTATATGTATAAATGATTTGACTTAGAAAGTACCTTACAGCGTAGTACTCGAAGAACGTATCGAAAAATATGAATTAATAATTTCGAAAACATATCCCCATTTTTTGTCGAATCATTATTCTTCTTGAAATAGATCAAGATGAATTGTTTCACAACTGATCTAAAATAGATCAAAGTCATCGATGATTGTTTTCTACAAAAGAAAACATCTTCGAAGAGTGACGAAAGTTGGTTTTTAATGTGTTTACCTGGCGACAGCTAGCGAATGCTGATCAAAACGTTGCATACAAGAAGCAAAAATATGGAAAAAGCCCATATAATATTACAATAAATGTTTCATCCTAAATATCTAGGCGTTTAACTGGAGTCTTCTCTGAATTTCAAAACCCATTTGGATGATTTACGTATGGAATTGAAAACAAGAAACAATATTATTCAAAAACTTGCCGGTACTTCATGGGGTGCTGATACAACAACTCTTCATACGGCAGTTCTAGCCTTGGTGTACTGTTCTGCCAAATATTGTTGCACTGTTTTGCTCAACAGTGCCCATGTATAACGTTCACGAAAGTTTGAGCCGTCAATTGGCCATGGAAATTTGGCATATTCCACCAGTGTATATTAAAATTTTAGGTTATGTTCTTTATTTTCTTGTCAGATTGATGCGCAATGTTGTCAATATTGCATAGAGTTCTCTGATAATTCGCAAGCTCGTCGGACGAGGCCGGGTACATTCGGCAACGTTGACTTTATTTTACGTTATGACAGCAAATACTGCCAACTTCAAATAAATAAACAAACGCCTACTATGCGGTCAAACTTTCGTGAGCGGACTATACATAAAATTGATGCACAATTAAACTTTTCCATGAGAATAGTAACTGAAAAATAAAATCAACACAAACACTATGGTTACCAGTTCTTTCGAACACTGCTCCTCCTCCGCAGGCAGGTCCTACCATACTTTGAAAATATTGAATAAATTTAAATTTTTTTACAAATTCATATCGAATACTTTCCTATATTCCAGAAAATAAGATTCCTCGATTAAAATCACGTAAACCATTTTGGTTCAATAATTTTCTGACCTCGAATGAAAGCGATGAAGCAATTTGGCAAACCGAATGAAACACATGTAATATTCAAAACAAAGATTTAATAACTGATCTCCCCAATAAAGTCCCTGGATTTGGTTTTCCAAGGAAAATTTTGACAGTTTTTAATCGTATAAGAATAGGTCATGGCCTTTTTAAAAGCATGATTTTCAAGTGGAATTCAGTTGAGGGTCCTAGTTGCGAATGCGGAGAAGCAGAGGAGACAATAAAAGATCTGATAAATAATTGTACCATATTGAAGTTTCAGGATAGCTTAAGGGCTATACATGAAGTTACAGAGTTGGTTTTGAATTGTGTTGTTAATCTTAAATCGATTTAATGGAGTTTTAATCTTTTTTCTGTTTTGATTTTTTCGTTTCACATTCAGAATTCCGAAAGCATCTTGGAGAGGGTTATCAGTTGAACTCAATAAAGAAGTATGTACCTAATCCTTCAATATCCAAATAGTTTTTAAGTGTTATTTTTGTTGGAACGGCGAGACGGCGAGTTTTTTCTACTAGGGTTTTTCCCTGAGCTCTGGTATCATACAAAAAGATAGTATAGTACACCGTTTTACACTTACCCCAGCTAGGGATTTTTGTTTTTGTTTTATGTATTGAAATATGTTAGCTCTTAATTTCAAAAGACAATAATTCTTCGCAATATCAATAGCTCGATTTTTCCATCTAACAATCGCGCAACAAATAGTCAGCTCTGAAACGCTCGCATAACAATACAGGTATGTCATCTTCATTGAAACTTCTGCATCCATATCGCCTAAGGATGCAGCATCAGCAATCGTACATGTAGAAGAAAGTAATCGCGAAATGAAAAAGATTCATTTCCGGGTCGAGACGAGAAAACTCCAAGTGATATATTTCAGTACCTTTCGAATAACTCAGTAGCATCATCTCCCACATTGTTGGATGCCGATGCAAGTGAAATATATTGAGCATTCATGAACTGATTGCTAATGCTGATCACATAGATAGCTGCGTAAGAATAATAAAATGGAGAGATTTAAATTTCAAGTTTCCAAATAATGCAATCTGAGTTGAATGGTACCAGTTCTGGTATAAAGTACAGCTGAATGATTATCTTTATTGGTTTATGAATGCGGTAATATTTTACAATCAATGCGATGTGTGTATGTGAGAAGGGACAGAACACAGAATACCATTGACTCTATGTCAATCGAGATCTATCTTACCGAGCCGCAAAGCCAAGAACTGGCCACGCACGGGTTTGAGCCAATATCCATGTATTACGTTGCACAAAAGGGCACATGCACAATCATGCATTATTCTTGTTGGAAAATATGTTATCCGATTTAATTACTACATCGGGAAAGAAGTCTTTATTACTGGTCGCTCTGATGGGTTCTTTGTGCGCTTTCGTGTGCCGTGGTACGTGGATGGTTTCTGATTAAACGAGATCGCTTTATTGATATATTATTTTGTGCTGTTTACATCATATTCACTTCTTTTGTTCAACGTTTTGGCTAGCATTCGCCGTCGTCAGGAAAACACTTTGACTCTCAACTATCAGAAGAGCTTCGTTCTTCATTCTTTGAAAATATTGGTCGTTTTTGACAATTTTTATAAAATAATCATCAATGACTTTGATCTTTTTGAGCGCTCGTTCTACTTAAACGAGTGCTATATCGTTTTTCCCAAATGTCTGTTATTTCGAATTTTGATAAACTCAATTTTCATGCAAAATTTTGTGTCATGGTGTAAATAGAACCATAGAAAATCCAATTGGAATATTGAAAAGAAGAACCTTTATATTTCCATAACAGGATATTCAATTCGAGTTAAATTTACTTTGTGAATCAAGACTCATACACTGAATGTTCATGCAAGATTTCAAGAGGATTGCATCATCAGAACCATAGTATTCAATTTTTTAATTATTTTTCACATATTTCATTTTTCACAAAATTTCTAGAATATAATTGCGCGATTGTGCTGAGATTCTGCATATATATATTTGGTATCAATCTCAAGTCCCATATAAAATTTTGAGAAAATAGTATCATTGATTGCTCCATCAATGAACGAGTGCTCAAAAGCTCCTGCTCAGGGCTTTTCTTAAATTTTTGTTTCATTCAGTTGTCAAAAATTCATTTGATCTTTTTTATGCTGGATCTAATTATTGGGACCCTGTCGACCCTGATGTTTTTGATATGAACAGACAGTTGACTGATAGGGTTTGCGGTTATTGACATGAAAGCTGCTTCTTTCAATTTTCTACGTCTCAGTTTTCCTTCTTTTTATTTTATTGAAGCTTCACCCTATGAAATTCAGTGATCTTCATCAAAGCATGTTGGCAAACTTTGACTGATCATTATCTCCAAGTTGAGCTAGTTTCTTTTAGTTCTTTGATTCGAATATTAGCTTTATATTCATAAAAAAAATGTGGTATTGTCCCTCCCTAGTGCGCCAATTATACAGGGTGTTTCTGAATTGATGCGAGAAATTAAAGTGCCTGATTTCTCAGATCATTTTAAGAAAAAGCTTCATATGAACATATGTCCTGAATGTCTTTACTTTTGAGTTACAGGATGGTAAAATTTTCAAAAGTAAATCATTTTTCATTGATATCTACAATACCACCCCAGATATTTCAATGAAATTTGTCATACATGTACTTTTAATCAAGAGGCAATTTTTAATGTACCGCTGTTTTAAATTTCCACCAGTGGCGTTCGTGCGTAATTAGAACTTCCTATTTTGGCAGACATTGAAGGTACGCCACAGATTTTCCTGTAATAAAAATCATTTTTGAAATTCCAAATCCAAATCATTCCTAACTAAATATCACCATGCAGAGAGAGGTACGTATATTTTATTTTTTTTAGATGAAACCTGTGCATCGGACGAAAAAAATCAAATTTGCTCATTATTGAATACAGATTTCATATTTCATATCTGAAGTGGTATTGTAGATATTAATAAAAAATGAGTTATTTTTGAAAACTTCACCACCCTGTAACTCAAAAGGTAAGACGTTTAGGACATATGTCCATATGAAGTTTTTTCCTTAAAATGATCTGAGGAATCAGGCCCTTTAATCTTTCGCATCAATTCAGAAACACCCTGTATATAAAGCCAATTCTATACCTCTGAAAGACAAAAACTGCTAATTTTAAACTTCTATCATCCTAATACTTACAACCTGTCAACCAATGGTAATATAGAACGATCTCCAGAAAAACCTTAAAGGTATAAAAGGTAATGTGGAACATTTCAATTTATGACTCATTTTATATTTGAATTCTTTGAGTATGTCAACTTTTTCATTGAAAACTGTTCGCAAGGTTTTTTTGTTCTTCAAAATTCAGCGCAACAACAAGGTGATTCCAAAGTTTAACTTTTTTTCATATTTGCAAGTAAATGAAATAGTTATGTTGCTCTTCTTCAATTTCTGATTTTTTTCTTTCATTTCTAAGAGAAATGTTGCGTTTTTTCAATTTTCCAACTCTTGTGTACTTTCTTTATGTCTGACAAAATTCCTACAAATCCTTCAAAAAATTTTTTCCGTTATATAAGTATGTACCGAATAGACTGTGTAAGGCAATATCAACAATATTGTAACGTTTTCAATCGTGCAAAGGTAGAATGTTTCCCCAGTACCATACTGGAATCCTTAATTATAATAAAAAACATATTGAGAGAAGAGAGGTTTTGTTGACTGAGTTAAATAGCGATCGCCCGCATTCCAAGCGTGTACTAGATGGGTTATTTCAGATTCTATTACATTTCGAATCAGCGATTTCCTAAGAAGTGAAGACGATTCACGTGCAACTACTCTAAGTAAACATATATGATCCCGCTTTTTAGCAATTAAAACAACAAAAAATGATTGAAGATCGAGTCGATAAGGTGATTTACTCTTAATTAGACGAGAACGGTCATTACGAACCTTATTAAATTTAAGTGTTCTGCTTTATCGACTCGGACGATGTAATTGATCCATTTGATCTAATATTAAAATATCCGTATCAATTGTGGAATTCCTAGATTCGTATGGTCTCGGCTCCGGCTCAGTGATGTTCCAAGTGTTACATTTGTGTTACATTGCAGATCTCAAGGGCGGATTCGAGGAGGGAGTTATGAGGATCATGATTCCCTTTTAAGACTGGTTCGAACCTCTGAAAAATCATCAAATTTTCATAAAATTCGTGGATCGTCATATACTTTAAAATTATTTACAATAAGAATCATTGGTTATTTTAGGCCAGTGGGTATCAGAGTTAATTCACAATCACACTGTAAATTTACCCTGGAATCTGTAAATTTACAAAACTGAATGTAATCCGTACCTTTGATGACGAGAATCCAATTCAAATAAACAATTAAAAATCACTGTAACTGATACACTTAAACACGAGATTATGAACTTAGAAATTATTAGCGGTCTGATCAATCACGTAACACAGTAAGATATGAGGGTGAAATGAAGCGAAAGCAGTACGCAGGTGTCCAACTCTGATACGCAAACGCAAGGCGCAGGCGCTCTTATACTCAACCGAATTAGGCGAATTTACCAACCCTCTGTGAATTATCGTAAAAATTCGTAATTTTTTGTTAAAACATGAAAAAGTTTTGTAAATTCTTGTAATATTCTGGAAACTCTTGTGAATTTCAGTAATAACTGGTAATGTTCCAGATAATTACAAGAATTCACATAAAAATCCATATCAGTCATTTCACATGTTACAGTATGTGAAATTATATTATGGTTAATTGTGAATCATATGTAAATTTACCCCCCTTTTCAACAGTGTAAAAGACAGTTCCAAAAATTACCTGACCCCCCAGAGTCGGAATCTGGATCAGGTTTTCGCAGATCTTGTGTTTTGGTGTCACTTAAAATTCTAAAATTAGCTAAAAGTGTTACAATATTCATTTCAGCCGTTTGGACGGGTGCTTTGAGTAGTTGCAGGTACATTCAACATGAGATAAATGCGTTTCTTTACTGAAAAATGGACCAGTTCGCATTGGGGGAACTGAAAATAAATTGGAGAAAAGCCCTGAGCGCTAGTTCATTGGTGAATCCATAGGGCAGTTACCTCAAAATTTTGTATAGGACTTGACATTGATACTAAATATATGAAGGCAAAATCACAGCAAGATTGGAACTATATTTTGGAACTTATTCAAAAAATTAAATATGTAAAAACATATCAAAATAACAAGGTTCTATGGTTTTGATTTCACATTCCTTTTAAGAATTTGAATGATCATTGACTTCGTCAATTTATATACTTAAACTCGACTCCATTCCAATTGCAATTTTTTTCATGGAAAGTTGAAAATTTTTACGATATAGATTTCTATAGTTGTATTAACAGAGCTCCCACAAAATTTTGCGTACTGCTTTGAATTGGTATCATTTTACTGCACAACTTCAGCTCAATCGTATTGACAAATTCGGAATCATTCGAAAAATTGATAATTCAGAAAAAAATTAAATTCTATGGTTCTGATTATGTGATCTTGAATTTTTGCATAAACATTCAGCATAAGAATATTCAACCTCAAAATAAATTCCACTCATTTCGGATGTTTTGTTGTGGAAATATAAAGACTTTTTACATGAATATACTGATTGAATTTTTTATTGTTCTATTATTACCACAGCCACAAAATTTTTAGACCATTTTTAGATCAAAATTCTGAAATTACAGACATTGGGCTGAACGAAAAGCATTCGTAGAACGTAGAGCGCTAAATGGTTTTCACCACCGATCAATCCTACATATTATATATACTATTTAATTTTTGACGCGAAAGACAAACCTTCTTTTCATTCTTCGAGGTGGAATAGAGGCTATAATCCTGATCTGTGTTTCGTTTCCCGTGATACTTCTTATAAACCTATCCCAATAAAGCGTAAAATTATGGGGGATTTTCCACGAAGCCAACATAGGCCAATGTTATTGACATTAGGTAATCCAATTGATTTTGTTTCATGCTTAAATAAACCCAGATGGAATTTTAAAAAAGCTAATTGGCTCAAATTTACGAATAAAATTGATAGTGATATAAGATGGATTCCACCTTCCCATGATAATTACTCTAGATTCGTAGGTGTAATTAAGGCTGCTGCGAAAAAGTTTATCCTAGAGGTTTTCGTGAAAACTATGCACCTGGCTGGTCACAAGAAACCCAAAATTTATACGAAGAATATCAAAATTCACACCAATCAAGAAAGTTGTGATAAACTGATGAATTCAATTAATACCAGTCGAAAAGAGAAATGGAATAGCATAGTCACTAACATGAATTTTACACATTCTAGTAGGAGTTCATGGGATGTTTTGAGAAAATTAGGCGAAGCTGCACCAATCACAACGTCAGCTCCAAAAATGATCCTAAATTGGTTGCTCGTCGTCTCGTTAACGTTTCTAATTCGGTCGAATTATCAAAATCAAAAATCAAAGATATGAAACACAAGTTGCATAAATTCAGAAAATCAAACAAGGAATTAGACGAAATTTCTAGCCCGTTCAACATCGATGAATTAAAATCAGCGATTAAATGCACAAAATCCAGGAAAGCAGCGGGTTTCGATGGAATCTATCCAGAATTCATCAAACACTTGGGCAAACGAGCCTTATCCTGGTTACTTTCATTTTATAATAATATTTTGAATACTGGTAATTTTCCGACCGAATTTCGTAAATCGAAAGTCATAGCAATTTTAAAAAAAGGAAAGAATTCCTCCGATCCTAGTAGCTATCGACCAATTAGTTTATTGAGTGTTCCCTTCAAAATTTTAGAACGACTGATCCTTTTAAGAATTGAAACGAAGTTGGATAATTCTCTACAAAATTGCCAAGGGGGTTTCAGAAAAAATAGAAATTGCTGCGATCAGGTTCTTAGTCTTACCACCTTTATTGAATTGGGTTTTAATAATAAATTGAAAACAGGTACAGCTTTTGTGGATTTATCTGCAGCATATGATACTGTTTGGAAAGATGGTTTGATTTTTAAACTTTACAGTCATCTGAAATGTGGAAAAATGGTCAAATTGATAGAAAATATGCTGTCAGACAGAAGGTTTCGTGTTTTTGTCGACGGGAATAGTAGTAATTTCAGAACATTGAATAACGGTCTTCCACAGGGGTCAGTCTTATCACCTCTTCTTTTTAATTTATATTTGTGTGATATCCCTACAACTTCATCTGAAAAATTCATATACGCCGATGATATTGCTTTGGCTTTCCATCATTCGGATTTCAAAACCATAGAGAATAATCTTTCTGCAGATTTAGAAATTCTAAAAATTATTTCTTCGACTGGCGTTTATGTCCAAATGCTAACAAAACCGAAGTCTCGTGTTTCCATTTGGATAATCATCAGAAATATAGAAAATTGAATGTACTTTTTGGTAATTCTTTTCTCAAACATAATTTCAATCCTAATATCTAGGCGTAAAACTAGATTCTTCTCTTAATTTCAAAGCCCATTTGGATGATTTACGAATGAAGCTAAAAACAAGAAATAATATAATTCAAAAACTTGCTGGTACTTCATGGGGTGCGGACGCAACAACTCTTCGTACTGCAGCTCTAGCCTTAGTGTACTCTACTGCTGAATATTGTTGCCCCGTTTGGCTCAACAGTGCACATGTACATAAGATCGATGCACAATTAAATTTTTCCATGAGAATAGTAACTGGAACAATAAAATCAACACCAACTCCATGGTTACCAGTTCTTTCAAACATTTCTCCTCCACATATCCGCAGGCAGGTCATTACTTCGAAAATTGGAACAAATTTAATTTTTCGACAAATTCATATCAAATACTCTCATATATTCCAGACAATAAGATTCCTCGATTAAAATCCCGTAAACCTTTTTGGTCAAATTCTTTTCTGAACTCAAATGAAAGTGATAAATCAATTTGGCAATCCGAGTGGAATTTATGTAATATACAGAACAAAGATTTAATAACTGATCCCTCGAATAAAGTTCCTGGATTTGATCTTCCAAGGAAAATATGGACTGTTCTCAATCGTATAAGAACAGGTCATGGACGTTGCAATAGTATGCTTTTCAGATGGAATTCAGTTGAGAGTCCTAGTTGCGAATGCGGAGAAGCAGAGGAGACAATTGAACACCTGATAAATAACTGTTCCATATATAAATTTCAGGATGGCTTGAGAGCTATACATGAAATTACCGACTCGTTTTTGAATTGGGTTATTAATTTTAAATCGATTTAATAGAGTTTTCAATCATTTTATTTTTCTGTTCCTTTTTACTGCTTTGATTTTCTCGTTTCAGAATCCCGAAGGCCTCCTGGAGAGGGTTATCGTTCGGTCTGAATGAAGAAAGAATCCTTCAATATTCTAATAGTTTTTAAGTGTCATTTTTGTTGAAACGGCGAGACAGGGTTTTTTCTACTGGGGTTTTTCCCTGAGCTCTGGTATCATACGAAAAAATAGTATGGTACCCCGTTTTGCACCAACCTCAGTTAGGGATTTTTTATTTTTGTTTTATGTATTGTATTATGTTAGCTCTTGATTTCAAAAGAATATATATATATATATATTCTTCTGAATTCAAGAGCTAACATAATACAATACATAAAACAAAAAACAAAAATCCCTTACTGAGGTAAGTGCAAAACGGCGTATCATACTACTATTTTTCCCTATGATACCTCACTCGAAAAAAACCGGTCTCGCCGTTCTAACAAAAATAAAACTCGAAAACTATTTGAATAATGAGGGATTTCTTAATCATTGAGTCAAACCGAAAACCCTCTCCTAAATGCCTTCGCAATTCTGAGTCTGAAGCAGAAGCAGAAAAATGAGACAGAAAAATAAAATGATTGCAAATCTATTAAAACGATTTGAAACTAACAACCCAATTCAAAAACGACTGGGTAACTTCAAGTATAGCTCTTAAGTCACCCTGAAATTTAAATATGGAACAATTATTTATCAGATGTTCTATTGTGTCCTCTGCTTCTCTGGAGTCGCAACTAGGACTCTCAACTGAATTCCATTGGAAAAGCATGCTATTACAACGTCCAAGACCAGGGCCCGTATTCTTGAGAAGTGATAATCGAAAAGTATACGAACTTCATTGCGCGGGGCCCTGTTTTACCTGCAAAAATGCACACCGCGCAATGAAGTTCGTATACGTTTTCGAATATCACTTCTCGAGAATACGGGTCCTGTTCTTATACGATTACGAATAATCCATATTTTCTTAGTAGACCAAATCGAGAGTTCGGTTATTAAATCTTCATTCTGAATATTACATGTGTTCCACTTGGATTGCCAAATTGCTTTATCACTTTAATTTGAGGTCAGAAAATATTATTATTATTGATGTTACGAAATGTTACAATTTATAATTTTAGTGTGTACAATTTATAATTTTAGTGTGTTACAATTCATGGAAGACCAAGAAGTGCTCCGGCCTGCTCCGGCTCCATATCTCACAGCAGCGATTTCAAGAGTGCGACATAGTAGAATTTTATGTCCTCCCGGTATCTGGACTATTACAGCGGACTCTAATACATGGATACTAACAGCTTATGGTGCATATATTAACAATAAAAACGATCGTGAATAATAACGACATCTTTTTTTTAATTGTGTATTTTTCTTGCCGCCGGACGGGCATGGTAAATAATTCATTGCACGTGTCTTTGCTCGGGTCGAGAAGATTTCAAACGTGCTGGGCTCTTTTAGAGGCATCATGGGACATTACCGACGTCGGTTCGTTATGGGAAACTCGATGGTGGTCTCAAACAGTGCGTTTTAGGATCACCGTACGAGTTTTATTCGCGGCTGAAAAAAAGTAGAAGTCGGAGGTGTCTTTGAATCGCGGGTGGTGATATTTGGGCGAGGTTGTCAGCTCAGCAGATAGATTACTGGATAACGCTCAAAAATTGACGCGTGCGATAAAAACGGAGTCAACTGAGTGTGAAAAAGCGTATTCGGAAACTTACTCAGGGTTATTAACTCGATACATTGGGTCACGTGATGGATCCACTCGGATCTCGGACCCGGGTTCTGAGTTTACGAACACATCAGGTTTAAGATTTGAAGTGTCAGACGTATCGTTAATATAAGCAAATATTTTACAGATTAATTTTTTCAGTCTTAGTCTATTTTCGGATTGTCTCTAGCTTTGCTTGCATTGATTGGCTTTTGTAAAATTTCTTTTAATTTCTGGTGTGCCTTTCCATATTTAATGTTAGTTTTGAGTACCTATGTTAAAAAGTAAAGAATTTGGTGTTTTCAGTCCCAGTTTATTTTCGGATTGTCTCTAGCTTTGCTTGTATTATTGGCTTCAGCGAAATTGTCTTATAATGTCTGGTGTGCCCTTCCATGTTTTATGTTATCTTTGACTAACTCTGGTGAAGAAGTAGAGAAGACTGTAGCTTCAGCGCAGTAAGATCTGTATACAAAGTTATGAAGAAGTTGTTTTACATTATTTTCTTGGCTCATAGAACAACACATTTTACATTGAGCTAAAGTCTCTTCTTTTTTCATAATTTTTAGGAATAGAATATATAAAATTACTAAGAAAAGAGTAGACGACTTATTTCCGCCTTTTTCAAATACAAAATTGAACTGCAGTGCGCATGCATTGACTCTACGACCCTGCTCTCGTGTAGAGTTACGATAAATACCCCTGGGTCAGTGATCGAGTTAATAACACCGTACTTCCGAACACGGGTTGGATGTTCGGGTTGAAAAATCAACGTGAAGGTTAGGGATCGAGTTAACCCGAGTAAGTTTCCGAGAGGCCTGAAGTTATATGGAAGGACCCTTTTTGGCTTATATACACTCATCGCCGCAAATCATTGCTCTACTCTAAACTTGATGAATGTAATATGACAATTGTTTGTGTGTGGAATCTTCACTATCCCACCACTCAAATGAAGACAATAAAACAGCAAAAAACGTTTCTTGTTCTAGATCTAGAGAATACAGATGTTTTAGTAGATAATCAGTTTTCAAATAACCACAGTTGTAATATTGAGAATATTCCATGAAAAGTGCCGAGATATCCAATTTCCCAATTTGAGCATCCAAAAATAGTAGCCAAACATTGGGTTGACTGGTTGTTGAAGACCTTCGAGAGTAGCTCGGCTATCACTTGGATATACTTAGGATTCCAAGATACCCGTTACCAATGGGCAGAACACCAACAAAAATGGCTGTTACCGATATGGCGTAAATGAATTTCTTTCGGCTCGGGTTACAAAGTCATAGCCGACAAAAAAAGTTCGTCGTTTTTTAAAGATATGGCTTTACGAAATACCTCGTACCTACCTCACATACTTAAAACAAATTCAAACATACAAGCTCTACACTTAGGTATGGGGTTAGGATGATGAGAAGTTTTTACAAAGGTTTTAGAGCGCTCGTTCTACGAGTGCTATATTGTCTAGTCCAAATGTCTGTAGTTTTCGAATTTTGAGCCGAAAATGGTTTCAAACGATAGGGTTAGACTCTCTGATAACGAAATCAAGATCAAATTCAATTCTTTCCGTGAGGTCGTCCGGCCGATAGCACAATAACTTTCGAAGGGGTTGTCCTAGAGACTTGAAATTTTCAGAACGCGTTCCGGTCCCAATGCCTCAATTGAGTTCGTTAACCAGCTAAATCGTACGAATGTTGCTTAAAATATGGCCATTCAAAATTTTGTTCCTCAATATCTCAGAAAATACGAAACCAATCGGAATTAAATGTTACCGCCAAATACATGATGCTGATAACAAGCCTCATGCAAAAATTTTGTGGCCTTATTGTGAACAGAACCTTAGAAAATTCCATTGGAATATTGAAGAAAAGAAACTTCATATTTCCATAAAAAGGTATCCGATTCGAGTGAAATTGTTTTTGTGAATAGAGATCAATATTCTGAATGATCATCCAATATTTCGTGGCCTAAATTTCAACAGAACCATAAAAAAACAATTGGAATATTGAAAAAAACAATCTTTATATTTCCATAACAGAATATTCGATTCTAGTGAAATTTTTTCTGTAAATAAAAATTGATATGCTGAATCTTCATGCAAAATATTGTGGCCATAGTGTTAACAGAAGCATAGAAAATTAAATTCGAATATTGAAAAGAAGAATCTCTTTATTTCCATAACAGAATAACCCATTCAAGTGAAATTTTTTTTGTGAATGAATGAATCTTCATGCAAAATTTTGAGAGGATCGCATCATCAGAACGAATGAATTTAATTTTTGTAATTATTTATCAATTACATAGTTCATTCTTCGAATAATTTCCCGAACATTATTCCGATTGTGCTGATATTCTGCATTTTTATATTTGGTATAAATCCCATATAAAATTTTAGGGTACCTTATAGTCTATTACTCCACCAAAGAACGAGCGCTCAAAAGCTCCTGCTTCAAAAGCAGATATGTATAGTCCGTTCACAAAAGGTTGAGCTCATAGTAGGCGTTTCTTTATTTATCTGAAGTTGGCAGTATTTATTGTCATAAAATAAGTCAACGTTGCCGAATGTACTCGGCCTCGTCCGACGAGCTTGCGAGTTATCAGAGAACTCTATGTAATTATTAACAACATTGCGTATCAATCTGACAAGAAAATATAGAACATAACAAAAAACAAAATCTGAAAATTCGATTTTATTGTTTTGTTTTTGTTCAGTTGACTGTCATACGTCAGAACCACGATCCGTTCTTGACTTTTAATTATTATTCTAAATATAAGATTTATTAACTGTATGATGAGGTATACATTCTTGTTTAAATGTTTTTATGTATATTTAATAAATATTTTTCTAGCCTTGAGAAAGGAACAAATAGTTCCGAAACGTTGGCAAAATCATAACTGATTATTATTTTTCTGTCCACATTCCTGTGATTCGACATTTATTCCAACATGGACGTGAATACTACAGAATAGAACATAACCTAAAATTTTAATATACTCAGTGGAATATGCCAAATTTCCATGGCCAACCGACGGCTCAACCTTTCGTGAATGGAGTATATGTCCCCTGCTGATACTGTGGAATAGACAAGATATGTATTGTTTGATACATGAAAAATTTAATGTGATAATAATTATAGCTCTGTGTGAAAGCATATTGTCAAACTTCAGTTGCACAGAATTAAATTCATTTTATTAAGTCAAATTCAAATTAAATAATATGGGGCATTCTACAATGATCCTGAAAATAACTTTCTGTGTCTTCTAGTCAAAGTTGAACGATAAATAATTTATCGCAGATCTCAGAAAACAGCACAGCTTACGTAAAAACACAGCACAGCTTCCTCGTAAGCATCTGCGGGCCCGATCGAAATAATTGGAATTATATCGAACTCGCGAAGATCCGACTGCTTCTTCCATTTCACGGCCTTAACTCCGGGCATTCTTCGCAAGACCATCGCGTGTGAACCCAGATAACATGTAACCGATATGGATGACATGCTAGTCTATGGTTTGCGTAGGAGGTGGGCAACTATAACATTGTATCTGGTGAACCACCCAGAATATACTGAAATTAGTGGTACACCGGTATTGATCAACATACGAATATGAATATTTCATGGAATATTACACACAAAGGTATAATTATATGAGTATAACAAAACAATCGACCCGAAAGCACAGATATAGGTTTAACGGATTCCATGATTCGATTTCAGTAAAACCGTCTCGAATGAATATTGTAGATTTCTAAGAATTGACTCCCGGTATATGAAAATACATGTATAAAATATAGGTTATGAAGTTCGGTAGACTACCGTAACTTTTCTGTGTGAAAACGCCTTTCGTGGGTTATTAGGCCTAATTTATGCGAAAATAAATGAAAGTAGCTATTTTATGAAGGATTTTGTTTGGTGAGATTGTTCCGCAATTATTTAATGTTAATAACGGGTGTTGAAATGATAAACACCACGGGTAAGGCTTAGAAATGGGATGCAATTTGCATCTTGACCAGTGGCTCTTCTTTGCCCGAAGCACCTGGCACATTGGATATTCATACGCGAATTATAAGAATCTGTCAATTAATTGATTCGATTTCTCAAGTGTCGATAAGCGTGAGTACCCTTTACATGTTTAGATTTTACTGCTGGCTGCTGCCAGCAAAATAATGAGCAGAACATGTGAGGCAAGTAAAAGATAAAGTAACTTTACTCATTTCAGCACTGGTCTCTACTTTCGAAGATCTAGTTTTACCTGTCCCATTGTGTCAATTATTGACTCTATACAGGGTGCATAGGTAAGAATAGGTGCTAACAAATTTGGGGGGTGAATCCTTGTCAAAAAATGTAAGAAAAGCCCTGAGCAAAGTTCTATATGGGATTTGAGATTGACACCGAATATATGAATGCAGAATCTCAGCAGAATCGGAATTAAATTCTGGAAATCAATCAAAAAATGAAATATGTAAAAAATGTACGGTGAGTTATATTGTTCAGGAAAAAGATGTACCTATTTACTGCCATTTTTTATCAATCTAACTGTTTTTTTGTGAGATTTTTCTGTATGTCGTTTGTTTTATATTTTCAGCTGGCCTGATGATGGCCAACGGCCGAAATCGATAGCCAATAGACTATTAATTAAAATTTAGTGTGTTTTCATTTCTTAATACAATGTGAAAAATAAGTGATTGAAAATATTGAATTTAATTTTTGATGATTCGCCTGAATCGGTTATTCTGTTAAGGAAATGAAAAGATTCTTCTTTTTAATATTTCATTTTTCATTCAATTTTCTATTGTTCTGTTTACACTACGGCCACAAAATTTTGCATGAGGCTCATTATGAGCGTCTTGCATATGGCCGCAACATTTCATTTCGATAGGTTTCGTTTTGTCTGAGATATTGAGAAACAAAAATTTTGAATGGCCATTTTTATGGAACACCCTGTATGATTTGGCTGATTAATGAACTCAACCAAGCCATTTGGGAACCGAACCCTATCATTTGAGACCATTTTCGGCTAGAATTAAAAAATTACATACATTTGGGCAAAACAATATAGCACTCGTTTAAGGAGAACGAGTTCTCAAAAATAGACGGGGCCTTTCATATCATACTAAAGTTATGGTTATAATTTGATTTCAGCCTCTACTGAAGCTATTTTGCAAATAATATATTCATCATTTTCCATTTTTTATGTACCTTTACGCATTTAATGCCATTTATAAACTAACTTTTATCATAATACTTCTTCACTTAACCAAATGAAAAATTTTCTAATCAAAAATATTCTTTCTTCGAACAAACCAAATTGTTGAGTATTTTCGGCAGTATATAATTTTTCGACATTCTGTCTTTTCTTCTTTTGAATAGGTATACATGGTGTTACGAGATTGCAGTAAGCCATAACCTTGTATTAAATGCACTTTTCAGTTTTATTTTGATTTTTTTATATTATTTTCAAATTAAAGTACCTATATGTATAATTAGGGCAAAATACCACTGTTTCAATCATCAACCGGAGAACCAGACCTATTTCAATGGAGCCTTCTATAGTTATCGAAGCTTTATCGAAATGATGACCAGATATAAAATTTAACTTGAGTTAGGGCACAGAGGTTTATATTAATAATTTCATTATCTTGGTTTTGTTTTTCAGATGCACTGCCAGATATCCATTTAAACTAAATGAAAGAAAAAGTAAAATTTGTTTCAATGAAAATAAATTGTTCTGATCAGCCTTATATCTCTGTACTTTTGTATCATACGTAGAAATGTATGATTTCCTGTTCACATTTTCCTCAGTTTTATTTTAATGGCTTCGACAAAAAACAATAGTTCCCTGTTAATTTTGAATATTAAAGCTCTCTTCTGCATAACACTGCCTGTACAAATAATAGTCCTATCATTTCATGAGGAATATCTATGAAAATTACATGGAAAAACACAATAATGAAATCTCATCATTACCATTTTCAACCATGAGAAAAAGAAGTTCTTTTGATAGAATCTATATAGTTAGAAAAAATCCTGACAGATTCTCACTTGGATCACAGAATCATCGAAATTATATTTTATCACGAAATATCCGTTTTCTTTTAAAGAGATCTATTTCGTAGTGAATAAAAACACATATTTATTCAACAAAACATTTTATTATAGCAAAATATAAAAATCAATAACATAAGGCACGTCTTTTACTGGCCGTAATCTTTATAACTTTATATAAAAATATTCTTTCATTTACATACATATTAATATAAACACTTTATTCACTGCATTGCTGACCCAAAACTGACCATCATATAAATATTTATTTATAAATAATATTGAAGAAAATATAGATTCACTGATGAAAGATAAAAGCTTTAATTTTTATCAGGTACTGATAATAAAATCCCCATTTTTGTTTCTAAAAACTCTACATACATCAGAAACATACTCACTGAAAATGGGTGTATCAATCTTTTGCCTTTCATCTGAAAGATCACAATAGAAAAAGAAATAATTGTTCTGTATTCCATTATAGTTTGACTTGTTTTATGGGATATCACCGAATGATATAGGTTCATTCCTTACTTTTTGCAGAGATATAATCTGAATCATTAGGTACCGCATTTTTCAAATTTAAGTAGGTATTTTAAGAAATGAATTGTATTTGCAATCAATTATTCTGATAGAGAATTTCGATGAAAATCCAATTGTTAACATACATTGCATTTCAGATCATCGTGAAATTTAATCATGAATTTTTCGACAATTATTTACTTCTGCCACTTAATTTCAAATCTACAGATTTAAAAAATAACATTGAATTGAAAAAAATGCGAATGCATTTTTGAAACAATGTCTCATTTTCTCTGTAGTGTAAGTTCTCGATTGAAAATTCAGAAACTAATCATGAAAAAATCGGCCATTTGCCAAATGAACTTATTTTTCAGAATGAAGTCAAGCTTCTTATTGGCTTTTATTCAATATGGCGGCATTTGGCACATTTGATACTTAGATAGTAGTTTCTGCTGATTGATGTTTTTCTTATTTTTCAGGAAACGATGGTGATCAATTGAATACTCATAGACTCATCTATGCATAGAAGACGTGAAATGTAAAAAAACAATTTTGTTATTCGCCGTCATATTGATTAAACGTTTTGATAGATCAGACAATTGTTGAGACAAATGTTTGAGGATACAGGATTATTACTATCTTTCAGATTATCATTATCTGTTTCAGACTTATTCAAATGCAAACGTATGTCAAATATTGCCATTACAACCAGTTCTTAAGAATTAGAATTTCAATTTGAATAGATAGTTATAGGGACCACTTTTTTTGCTTTTTCTTCACCACTTTTATTATGGCATTCCATCATTTACTATTGGCATTCTAAATAAGAACAATTGAATTTTCATCTGATTCATTTCGCATTAAGAGTAGATTTAAGCAGACATCAAAAACGACTATCGCTGTGAATATAAAAGGAACATGATAAATTCAACAATTAGTAACATCTGTCGCTTGCCGATTCAAGGTAAGATCTAAGGGTGCCGGCTTCAATAGTCCTTCGTTCGTTGTTCCACTATTTTCACTATCCGAATTTACGCAACATACCAACGTATTTGTCTTTACGGATAAGTCTATAGGCTGATCCTGACATATTGGTGGCGTAGGAGCCAGCTGAGGAAAAGGAATCTTCACCCAGTAGTCCTTCCACGTAGAGGGATCACTAAAAACTGATAATGGCGGCAACCACTTGGGCAACATTCCGTTTGGTGGCAGAGAAGTGGGGGACGGAGAGGGAATAGGGCAGTGGATCAGCCTTCTCCTCGCGAAGTACTCGCTATCACTAGACGACGAAGGCAGTTTTTTCGACGATTTTTCCGAAACGCACTCTCGATCACTAGGTGGAGATAAACAAGGTTTAGAACTGTCGCGGTAGATAGACTTAGCGTCTTCTTCAACATCTATAGAAGAAGCTCCGCTATCTGATTCCGAACTCCTGGTTTCTCTTGTCGTCGTAGCAGGCTGTGGACGAATGAATGGAGTTAGGTATGGATGTGGTCGGAGCAAGGCTGCAGCCATGTTCATGTTTTGGCCGTTGGATTGTTGCTCCTGTAGGAGACAATGGATTTTGAACCAGTTTGAGCGTCTGCCGTATCTGGAACCACTTTTGGACATGCCCACCAAGAGGCATTTTCTGAGTCGACAGGCTTTGCAAGCTGTGCGATTCTTCTTGTTGATGACACATTCTCCGTTGTTTTTGCACTCGGATATGGAACTCAGGTTGTTGTAGGTCCGGCCGAAAAAGGACTGCAACAAAAAATGTAATCAGCTAAGGGTCGAGTCAACAAATTCAGAAGAAACATTTAGCAACTAAGTCTAGTAGCAAATAGATTCAAACATCAGTATGATGTTGGTGTTAGAGTATAACATAACTATTATTTCTTTGAAATGGATGCTCAAATAATCTTTTCTATATACATTTCACCTTTTTGAGCGCTCGTTCTACTTAAACGAAAGCTATATCATCTTGCCCAAATATCAAATGACAATATTCTGTCCGTGGGGCCGGCCGTGAACAGGATATCTTCCCAAGGGATTGTCCTAGAGACTTAAGATTTTCAGGAAGAGTTATGTTCCCAAATAACGCGGTTAAGTTCGTTAACCAGCCAAATCGTACAGAGTGTTTCATAAAATATGGCCATTCAAAATTTGTTGTTATTCAATATTTCAGACAAAATGAAACCAATCAAAATTAAACTTTGCGGACACAAGCAAGATGCTCATAATGAGCCTCATCCAAAATTTTGTGGCCATAGTGTACACAAAATCATAGAAAATTCAACAGGAATATTGAAAATAAAAATCTTCATATTTCAACAATGTTCGATTCGGGTGAAATTTATTTAGTGAATGATGATTGATATACTGAATGTTCACGCAAAATTTCGAGACGATCGCATCACCATAGAATTAAATTTTTTCTATGTTCAAGTTTTTACATATCTCAGTTTTTGAATAATTTTCAGAATATTATTCCGATCGTGTTGAAATTTTGCATTTAGAGTATAGACAGTTTGTTTGGTCATGACTTAGCGATAATTTGAGGGCATCAAATATACCTAATTTTATCGACGTAAACACTCACATTGTGGAGTTTACCCCCTCAGTTTTGGAGTGGCCCCCATTTTGAATTTACTTTTTATTTTAGTTGACCTTTCCAAATAATATCGATTTCTTTGGACATAAAAGACCTAAAGATGTGAAAAAAATATTTTTTGGGAGATGATACTACCACCTTTCATTAAAGTGGAACGATATGAAAACATTTAACTTAAAAATGTCATTAAAATATTCTTTAAAAAAATTGTAGTAAAAAAATTTACTGATTTCCTTAGTAAATCCGCAATAGTACAAGAACAAGCACATTGAAGTATAATTTTTTTTTCGATTAGCTAACACGCAAGGATATAAGCTACAAAACGATACAAACATAATTTCAGTAAGTTACATAATTAGAAAGTAATTGCTGTTCGAACATGACCCTTATGAAAATTGATAAAATAAAATGATCAAACCAACAAATTTATCATAAAAATTGCTCAGAATGGCCATATCTACTCTGTAGGCAGGCAGTGGCCCTCATGACGACCTGTAGCAAAAAAAAGTATGGGGTGCTCGCGTAGTGGTCATGTTCGATCAGCAATAACTCCCAAATTATGTAATGTTGTAGGTGTTGTTTTGTAGCTAATATCCTTGATTATTAAATCATTGGAAAAAATATACTTCAATGTGCTAGTTCTTGTTCCATTGCGGATTTACTAAGAAAATCAGTACATTTTTTTACTTAAATTTTTTCAAAGTATTTTTCATGGCATTTTCAAGTCAAATGTTTTCATATTATTCTACTTGAATGAAAGGTTGTAGTATTATCTTTCAAAAAACATTTTTTTCACATCTGTAGGGCATTTTTGTCCAAAGAAATCGATACTATTTGGTAGGTCAACGAAAAAAAGGAAATTTAAAATGGGGGCTACTCCAAAACTAAGGGGGTTAAATTCCCAATGTGGGTGTTTTTGTCGATATTATTAGGTTTATTTGATGCCCTTAAATTATCGGTAAGTCATGACGAGACACACTGTATATTTTGTATCAATCTCAACTCCTATAAATAATTTTGAGGTAACATCCTCATTGCTTCACCAAAGAACGAGCACTCAAAAGCTCCTGCTCAGGGCTTGTCTAAAAAATTCCCCTCGAAAACCTGACTATGAAGCAAAAACGGATTTTTTGAGGGTCCATTATGCCTGAAATGATTTTTCTGAAAATAACTGGAAATGTCCATTGTGCTCAAATAGAATTGGCAGCTTTGAAAATGTTGGTTCCTAGAACAGAAATCACCGACATCAAAGCATGCTAGCTTCTTCGCATTCATACTGACTCATCCTCGTATATGTGCCATACTGTTCATACTGGACTAGCAAATTTCTCGAATCTTAAAATAACTTGTAGGACAGGTGGATGAGCAAGTAGAGGTCTTAAAGGTCATGTTCCTAGTCGGAATATTTAAGGTGTGTGTGAAGGAAGTTGGTGTCGCCTCCTTGAAACATCTTCGGAACAAACTACGAGTGTTAACATAACGGCATCTGTTAGCAATTCAAAAAGTTTACGCTTATCTTTTACTCTATGGGAAGATCTTTTAACACCTACTCGTCAGGTACTTCATCGGGGTCAGTAAAATACATCGATGAGATAGATATCTTGATGGGTATGAACTTGCACTATGTGCATGTGATGTACGTTCTGGTTTCTATGGACACAAATATCAATTATTCGTTTGTATCGTGTGTTGTCAATTATCAAGAACGAGTAGGATTGAGTTGTATTATTTCATCGATAAGATCTAGGATTTACTAAACACGTTGTTTAACTCAGGGATCTTCAAAACCACCAGATAGGGGATAATGTCCATTTTTCTAGTTAAGTTCTAATTAAGTACCTCACGAATTATTGTACCCCGTTACCTCATGAATTTTTATTTTGCTATGAAAAAATTAACACTCAAAAAATTCTATACTCAAAATTCTGAAATTTATTTATAAAACTGGTTTGTGCCACATATGGAACATCATGCAACAAGACAATATTAAGGCATATCCAAAAAATTAATTCAGTATGAAAACAAAGGAAGCAGTCCTTGTCTCTGTCATATACAATTGTATTTGGCATTTGAAACAAATTTTATATGAGTTTTCCCTGAGCAGCTTGGGGATTTGCATCGCATGCGATATGTTTCCAACTAGTGTGCTAAATCATCAAGACCATCCTTTTCTCTGCTTATTTTCATATATGTGTTGCACTGTTCTGTCTAGTTGGTTTTCTGGCTGTACAAAGAGCATTTGCTATGGCTATCTTCGTATCTAGAAGGGCGTATAGTTCATCAGACAAATACCGATACGTGTATTACCTACTGCTGCATGTGTTTCATCCTCGTTTGATAAATTATATTGTGCATTGACAAAATCAAGAATCTATACGACTTTCATTTTTCCATAAAATAGCTTTGAATCCATATCTAGGATAAAATGCAATATAATTTCATATTCTGATACTGCAAGATGTTCTACATATGGGACAAACTGTTTTGTTATTTTTTTATGAATTTTTGGAGATCAAAATAATTGAAAATTGCCTAAATAGGTTCTTGGAATCACACTTATACAACCAAGATATTTTCGCCCGCAAAAAAACACTTTTCAATGATAAAAACGACCACAACGCCTATTGTAGGCATTCTACTTAGTTCAGCGCCTCTGCATGTATCATACTGCTTCTTATGAATGTGCCAGATATGGACTATACTATCCAGTTAGGAAAGATTCAGCTGAATTGAAAGAAAATTGTTTTTGGGTTTGTGCCATATATGGCACACGATGCGGTAAAGGGGTACACTTGTATATCTCTCATTCTTTTCTGGAAATCTAAAGCATTATCACCCATTTTCTTCATTGGTAGCACATCGATACAAAATTATAAAGGTGTCATATCGTGATAGGTCTCCAATTAAACACCAAAAATCAAATAAAGCGAGCCTAAGGTTTCGAATACTTGAGAAGATAATTCAGGAGTCCAACCAAGTCATATGAAAATATTTTTATATTGAAAGTTCGAATGACAAATAATATTCTAGGAAAACCCGAACGAAAACCAACCCTTCGAGTTGGTATAAAAGTCGATCATAAGGATTCTACATGTTTTCAAAATTGATTTAAGTAAGAAACACAACAGCTCCACCAGCAAAATATCATATTCTTTCTTCTGGTACTCTAAATATTTATCTTACTGCACTTTCTTCATGGGATCAGAGTTTCCTTTGACTATTCAGGTTGACTGAGCATGATAAAAATGATTATATTAAAATATTTTTTTCCGTCGATCTCAAAATAAAAGGTGATTTTAATGTGTACGAAATTGATCATCAATGGTCCTTTTTAATTTTCAATTTCTGCTATTTTAATGACGTGCAATCCTCATGGCAAATGTTCACAATGAAATGTCAATACTCTACTGGAACATAGATCATTTTATTATGTCAAATGTAAGTTTTGTGCAAAATGAGAATGTATTTTCATCAAGTATTCACACACAATTCATAATGAGATCGTCGGAAAAATCTTGTAAACAACTCGGTTATTAATCGAGTGACTAATGGTCTCGAACTATTAAAATATCTTGACCATAAGTCGCTGTCTTTAATAACCTAGTTGATTAAATGACTATTATCGGTCACGGTCAAAATAACTTAAATCCGGTAAGAAAACAGCGAAAGAATGTACTCATTTTTGAATTTTTTAATTTTTTTCGATGAAAATATTGTAGAAATATCTTCACCCATATTTGACGTTATATTTCGACACATTATGTAGTAGCGATGCACGTTAACATATTTTAAACAGAAAAACAGCCTCATAGAAAAAAATCAGGATATGTTTTTCGTCACGAAGTAAATGAAGAACTCAAAAATGATTGTTAGTTTGAAATATCTCAGTTTAATTGTTTATTTAGAAAAAAAATCAGATCATTACATGTATGAAATATCTCAGTTTAATTGTTTATTTAGAAAAAAAATCAGATCATTACATGTATGCGAGCCAGTGATGAACATCAAACTTTAAATTTATCCGCTCTTTGCTATTTTTTCATTTATCTTTTAGACATTTGGTTGTATTACTCTTTACTTCTTAGTTTATTCGATTGTTCGAGAGCATTTTAATTTCGAGAACTTCCAACATTTCAATGGTACGAAAGCGACCTGATTGTGGCGTCTCCTCAATCACAATAAGAAGATCGGCATAATGAAATTATCAGACCCAAAAACTTGTTTGTAAATATGTCTTAACTCTCAACACGTACAATAAATTTCGAGACGGTGAAACTCAACCCGAATATAGCGGAAAAATGACACTAATGCCTATAATAAAAGAAGAAGACAATGTCATAATGCATACTCTATGTAGGTTCGAGAATACAAGAAACTGAAGCATACAATCTTATCGACCTTGTTTATGGCATCGTTTAACATCTCAATATCAGGCCAAAAGTTGCATTTTAATCACCGTAATTTGGATAAGAGTGTACTCGATGCCAACCTACAGAGAAAATGCAATAAAAGGAATTTATTATTACGTACTCCCAGTGTTTCCTGAATATACAGATTACAGGATTGTAAAGATAACTACCAAAATTTTTATACAGCTTCTTCGTGTTAGATTAGATTAGATTCGATTGTGAACAAGCTGCACGTTGACTACTTCTCTGAACTACGACTAACAGAATTTTTTTTTGCGATACTATACTACGGCTACCCTTTTCCTACTAATATAACCTCTTCCTCAAGGTTTTTCTGAACTCATGTATATTGATGCCCTTCAGTAAACTTGTTGTCCTAGAGACTTGTGATTTTCAGAATGAGTTCAGTTCCTAAATGCCGAGATTAAGTTCACTATCCAGCCGAATTGTACAGGGTGTTCCATAAAATATGACCATTCAAAATTATTGTTCCCCTATATATCGAACAAAACGAAAAACATCGAAATGAATATTGCGGCCATATGCAATATGCTCATAATAAGCCTCACGCAAAATTTTGTAGCCATAGTGAAATATAGAATTATAAAAAATTCAATTGGAATATTGAAAAGAAGAATCTTAATATTTCCTTAACAAGATATCGGATTCAAGTGAAATTTATTTTGTGAATGAAGATTAATATGCTGAATGTTTCTGCAAAATTACGAGAGGATCGCATTACCAGAATCATAGAAACAATTTTTTTAATTATTGATCGTGCTGAGATTTCGCATTCATATACTCAGTATGAATCCTATACTAAATTTTAAGGTAATACCATTATTGCTAAACCAATGAGCGAGCACTCAAAAGCACTTGCTCACGGCTTTTACATCGACATCTTTCATAATCATAATGTTAGTAATACCAAACACTTGCTGAGGACGATATAATTATAACATATTTCTCTCCTCAATAAAGAGTTCTTTTTACCAAGTCTCTTGAAAATAATTTCGCAAATCGTTCAAAATATATCGGTAAATTCGTAAGTACCTAATTCATTCGATGCCCTTTTTCTTGGAAACGAATCATTTCCGGATACCTAAAGGACCTCTCCACCACAAATAACTCAAGATTGATATCTTGAATTTGTTCACAATGTTTATGGAACACCTTTATATAATACCAGGAAATTATTCCAAAATTCCTTTTTGATGTGATCAAGTTTGAGAAAATGTTTTCAATATTTTTTGCAGCTCAATTCTTCTCACGTGATTTTATCGTTAATCCATATTCATACTCAGAATTTCCTGAATATTAAGAGGCGATTTCCAGACAAAATTTTGTCAATATATTGTAGTATATCGATCCTAACGCAATATTACACTAGCAACTGTACCGGGTGTCCTGAATTCATTGTCTATTGAGGAGATCTCAGATACCCGATAAGCTAGAACAAAATGAGTGGCACATTTTCGAACTCAATTTTTGAGGGAATTCATTTGCTGAAAACCGCAACCTTCTTAGTCAAACCGTTTTCAAGCTATTAGAGAAAATTGGAAAATTCATTGAAGTTATCAATTCTTCTTCATCGCATTTTGTTCTAGCTCATCGAGTTTCTGAGATCCCTCACTAGACAACGAATTTAGGACACCCGGTACAAAAGCTCAATTGCTTGGTACATAATTTCAACCCAATTTGAGCTATAGATTTTAAAATCATCGAAAAATCAATATTTTACTAAGGATAACTCGTAATATAAGAGATATTCATACCACAAACGTACTCTGAAAATTTCAATCTTTAGCTGATTTAATTTGACTGTCATACTGAAACCGGATAGAAGAGAATTTTTGTCAACCTGTATTTTTCATCAGTGAGACACTTCCAGCTGAAAATTCTTAAAATTGAGATAAAACCATACACAAGAAACAAACGCGCAAAAAGCATGAAATCTAAATAAAGCGAGGAAACATCTCCGCCTTCGAATTGACTCATAAAAGAATCAATAAATCGCTCAATCAATCAAAATAATGAAAGGATTCTTCCATTTTGACAGTAGGAGTATGTTTCTCGAATAAATCTTATTTGTTTTCCGTGTGAACCTTGAAACTGAACCTTGACACATTCGTTCATCGGAATATAATTTAAATGGAGAATTCACTCAATGATACTACGCTTCTTCTTCAATAAATTAATTTGACGAGAATGAATACTACACCTCGTTATTAACATACTTAAATCATTTCAACTTAATGACTAGGAGGAGGTTTGAATAGATAGGATGAGGACACATACTAGGATATTCTTTCTGATGTCAGTATTGAAGAGGTATGAATCATTGTGGATAGGATAGGAACAGGATCTTAATTAAGAGAAGTTTTCTCTGCCATTGACTCAATACAAATAGCAATACCTATCAGTATGATGAGTTAATTTATTTTGCGGTTTCGTTTCGAGATTATATCATGAGCACCAAATTTCAGTATTTCCGAATATTGAACAAAACTCGTTCGTTGGTGGGGCCAACTATCCCCTCAAAATTTAATATGGGACTTAAGACTGATACCTTATATATAAATGCGGAATCTCATCACAATCGAAATTATATTCTGGAAATTATTCAGAAAATGAAATATAAATTAAAAAAATTAAATTCTATGATTCTGATTATGCGATCCTCTTGAAATTTTGCATGAACATTCAGTATATCAGTTTTCACACACAAAATGAGTTTCACCTGAATCGGATATTCTGTTATGGAAATATAAAGATTTTTTTTTTCAATATTCCAACTGAATTTTCAATGGTTCTGTAAACACTAATGCTACGAAATTTTCGATGAACATTCAGTATATCAATCTTCATTCACAAAATGAATTTCACTCGAATCGAATATCCTGTTATGGAGATATGAAGTTCCTTGTTTTCAATATTCCAATTGAATTTTCTATGGTTCTGTTTACACAAAATTTTGCAGGAGGCTTGTTATGAGCATCTTGCATTTGGCCGTAATATCTAGGTTTAGTTTTTTTTTTGAGATATTGAGTAACGAAAATTTTGAATGGCCATGCTTTATGGAACACCCTGTACGATTTGGCTGGTTAGCTAACTTAACTGAGCCATTTGGAACCCGAACTCATCCTGAAAATTTCAAGTCTCTAGAACAATCACTTCGAAAGTTATTGTGCTAACGGGTGTCAAAGGCAAGCAGCGATTGCATCTTCGAAACGAAAGACCCAACAAACTCTTTCGTTATCAAAAAACGAGTTAAGACTGTTTACTTCCCTTCTTACTTAGTGGTGCACTGTTTCTTGAGACATCATCTGCACAAAATCGGTAAGGAAAACTCCGATAACTGTAGATTATGTGGATAGACCACAGAAACCATCGAGCACATATCTATTATGCCAATGCAATGTATATGGCCGACATAATAGAAATTAATCCTAAGAAAATAATCAACTTTTGGTTACCCTTCTGGGCACAATGTAGCTCTAGTATGGTAACCTCATCGGTCGAAGTGCAAAAAGGTATTCAACGTGCCAATCGAACACAATATGATCTAGTTTAATCGGTTTTTTGAAAGTGTAGAGTTATTGTGAAATATCAAAGATATAGATTCGATCTAACATTTTCTACTAAAAATCTGAAATCGGTGTTTTTAACCCAAGGTTAAGACTAATAAACTAGAAAACTCATGTTTGGATTTTCCTAAATCCTGAGGGTCATTCACGAAAACAGTGAGTTCGCACATAAATAAAAATCGAAATGTCAATAGTGAGAAAAATAAACATTGAACAAGCAATGTGTATCAACAGTAAAACAAGAGCTTTTTTTTATCGGATAAATTCCTCTTTGCAACGAAACAGTTTTGCTAATCACTAATTTTACGAGAAAAACTGACATGATAAAATCGCGACACCGAAGGTGGAGCGATTTTATCTGATGACAGTTTTTCGAGCAAATTTAGTGATTGGCAAAACTTTGAGTTGAAGAGAATTAATCTGATAAAGGAAAAGCTCGAGTGTTTTTTTGGCAATAAATTAACGACAGAATATAATATAATTTCTCAGTCGGAACTTCACCAAAACGATTCATCTTTTGGGTTCTTATATCAACAAAGTTAAATAATTACCACACCGATTCAAAATGAAAGCACCATATGTTCAAAATTCAAAAATCTGACAGACTAATTGACATATTGAGGAAGAGGAGTTTTTAATCCGATAAAAAAGGATGCACCTTTTTTATCGATGTCAAAGTGACAATAACATTTCCAGGTCTATGATATTTAATTTGAAGTTAATTTATCAACAGTAAAAACACAAGAGCTTTTTTTTATCGGATAAATTTCTCTTTGCAACGAAACAGTTTTGCTAATCACTAATTTTACGAGAAAAACTGACATGATAAAATCGCGACACCGAAGGTGGAGCGATTTTATCTGATGCCAGTTTTTCGACTGTGATTGGCAAAACTTTGAGTTGAAGAGAAATTTATCTGATAAAAGAAAAGCTCGAGTGTTTTTTGGTAAGATAAATTAACGACAGAATATATGGATGAACAACAACAATAATTAAAACGATTCATCTTTTGGGTTCTTATATCAACAAAGTTAAATAATTACCACACCGATTCAAAATGAAAGCACCATATGTTCAAAATTCAAAAATCTGACAGACTAATTGACATATTGAGGAAGAGAAGTTTTTATCCGATAAAAAAGGATGCACCTTTTTTATCTATGTCAAAGTGACAATAACATTTCCAGGTCTATGATATTTAATATTGAAGTTAATGTATCCCAAGTAAAGAGCGCGATAATCTCGCTTTAATTTTTTCATGCACTTATTTAAAGTGTCGCCTGTCGTTTTCGGTGTTTGTATTCAAATATCAAACCGAAGGACATTACTGAAATTTCTCCTTGCTAATTCGTGAAAGCTCCTTCTTCTCACATATCACCACATTTACTCAAAATTGCTCGTTATTCATGCTAAATTTACCCCAGTTTCCAAACCTATAGTCTGATGAAACATTTCGTTAGATGAAATAGTCTAATTCCCTAAAGCTTCCGCAATCTAAATTTTCGAACTCTCAACTTCGAACTGGTCTATTAAATTTAATGGTGTTTCTTTTCTGTATTTTTTAGCCATTAAGAGCATGGTGCTATCAAAATGTCACAGGATTTTGGTACAGTTCTGATACTGAATATCAATCACTTGAAATAAACGAGCGCGATTAGTCTCCTTCGTGTTAGTAATAAGGATAACGGTTCACATCAGTATAACCATATTTTATATTTATTGATTTCATTATCGATAATTTCTTTTCATAAACTTTTATAGCCTCTGCCGCGTGCTTGAATTTGCATATTGAGAATTAATGTGTATGAATATCAATAAAAATAAGTATATGATTGGAAACTTCCCATCTTCAGAAGAATGAACTAGATTTGATGATGAACATTTGATCGACTGAAATGATTTTAATTAAACGAATGAGTACTGTTTTAGAGAACATAAATCACGATCTACAGATAGTTAATGTTATTTTTCCTTGGATTCCAAATTTTTTTATGATTCCAAGTTTTACGTCCGAATAAATATTTAATGGTTTTCGGAATTCCAGAGTTTTATATTTATGAGATCATAATTTTAATTACAAATCACGTTATCAAATAACTAACTGCATTTGTTTGGGAATTCTGTATATCAAATAAAATAATTCATCACATGTTTCAATGAATTTTAATTTTATATCAATCAAAGTTTTCTCGATGAACGAAGACCGGTTAAGATGAACATTGATTCAATTGCGAGTTATTGGTTTTTTTTCTCTCTACATCTGATGCTCCTGAGGAAACTAAACAAAAAAGTTAAAAGAAGTCAGAAATTAAAAAGATTCGGATAATGAGGAATATCACAGAACGAAGTTGATAATAAATAATAGAAGCAAAATCATAATTTCAAACTGAAATGAAAACAAGGCAAGATGCTTGTACCAAATTGCAACTAATGAAAATCATTGAGAATTGTTGAGAATGTGGCTTTTTCATTTTTGAAATAACCAGAGTTCTGTACTGCAGTAGTGTTTTTTTCAAAAATTTTGTATGAATAAACCGTAGTAATAGCATACCATAGATCACGCAAAGAATTGGTTTATGTATAAAACTTCTGTAATTATACTTCAACATAGGCAGAACTGAGAATCTTTGTGGGATTATGCCTCCAACCAAGAAATTAGCTATCCAAAAAGCTACCTGAAGGTAATGGCATATACATATGTTCCCGAATACACTAAAATAGTGCCTTTGCGATAAACAATAACAGTGTTCCAAACTGAAATTCTAGTCACAGAGATGTGCGCTCCAGTTTGTCTGTTTAGACACTACAACGGGGCAATTCATTGCACTACTGCCTCTAATAGATAGAAGTGAATCTATCCTATTTATTGTGATTCAAGGATCATTTTGAGCTATTGAAAGCTTCTCACACTAGCAACAAGTAAACAGTAGATTAGGTGCCCACTTCCTAAGACAGACAGACAGAGAACAACATTATGGAGACCAATTAGGCAGATGTCGATGATAGCAACTCATATCGAATCCACACCATGTTCTTTGTGCGTTGACGGGATTAGTTCCGAAGTATGGATTTAATATTGGTTGATTTTAATCAATTAGAATTATTCTCTGCTTTCATTATTCGTACGAAAATATTGATACCAGTCGATTTGTGGTCGGGTTCATTTGCCGTGATCGTTATGTTCCTGTAACTCAGCACCACCAGGTGCTCTTGTGTTCTCATGTTTCAGTCCTGTCATACAGGCAGCAACTTGTTTGCAACGACACAGAACACGACAAATCTGTGATATATCTATTTATCCTGGATTTTGCAGATGAATTGTTCATATTCTATAGACTACATCATCGGATATAATGGTAGCCAAGCTTCCAGAAAACCAGCAGCTTTGAATAGCTAGCATTCCTGCAATTTGTTCGGCTAACGATCAATTTAATAAGAAATTAATAGACAAATATCCACACAGAGGTTCTAAAAGACTTAACTGTTGGCAAGCCTTATTCCATAGCCTCACGCAGAGTCTATCTGTTTGAATTTGAGCTCTATATGAACCTCATGATATTGTGACTCAGTCTGTCTTCTTACAGTTTCGAGACAACAGGAAACTTATCTCCAGTAATCGCAAGGAGTAAATCCGCCCCTGCATATAATAAAAAATGGAAATGGTATGGCATAGTATGGTGAAACATCTCTTTCGGTCGCATGGTCGACATAGATCATGCATACCATTCGATTTGTGGTCAGTTTCATTTGCCGTGATCGTTATGTTCCTGTAACTCAGCACCACCAGGTGCTCTAGTGTTCTGATGTTTCGGTCCTGTCATACAGGCAGCAACTTGTTATTTGCAACGATTTCGTTTCCGTTGGTAGGCAGGAAGGCGAGCACAGAACACGATAAATCTGTGACATATCTGTGCATCCTGGATTCCGCAGATGAATTGTTCATATGCGCTATAGACTACATCAACGAATATAATGGTAGCCAAGCTTCCTGAAAACCAACAGCTTTGAATAGCTACCATTCCTGCAGTTTATTCGGCTAATGATCAATTAAATAAGAAATGAATAGACAAATATCCACACAGAGGTTCTAAGACTTAACTGTTGGCAAGCCTTATTCCATAACCTCACCCACAGTCTATCTGTTTGAATTTGAAATCTATATGAACCTCATGATTTTGTGACTCAGTCTGTCTTCTTGCAGTTTCAAGACAACAAGAAGCTTATCTCCAGTAATCGCAAGGAGTGAATCCGCCCCTGCGTATAATAAAAAATGGAAATGGTATGGAATAGTATGGCGAAACATCTCTTTCGGTCGCATGGTCGACATAGATCATGCATACCATTCGATTTGTGGTCAGTTTCATTTGCCGTGATCGTTATGTTCCTGTAACTCAGCACCACCAGGTGCTCTAGTGTTCTGATGTTTCGGTCCTGTCATACAGGCAGCAACTTGTTATTTGCAACGATTTCGTTTCCGTTGGTAGGCAGGAAGGCGAGCACAGAACACGATAAATCTGTGACATATCTGTGCATCCTGGATTCCGCAGATGAATTGTTCATATGCGCTATAGACTACATCAACGAATATAATGGTAGCCAAGCTTCCTGAAAACCAACAGCTTTGAATAGCTACCATTCCTGCAGTTTATTCGGCTAATGATCAATTAAATAAGAAATGAATAGACAAATATCACACAGAGGTTCTAAGACTTAACTGTTGGCAAGCCTTATTCCATAGCTTCAATCAGAGTCTATATGTTTGAATTTGAGCTCTATATGAACCTCATGATTTTGTTACTCAGTCTGTCTTCTTGCAGTTCCAAGACAACAGGAAACTTATCTCCAGTAATCGAAAGGAGTAAATCCGCCCATGCCTATATTCAAAAATGGAAATGGTATGGTGAAACATCTCTTTCGGCCACATGGTCGACATAGATCATGCATACCATTCTCACTCAGCACTACCAGGTGCTCTAGTGTTCTCATGTTTCGGTCCTGTCATACATGCAGCAACTTGTTCTTTGCAACGATTTCGTGTTCCGTTTGTCGGCAGGAAGGCGAGTACAGAACACGACAAATCTATAATATATTTGTGCAGATGAATTGTTGATATTCTATAGACTACATCATCGGATATAATGGCAGCTAAGCTTCCAGGAAACCAGCAGCTTTGAATAGCTTTCGGTCTTCCTACGAAATTCCTGCAATTTGCTGGGCTAACGCTCAATTTAATAAGAAATGAATAGACAAATATCCAAAGAATAAAAAACCTCTGTAGTTTGGTTTAACCCTTCGCGAAAATGATTAATATACTCGACTGATTCCATTTTTTCTAAAAATGTATTATGGTCTAAATATTCGGAAAACTTTCGGTAAATTTCCCACTTTTGTTAACTGGTTTATTTTATACTGTTTCAAAATTTCTTCACACAGAGGTTCCAAAAGACTTACTGTTGGCAAGCCTGATTCCATAACCTCACGCGTGATCTATGTGTTTGAATTCGAGTTCCATATGAACCTCATGATTTTGTGACTCAGTCTGTCTTCTTGCAGTTTCAAGACAACAGGAAACTTATCTCCAGTAATCGCAAGGAGTAAATCCGCCTCTGCATATAGTAAAAAATGGAAATGGTATGGTGAAACATCTCTTTCGGTCGCATGGTCGACATAGATCATGCATACCATTCGATTTGTGGTCGGTTTCATTTGCCGTGATCGTTATGTTCCTGTAACTCAGCACCACCAGGTGCTCTAGTGTTCTCATGTTTCGGTCCTGTCATACAGGCAGCAACTTGTTGTTTGCAACGATTTCGTGTTCCGTTGGTCGGCAGGAAGGCGAGCACAGAACACGACAAATCTGTGGTATATGTGTGCATCCTGGATTTTGCAGATGAAATGTTCATACTCTATAGACTACATCAACATAATGGTAGCCAAGCTTCCAGAAAACCAGCAGCTTTGAATAGTTAGCATTCCTGCAATTTGTTCGGTTAACGAAAAATTAATAAGGAATGAATAGACAAATATCCACCAAGAGATTCTAAAAGACTTAACTTTTGGCAAGCCTGATTCTATAGCCTCACGCAGAACCTGTTTGAATTTGAGCTCTATATGAAACTCATGATTTTGTGACTCAGTCTGTCTTCTCACAGTTTCAAGACAACAGGAAACTTATATCCAGTAATCGCAAGGAGTGAATCCGCCCCTGTATATAATAAAAAATGGAAATGGTACGGTATAGTATGGCGAAACATCTCTTTCGGTCGCATGGTCGACATAGATCATGCATACCATTCGATTTGTGGTCGGTTTCATTTGCCGTGATCGTTATGTTCCTGTAACTCAGCACCACCAGGTGCTCTAGTGCTCTCATGTTTCGGTCCTGTCAGCAGCAACTTGTTGTTTGCAACGATTTCGTGTTCCGTTGGTCGTCAGGAAGGCGAACACAGAACACGACAAATCAATGATATATCTGGGCATCCTGGATTTGGCAGATGAATTGTTCATATTCTACAGACTACATCAACGGATATAGTGGTAGTCAAGCTTCCAGAAAACAAGCAGCTTTGAATGGCTTTCGGTCTTCCTACGAAATTCCTGCAATTTACTCGGCTTACGGTCAGTTTAATAAGAAATGAATAGACAAATATCCAAAGAATAAAAAAAACTCTGTAGCTTGGTTCAACCCTTCGCGAAAATGATAATTGCATTCGACTGATTCAATTTTCTCTAAAAATGTATTATGGTCCAAATATACGGAAATCTTTCGGTACCTCCTACTTTTGTTTACAGGTAATTTTATACTGTTTCAAAATTTCTTCACACAGATGATCTAAAAGACTGAACTGTTGGCAATCCTGAATCCATAGCCTCACGCAGAGTCTATCTGTTTGAATTCGAGCACTACATGAACCCCATGATGTGACTCAGTCTGTCTTCTTGCAGTTTTGAGACAACAGGAAATCGCGAGGAGTAAATCCGCCCCTGCATATAATAAAAAATGGAAATGGTATGGTATAGTATGGTGAACATCTCTTTCGGTCGCATGGTCGACATAGATCATGCATACCATTTGATTTGTGGTCGGTTTCATTTGCCGTGATCGTTATGTTCCTGTAACTCAGCACCACCAGGTGCTCTAGTGTTCTCATGTTTCGGTCCTGTCATACAGGCAGCAACTTGTTGTTTGCAACGATTTCGTGTTCCGTTGGTCGGCAGGAAGGCGAGCACAGAACACGACAAATCTATGATATATCCGTGCATCGTAGCTGGATCTCGCAATCACGAGTCATGAGAAATCCGAGTCCTTGCTATTGCATTTCGAACGTGAATTATTACACATGCAACACCCGCCTATTAATCATTCGTTAACGGCTCTTCGATAATTTATAACCTGCCATAATTTCTTCACCGTGTGTCTATGGATCGGCTAGCAGACGTAAACGGAACAGGTTGTAATTCAATTTGCCTGGCGCGCATTTAGGTATGTGTGTTCTGAATTATCGCAGGAGTGAACTCGTTTCTAATTTATCTTTATGAATAATGCGCCGATACGAAATTTCAGTAGAACACGATCGAGGTGATGCCTTTGCGAAAAATCCGGTAAATGCCGTGGAGGCGCTTCTAACTGTCTGCCATGGGAGTGTGATTGGATATACAGACTGGTTCTAGAATCTTCAGAGTTATGAACATAATTGGATGAAGTGTACGGACTTTGAGATATGGTACAAGATTTATATTTAGCGGATCGATTGAAGAACGGTTAGCTATACATTGTGCAATGTGGACAGTTTAGAAGGTTTCATTTCACGATTTTCAAAACTGCTTTACAGCTCTACTTAAGATTTCAGAGCTTCAATGAATTCCAGTATCTGAGAAGGCTTCAAGAAGGGTTAGCCCCCGTTTTTCCTGCTCTAAACATTATTTGCGCTAGCAGTGGCGAAGTATTCTGTAACTAAGTAAACAGAAGTTTCTTCTTCCTTCCGTCATTTTCTGTTAAGCCAATTCTCATTATATGCTTTGTGAGGCTTTGTACTCTGTTGGAGAGCTAGTTTGGAAGCGCAACTTATTCTTACAGAGATCCAAATACCCTTTAGACTTTCAAAGTGCATCTTTTTCAGTTTCTTCCTTCTACAAATACTCTTTCTTATAGGTGCATTTGCCTATACCACAGAAGGGTTCTGGGCCTTCGGTTTTTCTGATTCCTGATTTTGTTGTTTTTGCCTACTTCAGGAAGTTTTGTCCATTACTTTGTTTGAAAGTTTTGAGTTTAAAAGAAAAATATTCATATAAACATGGGTCCGCAAAAGCTTCATTACGGAGCTACAGGGTGTTGAAATTTCCAAAAAAAAATTGGTTTTTTCGCTACAACCCCTGCAGTTTTAGAGATATTCAGTCCGAATTTGAAATGCGAGCTATTTTCAACAGTCCCCATCATTGCAAGCCCTGAATGTTAACTAAAATCTACAGGGTGTTTTTTTTCCGGAGCCATGTCTTCTTCCCTCTCAAACTCTTTTGCGGTACGCCACTGGTCAGCATAAAATAAATTTTTAATAATTTTTTTTTTGTAATTTTTTTCGTATTTCTAACAGTTTTCGAGTAAAAAATTATTGAACGATTGTATGCATTCGCTGATAAGTTTAAGTTGCAAATTTTGGGCATACCTATCGAGTAACATATTTCTATATTTTTTTCAACGAATAACATACAATCGTTTAATAATTTTTCACACGAAAACGGATATAGATAAAAAAAAAATTACAAGGGTCAAAAAAATTTTCAAATTGAACGAAGATATCAAAAATTGGTTTTACGCTGCCAGTGGCTTACCGCAGAAAAGTTCGCGAGGGAAAATGGAGACATGGGTCCGTAAAAAAAAACACCCTGTAAACTCTAGTTGAGATTGAGGTCGTGCAATGATGGAATCTGCTGAAAAAAGCTCGAATTTCAAATTTGGACTGAATATCTCAAAACCTGCAGGAGTTATGAAAAAAAAACAATTTTTTTTTTTTTGAAATTTCAACACCCTGTAGCTCCGTAACGAAGCTTTTACGGACCCATGTTTATATAAACTTTTTCCTTAAAATTACATGTTGATTCCCCCTCTCAAAATGTGACATACTATAATGCAACACCCTGTATGTATTTCAAATATTATTATAAGATAAGTCAGTTTTGATAAAAGCCCTTTGACAAACGGTCCTGACAATATACGATGAATGAATGTCACACTAAAATTCTTAAATCAATTCAATATTCCTCCAGGATTCTGAATCAACACCGTTGAAGAATTGAAAGATTAAACCACATAAATTAACAGAATATAATACACTCCCCTCATTCCATACACCATCTCATGTTAATGCGAGAAATTTTCGACGTCAAAAAATAAAAAATATGCGCTCATCGTAGCAATGAACTATAACTCCGGCATGACCATAAAGAAAATTTGTATGATATGTTATGCATTCTAATTATATTCCTTTCCAACGCCCAGTAATTTATGACTTGAAATATAGTGAAGATGAAAGGTAGAGTTTCATAGTTCACGACACCGAATCACGAACAAGTTACAAAAGTATTCATTAGGTTATCATTATGCATATATGTATATTATAGAGAGTGGTCCCGATTAATTGATTTCGAAGTCGAACATCTCCGCTCAGATCTGCACAACGTTGCTCGTATAATTCGATAAAAATCGTTCGCTCAACAAATATAATTCGACTGTAGGGTTTTGTATTACAGTTTAAATATAGGAGATGATCATTAGAATATTAGGAGACTGTAGAGTTGTAGATTGTTAAGAGGGTTAAATACACTATAACCTTGATGTGTATTGTGTCTCTCATAAGATCTGTTTTCGCAACTGCGCTACAGCTCGCACTCCAGTTTCAGAGCTTCAATAAACTCCAGTATCTGAGAAGGCCTCAGAAGACTACATCTACGTTTCAGATATAATTCACATGTCTAAGACTGTAACTAAGTGAACAGGAGGTTTCTCCTTTTCCTCATCGATTCTACATATGTTTTTTTCTGTTGAGCCAATTTTCATCATATGCTTTCTAAGGAGACAATGTTCAGTTAGAATATCAGTGAAAGAACGTAACTTATTTGGGTTCCAATAACCTTCGGGACCTTACAGTTTCAGTTCCGAAAAAACTTTTTGGAATTATCCATTTCCGAAAGATTCCTCCAGAGTGCTTCTCGTTCAGTTTCTTCCTCCTCTAGAAATTTTTCTTATAAATATTCTTATACCGCTACGTTCCCCATGGTTCCTGAGAGACTAGGAACCCAGACTGAAATAACCTCGTTTTTCTTGCCTACTTTTTTAGGCGTTTTTGGATACTTACTCGGGTTAACTCGATCCCTTACCTTTGCGTTCGTTTACCTAATTAGAACATCCAACCCGTGTTCGGAAAGTACGGTGCTACTAACTCGATCATTGACTCAGGTTGATCTATCGTAACCCTACACGAAAGCAGGGTCGTAGAGTCACCGCATGCGCACTGCAGTTTAATTTTGTATTTGAAGAAGGCGCGAATAAGTTTTCTACTCTTTTCTTAGTAATTTCATATATTCTATTCCTGAAAATTATTGAAAGAGAAGAGAATATGGCTCAGTGTAAAATGTGTGGTTCCATTACCCGAGAAAATAATGTGAAACACTTCTTCATAACTTTGCATGCAGATATTTCTGCGATAAAGCTGAAGCCTTCTTTACTTCTTCAATATAGGTACTCAATGTTAACATTGAACATGCGAGGGCACACCAAAAATTATCAGATAGATTTTACAAAAGCCAATAAATCCAAGCAAACCAGACACAATCAGTAAATAAACTGGAAATGAAAAAATAAATTCCCAACTTCTTTACTTCTTCAGCATAGGTACTCAAAGATACGAGTAACATTGAACATGCGAGGGCATACCAGAAATTATAAGAAAGATTTTACAGAAGCCATAAAACCAAGCAAAGCTAGAGATATCAGTAAATAAACTGGAAATGATAAAATACATTCTCAACTTTTTTAACATAGGTACTCAAAAATAGCATTAAACATGGAAGGGCACACCAGAAATATTTTACAAAAGCCGATAAATGCAAGCAAAGCTAGAGACAACCCTTAAATAAACTAGGACTGAAAAAATAAATCCATAAAATATTTGGTTATGTTACTGATACGACTGTCGCTTCACACAAAAAAATATTACTTTGGGTGCCATATTGCTATAAGTAGTAAAATGATAATAAATGAATCTTTTATAATGAAATCTCAAATTTGTTTTGCACTTCAGCTACTCTGGTCCTGAGCAACTTAATTAGATGTTAAATGAAACAAGTAATGACCGAATGGAATATCCAGAAGATTGTCAATTCGAAGTAGATTCAATCAAAAGTAACGGTGACAAGAATAACCTAGCTTATATGAACATTCTATTCTCACACCATAAACCACAACATACCTAATTATAATGAAAGCAATAAGGCATGAAATTTGATAAAAACGCAATTTAATGCCACTAGTAATTGAGGAAGACGACTAGTGTTATTTATGAGATTAAGTTCTTCGATCCATGAAAGTTTACAACGCTTAATGAAGTGATTTCAATCCAACATTGATTTTAGTCGATTAGAATATATTCGAATTAACTGTGTTTCGATAAAAAACTTTATTGGAAACTATTTTTTGCATACTCGAGTTGGGTTTTATTACCTCAGTTCGATAACTACTTCAAGCAGTATCTAATTGATTCGATGTTCAATCTCCTTTTTCAAGTGTTTTCTCAAATTTCAAGTGTGATAGTTACGATAGGAAATTTGCTCTTGATACGAATGATTTTATGTATCAGCGAGGCATAGCTAGAGGTAGCAAAGGGTTGGAGGGCTTAGGCCTTCTAAATAATTGAATATCTCAATATTTGTATTGTAGATGAACTGATAAGACATAAGCCCGCTATAATAAGATCAATTGTGACTGTGAAACCAAGCAACATCTGATAACTGGAGTGAACAAAAATAGATGTACAGGATGAGCCCAATTGGTCATCCTTGAACCACAAATTTTTGACCTAGAAGATGAGGATGACATGATAGTCATTTTGCGAGAAACTCACACTGCTCAAAAAGTTTAATACTTTTAATGAACCAAAATTAATGTATTCGGAATAATCATGATGAAACAATGAAATGATACTGATTTGTACTGAAATATTTTTTTATGAAATAAAGCTTTTCAATCCATGAAAGTTCACAACGCTTAACGAAGTGATTTCAATACGACATTGTTTTAGTCGATTAGAATATAATCGAAGTAACTGTATTTCCATAACAAACTTTTTTTGCATATCCGAGTTGTGTTTTATTACCTGAATTCGATAACGACTTCAAGTAGTAACTAATTGATTCGATCAGGACTTATGTTCAATCTCTTTTTTCAATCGTTTCCTCAAATTTCAAGTTGATACGAATGATTTTATGTATCGCTGAGGCATAGACGGAGGTAGCAATGTGTTTGGAGGACTAAACCCTAAATAATGGTATTGTGTATTGTGTTGCAGATAAAACTATTAAGACGTAAGCCAACTAGAGATGAACCAAATTGGTGGTCTCTGAAACACTACTTTTTGACTCTGGAAGATAGCAAAAATTGAAGAAGTCATTAAGTTAATTTTTCATAGAAACTCACCCAGCTCAGTTAGTGTAATAATTTTGAGGAACTAGATTGATTTATTTGTAACAATCATGCTGAGATTATGGAGGGTACTGATTTCAATTGTAAGTCCCAATAAGTCACCCTCATCGAAAGAAAACATAGGAAAATCATGAATTAAAATTTAGTGTCATGTCTTCTGAATTGTTTTCCGACATTCTTCGGATAACGACAGTATATAGAAAAAAAGATTTTGTGTGCTTGTTGCATAATTACTATGTTATCAGATCAATAATTTGGAAAATAAATAATTCGATTGGGTAGCTCAAACTCCATTACTATCGAAGCGATTTCTTCTGTTCAATATATGTGTATAGATTGACATGAATCGTTTTAAATATTCATTTTGATTCTAAAATTTAAGCTGATATTTTGGGCAAAATGTCACTATTTAAATCTAGCAGATGATTACTCTGAAAATCTGAGGTCGTTAAAAATTATCTTTTGAACAGAAAGAGATGCTTTATTTGAATACCCAGAGAAGGGATTTCAAGGGCAAGAGGTTGAATTTGACTGCATTGTGTGGCGCAGAAGTGAAATTCATATTACTTATATCTTTCTCCTGATTTTTTCGTCTTTGTTTGGTTTTTCCAGATGCAGTTTGAAGAATTCGAATCAGATGAAAGGACAAAATATTTTCTGCCATGAGAAAGAAGGTTATACCCATTTCAGCTCATTATCATCCAATGAATTGATCTACTTCATAAGAGGACGACAGAATTTTTAGCTGATGTTTTATCTCGGTACTTTTGTATCTTACGTAGGAAATGTATTGTGGCTTGTTTCCATTTTTCTATAAATATACTGGAAAAAAAAGCACGATATATTGTTATATTTACGAGAAATGTCGTAAGCCCATAATATATTTACGAACTCAATCTAGAAATTTAGGATCAGGATATTCTAAACCATAAAATTCCAAGTATTCAGCACATCTCGTTTGGGAAATAAATTGTTCTCAAAGCTTTCTTATCAAGGGTTCGCAACCTAATCGTTTGATCTAAAATTTACCTACTGCTAGAAACAAGTGCACAAAAAAGCTTCATTTGACAAGGAAAACTCATGGTTCAATATAATATTTACAAATGAAAAACTCACTCAATATATCTCGATAATACTAATGAATATTCATCTGCTTATACCATTATGTATTCACAAGAACATTTTCGGCTAAATGGTATATGAGCACCATCTACTGATATGCGTGAAACACCATGTAATCCCATAAGTCATGCTCTCTATTGCGTTATACATGTCTTTCTACCATTTCTAGACCACCTGTATCTCAAATCTCAATTCTAATTAGTTTCGTTATAATTCTTACCTGTATATTAATAACCATATTTATTAGATTATTATTCAAAAGGCGATGGTGTGCTCTTGGATTATATATGTGATGGTTCAATATTGAAATTGAGCACATAGGTCACCGCTCAGACCAAGAACGAATGTATGGGCTATAAATTTCTTCTGACCATTAGGAAAACACGTTTCAATTTGTTCTTGGTGCTTCAGAGAAATGACTTATAGTTCCGGATGAATGTACTGAAACATCTTATTATTTTTGTAAGGTGTCTTACCTACATTCTCTGCGATGCTTACTGATATGAATCATTTCATACGAGCTAGGTGGAATGCTGAATTGAGATTATGTTGTACCGAACCCTTCGCGTGCCTTGATATTCCACAAAAATGAGTGGTTTCACAGTTGTATTCAGGTGTGATATAAAGGGTTTTCCATTAAGAGGTGTTATTTTTAAAAATGCCATTTTTCAATATTAATGATCGGATATTTATTTCATTATAAAGAGGAAGCTTGCCATTGATAGTGGAAAATACCATGAGGCAAATGACCATCACGACCACGCTTACAGGACCATATCCTTTTAATGAAATTTTCCATAACCAAATCGCAAAGTGGCTGCCCTATGTCCTCGATAGCCTCACGAATTCCATCTTTGAGGTCTTGAATCGACGCTTAGCTATTGGCGTAGACCTTCTCTTTCACGTGGCCCCAAGAAAGAAGTCGCAAGGTGTTAAACTGAACTTTATGAGACTTAAAACCCGAATCTTTATGCAAATACGGTGAAAACACTTTTTTGGAATGCCTTATTCCAAAGAACGACGAGGAATGGACAAACCTGGGTTTTCTTTAACACTTTCGGCTAGCAGCAATATTTTTGGCTGTTCTCGAGCGACGTTTACTCGTTTTATCCTTCACATCGATAACTTGTCCCAACAGCTCGAATTTTTCGACCAATATCCTTATTGCGGTCCGACGAGGTGCTTCACGACCCAAAAATCTTCTCTCTGCCAAATATTCACCATTTTTGTAGTGAATTTTAATTATTCAATGCGTTCTCAAAGCGTGTACGTTCCCTTTTTATTAATGGCGTAGATAGTGTGGAACAGCGAAATGGAATGAATTCGAACGAATAAATGAGAGCGTGTTGGGAAAAACGCTTGGACATGTCAATTTGTATTTTCGGATGCGCATTTTTTAAAAAAAAATTATTATATAGGGTGTGTCATGTGACAGTGGCCGATACCAACTTTCTTATTTTAAATAAAACCCCCTGCATATAATAAGTTTTTGGATTATTCGGAAAATTCTAGACATAATTCATGTACAATGTCCCATACCTACCTTCAACTATTTTGGAAATATCACTTGTTTTCAAATGTACCACAAAAATTAACATTAAAAAAAATTATTTCATTTCAAAAATTTGCTACATCATACTCAATACTTATGAGTGAAATAAAATATTTTTTTTTAATGTTAATTTTTGTAATACATTTGAAAACACTTAATATTTCCGAAACAGTTGAAGATGGGTATGGGACATTGTACATGAATTTGTCTAGAATTTTCTGAAGAATCCAAAAAACAAATAATATACAGGGGGTTTTATTCAAAATAAGAAAGTTGGTTTCGGCCACTGTCACATGAAACACCCTATATAATTTTTTTAAAAAAAAGCTCATCTAAAAATACAAATGGGCGTGTCCAAGCGTTTTTCCTCACACGCTCTCATTTTTTTCTTATCGAATTTATTCCATTTGCCTGTTCCACACTGTACAACAAGAATAATAAGGTAGATTGGCGAATATCAATTCAACAAATAGAACACCTTCCTATCCTACCGTAATCGGTTAACCACTATTTGAATATAATGACTAGTTCACTTTTTATCCTATTTATTTCGAATCCAGATGGCTGGTCACATAACTCATCTCGATAATCTCCTATATTTGTTCAGAATATTTCTCAATTGTATAAAATAACGTTACTGGTAATTTACATCATGCTATATATGCGAGGTACTTGGCAACTCCTTTCGATTCCGCTTTGCCAGTTTAATCTATTATACCATGGTGATTTATGGTAACATTGAAGATTCACCGTAAGTGGCAACATAATTACCCAACCTGGAAAAAATTCAGGGTTAATGTATGAATTGAATAGCCATTCCACTATTTGAAAGTAACTGTACACCGCTGTGCAATCAGGATGGTATCATTTTTGAAAGAGTACTCTGACTGAAGCGGATTGAACGTTTTCGTATGGGTCTTCTTGATTTAATATAAGAGTATCATTCTGTTAATTATGTTTGTCTATGGAAAAATTGTGCTGCACTGATACAGCTTTCAATGTAAAATGAGTGTTTTTTTTTCATGGTACATGAGATTGTCAATTTTTGGCCGAGACCGCAGGTCGAGGCTTAAAATTCACTCGAATGTGGCATTAGAACACGAATTTTATACGCACGAAATACAAACAACATTTTTTTTACAACTGTGAATGTGAATTTACATCGCCTGAAATATAATTATTAAAAATGATGCTTGCATTTCTATGCATCCGGTGATCTTTCTGTGTCGTTTCTATAGAAACGACTTTTTTTACAGGTGGAAAAAAGTGAAGTCTTCTCTTAACGGTGAAAAAAAGACTTTTTTTGAAGGTCAACGGCAGTCGCGTGCGGGAAACTTTCCGCACTTGTCAGGAAAATAACTATTTTCGTGATATTACTTCAATTCATTCAATATAAGTAATCATTAAGATTTCACAACTGTTCTAAAATAGTTGAGTTGACATTTTATTGCAGAATACCATAGATGATTACTTTGGCGTTCAATGATTTTATTTTGAAAAATCTTGTATATTACTTGTTTGTTACTTTTTCTTTCTGTATTTGTTTTTTTTTCATAAAAGAAAGCGAAATATTTCGTTGAACCACACAAAATTGTAAAAAAAATTGTATCAATGAAAAACAAGGCTATTTGCCCATGAGAAGAAATGTATTGTGATATCCTCTTTACAATTTTCTCTCCTAATACAACAAAATCTCCATTATACCAAATTGAGGGATGTGTGAAGTATATGAATATCATCTGAATAAAAACAAAGTTGTAGAAAACTGACAAATGCCAGTTCCAATGGCTATCACTCAAAATCTCATACGAATAAGTGCGAGAAACTTCAGGATGCTCGTCCAAAAATTCTATGAACTTACTCTCTGAAATACACGGTTTTCGAAGTACAGGGTGTTCTTCGAATTTCTCCGTACAGAAAACAGCTTCCGTGAGCGTTTTCCAATCACAGTAAGCTATGTTCATTGCGGAATTGCTCAATTGGTAAGTAAAGATGTTGAAGGGTAAACAGATGGTTTCCCCATCAACTTCTACGCTTATGGTAAAACTACGCTTTTTGAGAAGCCTATTCTAACCGCCAATGTATTCTATTCAAGAAAGTAGGTACTCCTTTTCTTACGCTCTAAAGTCAGCTGTTTTCCGGGAAAATACACTCCTATGTTGAAAAACATGGCAAGTTTTTTTTAAATTAATTTGTTTCGAACTTTTGCATTAAAAGTGAAAAAATTGACCATGTTCATCAACATTAAAGATGATTTTCTTTGAAACGTTCGACTTTAGAGCATATGCAACCTTTTTTGTTTCGAAATCAGTGGTGGTATAAATTGGCGTCCCAAAAACCGAACTTTTTTCATTAGCGTAGGAATTAGGGTAAAAATACCCACTAACTCTTCGAGACCTCCACCAACCTTCACCTATTAAGACTCCATTTTTTTTTCATGAACTTAGTTTATTATGATCACAATATGTTCACGAAAGCTGTTTTCTGTATGATAAAAAGTTCCGGAGATATTCGCAACGAACGATTTCTTATCAATTTCAAAACTCTTCACCTCGAAAACGTTGCATTGTAGAGGAGATCTCATTTGGTCAAAACCGCAACCTTCCAAGTCAAACCCTTTTCGAGCTATTACAGAAAATTGCGTCAAATGAAAAAATCTAATAACATCTTTATTACTGAAGTTATAAACATGAACTAAAACATTATCCAGGCAATTTTTCCAGTAAGTAAGTTCACTAGACAACGAATTTAGGACACCCGGTACATAGGTAGGTAGGTATATCACGAAGATATCAAAATGTCATAAATAAGATCACAGTTGAAAAAGAAATTGAATCAAGTCAAATAATCCATAAAATATCCTGTTCAAATTAATAACAGCAGAAAAATTAATCATTCTTAATGTTGATAAATGTTCGTGCAACTTTTTTCACCACATATTTCATTAACCACATCAGTAAAACCAACTTATAACGATAATTTATTGAGTGATTGAGAAAGTTCCATCATCATAATTCGTATCTCCTCAACAAGGATGAAGAAAGTAACAGCTGATAAAAATTCCTGCAGAACAATTCGTATTGGAACTCGAGTGTAGGATCAAGTTTCACATCGCACCTCCGCTACAACAAGAAACATCCTCATGTAATTCGATAATGTAAATAATTTGGATCTGGGGAATTTGCCGGCTCTCTGTGACTTGTAAGACTAATTTATTTTGGCCTCGTAAGTATAGGGTTGTTAGCATCGCAGCTTTCGTAAAGATCAGTAAATATACTGAATACTTTCAGGTTCAGGTTAGTAGAGATTCATCAATATATCGTTTTATAAAAGTACCTAGTAATAACCGAGGATATAACTAGGATCAGGATGTTTAAACTTTCTTGATTTTTAACATATTGAGCAATATATTCGACATGTTTTCAATACAGAATTCTGTATATGTTTCCGAATGATGGAGAGTTTATTTGTTTTGTTCATCTTTAAAAAATGATAATAATTATCGATATGGGTATATGTAGTCAAAATGTCCATAAATCCACCTTGTTATTTTTGAAAAAAAAAACAGCAAAATCTCTTCACAGTGCTTCGTTCTGTTATTCCTGATGTGAATACAATATTTCACTGGGACCACTTGTTCTTAAAATATTCCCAAAGAAATATCCAAATTATTATGTGTTTCCAGCATTCTGCATGTCTTCTTTTCAAAAACTTCAACCTTAATAGTCAAATATAGATCATTTTAACCACAGGCAATACATGTATAAGTGTATAGAAAGAGATTGGAGCAAATAATACTGACAGTGACTTATAGTCAAAATATTTTAACGCTTGAGTGCATCGAGCACTTTAATAGTTCGAGACCATTAGTCACTATATTAATAAACCAGTAGAGATTTTTCCGCCGACCTAATTATGAATTGGAAATCAATTTTGATTGAACTACATTCTCATTCCCAGAAATAGACGTTTCATAAGAATGGGGCCCTGTTCAACTTGATTTTTCCATTGCATTCTTACACCGCTCACAATGTCGTTAAATGATAACACCCTGTACGTGAAACTATCAATATAGACTCGTCGGAACGATAGAAGTGACATAACATCTTACTGTGAATTTTCACATAAATATAATACTTTCAACGAAGCCAATTATAAGATGTCGGTATAAGCTTTAAAATCTCTGGAAATACTTCACCGCCAGACTATTAAACCAAGGTATGATCAATCTATAGATTTTTTCTCAGTTCTTCAGCTCCATTAGAAAGCTCTTCTCTCGCAGAATATCGGTATATCTCATAGAAATATCTTCCGTTATTGGTTTTTTTCTGCGAAAATATAACACTCTCTTTGATGCGTCCGACAATTGATCTTGAGTAGAAGAAAAGACTTGTCAATAAGACTCGAATGTTGACATTTTTAATCTATAATTCATCGAATTCTCACCATACTTTTTGACAATAAAACAAGAATCAGATCTATCAGGCATTCAAGCAAGCTCTCAAGGCGCTCGAAATTCAATTATGGTTTTCTCTACAGAAACAACCACGCCTCATAGCATTTTCAATTTTTATAATAAAAATTCATTAAACGTTTCCTTCACATAACATTTAGCTTGAAGAGTGAGTTGACCTACCTGGTAAGTAGGTACAGTAATATCACTACCTTGTAGATAAACCGATCTACTACAAAAAATAGAGTTTTAACATCTTAAATTGAGCCATTTCGAAGAAATTACTTTCAAAAAAATATTCTTTCGTAACGCTCATTTCAGACATATTGTGTCATGAACAATTTTGATTTATCAATATACGTACTGTCAAATAACCATCACAATAAAAAATTTAAGAAAAGATAGAAGAATGTAATAAAATAGTATATTATATTATAAGGATTAAAAGTGCATCTTTTTTTTACGAGCAATATTTGCAGTTGCGAGGCGCAGCCGAGCGAATGCAGAATTGCGATTTAAAATAGGCACTTTTAATCCGAATAATATATACTATTTTTTCTCCAACCAAGTCAAAATTACAATAAAATTGGTTTTAGTGAAAAATCGTTCATAATTTGGTTATGAATTTGAACACAGAATCATGACAGTGATTGTCAAGTAGACTTCAAATGCATTTACTTTCAATCCAAGGATTAAAAGTAGCGTTTTTAATCCTAGGATTAAAAGTGTTGCTAAGTAACGAGTGAATTTTTGTACGGTAAGGAAATTTATGACTTTTGCACCTGAAAATAGTACAAAAATGTCAACATTTTTTGATGGTTGGAGAAAAACAAGTTTATTTAATTGAGTGTTTTCTATTTGATAAAGAGATTTAATACAAAAATGGGTTGAATGTCAAATTGTATGTCTGTGAGAATAAAGCATAGACTTAAAAAAGAATGGACAGGACTTGTGAGAGAGAATATTGACTTCAGACAAGGATAGAATAATATTAGTGCACAAAACATATAATGAAAACATTGAATCGCATTAGATATTTTTATGTTCTGTCAGTTTTCCAACTTTATGAGAGAGAGATACTGTGAAGGATGGAGTAATATTAGTTTAGTTTAGTCTATGCACCACACTAATATTACTCCATCCTTCACAGTATCTCTCTCTCTTATGTTGGGATCACGAAACTATGGAATAAAGAGACACTTAAATTTGAGAATTATATCACCATAGTTGTGAGTTACGCAAATACTGTAAATAGCTATACATTTGTCGTGTTTCCTCAAAATCAAAATATACGTATTTTCTCTGATTCCGCCGAGCCCACATTGAATAAATAGCAGGTTCTCAACGAGAACATACAAGATTAACTTTAATTTTCCTAGATGATCGTTGAATTAAATAGTATAGCATTTCACACATTTTGTTGAATAACATATTATGGGAATGAATAATTTATATTACAAACAGGTATCACACACTTTGCTGGTGGTCTTCTATCCATTTTGACATTTCCTGATTATTTTAACTTCGTTATCATTCATATCATTATCTCAACATAGTGTGAAAACTATGTTCGAATCTATTCACCACCCACACGTTGATATAGAAAATATAAATTAGATGAGAAATGAGCCTGTCATTTCTTTCCTTCTTGACAATTTTGAAATTGTTAATCTAGGAAACTTGTGTTAATAGAAACTTAAAAATAGGGTATATAAAAATTCTGAGCAGTATAAAATATTTCTTGAGAATTCTTAAGAAGCACTCAATCAATATGAAATCTTTTTTCCATCGACATATTTTCACTAAATGAATCTACCTAGAATTTACAAATACATACCTTCAAGTTCTTACGCGACTATTCAGAAAATATCTATCAGAGAAATGTATTCCAATCAAGAATTTATACTCAATTCGTAATGCGGTCGACGAAAAAATCTCGTTATCGACTTATCTATTAATCTAGTGATTAATGGCTTTTATTTAAACTAGTATATTGAATAACTATTTTCTGGATGATTTTGTATCATCATCATAAGGAGTCGTTTTCGTTTATGTATGTTGTTCGAGACGCAATATTATGATTCTAATTATTATGAGATGAACTAATTTTACCATTTTTATTTCAGAATGTTAATTTCTAGGAAATGTCATTGTTTTAGTTTTATGGAAATGAACTTCTTCTTCACTAGAATTAAAATCCAAAGATATCAAATGTCCAGTTCCAAATTAAAAATATGATTAGATATGCATGGAATTCAGATTAGAACGGCGCAGAAGTTAAATAAAACTGCATCTAAATTATTGATTTCGATATCTTTATGGATGAAAAAATATGAAAGGTCAAAGTGAATCATCGAGCTGGTAGAAGTTTGTTTGTGACAAAATCCTTGCGATATTTTCAATGTTGTTGATGTGTAGTGAAAGTTTTCGACTCAATGGTCAAAATTATTGTGGAATTATATGGTAAGGTATATCAGGAAGATTTTTCGATTTATTTTTGTCTAAATTTTGTAAGCATAAATATTTATAACGTATCATTTTTCAGATTCATAAGCTTTTGTGCGATTACTCATATTTGGGCAACGATCATCCAAAGGATACTTCGAGAGCTATTGGTATCTTTCTATTAATTTATGAATTAAAGTTTCCTGTTCGAATATTGAACCTATCATGAAAAGTTTTGAACAATTTTAAAGGGAAAGGGTGTTTAGGACTAAACTGGTAAATTTTTTTATTCGAATGAGAAGATCCGAATCAATATAATCGGAAAAATGGTCAGTCAGTGAAATTGTTATTTTATCTTTTTAGGGAAATGAAAATTCATTATTTTGTTGGAAGGTTATAACAAAGCTAGCCGAATTAGTTCGATAGCACCTATTATTACCTATTTATTTTTTGAACTCATTTTTATCGTTTTAATAAGAAATGAAAAGATCAGAAGAGTTGACACAGTTTAATGGATTATTGAAAACTATAATTGAATATTGACAGTATAAGGATGTTACATAATAGTAAGTCACAACTTGAAGGGGTGAATCTACTTGTAATTTGAAGAAAAAATGGGTACGTAAAAGCTTAGTTACGGAGCTACAGGGTGTTGAATGCGAAAAAAATTGGTTTTTGCTTCATAACTCCTGCAATTTTTGAGATATTCAGTACAAATTTGGAATGCGAACTATTTTCAACAGGGTGTTGTCTTTTCCGGAGTAATGTCTCCTTTTTCCCTCTCAAATTTTTTTGCGGTAGACCACTGATCAGCGTAAAATCAATTTTTGATATCTTCGTTCAATTAAGAAGCTTTTTTGACTATTGTAATTTTTTCGTATCTCTTCTAACCGTTTTCGAGTAAAAATTATTGAACGATTGTATGTTATTCCCTTAGTAAAAAAATAATAGAAATACTCGATAGGTATGCCCAAAATTTGCTTTTATTTCGATAGCTCGTCATTCGAGACTCAACTTAAGCTTATCAGCGAATGCATACAATCGTTCAATTTTTTACTCGAAAACGGTTAGAGATACGAAAAAATTACATAAGTCAAAAAAGTTTTCTAAATTGAACGAAGTTATCAAACGTAACGTAAAAAACTTTGAGAGGGAAAAACGAGACATGGCGTGGAAAAAGAAAATGAAAGACTGTTGAAAATAACTCGCATTCCAAATTTGGACTGAATATCTCAAAAACTGCAGAAGTTATGAAGAAAAAACCAATTTCTTTCTGTAGCTCCGTCACGAAGCTTTTGCGGACCCATATTTAAGTGGACTTTTTTCTTTAAGTTATACGTAGATTCATCCCCTTAAGTTGTGACATACTTTTAAGTATGTAACACCCTGTATATTATTCAGCCCGAGAAAAGTATAATTATCTAAAGATCTAACGCGTAACATCGCCATCAAAAATTAATAATGTAAGCAGAAGATAATATATATCGATTAAAATCCATCGATATTAAACTCATACTTCGGATCTAATCTCGTCCTCGTTGAAAGTAAATACTAAGAAGATGTATCTAACAGAGCATCCATGATTAGCTATTTCGCCCTATTGGGGCTCTGCATGATAGGAGGAATTTCAGAATGTATAATACGAAATGGCAAATTTTCCCTGGTATTATTATACCGTAAACACCATCTCTGGAGATCCATACAAACAACTTCCTATCACGGTATCGCATCTAAACCAAAACGTATTGCAGTTCACGAATTTACATCCTTAGTCGGCGACGTGGTATGAACTTTATTTTATAAATAGAGAATTTGAGGAATGGTAGTTACAATAACTAAGAATAATTGTGGATTAATGGGGCTGCATGCAAATATTCTAAACAAATAGCAAGAATATTGGAGCTTATAAAATAATCCAAAATTTCCATAAACTTCAAAAAAGGATGAGACGAATTCATGGTAAATTTAATTTACAGTTTAACGACGGAACCTTTGAAACAAGAATACTGTTATTCCTTTTTCGATTGCACTATTTTCTCCTATGAATGTTTACAACCAAAATCAAACTCGAAGTTTCATTTCACAGTCTCTGTTTTTAACTAATTTACAGATATTCTCATCTCCGCCAATTAAGGTTATTGTGTTACATGACGACAAAACTAACGTTGTCGAATATGTTATAAACGTTCAAGATCTAATATTATTAATGACATTCCTTGTACATCAAATATTTCCTATTTCATCTCGCGTCATTAAAAGTACGCGCAGATTGTCTTACAAATAATTATATGACATCGATTAAACGTCATGATAGTCATCCCACGAACTCTCCTCAACCATATCATATATATTTTATGAGTAGTTTAGCCCAAGCGGAATTTTTATTGCCTTCATCTTGAAATTTCTAAATTTGATACGATCAGGATCCCCCGATGAAATAATAATACCCCGTTTTTATTTCTATATTCCCTACTTAACGCCGACATGAAATTGTCACTTAAAATAACGCACCTAGAATCGAATGACAGTCTCTTGAATGTTCGAACAACCTGAAAATATGTTACTTCTTCTTGGCATAAATAAAAAATGACGAACACATATTGTTAATTGTCAATTAACATTCTACAATTTTATTTATGGGACATAAAAGAATAGAATTGGTCTATTCAGAATTTTATGCCATTATGTCCTTAATCAACGGAATAATGTGTTATATTTTTGTGGGCACGGGTACGAACCGGTTGAAATTTATTGGATTTGATAGACATCTCTCGTGTAAGCATTAATGTTCTGGACTCAATTTGAATAATACGACCATGAGCGGATCACTTTGGGTCGATCTTACTTTATCATGAAGGAAGAACTGATTTTATTTGAAACTTAACCAGACTATTGATTTTTCAGTGATGAATAGAAATATAATAGTTATTTTTGTATCTAGTGCGCGAAATGCTACTTTGGTGATCGAGATCACCAAAGTATTTCGCGCATGAGATGCAAACAAAATTTTTTCTACAAACGCTTAGCTTAATATGAAAAAAAATATTGAACTGTTCTTCCAAATCAAGTAATTACGTATTATAACTATGGGCAATATATTCTATGTTGAAAGCAACACTCAATGTTAAAGAAAACGTGGATTTCAAGAAATTTGCCAAGTAAATATAAAAATCCCATATAGTTTACATGCAATGTGCGAAGTAAGTATTTCGCACACTACTTCGCGCACGGTGTCATAGTAACAAAGGAAAATGAAAAAAGGGTCACTTCGCATATTCTTGCCAATGCGCGAACCTTGTCATTTTTTGACGTTTGTAGAAAAAGGGTGTTTGGTGATTCGACGTGATCCTTAAAAAGGGACAGTGGCGCAGCCAGGATTTTATTTTGGGGGGGCTGAACTGATAATTTTTTGATGATACAGTGAATAACGAAAGTTGCAAAAAATAAAGAAGAAAGAAATAACGAAGAGAAATTAATCTTTGGGGGGGGCTGCAGCCCCAAAGCCCCCCCCCCTGGCTGCGCCAGTGAAAAGGGATATACTTCACTAGACGTAATTTGCAGTGAATTGCATCGAGTGAAGCATGGTCCGAAAATCTATGATCACAAAGATATGACAATTTTTCAATTTTTCTGCTTCTGCTGTTATCAAGAATAATTAATTTTGTGAAAACTACTTGACTTAAAATGTTCAATGAATATTTTTCCAAAACTGAGGAGCTCGTCCTCATTTCTTGCGAAAAAGTAATCACTGAAAATTCAGATAACTTGATATATATAGGGTGTCCCGGAAAATGTGGGAAATCTCTCGGATTCAGTTCCCCTTAATTTTTTTTCCTAGCGACCCTACCTACCAAGATACGACCTCCTAAATGACGCCACTGGAAATCCATTTTAGTGGAATAAGTTTCAAACTACTCGATATAATTCGATGAAAATCTGATATGATTAATAGTATTAAAGACCTCTTAAATCCTTGCACTCAAATTTCAATTAGCTTGTTCAGTTTACCAGGGGCGGACTGGGTTGTACATTTTAATGCTTACATTTTTAACACCCTGTATGATAAGTGCTAAAAAACAAATTTGGATACCTTGAACATTAAGCTTAAGGAATGGTACTCTTGTTCAGTGTCAATAAAATTAACCGTTTTCGAAAATAAAAATTATGAAAGAAGTAAGTAATTGAAATTTATTCCACTAAAATGAATTTCCAGTGGCGTCTATTAGGAGGTCGTATCTTCGTAGGGAGGGCCGCTGGAAAAAAATTATGGGAACTTGTCATCTTATTTTTTTATGCTTTATCTGAATCCGAGAGATTTCCTATATTTTCCGGGACACCCTGAATAGAAGGTCATAAAAGGCTGCATCTATTTTCCACCTAAAATCATGATTAAAGAAATGAGAGTTACTAAAAAGAAGTATTTTAAAATTGATGTACAAATGTAAGAAAAAACTTCCCTGTACATACGTCAATAATTCCTCCATGAAATCAAAAGCTATGGTCGTTTAACCGAACAGATAACATACTTTTTCGAATCATTCAGATATTCTCTATTGCAATAGATTGGTCGAAGCATGGCCTGTTTACAAATCGCAAGTGAAATAGAAGATATCTGAATGACTCGAAAAAGTCTATTGCCTGTTCGGTTTTCCGGCCATAGTTTTTGATTGCACGAAGGAAATATTGACATATGTAGGTACCTTTTTGAAAAGCCAACGACACAGGGAAGTTTTTTCCTTCATTTTTATACCAAGTTCATAATACTTTTTTCTGAGTTATTTCCAACTCTATCATCAAGTATTTATAAGGAAAATAGGTGTAGCTGCTTATGACCCTGTATAGCGCAGGTTATCCGAATTTTTAGTGAAAACTGTTTCGCAAGAAATGAAGTCCATCTCCTCAGTTTTGAAAAGAAAAATTCATTGAATATTTAGATTCGAATATTTTGATAAAACTAATTTTTTTCGACAACGAAGCAGAAAATTGCCAATTAACTAAGATAGATTGCCAATTGTTTTTTTCACTAATTTTATTCAGGGTGCCAATATGAATACAAACGCACCAAACAGTTGCATGTTGCATCAATTTTAAATTCAACAAAAAATACGTCTATTCTTTTAATAGCAGAGTATCAAGAGAAAAAATCACCATTCGAAAATTTTGCATTTCGCAAGAGAAAAACAATAAAATCGGAAAAAGTGTTTTTTACAGAAATCTCAAAAATTGCTTTAGATAAAAAACTGAAAATTTGCCTGAATCATTTTCATTCAATGTCTAACCGATCCCCTGAATATGAATCGAAAAGGCCGCAGGGTAGATTCACCATTGAAACCCAGCTATACCCTTCCTAAATAAGCAGTTAAAAATCGCCATATAAGTATTCGTTACCATAGATTTTCGGACTATGCTTCACTATACGTATTTGGCTGCAAATGACGTCTAGTAAGAATATAGCCTTCGAATGGACTGAACAAAAGTCAAGATTCCAAAAAAACTAAAATCACTCGAAATATTCATCAGGCAGCTTTTATTACCTGCACCGACAACCGTCCTAGTACCATCCTGTTCTCCCAGATCCATCAATTTCGATTCTAAAAAACCAATGTCGCCCATAAATCAACGAAACATTCTGTTTATGTCCTGAACGGTAGTCGAAATATCCCCGTAATCGATGCAAAAGAGAAAATGATTCTCCCGAGATTTCATCTGAACCAGTTTTTTATGGGATCAATAATAATCCCCCAATTATATCACGGCAACTTCCACGAATAAAACGGAACTTTCAATTACCGATATTGATGCAGCGATGAAGATGCTGTATCGGAAATTATCTCTGACGGAATATTTGTTTGTTCGTGAAACTGTGTGTTACGAAAAATAATGTGTTTTCTCCAACCATCAAAAAATGTTGACTTTTTTGTACTATTTTCAGGTGCAAAAGTCATAAATTCCCTTACCGTACAAAAATTGCTCGTTGCTTAGCAACACTTTTAATCCTAGGATTAAAAACGCTACTTTTAATCCTTGGATTAAAAGTAAATGCATTCGAAGTCTACTTGACAATCACTGTCATGATTCTGTGTTCAAATTCATAACCAAATTATGAACTATTTTTCACTAAAACCAATTTTATTGTAATTTTGTCTTGGTTGGAGAAAAAATAGTAGGTATATATTATTCGGATTAAAAGTGCCTATTTTAACTCGCAATTCTGCATTCGCTCGGCTGCGCCTCGCAACTGCAAATATTGCTCGTAAAAAAAATATGCACTTTTAATCCTTATAATATAATCATTGTATAAGAATATACAATGATATAATATACTATTTTTTCTCCAACCATCAAAAAATGTTGACATTTTTGTATTATTTTCAGGTGCAAAAGCCACCAATTCCCTTACCGTACAAAAATTCACTCGTTACTTATCAACACTTTTAATCCTAGGATTAAAAACGCTACTTTTAATCCTAGGACTAAACGTAATTGCATTTGATGTCTACTTGACAATCACTGTCATGATTAGTATGTGTTCACATTTATAACCAAATTATTAACGATTTTTGACTAAAACCAATTTGATTGTAATTTTAACTTGGTTGGAGAAAAAATAATATATATTATTTTCTGTGACGGGAAAAAATGTGACACTTTATATCTCTTGACAGGTCACAAAATATGACATTTTTACGAAATTACTTTTTTCACTGTCAAAAAAGTGAGTGTCTATGTATCCGGGAAAAAAGTACGCACTTTTTTCCCGTGGGCAAAAAAGTAATTTCGTGAAAGGTTATATTTTTTTCACTATTGAATGGTCGTTTTTTCTTCACAGAGAAAAAATAGTGTATTATACGCGGAAAAAATATTAGATTTTAGCTCTCGGTTTTATGTCTCCCACCGCTTTGTGTCGGGAGACAACATAACCTCGAGCTAAAATCTAATACTTTTTTCCCTTGTATAATGAATAACTATTTTCTTCTTGATAATCATTATTTTTCAGATATCGATTGAAATATAATCTGGGAGGATTCTGCTTTTCTGAAAAACTTTTAGGTTTTCCCTCCCAGTCTCTGAAACAGAAATAATTTAAAAAAAATTGATTAAGATGAAGTGATCCTGCGAAAATCTTTGCACTAATTTATCGGGAGCAAATTGGTTTTGAAAAAATCGTTGCCCAACAGTAAAACTAAAAAAGGAGATAAAAAAAAGATTATGTAACGTTTCAGTGTCTAAATACGACACCTTCTTCAGATAAACTTGTAAAAAATTTTCAATCTTTTCTGATTCAGAGACTGGGAGTAAAAACTAAAAATTTTTTTAGAAATCATTATTTTTCTCTGCAAATTTATCTGAATTCTGTGTATCAAGAGCAGAATTATCGTTGGATGGATGTCAACTTTCTGAATATCTATACTGTCAAAAATTAGTTTAGTTTGAAACTCTTCATTGAAATTTTGTTGTATTACTTTTTATAATAATTGTTTTAAAATTAAAATTGCTTTGCTCCGCATTTGGCCTAGCATTCGCTATCCTGGTACAGAAATTCTCTTGAATCTCAGTTTTTCGAGCGCTCGTTCTACTTGAACGAGTGCTATTACGTTTTGCCCAAATATCTGAAATTTTCGGATTTTGAGCCGAAAAGGTGTCAAATGATAGGGTTCGACTCCCTGATGACGAATCCGTGGTCAAATCATATCAGTCCGTGGGGCCGTAAGCACAATAACTTTCGAAGGGATTGTCCTAGAGACTTGAGATCTTCAAGGTGAGTTCGGTTCCCAAATGCCTCGGTTAAGTTCGTCAACTAAATGCTCCATAAAATATGGCCATTCCTCAATATCGCAGACAAAACGTACCCAATCGAAATTAAATTTTGCGACCACGTGCAAGATGCTCATAATAATCCTCATAAACAAAATTCCATTGGATAATTGAAAAGAATGAACGTTATATTTCCTTAACATATCCGATTCGAGTGAAATTCATTCTGTGAATGAAGATTGATATACTTAATGTTCAAGCAAATTTCAAGAGGATTGCATCATTAGAACCTTATCTATGTTTCCATTATAAGATATTTGATTCATATATAACATTTATTTTGTGAATGAAGATTGATATACTGAAAATCCAGTATATAAATGAGAAATTTCAGAATAATCGCATCATCAAAACAATATAATTTAATTTTTGCAATAGTCAAGTTTTTACATATTTTTCTAGTAGTAGTAATTTCCAGAATATCATTCTGATCGGGCTGAGATTTTGCTCACATATATTAAGTATCAATCTGAAGTCCTATAAAAAAATTTGAGGTAATTACCTCTTTGCTCCACAATGAATGATCGCTCAAAAGCACCTGTTCGGGCTTGTCAATTTTTTTCATGCAAGTGTTATCGGAATAGCAGGTTCATAGACTAAACCGGTCTAGTACATTTAAAATGTGTTCAATTCATATTGAATATTTTCTTAACTAAAAATTCGAAAGGATCCAAACTTGTGAAAATTTTTTTCTTTTAAATTAGTGAAGATCCTTGACTGTTTTAAAGATATGAAGATCTTTAATGAAGTAACTACACAGAATATTTTTATTACTGAAATCTTTTTTGATTTCAGGAATGTGTCCACTGTGGCTACAAATTACCCAGTATATTCGATCAGTTCAATTGCAACTTCAAGAATACCTTGCTCATGAGGCCCATTTTGCTGATAATAATGATGAAAGACGTGCCTATTTCATCATCGAGCACCAGATCTGAAAATACAGTGGAACGTCCCTATAACGAATTTCTCTGTAGGTATAAGGAATTTCGCCTTGAATCCAAATTCCATTTAAAAACGCCCTCTAAAACGAAGTGAATTCTCTCTATAACGAAATATTCAAAGAATGGGTATTTTTAAGAAAGTATAAGGGTGGGTTTTTCGAAATTTTTCCGGACGTACGTAATAAATCCCGACCTTAAACTAAATCATAACGGCGGCGGGGAGAGAGATCCCCCTGGCTATTTGGTTTCAATCTAACCATTAAGCTAGTGGAAAGTTGTGCGAAAATGTCTAAAAGGAGGTACTTAAGTTTGAATGATAAACTTGAATTTATCATGAAGTCGACCGCGACATTGCCGACTATAAAAACAAATTTTCTGTATAACGAAATTTCTGTATAGATTTTTTGCTGATTTAACGCTTTCGTTATAGGGAAGTTCCACTGTATTTTAAATCGATAGGGCGGTAGTTTTTACAAAAGAGACCAGATTTCCGTACTTCACGCTCTCCGTTAAAGTCTAAATAAACATCAACCCTACATGAAGACCAAAAAATTGAAACCAGTAAGTAGTGTTATTCGGTTACAACTCACGCATACAAATTTTTCCACTGGTCATATTCCACACCCATGCAGATCGATATTGCTTGTATCCAAGCAGATTTACCAGAATAAATTAAATTCGAGCATAAAGGCACAATAAACGAGAGCTAGATGCATCAAGTTTGCCGTAGTGGGCTGCGCCTGAGAATTGGGTTACCAGAAGTGAATAACTATCTCGACATGATTTTATGCGCCTTTGATATCATGATTGTTGTACCATAAATTTCGTTTTATTTTCATGAAACCATGAACTGCCGGAATAAGGCAGAGTCATCTCGTATATTCAGTCGGGTCGGTTAAATATTAAAGGTTAACAACCAGGTTTTTGAACTTTTCAGTTTTATCCCCAACTGACATGATTGTCGATGTTTTCGACGATCAATAACGAAATAGGTTGAACGAGATGAGTCAGTACCCTTATTTTCGCTAATAACGGTTGTTTCTGCAGAGAAATTTCGATAATTGTTGTTTATGGTTTTACAGTTGAGAATATCGAATTGTATTGGCATTTCTATTCAGTGAGGTTCGACAAATGATGAATTGTCCAAAGCCAGAGTTTTTGAATTGATTAAATTAATTCTGTTCGCAAAGTTCATATTGAACTTCGTTCGTATTGCATTCAACGGCATAATCAGCCCCATGAACAAGCAATTCGTGCAGTAACTGACTATTTTCTCATTCATTTTTTGCACCAAGATCATCATATTGGGGTATGACAACAAAACCTGCAATTCTTGAATCATTGGAGGTGAATTCTCAACTACCATACGGCCTAATTTGATGGAAAAACTGAAGACTTTTGCAAAGTTTTGAAAGTATCTTCAGAATACGAGAATAGTTTAATCCTAGATATACAGGGTGTCAGTAAACACATGCGAGGGACTTGAGTAGATGATATCCCGATGAAAATAAGCAGGGGTAGTTCATATAAATTTTTTTCGAAATTGACCTCCCTTCCAAGTTGATAGTTTTTAATTTTTTTATGAGTCCTAAAAAACACTGTGTCATAAAACTATACGTAATATGATTCATTAAGTAGATGTTACTCACAAATTTTTTTTTATCCCATAACTTCATCATTTGGGGTTGAAAATAACAACCCGAATAAAGAAATTTTCTTATGGTTTCCCATTCATTTCTGGAGAAAAAAACTCTAACGAAATTTTAATACAGTAGATACTTTTCTTGGAAAAAAATAACAACTTACAAGTGGTAATAATCACTGTTCATTCCATTTCATCTTATGTTCCATAAAATGAAAATTTTAAGATACTCTTTATGCTCGAAATTGGTTTTGTCAATTATGTTTATTAATCGAAAAAAAGTTAGTGAAGTAGTGAAATTAAAATCTCACAGATATAATTTTCTTCCAGAAATTAGTAATTAAACCTTCAGAAAGATTGATAGAACACCTTCATCTCCTGTCATAGACATACAATATCTTAGAATATTCAATCTATGGAACTTATACGATGAGATGGAATGAAAAGTGATCATAACGGCTTGTAAGTTTTTATTTTTTCCGAGAAGGTATCGACTGTATTAAAATTTTGCATAAGACTTTTTTTATCCAGAATTGAATGAGAAACCATAAGAGAATTTTATTTTTCGAAAATATATCCCACGAAAACAATTTTTGAACGAAAATCATAAAGGGTTATTATTTTTAACCCCTAAATAAACAATTATGAGATCTAAAAAACTTGTGTCAGTAACATCACTTACTGCTTCATATTATGTATAGTTTTATGACTCAGTGTTCTTAAGAAACAGTAAAAAAAATCAAAAACTGCGAATTCGTCATCGCCTTCCAAAGGCTGTATCTTGGAAGGGGGGTTGATTAAGAAAAAAATTTATATAAACTACCCCTGCTTATTTTCATCGAGGAATCATCTCCCAAAGTTTCTCGCATTTGTTTACAGGCACCCTGCTCATGTGCAAAATGGTGAATGCTTCGAATCAAGCAAGTAAAATTTGAATTCTTAGCCTATTGCCTCAGATGATGTTTCAGTGGACATTCAAAATATTTTTTTAGTTTTGAATAGGTTCTTCATACTAAAGGTAACAGATGAAACGATTTTTTTTTGCTTCTAGGATTTCCTGAAATAGAACAAGATTCTTTCTACTGATATACAGAGTATTTCATTAAATTAGCGAACAAACTCAATATATCGAAAATTTGAGGTTAGAGGCGCTGTCATGATTGACTTTAATCTCAGCTCATGGGTTCATATTTAAAAACAATTTTAAACTTTTCAATTTTTTTTTTAATACTAACCTTGCATCCTTCGCAGGTGAATGCTCCGAAGTGAAAACCTGCCGCTGGTTCCCCGCATACCTTGCACAGCTGGTTCATCTGAAAGAATCCATCATTTAATAAAAATAATGTATTTTTATTATGTACCCTGCCAATGGCAGGTTACTGAAGGTGCAGACTTCTGTCATACGAAACGCTACAGACCAAAAAGCAAGGTGACAAACGACAGCTTTGACAGAAGACGCATGATTTAGGACAAGTTGTTCTATAAATGAAATGATCATGAGTATTTTATCATGTAAATATTATAAAATGAAAATTCACGCGTTCAAGAGTAACGCAGATATAATATAAACAAAGAAAGCAGAGAAAAATATCAATTGATTAAAATCAGCCAATGTTACCACCATATATGTTTTTCGTGCGTTGACGGGATTTGTTCCGTATGAAGTTTAATATTGGGTGAGTTGAATCAAATAATATTATTCTCTGCTATCATTGTGATAATAATATTCAGATAACATATATCCCGTTCACGAAAGTTTGAGCGCATAGTAGGCGTTTGTTTATTTATCTGAAGTTGGCAGTATTTGCTGTCATAACGTAAAATAAAGTCAACGTTGCCGAATGTACCCGGCCTCGTCTGACGAGCTTGCGAGTTATCAGAGAACTCTATGCAATATTGACAACATTGCGTATCAATCTGACAAGAAAATAAACAACATAACCTAAAATTCTAATATACACAGTGGAATATGCCAAATTGTCATGACCAACCGACGGCTCAAACTTTCTTGAATGGACTATATTGACATTTGATTCTGGATTATTATTTATTGAAATGTCATTCGAGCAACTTTCATCATTATGATTCGTTCATTTCAAAAAATACTTGCAACTTCACAAAAGCAACTTTCGTTACTCTATCGAAGAGGAAGCATATTTTAACAGCTCTCAGAAAACAATCACTGCTCTCTTTTTGATTGAATTAATTATCAAACAATTTATTAGGTCTTTTTTTGAGCTGGATCTTTTGTTCCACTCGGTTAAATAATATTTTAATTAAATTCACAATAGAAATTATTTTAGTCGTTTACGAATCCGTTAAATTCATGAGTAGTTTCCTTCGGAAGTTAGCGTATTCACTTCTCGCAGTTCAGATCTTCCTCGGCTATAATATAAGGAATACGCACTTTCCATTGAAAAACTAGCATCACGATTTATGCCTATAGTTAAATGGTAAACCGTACCATCGACCATAAATCCAACAGTTTCATTTGAACGGCACCGCTCTTGATCATAATCAAAACAGTCCTTTACGGTTTCAAAATGTGATACCCTCGTTTACCTATGATTGGAAGTGAATAATGTGGAACATCCCATGATAATGAATTTAGCGTCCTTATACGCAATCTTTTCAAATGTATTACTGCCATAATCAATAGGCCGTTTCAAACACCAATGGACTTAAATAGAAGGCGGTATGTAGACAGCACCGCGTTGAAGATGACCACGAGGAAAATGGTAACTATTCGTCTCATGACCATTAGAGAAGAGCAGTCGGTTTAAAATGTCACTCACAGAGCCGCCTGCGTCGTTAATGTTGTTCAGCGGTGATCTGCCTTAATTAAGTGTCTCGTGCAGATATTTCACGCATAGATGATACTTCTATGGTATAGCCGCGTTGTCCGCCGTACCTGGATGGGACAGTTACTATCGCTACAAGGAACTTCACTAAACGCCGACGTTGTATCTGAGAATACCGGGAAGATAGTAGTTTCCGCACTGCTTCCATTCAAGCTGCATACCGCAGAGCATCGTTTGATACACTTTTTACTCGTACCCGCCCGATATGGCATGGTAGAGATCATCTTTTCATGCCTTCGATGAAGGTTCTTTTGAAAAGTATTTTTATGCCATTTAACGGAGGATTCCTGCACGGTCGTGCCTGAGGATAAGAAGATTTTTGATTCTTCGAGATGTTCATTCTTGTGGAAGTTGGTTTTGCTACGATATTTTCGGTTGATGACTTTCGACAACTAAGTTTTGAAGTTTTATCTGATAGTATCGGGAAGTTGGTAGTTTCCGCAATGCTTCCATTCAAGCTGCATACCGCAGAGCATCGTTTGATACACTTTTAACTCGTACCCGCCCGATATGGCATGGTAGAGATCATCTTTTCATGCCTTCGATGAAGGTTCTTTTGAAAAGTATTTTTATGCCATTTAACGGAGGATTCCTGCACGGTCGTGCCTGGGGATAAGAAGATTTTTGATTCTTCAGGTTCTTCATTCTTGTGGAAGTTGGTGTTTGCTACGAAATTTGTGGTTGATGACTTTCGACAACAGAGTTTTGAAGTTGTAGCTCTTAGTATCGGAAAGTTGGTAGTTTCCGATCTGCTTCCATTCATGCTGCATACCGCAGAGCATCGTTTGATACACTTTTTACTCGTACCCGCCCGATATGGCATGGTAGAGATCATCTTTTCATGCCTTCGATGAAGGTTCTTTTGAAAAGTATTTTTATGCCATTTAACGGAGGATTCCTTCATGGTCGTGCCTGGGGATAAGAAGATTTTTGATTCTTCAGGTTCTTCGTTCTTGTGGAAGTTGGTTGTTGCTAAGATATTTTGGGGTGACGACTTTCGACAACTAAGTTTTGAAGTTGTATCTGATAGTATCGGAAAGGTGGTAGTTTCCGCACTGCTCTCATTCGAGCTGCATACCGCAGAGCATCGTTTGATACACTTTTTACTCGTACCCGCCCGATATGGCATGGTAGAGATCATCTTTTCATGCCTTCGATGAAGGTTCTTTTGAAAAGTATTTTTATGCCATTTAACGGAGGATTCCTGCACGGTCGTGCCTGGGGATAAGAAGATTTTTGATTCTTCAGGTTCTTCATTCTTGTGGAAGTTGGTTTTTGCTAAGATATTTTGGGGTGATGACTTTCGACAACTAAGTTTTGAAGTTGTATCTGATAGTATCGGAAAGGTGGTAGTTTCCGCACTGCTCTCATTCGAGCTGCATACCGCAGAGCATCGTTTGATACACTTTTTACTCGTAACCGCCCGATATGGCATGGTAGAGATCATCTTTTCATGCCTTCGATGAAGGTTCTTTTGAAAAGTATTTTTATGCCATTTAACGGAGGATTCCTGCACGGTCGTGCCTGGGGATAAGAAGAGTTTTGATTCTTCAGGTTCTTCATTCTTGTCGAAGTTGGTTTTTGCTAAGATATTTTGGAGTGATGACTTTCGACAACTAAGGTTTGAAGTTGTATCTGATAGTATCGAGAAGTTGTTAGTTTCCGCACTGCTTTCATTCAAGCTGCATACCGCAAAGCATCGTTTGATACACTTTTTACTCGTACCCGCCCGATATGGCATGGTAGAGATCATCTTTTCATGCCTTCGATGAAGGTTCTTTTGAAAAGTATTTTTATGCCATTTAACGGGGGATTCCTGCACGGTCATGCCTGGGGATAAGAAGATTTTTGATTCTTCAGGTTCTTCATTCTTGTGGAAGTTGGTTTTTGCTAAGATATTTTGGGGTGATGACTTTCGACAACTAAGTTTTGAAGTTGTATCTGATAGTATCGGAAAGGTGGTAGTTTCCGCACTGCTCTCATTCGAGCTGCATACCGCAGAGCATCGTTTGATACACTTTTTACTCGTAACCGCCCGATATGGCATGGTAGAGATCATCTCTTCATGCTTCGATGAAGGTTCCTTTGAAAAGTATTTTTATGGCATTTAACGGAAGATTCCTGCACGGTCGTGCCTGGGGATAAGAAGATTTTTGATTGTTAGAGATGCATGTTCTAGAGGAAGATGATTTTTGTTGTCAATTTCTTAGTCTATGTCTTTTGATTACAAACTCTTGAAGTTGTATCTGATATTATCGAAAAGTATAGATAGTTTTCGCACTGCTTCCATTCAAGTGCATACCGCAGAGCATCGTTTGATACACTTTTTACTCGTACCCGCCCGATATGGCATGGTGGAGATCATCTTTTCATGCTTCGATGAAGGTTCCTTTGAAAAGTATTTTTATGGCATTTAACGGAAGATTCCGCCCGATATGGCATGGTAGAGATCATCTTTTCATGCCTTCGATGAAGGTTCTTCTGAGAAATATTTTCATTCCATTTAACGGAAGATTCCTGCACGGTCGTGCCTAGGGATAAGACGATTTTTGATTGTTTGAGATGTATGTTCTAGAGGAAGATGATTTTTGTTGTCAATTTCTTAGTCTATGTCTTTTGATTACAAACTCTTGAAGTTGTATATGATATTATCGAAAAGTTTAGATAGTTTTCGCACTGCTTCCATTCAAGTTGCATACCGCAGAGCATCGTTTGATACACTTTTTACTCGTACCGCCCGATATGGCATGGTAGAGATCATCTCTTCATGCTTCGATGAAGGTCCTTTGAAAAGTATTTTTATGGCATTAACGGAAGATTCCTGCACGGTCGTGCCTGGGGATAAGAAGATTTTTGATTCTGCAAGATGTTCATTCTTGTGGAAGTTGGTTTTTGCTACGATATTTTCGGTTGATGACTTTCGACAATTATGTTTTGAAGTTGTATCTGACAGTATCGAAAAGTTGGTAGTTTCCGCACTGCTTCCATTCAAGCTGCATGCCGCAGAGCATAGTTTGATACACTTTTTACTCGTACCCGCCCGATATGGCATGGTAGAGATCATATTTTCATGCCTTCGATGAAGGTTCTTTTGAAAAGTATTTTTATGCCATTTAACGCAGGATTCCTGAACGGTCGTGCATGGGGATAAGAAGATTTTCGATTGTTCTAGATGTATGTTCTAGAGGAAGATAATTTTTGTTGCCATTTTCTTAGTCTATGTTTTTGACTACGAACTCTTGAAGTTGTATCTGATATTATCGAAAAGTATAGGTAGTTTCCGCACTGCTTTCATTCAAGCTGCATACCGCAGAGCATCGTTTGATACACTTTTTACTCGTACCCGCCCGATATGGCATGGTAGAGATCATCTTTTCATGCCTTCGATGAAGGTTCTTTTGAAAAGTATTTTTATGCCATTTAACGGAGGATTCCTGCATGGTCGTGCCTGGGGATAAGAAGATTTTTGATTATTTGAGATATATGTTTTAGAGAAAGATGATTTTTGTTGCCATTTTCTTAGTCTATGTCTTTTGACTACAAATTCTTGAGGTTGTATCTGATAGTATCGGAAAGTTGGTAGTTTCCGCACTGCTCTCATTCAAGCTGTATACCGCAGAGCATCGTTTGATACACTTTTTACCCGTACCCGCCCGATATGGCATGGTAGAGATCATCTTTTCATGCCTTCGATGAAGGTTCTTTTGAAAAATATTTTTATGCCATTTAACGGAAGATTCCTGCACGGTCGTGCCTGGGGATAAGAAGATTTTCGATTGTTCGAGGTGTATGTTTTAGAGAAAGATGATTTTTGTTGCCATTTTCTCAGTCTATATCTTTTGACTACAAACTCTTGGAATTGTATCTGATATTATCGAAAAGTATAGATAGTTTTCGCACTGCTTCCATTGAAGTTGCATACCGCAGAGCATCGTTTGATACACTTTTTACTCGTACCCGCCCGATATGGCATGGTAGAGATCATCTCTTCATGCTTCGATAAAGGTTCCTTTGAAAAGTATTTTTATGGCATTTAACGGAAGATTCCTGCACGGTCGTGCCTGGGGATAAGAAGAATTTTGATTTTTACAGATGCATGTTCTAGAGGAGGATGATTTTTATTGCCATTTTCTAAGTCTATGTCTTTTGACTACAAACTCTTGAAGTTGTATCTGATATTATCGAAAAGTATGAGTAGTTTCCGCACTGCTTCCATTCAAGCTGCATACCGTAGAGCTAGAGCATCGTTTTATACACTTTTTACTCATACCCGCCCGATATGACATGGTAGAGAATATCTTTTCATGCCTTCGATGAAGGTTCTTTTGAAAATTATTTTTATGCCATTTAACGGAGGATTCTTGCTTGGTCGTGCCTGGGGATAAGAAGATTTTCGATTGTTCGGGATGATGAATTTGATTTTTGTTCTCTCAACTTCAATTAGTTTTTTCATTGAACATTCCATTCGTTTTCATTTGAAAATTCGCGTTCACTAATTCTGAGTGTTTTTTCAGAATGTTTTCGAAATTGTTTCAACGATTCACTCGTTAAGGCCTTTTGATATTTCATTGTTTCTCTGAAACTCTATACACAGTTGAAATTCTGCGAGTTTTTGAGAAATAGAAAGAACAATATATAGAGTTTGGCAAGGATCACAATAACAGATGATGACTGTACCATTTTGTGAATTGACGAACAAATGCAACAAACCTTCTGGCCCCTTGTCAGAACTTCAAATTATTTTATCCATCATCAAATTCAAATTTCGGGGACAAAAGTAAAAAAAAATACTTTCTTCGTATTTGAATAGCAAATGAAGAAAGTCTGATCATTTTTTTTACCAACAGGTAATAAGGTCAACTTTTAGCCTGTCAGCTTTGTATATATCAATTTACATCCACTAAATTATATCACATTAACCATTTTTAATTCGAATAACAAATTATAGTATATTTCTTATGCCGGATCAGAACGACATATCTATATTCACACCATATCATCAATTCAGTATCAACCAGAGCATTTCGAGCCGTTGTCGCCTCGTAAACCTAAAAAAAATGTCGTCAAAGTTTCTACCGTCGAACGGGATATCAAAGGATTAACATAAATATAAACGAAGGACCGCAGTCATACTTTTTAATATATTTGTTACATATTCATAAGACAAGTTGAGCAATTTGTACAAATTGGATATGAATCATTCTTTACATAACTAACAGCCTTTAATAGATTCAAGTTGCGCATTATTCGCGTAGAAAGATACCGTCGTCCATCTATGGCGTACGTGTGTGAGATGAGATGGAAGATAATGTATGCGTAGCATTCTATCATTTTGAGAGAGTGCTCTTTCTCTTCTATCTGGGAGCTTCGTACGTGGAACGAATCTGCAAATAACCTCTGGATTATCGATCTCGATTGACTCTTTTCGCTAACTGTTGAGATAATCGAGGTTAATCTTGATTCTGGACAGATATTATGCAAAACTACAATGAGATATACTGACTGCATTTTCAAACTAAGCATGTGTGCAATTCGACACCCTTTTCCTACTGAACATCAAAAACATTCGTCGGTCATAATAATATAAATGTTGAGTGATAAGAAGAATATCAAAAGTACTGAATCAATGAGGAGAACAAAGAGCATAAAAACATCATTATAGTGAAGAGACTGTGAAGTTTTTCATTAGGCAAATTCACTGTGAGACATCTTTAATAACGACTTTTTCATATTTGATGAAGCACATTCTGATCTACACAAAAAAACTAGACCACCTGAAATTTTGCTGAATTTCGTTGTCAAAGAACTTTCGTAATTTTTCATCGAATTCAATGGTTTCTATTCCAAATTGTAGATAAATTTCTTGGTAGTAGAACAAACTCCAGAAAAGTTTTCCAAAAATATTGATAGCACATGGTGAAAAAACCATGTATTTGTGACCTAATTTCTCAAAACCGAAAACTGTACTTACTAATTCATCATCTATTTCTCAACGTTTTTTTCACGTGAAAACTATATTTTCATTTTGAAATAAAATTGAGGAACATCTTGATGCACTCATACTAAATTTTTGGCAACAATTTTCAATTTCGTCTAGTGAGATGTAATTCCTGAAAAAATTCGCTGCTTTGTTTCTTCGAAAGAAATCAAGATGTCAAGGTGAAATAAAAACTGAAGAATGGCAAAAAAGATGACATTTGTAATAAATTAGGCGCAACTTCTACAAATTGTCCACAGGATGTTAAGATATTGGTCTACAAATACAAATTTCATTTCACCTGTATAAATATGCTAACGACAAATTTTGAAATTATTCTGATTTTTTTTTTAAACTGATGAATTCATCTACAATTAATTACAAATAAATTACTTTTTCCTGGAGGATGACTTATAAAATATCGATACAAGAATTACAGATTCATTCTGGTTGCTGAAGTGACATATGACACGAAACTGAAAGTTATTTGACTATTTTTTATTTGGTTCATTTAGTTGTGAGTAGATAATTAATTGTTAGAAAATTTAAGTCCACGAAAAGAAAATAGGGTTCTGTTCACAATTTTACCTCTATGAAGTCTAAAATGAAAGCCTGATAGCAAAAAATATAAATGGAGTGATTTCCAGTAATGTGCAATTTTTGTTTTATCGACTCCGTTGGTATTTTCAATATTGAAGGATATTTCGATAAAGCTACAGAAACAATCAAAAATAATATGTAAAAATAGGCCCTTAGATATGAGTTATTCAATTTATTCATTCAACGAACTTCTTATTGGAGATACAGAATTTTCGTATTTCATGCGTAGAAATATATGGTGTACGGTCTACATTTTTTTCTGTTCAGCTCCACTAACAAATGCACTTGCTCTTTTGTTTGATTTTCTATTGATTTCTAGTAATTCTTTCAAGAGATCGTCAACAATTTTACAACCAACATATTAAATGCAGGGTGTTACATAATAGTATGTCACAACTTGAGGGGATGGATCTACATGTAATTTAAAGAAAAAAGGTTCATATAAACATGAGTCAGTGAAAGTTTCGTTACGGAGCTACAGGGTGTTGACATTTCCAAAAATAATTGTATTTTTTCATAACTCCTGCAGTTTTTGAAATATTCAGTCCAAATTTGGAATGCGAGCTATTTTTAACAATCTCCATCATTGCACGTCCTGAATCGTAACTAGAATCTACAAGTGTTTTCTTTTCCAGAGCCGTGTCTCCTTTTTCCCTCTCAGTTTTGCGGTACGCAACTGATCAGTGTAAAATCAATTTTTGACATCTTCGTTCAATTCAAAAACTTTTTTAACTCCTGTAATTTTTGAGTATCTCTAACCGTTTTCGAGTAAAAAATTATTGAATAATTGTATATTATTCGACAAATAAATAAAATAATAGAAATTCTCGACAGATATGCCCCAATTTTGCTTTATTTCGTATATCGTTCAATAATTTTTACTCGAAAACGCTAAGATATACGAAAAAATTACAGGAGTCAAAGAAGTGTCTAAATTGAACGAAGATATCAAAAACTGACTGACTGGCGCTGACCAGTATAGCGTACCGCAAGAAAGTTCGAGAGGTAGAAAGGAGACATGGCTCCGAAAAAGAAACACCCTGTAGATTCTAGTTAATATTCAGGAATTGATTGTTGGAAATAGCTCGCATTCCAAATTTGTACTGAATATCTCAAAAACTGCAGGAGTTATGAGGAGAAAACCAATGTTTTTTGTGAATTTCAATACTCTGTAGCTCCGTAATGAAGCTTTTGCGGACCCATGTTTAAATGGACTTTTTCTCTTTTTTCAATTAAGTTGTAACATACTATTATGTAACACTCTGTATACTTATCGATTCACCCTGTACAAGCTCCATTTGTCAAATTGAGACAACTTCGTCATTATGCTTATCAAAACAAGATCCTGACTCTGAATATCCAATAATTGAATAATTTAACCCACACGAACCAAGGCTAACCCACCAATCTCAGGAAGTGCCGCGAGGCATCGAATGATGAAGGTGGGAAAAAAATTCATTACACATTATAAAGTAAATCGTATCGCCGCCAGAGCAAACAAAAGCAGAGAAAGGACTTTGAAAGGATGCCGAATGCTCCATACAAGACGCTAATGGAATGAAAAATGATGAAAAGCACAATTAGCAGATTTCTAAAAAAGTTTAAGGCTAATGACACATAGCGACAAAACACCTTGGCAACGTTTCGTTGCTTGCACACACAGCGCCTTATTTGAAATCGCATAAATACTAGAGACATTAAACTGCGTTTGCGGGTCTTTTTTGTGGCAGTTGTCCGTTCCGGTCTCATAAATTCCAAAAAGAGTCCTGAAGCTCCAACTTGAGCGAGAAAGGATTGAAATATCTGCATTAACACTCTTGGCCTAGGAATGCTTCTCTGTTACGTTTTCATCCTATACCTTTTTTATTCTTATAGCTGAGTTCATTCAATTCAAGGATAATTTTTTTCAAATTTATTTCTTTTAAACATTCGCTCATTATACATTAGTATAGTCTAAAAAAGAGGTTACAGTTCACTGCGGCCTCAAGGCCTATTGTGCACCCTTACAGAGCAGTTCTGACCACACCCTTCACAGCTCGCCTTCCAGTTCCAGAGATCTGATGAAATCCAATATCTGTAAGGTTTCAATGAGGCTAGTTCCTCACTCTTACAAGTTTCTCGCCCAAGGCATTCTTTCCTTAGTCTCGCAATGCCAAAGCATTCCGTGACTAGGTGAATGGGGGTTTCTTCCTGCTCCCCACAGAACCTACACTCACCAGTGTCCGATAGTCCCATCCTCAACAGGTGCTTCCTGAGGCGACTGTGTCCTGTAAAAAGGCCAGTGAGGAGATGTAATTGTTTCTTTCTCACCAAGATCCAAATATCTTTTGGATCTGTTTCGAGATTCCGGAGGAATTTAGTAGAATTATCCGTCCTTGGGAGATTCCGTCAGAGTTTTTTCTTCTCGTCTCTCTCCTTCTCCAGAAACTCCTTCTCATAGGTACATATACCAGTGGCGGCTCGTGGGTGAAAAAAGAGGTGAAGAGCTAAACAAGCAGAAAAATCTAGAATAACATCTTTTTTATGTAAACTCACCTATTTTTTTTATATCAGGTCCAACCTTCGGTCCTTTAAATTAGCAAATTTGTCCGTAATGTCTTCATAAAATGGTTGTTTGTTTGTTAGTTGAATTAAAAGTTCTTTTTGAATGGAAATATTGGCCAAAGAGGAAAGCCTTTGTTGAGATACAGAATTTCTTAAATAACCAATTGTATTCCGAAAACCAAGATGATTTGAAATTAATATTATATGATTTGCCATTTTTCATTTCTTTTCTTGTAGAAATTTCAAGTTAATAGTAGGCCGACTTTCATTTAAGATGTCCTTTTTGTCTTCGTCTTTCCAACGATGAAACGGAGTTTCTATTAAACTGCACACAATGTCATTAATGGGGTTCATTTTTAATATCGAAGCCGAAGCACTTAAAGTAAACAACGGTCAGACGTTCTCACTGGAGGCGACGCGCGAACAGTAAAACGTAACAGGTGCAGACTGCAGAGGGTTACTGGAGCTCTTCACTACAGCGAGAAAACGTAATAGAAAGCCCGGTGACGTCACCCGTTACCATAGCAACGCAGTCTACTTGAGCGATCGAGGTGCAAGTTCCGTGACAAACCTCTTCACTCGATGCGGCAACCGACAAGATATTTATAATGAGTTTCGTGATTCGATAATAATCTCGATATAAACGTCTCCTGAGTTCTGACATGGAGCTAATGAGACGATTAAATTATTGTATAAATAGTGAATAATAATTATCATCCTCAATGAACATTTTAGGTGACCCGAACCCTAGGAATTTTTAGGTGAAGAGCCACTTCACTCCCTTCACCTGAAAAGCCGCCACTGACATATACCTATACCACAGAAGGGTTCTGGGCTAATGAGTGACATTCGTGCTCCCTCTTATGCAAGTGTATTGGCCTCTTCGTTTCCTTCGATTCCCGAATGGCCGGGAACCCAGATTAAAAAGAACTTGTTTTTCTTGCCTACCTGATTGAGTTTGTTCCGGCACTCCCAGACCATCTTTGAATAGATGACGTAGGAGCTCAGTGCTTTAATAACAACTTGACTATCTGAGTGTCATTTATCATTATACATACGTGATAGGGTATCTAAGATTCACACAGTTTTTATGATCAAACTGATATTTTCATGGTAAGAGTAACAGATTATTTATTGAATTAACTACTACTGATATAACATTGGAACAAAAGCAAAATGAAAACAAATGTTCTCAAGGTTAAAAAAAGAAATGTTATGTTAATTTCGGAAGATTCAGACAGAAAAAAAAATAGGGGGCAAAATGGGGTATCTCAATATTGAGAACCCCACTATTCACATAAACAAATTAGATTTTGCACATTTGATCTTTATGTATCTCGTTCTCGTCGATGCGGTCTTTTAAGGACACACTATCAAGTGTTTTTATAATCTTTTTGTTTCAAAGTTATAGCACAAACAGGAGCGGGGTAATTAGCAAGGTTTAAATCGTCTAAATGTCAATTTTGGCTTATAACTCAAAAACAAAAGAAGACAGATCAATGCGGTTGACGGCATTATGAGATTTTCGGAAAAAAAATGACCGCAATTCATTTTTCTCTATCTCTCAGTTTTAAAATATTGTAGTTCTTGAATCACCAATTTTGGCCACCGTGAAACACTGAAAGAATAGTTGAAATCAGGAGAAATCTTTTTTCTGAGTAACAATCCAAGATACATTTGTTGGCGGATTCATATATTTCCTAGGATCCATTAGCCAATATTTTTAAGATTGTATTTTCAGCAGCATTCAACAATTCTGGTGATGTACCCCATATCTGAGCATTATTATTGATTCTCATTAATTTTGTAAGATATCTACTTCGACGATAAACCGAAATACCTAATGATTATCTAACTGCTGCCACCACAAAAAACGAATCAATTGTCAAAGAAACATTTTCACAGGCAATGATGAAGTAATCGAAAATAGTAATTGCTCAAAAGAAATCCACAATTTATGATAATGGTGATTGCGAATTCAAACATCTGGTGGTGGTATAGGTACTTACTTGAACTCCATCAATTCACATTGTCGGCGAACAATTTACATTGTTATCCTGAAAACTCTCTTTTACTACTAGATACACAATGTACCATTTTATACTTTTGTTCTTTTCATACCTCATTTTGCGGATTTCAGATTTCATCTTACGGTGGTAATATTGCACTCAACATTTTAGTGCAGAAAATTAACTCTAGATTACTTTAGTTACTGTATGGTCTTAAAATTGCGTTTCGGAACGTTTTATCATATTAAACTAGATGTTTTGACATCTCGTAGAGTAAGTACCTGGGAGTTGATTCGCTGCCCTGATTATTATGATTGGATTATGATTATTTTTATTATGATTTTTATCTTCCTTGAAGCCTTTCGAAAGCTACAAAGCTTGTGAGAGTCAGTAATCTTCTGTGTAGGCTTCGTTTCTGGGTTCTCACGCGACCTCAAGCATTGCACTGCTAATTGTTGACCCAGGAGTGCATGGGGGATGCTACCAGCTGAAAATTTTCTTTTCAAGTCAGGGATGGAACTCGTAAACTTTAGACTATTAGTTTGATCCTCTAAACTACGTAACCATCGTACATTATAACCCAATAAGTTGAAACTGGTGTCAGCTGATTCTCTCTGAATGGCATTGACACCTTGTAAGTTCCTTGATTGATATTTTTGAATGAATATTTTTCTTATGATTATATCTTCTAAAGATTTGCTGTTAATGTGTTCATACTGCATATTTCTAGTACTAGTAAAGAAAGATGAAATTCCAGATACTCTGGAACTCAAATGCGAGCTAAAGGGCAGGAATAGTACACAGCCCCAGGTTTGGGAGGCATGATAGATCAAGTCCCAGAGCACAGACACTCTTTTTACTGAATCAAAATGAGAGCTAAAATATGGTATAAGTAAGTATAGCTTAGAAAAAGACAAGACCAGAAACACATAATCGTCTTCAATAAGGTTATCTTTAATCGAAAAATCAACTCAATATCCAACCGGGAATAACAAAGATTCAGAAAATCAGAAACAATTAATTCAATTCTTAGGGGAAAACCCAGATAGATGCTCCACTTTTTGAAATTGACTCATATTTTTGAAAATATTCATTTTATATGAGTAATTTTTATGAGTGTAGGTAGCTCCATTAATTAACTGAAATACTGAGACTTTTCTCTCCCAAAGCAATCCCAAATTTCACAAAAATTTTAATTTCATAGAAGCCCTTCTTTGGGAATAGATGTATGGATAGTTGTCCCACATGAAAATACTGGGAGGGATAGATGCCTTTTATACTGTGTGAACCAAAAACCCAACTAAATACAAATGAGATTTTCTATGCTTAAAACAGCAACTTTATCTACACAACATGGATCGTATTAACAACAATTGTGCATGTTTAATTGAATTTCGAAAGCATATATTTAACGAAAAGTTGCATTCTTCATATTAACATAAAGCATTATTCCACACATTCATGATAAATTAATGAAATAATAAGTCTCAACAAACATGATCAGGAATCAAGTTTGAAATCAAAATAACCCAATGAATCGAAAATTTGCTAAGAAGATAAGATTTTAGTTTAGATGTCCTAAAGGGCACCTATACCTCAAAAAATCAGGGCTATCCTTTTCGATAGGAATAGATGCCCACGAGTTTTTTTAATAAATTGAAAAGAGAACAAAAACTATTTGTACTCAGGTGAACCGGGTTTTTCACTATAATTTGACCCCCCCTTTAACTTTGGTACTAAAGGAGATACAAAAAAATGTTTGGTATAAAAGTTTTACGGAATCAACTTAGGTTTTTTGATATGAGTCCAGAAACTGAAATATATACAGGGTGGCCAACATATTGATGATAACTTCGTTTTTTCAAATGGAACACCCTGTTTATTTTCCATATTTGGCTAGCTCTTTTTCCCCTGATTTCGAATATGTAACATATGTTGGTCTATCTCTTTTATTCTGAGAACCACAGAGTTTCAAATTTTAAGAACCACCTGCCAAGATCTGTGATCATTTTACAAGTGGCAGAGTGCGTTTACTGAAAATGCTCATTTTTTGAGTTATAATAACGTCAATGGGAAGTTATACAGGTGAACAACATTGAATACAACTATATTTTTTCAAATGGGACACCCTGTCCTGTATATTCTTCCTTTTTTTGATAGGCTTCAAATTTCAGAGGTTCAAAGTTTTGAAATGATGACACCGAATAAAAAATTTGTGAAATACCTATGAAATTCTTTATATCCAACTAAATTATAATCTTTATATATCAACTAAAGAAATTGCTCAAAATGGCCACCTTCATTCAATACACATAGTTCATATAGTTGTCTCAAGTCGTTTAGACTATTTTTGATAGCATTATTATGGCTCTGATTCAAGTCAGAAATTAAAGCTTAAAAATTTGGTTCTAATCATTACAATATTATCATTATTCTTTGTGCGTTGACGGGATCAGTTCCGAATTATGGGTTCAATATTGTTGATTTTATATTATTAATATTATTTTCCGCTTCATTGATTGTCATTATTGCTGAAGTAAGTTTTTTCCTTCAGGAACGGCTATAAAAACTTGTCCAACGGTATTAAATCGGGACTATTTGGTGGCCATAAAATGGGTGCGCCATTACCAATCCAAAGATCAAATTGGCCACTAAAATATTTACGAACGTCCAAAACGCTATGCCAGATGGTTATTGGAATTTGAAACTCTGTGGTGCTCAGAATAAGCAGGATAGACCAACATATGTTACATATGCGAAATCAGGGAAAAAAGAGCTAACCAAATATGGAAAAATATACAGGGTGTATCATTCGAAAAAATGAATTTGCTATCAATATTTTGGCCACCCTGTATATATTTCATTTTCTGGGCTCATATCAAAAAACCTCAGTTGATATCGTGAAACTTTTATACGAAACATTTTTTTGTATCTCCTTCAGTAACAAAGTTAAAGGGGAGTCAAATTATAGTGAAAAACCCGGTACACTCGATGAAACGTAAAAAAAAATTACTGAATTTATTCCCACTTCAAAAGTTATACAGCGGCAAATACCTACCTCTAAAACTTTGGCATGTTTGTGAAGTTCGCTGATGAGATGATCGCTCACACTAGCGAAAAACGGCTTCACTTTACAATAACCCTTACAAAAATAAGGTCCAAGGTGACTGTAGCAGCTACTCATAAAATTAATTGTTTGTTACCTGTTTCGGAAGTTAGGTATTTTGGAAATTGGGCATTTATCCAACTGGGGCATCTATCCGGGTTTTACCCTACTGTAAATTCACTTGTAAGCCCATTCAGAAATAATCTCCTAAAGTTTTCTTAATCTCTCACATTAATTGCTCTCACTAAGCTCATTTTTTATCGCCTATTCCAAATCACCTTGTACAATTTATATCTAGTCAAATCCAAGAATAAGGCGTGAGCAAAAATTTTTCAATTTGTAACGTTTTCTCTTCTTATCTCAAGACCGCATCATATACATATTACCGTGAATAACAAATCATTGTCGAAGTAGTGACAGCAGTATTTGTTATCGAATTATACTCACATAACAATATGATGGAAATACAAGGCTGTGATTATTATGCAACTAGTCGCAACAGAAAACATATATTTCAAGGAATATTTCATCATGCCCGAGTCATCTTTCTAATCAATCTCGTATCCCGAGGCTAATGCTAGGTGTATTCTTACGTCTTATATCCTACTTTATGGTGTTTTGTCACATGTATTAATCCTTAGGTAGGTTTAGGAATATTGGAATTAACATCGTTGTTGATTGCTTTTAGTGTTTTGTCTGATTGACTTATTGGTTTGAACACGATAGTGAAAGAAATTGAAATGAGTAGATGACCTTTGAGTAATGAGAAGATTCATGCAAAAACTATGAGGAAATGGCATTGGAAAGGCCCTTCAAATGAATTCGATTCAATACCAAACATCTAATAGGTAGCGTTTTCCTTTGGGAAAACTGGTGCGCACTAGAATTTCCCCAGTGCAATTTTTTGTGTTCCATTGGTACAAAGAACAATGAAATTCCCATAAAAAATTACACTCAGGTTGCACTGGGGCAATTCTGGTGCGCACCAGTTCTCCCAATGGAAAACGCTAACAGATACCTAGTGTTTTAATGGCAACTCAAAATATGCATGCGTAGAAATTCTTGTTGTCCAAAATGCAAAAGTGTCGTATATGAATTTCAGCATCATGTAGGTACCTATCTTTTCACCGTAGGAACATTTGTTAACTATGAATTAATAATAATTCGAATGAAAAGTTATTGATCAACATTTTGTTCAAGTAGGTTCTACATTATTTGGACATATAGACAAAGAATTCAATGTTTCATTTCGGAGACTCCAACGTTAGAACAAGACAGAAACTCTGGTATAATAGGCCTGCTTTTAAAGCATCAAGTAGATGCAGTTCGCAAACATTTTAAAAACAGAGCTACCCTTTCAGCCCTGAGATATCAGAACACCTAGACAAAAAATATAAATAGTTCAGTTCAGGTTTATCAACAGTGAATAAACAAAAAGAGGCTTATTATGAACAAATTGTCTTGATTGATTCTCAACTAGATCTAGTTAAAGGGATGATACACAACATTCAAGCTGTCTCTTTAATTTGGGGATGTCAATAAGAATAATCAACTGTTCATTTCGTAGATATCGGACTATAGAAAAAGACAAGAAAAGCCTGTTATGTGCCAGTATCAAAAGCATCAACTATATCTAGTTCTCCGAAATTTCAGAGACCACGCTTTTTTTGTTTTTGAAATATAAATATAAATACCTACCAAAATTCTGGAGACAGCAAAGCTCTTATACAAAAAAACATTTCTGTATGGCCATCTTGATCTAGTTCCGAAATACTTGAGAATCAACTCTAAATTCATGCTACCTCTTCAATTCGTATAAGTATTTAAGAGGCATCACAACTCTTTTAGTTTTGAAATATCAATAAACATAAAACAAAATTTCGAAGATATCAACGTTTGACGAAGACAGCAAAGCTCATAGTATAGTATGCTCGTCAAGATACTTTACTTTATACCTCCTCTATTTGGGGATGTAAATATTAACAAGTACCTACAACCAAAAGTTAACTTCGGAGATATCAACGGTAGAAAAAAAAACAAAATGACTCTTTTAAGCCAGCAGTAATAGCATCAACTATATTTAGTTTAGTATAGCCTAGGAAGAATTAACCAATCATCAATTGAATAAAATTGTTTTCATAAAAAAACAATATTATTTCAGAGATATCAACGATCAATGAAGACAGAAACTCACGTATAAGTTCGGAATAATGGGGCAATAAGCAATCATCATTAGAATCAAATTCGCGAAGAAGTCATCCTAGCAAATAGATATAGATCACCATATATATTCCATACGAAAGTACCAAACTTCGAGATATCAATATAAAAAAACAATATTTCTGGAGACATCAACGTACGGTGAAGACAGAAATGCTCGGATAAGCTTGGATTTATTTAACAATAATCATTTGAATTAAATTTGCCAGGATGTCGTTTCAGGTCTGGGATATCAATATAAAAAAACAATACTTTTCGGGAATATCAACGACCGATGAAGGCAAAGAAGCCTGTACATATAAGCTCGTATTTCTTTAGCAATCTATTGAATCAAATTCGCGAAGAAATCATCCTAGCAAATAGAAATAGATCTATATAATCAACCACCAGTCGAAGGTACTCAACTTTGAGTTATCAATATAAAAAACAATATTTTTTGGAGACATCAACGATCGGTGAAGATAGAAACGCTTGGATTAATTTAACAATCATCATTTGAATTAAATTCGCGAGGATGTCGTTTCAGATCTGGGATATCAATATAAAAATCAATACTTTTTGGGGATATCAACGACCGATGAAGGCAGAAACGCCTGTACATATAGGCTCCTATTTCTTTAGCAATCTATTGAATCATAGCAAATATAGTTCACGAACATTTCCAAGCAACATTACCCTTTTAGTATTGAGTTGTCGATACAAAAATCAACACTTTATTTCGGAAATATAAACGGGTGATTAAGACCATTATAGATCTAAGTTTATACACTTCGTTAGTTCAGGGATGTCCAAATATAAACAAGAGAAATCAACACTTCATTTTGCATATATCGATAGCCGAAAAAAAAAGAACCGGTCATATAAGCCATCATAAGATATACCTATCCATGATCTAAATCAGACCTACATCTCTTTCAGGTGCACCCGTACTTTTTCAGTTTTCAGTGGTTGTCATGAAAAAAATCAATATTCTTTCGGAGATATCAACGGTCGATGAAGACAGAAACGCATGTATAAGCTCGGATTAATCAAGCAATGAGCAATCATCATTCGAATCAAATGCGCGAAGATGTCATCCTAGCAAATATATTTAGATCAATCACTATTCGAAGGTCTGAGTTATCAATCAATGTAAAAAACATTTTTTGGAGACATCAAAGATCGGTGAAGACAGAAACGCTCAGATAAGCTTGGTTTAATTTAACAATCATCATTTGAATTGAATTCGCGAGGGTGTCGTTTCAGGTCTGGGATATCAATATAAAAATAAGTAGGTACTTCATCTAGCATATATCGATAGCTGAAAAAAACAGAACCGAACATATAGGACAGCATAAGATATATTCATGATATATATGAGACCCACATCTCTTTCAGGCGCACCTGCACTCTTTCAGTTTTTAGTAAAGATTGTATAAAAAACAAAATTCTTTTGGAGATATCAACGGCCGATGAAGGCAGAAACGCATGTATAAGATTGGATTAATTAAGCAATAAGAAATAAAATAAAGCATATAGATATAGATTAATAGAATCAATCACCATTCGGAGGTACCCAAATTTGAGTCATCGATATAAAATAAACAATACTTTTCGGAGATATCAACGATCGATGAAGGCAGAAACGCATGTATAAGCTCGGTTTAATTCAGCAACCACCACTTGAATTCGCGAAGATGTCATCGTAGCAAATAAACAAAGATCAATACAACCAACCACCATTCGAAGGTACCAACTGTCAAACCCGAGCGACCTTGACAAAATAATCATTTTAATTCAACTAACCTTTAAGCGACGGAAACAAGAGAGAGTGTGTCATCACGAACTCAATCCAATAACCACACCACGAATCATCGTAGCTAACAACAGGTGAGTCGCGCTGGTACTGAAGCCGAACAGCATCCTTACACCTGTACCACAATTGTGATCTCGGGTTCCCGGGTTCGCCGCAGAGGGCGCAAGCTGTCAGCGTTTTCGGAGTCCGGGTTCCCCACCACGTGCCGTGCACGCCTTCAATATTTCATATTGGTTATTTCTACGGTTCCGAGCTGATGGTAACCAATATTTAGAGGGGGAGGAGTCGTTTTCCTTCAAAGTCGCCTATCAGGATGTTGTCTTAATTGAAGTGTTTACGTTAGGTAATTAGAATCGGAGGAGGTATTTCTGTTTTTCCCTGGTTGTTTATAACTTTGATATTGACATGATTGTGAAATGCGCCAATTGATGGTGGTACCTGTTGGTACTCTTCGGTGTGGTTTATGAGTTTTCTTATAAGTACTGCTTAGGTAATTGACTTAATAAGAGTTTATTTTGCTGAGATTTACTATTAACATATTATATAAAAATGTATTATTTCAATAATATCAATAAGGTAAAATGTGGAGTCTAATGGGACAATTTCAATTAGATATTTTATTGAATTGGTCGATTCTTGATGGACATTCATTTTAAATAATAATAACAAATTTCAATTCCCACTATATTTATTGATAAAACAACAATTGTTTCACCTCGGTGTAAAATAATTGTTGTTTGAATTATAGGTATAAAAAATACTAACAACTCTGAAATTCAATATGATACACTCTTGGTAATAAAGCATCTTCAGATAACTTGAACTTTCTGAATATGTATAGTTAAGTGGAGGAGCCGTTTTCTTTCAAAGTCACCTATCAGGATGTTGTGTTAATGGAAGTGTTAATGTTAGTGGTTGATTATAAGTAGGTACTACTTAGGTAGGTATTTGACTGTTCATTTGCTATATGTTCATTTTGCTATACTTATGTAAATTATGAGATAAACTGAAAGAGAATTTCATTTATTTCGAGTGAGATATATATATTCTCTTGAATTGAGAGCTAACAAAATACAATACATTAAACAAAAAAGTCCCTAGCTGAGGTTGGTGCAAAACGGGGTACCATACTTTTCTGTCGTATGATACCAGAGCACAGGGAAAACCTCAGTAGAAAAAACCCTGCCCCGCCGTTTTTACAGAATTGAATTTTAAAACTAGATAAAATGTAACTATATCGAAATTGTGAGTTTCTCATCAATGGAAATAATTCAGTTTATTTTTTACTAGGTATCTACCTAGGTATTGAATGTCAAAAAACATCCTGATACGAATAATATTCAGGAAACCAGGAGTATTCTGTAAGTTCTGAAATCGAATAAAGCAATGGTTTCTGCCCAAGAATGTGTGAAGTTATCTGCATTTATTTCATACTGAATTCAAAATTATTTTTGTTTCAGAGCAAGCTGTCAATCAGGGTCTGAAGGGATTTTCAATAAAAGCTGGTGAATTTTGAAATATCATGAAACAAGCTGGGGTTCAGTTGTTGACATCCCGATGTAATAAACCATTGGTGCTATCTGAGGTTTTTTCGAACGGAACCAAACTCAGCAGTTTCATAGTAGATAATCCATGCATTTATGTGGTACATCAGTATTTTGATACATCGTAAGGTATTGCTCCGAAAATGTGGAACTTAAAATTGAAATATAAGTATGAATAAGATGAAAAATACTGAAATTCTTATTACGATATATAGTTCACCCTATAATCACACATTTCAACCATAGAATATACTTCAATAATTCACCCCATAATCAAAAAGCCATTTCATCGTGAACAGAATAACCAAAGATCTAAATACTGAAAAATTTCAGTATTTTTCATCTCATTCGAAAACCATCCAAAATAAATAATTGGTGAAAAAAGAGACTACCTACCATTCATTTTTTATTCAGAATGGAATGAATGTAAAATAAATATGGGGTAGCCATTGGAAAATCTCGAAATATATCAATTTTAAGTTCCACATTTTCGGACCAAAATTTTCGGATAACCTTACGATGGTTCAAAATACTGAATACACCACATGAATGCATGGAGACAGCTAAGTTTGGTTTCGTTCGTGTAGAAAATAATCGAGATATTGCATTTCCAAACTTGCAATGCAAATGTCAAAAATTTCAAGAATGTGTGCCTAACTTGGCACAATGCATTGCAGAGAAACTTTTTTCAGTAGGTTATACTGCAAATTTGGTATTGAATCGATACATGAATAAAAATATCGTTCGTTCCATTTGAAATAAGAAAATAGATACGCGTTTGTGATAGATGTGACAACACTGTCAACTTGAAAATATTTTATGCGAAGAATTCCTTCATCCTCAAGGCTCCACCCAAAATTTCAAAATGAAATATTAACTAGTTCTCCAAAAACGTCTAATAGGTCAAATTAAAAGGAAAACCCTGTATGTGTACCATCAAAACAAAAAAATTCTATTATCGCTTGTATGCAAAAAAATGAAATTGTTCACATATCGTTAATGAGAGGCTATTCGAACAATTATTGATTCTGCCCTTTCTCCAAACACAACTTTCGAAAATTAGGAAGAATAGCTCCACTTTTGGATAGTATTGATTTCATCCATCTTCTTCATGAAATCTATCATTTTGAGACAAAATAAAATAAATTATTTTCCAAGGAATGGAAGTGCAAAAAAATTGAATCGAGAGAAATCCATCGTTTAGAATCATCGCTATTTACTAAACTGATGGCACTGGGGCATTCTACTTTCTATTTAATAACAATAATAATAAATTTTAACCAAAAAAGGCGGTAATTGCCTGTGTATTTGTATCTCGTAGTTATTGAATCAGCTCCGTGGAAACAAGGATAAAAATAATATAATCAAGTATTTTTAACGAGCAAACAAATATATCTGGGCCTATAATAGAATTGAATCGAAGAAATAATTGAAAATGATGACTGAGCTGAATAAATTGGGTTTGTGTAATTCACACACTTGCTCCAATGTTAACTCATGAAATTACTGTAATTACCACGGCTCTTTATCATTGATGACATGAAATTTTCTGGTTACATTTTAATTTCCTCGAGACAGACCAACATACTGCAGCACAGCTGTATCAGGAAGTCCAAGAATAGACATTTTCAGTTCAGTGTTTTGCTGATATCTCAGAAACCGTTTGAATTACCGAATTGAGTTTTTGTACACACATTGTCATGAAAAATAACTACATACTTTCTTCTTCTTGCACTTAACTCGGTTTTACTAGACGTGCTAGTGGCGGAGATATTGTTGAGTTTCACAAAGGTTTTACCTCCCAACTTTTATACCACTGAACTGCATTTTCACAGCAAATTTCAAAAAAATAGTATTTTATGTTTAAAATTTTAAGGGAGGGCCGAAGGAAAAAATGGAAAAAAATTCATATTTTCAAAAGAAATCTACAGTTGACAGTTGATAGGTACACTTATTTATGAAAACCCTGTAAATCTTGGATAAAATCATGTAGGTATTCAATAATAAAATCCTAAAGTTTGTTCATAAAGAAACATATTCGAGTTTATGTATTCAACAATCCTGATTTTGGTCAGAAAGTGTTGATATATCATTTTGATAGTTCTTGTTGTTGACGTGAAATTCTTGATGGTGAAACATTTACATATTATTTGGCCATTTCCATCATTTTTGCCAGCCGTCGTCGAGATGCAATTTCAAGATATCAAATCAGATTAAAGTTAAATAAAATTATATCAATGAAAAAGAAGACCTTCAATATGAATATCACTTCACTTACACAGGGGGCCAATTTTTTTTCAGTAGGATTTTTGATATCTGTGCTCTCGTATCATACGAAGAAATACGGGGTGCTCCGTTTTTCTTTTTTCTGCTAATACTGTGAAGGTTATATGTTATTTTTTTGATATACGAGAAATTTTGTGTCATACGTCAAAAGAATATATACGAACGTACACAGTTCTAGAGCAAAATTTTCAAGAATTCTAAGTGATTTCATACATAAAAATTGAGAACATGTATAAAAACCCATTCTAATTAAAACTCACATCATTGAAGCTGATAGAAAACTGAAAAATCGCGGTATTAATTAAAACGTCAGATGCCCCCTATAGAGCATACTTATGTAAATCAAAGCCGATTTATTACTCCAACTGAAAAAAATCATTCCCCGAATCGAATTCCTAATGTCGACACAAGGCACGTTTATCTAGTTTACGTACTGGCACATCTAGTTTACGAATTCGTGATCGAAATAATTAAGATGAAATATAGAAGGTCAAATTCCGAGATGGTTTTCAATTTGCCCGAAATTCCCAGCGTTCAGGCCTCTCGCGAGTGATCTAATTTGAATATTCAGCGTGAATTGAAAAGAAGAACACACCATTTAAAAATCTGTTACAGTCCATATAATTGAATGAGTACAAGGGAAAATTTATTTCTCCACGCCAAATTAAAAATAAATAATTAATTTCTTGAAGATAAAAATGACTCGATAATGAGAATTATTAGTTCCCCTGCTGATAATATATTTTTTAAGTGTTCTTTTCGGATCACTAAATATTCATTATCATATATCAACCCAACTAATGAACGCACTTGGACAGCTAATATATTGTTAGTTTCTCAGTAAAACTGAACGTGCCTATAATTCAATAAATTATACCTCGTATTAGGACTTGAAAGTTATTGAAATGGCTCAAATGTAACATGTAATTTGAGCAAAGACAAGAAATGATCTATGGAAACGTGAAAAATCAAAGTTACCGCTTGGGATGAATTATAAGGTGTGAAATCAGATGTGAACCGATGAACTGACAAATATGGAAAATAAGGATCGTTATCTGATACCCTAATTTATGTTTGAGTGATTTATACCACGTAAATTCACACATACTTTAGGAATTACGTTATTTAACTGTTGGGGCCTCATATTTTGCTAAAGATAAACAGGGCTTATATAACAGAATAATAATAAATTAGTACTTTGTTGTTGCTTTTCCTAGGATGTAAATATACTATTTTTTTGAAAGTCCTTTGAATTCAACAGATATTGATTAATTTTGGAAAAATCTCAAGTAGTTTTATTCGAAAATTAAAAATATTTCGAAAGTCGTAATAAAATCACATGAGTTTCAATTGAAACATATATAGGTCGAATTGTCAAACTTGTCGCTTATTAATTTAATTGATGGTGTTCTCGAGAGTAAAATGATGAGTGATGATGAAATTTCCATTTCTGGAACTCCTCTACAACTGTTCGATCCATGAATATTGTTAGTTTCTCAGTAAAACTGAACGTGCCTATAATTCAATAAATTATACCTCGTATTAGGACTTGAAAGTTATTGAAATGGCTCCAAATGTAACATGTAATTTGAGCAAAGACAAGAATGATCTATGGAAACGTGAAAAATCAAAGTTACCGCTTGGAATGAATTATAAGTGTGTGAAATCAGATGTGAACCGATGAACTGACAAATATGGAAAATAAGGATCGTTATCTGATACCCTCATTTATGTTTGAATGATTTATGCCACGTAAATTCACACATACTTCAGGAATTACGTTAGTTAATTGTTTGGGCCTCATATTTAGCTAAAGAAAAACAGGATTACACGAAACAAATATGACAGAATAGGTAATACTGAATTAGTTCTTTGCTGTTGCTTTACCTAGGATGTAAGCATACTATTTTTCCACAAGTCCTTTGAAATTCGACAGATATTGATTAATTCTGAAGAAATCGCGATTAGTTTTATTCGAAAATGAAAGTATTTGGAAAGTCGTAGTAAAATCACTTGAGTTTCAATTGAAACGTATTGAGGTTGAAGTTTCAAACTTGACGTTATTAATTTAATTGATGGTGTTCTCGAGAGTAAAATGATGAGTGATGATGAAATTTCCATTTCTGGAACTCCTCTACATCTGTTTGATCCATGAATATTGTTAGTTTCTCAGTAAAACTGAACGTGCCTATAATTCAATAAATTATACCTCGTATTAGGACTTGAAAGTTATTGAAATGGCTCAAATGTAACATGTAATTTGAGCAAAGACAAGAAATGATCTATGGAAACGTGAAAAATCAAAGTTACCGCTTGGGATGAATTATAAGGTGTGAAATCAGATGTGAACCGATGAACTGACAAATATGGAAAATAAGGATCGTTATCTGATACCCTAATTTATGTTTGAGTGATTTATACCAAGTAAATTCACACATACTTTAGGAATTACGTTATTTAACTGTTTGGGCCTCATATCTAGCTAAAGAAAAGAGGTATTATATGAAACAAATATGACAGAATAATAATGAATTAGTACTTTGTTGTTGCTTTTCCTAGGATGTTAACATACTACTTTTCTGAAAATCTTTTAAAATTCGACAAATTAATTTTGAAGAAGAAAGCAAGTTGTTTAATTCGAAAATCAAAAGTATTTGGGAGTCGTAATAAAATCACTTGTGTTTCAATTGAAACGTATTGAGGTTGAATTGTCGAACTTGACACTTATTAATTAATTGCTGGTGTTCTCGAGAGTAAGATGATGAAATTTCCATTTCTGAAACTCCTCTACAACTGTTCGAGCCATGAATATTGTTAGTTTCTCAGTAAAACTGAACGTGCCTATAATTCAATAAATTATGCCTCGTATTAGGACTTGAAAGTTATTGGAATGGCTCCAAATGTAACATGTAATTTGAGCAAAGACAAGAAATGATTTATGGAAACGTGAAAAATCAAAGTTATAGAATTATAAGGTGTGAAATCAGATGTGAACCGATGAACTGACAAATATGGAAAATAAGGATCGTTATCTGATACCCTAATTTATGTTTGAGTGATTTATACCACGTAAATTCACACATACTAAAGGAATTACGTTATTTAATTGTTTGGGCCTCATATTTAGCTAAAGGAAAACAGGGCTTACATGACAGAATAATAAGTACTTTGTTGTTGCTTTTCCTAGGATGTAAACATACTAATTTTCTGCAAATCTTTTTAAGTTCGACAGATATTGACTAATTCTGAAGAAATCGCGAGTGGTTTTATTCGAAAATTAAAAGTATTTCGAAAGTCGTAACAAAATCAATTGAGTTTCAATTGAAACGTATATAGGTGGAATTGTCAAACTTGGCGCTCATTAATTTAATTGATGGTGTTCTCGAGATAAAATGATGAGTGATGATGGAATTTCCATTTCTGGAACTCCTCTACAACTGTTCGATCCATGAATATTGTTATTTTCTCAGTAAAACTGAACGTGTCTATGATTCAATAAATTATTTCTCGCATTATGACTTGAAAGTTATTGAAAGGCTCCAAATGTAACATGTAATTTGAGCAAAGACAAGAAATGATCTATGGAAAAGTGAAAACCAAAGTTACTGCTTGGGATGAATTATAAGGTGTGAAATCAGATGTGAACCGATGAACTGACAAATATGGAAAATAAGGATCGTAATCTAATACCCTCATTTATGTTTGAATGATTTATGCCACGTAAATTCACACATACTTTAGGAATTACGTTATTTAACTGTTTGGATCTCATATTTAGCTGAAGAAAAAGAAGGCTTATATGAAACAATATGACAGAATAATAAGGAATTAGTACTTTGTTGTGCTTTTTTCCTAGGATGTAAACATAATATTTTTCTGCAAATCCTTTAAAATTCGACAGAGATATTGATTAATTTAGAAGAAATCGCGTGTGGTTTTATTCGAAAATTAAAAGTATTTCGAAAGTCTTAATAAAATCACTTGAGTTTCAATTGAAACGTATTGAAGTTGAATTGTCGAACTTGACGCTTATTAATTTAGGTAATTGATGGTGTTCTCGAGAGTAAAATGATGAGTGATGAAGGAATTTCCATTTCTGGAACTTCTCTACAACTGTTAGAGCCATGAATATTGTAAGTTTCTCAGTAAAACTGATCGTGCCTATAATTCAATGAATTATACCTCGTATTAGGACTTGAAAGTTATTGAAATGGCTCCAAATGTAACATGTAATTTGAGCAAAGACAAGAAATGATCTATGGAAATTGGAAACGTGAAAAATTAAAGTTACCGCTTGGGATGAATTATAAGGTGTGAAATCAGATGTGAACCGACGATCTGACAAATTTGGAAAATAAGGATCGCTATCTGATACCCTCATTTATGTTTGAATGATTTATGCCACGTTAATTCACACATACTTAAGCAATTACGTTATTTAACTTTTTAGGTTTCATATTCAGCTGAAAAAAAACAGGGCTTATATGAAACAAATAAGGCAGAATATTAATGAAATAGTATATTGTTTACAGAGTAGGAAAAACCAAACATTTCTGTGCGACTGTGAAGATTGCAACACCACATGCTTTTCCTAAGAGGATCACATACCATTTTTCCGCAAATTCTTCAAAATTCCACAGATATTGATTAATTTTGGTGTAATCGCGAATAATAATTGCATTCGCAGATTGAAAGTGTTTTGCAATTCTTAATTAGGTAAATTAGGTACTTGAATTACAATAGAAACTTAATTGCTGGTGTTCTCGAAAGTAAAATGACGAGTCATGATGAAATTTCCATTCCTGGGACATCTCTAGAGCTGGTTGAGGCAATGCATATTACTTCATTAGAATAATTGCCAAAGAAATAAAAAGATAAGTACGAATATGCCTATAAACGTTCTTTGTAGAGCACTTACAGCTGGTAAGAAATACAATGAATGGAATGTCAAAACAACCTAAAAAGTTTCGGATATAGTAACTCACATGTTACAAGTCCAGCAAAACTATTTTCTGCAGCGTTACGTACAATATTTTTTCGGCAACTGTGATGGGAATAAAACTATCGCGGCTGCTTTTCATATTGTATTGCGAATTGTGATCGAAAAAAATGCAAACTTTTGCCAACTTATTCATATGAACGGCCATCTGCTATTTCATTGCTGTGATGATGATCAACAACAATGAGATTCTTCGCAGCGTAGTCCGGGAAGTACCTACGTACTTTCGGACTAGGCCGGAAAATACTACTGTCTTAAAGAAAAAGCGTCCGGCAAGTGAATACATCTCGGACGGTTGCCGAAAAAAATATTTTTTTCTCCATCCATCAAAAAATGTTGACATTTTCGTACTGTTTTCAGGTGCAAAAGTCATAAATTCTCTTACCGTACAAAAATTTGCTTGTTGCTTAGCAATACTTTTAATCCTAGGATTAAAAACGCTACTTTTAATCCTTGGATAAAAGAAATTGCATTTGACGTCTACTTGACAATCACTGTCATGATTAGTATGTGTTCAAATTTATAACCAAATTATTAAAGATTTTTGACTAAAACCAATTTAATTTTGACTTGGTTGGAGAAAAAATAGTATATATTATTCGGACTAAAAGTGCCCATTTTAACTCGCAATTTTGCATTCGCTCGGCTGCGCCTCGCAACTGCAAATATTGCTCGTAAAAAAAATATGCACCATAGATTATAGAGTATAGAAAGATAGGAAACGGCCCTACATTCGTAGTACTAAAAAACGACTACATTTTTAAGTTCACATTTGACCCAGAGATGGCACTGAAGATCAATTTTTATATAAAATCTGTAATTTGGATTAGAAATCATATAAAGAAAACTGTAATAAGAATTGATGCGAAATTCGTATTCCCTTCAGGATGTTTCATTTTATATTTTAAATCCATAATTTTCAATAAAATTCAGTATTTCATGTGTAATATTTTTATTATGCATTTATAGAAGATATTACAGAAATATTAGGGTATTATTGTAAGATTTATACATGGATTTAATATGAATATACTTAGTGCGTATGTGGAAGTCCAGTTTCTGGCTCAGTTCAATTGCAGCTTCGTTGTCCACCATCACTGTTTTAATTGACGGAAAACTTTTCCTGAATAGTCACTTTAACCATTTTATTTTCCGTGCAGCTTCACTATCAGCCACTATTTCTGCCTCTATCGTGGAAATAGCAACAGATGTTTGACGTTGATCAAGCCAAGATATAGCTTTACCTGCATACATCCATAAAACACCAGTTGATCATCCAGTTTCACTATCTCGTTCGTAATTTTCATTACTGAAGGGTACAAACTAATCTTTTTTCCACTTTTTTCGAGACGACACTAACGGCAAAAGCCGTTCGAAGTGAAATAATATTTGTGCAAACGAATTGATTGGCACTTTTTTATATCAATGACATTTCCCATGTATATTGATTTCTAAACTTATAATCATAGAACCAGAATTTTATCCCTTTTATAGTGACATTAGTTCACATTTGACCCAGAGATGGCGCTCATACACTGTAGTCGTGTCGTTTCCGATCTTTATACTACATAATCTTTGATATGCACTTTTAATCCTTATAATATAACTAGCTGATCCGGCAACCGTTTCTTGCCTTATAAATTATAAATAACCTAGATACCGACTGCAGCGCACCTGTCGGGCTGATTTGTGAATCTAAACCATTCTCGAATCTCCACGAACACACACAAAAAATTTCATCAAAATTGGTCCAGTCGTTTAGGAGGAGTTCAGTCACATACACACGCACACAAGAAATATATATATTAAGATATACTATTTGTACAACTGCCATTAAAAATGAAACTTTTAAGGACAGCAAACAATTTTAAAATTGATTGTTTACCTGGAAGCGTGTTAAATAACTATCAACACGCTTCCACGTTAATTAACGTCTCTTTTTACACTCATATATCATTTTGAAGTTTATTGTCATTGCAAATTCGCCCATTTCATTATCAAAATAGGGCAGCTGTGTGTTGAGAGTGATTTTATTTTGTTCGTGAAATTGAACTTTTTCACTTACAAACGTCACTTTCAACACTAATATCATAAATAGCTAATTTCATTAATAAAACAGATTTCATAATGACAGACAATTTTTTAAGTTTGCTATACATATTAATCTACGTAGGTATGGGTAACCCAAAAATAAGAATATGATTGAAACCGATGATAGAACAAATATTAGATACGTTAATCAGGCAAAGAATACAGGGATTAACAAATATTCTTCATCATTGAATAATAGAGGTAATACTCTTTCTTTGAGTAGTATTGATCAGTAAACATTCTGTACATCCAGATAAGAATCGCAGCACAAATCGAATCAAGTATGTATCTAATAGAGCAACATATTAGTTTTATGAGATCACTCCATATGATACCCAGAACTCATCAGTATAATGATGATGTGTTTTTGATGACTGATCTAATTTCTGAACATAAATAAAACGCCCAGTTCAATCGAAACTTCCCAACATTTCGCGTGTATGCTGTAATTAAACCATGAAGTTGATCATAGAGAAGAAGAAATTGCTTTATATTACGCTTGGTGGCTTATTTTGCGTCCTTTTTGGGGCACTTTTGGGCTTCAAAATTCTGCCCAAAATTGTGGAGAAGAAGGTTTGGGAGGTAGGTGGGGTGTTGGTATAAAATTCTAGAGGTAACATGATGTCCTCGCAATGATATCTGAAGGATGGGGGTGTCCGCAAGGTTCTAATTTGGGTGCTGTTAATATTCAACCTTCGTAGTAGTTACGTGAACAATTTATAAACAAAGAGATTCCTAAGGTTGATTTCCAACTACTTTGAAGGGAATTATGCTCTTGGAAATTTGTTTCTAAAAATGCAGAATTCTCCCAGAATATATTACAATCGATATTTGGAAATTTGTTCTATGGATGTGATCTAATTTCCACATTTTTGAACACATATACCGAATTCTTGTAGAAGATTACCTACACTGAGTTTCGCATCTCTGAAATTAAATTTTCGAAGTAATATAAATTGATGTATTTCAAATTTTTTATGATATTCCCTGCGTTCAAGTATTTCACATACAGTAGGATCTCGCTAATCCGGCCCTATATTGAGATCGGTAGTGCCGGATTGCCGAAATTGCCGGATTAGTGGAGATATGGTAAAAAAAAAAGCTAAATAGACCATAAAAACATCGTATAATTACTACAAAACAAGTACAGTATAAAAATCATTACATAATATTATGTATAAATCGATAAAAATATTATAAGCAAAACACAGTTAAGGTCAATGTAAAAACGGTTTGTTTAAAACTAGATTTAACACAATTAGGAAGAGCTTGAATAACTGGAAAAAAGTGTTTAATAGTGCCGGATTACTGGACGTGCCGGAGTGACGTGAATGTTTTCGAAGAAGAACACTGATTTACTCGCTTCGATACTTAGGTTTCCTCATTGCGAGAAACTATAGGTTTTGGAATGAAAAAACATATTTTTCAAATGAAGAATATTCATTTTCTCTCTTTGAAGCTTCAATTTTCTCAAAATGAGAAAATATGACATTGAAATGATAAAAATTAATCTTTCAAAAGAAGAAAAGCCGTTTACTTCCTTTAAGACCACAATTCTCTCAGAACAAGAAAAAATTTTCTCATATGAATGTTTTGGAAGAAGAACACTGATTTACTCGCTTCGATACTTAGGTTTTCTCATTGCGAGAAACTATAGGTTTTGGAATGAAAAAACATATTTTTCAAAAGAAGAATATTTATTTTCTCTCTTTGAAGCTTCAATTTTCTCAAAATGAGAAAATATGACATTGAAATGATAAAATGAATCTTTCAAAAGAAGAAAAGCCGTTTACTTCCTTTAAGACCACAATTCTCTCAGAACAAGAAAAAATTTTCTCATATGAATGTTTTGGAAGAAGAACACTGATTTACTCGCTTCGATACTTAGGTTTTCTCATTGCGAGAAACTATAGGTTTTGGAATGAAAAAACATATTTTTCAAAAGAAGAATATTTATTTTCTCTCTTTGAAGCTTCAATTTTCTCAAAATGAGAAAATATGACATTGAAATGATAAAATGAATCTTTCAAAAGAAGAAAAGCCGTTTACTTCCTTTAAGACCACAATTCTCTCAGAACAAGAAAATTTTTCTCATATCAAGAAAATGGTGTGAAAAAATTAAATACTCGAATTGAAATATTCAATTTACTCGAAGTGAGAGTATATTCTTGGAATGAATACATATTTTCTTAGAATAAGAAAATATATCCAAGAAATTATGTATTCTTATTTCAAGAAATTATTTTTATGTGTGTGTATTGAAATACTTAATACTTATAACTTTTGTAGGAGTACTTTCCATGGAGAAGTAAGGGACGAAATCTTACTAGTTGACTGAAATTCGTTTCTATCTAAAATCACTACTATTAGCTACTTATTATTTTTTTTAAATATAACAATGAGAGAATTTCAAGTGTTGTCAAGCAGCATATAGTCTTATCCGTGTCTTGATTGGTGTAGATTTTTTGTGTGAAAGGGTTGCAGTCCTTCTCTCAATGTTTCAGAGTGTAGTCCTCAAGGAAAACACAGAACAGTGGAACCTTTTCAAGGAAGTGCCATTTCCCTTCACTTTCAAGGTGTACTTTTTCGATGTAAAGAACCCACAAGGAATACTTTATGGAGAAAAACCAGTAGTGATTGAAAGAGGCCCCTATATTTATGAGTGAGCACTGAATGATAAATTTGGATGAGGGTAGTAACTACTTATTTTCAGTTTATATCACTGGAAAACTGATGTTTCCTGGGAGGATGAAAACATATCTTTCTACGAATGGTCGAATTTCATCTTCAATCCTAAAGCATCTGGAAAATTGAGGGATGATGACGAAATAACTGTTCTGAATGCACCGTACAATGTGAGTTGATTCTCAGCATTTTTTCTGTAATAAATAATACTGAGATTCCAAAACGAATGAAAATTTAATTCGAAATTGTTAGATATAATTTTCCTAATTTTGAATGCTAGCCTTCATCTTATATCCTTATAAAATATGGTTCCTGCTCCACTCTTCGTTTTATTATTAAAATTATCAATTTTAATTTCTTTATTCCGATTATGCGATCCTATTGAACATTTGCATGAACTTTCAGTGTAATCAAACATTTAGTTGTGGAAATATAATGTTTTTTCATTGCAATATTCCGATTGAATTTTTTATGATTCTGATAACACTATGGCCACAAAATTTCATATGAGGCTTCTTATGAGTATCTTACGTGTGGCAGTAAAATTTCATCTCGATCTGTTTTCTGCTGTCGGAGATGTTCGATTAGCCATTTTATGTCTAATCGTACGATTTTACTGGCTGACGAACTTAAACGCGACCTGAAAATTTCTCAAGAACAATCCATTCGAGAGTTATCGTGTTTACGGATGGACGGTCCTACGGGCAGAATTGAACGGATTCATCAACAGGAAGTCGAACATTATCGTTTGAGACACTTTCTGCTCAAAATTAAAAAATTACGGACATTTGGGCAAACCATCGAGATATAATAGAGAGGAGACGCTATGACATACAATTAAGTGATCAAAAATAGTACCACTGGGCGGGGCTAAGTCGAGGACCAATATGGCGGAAAGTTCAGGGTTGAAAGAAGTTGCCAATTTTTTCTGTTCACAAATTTCACCGAAAAAATGTTGGGTCTTTAGGAAACCTGTTCAAATAAGGTCAATTGAATATCAATAAACTAAACGCTAGAATCACAATTCCTCCAGAAAATTCAACGATTGTCAAGTTTGATGTTAAGGTGGTAGCAATATGGCGGATCTGATACCACGTTTATTTCAAAGATGGCAACTCTATACTATCATATCTCTATGTGGCAAACCGATATAACGCTCGTTTAAGTAAAACGGGCGCTTAAAAACGCATAATATATTTATATAAAAACACTAATGACTAGAATGATCAACAATACCTTTCGTTTTGAATTTCAGGGTTTATTCATCACCGTTGAAGAAATATCTCCAAATGCTCTTGAAGGAGTTAGTGCAGTTACGGAAGGCATATTCGGGGATAAGAGAGATAGTCTTTTATAAAAATTTCAGTTAAAGATTATCTTTTCGATGGATTCCCGCTATGCATAGATCCTAGTGGTAAAGGGTTTCTGATTGATACAGTCTGTAAGCAAATGAAGGCTAAAGTCGGCAAAGGTTTGAGAATTGATGGTAACAGATTAATGGCAGCTCAGATGCATCACGTAAGTTTTTCTCAATACTTTTTTGGTTTTATTGCTTTCAGTGATTTCTCATCATAGTGTTTTCAATATTGTTGTAACACATTTTCTTTTTCATTTCTTTTGAGCTGCAAATGACGCATCACTTCCTACCCATCCCAGAAAAATATATCTCTGTATACACTTCTGTGTGTAAAGCCGGCCAAGACATCGTTATTTTTCATCCATTTTCCACGCTGTGGTTCGAACCACCGAGCCATATCGCGGAACTGTTTTACCCACACACTTCGGTAAATTCTACCAGTTATTTTGCTTTCGTTCGTCGTGAAGATGAAACATCTCTTAGCAGTGGCGGTCGGAGTTTCGGTGCAGATTAAAAAAGAAAAAAAACGAGACTTAGGTATACTACACTTATGGCAAATAACCGCCGATTCTCAACGAAATCCCCACACACAGTCGGTATAATGGCACGATAACCGATGGACCGTAGTGACAAAAATCAAGCTTCGGCAGATATTTGTACCGACGATACGTACCGACGATACGTACCGACGGTTTTTCGCCACACACATCGGTTTTTGGCTCTTTTGTCGGGACGGTTCTTATCGCCGCGATACGAACGGATGAAAAATAACGATGTCTATGGCCGGCTTAAGAGAATTTTCTCATGATCGGAGTCCATTTGAGAGCACATTTTCCAAAAGAGGTGTTTTTGCAGCACTAATTTCAAATAACATTCACGAACTTTTTCGGTCATTTGCAATATATCATCTAAGCACCCAGAAGGAGTCTCAGGAGCTAACGCCTGGAATTTTTTTACAGAAAAACATGACACATCTAGGAAGGTTCACAATCAATTCTGGATTGAAGGAGAAAGAGAAAGTGGCAACACTTGTCAAGCATGACGAAAAAAATATACCTAAATACGTGGAGGGGAGGGGAGGAATCCAAATGCAATCACATCAGAGGAGTTGTTTCTTTTCAGCTTTCATAAAAAAAGACATGATTTCGATACTTTCAGTGAAGATGTGTGCAGGTACAGGACATAATTTTTATACACGATCTACTCAGTTAATAGTTTTTCCGTTGCTATATTTATGTGGGTTGGCAACACTTGTTCACAGTTGTACCATTGTACAAGGAAGGATCCTTCTAGCCCATTCGTTTTGAAGAGTTTCGTGCTCCTGAGTAACTCAAAAGCTCGAAATACGGGTTGCCATTGGTTGCGCACAAGCACTGGAACAGCTCAGAAGCACGAAACTCTTCAAAACGAATACTATATTCCTTATAAAGGGTTTTCCAATAAGAGGTGTTTTTTTGAATAGCCCGCTATTTCGGTAGATGTCACGTTAGAAGCTGTCATTTTTTGACATTTGACAAGTAGAAACTACGCCATTAATCAAAATGAAACAATACACGCTTTAAGAGCGCATTGAAATTATTAAAATTCACTATAAAAATGGTGAAAATTTGGCAGAGACGGTTGGTAAAACTCGAACATTTTTGGGTCGTCGTGTATCACCTTGTCGGACCGCAATAAAGAAATTAGTAGAAAAATTCGAGCTGTTGGGACAAGTTAGTGACGTGAAGAATAAAACTTGTCCACGTCGGTCAAGAACAGCCGAGAATATTGCTGCTGTAGCCGAAAGTGTTGAAGAAAACCCAGGTTTGTTCATCCTTGTCGTTCTTGGAATTAGGCATTCCACAAACGTCATTACACCGTATTTTGCATAAATGTTTGGGTCTTAAGGTTATAAAGCTCAGTTAACACAAGAACTTAAGCCGGCCGATCATCAACAACGTCGTATCTTTGCTGATTGGGTCGTTGTACCGTGTTATATCACGAAGAGGTGATCACAATTGGCCACCGAGATCTTATGATTTAACTCCTTGCGACTTCTTCCTTTGGGGCCACGTGAAAGAGAAGGTCTACGCCAATAGTCCAGCGTCGATTCAAGACCTCAAAAATGGAATTCGTTGGGCCATCGAGGACATAGGGCAGCCACTTCGCTATTTGGTTATGGAAAATTTCAATAAAAGTACCTATACCTAAGTATGGTCCTGTAAGCGTGGTCGTGGTGGTCATTTGCCTGATGTTATTTTCCACTATTAACGGTATAGCCCCTTCTTCACAATGAAATAAACATCCGATCATTTATATCTATTGAAAAATGGCATTTTTCTTTGAATATCAAAATGACTTCTCTTAGTTCTCTTACTGGAAAACCCTTTACAATGATTGTAACTATACGGCGCAAGTGACAGTATTCACACTAATTCAACATACAAAATTAAAATAACTTATAACTTGTGAAATTATTGAATAATAGAATAATAGAAGTAAAGAAACTGCTAACATACCTAACAAAGCAAATGTACCTATTCCTTTCTGCTACATTGAGATCTGTGTGATTCGCTCCAAGTTCGTAAATTCGAAAACATATTCATAACTTCCTCAGAATGACTAATTCTACTTTTATGTTATTACAAACCGGCCATAATTCTCTGTAAAAATGAAAATTGTTCATATGAACCGTAAGATCGATAAACAAGATAACTTTCGGAAGAAACAACTTTCAAAGCTTGAAATTCCCGAGGTAGATTTAATATTTGTACAGGAAAGTTGAATTCATAAGTGAATAAAATAAAACCTATAGTTCTCAGTAAAATAGAATTCGAATTTTTGTTTTTCCAATATGAACAGGTGAGCTTAACCTTCTGATTCACATCATAGCTTTCTCCATTTTTTTCTCAGTATCTCTAGAAATTCCGCAGTTATATTTACGTCTCAACTAATTTATATTCAATTCAAAAATAACCGAGAGGGATCTCAAATGAAAATAATCAAAAATGTTTATTAATATAATTAATATAACAAAATTAATTAACATTCTTAATCTTAATTTCGCAGAGTTATGAGCCTTTCTTACAACACAACCGAAAAAGTTAAAGGAATTCCTGGTTATAAATTCACTTTAATGAACAATTCATTCGACGCAGGGAGACAACATGAAGAAAATTATTGTTATTGCATCAATCGAACTCGTACTTTGGATGGTAGTTTCGGTTGTCTGAAGGACGGCGTTCTTGATTTGACCAACTGCATCGGTAAGTTCACCAGAACAAGTAAAAATAAATATGTGATTAAGGTACAAAATGAAAATTCATGCGTTTAACACTAACGCAGGTATAATATAAAACGATGAAAGCGGAGAATAATATTAATTGATTTAAAAACACGCCAATATTAAACCCACACTTCGGTACCAATCCCGTCAACGCACAAAGAACATGCATAGTGGTAATATCAAACAGAGCATCCATAGATAGCTATTTCGCCCTATTTGGGGCTCTTCAGTATGAAGGAGCTCCGTCTGAAGGCATTTTAGGTTTCCTTCTCTGAAGAAATGTCGCCTAGCTCTGAGAAAAACAGAACCGGAACGCCATCTCCTGGGATCCTTACGAACACCTACCTTCGATGCATGAACCTTGAACGAAGTGCGAGATGTTTATCCGTTTTTCATACAAACTGGTGGTAGTCCAACTACATCCAACAACATTGATTTAAAAATCAACCAATATTAAACCCATACTTCGGAACTAATCCCGTCAAAGCACAAGATGGTGCTCCTCCATACTGAAGAGACCCAAATAGGGCAAAATAGCTATCTATGGATGCTATGTTTGATATTACCACTATGCATGTTCTTTGTGCTTTGACGGGATTAGTTCCGAAGTATTGGTTGATTTTTAAATCAATTAATATTATTCTCCGCTTTCATTGTTTAATATCTGATTATATTTCATTCCCTTCATTCTATTGAACGAGTAAGTTATCTCACATGATGGAAAACAGTGGTAAAAAACTGTTGATTACCGCCCATAACTGTAACAACTCATCTAGAAGAAAAGAGCTGAATATTTCAGTTGAATTCGTTGGCTGATGTACAGGGTTTTCCTAAATGACTTCCTAATACATAAACTTTAATGGTTTCAATATCGATTGAAATTGTTTACCTAGAGACATCGCCACGGACAGCAAGGCCACGCTGAGATCCCTTAAGGTTGACGCTCACTTGGGCAAAGAGACGCGAAGCGTTGTTTTCCGCCGGAGCGGTTTGCACTGAATCAAATGGGTAGACGCTCACTTTGGAGGCACGAAGTGAAGAGCCGAATCATTTCGTATCAATGATTTTATATGATTTTTTTTTGTGTATTCCTGGATGAAGGTAGGATGACAATAATTTCATTAAAAAATTCGCAATTAAAACAAGATTATGACCAAAAACACGATTCGAACAAAAGCTCTACCCTTGTTCACGCGAGTAAGCGGCATGCACCATGCATCGCTTCGTCCAAGTAATCTTCAACCTTTAATGGCACTGCCAGGGGTCTTGACCTAGGAGTGCCGTAACACCATACAGCAACTAGCAAGAGGCTCTACTATGGGTGCCAGGGCATTATGGTGTTGAAGGAATTGCAAAAGCCGATGAACAAAAAGTGCATCAAGGTTAACACCTGGCTGGACGTGATCCTTTCTGTGGGCTTGGAAAAGACCAATATAAGGCAGCTTTCTAGCTAGGAGTTGAACAACAGAAGAACCTACCTATACCAGCAAACTTCTGAAGCTATCACGAGCTGCTGACGGAGCACTGTCGACAATAACTTCACTTCAACTATATGGGAAAGTTAACCGATGAAATTTCCAGGCGTTGTAACAAACGTCCAGGACACCCAAGAGGTAACTGCCAAGGCTCCTGAGGAGGGGGCCTAACGTTTGACAAGTGTCACGTAACAAAACAACACAAAACAAGAATGGACACACCAATATGGCCGACTTTGAACTTTCTAAACGTTGAATTTTATTATTTGTGCCTCGTTTCTTTTTCATTTTCTCTACAGTTTGTAGCTGAAAGATATTCAGTGTTAGTTAAAAAAGGTTTCTTATTCAGTGAATGGGTGCCCATCCAAATATGGCCGATTTTATGTGGCACTTTTGCATCAAGGGAAATATAGGATTGTGCTCCCTCCCCTTCCTTCACCTCCATGGTCTTATCAAAACTCCATTGATGTCCTCCCTTTGTTTCCACGAATGAGTAGGGTAGAGAACAAAAGACCTAGATGGTCAGGGTTCCCTGAACTGAAGTTCAAAGAATTTTGATAATTCTCAAGCATGATGCTTTCATACTCACATTTCAGGAGCACAGGTTCTCTTGTCTTTCCCTCACCTGATGTATGCTGACAAAGACTATCTCAATAGCGTAGAAGGACTCTCACCAGATCCTAAACTTCATGAAACATTCGTCACCTTGGAACCGGTAAGATATTATTCAATATTAAATTTTTTGCGATTCTTCTTAGTTGAACGACGGAGTTCTGTCAAAATGTCGATTTTATGCAGATATAGTAGTCTCAAACAACTCACTAATGAAGAATTTTAGGTGAAATACTATTCAGTCGGGTCATTCATCTGTAAAATACTCTAACTTTCGAACAGAATGAGCTAGAGACCTGAAATCCAAGATAAAAAAAGTGATAAAGACTTGAAATTGTATATTTCGAATATTTTCAGAACAGAGATTCCGATCCGATATCAAGTTGGCTGCTTATTAATAACGATTTAAACGTGAATTAGGTAAGAAGCTTTTGAGCTCCTATTGTTCATATTGGGAAAACGATATATCCATTTTGAATAACCTGACGGATAGTGGTTTCATTCTATTCGTTCCTGAATTCATTTTTCCCTTTCAATCTAGTCTTAAAATTTCAAGCCCGCAACTTGTTCCGTTCGAGAGTTCTAGCGAACAGAATTTTGTCGATTTACCAGGCACAGACCAAATTTTTCGTAATATAGGGTTTTCCGATAAGAGGTGTTATTTTGATATTAAAAAATGCCATTTTTCAATATTAATGATCGAATGTTTATTTCATTATAAGGAAGAAGCTATGCCGTTAATGGTGGAAAATAACATCAGGCAAATGACCACCCCACGACCACGTTTACAGGACAGGACTTTTAATGAAATTTTCTATAATCAAATCCAAAATGGCCCTATGTCCTCAATAGCCTCGCGAATTCCATCTTTGAGGTCTGGAATCGACGCTGGGCTATTGGCGTAGACCTTCTCTTTCACGTGGCCCCAAAAGGAAGACGCTTACAGGACCATATATCCTCTTAATGAAATTTTCCATACCTAACCAAATCGCAAAGTGGCTGCCCTAGCTATGTCCTCGATAGCCTCACGAATTCCATCTTTGAGGTCTTGAATCGACGCTGAGCTATAGGCGTAGACCTTCTCTTTCACGTGGACCCAAAGGAAGAAGTCGAAAGGTGTTTAAATCACAAGATCTCGGTGGCCAATTGTGATCACCTTTTCGAGAGATAACACGGTCCCGAGAATGATCAATTGTTTCGTTGCTTGTGTGCACGTAGCGCCGTCTTGTTGTAAGTGAACGTTGACCAGATCAATACTATCCAATTTCGGTGTAATGAAGTTTGGGGAATGCCTAATTCCAAAGAACGACGAGGAATGGACAAACCTGGGTTTTCTTCAACACTTTCGGCTACAGCAGCGATATTCTCGGCTGTTCTTGAGCGACGTGCACGGATTTTATTCTTCACATCACTAACTTGTCCCAACAGCTCGAATTTTCCCACAAATTTCTTTATTGCGGTCCGTCAAGGTGCTTCACGAAGACCCAAAAATGTTCGAGTTTTACGAACCGTCACAGCCAAATTTTCACAATTTTTATAGTGAATTTTAATAATTCAATGCGTTCTTGAAGCGTGTATCGTTTCATTTTTATTAATGGCGTAGTTTCTACTTGTCGAATGTCGAAAATTACAGCTTCAAACGTGACACCCATAGACAAACTAAAATAATCTTCGTTTAGTTAGTCTATGGTGACACCTACCGAAATAGCTGGCTATTCAAAATAACACCTCTTATTGGAAAATCCTTTAGCACGTTCAGTAAACTACTGAAGTTTGCACGTCATTAGTCTCCTTCAAAATACCATAAAAGTCGGATTCTTCATCAATGAGTCGTTTGAGACCACTCCCGGCCCAAAATTCGATAAATAGAGACATTTGGGCAAAATGATAGCATACTCTGTTCCCCTAGAACAAGCACGCAAAAACTGTTCGACATAATATCACTGAAATTAGGATCATATTTTTATGAATCCCCAATAAAATCTATACATATCGAAAATAATTCAACTTTTTAGTCTTTTGACAAAAACAGATATTCTGGCTTTTTTGACTCGGAAATGCCGCATTTGATAAAAATTCAAAATTATTATTACCCATTCTACTTGATATTAGTTCAAGATTATCTTCTGAATAAGGAAAACTGAATCTCTTCATTTTCAGACATCTGGTGTTCCATTAAAAGTAGCAAAAAGAGTACAGTTTAACATGTTCATACGTGCCATAGAAGATGTTCCCATGTTAGAAAATGTCACTAATGCCCTTATGCCATTATTTTGGATCGAAGAGGTAAATGAGCAACTTACAATTCCAACACTATTTGTGCTAACTCCTGACTCCTGAGAACATAACATGATTAATAATCTTATCTTTACAGAGTTTAACTCTTCCGGACAAATATACTGACCGAATTAAAAAGGAGCTGCTGAACACACTTCTCATTCTGGACATTTTCAAATATACCCTAATAATTACAGGTTTAGCAGCTGTAATAATTTGTGGATTTTTGCTAATTTACCTACGTTAGAATATCACCAAATCTTTAAATTATTATTTATTGTTAATAAATATTGTTGTGTGATTACATAAGCAACATGAATAAATGTTTTGTTGTCTTGTGATTCAATATATGGAAAAATTGGGACTGGAATAGAGAACTCAAGATATAATTTATCATATCTATTAAAATTGTCATAAAAAATATTAAATAAAATTTTAAATTTATACTTAAACAATAACTTTAATCAGGTAACAAGAATTAATACGTCTAATTTACAATAACATAACATAAATTAATGGAATTCAAATTTATTAGTCTTCATCTATAGCAAAACCTAGTCTTGCTTGCTGAGCATGCTGATTCCGTTGTAAAATATTCGAACATTGGATTAGACAATGCAGAGCTGCAGCAGATGTAGCTTTGAGTAGTAGTAGATTAGGGTCAATGTAGAGTTTGGGACCTGCCGATTCTATCGACCTACATAAAGCCAAATCAGCTTGTTCAGTTTGATGTAACTGTGACCTAACACATCCCATTGCATCTAGAACTGCCAACTGTTCTCTTGGAGGCAAAGGCTGACTGTTTCCGGAACTTGACTAGAATAAAATCCATTCAGAATCAAAATGGGAAATATGAAATGTACAGTATGAAGTGGAATATGTGTTTTTGATTACTATGTTCTTTAATTATCATACTACACTATATTTTTTAAACTTTAAATTTACCTTTGTATGAGATTCAGCAACTGCTCTCAACCCATTAACCCATTCTTGTCGAGCCCTTGCATCTGCTGCTCTCAGCTTGAGCATATCACCTGATGCACAATTGACAGTAAAAGTTTTAGAGTCCTCATCACTGGGACAAATGACTGCGCCAGAGAGATGAACCGAACCTCGCGGGATGGACCCATCTGGCTTTTCTCCTTCACAAAGATAATAATGCAACAAGCCAGAATTAGCATCAACCATAAAGTATCTATATTGCCAGCCCTTCATCACATTGGTATATTTGTACAGTTGACCAGAGAACTGTCTCTGCTTGGTATGCAGATCCATCACAGACTAAAACAATTCGCCTAATTAGTTAAAAAACTTCGTATCTCATCATTGAATATTCATCGAATATGAATAAATATGACCTCTTTTGACAATGACGATTCTAACCTCAACTAATTTGGTATTCATGAATCGAGAATTCAGGATTTATCTGGATGATTCTAATCCTACAGCATTTTCTAAGGAGAAAATGTTAAGTGGCTTCACAATTTATGTTAAATCAGTGGGAAGCCACCCTTTTCAATTAAATTTTAAGTTTTGTTTTGTTTAATGAACCTGCAAGAAAAAATTCTCGTGCAGTGTCGCCAACGCCTAGAAGCTTGAAGGAGGAAGTCAAAACTCAAAAGTGAAGCTTATAAAAAAAAATATTCTACTTGTTAAACGTGAACATTTCACTTCGAAATTCCTTTGAAAATCATTTAAATTAAAAATTAATCAATCTTTGTCTTTGAAAACAATCTCAGATGGAAAGTAGTTCTGACAGATAGCTCATCCGAAACATCAACAAAACAACACACGCCACTGGCATCAGCTGATAATTATATAAATATTTACATTTTATTTTTTCTTTTTTAGCCGATTGTAAAACCTAAATCAGAACGAATAAATAGATGTTACTGCAAGATTCAAAATGTTAAAGTACTTTTATCAAATATACCTACATCGTTAACATTAACTAAGCTGAAATTCAAATGAATGGAAGCAATATAAAATACTCAAATCAGTTTGGAATTCAATAAGTACTGCCATATATTACAGTTTTTAAGTTTCCTATTAAATTATAATAAATCTGCTGAAGAAGATGATGCTGCACAGCAGATTTTTAACTAGTCAAATACACAGTTCTGTAGAAAAATGTCTACCAGCCTTGTTCTTAGTTAAGAACCTATCCGACTCTGCAAAATTAATACCTGAAAATGCTCGGGTAGTTATATGTGGAGGTGGGGTAATGGGAGCATCAGTTGCATATCATCTGGCGACTTTAGGCTGGGGACAAGAAACAGTTCTCATAGAAAAAAACAGGTGCGTGATTCCGCAAAACAGAAAAACCAAATAATCCTTTTGATAGCATCTTTTTCATTTAAAATTATTATTCCCAATAGAATTGGAGGAGGAACGACATTCAATACATCAGGATTAGTTGTGTTTTCAAACCTAGTCTGGCCCAGGTGAAACTCACTAGGTCTAGTGTAGAACTTTATAAAACGTTACATTCTAAAGGTTTACAAACTGGGTGGAAACAATGTGGGAGTTTGAATCTAGCAAGAACTAAAGATAGGATGACCATGTTCAAAAGAATGAAGGCTCAGTCTATGTAAGAATTTCACAATTATCACCTATAAAACTAAAGAATAATTCCTACCATTGATCTAATTTCATTGATTTCAAACAGTTCATGGAATATTGATTGCGAGCTCCTTACACCTGCTCAATGCAAGGAAAAATGGCCATTATTAAATGTGGAAGATCTTGTTGGTGGTATATGGATACCAGAAGATGGAGTTGGAGATCCATATAAAGTATGCACTTCCCTTTTAGGAGAAGCTATTAAGATGGGTAATATATTTCATTTTGGAGATTTTCAACAAAATAATGCATTAATGTTCATATCCGAGCAATATTTTCTAATAAACATCTAATATGTCAATGATATATTTTCTATCAATTTTCAGGTGTTACAGTTGTAGAAAACTGTCCCATCACAAAAGTCACACAAGAAAATGAACGTGTTAAAGGTGTAGAAACACAAAGGGGTAAAATTCAATGTGAATATTTCGTAAATTGTGCTGGTTTTTGGGCAAGAGAAGTCGGTCAGATGTCTGAGCCATATGTGAAAGTTCCTTTGCATGCTGTGGAGCATTACTATCTCCATACCAAATATGTACCAGAATTAGAACCTCTAACACCAGGTATTTTATTTTATTTGACAGAAATACATGTTCCAGTAAGAAGCTAATTTATCATTTTTTATTTTAGTTGTTCGTGATCAAGATGGTTATATTTACTTCAGAGAAAATAATGGAAGGTTACTAGCCGGTGGATTTGAGCCCGTTGCCAACCCAGCTTTTGAAAATGGTAGTGTGCCAGGTACAGGGTATCCCATTTTGGGCACTTTTACGGGATATCTCCGTTATTTTAACGTTAGCGGGATGCGGTTTTCGCGACAGTGTGCTACTTTTTTGTGAAACTAAAGATGGCGCAATCAGTTTTTGCACAGCTCTCTTAGTTTTTGCTATACAGGGCGGAAATGAAAAGTATCACTTTTTAATCACCTCCCGTATCTCAGTTGTGCTTAAACTTGGAGAAATGTTTGAAACGCATTCCTATAGATTGTTTTCCGTAGAATCCAGTGGCGTAGTCAGTTTTTCAATTAAACTTTCGGTTTTTGAGTTATTAGGCAAATATATGTTTTTTAAATTGGACACCCTGTATATTATTTTTTATTCTTATTAAGCACAATCTCAGATTTTCAAAAACATATTATTTTATGCATTTATTTTCAAAACCAAGCTCAGAATTCAAGATTTTGTAATTCAATTGTGAATAACTAAGTAGTAGGCTCTATGACTGTTTATAAAAACAAAAAAATGTCAAAGCTCTGTCGGTTGGTTTAAAAGTTTACAGTTCTCTCAGTTTTTATTATTTATTATATCATATTGATGATTCAGTTTTAAGTTTTTCTCATTACGGCTGCTTACGAAAATTACGAGAAATATGACATGCTTGTTTGTGATCTAGATATTATGTTAACATTATTTTCGATTTCTATCGAAATCTGGACATTTATTTTTGTTTTCAATAAACAGTCATAGCCTACTACTTGGTTATTGACAATTTAATTATAAAATCTTGAATTCTGAGCTCGGTTTTGAAAATAAATGCATAAAATAATATGATAAGAATAAAAAATAATATACAGGGTGTCCAATTTAAAAAACGTATGTTTGCTCAATAACTCAAAAACGGAAAGTTTAATTGAAAAACTGACTACGCCATTGGATTCTACGGAAAAAAATCTATAGGAATGCGTTTCAACCATTTCTCCAAGTTTAAGCACAACTGAGATACGGGAGGTGATTAAAAAGTGATACTTTTCATTTCCGCCCTGTAGAGCAGAAACTAAGAGAGCTATGCAAAAACTGATTGCGCCATCTTTAGTTTCACAAAAAAGAAGCACACTGTCGCGAAAACCGCATCCCGCTAACCTTAAAAATAACGGAGATATCCCGTAAAGTGCCCAAAATGGGATACCCTGTACAAAAGTCCGATCAGTGGACTTGAATGTCCACAATATAATTATAGTATTAAACAATAAGGTTCGACTTGCTGATGGAGAATCTACAGACCAAATATATATTTTATAATCAACTATGAACATTATAACATTAAAAAAAATAATTACATTTTCAGAATAACTTCAGGACCGTGATTTTATCTATTTGCTGTCGCTAATATAGAAAATTTACTAATTAAGTTGGAATTCAGTTATTGCTTTTGAAATTATAAGAGTTGAAGATGGTCAAAGTAGAAGATTTCAAGATTATAATCAGGACCTAGTTGAAGCAAGTTTGTTGAGCTCGGTATCTGAATGGGTGACCGCACGTTCCGTGTAGTTAAAATCATTGTTTAAGGAGAACAATGTTAAAATCTACTGATAAACAAGCGCTCAATCTTGTTTAACCCTAGTCATGTTTTTACTTTCCTCGTTTTCGATTTTCCATCATTTTTTTTCAATTTTATTCAATTGTGAGATAACTGTCAATATCGTAGCAACAATACTGACTCTCTAAATTTAGTTTTATATTCAATATGTATTTTAATCTTGTGAATCTTGAAAAAGTGCTAGAAAAATTCTACACACATATGTTATGGAAGAAGATTGTTAACTTAAGTGTTATTTCAATTTTTCAGTTGGCAAACAAGAAGATCGCAATTTGGAAGCTAATGGGACCATTTTCATATCTTATTGGAGCAAATTTTACATAGGGTACCTTGTCTTAAAAATGTTGTTTTGGATCGTCTTTGTAATGAACCTGAAGCTTTCAGTCCAGATTGTAAGTGGATTGTTGGTGAGGCCCCTGAGGTAATTATTTATTTGTAGTATTCCTATTAAAGTTTTATCTTCTCTTCTCTTTTGTTCATTACTTTTATCTTTTTCTATTTGGTATCGTCATCTCATTATATTTCTTATAAGACAACCGAAAGATCCAACAGGCGTTGTCCTGCATAAAGGCATACACAAAGATTCATGCGAGTTGTTTCAGTTGTTCAGTTGCAGTATAGAAAAATACCGACTGTAGTGCCATCTGCCGGGCTGATATGTGAATATAAGCCATCCAGGAAGTCAGACAAACGCATACAAAAAAATACTCAAATCAGTCCAGCCCTTTAGTAAGAGTTCAGAGACATACACACGGGCAGTAAAATAACAGAAAGGGGACCCCACAGATGTTTTTCTACTTGAAATTTGAATGTACGAATGAATGAATGCCAGAGCCGGACCGTGGGCGTGGCGAGGGAGGCATTTGCCACGGGCGCAAACGACCTAGGGGCGCAAAATGTGAAATATGTGTATTCCATTTTAAATAAAGATTGACTACAAGCTCTATATTTCAAAGTGGTGTATTTACCTGTTTACAAAATTAGTAACGTAGTTAACGAACGCTACCAAAACGGAACAAAATTTTAAAAAATTATACATGGTGCGAAACACGACTCGGTGGTTTGTTCATTACCTTTTAAGAAATATGGGAGATTATTGTCAATAAAAAAGTTCTTCAAAATAAAGGGTTTTTCAAAAAGAGGTGTTATTTTGAATAGCCCGCTATTTCGGTAGATATCACGTTTGAAGCTGTCATTTTTTGACGTTGGTCGTTGAAATGCATCAAAATGATCCGGAATTCCATCGAAAAATCATCTTGAGTGATGAGGCCCATTTCCACCTCGGTGGCTTCGTCAACAAGCACAATTTTCGCATCTGGGGCTCGGAAAACCCAAGAGTTATTGTTGAAAAGCCTCTCTGTCCTCAACGTTTGGTGCGGTTTATGATCCGGCGGAGCCATTGGACCTTACTTTTCGGAAAATGAGGCTGGAGCAACAGTTACGGTGAATATATTGAGCTATCGAGAGATGATCAATGATTTTTTATGGCCGAAATTGGATAGTACTGATCTGGACAACGTTTACTTTCAACAAGAAGGCGCTACGTGCCACACAAGCAACGAAACCATCGATCTTTTGCGGGAAAAGTTTCTGGACCATGTTATCTCTCGAAGAGGCCATCACAATTGGCCACCGAGATCTTGTGATTTAACACCTTGCGACTTCTTTCTTTGGGGCCACGTGAAAGAGAAGGTCTACGCCAATAGCCCAGCATCGATTCAAGACCTCAAAGATGGAATTCGTGAGGCTATCGAGGACATAGTGCAGCCACTTTGCGATTTGGTTATGGAAAATTTCATTAAAAGGATATGGTCCTGTAAGCGTTGCTTCATGTTATTTTCCACTATTAACGGCATAGCTTCTTCTTCATAATGCAATAAACATCCGATCATTTATATTGAAAAATGGCATTTTTCTTTGAATATCAAAATAACACCTTTTATTGGAAAACCCTGTATAATCAACAAATATCAATTATAAAAAACATGTATTCATTGAAAAATGAATTTCTTCAAGGGCGCATTTTGAAATTTTGCCACAGGCGCAAGAATCCTAGTTCCGGCTCTGATGAATGCATACACCAAAATTTATTTGAGTCGATACAGCCGTTTAGTTGCAGTATAGTTAAATAACGACTAGCGCCATCTGCTGGACTGATTTGTGAATCCAAAGCATCCGGGCGCCGGTAAAACGCATACAAAAATTCGTTCAAATCGGTCCAGCCGTTCATTGACACTCACAGTAAAAAATTACTATGTAAGGATGGGGAAAATTATGAAGTAAAAAATTTTGTGTTTCTGAATTTACGTTAGATTTTTTTCAATCATGATAATAACTTTATCCATTCCAGATTCAGAACTATTATGTTGCTGCTGGAATGAAGACGGTAGGTATAGCAGCTGCCGGTGGAGTCGGTCAAGCTACAGCTGAAATGATTGTTTTCAACGACACTGGTTCGACATGTACGAGTTGGAAGTTTCGAGATTCCTGGGTTTGCACAATAACAGAAAGTTCTTGAGAGACAGGGTGAAAGAAGTTCCAAGCTTACACTACGCAATAAACTTTCCATTTCATGAGTTTGTCACTGGAAGAAATCTGAGAATGTCCCCAGTGTATCCCAAATTGAGGCAAGCTGGAGCAGTATTTGGTCAAACGATGGGTTACGAAAGACCAACGTGGTTTGAAGATCCTCATTCAGAAGGTATGTTATGATTTTTATCCACGACTATTGTAAAATCCGTCCATTGTACGCCTCTGTGCTCGGCCCTAATGATACCCATTAATCGCAAGGAATAATGAGATTATAAATCACTGCTGTCAAATGCTTCATAGATTTAGCTTTAATATAATATTCTTTAAATTGGTATTTCTTCAGTATTCTAAAGTACTCCAACTAACAAATATGGGCATACCTTGTCAATCTGGGGCCAAATCTACTTTCATTATATCAATTAAAGCTTTTTTATTACAAAATATATAATGACCAATACTCCAAAAATTTCTCATGTGTCAATTTGACGAAGTACCTAGAGTTTCGAGTAGAGTTAATATTAGTTGATTTCAATTTAATATTATCCTCTGCTTACAATAATTCTTTATTTTAATATCCATTTTCAGAAGATGCCTCGAATCAGTCAATAGAAGATTGGGAATCAGACTTCAAAGCAGCATCAGCAAAAAGTTTTGGAAAACCACATTGGTTTGATAGAGTAGGATTAGAATATGCTGCTTGCCGTGAAGGAATTGGTATAAGTGATTATTCTTCGTTTACCAAAATTGATTTGTGGGTAAGTTTTCATTCACAATATCACTATCTATTTATATCTTTTTTTTCACAGTTTATTTTATTATTTATTATAGTGTTCAATCTTTTCTATTGTGAATTTATGATTAAATTCATTTCAGTCTAAAGGTGATGAAGTTGTCCACGCTTTACAATATATTTGTTCAAATGATGTTGATGTACCTGTTGGTAGTATTATTCACACAGGAATGCAGAATGAAAATGGCGGTTATGAAAATGATTGTTCTTTAGCCAGAATATCTGAAAATAGGTGAGCAATTAAAGAACATACAGATATTCCTGTCGAAAGGTTTACAAGTTACGTTTCCTACGAAATTAATGGAATCAACTGCGAATAATGTTGTTATCTTTCTCTTATCGTTCGGAGTGTCCTAATTCAAGCAGTGCGGCATTACATCATTGGATATTTAATGCGTGAAGCTACCGTGATACTCGATTCAAGAAAGACAACAACATTATTCGTAGTTGATCTTATTCATTTCCTCTTGCTATCTTCTGTCCAATAATTTGAACCTTTAACATTTTTCTTGATTGTTATTCTATTTTAGGTACATGATGATAGCTCCGACTATTCAACAAACCCGATGTAAGGTTTGGCTACAGAGACATTTACCACGAGATGTTGCCATGTCAGACGTTACCAGCATGTTCACTGCCTTATGCATTATGGGTCCCTTCACTCGAATTTTGCTATCTGAAATGACTGAAACAGATTTAAATCCCAAAAACTTTCCTTTCTTCACGCACAAAACTTTAGATATTGGTCTTGCCACTGGAGTTCGAACAATGAACTTGACGCACACTGGAGAGCTAGGTTATGTCTTGTATATTCCGAATGAGGTAAAAATATAACTTCATTGCTTGCACATAAATTTCCTGTATTTCTGAAAGTAGTTCCTTTCAGTTTGCACTTCATGTTTATACAAGTCTTGTTGAAGCAGGTAAAAAATATGGTATAAGACATGCAGGATATTATGCAACTAGGGCTTTGAGAGTTGAAAAGTTCTACGCTTTCTGGGGTCAAGATCTGGATACCAGAACGACTCCTTTGGAATGTGGAAGAGTTTGGCGAGTCAAATTCGATGTAAGTTGATATAAGAATATACAGGGTATTTCATTTGAAAATGTCCACCCCCAAGAAGTCAACAACAAATCAGAATTTGTGAAAACACTCAGACAGGTCGATTTTTGATGATAGGGGGACATGACCTAGAGAGGGTTGCAACCTCATCAGGAATTTACATAGGTAAAGTGGGGAGTTTTGTAGCACAATTCAATTCAAATTAAATTTTTTGTGCAGTTTGTGCTCTATAAAGTGAGTATTCACAAAGTTACAGGGTGTATTTTATGGAATTGTGATACCGATAAAATAAATGAAACATTCACTTTATACAACACAAACTACAGGTTCATACAAATTTGAATCCATGGATCATTTGTGCTACAAAAGTACCCACTTTCTAATTCAAATTCCTGGGTTTTCAACCCTCTCCAGAGGGTGCCCCACTAGAAACAGTCTTTGTATGTGAGATGTCTGAGTGTTTTCACAAATTCTGATTCGTTGTTGAGTTATTGAGGGTGGAAACTTTCAAATGAGACAACCTGTACAATTATGAGAGGTTTGAGGTGGTTTTTTAACATGAAAATTCTGTGTCACTGGTGTCATTAGTTCTAGAGCTTTATATTTGTAATTCGGTGTATATTCCCTCATACAGTATTATTATTTTACGTAATTTAATTTCATATTTGTTTTGTGAATTCGCAGAAAAATATAGATTTTATTGGGCGAGATGCTTTGATGAAGCAAAGAGATGAAGGGATAGAGAGAAAATACGTACAGCTCATATTAGATGATGATTTTTGTAGTGATACCGATTTTTGGCCATGGGGTGGTGAACCCATATATAGAAATGGTAAATTGCTGGGACATGTACCACTACTGGTTATGGATATACCTTCAAAAAACAGGTAAACACTCCGAAAAGCAATTTCGTCATAGTACTTAATTTTAATAATTCAAAATATTATGCGGCATACTTCTTTTTGTAGATAAATTATTTGTCACTAATTTTTATGTAAATTTCAGGTTTGTTTAGGGTTCATCAAAAACATAGGGCCAGATGGTGTACCGCAAAAAGTGACAAATGATTATGTTATGAGTGGAGATTATGAAGTGGATATAGCAGGCATAAAGTAAGTGCGAGGTTAAAAGATATTCAATAAGTAATGATGCTTTCATATCTAATGTATAGTCCGTTCACGAAAGTTTGAGCGCATAGTAGGCGTTTGTTTATTTATCTGAAGTTGGCAGTATTTGCTGTCATAACGTAAAATAAAGTCAACGTTGCCGAATGTACCCGGCCTCGTTCGACGAGGTTGCCAGTTATCAGAGAACTCTAAGCAATATTGACAACATTTCGTATCAATCTGACAAGAAAATAAATAACATAACCTAAATTTTAGTATACACAGTAGAATATGAAAATTTCCATGGCCAACCGACGGCTTAACTTTTCGTGAACGGACTATATACTCCGACAAGAAAATAAAGAACATAACCTAAAATTTTAGTATACACAGTAGAATATGACAAATTTCCATGGCCAACCGACGGCTTAACTTTTCGTGAACGGACTATATACTCCGTTCACGAAAGGTTGAGCCGTCGGTTGGCCATGACAATTTGGCATATTCCACTGTGTATATTAAAATTTTAGGTTATGTTCTTTATTTTCTTGTCAGAATGATACGCATGTTGTCAATATTGCATAGAGTTCTCTGATAACTCGTAAGCTCGTCGGATGAGGCCGAGTACATTCGGCAACGTGACTTCATTTTACTTTATGACAGTAAATACTGCCAACTTCAAATAAATAAAGAAACGCCTACTATGTGCTTGAGCACATAGTAGGCGTTTCTTTATTTATCTGAAGTTGGCAGTATTTACTGTCATGGAGTAAAATAAAGTCAACGTTGCCGAATGTACTTGGCCTCGTCCGACGAGCTTGCGAGTTACATAGAACTCTATGCAATATTGACAACATTGCGTATCAATCTGACAAGAAAATAAAGAACATAACCTAAAATTTTAATATACACAGTGGAATATGCCAATTACCATGGCCAACCGACGGCTCAACCTTTCGTGAACGGAGTATAGATGATATTCAATTCATAAAGCTTTATTTCTGTTCTCTCTGCTAATAATAAGAGAAGATTTTCAAAGGAAATTTTAACTTAGTTCTACTTTTGTTTCAGGTTTCCAGCCAAAGTGAACATTCATTCACCTATTTTACCGACGAAATATCCAGATCGAGAGAGAGATGTATATAGAGCAACCAGAAATAAGGATAAATTCGATGCATGAATGAATCATTTATTAAAAATATTTAAAGCAAAATCAAGGTTATACGATATTTTATGAAGCGTATCAATTGAGTTGGAGAATACAATATTTATGTTCTTTTTATGGGTTTTTCTGTAAAAAACTATCTATACTGATATTGCTTTATTCTGATGATCTGTACAAACTCTATAAAACAGATATAAGTATAATAAAAAAGATTTCTCTAAACCAACTGGTTGAATGAAAATCAATTTTCATCATTTATCCTCAAAATCATTGAGAACTGTCTTCATTTTTTCTTTTAATGCAGAGACAGTTTAGTAATAACTTGCTGCATTTATGTCCAAATATTTCATCAGGTATATGTGCCTCTCTTTCAAAATCTATCTTTTTCATCTAAGTTTCCTCAGGCTCTTCAATCAACACTGCTATTCAGATCTTTTATAAGCATAGCACACAAATGTATTCACTGCAAAATTATTTATTATCTTTGTTCGCACATCTTCACATACATAGCCTCTCTAGTTCATAATTAAACCAATTCATTTCCGATTTTGTTATGATAACTCGTTCTTTGTACTGAACTGAATTATGATAGGCCTGTCTTTCACAACTATACCATTAATGCATGTTAATGCCTGTTCAGCTAACTCACAGTTATCCATTTCCCAAAATGCTTGACCTTTCATCTTCCCTTTCATTGTTTTGATGGATTTTGTTTGAAAATTGAATGCTTTAAACATTAATTTCAGATCAGTCTGAGACAAAGAATGTGTGTTTTTCAAGTATAATATTTTTGAAGGTTTGCCTGGTTTATATTGGGAAAATTTAGGTATATTGATTAATTCTTCTAACTGAGTTTTTCACAACTGGTAAATCACAATCAAATTTTCAAGTTTCACAATGATTCCATCCCTTATAGTGTAACGATTTCCAGATGTTACATTTTTAGATGTTATTCAGTATCACCAAATTCACCTCCTGTGTCTGCCTGATGTATGTTACTCTCACTGATATTTTGTTCACAACTCATTATATTCGATTCATCATATTTCAAATCCCATTTAGAACCATTTACCGTACATGAATTAGAAGTTTTAATTTCATTTCTTTCTGTTGGTAATACAATAGCATCTATCCTATTACTCATTACTCTCAACCTTCTTTGAACTTTTTTCTGCAATTTTGTTATGTTGACATTTTGATTTAATCCATCATTGACTGCATTCATGAGATCTTTTTCAATAAGCTTAATTTGCTCGATTTTGTTGTCTGCTGGTTCATTTATTTTTTCATTACTGAGAGCAAACTTCAGTAGATTTGTTTGAACACTATTTGGTTTAATGGAAAGCATACATTCAGATTGTAGCCTACTACCTGTGTTAAGGGATCTCTCAAGAGATTTAGAATTTTGATAATCTTTAAAAATATCATCAATAGTTTTCAATCTTTTTTCTATCCATTGAGGATCCAGATTTTTATGTTTAAGTTTAAAATATTCAGACCCCTTTTCTCTATCCATATATAAATCAACATCTACCCGAGATAAACCAGCTGCAGTGAATTCCTCTAATGTTTGAATATATTCAGAGGTCCTTTTCAATTCATTTGAAGAATTTATTCCAGATTATAGTCACTAAGTGGTTTATATTCGGTAGAGGATATGAATTGTTGCTTACGTTGAAGTTCTGTTTGCAGTGAACTCTGTTTGGAAAGTTGTTTTTCGAGAAGTCTTTCAATCAATAATCTCCATCACTAACAAGTTTTGCTGTTGGTTCCAGTTCATCATCCAAGTGTTTTCGTTTTCTACTCATCTTAGTAAAAAGCTGTAATTTGAGTATCACTCCTTGTCTGGTAATCCTGTAGAATCAACAAATGACCTTGGGACGTATTTAAATGCCGTATTGCGCATGCGGAAACAGCGTCATTTATGCGTTAATGTTGCCAGACTGTGCACGTGGAGTTGATTGTAATTAATCGCCAATTGAAAATTAATTCTTGAAATTGGTTATCATTTTTTTACATCGGAAAATTAAAAACTGGAATAATATATAGGTGAATAGAACTATTAGATTTCAGTTTCCTACCTTTTTTCAATCTAGATCTGAAACAACAACGACACATTTTCTTATAGAATTATAATAGTAAAATTTGGTTATTATGTATTGCCGTGTAAAAAAGCTGTGACAATCTTAGTTTTATATATTTCAGGTCATAATTTAATGAAAAAATAACTTATGAATTTGAATTCTGGTATATATAATTTTACCACAATTTTATGATTTCTCAGTTCGACGACCTCTTAAAAGAAAGAACTATTTCACTCAAGCGCCCTATGTTACAGAAAATATACATAATCATATTTTCGTTTCAGGAAGAATATAATATATCATCTGTCTATTAGATAGAAACTGTGAAAAGTATCAAACGTTGACAATTAAATTATTTTTACGATATTCGTTAAATACCTGATGTATTATCCAATCTGGCAACGTAGCTGTGCATTTGCCGTAACGCGCGCTCAAATTTCAAGGTCATTTGTTGATTCTACACAAAGATTTTCTATAAAATATCTTTGATTCTACATGATTACCCCTTGTCTTTATTTCGGTATTTTTTATGGAAAATATTTGATAGATACAATCTTGACAAAGGATACAATTTTTTAAATTTTTATTATGATCGGTAAGACGTCAAAAGACGAGGTTAACAATAAGGACCATAGATAAATGAAGGAGTTTATTTTTCTAAGTACACCTTGAATATTTTGGATAAATTGCTTTATATGTGAGATTTTGAATAAAATGTATTTGCTAGATAAACTTCTGAATCGTACTATATTAGCTGCATGTGTCCGTCATTGTCAATTCATATCATTTTGAAATGATCTGACTGAAAATCAACTTTATGATGTTCTGTAGCTGTGACAGATAAATCTATGATAATTGTTTACATTTTGTTATTGTTACAGGCAATATTTTGATTAATTTATTCTTAAAAAATCAAAATTATGTTTGATTTTGCAGATACTATTGCTTTATTACTGGAATAATCGTTGGTATTCTCGGTATATTAGCCTTTTTAGGCGCTTATGCGAGAAGGAGAATGTACATTGAACAAATATGAAGGTAAATAAAATAATTGCTATCGCTAACATCAAAGTTTACTTCACGTTCCTTTATTTCCTATCAGTACTGGCCGTTACCCTGTGCAAGGCTAGATTTTAATGGCTAGAACATGGGAACACTATCAGTACATAGTATCAGAAAGCTAGTGTTTTTTTACTGAATCTTGTATCATTCAACATAAAAGTTGATTTAATGAAAATAGTGCACAGTTCACTTATTTCCTGTGCAATATAGGATACTTTCAGAAGAGTGTGTGGTTGCGTCTACAAGTAGATTGTTACTTGATAAATAATTTCTAAGGTATGGTATTTAAATATTTCATTGCTTGGAGAAAAATAGGTAAAGAAATCTCATCATCAATTTCAATGCAAAATAAATGTTTGATTCACTTATCCCACTGTTATGAAGATAAAAAGAATTCTACAAACGATCATTCAGTTATTTGAAACTTGATATTATACAGTTAATCAGAAATACTAAAAATCTTATTTTGTTGCAGGGACCAATCAGAAAAATTGTTTTCTATAATATTAATGTAACCGATACTTTATTGAAAAGAAAATGTAAATATTTAATTCTAATATAAATATATAAACAACTTAAGAGTTAATTATTCAACCCATCAAATTTTAATTCTTTTATAATTTGGTTATTCAAATCCTTGTAGTCAATTGGTTTGACCTCAACTGCAATAGTCTTCAGACGTGCTTCATCCTAAAATTGTACAACTCATCAATATTTACAATAAAGAGAGATAATAAGTAAAATTCTTACATATACGTTTCCATTTAGCTCTACATTTAAAAACAAACTGCTTGAAGTTAACCCTTTCTACAATACCAGTTGCCGCTTCAGGGTTGTTATCAATAGCATCTCCTACTTGTTGTGCTGTCATTCCTAAAATTGTTTCAGCTTCTGATGTGAACATGCTCACCCATGAGTTCCACTCCAATCAGCCACATTGATCTGTGAATTTAATACGATTATTGAATTTTCCTAAAGAATTGTTTGAGTTTAAGTTATACAAATTCTGATCATTTTAATTTTACCATGCAATTATTTTCATTTCAATGAATATTTTCTGACTAAATCGAGCATTCATCAGTTATGGTGATCATCATTCTAATGTATTTGTAGTTCAATTTCGAATAACTTACAGATGACAGAAGGCGATGTTTGAAATTTGGGTACTCCCTATTACATTTCTCACAACGGAACATTCCATTCTCCAAATCAACAACTTTTTTGTTGCAAGATTCGGTTGGGCATGCCTTATAGGTCATGTTTTCTGAACGCATCAACAATATGGTACCCAAAGTTTGGTAGTAATCTCCCTTTTCTCCGCTACCCAAACCTTGATCTTTAACTTCCTTGAAGGACATCCATGGGGTGCTCATAGATGAAGAACCAGTCCTAAATGAATCAATAATGAATAGAAATCTTTGTTTTCAATTTCTAATACCTGAAACTTACCTAGCGCTGATGTCTACTACATTGCCTTTGTGGCCTTCTTGATCATACCAACCACGTATACGAAAACTTTCAGGAATATCTGGATTTATTTTCATTGAACTACTTCCAAGGCATGATAGATTTTTCCCTCCTCCGAATTCACCAACTTTTGCACCTTTTATGACTATCACTGGATTGTTTGCACCATCAAAGTTTTCCGCTTCTGTTCCCCATAATGTTAAACTTATCTAAAAACAACATTTTACAGATTTTATCTAGGAAAAATTTAAAGGGTGAAGAAATTTTGAGGTAGGAAACATTACTCAGTAGCTAATTTCGGTACATGTACCACGATGATCAATACTTACTGAATTACTCGACTGATCCACTAAAACAACTTCTTTTTTCTTCAATTCCCGGCCAGTTGATTTAGCTTGGAATGTTTGAATGTCACTTACATCCTTACATATAGCACATACATCTGCATAATAAAAAAAAAGAAGTTAAAAGAATCATGAGAGTGATTAATGTTTATCTTACCGACAAGGGCACCCACTTGCATGTTAGCTATCTTATCAATGGATATAAAATCATATTTAGTAGTAGGAATTCCAGTATCATCACTCTGGCATTCTTGAATAACAGTTTCATTAGACATCGTCATCTCATAATCGTTCTTCAATGAACTATACTGTTTGTTTGCAGCCTTCAGTTGACATTTACTGATATAATAAACTTTATCCACCTAGAAATTACCAATTTTGGAGTGAATTAAGGTGGGTTTAACGTATTTGAAATTGAACAATAATAACCCATTTTAATATTCGATTTATGCTATATTAATGAGCAATTGTCATGGGCAACCAAAGACGAAGTATTCAGAAGCAATACAAGTAATGTCACAACTTTTAAGAATATACATATACTCAATTTATATTGCAGTCAACGGAAAATCTTGTAATCAACTTGTTCATCGATTGCTGGCATTAATGAACTAGTTGTTTAAATAACCCTTCTTGTATGAAACATGACAAATCATTATTTTGTCAATATACTGTAATTGAAGCAAATACGCTATAAATAGGTTCTACTTTGAACTTACTTGAATATAATCATAATATTTATCGACCATATCTCTGAATCCTGTGCATCGAATTTCTCCACTTTCATCAATCAAATCAATACTGAACAGCTTTCCCTCGCCTCTCGAGTTAGACCATGTTCGTATAGCAGACTTATTGGAAACTCTAGCTCTTATAATCCACCTGAAAAATTTTTATATCATGAAACAAAAGATATCTAAAATTAAATTAAACAATCTCTCACCGGTTTTGATAAGGGCTCAGGCTTGATATTGGGTGGATCATTTGACCTTCCAAAGATGCACCATTACTGTTTCCAGTAAAGGCAGGAGTATTAGGAACATTAGTGGACCTTGATGAATTACCATTGTAGTTATTTTGCTGAGGGGTAGTTCCGAAGTTGCTACTAGAAGTTTCCTCATTTTTTTTCGCTTCTGTAAGTTGTACTGGATTTCCTATTTGATGCCCAACTTGACTGCCAGGAGCGACGATTTCAACATCCAATAATAGAAGTATGCGTCTGAAAATAATTTAAAAAAAAAACAGTCAATACTTCATGGTAAAATAGAGTTGCAAAGTGGAACTTTATTGTGACTCATGATAAGACTAATATGCAGAAATATTTAAAGCCTATACACCACTTACTGCTCCTTTCCAGAATTGTTATTGAAGAGACTGGTAATATATCTTTTAACTTTAATAACAGTACGATCGCCAGCTACTAGTATTTGTTCATTATTTTGAGCGGCTAACATGGCATGTGATACAGTATAAACGCCATCAGAAACAACCAGACGATAACGCTCCTTATTAGAATTTCCGGACTGGATCTTTTTGATACCCAGTATTTGGAAAATAGGATTAGGCAATTCAGCACCTCCCATTATACTCTGTTGATAAAATCATCAAATTATTCCTCTTATGTGATATTGTTCAATATTAAATTACCTCCAAAGATCTTTCAGTAAGATTATATTCCATTTTAGGTAGCTTATCAAACTTTCAATTATATGTAAAAACTTCAACAAACGATCAACGTATCTCCAAACAACTATAAATATAAATAAAAATGATTATTTTGGCGGGATCGTAACCCGCTCAAACTCATATCACTTGTCATATGTCATGTCATATGTCATGCATAAACATCACAGAACATGACATGTAGGTCAAAGGTTTCAGTCTGTGGTTTCATTTTCAAAACTTTCCTTTGAAATTTGAATTAAAATTGTTGTCGATGGTGATTCTTCAAAGAAAAATAGGATTTTTTCTACTCAATTCAGGTCAAGTTCGAAATATCTACAGTTATCAAGTAAATGACAGACAACCAGTGAGTATTCCAACCGTTTTATTGCAGAAAAATCGTATAATATTGCCCCTTACAGTCACCAGTTTCATCGCTTCGACTGCAATTCCCAATACAATGATCCAGTCTCTACAGAATAGAAATTGAATAACACAGAACATATAATAATTGAATAAGCAACTGCTGACAGTAGGTAAAAGCACGGCTCTTTCAATATATTGTTATATTTTTTAGGAGATATATAATAATTTGTAATCGCTGATTATCTTAATGTCGATTTGTGAAGATGCGTGGTATGATGATTTCGTATTGAAGAAATATAACTGAATTACAAAAGTAAAAACTTAGACGAACTCATTTATTTGAAGGAGTATAAATATTATATAATAAGTAATAAATAAATTATAATACTTGATCACATCAGTCTATACATATGAATTATTCGAATTCAATTTTGACCTTACTGTAGGAACTGGCTCTGGTTCTGATTGCTTAAAGAACGGGAATTTAATTGCACAAAATGTGGTAAAGACTGCAAATTATCAAACAGGAGAGGTTGACAAATGAGAGGCTCATTCATACTTGAATCGCTGACTAAAATTTGTGCATACTGCTCCAAACCTGGTTGGAGCTCTAACCTCACTGTATTTAGATTCTGAAAAGGTATATTTTGGATCAGATGAAACGTTGGTACTGAATTCATCTGCAAGGCTTCTTGGATCAAATCGTTCTTTTCCATATTAGTTTCGGGTATAACGGGACACATCTGTATTGGAAGTTCTTGTGTGTTTTTAATATCTTTCAACTCATTTAAATTTTCAGTTGGGTTATTAGTTTGAGGTTGAATCACGCTGTTAAAATTGAGATCATTAATTTCAGGTTGGTTATGGATTGCTGTGGAGTTGAGTCCTTTCTGAACCATTTCTGCTACAAGCTGTGGTAGTCTTTCATTAATGAGTATGGTTTGTTTTGGTGGCTCTGGTTGAGGTTTACAATTGTGAACAAAGAAAGCATATGAGTCCATTACATTCACTTTGTGCAAATGTACAAAATTTATCTAGAAGAAAAAAATAGATTTTATTGAACTTGTTTGGTAAATAAATTAAGAAGTATACCTTGACCACAACGTTCAACCCTAGTCTAACAAATTTGTTCTTTCTTCTAGATGCTGGATTTACATCACTTAATACTTTGATATCCAAAGTTCCTCTGCACTTTCTTGCATCGAACAGAAGTTCTTTTTGTATTACTTACCACCGTGCGTCCAACATTGGTACTGTTTCCTGAATTTTACTTTTGGTCCTGTATTTGAAGTCTTCTTAGCCCATACAGTATCAGTTACGTCTGAAAATATATCCACCCAACTGTCACACAGTGTGTTATAGTCGTCACTATTTCTTTCCATTTCTGTGCGAAATTTAATTTCGAAGGATTTCTCTTCGTTCCAACTACAGTTGATTATTTCAAATTTCTTGTTTATGGCTGTCAGTATGTTGATGAAATCCATGGTGGATTTATCTTTCGTTGGGGATTTTTCCATATTGTACAATATTAGGAGAAGAAAAACTTATTGTGGATCATTTAATGACTATTTTCACAACTACAGATACATTTATTTATAAATAACAGGAAAATTCAATTTTCCATTTTGTTGTCTTTATTTGACATTGATATGACAACAAACAAAACGTCAACAAAGTTTTGGAACAAAAGGACTACTACGTTTTGGAACTACTACAAATACGAAAGTACTAGGAGAATATTTTTCTATGGTTCTATCGGTATGTGAACATAGAAGCCATTACTTCCTTATTTTTATCAAATTATTCGAATTACCTGCGTTTTCATGATCTTTTTGAATTAAATATGAGTACCAGTGAAACTTCGAATATCTATCGATTGTTATTTCATAGACTGACGATATTTATAAAAAAAATAGGTAAATAATTTGTATAATGAGGCAGTTACTGTTGAAAGTTTTATTTTTATTACTCGATTGGGTATGCTCGCCATAGCTCAAATTAATCCCTTGAAGCCCACATAATCTCATATTGAGCTAGTCCTTTGCTGTTAACTTCGTACCAAGCCTCTTTTTGTAGTCTTTTCCACCAGGCAGTAATTTTTGGGTATTTATCTTCTGGAATGGTGAAATTAATATTTATTGTGGAATACCATGACACGAAAGCAAAGTCTGCTATAGTTATAGCATCACCAGTTAGGTATTTTTTATCACCCAGAATTTTTTCAACGATTTCTATGTTATGAAACAATCCATCGACATACGCTGTATTTTCCAAAAGACTTGATTTTTTCTTGATGCCAAGCACAATAGGTTTCTGAAATGAAAGCAAGATTGGGATTACTTGAAAAATTCAATATGAAGTTTTATTATTTGTCTCCATATGACGTTGGTTGTAGCAGAAGACCAGATTTTATACTTTTATGTGAAAAAAGTTTGTTCAATCACGCGTTTTTTATTTGATTTTGCGTGACTATTATCATGAGCATCTTGCACGTGGCCCGAAAATTTCATTTCGATTGACTTCGTTTTGTCTGAGATATTGGGGAACAAATATTTTGAATGGGCATATCTTATGGAACACCCTGTACGATTTGGCTGGTTAACGGACCTAACCGAGGCAATTGTTGAACCAAACTCACCCTGAAAATCTCAAGTCTCTAGGACAATCCCTTAGAAAGTTATCGTGCTAACGGCCGACTGGACGGCCCCATGGACAGAATTGAATTTGATCACGAATTCGTCATCAGGGAGTCGAGCCCTATCGTTTGAGACCATTTTCGGCTTTAAATTCGAAAATAATACACCGGGAAAAAATGTTACCAGAAAAAAAATTTCCAGAGAAATTTCTCCGGAAAAATTTTTTCTGGAAAAATTATATTCTCTGGAATTTTTTTTTCTGGTAACATTTTTTCCCGGAAGATGGATCGGCCGTTCTGGTCCAATCTCGTGGCCGGCCCGTTCACCGGACTTGAACCCATTGGACTTTTTTACTGGGAAGCAGTTTAAGAAAAAGTGTATTCAAAGGCAATCGAAAATAATTTTGAACTACGGCAGCTACAATTTAACAAGTATTATACCAATTTGGAATCCTTACTAAATGCGCTAACTTTTGACAAAACATGCAAAACTTGCGTAGTACATTTTTTTTTCAATACAGTCAGTTGAAACTAGGCAATTGTTTATTTTGATTTTTTTTCTGAGAAGCAAGCCCTTTTTTATGAAACCTAGAGCAGCTGGTATCCAAGTTTTGATTACAGTTTAGACAAGCATTATTCAAGGTTACACAGCAAAAAAAAGTTGGAAAAAGTTGATATTTGTGGCAACAGGAGCGAAAAGACTGTCACAGGCTGTGGAATTTTGCGTGTTTTTTTAAATGCCCATTATTTCAAAATCATGCAACTTAGATTTTTTTTTTATTTTTCTGACAACCAGCATTACTTGCCTTCTCACCCTGTTCCGGGTTGATGTCGAGTTTTGGGACATCCTGTATAGTTATACTATATATACTCTATAATCTTTGGTCAAATGTATCTCTTATGCCAAAAAAATATTTCATTTAAGAATTTTCACTCAATTCATAATGGGATTAATACTCTCGAGTTATTAACGCACTCTCTCCGGTCACGCCTTAAAATATCTCCATTAACCGCTGTCATTAATGAACTATAGTTGATCAAGTAACTATTTTTCAACATTTCGTAGAGGATAATGAAGAGTACATTTTTCAAAACCTTTTTGTATTACAGAATAATTTTATTTCAGAAACTGACTATAATTATTTTGTTTATTCTATCGCTGCCCACATTCCTTTGAATTGTTCAACTCCTTGACGGTTTATCTCATAAAAAGGCTCTTTTTGTAACCTTTTCCACCATGCTGTAATTTTTGGATATTTATCTTCAGGAATATCGAAAGTGACATTCATTGTGGAATACCATGACACAAAAGCAAAATCGGCAATAGTGAGATTATCTCCAGCAAAATATTTTTTGTCAGCTAGAATTTTTTCGGCGATTTCCACATTGTGGAGCAATCCCTCTACAAGCTCTGGGTTCTGATGAAGGGTAGATTTCTTCTTCCCACCAGTTACAATGGGTTTCTGAAAAGAGAACCCCCAATTGAGCACGAAATTCTAATAATTATGATATATTGGTGAAAATGGATCTGTTGAATGAAAATTACTTATGCAAAACAGTAATAATTTTTTTTCCGACGTCCTCAAAATAAAAAATTTAACGTATAAATTGATCAAGAGTGACCCATTTTATTGCTCAATTTTTTCCATTTTAATGTGCGATTATGATGGGCAACCGAACATTAATTAATAATACGAATAATGTTACAACTTTACTGAAACATAGATTAATATTATGTCGACTGTACCTCTAATGCAAAATTAAAATGTATTTCAATTATGAATCTACTCAAATCTTAATGCGTTCGACGGAAGAATCTTGATTGATCTAGCAATAAATATAATAGTTGATTACATTTTTTTCCGTCGTCCGCATGATAAATTGAGAATTAATTCTTGATACCTTCGACATAATATGAATTTCTATATTTCTGTGTTTCAGGTGGTTTGTTACATTACGCAATGCTTCTGAATAACGCAAAATGCTTCTGAATATTTTATGTTCGATTGCCTATAACTAGTACATATTAAAATAGTATAAATTGTGCAATAATATAGGTCATTATTGATCAATTTTAGTACAATCTCACATTTTATTTTGGGGTGGACGGAAAATAACCGTATTTGTATAATAAGAACTGTTATTCTCGAAATATTTTTTTTGGTTGATCGTTTTTTCATCCGTATTATCGGGCGCACATAAAAGCTTTTTGTTGTCTCTGGCTTCATTTGTTATTGACATTTTGGAGGTGAATCTCTATTTCGGGTTCTGATTAAAATTTCAACAGCACTTATATTATCGGTTATTATTATGAACTGATATTATCCTTTTATCAATGTACAAATTTAGAATCAATAAGTGTTTGTTCAGTGTAATCGTATAAAAACTGATTAGTCATCTATCAATTTTTTGAACAAAATTGAGCAATATCAATGTACCATTCTGTATTATATTATATACGAGGTCTCTTTGAAAGAAAAAGTGAATTATGAATTTTTGCTTCGATTATCGATTTTTTTCTTATGTTGATATACATATAGGTTTGCTTTAGTAGCCAATTAGTAGGAGAGATAATTCTGTTACTAGTTTGTTGTTGACAACTGAAAAAGTTAGTCAAGTTTTTCTGTATTTTTGAGTCAAATTTGGCGTTCGTCCACTTCGACTCAAAAAAGTGTTTATGAAGCGATACAACTCCGAGAAAATGTTAATGACGATGAGCGTCCTGAAACTGGAAAATCATCGAATCAGTATCAGTTGTAGAGGATGTTGGCATATTAATCGGCTCATGCCATGCAATTTTCTCGAATGTTTTTGGGCATAAGACGGTGGCAGCCAATTTTACTACAGGGTATCTATAAATGATTGTAACAGCGCAGTTGGCTTCGGATTACAAAATACCAAGCTCTATCCAATCTAAGCATAGCATAATCATAAAATTCTGTGGTTTGCATAATCCAAAGCCAACTGCGCTGTTACAATCATTTATAGAGACCCTGTATAATGCAGCAGTGCTTATTTGGCTTAAAAACACCGCATGACACATATTGGGCTTCCTGCGAATCTTTCCTATTCCCAAAACTGAAGAGACCAATGAAACGAAGGTGTTTTGCCATAATTTAACAAGTGGCAGAGTGCGTTTACTGAAAATGCTCATTTTTGAGGTGAACAACATTGAATGCAACTATATTTTTTCAAATGGGACACCCTGTCCTGTATGTTCTTCCTTTTTTGATAGAATATTTCCTCCTGATCTCGAATATAAACGCGTATGTGGATGTGTCTCTTCAATTTTCAGAGTTTCAAAGTTTTGAAATGATGATACCGAATAAAAAATATGTGAAATACCTACGAAATTCTTTATAGCCAAACAATCTACTTAAAAGTATTATTTCAGAATGAATACTTAACAATTACTTAACCAATGAAAAATGATAAACTATGGTAGTATGGTAAGAATAACATCAACTAAAGAAATTGCTCAAAATGACCACCTTATTCATTCAATACATAGATATAGTTCATATAGTTGTCTCGAGTTGTTTAGACTATTTTTGATAGCATTATTATGGCTCTGATTCAAGTCAGAAATTAAAGCTTCAAATTTGTTTCTAATCATTACAATATAATCATTATTCTTTGTGCGTTGACGGGATTAGCTTTCATTGATTGTCATTATTGCTGAAGTAAATTTTTTCCTTCAGGAACGGCTATCAAAACGTGTCCAACGGTGTTAAATCGGAACTACTTGTTGGCCATAAAATGGCTGCGCCATTACCAATCCAAAGAACAAATTGGCCACTTAAATATTCACGAACTTCCAAAACGCTATGCCAGATGGTTATTGAAATTTGAAACTCTGTGGTGCTCAGAATAAGAAAGATAGACCAACATATGTTACATATTCGAAATCAGGGGAAAAAGAGCTAACCAAATATGGAAAAATATACAGGGTGCTCCATTTGAAAAAATGAAGTTGCCATCAATATGTTGGTCACCCTGTATATATTTCGGTTTCTGGACTCATATCAAAAACCTCAGTTGATTTCGTGAAACTTTTATACGAACCATTTTTTGTATCTCCTCTAGTAACAAAGTTAAGGGGGGGTCAAATTAAAGTGAAAAACCCGGTACATACTTTCAGGACTAGGCCGGGAAGTAAGTATCTATGATTTTGATAAATGAAGCTGTTGATTTCCGTATAGCAAAGAAATAAGGACTGACAGTTTAAATTAAATTAGTAGTCAAAAGTTCGCAATTTTTTTGATCGCAATGAAATATGAACAGCAGCAGCGATAGTGTTATTCTCTCAGAGTAAGAAATAAACATAGAGATGCCACTACGCGTGAATAGTACCATTGTATAAGGAAGAATTCCTTATACAATGATAGTACTGCATTGTGTAATCAACCAAGCTTGAGAGTGGGATGGAAAACATTTAACTGCCGCACTGGGGTGAAGTAAACAATTAGTTAAAATCTCATTTCTTCAAGTCCTGAATAAAATACAACATTTTCGTAATTTGCCTTAGCTATAACCGGAATAGCCTAAAGCAACAACTAACTGCCACCAAATCAGTAAAATTATTCAGTTTATGAACGTCAAATCGATATGAAATGTAAACACATCGCATCAAGAAACTAAAAATTAACAGAAGATGTTGCCAAACGTAGAGCAATTATCCCAATACGGTATGAACATACGGCACGAGTTCACAACGCCGCAATATTGTTCGCGTGGATAAGAAGATTCTACTTGGCTGCATAACAAATGCGTAAAGGCACCTCTAGGTTTACTTTTTACTCGAGGTGATTCTACACGGTTGCCGCAAAAATATTGCACTCAACACGCCCGAAAATAGTTTTTGTTGGACTCACAGACTCACAGAATTTTGCCTATTCGTCCAAAAAACCCTATTTTCCGGACTTGTTAGGAATACTATTAATGATTGAAGATATAATGGATACGTTGAAACTTACGACAAGTATAAGAATCCTTGTGAATGTAGAAGTACTGAAGTTGAGCAATTGATCAATTATAGCACGCTTCTTTATATCTTTTGGATAGAGAGAATCATTTTTTCCATATTTGTCAACTAAATACCCCATTATAGCATTACTTTCCCATAAGACGAAGTCGCCATCAACAAGGGTTGGAATCGTATGTGCTGGATTGAGCTGGAATCAAAAGACATATTGTTTGAATCTACATAAATTTCTGTATTTCGTTCATACTTTGAGTTGCAATACAGGATGTTTAAAAAAATTACAAACATTTGGGCAAAACGATAAAGCACTCTTGTATGTAGAACGAGCTAAAAAGGTGATCCCGTCTCTAGGATAAATACAAACTTGAAGTATGTTCAGTGAAAAATTTTCGGGTAAATGTATAGTTTACCGCCCAAATACCGATTTTCAAAATATTTGGCATATTGTTAAGTTATGATGTTGTGATGTCACAGTTTCAATTTGAGCAAATCAATATCTCTCGAGAAAATCGAAAAAGACTTTGTAAATCGTTCATTATTCAAGTGCCACTTCTCTTAATTAGAGTCAGATCTTTTTTTATTTGAAAATGAGCGTTTTTGAATGATTCCCAGATAGCAACAGTGCCAAAGTATTCATAAGATTGGAAAATCACCCAAAAACACTAATTTTTCAATGAAAAACAAAGATCTGGCTCGTATTGAGAAAAATGGCACCAGAATTATGAACGATTTATAGAATTTCTTTTCGATTTTCTCGGAAAATATTGATTTGCTGGTGCTCAAATTGAATCTGTGGCACCACAACATCAGAACGAAACAATATGCCAAATATTTTGGAAATCGGTAACTGGGCGGTAAAGATATTAACCGCAGAAATTTTCATGCTGCAACTTTTCGGATGCCCTGTGTAGATACCCAATATTATTCAATAACAAGGTCACCGCATAGAATTGTGATGAGAACAAAATTATATGATATACCAATTACCAGTTGAAGAGTGGTTACAATGAATACACACCTTCAAGAATTCCTCTTGGAATTGTTCGCCTGCCCTAACGTTCAATTCTTTTTGTTCCAATTCGATGTCCAAGCATTTGGCTGTCATAAGCACTGCTCTGACTGGAGGACTGGCTGGTAACATGTAAAGAACTGGAGCCATGTTTGCTTCTCAATACACTACTTGACTGCCTTGACTGCTTATATTTACTACACAACTACACCCAACTTGTTTCAGAGTTGTGCGATAGCAAAGTGACTCGATGAGTGTGAACAGCTATTGTATTATCTCATCGAATGGTAGTGGGAGCAATCAGAAGATATAAGTGACACGAGTGCTCCATCAAAAACCCATTTCAATCTCTGGTTTTGTACAAGGTCAAGGGGTAGAGTGATGTTATACTTATCATAATTATAGTAATTTTCGTTATTCGTCAAATCAAAACAATTAACCTGTGGTTTAGTATTTTAGTTTAGTTTGGAAGGAGGTTACAGTTCACTGCAACCTGAAGGTCTATTGTACCCCCTACAGAGTTGTTGGGACCATACCCTCACAGCTCGCCTTTCAGTTCCAGAAATCTGATGAAAACCAATATCTCTGAAGGCTTCAACGAGGCTAGTTCCTCACTCTTACAATTTTCTCGCCCAAGGCATTTTCTCCTTAGGCTCGCAATGCCAAAGCATTCCGTGACTAAGTCAATGCTCTTAGACTAAATCCCCTATACTTAGTCTGGGAGGTTTCTTCCTCCTCCCCACAGAACCTACACTTGTCAATGTTCGACAATCCCATCCTCAACAGGTGCCTCTTGAGGCGACAGTGTCCTGTAAGAAAGCCAGGAGGAGGTGTAATTGTTTCTTACTTAGATCCAGATATCTTTTGGATATTGCTGTTTCAGAGTTCCAACGAAACTAAGTGGGATGATCCATCCCTGGGAAATTCCGCCACAATTTTTTCCTCTCGGCTTTCTCTTTCTCCAGAAACTCCTTTTTATAGGTACATTTACCTATACCACAGAAGGGTTCTGGGCCAATGAGTTGCCCTCTTTGGCAAGTGTATTGGCCTTTTCGTTCCTTTGATTCCCGAATGGCCGGGTACCCAGATTAAAATTACCTTATTTTTCTTGCCTATCTATTAACCCGTAACTGGTATTTGGTAACGTGGGGTCAGTCAGACCCCAAACTTTTTTCACGAAATATATGCGTTCGCATTAAACTATTGAATTTTTATAGGTACGGTATGGATGATAAGGTATTCCTGAACGTACAGTGTGAATGATATAATTGAACACTCAGACAATAATTATTTCATTCGACATGAATTTATCTGTATGCGGAAATAGCTGAAAAATGTCAAAGTTTCGGATTTCACATAATTCGAAGAATTCAAATGAAATGTGTTTCTGAAGATTCAAAACATGAAATATGAATTCTAACCTTAATTAACGACTGAATAAAACAACATTTCTGTGATATTAAAAAAAACTAAAAGAGTTTTTCTGAGCAGTCTTCGCAGATACTTTATCCACAAGTGCCATATTGGAGAATGAAAAACGGCACATGTTACCAAGTCTTTATGTCTTGCTCGTGTGAACTTTTAGCGCATCTGACTCCCTTTTCTAGTATTCGATATAATTCCTTCAGCTCCTTAGAATTGAAAGAATATTCTGTTTAAGAATATTAGGAAGATACTTATTTTCTTTCCTCTTTTCATATTGAGGAAAACGCTTTCCAAGGCATCACAGTTTTGAAATGACCATTTTTCTAATCGTGAATCGTCCATTCGCGTTCGCATTCGCTTTCGTGCAAAACTTGATATCGCAACATCCAAAGCAATATGACTTCGATTACAGAATAATAACACTATAGGTAAGGTGGGATCTAGTATACCCCAACCCAACAAAAATTTCCAGTAGAATCGTGCTGAATCGTAATAGATTCGTAACATTGAACTACTACTTCTATATTCCAATTGAATTTCTTTGATTCTGTTAAAACTTTGACCACGAAATTTTGGATGAACATTCAGAATATCGATCTCCATTTACAAAAATAATTTCACTCGAATCGGATATCTTTTTATGCAAATATGGAGTTTTTTTTTCAATATTCCAATTGAATTTTCTAAAGTTCTGTTCTTACTATGCCCACATAATTTTGCATGAGACTTGTTATGAGCATCTTGCATTTAGCTGTAACAAAAATTTTGGATGGCCATATTTCAAGGAACACCCTGTACGATTTGGCTGGTTAACGAACTTAATCGGGCCATTTGGGGCCCAAATTCATCCTGAAAATTTCAAGTCTCTAAGTCAATCCCTTCGAAAGTTATTGTGCTAACGGCCAGACGGGCCCACGGACAGAATTGAATTTGATCACGAATTCGTCATCAGAGAGTTTAACCATATCGTTTGAGACCATTTTCGGCTCAAAATTCGATATAACTAGTCCTCGTTTAAGTAGAACTGGGGCTCAAAAATAATATGACATAAAATTTATTTTATTTCTGCTTGATGATACAACATAAATATATGTCCTAACTTTATACCTTCTCCGAAATAAAATATCTCATGTCCATACTTTATTGTTTTGAGCCAAATTGAGTAATGTTAAGCCATTAACCAATTCTCTCAAAAATACCATAGTGCTTCCAATAATATGCTTCTTCTGGTTAATCCCAACAAGTACAGCCTCTCCTATCCAGACCCCAAAGACCCATTTCATGAACACACCCAGTTGGTTGGATTCCTCCTTTCATTCCCATACCAAATTTAAGCCAACCGAAAATACTACCATAGCTATCAAATTTGGTCATCTCGCTTACCCATGATGCTAGGCTCGCATGAACCATGGGCAATATTCGTGAGATTTCTTTGAATATCGTCCCAATGACAGGAATCGAACTGATCGTATTCTCGAAGAAGTTCTCGTTGAATTTTTCGAATATGTTAGGATTCAATAATTCACTTATTTGAAATAGTGGAGGTACACCTATGCTCAGATCCAACGATTCTTTCAAACTTGGTATCAATCTCATGACGTAGAATGGAGCTTGCCCTGTCATGACGAAGAATGACATTCTTTTCAAGAGAAGGCTCAATGAAGCGTAGAAGTTAGTGCTCATTTTATGCAATATACTAATGACATTAGCAAGTCCGAAAGATGTGCCCACCAAGTGTTCCTTCACTATTTCGTTGATGTTCACGTTGTTGATCACTAACTTGCCCTCCAGGAAAGCATTGCAATAGTATGAGATTATATTCGAAATTTTAGGTGATGCCTTTGCGTTAGCAACCCTTTGTATGAGCTTAATTTTTTCGATAATCAACGAATAGGTTGCGTTCTTGATGGAAGAAATCACTTGAATGATAATATCAATGAGTACCTCAAGAGATACTCTATTAAGAGAGAATTGAACCAAATGGTACACCAAAGTCTCAATGCCTCTTAGACCTCTGTAGAGACCACCATTAAACTCTCTGACGATGTTGTATAGTACACTGGGATACTTCAAGCTGTGCAATGAGGACACTTCACTCTGTTGAAGTTGGTTCAGGACCAGGGCCAAAGACTCTGAACCACATTCTGCCATGAAGATTGGTTGGAAATCGAAGTTTGGCTTCAGGATAAGGCTCTCTATTGCTCCTTGCGTTTCTTCTAGCATTCGAGATAATCCCCTGAAGACCGAGACCACGTTTACGAGACCACCATAAACAAAAGAGTTCTTGAAGTTTAACTTCATATCGAAGATATTTGAAGTCTTTGTTTTCTTATCTTACACAATTCGCCGAAAAGATTGAGAGAAATAGACAGGATATCAGTCTTCTTGTACTCAGCAAAATCAGATATTTCTGGTTCCAGGGTTTCTATGATGTTACGATGTGCTGATACAATATGGTCGGGTGCTGTCTTGATTTGAAACGTTTTCGTTTCATAATAAGCTTCATCATAAATGGGAATTTCTGTCAAGCTACTTATGGACTCAACGTAATCGGCAATATTTGACTTCGAAACATTGAAAGAGGCTGAAATTCGCACGCCCATAGATTTTTCGATATCATATAGAATTTGCATGCCAGTATTTCCGTCGAATAACAGAGATAGATCATTGTCAGTGTCAATCACAACTCCCATTGTTTCTGGATATTGTACAGTGATTGTATGGACGGTCGAGCGCCACATGTGAGGCGCAGCGCTGAAAAAAATGTCAAAATTATATTTTTGCTGTTGTTAAAATCGGAAAGGACTTAACGTTAGTGGGTAGTTTTGCATAAGACACATTATCTTAACATTTTCTTCTATTTTTACCAGGTGTAAAAATAATGTTAGAGGTCTATAATCAGCTTCCGAAATGTTGAAACTTTTTTTTGACATCTGGTACAAACCATCAGAAATTATCAAAAACCAATGAATCAATCAATCATCGTCTCAAGACATTATAATAATCAATAATTCCAGAAAATTAAAGTACCTAAGTAAAAAAAAAGAAATAACAGTATTTTCTAGATGTTTAAAATACACTGCGCAAAAAAAGTAACGCACATTCCGAAAATCTCAATTTTAATGAAAGTTAACTTTACATTGACTTATTTTTTATGTTCTCTCGGGAAGGTTTTGAACGAAACAAGACACATTAAATCGAAGAAAAATTCAGGATTTCACCAAATCTTATGTGAAAGAAGAGAAATGAACAATTTAAAAAATACTAGAATGCTGATAAATGAATCAATACTGGGTATTTCCAGCCCTTGCGTTAATTACAGCTCGGCAACGACGGTTCATACTCAAAATGGGGGATCTTAAAATGTTCTGATCTAATCTTTCCCAGATTTCTCTGAGCTGGATTCCTAAGTCATTAAGAGTAGCTGGATGATTTTATGAACCTCTCAGCCTTCTATTGAGGTTGTCCCAAACCTGCTCAATCGGATTGAGATCTGGACTTCTTGCTGGCCATCCATTCGAGAGACTTCAACCTCTTCAAGGTACTCCTGAACGTTGCGCGCACGTTGGGGTCTGGTATTATCGTCCATAAAAATGAAATTTTTACCAATGTATGGGGCAAATGGCATTACATGCCCTTCAAGAATGTTCCTTATATACCTATCAGCATTCATAGCTCCATTATCAACGGCCACTAGGCCTGTGCGAGCAGTCAAAGATATTCCACCCCATACCATAATCGATCCTCCCCCGAAACCAGTAGATAGTATTACAGGAAATTGCACTGAGCATATCTTTCATGTGGACGTCTGTATACAAGGGAACGTCGGTCACAATGGAAGAGGCAAAATCTAGACTCATCTGTGAAGAGAACTCTTTCCCAATCAGCCTCTTCCCAATGGATATGCTCTCTCGCAAAATCCAAACGCGCCTTTCGATAGGCTGGGGTAAGAGCTGGGCCTCTTGCCGCGACACGAGTCCTTAAATCATATTCTCTGAGGCAATTTCTTATTTTCTGAGCGCTAATTTGCATACCATGAGTTTTGCAAGCTGATTTTGAAGGAGACGAGCGGTTGCAAACCGTTGTCTCAACGAAGAAACTCTCAAGTAACGTTCTTGAATGGCAGTTGTTACCCGTGGTCTACCCTGTTCTGGTTTTCGGACATTCATACCTGTCTCCCTGAATCGCTGCAACATTCTGGACACACTTGTATGGGAAACTCCAAACTTTTCTGCAATTCTTGTGTATTTCCACCTTTCTTCTCGAAAAACTACCGCTTGGGCACATTCCTCTTGGGTCAAATTGCGTGTTTCGCGTTGCATAGCGATCGAGTGTAGAAAATCAAACGAAAGAAAAACTCTTGATCACTAGAATTGATCGAGAACAACTAATTCCGAATGGAGACCATACATTCAAAATCTAATAATTTTTTTATTCCTGCTGGGAAAAAACATCTGTATTGAAGAAAACGTTGAAAGTGGATAACATATGCATGCATGATTCCGATAAAAATAATTATCGTTGAGAACACCTTCAGTTGTATAATAAATTCGAGATTTCCATAATGTGCGTTCATTTTTTTGGCCCAGTGTATACCTATGGATTGAATCAGTGTTCACCGGACTATGCTACAATTCAAATTGATTTGACATTGTTAGTGCATTTGAGATTCTGTTAGAAATCATTGAAAACCAATGAATTCGTGGAATTTTCATTTAAAAAAATGCAAACATGTCGACGAAACCCGCATCATGCAAATTTTGATTTGGCATTTGGCACATTTAGACCTGTAGAGTTGAATTTCAGTAATAAATTATTTCAGGATAAAAATGAATCTTTAGTTTCCTGAGGAACCAATTGACAAAATTAGTACTGTAATTTTCGATTTGAAAGTTTCAAAGCATAGGTAGGTACTTACCGCAATTCATCCTTGGTGGGCATGCTGAAAATTAACATGTGTGAGATAATTCATGACATAATTAAAACAACTATGGGAATATGAACCTTATCACTTGACAAAAACTCATTTTGAATTCTAAATTATTATTCATATTTTTCTCATTACTTTTTATGTGATAACGGTGTAAATAAGTCAAGAAATAAATAACGTATTTTCAGTTACAGAATTGTGAATTTCCAGATAATATGTAGAGTAGGTATCGAAAAGTGGAAAAAAGTATTTTAAATATTTCGCCCCAACAAAAAGAGGGTATAAAGAAATATATTGAGAGGATAAAAATAATAATACTTATTATAAATTCCAAAAAGTCTAAATATTTTTGTTAAACGTTTTCTTTACTACTCAAGAAGATCATAACGTAAAATAAAAAAACTTCATTTGGTGAATTAATCTCTTACTGCCTTCAAACATTAAGAATTCAGACCTACATAACTATTGAATTCTAGCTAACTTACCCAGAGAATTTTTTAACCAATGAAGACAATTGAAAAGATCAAACAACTCAACAGCCCCATGTTTTCGATCCAACTGCAGAAACTTGAAATGGGTTGGCTTCAATTTAGGTAAATAATAAAAAAATCGTAAAATATCAAGTTAATAGTTTTTCTGGATTTCGAAATCCTGGTTTGTATATAGACTAAATATTATAAATCAAATAATCTCGTAATTGCTTAAAAATCAGAAAAAAATAAGTTTATTCCTAGATGTAATTGGCCATTTTTTGGACTAAACTTGCAATTGTTCAGCGTCATTAGTTTTATGAGGACCTATTAGAGTAAAAGGTATATAACAATGGTGCAACTACAGGGGGCATGAACATGTATTTTTGATAAGCGAAATCCAAAATTCATTCAAAATGCCAAAAAGTGGAAAGAATTATAGAAAAGTTCAAACAGAGGATACAACGAAAAATAATTTACGGGCAAAAAGTCCTATAGAAAAATGGTAAATGGCAAATATATATGTATGTGCGTATTAGAAGATTTACTCCTTCTATAGCTACACTCTTTTCGCATAACATCAAAAATCATGGGAAAATTCAAAAACACAAGTTTTTAGTTTATTATTCTCATCTTCGTTAAAATTGACTTTTTTATGACCTGAAAATATTGTTATCTTTTTGATTTGGAATATTCATTTTTAACTTATATTGACTTAAAATCGAGAAAGCACCTTAATTTTCAATCGAGAATACTCACTTCAAAATATCAGAGTTTTTGAAAAAGTCTGTGCGATTATTGTTAGTTAAAATCTTTTCTCATGGTACAAAATAATAAACATTACATTTTACCAACGAACTTGACCGATACAATCGAGTTTAAAAACAACTTGGATGTTATCTTGAGGAAATTATAAAATCATTGTTTAAGGTCCTTGAAACTCAATTCGATGAACACTCTGTTTCCATATAAACAAGCGTACAAAATTGAATGAGTATCTTCTTCGTCTACAAAAGTTAAATATTCGTAAGAGACGTGTCCTGCATTCATACAAAAATATTTATTTACTTCACACATAAAACATTTCAAAGTATACAACCTATATTATTCATCACGTATAATAATATTCGATTAAGTATTTACATATTTACATAATAGATATAATACTTTCAGAGGCTTACTCAGCGTACACTATAGTTCGATAAATAAATAATTAAAAAAATACTATAAAATTCAACCGAAATTCTCGAAATGATGAACGAAATATGGAAGTTTTCTTCCTTTGTTGACATCATCACAAGAAGACATTACGCTTTTGGTGAGAGGTCTGGGTCCACAACTGAAGACTCCAATTTTGCTCACCTGAAACAGAATTGAATTATATATAAATAATAAATCGATTCAATTAAAAAAATAGAAGTATATTAGCCTGAGTATTTGCATTTTTTAACGTTTATTATTCTTCTTTTCATTCCGAGTATACTAGTTGATAAATGAATTAAGTGCTTCAAATGAAATTCATTTTATAGACTCCCTGTCATTATAATGTTATAATTATATGACAACTCACGTAGCTATGCCTCTTCTGAACGAATTTCAAAAATGATGTCATATCAGGCCTTCCAAAATGATTTACAGCTTTCAAACCAGTAAAAATAGACGTCTTCGCCAGTCTTTGAAAATGGTTCTCACAAATATACTAGAAAAAGAAAACAATTATGTTATAAAAAATTTGATAAAAAAATACACAAGCAGATGATACTAAATAGAAAATATCAGCACTATTATTCACTCATTTCAAAGTGAAACTGTTCAATCAACTTACCAGCATAGTTGTTCGAAGATCGAATTTGTGGAAGAACTGTGTAATAAAAATGTGTATTTCCAGCACATTGGTGACGTCTTTCTTTTCAACGTCTCTCAACACATCTATGAACCATTCGAAATGTTTGTGGGATGGACAAATCCATAAAAAGTATACCTAGAATTGAATGATGTGAGTAGTAAACGATCTGCTTATTCATATTTAATTTTTTTTCACATTTCAATTGATAAATTTCAACATTTCATTTTCATTTCGAGCGCCTAAATAAATATGGTTTTTATCTCATAATGGTAAAGGGAAATGAAAAATAATTCTATCTAGTTTGTATTTATTTTTGTGATTTGTTTATTTTTAGTTGTTTAATGTACGTATTTATTCAACTTGACATAAATTACCTATAACATGCGCGGTTGCCGTGTTAGAAATGCTGTCGCCGTATTAGCATTGTATACAGGGCGTTTCTGAATTGATGCAAAAGAATTAAGGGGATGATTCCTCAGAATATTTTATGAAAGAAAGTTCCCATATATGTAGTCCAGGAAATATATTGTTTCTAAGATACAGGGTATTGAAGTTTTACCTTAAAACTAACTGAAAAAGTGGTACGCCACTGAGATTTTAAAATAACAATAATTGTTATTATTATTCTTGAATTCTTCGTTCAATTTGTGATAAAAAAATCTCTTCTGCTTTCTTTTCGTGTGGGGTGCTTTTTTATTCAAGGAAATTAAACATCTTAACGCGTATTTGTCGTTACTTTAACACATTATGTAGTAGAGTTACTAAAGATGTTCTATTTTATTTTATTTTAGCCCCACTTAAAAAAACGCTTGAGAGATTTATCGACATAAATTGAACGAAAATCATTGTAAGTTCAAATAATCTCAGTGTCGTATCACTTTTTCAGTCAGTTATTAATTAAAACTTCAACACCCTGTATCTTGGAAACAATACATTTCCGGAACTACATTTATGGGAACTTTTATTCATAAAATTTCTGAGGAATCATTCCCTTCAATCTTTCGCATCAATTCAGAAACACCCTGTATAGATTATACATATTCAGTTTGAGTGGTATATTTTGGTTTGCTTGCTGACGCAGTGGCATGTTTCAATTATATTTGACGTTTCAGTAATTTTTTATTTCGAATGATCACGAGAAAAATATTTTCTCTGAAAAACACAAGTAAAGAACTCGATGTGCCAAAACCCAAAATATCCACTATACCTAATACTCAAAACGAATTTCGCAATATATGTTATAAATGTAGCATTTTCTTGGTCTTCATTCTTCACATCCAATATTAAAATGAACGTACCTTCTTACAAGAAACTCCAGAGTATCTATTCGTTGATGTCCCAAACACTAAGTCGTTGAGTATCGATGCGTATGGCGTAACTCCTATACCACCACCGACCATCACTGCTACCTCAAACTTATACCAGTCTTGATTTCCTCCTCCAAAAGGCCCTTCCAGAAGTATTTTCGGGTGATCTTCCGAGTTAAAGTTACCAGGATCGAAATAGTTCCTCAGTTTCCAAGTCCAGGGTCCTGGAAATGTTTGAAATTAATTGACGCAAAAGATACCTCACGAAGTTTAAAGCTTGAAAAATTTGCTTCCAGAATGGTACCTACTTTGCACACACTCTGTTGAACATTACCTAGCACGATATGTGAAATAGTAAAAGAGAGTCGTATTCTATTCTATATTTTGAAATCAGAGAACAAAAACTTTTAATAATTATTGAAAATTGTTTTCCGAAATACTCCACATGCAGATTATATACGCTTTAGCATGCGTTTTTCTTTTTACTAATTGACGAAGCCCATTTGCCACTCTAATTGAGGAATCTTAAAAAAATATTTAAACGTATCAGGTATAAGGTTCGAGAATAATGACCTCTCAGTTTATTCTCACAGGAAATAAAAAGAAGAACTGACCTCTGAGTTAATTCTTTACGTATTGGAACGAAGAGAAGTCATTCGGTGCCTAATCAAGACTCTACAGGGTATTTAAGACGTTCCAAACAGCCAATATCTCGACTCTTAGACAAGGTAGAAAGTTAAAAAAAAATTATTTTAAATTGCAGCAATTTTGTTTCTAATCACCATTCCTTAGAAAACTTCTCATGGATATTAATTTCTTAAATTCATCTTCAATTTTTTCCTTTGAATGATTCCGCAGTAAAAAAAATATATGTTTTACGTTACAACAATTTTTCTTCATTTTAAGTGGAGTGAACCCTCAAAAATAATAGCGGCGAATTATAGCGCATTCACCATTTTGCGACTCTCACAGCATGAACCAATAAAAGACTCCGAAACATATTTGAAACAACAAAATAATGGAAAGAATTGAATTAAAAGAGGTGTCAAAATAAAACAAAGTGGATATGCCACAATTCATAATTATTATTCTTGAGTGTTGAATCTACGAAAATTGATTAAACATTGTTTTAACTTTTACTGGGTAGTCGTATGAAGGAAAAAGATATAAGGGTCCAATTTCAAAAAAATATGCGGGGATATTTTTTCAACGATTTTCTGATAGAGTTTTGATTGTATTTGAAATATTTTTTGTTAGATATTTTAACATTGTCTGATAGTCGAGATATTGGCTGTAAGGAACATCTTATGTATGTCAACCTTTATCTCACGATAGAGTGGCTATAGTTACAATATCGCAACATTAGAATTGTCCAATCCCGAATTAGTGAAGGCAAACTTCATATGAGGAAATGTTGAGATTCTTACCTTGTGCTTTGATGTGACATGAAAGGAAATTCTCATGAGGTGCTGAAGTTAAAGTAAAGGAATGATACTCTCTATTCTTGAAGGCACTACAAGCCAAACGAACCCATTGACCAGATAAATATTTGAAATTCGGTGGACGGTAGAACATTACTTTTATCACATCAGAAGGAAGCAATTCTGTTTCGATTACATCCAGTGGGATATATCGTGTTCTTAAGCTAACCACCTATAAGAAAAATCATAACTTCATATGGATTTCATCTGAGATCACATTAATGTAAAACGATGGAATAACTTACATATTCAAAGAAATAAAAATTCAATCCAACATTTTATATTTTTACCTTGTCCAGAATATAAATTATTCCTGGTACCAAAAGAAATATCCAGAATCTTGGTGGACCAGTTAACCTTGCAAGACCATGAATGAGACTGAGTAAATATAGACCTATGTAGAGACTGTGAGTTGACCAAAAGTAGTTGTAAGCCTTCTTTCTGATTGTTGGATGCGCGAATATAACTATTATACACATGATAATGTAAAGTAAAATTCCTGTGACACCTGGAATAAAGAGAAACATTAGTTTATCCTTCAAGTCGGTATTCTATTGGTATAATAATCAAATTAATTCGGATGAAGAAGTGAACACCATCAGTCTCAAATTAGGGAAATAAATTGCTTATCAGAAGTTGAGAACACTGCATAAAATCCTGATCTTCCCATCAGAAGAACCTAATCTCACCTGGAAATATCTTTTTGTCAGATCGATTGAAATACGAGTATATTCTGGAAGGATTCTGCATTTCGAAAAAACTATAGGTTTTCACTCCCAGTCTCTGATCCTAATGACAAAACCTGATAATTATAAAAGGAAAATTAAGGAATCCACATGTATTTTGTTAGATGAAGTAGATAATTTGGGCAATTGTTCTGTTGGAATAGATCATATTTGGATTGATTTATTGAATAAAGAAATATATCAGGAAATCAAAATTAAATAAATCAACATCTCTATGTATTGACAACTTTCAATGTCAATTAGACTGCAAATAATTGTCTGAAGAAGGTGTCTGATATAGACACAGAAACGTCACATTGTCCTTTCATTTGTTTCCTGTTCAGTTTTACTATTAGGCAACAATTTTTTCAAGACCAATTTGCTCTTGGTAAATAAGTGCAAAGATTTTCGCAGGAGCACTTCATCTTATTAATTATTTTTCAATTATTTCTGTTTCAGAGACTGGGAGTGAAAACCTATAAAGTTTTTCAGAAATCTTTTTGTCAGTTCGTAACAAATGAATGTGCTTGATTGAATTTGAGCTAGACGATATTAAGGTAGTGCTTCAGCGCTCATTCATTGGTGGAGCAATGATGCTTTCACCTCAAAATGTTTGTATAAGACTTCGAGATTCATGCATATATATGAATGCAAAATCTCAGCACGATCGAATTATATCCTGAAAACATTCTAAAAATGAAATATGTGAAAAATCAATATTAAATTCTATGGTTCTAGTGATGCGATTCTTTTGAACTTTTTGCAGCAACTTTCAGTTCATCTTGCATGTGGCCGCAAAATTTCATTTCGATAGGTTTCGTTTTGTCTAAGATATTGAGAAGAAGAATTTCGAATGGTCATATTTTATGGAACACCCTGTAATATTTGGCTGGTAGCGAATCTAACCGCGACATTCGGGAATCGAACTTACCCTGAAAATCTCTAGGACAATCCCTTCGAAAGTTATCATGATTACGTCACGGACGGAATTGAATTTTACTACGGATTCGTCATCAGGGAGTGGAAACCTACCTTTTGAGACCATTTTCGGCTCAAAGTTAAAAAATAATAAACAAAAACGATTTAGCACTAGTTTAAGTAGAACGAGCAGAAGAGAGAGAAGATATCACACTTTGTCCAAAACCTTGCGTTCGACCTGAAACATTTTACCGGCATCGTCTTCAAGCTAAACTCATCTCTACATAATCAATATTCAATTTTCAGTTGCATAAAAGTAAAAAACCGTTGGATCCTCGAAGCACATCAATGTTCTCCTCTCCCACCGAGATGTTTATTCGTGATTTAAGTAGATTTCCATTTTTCAATATACACCATTACATTTTTGTGTTTATTCATTAAGTATACCTGTACCTTCATAATTTTCGAAAAAATGATTTCCTACTCACCGGTTATAGTTTGGAACAGCCAAAACGTTATTCCTGGCCTCACATCTGAGGCAAACCTGACTTCATTAGTGAGACACTTCAAATTTTCAACAGGTTGCGTCGATATATGATAAAAGTTTATAATATGTCCAACTGTATGTAAAAGAGAGAAAAAGAGAGCTGTGCAAGCAGCAATCTTATGGAATTGAATGTGGGCATCTAATGGAATGTATTGTTGAAGCGAGAATTCTTTCAACTTAGTTAAAAGATTCCTTGACATTGTGAGTAGAAGGATGCTATAACAGAATGACAGTGATGCTGCTGACCCTCTTGTTACCGCTATCCCTACACCCATGATATGACGAAGATCTGTGTGTTCGGCCATGAAAGAGTAGTCTGAAAAAAATTACCGAGTATAATAACGTTTTGAATTAAAATAAGAAATTATAAGACATCTTCGTCGAAATGAAGCTATCGAATCGTAATTTCGGCATCAAAACCGATATCGTAGTACCATTATTTAAACAATGGTAGCATAATGAAAAAGCTCATGAGTCCACAAAAGTTTCAGTTTCCGAGATACGGGGTGTTGAAGTTTTACTTGAAACTCAACTAAAAACTTGGTACGTCACTGAGATATTTGAAACTAACAATCATTTTTGAATTCCTCGTTCAATTCGTGACAAAAATCTCTCTTGCTTTTTTCGCATGGGACTTCGTTTTCATAGCTATAACATAATGTGATAGAGTAATTGTAGATACGCAATGCATTTTTTTAGATATCAATGTCAATCAGATTGCAAATGAAAATACACACACAATTCTGAAGATTTTAAGAGTTTGTCTGAAGAAGATGTCTGATATAGCCACCGAAACGTTACAATATCCTTTTAATTTGTTTTATTTTTACTGTTAGGCAACAATTTTTTTCAAGACCAATTTGCTCCTGACAAATAAGTGCAAAGATTCTCGCAGGAGCACTTCACCTTAATCAAATTTTTTTTAATTATTTCTGTTTCAGAGACTGGGAGTGAAAACCTATAAGGTTTTTAAGAAATGCATTTTTTTTATAAAAACGGCACCCCATACGAAATAAAAGCGGAGATTTCCAAAATGATCGTTTGTTTGAAACATAATTTTTTTTATCAAGGAAAACTTTAAAATCCCGTAGTCCGGAAAACGAAGCATTTGTGGCATAATGTCATTATTTTTTCGCATTAATACACACATACACAATCGAAATAGATTGAATAATAGATTATTCTATAGAGAAGAAAATTTTGATTCTACTTACGTATGAATCTCTCCACGAAAAGAGCTATCGTTACTACGTAAAAATGAATAAATAAAATATGTTCTGCCGATTTTCCTCTAGGAATGTGATGAAACCATCCCACTTAGCCCTAATAGCCCCCTTTTCTGACTCTGTAGACGGCTCGATATGGAAACTAGTCATTCTGGAACATATAAATCATAAATTGTAATAAATGATATGTAACAAATTAAATTTGTCCTGTACCTTGCTACATTCGTTGAAGTATCCAGAAAATTCTGTTTGGCACCTTTACAGTCCAGACCTATCGCCACGAAATCGCCTTTGTATTCCTTCATCATCTCCTTGAAGTCTGAATAAGTGAGGAAGTTTTTATGCTGCAGACCAGCATCCTACAATAATTTATGATAGTAGTGATATTTCATAACTAGACGAAGTTCAGTTTCAAAAAGTCTGACACTGTGGTACGACTAAAATGAATCAAAAGCACGGTCAGCGAAGCTCATTCAAGGTTTTCCAATGAAAAGATTCATTGTGACACAAAAAAATGTTGAATCTCAAGATCTGAGTTGCCTCCATGTTTTCAAAAGCTAGCGTCGCCTCTGCTTGTCACCAGAGAGGTGTTTCACTACGACCCAAAAGTGCTTTAGTTTTGCGAACTTCGACAGCAAATTTTCGCCAATTTTCAAGTGAATTTCAACAATTTCAAGGCGTTCCATTTTTGGTGTGATGGCGTACTTTCAATTTTTTAAATGTCAAAAGATGGCAGCTCAAAATTGTCCATATAACGAGCTTTTCGAAATGAAACCTGTGATTAAAATAACTTCATAAACTGTCTTACCTGGAACATGCCATCAATCAGTTCCGTGACATGGTCGTCGGACAAACTGGTAGTTCTTGCAATCTCTACCAGAGACCTCAGCATTTCTGATAATTCTACTTTGTCTATTACACCATTACCATCATTATCACACATATCGAATATAATGCGAAGCTTGTCTTCAGTTTTTCCTCGAGAGAAAATAATACAACGGTATCTAAGAATTCCTGTAACGAAATGAAAAATCTCACATAGTTGAATGTGCTGCAAGGATAAGTATTTTACAGGGTCCCAAGATGTTCCATACATGCGAGATATTGCCCTAAAATAACTAACCCTATATATTCATTTAGGGTGCGCCCTTATATTTTTCCCTTTAAACGATTCTCCACTAGAAGAAAAAATGTTTTCATCATTTTATGTGAACTCAACCCTTGAGAGTAGATATAAAATGTGACGCATTCACCATTTTGCGATTCATGGTGAAATATTTTTCGTGTCCAAGTGCGGTAATCAGAATCAAAATTTTAACGACTAATACAATTTGAAATACTTTTCGTTTGAACTTTCAACCAAGTCTGAGGCTCTGAGGGCGGGATAATAGCTGTATTTAACATCTTGGAAAATCCTCTGTATATTTAATGCTATAAAATATTTCAAACACCCGAATAAGACAGTTCTATCGACTGTGGATATGACACAAAATATTTGAGGCGTTTCTACAACTTTGCACAACTATTTCACATTAAAATTTTTCTATTTTTTTTGAAGTAGTATCTACAATATTTACTCAATGCGTCTCGTTTTTTGCTGGTATATAGTCCTAAGTGATTCGAATAAATTTGAACTCCTTTCCTAACAGAAGAATATTCTATTTGTCCTTGAGATATTCGGAGTATTTGGGAACGTAAATAGATCTAATTAGATTAGATAGGTAATGAAGTAATGGAAAACAGTTTCATATGAGTTTATGGTGACCTGAAGGAATTCAGATCACCTCAAAAAAACTAATATAGTAGGAGAATATTTACCTGGAATGATATTCGACCATCTCCATCCTTATCAACAATATTGAACATTTTCTTCACGAAAACTGCTTCCGGTTTCATGCCTAGAGCAGTGGCAAATTCAGATTTGGTAAGAGATGTCCGCATCACTGTTACAACTTCCCATCCACACTTGTCGTTGATCTTCTGCGCCTTTCGCCAGGTCTTAGACCGAAAGTTAGAGCATAGGCCTCTCGGAAGAAATGCTCTAATTTTTTCTGTCTTCTTTCTCTTGTTTCTGCCTTTGCTAATATTATTTCTCTAGCAACCTAGAATAAAAAATGTGATATCTAGAGATGTAAACCTCATATACCCACAATACTAATACCATATTTTTTTCAGAAGAATAGGTCTCCGAACGAGACATTTCAGACTCTGTAACGAGTTAAAACTTGTATTATTATTATTATTATTTCAACTGGAGTCGTTATGGCTAGGTTAGACTTAACTGCGACTATGTAGGTCTTTTGTTCTCCGATCTACTCATTCATTCAAACCCTAGAAGCCTAGGCCGTTATCTCTTGAGTGCCCAGGACCGGATTTCCCATGTAAATCGTTCTAAGGCCAGCCAGTTTTGGACCCTTGCGTGCCACGTCTTCAGCTGTTTCTGCTTCTGATCCACAATGTTCGCAAATCTCTTTTGTTGACTTTCCCATAGGTACAAATGATGCTTGCACCGACATTGCCCCGTCAGCAGTGCTACCATTACCCGAAGCTCAGCTCATGGCAGCCTCAACTCAAATGCGCTCTGGTATAGACAGGTGAACTCATCACAAATTTTTTGGATTGAGTTAGTCCAGTGCTGTTTTTTCAGAGGGTTATTCAGTTATTCAACTCCCATTGTTGAAGAACTGCTCCAAATTGGCATTTTTAAGCCTATAGAAAGACTCTGGTCCAACTGGTGTTAATCTCGATGCACTTTTTGCAAGTTCATCGGCTTTCGCAACAACACCCAGCCACCTAAAGCAGAGTCACTTAATTTTCTCTTGCCAGGTGGTTTTTGGTTCTACGGCACTCCCAGGTCAACAGTTAAACTTGTAGAAAGATATATTGATTCGAGAAGGAACAAAATATCTGCAAAGACGCAAACAAAAGTATGCAGGATGTTAAACGCAGTACAATTCGGCGAGAGAACCTCAGATATTCGAGCTGTTTGCTTGATAAAAAATTTCACCTCGATCTGGTCGTCCTGTCATCGAAAAAGATTATGAAACGTAGCGAATTATAGGGTTAGATCGGTCCGAAAATAGCTGAGAAATAGCGGAGACACTAAAAACCAATCATTTGTCAGTTTTTCAACAAATGCACATGTGCAGAAATATAAGGAAGATCAGTGTTAGAAGAATCTAACTGGACCATCTCCAGGACAAAAAAAGTCACTTTACCAGAAGCTGTCAACAATAACTAGGCAAAGCCTGACAACGTAAACCATACGGGCTGCGAAATAATGATGATATCCGGAAAGAATGCAGAAATCGATTGATAATGATAGCCAATATTGATTGCGATTGAAAAATATTTGTCAAAAATTGATCCTGAAGTTTTCTATTATTAAATTAACACATTGACCAATTGGTAACATACCTGGGAGCAAATGAGATTCTTCTTATTCGTCGATAAAAATATTTCCAACTTATTCATGAATTTCTTCCTCGAACCTACTGATTCCAACTCCAGGACCATGTCATGATCCCTTGGCACCTTAATCAAAATTATAGGTTTTCTCTTTCCTGAGCTCCCAGCTGATTCTTCCACATGAACAGAATCAACTGATTTGAAATCAGCAGTTCTCAACTTTTCACCTTTTCTGCCTATTATATTGATGGCAACATCTGGCCCAAACCTAATTTTAACCAGTCTCTTGTGATTAGCGTGGAGCCATTCCTCAACAACCATGGTGTCTAAGGGTAGTTTGCCACTACGTGCCACCACTTCTTCTTGTTGCATTCTTAAACGTCTCCTTCTTCGATTTTGTAGTTTGACCACTCCGTAACCTGCACCGGCGCAAAATACTGGTACGAAAAGGAGGAAGATGCAGGAATATATGTAGGCTATTTCGTTATTCTGAAATTAAAACCAAAATGAATCTTCAGTTCAAACATTAATTAACTGAAACGACTCATTACCACTACTCTAACCTTGAAAGACAGTCCGCTAATGCGATTCAAAGTTTAGCAACTCAGTTGGCACTTGCGGTGCATAGTAACCAATTCTGTTACGTCGTTATCGTTCATTAGTTGCATACTAGATAGATAACATTACTGGCTACCAGGTTGGTAGTTGTGTCAGATACGTCCCAGCTTTGTGTTCTCTTATTTCCTTGCCAAATTGGTAGTGACAAGTTTTAGTCTAAGAGCCCGTGAACCCCAGACCTTCGTTATTTTATAAAAGCTGAAAATTTGTCTACGCATGCTCCCAACACAGGTAAGAACGATGGACCATTATGAAATTTGGGTTACCCTGGCTTTGGCAGGTATATGGTATTAAAGGGGTGTAAAATACTGATCTACTTTCGTCAAATTATAAAGTGTGATTTTTTGACATTACCTTCAGAATATCATTAAAAATCACGTCAATAATTGCCAGACACTTACTATAGTGGCAACCCCTTGCCAGACACCCTTAATGTTCATAAAATTATATGTAAGTCTACTTACGTTATAGTATAAAAGCTGATTTTTATATATGATACTTGGGTAATAATAAGATAATGTTTCCTCATTAGCCAGACATTTTTGATAGTGCCAACCCTTTGCCAGACAAGCTTGTAGTTTAGCTGCAGTTGCGAGCGCGAGACAGATAGATATATGAGTGGGTGCGAGTGAGACGGCATGATTATAATGACATATGCAAATACATTTTTTGGTACAGATTTATATAACTAATCATTTAAGTGAATTTCAAAAACATCTGAAGGAAAAACATTCGATGCTACAACTAAATTAAATTGTTAATAGGATAAATTAAAATTTTTAATAATTTTATTTAGTTGTTGCATCGGATGTCTTTTCTTCAGATGTTTTTGATATAACGAAGTTTGGCGTTCACGGGCTCTTGCTCTATTTAATAACATTGTAGACTTTAACGTTTGTTGTGTCCCCTATGAGAGGAGCTTTCACAACTGCCTTATAGATCGGCTTCTAGTTCCAGACCTTAAATGAATTTCAGTATCTGGGGCTTCAAGGAGGATGAATCTATATTTCTTCTATAATCCACTTCATTGCGTTGGCATTGTAAGAGGACATGAGTTTCCTCCTTTTCCTCACAAAGCTTCATTTGCTAGTTTTTGTTAGGCCAATTTTCATCTAAGCTTCCTAAGGCGACAATGTCCTGATAGAAAGCAAGCGTGGAGACGTAACTAACTAACTGAGATCCAAATACTTTTTGGACCTCGCAGTTTTATAATTCCAGAGGAACTATTTTGGAAGGATCCATTCCCGGAAGATTACTCCAAAGTGTTTTCTTCCAGTTTTTCCCTCTCCAAAAACTCTTTCTTTTAGGTGCATTTGCGACTTGCCTATGCCACAAAAGACCCAGTTAGTGGCGTTTGTGCTCTCTTTCTGGCTGGTGTATTAGTCTCTTCGTTTCTTTGATTTCTCAGTGATCAGGAACCCAGACCAAAGAAACTTTTTTGATCTTTCATATTCCATTGAGTTTTCTTTGGCTCTTCCATATCAGCTTTATTAATAACAGTACTGGCAACCTGATTGCCAGATAGGTACCAAGTTTTTCAATTTTGTCAATCAAAATGCCTGCAGATGTTTTCAAGATTTCTAAGCAATATGTTGTCAACACATAGGTATCTATTGATTTTGCACACACTGGATAATTGGAAACTCTAAAACCTAAGGAACCGAAGTGCTAGTTTTCTATTTCCACAGGTGCTACGCTTGGATTGTCTCCATATTTATTTTTCAAATATTCAAGGTTTGAGTACTAGTCTGGCCCCGTATTCTGGACAAGTGATCTTTCAAGTATACTAACTTGATTGCGCGAGTCCCTCTTTACCTGTAAAAATGCACACTGCTCAATGAGTTCGTATTCGCTTTGAAAGATCACTGGTCGAGAATATGGGGCCTGTCTAATGTAAGATTTGAGTAAAAATATCACCTCAAAATAGTCATATCCACGGTGCATCACACAAGGTTCCATCATGGATGCATTTAGCTGCATTGGCTGAGGACAAGGATCACCATCTTTCCAGAAAAACACATCCTTCTGTATATCTTGTGGTTTTATATTGGTGACGTTTACGATATATCCCAAAGCTTGACTTTACGTATCGTTCTGATTTCACTTTTGGTGAAAAGCCTGTAGAGATATCGATTTGGTTATCATAAATGGATATAGAAGGTAGAGGATTGAGTTGAAAAAATATTGCTTTGAAGAACTCATATTATACTTACCCATTCTCTCTCTCATTTTCAAACCAAAATCTATCAGAGTCCCTGAGTCTTATGAACTGCTCCCTTATCACTTCAGTGAATAGCTCTCCTGGACCTCCAATGCTCTCCAACATACCCCCAACATAAACATCGACATTATCTATGTTATTATTATAGACAGACACCAACGTCTGAAGTATCTCAGGTCTTTCCTTGAACGATTTAGGATTAATATCGGACCAATTCTCTATCCTCTTCAATCTGTAATGGGTTCTTAAAGTGTTATAATCTGGTAGACCATTGTCTCTACCACGCATTATATTTAAAGCTCCCAAATCTCTTCTTGAAAACTCCATAGGTCCGAAGAGTTTGTCTCTTACGTCTGAACAAAGTAGGGAATCCTCTTTTTCTGCCAGTTGGGATGACATGCCCATTATGAGTTCGTCGAATGAGTTGTTAGAGAGGATCTCCTGAAGAAAAATTTATTTTACTCTGTGACTTTCAAGGACCTATAATTTTTATGATTAGAACTGCAGTGATTATGGCTAGGTAAGCCTTCCGGGAGCTGTGACCATGTAGATCTTTCGTTATCTACCCTACTCGTTCATGAAAACCCAAGGAGGTTGTAAATCCCGTTGATAAACCGACAACCTGCTAAGGAGATCTAGCCGATACATCTTGAGTATCCAGGACCGGTTTCCCCATATGAATTGTTCTTATGCCAGCCGGCTCTGGACATTTGCTTACAATGTAGCTGTTTTTGCTTCTGATCCACATATCCTGCGAATCTGATCTGCTATCTGTTCCATACCCCGTCAGCAGTCCTACCATCACCGAAGCTCAGCTCGTGAACAGCTTCAGGAGCTTTAGTTATAGTAGATGGAATCATCACGATTTTTTTGGCCTGAGTGAATCCAGAAGTGTTTCTCCAGAGGTTTATTCTGTTATTCTACTTTCGTTATTGTTTTTCCAAGCCCTCAGAAAGTTTCAGGTACAGCAGGAGTTAACCCTGGTGCAATTTCTGCACTTTCATCAGCTTTTTCATTACCTTCAACACCAAAATGCCCTAACACTCATAGTGGAGTCACTATTACAGAGTCGATTTAAAAATCCTGATCAACAATTATTTTCAAATAGATACATGGAAAGCTAAAAAAACTAATCTAGAAAAGAAAAATGGGGGATATTTTCTAATACTTATTTGATTATGATCATAATAATTACTCTCAGAAGCTATTATGTGGTAAATAGGTTGATTTTCTTACATTTGAGTCCCACACGTGGAGCATAACCTTAGTGCGAGATGGCCCATTGCTGTTTTTCTGAAGTTGCATTGATTGTCCCTTCTGTACAGTCCTGGTGGTATCAAAGAATGACCGAATCGAAAAGCAGCACTCTGAAAGACGTGAGCTATTCCTGGATGTATATCTTGTTTGTATCCTTCATATTCCGGTAGTTTTTGACCAATAAAAGCTGGTAAGTATTCATATACTATAATGTTCTATAAATAAAAATAAGGATTTTCTTCAGCCATTAGTAGATAAATAATTATATTATTATGAGAGGTATCATTCAAATATTTAACATTTATGAATTATATTTGGGTTTTTACAATTTTTAAAAATTCTTTGTATGAAATCTTCCATAAATTTTTATTTGGTTTACCTGCATTGTTGCAATAACATATCTTCTGGCTTCTTGAAAAATTTCTTCGTCAGTCCAATTTGGATGACGTTTTTGTATTCGTCCTGCTACTACATTATGCCATCTAAAAAATAATATACTGAGGGCTAAGAGAGCTGGATTCTGATTAGTTCTTGGATCACCCAACACTGAAAATAGAGCATAATATATTGGAATGACTACCACTAGCATTGAATATATTCATACTTAAGAATCAAAATTCGTGAGACGAAATGACATATAAAAGTAGAAGTAATAGCAATTAATTATAACGATTATATATATCTATATTATTATTAACTAGAAACTTACGGTATAGTTTTTCCATATTTTGCGTTTTCATCATATGGGGCATAGGATTATTGAACAAAGGTACTCTCATCGAGTTTTTCATGGGCATTGATCCACTCTCATCAGTTCTGAAAGTACCATTTTTAAAGGATCTCATTGTATTAACCCATGGTTCATTAGTGCTATAAACAAAACTCCCATCTATCCAACTAGTGACTCGATTCAACTAGAAAATCGTAATAAACAAATAAGTAGAAATTAATTATTATGTTGTTCGCCTTAGGTATATGAAGCGATTTTTCGAAAGAAGGGTTCTTTGAAATTTGGAGCACTGGTGTGTTTTCACTTTACTCGGTTAACCTTCTTGTCGATTGTTATAAAATTTGTTGATACTGTTAAATAATAATCAGATACCAAACTGTTAAAACTGAATCTGGACATTCATTATTGTTCTAGACAGGTCTGTTCGTGCAATTAATGGTAACCATATCGAGCGATATCTGTGAATTATTTGGTTTAATCTATTTGTTGAATTTTTGTGAATTTTTCGTTCTAATGAAACCATGAAGTAGATTATTTGTAGCAAAATACTGCTCTTTTCGAAATTCTTTACCCAATGAGTCTCTAAAGCTTAAGTACTGATTCGATTATTGAATTGTAACACACGATACGAGCTCGTAGAGGTCGTTCAGAACAAAACAACACCGCTATTTGCAAGAGTGTCGCTATCTGGCACAAGAATTGGACATTTCAACAGGCACTCTTCAGCGAATTAGAAAGCAAAGGTTTGGCGGACATTTACGAGATTTTTGTATCGCTGAATATAACTTCTATGACACACTAGCAAAAATTAAAATGCTTTTCCTACGAGGTAAACATACATATGCGAATCCAAATCCGAAGAATTCGACAGGTACTAATTACTTTTGAAAAAATTGCGAATTGTTTCATTCACTAATAAATGGTGGTTTGAAATTCGCAATAACATCACTTGGATTGGATTACAGTGGCGACGTATTGAACTGTCAAACTTGAAGATTATAACTATAACATTATGATAAGAAAAGATATTTCTCTACTGGGAAGTCTTGACTTTTTCTTCAAAAAATTTTGTCATTCCTCCGTTTCTGACAAAATTTCCTAGCGATTAGCGGAAAAACTAATTTGAGTGAGTATATGCACTTACTTGTTCTCTGGGTGCATTAGGGCTATGCCCAGTTTTCTTATCGTAACTCGCCCTATGGAACGGAATATATTTATCACCCCTGCATTCTTTATCATACACGTCGTCGCATTTTTCAATCTCTATATGATGCATCTCGATAGGACAGCCACTCTCGCTGGACATTACAACTTCATTCGTGACTAACTGGCCAAAGTAAGATAGCAGAGCCGTACGATTCTTCATTGAGCTGAGTCCATCTAGGCCTCTCATGAACAGTCTACTTAGCTTCCTGGCACTGGGCCTGTTTTGACCTGCCAGCATGTAGACTCCATCGGAATAGGCTGATGGAGCTCTTCTGATGAGACGACTATCTGAAATGAGAATAATATACAGGTTTGGAAATTAACATCGGAAACATAGGAAATATAATGCATCAGAGAGAGGATTTTGCCCTGCAGTGACCAGAGCTATAATAGAATGGATCAAGTGATTCGTAACTCTCTAAATAACGAGTGACTGAAAAATTGTAGTTTGGTCTCTCTCTTGTCGTTGGGAGTGGCTTAATCGACCAGTGTGGTAGGGAACCTGCAGTAACGCATTTACTGAATGTGTCGGACTGTCCGTGTTTGTCGATTTGAGAGAGATAACCATATAATTTTTTCATTGGACCATCCATTGCGTCAAACTAAAGCGAAACATAGCACGTAAATATGTCCAGAATAGCACTGTCCAACTGCACGGCAAAATAATCTCTCTAATGCATTGAATATCGTATGTTTCCAATGTGAATTTCCAAACTGGTATGTCTCCTGTGTTTTATATTGCATTTTAAGAAGAAATAAAATAGCTTCATGTAGAAAACACAACTGCCACACAAGGTTTCTCTCTCCGGAAAACTTGGCTGTACCATAGATGTCAAGTTCATTTTGTCAAAGCTTCATCACACACTTCGGCCTATACTATTCAATAAACTCCCCAGTGAACTCAAAGCAATAAAACATAATGAAGGAGAATTCAAAAAGAAAGTCAATAGTCAAGGTGGTTCTAGAGAAGAATCCAATTTTCTTCAATCACGTTTTCACCTGAAGCCTATGTGGGTGCACTTTTCCCTCATTGCCTGTCTCTCCATCTCAGACTGCTTCGGATCTTAGCATTTGTAAATTTTTTTATAGTACTGTTCACACTCGACTCGTTCTTTGAAAAGGCACTTAACATACAAGCCATTTGGCTTAGGTTGTGCCTCTTCATTTTTCTAAAGCATGTACTTTGATGGAACTGTTAAATAAATTTTAATTAGGTTATTGAAGCAAAAGTGGGTTGAGGTTAAAGAAAACATGCCAGTAACAGTTTTTCTGTTGAATAATCTGTTAAGCCTTATTTTAATGATTCTGTTTGGGTATAATTGTTCCTAAGGGAACAGCGAGACATTTTTCGACCAAATGTCTAGATAAAGTAACAAATTTTGAGCCATGTGGGATCTTAAACAAATCGGTTGGACTCACTGATGAAGAATCCAAGATCAAAAGTAATTCTGTCCGAGTATCTGTTAGTCCATAAACATTTTCAGAACAGGTATAAGATTCGGAATACCTCGGTTGAATTTTGAATTATGAAAATTTATGTTCAGCTGCTCAATGAAAAGACTTGTGCATATTTTCGGGAAGAACATTCAAATAAATAAGGTGAAATTTCGACTCAAAAACGGAAAGATCTTGGGATTAATGATTGCCGAGATACGGCCAAATCATTCAAATGAATTTCGAGTTGAAGAGATTTGAAATTTCATTTTCCTAATATTTTCAGGACTAGAAATCAGAGAAATCTAGTCGGATCATAATTTCAATTCAAGCTTCTCAAAGGCTAATATCATTGGAATAGAAAGTATACAAGATGTAGCAAATGGCACATCGACCCTTCTGTAAGCTATTGGCCTTAGCACATAAAACCCATAAGAAATTAAATGTAAAATTTCGAGAGTGGCACTCAGACCCTTTTTGAATTTCGACTCTTCAATCATAGATAATATCAATAATTTTCATAATACAACGGTGACATTTCTGAGAACCCACTATTTGTATAATGACCTACAAACATTTGTATTACTCATGAAAATTATAACTAATTCAAGGCGGTGGTCCAGTTATATCATGATAGATCGATAGACCTCTCCTAAGTAACACGTATTCTTTAAGAAAACTGTTATCAGTAATCTATACTTTCATTAATTACATATACCATCAGACAGTGGCGTCTGTTTTATAAGTTGCCACTGAATTCAGAAGCAAAGATAAGGGACGACTCCTTAATCTTTGTTCAGAAGCACATTAGTTGGGAAAATGTGGATTCTTTCAGTTGAAAAAAGTGCGGTACCTAGCCAACATTCATCATGAATAAACCCAGTCGTTCAAGCTCAATCATTTATTATTTTTTCATATTTTCGTTCATTTTTTTCATCAATCTTTCTTCCTACTGTTCTATTAATTCTCATTCTTTTCTTTCTCTCAGATTCGCGCATCCCTCATTTTCATTTTATTCATTTTAATACAATCACAAAATGAGCCTAAATTATCAACTGAATTATTGATAAATGTATATTTATACCAAGTGTTCAAATGTTTTCCTCATTATGCTCGAATTGAGGCTTCAATGATGATATCAAATATGCGAAAAAATCATCCATTCATAGGTAAAGAACGGTTTTGATCATCACCATTTGGAAAAACTATAGAAGCGAAAAGCAAAATTTGCAACATACCTAAAACATGATTTTTTCGAAATAGGTATGCTTCTGGCATTATTCACATTAAGTTTTGAACAAGTCTTCCGTTAAAACCTACTTCCCTTATGATAGATAAAAAATAACAACTTATTATAAATTATTGAAAAGAAAAGTACTCACCTTTTGCTCCCCAATTTGGATGAGCGATATTGTTAAACCAGCCATCATATCTCTGTTTTTCAGCTCTGTCATATGATTTTTCTGAAAAAAAGAGAAACAACAATAATGATTATGAACATCTGAATTATACAGGGTCTCTATAAATGATTGTAACAGCGCAGTTAGCTTTGGATTGTTAGCTATACTATTTTCTGACAGACTTCAAATTCTAATTTCCTTCCTAAATGATGAAAATGTGGAACTAACGAACGTCTGTATAACGAATCTCTATATAACGAATTCCGTTCAAGACGTTGCACCTCGAATCCAAATTCCATGAACACACCCTCTAAAACGAAGTAAATTCTCTACATAACGAAAAATTCAAAGAACATCACTCTTTGAATGGGTAATGGTAGGAAGGTATGAGGGTGGGTTTTTTTTCCGAAATTTTTTCGGACGTAGGTACGTAATTAATACCGACTAAATCATTACGGCGCCGGCGGGCAGAGAGATCCTTCTGAAACAGTTTTAAAAACACCCCTGGCTGTTTGGTTTCAATCTAACCATTACGCTAGTGAAGTATACCGCAACTATAGAAAAACATTTTCTGTGTAACGAAATTGCTTTATAACAATTTTTTTTGTGGATTTAGCACTTTCGTTATAGGGAAGTTCCACAGTAATTATTTATAACTTTAGGTTTGAAATGCACTGTGGGAATAGGTATTTTGTATAGCTATTGTGCATAATTTATTAGATTAGCATTTTCTTAAGAAACAGAAAGAAATATTCACGTTTTTGTTGCATCTGCTAATTTATAATGTATTTCATGATAAAAGAAAATTCCATGTAACATGGATGTATGCAATTGAAATAATGATGACGGCTTCATTTCCATATACAAAGTGAAGAACGTTTAAATAACTTTCCTTGAAACACTTTGTGTCGCTATGAAGCAACTGAACAGACGTTTAGTCGTGTTCGAAGAAGCACCATCACTGAAGGAAGTTTAAAGAGGTTTGTTGCGTCATTCTTCACGAATCCTTTGGTATTTCAAGAATATTCGTTTCCGAGAAATCATATCAGAGATAATGCATCGGAATCTCAGACAAGGATTTGGCTAAAAGATCGATGATTATAATAATAATACATACAGGATGTCCCGGGAAGAATGCGACAAACAATTGAGGTATTGGATAGGTACGGGATTAGTTAGGGAGAGCAATATCCAATTGCCAAAACCCATTCTCAACTTTTCAGGAATTGAGTTTACACCTTCAGAAAGAATGGAACGATATGTCTGAAAATTTCATCATTGACTTGGTCGTAATAGGGACTATTGAATTTGAATGGAGTTCTGGAATTACTAGATCATCAAAAAAGCATTATCGATAAATTTAGATTTTTCCTCATTCATTCTGTTTTGTCTCATCCTTCATAAAGCAAAGAGTAACAAACAACGATTTTCTATCAAATTCCTGTCGCAAGGCTCATGTCTTTCAAGCAGACATCTCAGCTATTGAAAAATGTCTAGATCTAGAAATAAACTATCAGAAGTGTGATATAGCCATACACTCAGATAGTCAAGCTGCTATTAAACCACTGAGCTCTTACGTCATTGACTCAAAGATGATTTGGGAGTGCCGGAACAAACAAAGGTCTTTTTAATCTGGGTTCCCGGCCATTCGGGAATCAAAGGAAACGAAGAGGCCAATACATTTGCCAAAGAGGGCACACGAATGTCACTCATTGGCCCAGAATCCTCCTTGGTATAGGTAAATGTACCTATAAGAAGGAGTTTCTGGAGAAGGAGAAAGCCGAGAAGAAAAAACTCTGGCGTAATCTTCCAGGGATGATTCCACTTCCTTCAGAACTTTGAAACAGCAAGATCCAAAAGATATCTGGATCTTGGTAAGAAACAATAACATCTCCTGGCTTTCTTACAGGACTCTGTCGCCTCAGGAAGCATCTGTTGAGGATGGGATTATCGGACACTGACGAGTGTAGGTTCTGTGGGGAGGAGGAAGAAACCCCCATTCCCCTAGTCACGGAATGCTTTGGCATTGCTAGCCCAAGGGGAGAATGCTTGGGCGAGAAACTTGTAAGAGTGAGGAACTAGCCTCGTTGAAGCCTTCACAGATATTGGATTTCATCAGATCTCTGGAACTGGACGGCGAGCTGAAAAGGATGTGGTCAGAACAGCTCTGCAAGAAGGCACAATAGACCTTTGGGTCGCAGTGAACTGTAACCCCTTTTTAAACTATAACTATAACTATCAAATATATTGAAGTTATAATAGAGGAACATATTCATCTTATTTCCAGAACATAGGGGGTCAAGACTTGATGATGTGTGTATTCAATTCCTTTAATTTTACGAACTTTTGGATCCCACAGTCGTACTATAAAATTAACATAGATCTCCGTGATAAAAAGAGGTGGTTTATCAACAGGTATTATTGACCTATTCCTCTAACACCCAGTGGAGTGCGTGCAAATTAAATTTAAATGCCACCTTGTTCGAATCGAGAAATGTCTCATTCTAGGACTTGAGGAGGCATTGCCGAAGTAGGCCGACCTTCACAGAATTCCGGTTGCATTTCATTCAACTCTTGGCGACTTTACACTCGTGAAAAGACATCAGCAGTTCAAACTGATGATGAATAGAAAGGATATAGGATTTGTATAACATCCTATTTGTTCTTTATTCATGACCATTGTATATTAGGTACGTGTGAATTAAACAGGTGAATGGCAAATTTGTATGTATGACTCGATTTATTCGAATTTTTATGGGAATCCATATCGTCATCGGATCCTTGTTAGAAAAAACCGGATTATTTATCAGCATTGCGAATCTAATGAAGCTTTAATTATATAATCCGGTCCACCATATACAATATAATGGTTATAATAAGACGATTACTTTGAAATGTGGTTCAATATCGAAAAAAAATCAGGAAACTATTTTTGATTTATTACCTTATCTACTTCCGTATAAATTCACGGGTCGTGAAAAATCGCAATGAACGCTTGTTCGTCAGGTGCCGTATTCTCGACAAGTGATCTTTCAAAGCTTCATTGTATGTGGTGTGCTTTTTGCAGGAAGAGGAACTCGCGCCATGAAGTTCGTATACGCTTTGAAAGATCACCTGTCCAGAATAAGTGATCTTTCAAAGCGTAAGTATACGAACTTCATGACGCAGGTCCCTCTTTTACCTGCAAAAAAAATCGCAATGAACGCTTGTTCGTCAGGTGCCGTATTCTCGACAAGTGATCTTTCAAAGCTTCATTGTATGTGGTGTGCTTTTTGCAGGAAGAGGAACTCGCGCCATGGAGTTCGTATACGCTTTGAAAGATCACCTGTCCAGAATAAGTGATCTTTCAAAGCGTATACGAACTTCATGACGCAGGTCCCTCTTTTACCTGCAAAAATTCACACCACACAAGGAAGTTCGTATTCGCTTTGAAAGATCACTTGTCGAGAATACTGCATAAGTTCGTTTACAATATGACGCGGTCGAAGGCACCTAGACGTTTACAGAAAACAGGAATTACGGCGTGATTGAAAATTTGTTTTCTTGAGCAAGAACCACAGCTCTATGGGTCTGAAATAATTTCAGAACTGCGGAGTGCCGGCTATATCAAAAAATACTAATAAAATTTAATATCAGACACCCTCATGTATATCAAAAGGGAACTATATTTTAATTCTAGTCTTTTGAATTTTTATCATACATTTTTTGGATACCAAGGTAATGGTTGTTCCATTGAATGTATATTTGCACGAAAAATGAGGTGATCGATTTGCTCAAAAACTGATCGATATAGGTAGGTTAAAAGGAATAACAAAAATTTAAGGGATAGAGGAGTAATCTGAAAATGCTATAGAAAAGACAGGATGTCTTACATTGAATTTCAACATTTTTAGTATAGGTACTTTTTGATATAACCCACTACACCGCTGCTCAGAAAATTAGTTCGGTCGAAGAAGCGAAGTTTTCAATAACTTCCTACTTCCTGTTTCTGTAAAAACGTAGGTACCTACCCCTGTAGAAATGTACAAACCAATAATTTATTGAGGTATTGACCTCGCATAATTCTGCTTATCCTATATTTTACTGATGCAATGCTTATAACATTGCGTCAAGACAATTTATGGAATTCAAATCCTCATACAAATTTTGGAAAAAATTGATAATTTGAATTAATATTTGTTTAGTCGATTAGACCGTCATACCTATACACTGTGTTTGCTCATGACTTAGCGACAATTTAAGGGCATCTAATATACCTAATATTATCAATAAAAAACACCCAAACCCCTTAGTTTTGGAGTAGTCCCCATTTTAATTTATTTTTTTTATTTTTCCTGACCCTTCCAAATAATAAAGATTTCTTGGACATAAAGGTTCTACAGATGTGAAAAAAATGTTTTTTGAAAGATGATACTACCACCTTTCATTGAAGTATAACAATATAAAACATTTAACTTGAAAACGCCATAAAAAAATTCTTTAAAAAAGTTTTAGTAAACATAATATGTACTGATTTTCTTAGTAAATCCGCAATAGTACAAGAACTAGCACATTGAAGTGTAATTTTTTTTCAATGATTTAACACGCAAAGATATTAGCTAAAAAACAACTTTTACATCATTTCTGTAAGTTACATTGAGAGTTATTGCTGTTCGAACATGATCACTACACGAGCAAAAGACACAAAACAGGTCGTCATGAAGGCCACTGCCTGGTTAACTAAAATAAAAAAGTAAATTCAAAAAGGGAGCTTCTCCAAAACTGAGGGGGTAAACTCCCCAATATGGGTGTTTTTGTCGATAAAATTAGGTATATTTGATGCCCTCAAATTATCGCTAAGTCATGACCAAACACACTGTATAAAATCTCTTTTGCAAATATTGGAACCGATGATTCAAAAATCATTCAGGATTTTGAATATTGAATGAACAATCTCTGTATTGTAGAAGTGATGAAACTAGGTCAGCAGCTAAATGGTTCAAGTGCTAGTGACCACCATGAGTTAATATATTAAAGTTGGCAAAAATTTTTCCATATGTCGCTGTCTAAAGGTATGTTATACCAGTGGTACAAATTAACCTCATTCTAGAGAAGATAAATTTACATAAAGATTTTTAAAACGGCCTTTCACGTCTTTCAACCTTGAAATGTTTAAGCAAGTGTTCGCGAGGTACAAAATAAACTCTCAATATTTCATCAAAACCATTTGCTTATGGGTTCTGAATGTGACTGCGGTGTATTATCAGATTTTTCATAACATTAGGTAACCTTCACAAAACTTCAACTGACTTGATTCTCGTAGCCTAACTTTATTTGAAATATTCGTCAATCTTATGTACTGGGTGTTAAGCCCGGTCCCAGACACTGCGTGTATTCGACGAATATTCGGCATTGGCGGTGCTTCGCGTAGTGTGTGGGAGCTCAATTCGTGTATTATTCGGCATTGGCCTTCTATCCGAAGCCCTGTCGGTACGGGCTGCACGAACCAAAGGAAGACGAAGTACATTCGCGCACATTCGTGTTAGCTCCCAGACAATGTGTTTTCTTCGCGTACTATACGGCCTATTCTGTCTTCAGTCAGAGTCGTGCGACGTGATTCCACGGTGTTTTTTAGGTATTTTCGTTTAGCCTCTCCGCTACTGTTCTATACTGAGGCCGTTTTGGCGAACCTTTGTCAACAGAATGACGAATGACGAATATTTCGCGATTGGCGCAGTGTCTGGGAGGGTACCGAAGGCGAACTACGAAGGCACATTGGCCGAATGCACGCATTGTCTGGGACCGGCTTTAGGGATAAGTCCGATAAGTTCAGGAGGTGATTCTGCACGAGAGAAAATAATTACATTATGCTATATAACTTTTGTCCGCTAATGCTTTTCCAAGATACGAGGTATTAAATTTTTACTTGAAACCTGACTACCTATACAGGATGTCTGCAAAAAAATGCGAGGGACTTAGGGATTATTCCTGGATGAAATAATATGATATTTTTTGGAAATCGATCTCCATTCCAAGAAACAGCCTTTGGAAGGCAATGACGAGTTGACAGTTTTAAATTTTTTTGAGGAGTCCTAAAAAACACTGGGTCATAAAACTACAATAATAAGGGGTTGAAAATAACAACCCCTTTTGATTTTCCTTCAGAATTGTTTTCGTGGGATAGATTTTCGAATAATCTGGAGAAAAAGAGTCTCTTGCAAAATTTCGATACAGTCGATATTTTTCTCGGAAGAAAAGAAAACTTACGAGCAGTTTTAATCACTGTTCATTCCATTTCATCGTATGTCCCATATTATAATGAATATCCTAAGATATTGTTCATGCTAAAAATTGGTTTTGTCAATGATGTTTATTAATCGAAAGAAAGTTCTATTTGTGAAATTAAAAATTACGGATATAATCTTCTTCCGGAAATTAGTAATTAAACCTTTAGAACGATTTTTAAAACATCTTTATCTCCTGTCATAGATATACAATATCTTAAAATATTCATTCTATGGAACACTTATACGATCAAATGGAATGAATAGTGATCATAACTGCTTGTACGTTTTTATTTTTTTCTCCAGAATTGAATGGGAAACCATAAGAGAATTTTATTTTTCGAAAATCTCTCCACGAAAACAATTTTTGAACGAAAATCATAAAGGGTTGTTCTTCTCAACCCCTAATAATAAAATTATGAGGTCTAAAAAATTTGAGTCAGTAACCCCCACCTAGTGCTTCATATTATATATAGTTTTATGACTCAGTATAAAGATATCAAACTCAGCAGTAAAAAAAATTGAAAACCGTCAACTCGTCATCGCCTTCCAAAGGCTGTATCTCGGAAGGGCTGTATATTTCGAAAAAAAATTATTTTTATTACATATATTTTATTATATTTATTTTCATCAAGGAATCATCTCCCAAGTCCCTCGCATTTGTTCACAGACACTCTGTATATTGCTCTGAAACCGGTCGAGATATGCGAAAGAAATGTGGTGGGTTTCAAGATAGTTGTTAGGCATTTTCTGACAAGCAATTAAGAACTGAATGTTCATCATGAGGATAATGATCTCTTTTTTTTCGAGAAGAAAATAGTACCTATGCCACTGTGATATTTCAAACTTACAATCATTTCCTAATTCTTATTATGTGAAAAAACATAACATCTTAACGTGTCGTCGATACTACATAAGTACATAATGTGTTAAAGTAATGACCAAAACATGTTTATATGTTTTATTTTATACACGAAAACGGCGCCCCATAGGAAAAAACGCAAGAATTTTACGAATTGTACGACGAATTTAGAAATGATGGCTAGTTTATAATATAATTTCATCACCCAGTATACGTTCAGATTATACTAGCCAATAACAAAATACTAGCGAAGATTTTATGGTAGAATAGAAGTGCTGTTCAGAATGAAAATTAGGTATTGTTTTCTTCAACTTAATCGAGTTTTCAGAAGGACATTTTTAGAATTTTCCAAGCTTACCTTATATGGAATAACTCAATTAATGGCGTTTGTTAATTGCATTTTTCACCAATTGGAAACGTGAGTGACCTTCTCAAGGAATCGATGGCCATTATAACCATTTCGAGAACATCAAATGACTTATTTTTATCACGTTAAATTACACATACAATTAAATTATAATCCCTCAAATTCTTACATTCCACTTCCCCGAATGGTTCGAAAAGTAATAGAAAATACCTAATTGTTAAATACTTTAAATTCTTTCTTCAGTTCCTTAATAATCAACCTCAATTCACATATCGTATAAAACAGGGGGGTGGGTGTACCAGTAAATGACTGTTGATAATCTGAAAGAAATCTCCAAAAAAATAGTTTGATACTATCAAGAGAATATCTGTTTTTTATTGATTACTTTATCATTTATTCTTTATCTTTTTATGATGAATCTCAATGTTTTAACTGAACATCTTAAACACGTGAGAGGATTTTGCGATAAAAAAAACAATTTAATCGATTAAATCAACTTTTATATCAGGCTAAGAATGAGTTTAAATCCTCACAAAACGAATAAATTGAGACCTAATTATAGCTAATTAATGGTGAAGTGAAATATTGCATTCGTTTCAAACTCGTGAATTCATAAATAATTGAGAAGATGCATGTGAATTGCTGGAGAATATGTTATTGAACCAATTAATTATATGGACATAATTTAGTTTGAAGAGTTATTTGTTCATATGATACTATTTGTGACATAATTTATCACACGGTTTCCTTAAAAATTATTTTCGGTTCAATTATTCAGTTGTTTTAGATGGTCCTCAATTCAATGCAGCTTCAATATAGCGTTCGGAAAATGAAGAGCTTCTCTCATATTATACTGATTAACAAATCATAAAACGACGATTTATTATACCTCAATTCGAGCTGCATAAGATTAAGAAAGTCGTATAGAAATAACTTTTTTACGTGAATGATTTTACCAAATGAAATATAAAATATAGGATGTATCTTCAACATATGGAATTTTTCAAATGGCAAACGCTTTGATTTTTCTATATTGGGCAGCGGTATTTCTTTCCTGTTCTCGAATGCAAAGGTCGATCTATGTCTTCCATTTCTACAGTATCAAAATTTACTTATCACATGGCATTCTAATGACGTAGATTGTTAGGATATGGAGCATTTCTCACGGTTTTTGTAATCTTCTTAATTTTTGCATTTCCTTAATTTTCGAATTGAGGAGTTTCGCCCAAATGTCTGTAATTTTCGAATTTTGAGCCGAAAATGGTCTCAAACGATAGGGTTATAGACTCCCTGATGATGAATTCGTGGTCAAATTCAATTCTGTCTGTGAGGCCGTCTGGCCGTCCGTTAGCACAATATCTTTCGAAGGAATTGTCCTAGAGACTTGTAATTTTCAGGATGAATTCAGGTCCCAAATGGATCAGTTAAGTTCGTTAACCAGCAAAGTCGTACAGGGTGTTCCATAAAATATGGTCATTCAAACTTTTTGTTCCTCAATATCTCAGAAAATACAGAACCAATCGGAATGAAATGTTACGGCTAAATGCAAAATGCTGATAACAAGCCTCGTGCAAAATTTTGTGGTCATAGTGTAAACAGAACCATAAAAAATTCGATAGAGATATCGAAAAGAAAAATCTTTATATTTCCATAACAGGATATCCGATCCTAGTGAAATTTCTTCCTTGAATAAAGTTTGATATACTACATCTTTATGCATAATTCTGAGGCCAGATAAATAACAGAACCATAGGAAATTTAATTGGAATATTGAAAGGAGAATCTTTATATTTCCATAACAAAATATTCGATCCGAGTGAAATTTATTTTAAGAATGAAAACTACTATACAGAATGTTCATGCAAAATTCCAAGAATTCATCAGAATCATAGAATATAATTTTTTATTCATTTTCTACCTATTTCATTTTTTCAATAATTTTCAGAATATAATTCCGATTATGCTAAGATTCTGCATTTATATATTTGGTATCAATCTCAAGTCCCATATAAAATTTCGAGGTTCTAGTCGTATTGGTCCACGAAGGAACGAGCGCTTGAAAGCTCCTGCTCAGTCAAGGCTCTTCTTAATTTTTTTTTATATCTATTTCAACAAACTGAGTTTACAGTGAATAGCCTGGTAGTGTATATTTTATTTTTGAAAACTTGCTCTTTCTTGGTCAATGTTTCAGAATTATCAACAATAATTTTAGAAATAAATGAATAACGATGGAGCTAATACAACGAAAACTTCGTGTTATGAATATCCATTTTTAGTTGAAAAGTAGTTTTTATGGATTCTTCGTTATCCCATTGTGAAAATTAGCAGTATCTCCTTACGTGTGAATAATTATAATGTGATGAAGAGAAATTTCATGCTCGTTCCATAATACATACACATTGTATTTCTATAATGCTTACTTTTCGAACAAGGTTGATTGAAAAAGAATGAGTAGACGATCCCACATCTTTTCTCATTATGAAATAATATATTAGTATGCATCTTATTATGATGGTTTTCATGGAAATAACATTGCGAATCATCTGTATGAGTAGAAATTAAAAAAAATGATCGTGATTGAGATTTCATCCTTCTATTCATTTCAAAATATACACAATTAGGGCTAGGAGTTTAATGAAAAAATTTTCAATTTAATGATGGCTTTTTTTGAGAACATTCTTGACTCAAAATTGAAATAACCGATCTATTTAAAAGTAGCCATTAGGACATACAAATGAAACGAGTAAATTGAACAAACAGGTATGTGCTGAATTTCGTGAGAATTGCGTCAGTATAGGAAAACGTTCATGAAAGTAAGTCAAATTCGGCGAGGTCAATACATACAAAAAACTAGCCGTATGTATTAGTATTTAGGAATATGAGAATTCAATTTCAATTTCAAGATTTCGTTCAGAGAGACTTATGGTTTTGTTATCAAAATCTGATATTTATTACCTTTATTAACTGTGGGTGAACTTCATAATTTTCATAATTTCTTTTCAATTTCTTTTGTGATTTTGTCTGTGGCAATGAAACTGATAATAATGTAGTAAACAAGTTACGTCTAACTCAAATTCTATCTTTGATGTGCGCTTATACCTAGAAAAATGGCGTGCCAAAGTTCTAACAGGAATCACAATTTAACCAAAAATATCGATATTAAGATAGCGTTTGGATTAAATCAAATGAAGCCAATAGATTTCAGGAATTTCAAGTTGAAATTATCGTTTTTCCCATTTATGAACAAGCAAATACTTCTGGCTTCACATCAGGGCTTACTTCAATACTTTTTATTTCAGTAGATCATAGACCTATAGTTTTCAGCAGTGGAAATTTCATTTTTGGAGTGATTCAGTAAAAATTCAGTTGAAAAAATTCTTCGAATACTATATAGATAATACTAGATTTGCATCGAGTTGATATACGGGTATACAACGGAATTTATGCCAAAAAGACTTTTGTCCTAATATAAACTCAAAATATCCTTTCCACTCCATGAAACATACAGGGTGGCCGGAATTGCTGATTCCTGAACTATAACTTTTTAACCCTAAGGGATAGAGAAAAATGAATGGTACATTGCGGTTGTCTTTTTTATAGAATCTCATTATGGCGTCAACCGCATTGCTCTATTCTCTTTTGTTTCCGAGTTAGTAACCAAAATTGACATTTGTGTGATTTCAATTTTGGTCATTATCTCCGTTTCTGTTTGTGCTATAAACTTGAAACAAAAACATTATACAGACGGGCCAAGCGCCACAACTGACCTACGAGCGATATATGACATGCTATTTTTGAAACGAGAAAAACGGTGATTATTTTTACGTTAAAATAAATTATTTTTTCTATAAGAAAAAACAAAAATTCATGTAATAAATCTGGAAGAAAACCTTTCAGCAAAAATAAGATTAAGCCGCTGGATTCCAATAAAAAAGTGTGTGTATAATGTTTTTGTTTTAGTTTTATAAATTTTATAGCACGAACAGGGTTTCTCGAAAAAAACCGTAGGTAATGTGCCTCTTATTTTTCTCTATCTCTTAAGGTTAAAAAGTTGTAGTTCAGAGATCACCAAATCTGGCCACCCTGTACAATTTTCCAGATGACATGATTATGTACATATTGTATGTACATTTTGTTTATCTATACGTTTAGGTAAACAAAAGATTTATAACAAAAATATTGAATAAAAATTCAAAAATGTTGTTAAAATTAAGATTATTGATAATAAATTAATTTTGTTCTGGAAAAGCCAAAGGTAGATACTGAATTATGAAACCTTGAGTATATGTTAGATAACGTTCAAGCATTTGCAAAAAAGTATAAAATTTTTATATTTAGATATTCTTCATTGATAATTGTTTCATCTGTCATAAATACGTTAGTTTCAAGGTAAGAAGTTATCACCCGCAGTTTCTAGTATTTAGACATGACATAAATTCTTCGTTTCGAAAATGAATATACTTTCATCATATTCAATTTTTCAATACCACACTTCATACTAGAGAGTATTGAAACAACATTCGCACGTATGAGATCAGACTCTAGATTCCCACGGTACAAGAATGTAGGGCAACAAATCAATGCCGTGACGATCTTACAAAAAGGTGAATCTTCATTCATACAAATGGACAATTATTACAACCGTGCAATCAACAACCTGTAACAATGCAATATCGTCCATTTCAAGAATAGAAAGTTCAAATCTTACCGGTGAGTCCGCTTTTCGCAACTATGACACATATCCAGAGAAGATAGATTAAACAATTGAAGATAGAAGGCATAATGCGGGTTTGTCCCACTCAGCTGTTCACTCATCAAATTGTAATACAAACGAGAATGGTCCACCCACGCGAAACTGTTCCCAGAGTATCCGGAATCTTTCCTGATTCTGATTGTTGACCCCTTTTTTTGTTCGTTCAACGCATGGTCGTCTGTTGATTGGAATCACATCACATCACCTTATCTTCCACTCTTGCAGCACTGAATGATAATTCTTGGATTGTTAGCAGACACCGAAGAGAAAGTACCAGCATTGGATTGGAATCCCCCACCGAATGTGTCTGAATATGCACTGAAACTTGGACGTGTCAGCGAACGTCTTGCAGATTAATCGGATGGTCGTTACTCTTACAAATACTGTTATTCTAGCCGATGATGCATTTCCTCTAAAGGAATATTTGTTAAAACCTTACTCTCATCATGGCCCTCTGACCACAAAAGAAAAAATATTCAATTATAGGTTATCGCGAGCTAGGCGCATAGTAGAAAATGCATTTGGCATTCTTGTTTCAAGATTTCGTGTGTTTGAAAAACCCATAGCTTTGTCCCCAAAAAAGGCAGATTCAGTTGTTAAAGCAGCTTGCTCACTGCACAACTGGTTGCGCAAATCAACTTCTACCTATATTTCACGAGGAAGCGTCGATCAAGAGGATTTTGAAAGTGGAACCATAATTCCTGGTTCGTGGAGACAAGAACTGACAAATGCCGGCTTATTAGATATTAATACAAAGACCGAGGGTACCAATTACTCCAAGAAAGCAGCAGAAGTGAGAAACAAACTTGCCGATTGGTTTATGGGCGAAGGTAGTGTACCATGGCAAATGAAGATGATATTTAATTAATATTATAAAGTTAATGGAAATAAATATGTATTAACAGATAATAATATACTTACAACATCTGTTGACTGTGTTTCAATTTCTGTAGACTGTGTCTCTCTAATTTGTACCACTTGATGCAAAATTCTATCAGCTATTTTAAACCATGGTAACTTTGGTGTGTATAGCTCATCAGTACCTGCGCCAGATTTTTTGCTTTTCTCTATTTTTCCCAATTCTGACGTGTAAGTATTCCTTATACTACGTATTTTGGCTTTAACTTCCGATGCACCAAATCCTTCAATATTCATTAATCGTGCTATCTGTAAATAGCCATTTTCCCTAGCATCTTTATTTTTGTACATTCCAGAATGCACGTCCCACAAACAAGGAACTTGTTCATACAATTCTAAAAACTGTATTATGGTTTCTGATTTCCATTTCTTCTCTTTTTTGTTCATCGTTAAAACACAAAACTCACAAAAGAACCGAATTATACTATCAAACTGTGCCCCTAACCTTAAAAGTGATTTTCCGCTGCGTAAACAATATTCATCGGCGTGCACGGAATGTGTTTACATTTGCAAGTTGTAATTTCACCGGCGCAAGAAAAGATACTGGCGCATGAAATTTTGGAAGCGACCAAAATTTTTAATCCATGCATGCCTGGATAACGCTTGCACGCCAGTAGGTGTTTACATATGCATTTTAAAGTTACTGGCGTGCCAGAAGTCACCGGCGCCAGTAAATCATTGCATGTGTAAACGCGGTATTACTCTTTCGAAAGTGCTATCAACATTGTATGCAGATAATCTGGATGAATCAACATGTGTAGAAGATCTGGGTGAATCACTTCGAATGCAGCAGAGGAAGATATTCAGAAAAGTTAGGCAGGATACACACTGCGGTTTAATTCTGTTGGCAAAGATTGCAGAGGACAATGAAATTTCGACTATGTTACTTCAAAATTTGTGATGATATAGATTCAATTATAAGAAGAAAGTCATTCAAGTCCCTTTAAGCATCGTGCTTCATATTCAAACAATAAACAAACTGACCTAACCCAGCAAATACCCAAATGTAGCTATTGTACGTTTTACAAAGCAGTAGGTACAGTACTTGAACCGTGCCATAAGTCGCTCTGAAATGCGTTGAAACTGTTCATTTTCAACTGCTTTTACAGTTCTGCTACTGTATACCTACAGTACTGTTTGGGCTAAACTGGCGATCCCTGAACTTCAACTTGTAACCATAAGAGATAGAGGAACGAAGAATCTTATACTCTTATTTGGCCTGATAGTTTGGAGCGTCTACGACCTGTTATCAATCGATTCGAACTATGTCAACTTTTCCTAGAAAAATCGAACCAGGAACCTTCGATAAAATCATCACATGATTTATTTATTCTATCTTGACAGTTTCACTGAAATACAGGAATTCATCAATCCATAATGATTCATGAGACTTCAATAAACAATTCTAGAATCTGGGATAAAAGAAAAGAACGATGTAAGTTCAGAAATAAATTTAACAATTAACAGCTCTCATACGAATTCAATACCTTAGAGATAGAGGAACTTATAGAGAATCTTATACTCTGATTTGGCCTTATAGAATGGAGCGTCTAGTACATAGATGTTATCACACGTTTTTTATAATGTTTCCAAAATTGAATTCGATATCTAGGATGAAATACCACTATTTAAATCTATGGGAGATGATTACCCTTCAGTAGGGTCCTGTAGCGGTCTTAAAAGAACAGGGATTCGAAAAATCATCACTTGGAACGCCAGACCTGATTTAAAACACCCTTCTGGCCCAAGAGCAACAATTAATTATTTTGTATCTGAATATTGAAGGTACGAGTATTTATTCGAATAGTTTTATGTTTCAATTTTGTAAAAACGGTGAGGCAGGGTTTTTTCAACTGAGGTTTTTCCTTTGCTCTGGTATCATACGCAAGAATAGTATGGTACCCCGTTTTGCACCAACCTCAGCTAGGTATTTTTTTGTTTCATGTATTGTAACATATTTTGTTAGCTCTCAATTAAAAAAACAGAATACATCAATCGATTTGAACTACGTCAAGACAACTTTTCTTAGAAAGGTTGAACGAGAAACCTTCAATGAAATCATCACATGAATTCTTTTTTCATCTTTTAAATGTTAATTCAGAAATAAATTCAACAGCCCTCATACGAATATAATAGGGTTTTATATTCTAAAGTATTGGTAACCAATGTTAATGTGTAGATCTACATGTCCTACTAATAATTTGCATGGCAACATTGAGTTGTGCAGGTATACATTTTATGAACATGATACTTCTTGAGGAGGAATATGTTAGTTCTCAGATATCTCAAAAATGAGGAAGTTTGACCTCTAGAACGCTTTTTCAGTTTTATTGAAATGCACATGTTTTTCAAATACTTTCAATGCAAGAGAAAGCCATTCGCCGAAAATTATAATTTGGCCTCCGGCAGTGCCATATCATCATGTACCATGATGGCTTCTACAGTGTTTGGTTTCATCGCTGGTCTACAAACAAGAAGTATTTTGGCTACATTCATCAAATTGAATACTAATGTGTATAGCATCATATAATGTCAGCGCCATAAAAAACTTTGATATATTGGAAATTGTGGAATTCATAAATTAATTTAATGGGGCCGCTAGGTCATTCAAATGAATTTTAGTTTTCTCAAACTTAACAAGCGCACTCAAGCTTCCGACGTCACCTCAGGGCTTGCTTCAATTCAGATAGGATTTCAAGACAAGACATATTGCATTTGAAGGGAAAGAAAATACTGTATTATTTTTATTTTGAGCGACTTTTAGAATTGCATCTCAGAAAGAGTCTAATGCTACTCTTTTCATTCTGAAAATATTTGTGAACAACAGAATTTGTAAATTTATCAATATAATCGTTGTTCAGAAGAAGAGAGCTAATCTTGAATTTCTTGCAGAATAATAGCGTATAAACAGACGAATAATTTTTTATTGATATCAATCCGCATAATTATTTCTGTACCTATTATTTTTAATAATAGTTTAAGGTTTAAATGATTATAATAATATAGTGGAGCAAAACTAGTAGATGTTCTAGGGTAGAGAGAGTTACAATCTAGAGATAAGATTTTCTTATATGAGAAAGTGAGAGACTCAAATGGATCTAATTTCCCAATAATGGGACATAATTTTTTTAATTGACTTAAGAAAGAAGCAGAACCTTGAATTTTCTGGGATTATGGGATCGGTTCTTATTCAACGCTGCTTTTCGTGATCGAGTTTTCTTTCTATTGATGGTTATGATTGAATGATATCAAGGTGGACAAGTCATTATAAGGAAGAATTTTTTATTGCTGAATTCTAATGGTACATAACTAGTTCTTTGACTTCGCGTTAAGTAATGTGCAATTATTGGTATAGGTAGCATTTATCTAGAACCTTAGACTAGTCTAGAACCTATATGTATCTATAGTTACGTACACAAAACTTTGAATATGACGGTTTAAAAAAATAACAGGGTATTCGCAAAGAAAAAAGATTCTATGAAATATGGAAAATTGAAAAAAAAATATATACATTGAAATCTAGGTGTAAGATCCAGTGATTTTATGGGAAAAAATCTCTATATTCTTGGTTACTGCGCTCTCTATGATGCTTTGCTGTATAGTGACGAAAAGTGGTATGATACAAGAAATAATAAAATAAATAAGAAGAGTAAAACGAAATAGTGTGTATTCAAAAAAAGATTGGAGTATTTTGGAATACATGTGTCTTCTGCGTTCTTACATCATAACATTGGCCTTACTCTGCTCGCCGAAAGCAGAACTTGAAAGCATATTCAAACATTTCAATCTATTTGTGACAATCAAGTCAATATTATAGAGTACTTCATAAAATTCGGAAACAATATCAGATGACTTAAACCAAATCAATATTATAATGTCATTAATGTCGCAGAATTTGTGTTTATGAAGATCATTAGTTGGCTAGATGACGTATTGTGTGTTGCCTAACGCGACCGTAGGCCAGGCGTCATGATAGATTCAGTGAACTAGGAGGTTTGGGATTCCCCCATTCATAATGCATAAATGCGAAAAGAGTTGAAGGAAGAAGGAAGTCAATATGATTTTAAGGGTGGCACGAGCTTCGTTTCTCTGTTTCGTTCAGAACAATAATCTTACGGTATTATTTTCAACCCCAAAAACAATAGAACAAAATTTATATATCTTTTACCATCAAAATTAAAAGGACGATCATTGGATTAATTATGTATTTATTTGATATTTGCTAAAGATGTTAACTGAAGAGTTCAAGTAATTATTTCGTTCTTTTTTCTTGGACGAATATAATTATTTGGTTTTTCCAGACCTCCTATACAGAAATTTTTTTTATGTCATAATTACCAATTTTTTGGTTGCTATATTCAAACACCAAAAGTAAACAGATGCAAAACTTAACCCTGATTAGTAGTGAAACGGAATAAAAAAAATTATTTCAAAATGTTCACATTTTAAATAATCAAATCAATTCTCTTATTGAAGATTTTTTATACAGATGGGTGGAATGAAAGTCATGGATATTTCAAGGAGTAATTTAATAAAACAATTAGAGAAAGTATTTATGTACATGAAACAATATCAATAAAAATCTTCTTCCAATAATTTCGATGATGATTGTTGATTCTTAATTTGATCTTGGCTGGAGTACATGTCAGCTACTTGTTGTGCAGAAGTTGCTTGCTCCACACTTTTGTCGTCTCTTATTCTGATGAAACGGGGAAACCTCAAAGAAATTCCCTTCTGTGGATCAACCTGAAATAAAAAAGGAATAGTTATAATTAATTTCCCTTTCATTTACATAATTTTAGCTCAGACAATCATAAATGATTTATATGTAATTCACAAACCACTATAAAATTTCTTCAGATGAAGTTGATACCTAGGCAAGATATCGAAACTTACAATTCCAATTCCAGCTCTGTGAATTGGAGACAATGAGAGATCCGCACATTTTATCTCCCAAACTTGGACAGGCTCAAACCAATGATCCGGAGTGAGTGATTCTTCGAAACGATAATAAGGTTTAGCATTTTCTACTACGTGTTCCTTGAAGAATTCTGTGTGTTGTTGTAGACTTTCATCTGTGAATCCAGTACCAATCTGAAAAAACAAATTAATTTGAAAAATTGCTAATTGAAAAATATGATATCCTTTCATGCATACCAACCTTGCAAATACTTTGGTATTCTTCATTATCTTGATCATAACATGCCAAGAGAAATCCTCCATATGTACCAGTCCTTTTTCCTTTTCCTAAATATCCCCCAATGACAACAACATCAAGGGTATCACCCACACCTTCTAAGTAATCTTTTTTCAACTTCAACCAGTTATGCGACCTCTTTGCAATTTCATAAGTTGCATCTTTTTCCAGAGTTTTCACCATAAGGCCCTCACAGTTACCTAGAAATATGGTAAATTAGGTTTTCAAAACTCTCCTTTATACAAGTAAACACTTTTTTATATATCAATAGATAATAAACTATTAATAAAGAAATATTAAATTTGAAAAGAAGTGAGGATACCTTTAACACTTTCCTCCAAGAATTCTTGTACTTCTTCCATCTTAGATGTGTCTAAATATGTTGCAAAGTACCAATGCCCTTCAGATTCTTTGAAATTTTCCTTCAGTATGTTCCTTCTTTCCAAGAACGGCTTCTTAATCAGTGATTCTCCATTGAAATAAAGTAAATCGAACATGAAGACACAAACTTGAACTTTTATTTCTTCTTCTTTCACACCCTGAAATTTTAAGTGGTTTTACGATCTCTCCCAAACCTTTATTCTAAATATTTTTACCTTTTTCTTTCTAGTGCTCAACACTTGGAAAGGCAATATCGCTTTGTTCTCAGAATCCCATGCAACTGCCTCACAATCCAAAATACAAGATTTGACATTATCGCTCTTGCATAAATCTAAACGAGATATTATATCAGGATATTTTGATGTGTTGTTTTCTTGATTTCTACTATAAATGTGGACAGTTTTTCCATCCATATGTATCTGAAAATTGAAATTTAAGATTTGTGAATAGAATCAGAAAACAAATAACTCTTCAATGATAAGTGATAACTATAACAAATTTTATACAATGCTGAATGCACAGATAACTTTTGTTCAAAAATACAAAAATGTACACAATAAATACGACCCAAGATGGACCTTAATAGAGAAGGCAGTTCACAAGGATTCACCTAGATGGCGCCAAAGCCAGGTTCTACCCAATACTCCCTGCTAAATTGGAAAATAGACAATCCCTAGATTATTTATGTTGTTTCCAGTGTTCAGATTCACAAAGCATGCTATATAAAACAAATTTGGAAAATTGGCCATACCTGGGCTCTTTCCCCATCATATTTCCATTCACATGTGAATTTGAGACCTTCAAACCTGTCAAGAACTTCTTGAACACCTTTGGTGGGATGTGCCAACATAGGCTTTAATGGTATTCCTGGAGTGAGTTTACAATGTTCAGGTAATTTTTCAATTCCCTCTCTCAGCAAAACTGGCATAATAAGGTCATAGTTTGGACATTCACTGCGAAAAATTCAGTATTAATTTTCTCATCATTACCTGTACAAGAAAAACTAGCAAAACACTAAAATATATAATAGATTGGAGTGATTTTTGATTACATACCAGAAAGTATTCTTAAGTGTGAAAGCTAGTTTATCATAATATGCTTTGAAATCATCTGCACCCATTTCTTTAGCGACATCAAGTCTTTTTGGAGGATAATCTTGAGTAGGTGGAGTTGTAGCACAAGCCAGAGCTAATGCTTGTAGAACAGACTGCTCTGCAAGACCTATTCTCAATTTCCCTGCCAGCGATCTTATCAAATATCTTGCTTCCATTTCTTTACAAGCGACAAACATCTTTTTGATTTCATCTATTTTCGTTGCTTGTGACTGGAAAGAAAAAAAATTTAAAAAACATTTAATAACACATTGATGATGTGGTGTTAGTGACTTGTGTTCATCTGGCTTCTAACTTACTGCGTTTCCTGTCATTTTAGCGATCTGTTTCAAACTTTTAAAAACCGCTCGAATTGATAAAGGTGGAGGCTGGAAGAGTGTTTTCTGATTTGTTCTTGAACGTTCGGCTACAGTTCCCAGATCTCCAGTTTCCTTAAGATCTGCTTTGATGTGGGCCAGAGTTCTTCCTGTAGATTGTGCGATTGCTTTCATCAAACTCGTTTCTGCAACTCCCAGTTCCAGACCTGAAATAGCAAAAAAATAGTCACACCAGAATGCTCTTGGTATTGTTCTATTATAAGTGGTAACATGAAAGATGTAAATGTCAACTGTCAGACTGCATAGTATATCACTTACCTTCATAAGCTGGTCCCAATTTATTGAGGCACAAATATACAGATGGTAGTAGATCTTCTGGAGTGAGTACTATGCAAGATCGAAAATAATTGCTTAATATTTCAACAATTTTCAACCTACTAGAGATTTCTTCAATTTCCAATAAAGTTTTTGCCAGGGCAAGATAAGGTATCCTGCAAAAAAATATTAAACATTGAAAATTTTAAAACTAGGATAGAATGAAACGTTGGTTTATTAAAACGGTATTCAAATTGAACGATAACATGCTTACTTTTGATCTCTCTTCCAGATTGCATCCTTGATTGGATGATATTTGGACTTAGCAGGATTGTAAGCTGAAATTAAGAAAATATGACTAAAGATCTATGAAAAACTGACAAAAACCTACTTTCAGGTAGTTTTGATCCATCCCCTTCTTCTATAGAAGTATTCTTGGAATCAGTAGTTTTTGGAGAAGTCTTATTGGTCCCATTTTGCTTTTTAGGTTCTTCAGATTTATTACTTGGGCTTTTCTTGGTTTCATTTTTACTTTCTTTTGATTTTGTTGCTTTGCTTTCAAATGACTCTTCAATTTTTTCAGCTCTTGGAGGGGATTCTTCATTTTTCACTTTCTTCACAGGAGATTCAGTTTTCCCTTTCTTTTCCGGAGATTTAGTTTTCTCTTTCTTTTCAGGAGATTCAATTTTACCTGTAGTTGTGCCATTATCATCCTCCGAGTCACTCTCAAATGCATTCTTCTTTTTTACGTTTCTTTTTATTGGGGAATCTTCATCTGAATATGTTTTACTAGTTGCAGATTCATCAACAAGGAGTGATTGAATTTTGGGAGGATCCAATTTAATTTTCTTGGCTGTAAGTATAAAAGACTCGTTCGCAAATATATTCAAGCCTTAAATTGAGATATAAAGGATTCACTCACCGTTTTTAGTATTGTCACCTTTTTCTGAAGATTTCCTAAAAAAATAAACTATTGAGTTTGCAACAGAAACATAATTCGTGCACTCACTTTGTAGGTGTTGACTCTTTAGAGTCTCTAGACCGTTTGCTGCTTTTTTCAGATTCCACCGTACCTCCTACTTGACTGCTTCTGATTTTAGAAAAGAAACAAGGCAGCACATTAATAGGTGTTTTTCGAAATGATAATGCAGTTGTTCTCAAGGAACGAATTAAAAAAGACATTTTTCACCCTGTTAGTGGGTAAACTTAAGTAGAACATTTCATCAATGTTGAATTACATACCCATCTGATTTTCTTGTGGAGGAAGTGAAGAATGACCTGAAAATATTCGTTGTATTGCCTTCAAATTTGGAAATGGTTTAATTACTTACGTTATGGATCTCTGTTTCATTTCAACGAGTATAATAAATAAATAAGGAGAGTATTTGTCAGAACGTTTTGATTTAACTGTCGGTTAGAATCTTAGGTTATGTTTGGTTTGGGCATTTGACAAATGGAATCAAAATTCCCGCGCATTTATTGCGCCATTGCGCGGCATATTTCATATTTGAATAAAAATGTGAAGGATGAAAATAAATAATAGTCCAATTATTATAAGTCAATTCATGAATGCTTTAGATAAAAAGATATCATTGTTTTCCTTAAACAATGATATGATATTCATAATATAGCTTTCGTCAAGACATTTTTCTACATCCATCAACACTATGCTTCTACAGGGTGTTCTACAGTTAGTTAAATGTGTTAATATTTGATGTAGTGGTCCTTGGAGTCATTTTAAACGTATAGGTACCATGAACCTGCTTTTTTAAAAATAAAAACTTTTTTATTACGACAATGATAATATTGCAGATAGAATTTGGTAGGTACACGTTTTCGCAGCATCAAGATACTCTTTCTGATATACAAATATTTTTTTAGTGGCCACAGAATGGATTGAGTGTGGAAAGTTATATGGTACATTTTGAAATTATATAATATCTGGTCACATTTTTTTGCGCTCAAATCAGAAAATGAATAAAATGTCGAAAAAAGTAATTCGAAGCAGCGTAAAATCTGCGATTCGCAATGCGTTTTAAGAATTAACTCGATTATTTGAGGAATTCCGTGACTACATTTTTGCGAAAAGCGAACAAATTTTTTATAATGTTTATACTTTACAGGATAAAATAAATTCATCCGTCAACCTGAATGAAAATTTGAAAACAGAATCGGAAAATATCAAACAGTTTGCCATCCGGCATTCGCGATCTCATTTCTGAATCATTATTTTTTTTATTATACTGGCTGGACTTCGGGGGAAAAAACTGACGGGAATCGATTTCGACTAGGCAGCTGTCTACAGATGAATTTTTGGAAATTTTAAGTTCATTTTATCATGTCATTTGTCCTAGAATTTGTAAGTTGAAGAACAGAATTAATAAACATAAACGAAGATGAAATCAATAAAAAGACACCTTATCGTTACTTCATTCATTTCATTTATTTTTTTCAGCTTTACTGTTAGGCAATACTTTTTTCAAAACCAATTTGCTCCTGACATATTATCCTGACATATTAGTGCAAGGATTTACACAGGAGCATTTCATCTTAATTGGAAATTTTCAATTGTTTCTGTTTCAGAGAGACTAGAATACGCAGGAGCATACCTATTTCATCTCAATTGAAATTTTTCAATCGTTTCTGTTTCAGAGACCGAGAGTACCTAAAACCCAAAAAAAGTTTTCTAGAAATACAGAATCCTCCCAGATTATGTTTCAATCGATATAATAGAATATTGTTCTAAATTTAATTATATATGCTTCAGAAACGAGGATATATCATAAAGCAAAAAATGATTACCTTGATGTGATCTAGACGCCATATTAGATTGTTCAGTTTATGATGAAAATACTAATATATTCAGAGCATCTTCATATCACAATCACAGTCTATTTTCGTCAACTTTAAAAAGTATCAGGCTCAAACTGATCATTTATTTAGTTATTTTTATTTATTGATCTGAGGGCACTGAGCACGAACGATCAGTAAAACTTATCGGAAAATTATTGATCTACCTATACCTTTTCCAATTGTAATTCAGAAAACTAATTCAGAAAAACAATTGAATTTCAGAAGCTGGAAATCGCAATTCAGAATAGTGAGTTGATATTCCGAATAAGGTATATGGAATTCAGAACAAGATCTTTCTATTCGGAAACGATAATTTGAATTTCAAAAGAGGAATACATATGTGATTCTGAAATAAGAAATTGTAATTCAGAAAAAGAAAATTGTAATTTAGAAATGAAATTGTAATTCAGAATTGGTTCAATAATTTTATGAAATAGACTCGATAACTTCTTCAGTACCTACAATTTCCCTTTTCTGAAATTCAATTTGCCGTTTCTGAATTACAATTTTCTTTTTCTGAATTCCAACTTCCTAATCTGAATTACAATTTCGTTCTTCTGAAATTAAATTAACTGTTCTCAAATTAAATTTCTATTTTCTAAATTACATATTCCTATTCTGAAATACATGTTTCCTTTTCTGAAATTGAACTTTGATTTTCTGAATTAGGTACAACTGTAAAAGTTGTAGTGCAATATCACTGCTGGATATATCATACATTCATGCTGAATATTTTAACCTTTTGTATACTATCAATCGTCTCCGAACCTATTGTCAAATTATAAATCCTTCGAAAATTTGTTTGACCCCCTGTGTATCTTCATAATACCTGTGCTAATTAGCCTCAGTCCCATAAATCTCATATATCATTCATGGTCGATGGTAAACCTTCACTTCGAGTCAGTATTCCTGTAATTAGACCCATTATAATGGTACAAACGATTTTCATTGCTCAATTCACTGTTTTCAATGCGCGCATTATTACATTACTTTTCTATGTAGCTGATTTTAAGATCGATCGAATGCGATTATTCGGATGTCGAATTTTGATATATTGGAAATAATGTAAACATTGACAGTCGAAGGTTATTGCGTTTATGCCCAACTATCTTCCTCGTTTATCTTTGGTTATTATATCAGCATCGCTTACGCTTAAAAAAGTTCATAAATTGTTGTTAATATTTACAAACGTAGCTTTTTTGCTCGTACATTTTCGTGAAGTAATTTGATACTTATCAATAAATGAATTATTTCGTTGAAATCCAATAATAACAATTATTTATTGATCGAGTCAAATGGCCATCGACCGAAGTCCTTCTGAAATCCATTTCCAGAAAAATATGCTTTTGGGGAAACCAAAAAATGTTTCGTGAATTTTCAGACTTTAAATTTTATTTCTCTTTGTGTGTTTTGTTTGAATGAAAAATAACAATTTGGGGATAGCCTCGACGTAATGTCAGGAGCTTTTGCTCGCTTTTTCATATAGGGAAAACGATCATTCAAATTTGAATATCCTGAGACCTATTTGTATCAATTTCTCAGAAGAAAGTTTATTGAAGCTGATGTTTCGGGAAAATGAAATTGGGCCAGAAAGCTCGTAACAATAATGAAGAATTTCGTAAACAGCTAAAAAAATGGTTCTATATGTATATCAATTTCACAATTCATTAGGTAGGTACATGTTAATCACAGGGCATTTCCATTGTGTTGAAATACATTTTCCGCCGACCTCGAAATAAAAGATGATTTTAATGGGTACAAAGTTGAACATTAATGCTCAATTTTTTTGTAATTTTAATGTGCAATCCCCATGGCAACCGTACACAAAGTATTCAGAAGCACTACGAGAAATGTCACAACTCTACTGGAAGAAATTCCATTATGTCAAATGTATGTCTTGCGTAAAATGAGAATGTATTTCAATCAAGAATTTATTCACAATTCATGTTGAGATGGTCGGAAAAATCTTGTCATCAACTCTGTTATTAATTTAGCGACTAATGATCTCGAACTGAAAAAACTATTAATTATCTTGACCATTAGTCGCTGTTCTCAATAACCTAGGTGATTAAATAACTACTTAATAGGGCTTTTTCATGTGACAGAATTGAGATAGTGATTAAAATATACGATTCTCATCCAAATATTCACTCAAAATTTTAAGTAATTAGTTTTAATTCTCTTCTTCTTCTTCTTCTTGAGAAGGCGTATCGCCTGTTTTCTCCGGTCTATGTTTCCTGTGATGTGGATTGCCAGCTGTCTCGCCATCGCTTTGGTGGGCGTCCGATGGGTCTTCTTCCTAGGGGTTTATTATCCCTGGTAATCCTTGCCATTCTGTCTTGGCTCATTCTGTCCACATGCTGATTCCACTCTCTCCGCCTCTTCCTTATCCATCTGACAACATCGTCCGTTTGGCACTTTTCTCTGATGTCAGAATTTCTCTGCCTGTCAGCCAGTGTGTATCCCGTTATTGTCCTCAGGGTCTTCATTTCGGTTGTTCGTAATATTCTCTTTGTTTTAGAAGTTTCGGCTCTGGTCTGGTAGTTTTAATTCAATAGTGAAAAAAACATTTCTACAATCTACATACCTACACTCGTAAGTTTAAATATAGCTCCATGATGACGTAAGAGCAAGCATAATTAGTAGCGATGACGATTCACAACCTTTAAATGAAGAAGTTGCATAGCTGTAAACTTTGATTCAACATTCAACCAATGAAATGAATGCTCTCGCGTACGTCACACCCAACCGCCAATCCTGATCATTTGAATTCGCTAGCTTATTTCCGTGATTTCAATAATTTTTTTCTCGAAAACAAGAACCAGATAATTTTTGAGTGTCCATTATTTCCAAAAATGCTTTTTTTTCTGGAAATCACCGGAAATGCCAAATCAATTAATCCCTAAAATTATTGAAAATATGAATTATTTTTGAGCTCATTGATCTGAAGAATCAGTAGCGTATGGAAATGTGTGAGTCATTTGTTTTTTTTATTATCGAAATCGCCTTTGTGGTTAACTAAAGCGAAGTTTATGATGGTGAAGCACAACTTTCACTCCAGTTATAATATGCATATAAAGTGGTATTTCTTTAATTTCTTGATTATTATAGTTTATTATTGAATTTGCATTGAGAGTTACTTTCAATTATTCAGAGACATTTCAAAATTAAAATACTGTATCTATTATGGGTTATTACAAAATCTCATTTCACTCGGAGCTCTTGGAATACGTTGATGTGGTTTCGTCAATAATTTATGCATTATTATTCCAACTAATTTCAGGAATTCAACAATAAATCGAGATTAGAGGATACGTTTTCATAAATTGATTGATTTGAAAAGAGTTATCTAGGCATGTAGCGATTGTTTAGTTTTTATAACTATACTGAGTGTATATGAATAACACCGACAAAATTAAGCAGTGATTACTCAAATCATTTTATGAAAAAAGGAATTCATAAATGTAGATCCGGACATGCAATGTTTCCAAGATTGTTCAAGTTTACCCTAAAAACTGACTAAAGTGGTACGCAACTGAGATTAAACTAACAATTATTCTTTAATTCTTCGTTAAATTTGTGACAAGATATCTCTTCTGCCTTTTTTTCATGTATGGCGTCGTTTTCATGTAGAAAAATAAAACATCTCAACGTAAGCATCGCTACTACATACCTAATGTGTTGGAAGTCCCGACAACATGAAAACCGCTCCCCACATGAGAAAGAGACAAAAGAGATTTTTATCACAAATTGAACGAAGAATTCAAAAATAATTGTTAGGTACTTTAAAATATCTCAGTGGCGTACCAATTTTTTCAGTCAGTTTTTAAGTAAAAGTTTAACACCCTGTTTTTGGAAACAAATATTTCCGGACCCACATTTTTGGAAAGTGTTTGTCATAAAATTATCTGAGGAATTACTCTTTGTTTGTCGCATGAATTTACCAACATTCTTTATGTACCTATATACCCAAACAACAAAAATAACTGAAGTTTGAGATGTCTATTATGTATGTACTACTGTAAACTTTTCAACCTTTTGTCCCACAGTGAAATAATATGCAAAGCCTGGAAATTCACGAAATATATTTTTTTGTTTCCAAGAGCATATTTTTCCGAGAAGATTTTTCAACATACTAATTGATTCATTGATAAGAATTCAAGATATTAATGTATTTCAAATCTTCTCTTAATATCAAATTTCTTCCCAAAAACATTCGAACAAAAACCGTACAACACTGTTTGCATTGCGTAAAAGCGCGATGAAGCTTCTGGCTTTTATCAATTTTTGTATCAACTGATCGATAATTTTTTATTTATTATAAATTTTCATTATTTTTGTTTTATTTCGAGGTAATCGCATTTGGGACTTCAGTTGCTGACCTAGACCTCTTGCTAAAAAACGTGTTTTCAAATTTATTAATATATTTCCTAGATTTAGATCGTGTAGAACAATCGTCATTGTTCGAATATGAAGAACCAGATTAAATATCGTTCGCAAATTGTCCTTGGAACACTTTCTTCGCCAATATAGTCATTGTCATTAACTAACATTGCATAAATAAATCATATAGGAAACGTTCTAAACGTTGCTGCTTTCATCGCAGCAGATTTATTCAACTTTCTCCTAGTTTATCTTTTTTTTGCAAAGACATTTTCTACAATTTTTTCTGTATTTCGATCACCTATAGGTAATAGACGCTGATGAAGTTGATACTTTCATTTAATGAAGACATAATTAAATTTGTGATTTGATTATTTTATTCACAAAGGTTGAGTTACAATGTTGAATCTTTACAATGTTGATTCTTCGCGAACTATACGATGCGGTTTCAAGGTTTAGTATTGTTTTAAATATTTTCAAATAACAGTTGTTGACCTTTTCTCGTTTTGTTGGTGTGCACAAGATTGTGAGATATCCGGTAACCGCTGAGATGAATAGGATATTTCGAGGTACACATGAAATTCATGCACAGGTTTACCATTTCCTCAACTGCTAAATGCAGTGCTTTCGATTAACAATAACCGTAGCAATTAAAAACGAATTCTACAATGTCAATATAAAATACGATAATAATAATATCAATATCTGAACTTTGAGAGCGTTATCTTTTGGTTTTTCAGCGCTCGTGCTATATCGCTTTGCCCAAATATCTGTAATTTTCGAATTTTGAACCAAAAATTGTGTCGAACGATAGGATTCGGCTTCCTGATGACGAGTTCGTGGTCAAATTTAATTCTGTCCGTGGGGCCGTCCGGCCATGAGCATGATAACTCTCGAAGGGATCGTCCTAGAGACTTGAGATTTTCGGGGCGAGTTCGTTAACCAGAGAAATCGTACTGGGTGTTCCATAAAATATGGCCATTCAAAGTTTTCGTTCCTCGATATCTCAAACAAAACGAAACCAATCGAAATGAAATTGGCGACCACATGTAAGATGCTCATTATGAGCCTAATGCAAAATTTTGTCACCATAAAAAATTCAATTGGAATATTGGAAAGAAAAATTTTTATAATTCCATAACAAGATATCCGATTCTAGTGAAATTTATTTTGTGAATGAAAATGTATTATACTGAATGTGTTCGCAAAGAGGATCGCATCTTCAGAACCGTAGAATTTAATATTTTCTAATTATTGATTTGTTGCACATTTCATTTTTTGAATAATTTCTAGAATATAATTCCTAACGTGCTGATATTTTGCATTCATATACTGAGCATGAATGTCAAGTCCTATACGAAATTTTGAGGTAGGTAATAGCATTATTGCCCCACCAATGAACGAGCGCTCAAAAAAACCTGCTCAAGGCTTTCCTTGAATTTTTTGTTGTATCATTGAAATCACAAAAATAAGATAGCGATTTCGAACGATCATTATTAGCTAACCAGTGTGACCTACGCTTTAGCATTAACTTCATTGGTTGAATGTTGAAACTTCGTTTAGATCGATGCCAACTGTTCACTATATTGTGAATCGGCATAGCCACTAATTATGCTTGCTTGTACGTCATCATGGCGCGGCGTTTGAACTCAAACGAGTAATGAAATCACATTTTCAATATTAAATTTTCATAATTAATTATACAGGGTGTCCCATTACTCGACGTCAACCGGAACCGGGTGAAAAGGCAAGTAATACTGGTTGTCAGAAAAATATAAAAAAAATCTAAGTTGCATGATTTTAAAATAATGCGCATTTAAAAAAACACGCAAAATTCCACACCCTGTGACAGTCTTTTCACTCCTGTTGCCACAAATATCAACTTTTTCCAACTTTTTTCTTTGCTGTGTAACCTTGAATAATGCTTGTCCAAACTGTTATCAAAATTTTGCTACCAGCTGCTCTAGGTTTCATAAAAATAGGGCTTAGTTCTCAGAAAAAAATTCGAAATAAACAAATGCCTAGTTTCAACTGACTGTATTGAAAAAAAATGTACTACGTAGGTTTGGCATGTTTTTTCAAAAGTTGGCGCATTCAGTAAGGATTCCAAAATGGTATAATACTTGTTTAATTGTAGCTGCCGTAGTTCAAATTTATTTTCGATTGCCTTTGAATACACTCTTTCGTTAAGTGGTTCCCAGTAATAAAGTCCAATGGATTCAAGTCCGGTGAACGGGCCGGCCACGAGATTGGACCAGAACGTCTGATCCATCTTCCGGGAAAAAATGTTACCAGAAAAAAAAATTTTCAGAGAAATTTCTCCGGAAAAATTTTTTCTGGAAAAATTATTTTCTCTGGAAATTTTTTTTTCTGATAACATTTTTTCCCGGAAGATGGATCAGACGTTCTGGTCCAATCTCGTGGCCGGCCCGTTCACCGGACTTGAATCAATTGGACTTTTTTACTGGGAAGCAGTTAACGAAAAAGTGTATTCAAAGGCAATCAAAAATAAATTTGAACTACGGCAGCTACAATTAAACAAGTATTATACCATTTTGGAATCCTTACTGAATGCGCCAACTTTTGAAAAAACATGCCAAACCTACGTAGTACATTTTTTTTTCAATACAGTCAGTTGAAACTAGGCATTTGTTTATTTCGAATTTTTTTTCTGAGAACTAAGCCCTATTTTTATGAAACCTAGAGCAGCTGGTAGCAAAATTTTGATAACAGTTTGGACAAGCATTATTCAAGGTTACACAGCAAAGAAAAAAGTTGGAAAAAGTTGATATTTGTGGCAACAGGAGTGAAAAGACTGTCACAGGGTGTGGAATTTTGCGTGTTTTTTTAAATGCGCATTATTTTAAAATCATGCAACTTAGATTTTTTTTTATATTTTTCTGACAACCAGCATTACTTGCCTTTTCACCCGGTTCCGGGTTGACGTCGAGTAATGGGACACCCTGTATATACTTATCAGTGAGTTCAAAAGAATCGTTTGAATCCCCTGCCGACTCAACATGAAAAATTGAGGACTTTTGAGCAAAACTGAAGCACGCTATACCTATAGTCCGTTCACGAAAGTTTGAGCCGTCGGTTGGCCATGGAAATTTGGCATATTCCACTGTGTATATTGAAATTTTAGGTTATTTCCTTGTCAGATTGATATGCAACGTTGTCAATATTGCATAGAGGTCTCTCATAACTCGCAAGCTTGTCGGACGAGCCGGGTACATTCGGCAACGTTGACTTTGTTTTACGTTATGACAGCAAATACTGCCAACTTCAGATAAATGAAACCAACGCCTACTATGAGCTCAAACTTTCGTGAACGGACTATACCTATGCCAATTTTCAAAATCAGTCTGGTAGCTGGAAAAATAGAACATGACACATGACATGTACCTACCTACTACATTTATATCTGACAGTTTACGAGATGCAGTACTAAAACATCGAAATCTGGTCGCACTGTACAATTAGTCTTACTACAAATTGTTTTTTAACGATTATTTCCACTTGACATTTTCTTCATTAAGTAGGTTCACGATTACCAAATTTAGGACGATTAAATTGATAAAACGTAATGTTGTGTTGACACGGGCTGTTTGTCTCAATGAATTTAACTTAAAAGGGAATTGCAATACTGAAGATTGGATACATGGAGAGAAACTCATCTGCGTTATTGATGTTGAAGATGACCCAATTGAATTTATTTCTAGATTTGAGTATTATTGACGCAATATATACACCATTATCTACAACGTTATGACTCAATCTATTCATTGTTCTACTGTCTACTGTGTGTCGTTGGAATGCGCGCATTTGAAAGTATTGTAAAGGGTTTTGCAACCACTCGTTTCATTTTGAATAGCATGTTTCGTTGGCAGCTGTCACAGAGGCAATTTGTGTGCGCTTCTTCCTGAGAGCTATTGTTGAAATTGAATTGTTGCTGAGCGAATCGGTCAGCTGGTTTCATTCGTTCTTGATTCCATTTACATACATTTATGACCAAATTTTCAGAAGAATGATATGAGGTATCTCAAATATCCAAACCTAAATATTTAGGTGAGAATGATGACTCCCAAGGGGTCGGGAAATTTTTTTTCGAACAAATGAAAAATCAAGTGGTTCAATCAAGAAGTTCAAAGTTTATCTTACAAACCGACAGCTAGACTATAAATGCTTAGGTATAGGTTTGGCTTCCTATTGGATCGCTTTTGATGTACTTATTTTTACAAAACTATGAATCGGGTTCATTGATTAAATAATAACGATATAAAGTAATATAAGGTCCCAAATATAATTATAACAGTACAATAACAATGCTTCGAACTGAAATTTTAGCAGTAGAGATGGACCCAAGGTGTAAGCAGAAGTAAACTTACTTCTTGCTCTAAAGGTCTGTAGAGTAGTACTAGGAAGTCATTTGGAGCTTTACATTAGACTTTTATATTTCAGAAAAGCAACTTTCGCTACTCTTTGAAAATATTTGTCATTTTTTTGGGTTATCAGAAAACAATCATCGATGATTTTGATCTATTCTTGATTTATTCAGTTGCCAAAATTCATATGATCTTTAGGCTGGATGTTATTATTGGATCCCAGAAGTTTTCGAAATCAACAGACGTTTGACCGATAGGGTTTCCGGTTGTTGATAGGAAAGCTGCTTGTTTAAATTTCCTACGTTCTAGTTTTTCTTCTTCATTCAAAGCATGTCGAAAAATTTTTGATTCGAACAGTTGAGGGACTTTTAGTTTCTCTAATATAGGCTTTACAGCTCTCACAAGGTACCTACATACAGGGTGTCCATTACTCGACGTCAACCCGGAACGGGTGAAAAGGCAAGTAATGCTGGTGTCAGAAAAATATAAAAAAAATCTAAGTTGCATGATTTTAAAATAATGCGCATTTAAAAAAACACGCCAAATTCCACACCCTGTGTAGCTGCCGTAGTTCAAATTTATTTTCGATTTCCTTTGAATACACTTTTTCGTTAACTGCTTCCCAGTAATAGAGTCCAATGGGTTCAAGTCGGTGAACGGGCCGGCCACGAGATTGGACCAGAACTTCCGATCCATCTTCCGGGAAAAAATGTTACCAGAAAAAAAAATTCAGAGAAATTTTTCAGGAAAAATATTTTCTGGAAAAATTTTTCTCTGGAAATTTTTTTTTTCTGATAACATTTTTTCCGGAAGATGGATCGGACTTCTGGTCCAATCTCGTGGACGGCCCGTTCACCGGACTTGAATCCATTGGACTCTATTACTGGGAAGCAGTTAACGAAAAAGTGTATTCAAAGGCAATCGAAAATAAATTTGAACTACGGCAACTACAGTTAAACAAGTATTATACCATTTGGAATCCTCACTAAATGCGCCAACTTTTGAAAAAACATGCCAACCTACGTAGTACATTTTTTTTTCAATACAGTCAGTTGAAACTAGGCAATTGTTTATTTCGATTTTTTTTTTCTGAGAAGTAAGCCCTATTTTTATGAAACCTAGATCAGCTGGTATCAAAATTTTGTTTACAGTTTAGACAAGCATTATTAAAGGTTACACAGCAAAGAAAAAAGTTGGAAAAAGTTGATATTTGTGGCAACAGGAGCGAAAAGACTGTCGCAGGGTATGGAATTTTTCGTGTTTTTTTAAATGCGCATTATTTTAAAATCATGCAACTTAGATTTTTTTTTATTTCTGATAACCAGCATTACTTGCCTTTTCACCCGGTTCCGGGTTGACGTCGAGTAATGGGATACCCTGTATATGCAATTCTGGTTAGTTGGTTTCCTTTATCATGTTTATTTGAGTTAGATAAGCCCTGAAAGTGCCTATCTTGAGTCTGGAATGCTGTATCTAGCATTGTACTTATTTTCAATTTTTCTTATATTTTCAGAGAATCCTTCAATATGTGGTATTACCTACATTGGTTTTCGTTTGAGCTTGTTCCGTTTGATTTTATACTATTGTGTCCAATTGGTTCGACCTTTTACAACAATTTTTTGGTAGATCCATTTTGAAGAGTACTATTTTTGATGCCCTATTATTTAGTCTTTTGGCTTAGCGTACTGTAGTCTCCGTTACATTCCAGTATAACTTTTCACCTAGGAATAATACAAAAAACAGCACTTTATTCCCTAATTTAATAATATAGGTACCATTATTTTAAGTTCTTATCACAAAGAAATGCGGATATAATGGCCAATATTAATCTTTTCCACATTTCAACTTTAGCTCATAATTTGAAAGCAAAAAAGATCTAAGAATGCGGTTAACAGCATTCTGAGTGTCTCAAAAAAGACCATTGTGAGGTGCCATTTATTATCCTCCAGCTCTCAGTGATAGAAAGTTATATCTAGAAAACTTTTTTCTGGTTTTCACTCCCAGTCTCTGAAACAGAAACAATTAAAGAAATTCAATCAAGTCTACAAACGAAAAAAGACACAATTCCGAAGATTTCTCAAGTTCGACTAAAGAAGGAGTTTGATAAAGACATCGAAACGTTACGTTATCCATTCATTTATTTCTTTTTTGGTTTTACTGTTAGGCAACAATTTTCTTCAAAAGCAATTTGCTCCTGACTAATTAGTGCAAGGATTTACGCAGGAGCATTTCATCTTAGTTAAATTCTTTTTATTGTTTCTATTTCAGAGACTGAGAGTGAAAACCAGAAAAATTTTCTAGAAATGCAGAATTTTTCCTGATTAGGTATATTTCAATCGATATAGGATGTTATACAGTGGAACCTCGATATAACAAATCGGAAGGGACCAGTAAATATTCGTTATATCAAGTAATTCGTAAAACTGAGGTTTGTTATATTGAGGTGAGGTTGGTCCAAAATTTGTTATACCGAGGTTTTATTCACCTCGACATTACGTACTCATCTTGTTATAGCGAACTAATTTTGCTCATATAAATGAAAACTCATTTTATCAAATTACTCATTTATTTATATTTTCTTTTTCAAAACAATAAAGTGAGTAGGTAGGTTTTTTTCTTTTTCAAAAATTCGCAGAACAAAATAAAAAGAGGTGAAAAATCAACAAATTGGTATAAAAGCCTAAATCTGATTTTATTCATCTTGATTGGAAAGAAAGTCATAAATTGTAGTTTGTTCCCACGGTTTCAATCTTCTGATGTTTGAAGGCAAACCAATTTCGTCGGAAAACTTATCTTTAGATTTTAAAATTGTTGCCAATGAACTTGCGGGAATCCCGAACTTATTAGCTAAGTCTATTTTTTTTGTGGAAGGATTTTTGTCAACATAATTAATGATGCTTCGCTTTTCTGCGACAGATAAGGAACGCCTCTTACGTTTCTGAGCCATTGCAAAAAAGTGAGGAGCAACACGATTACTTTCCATCAACTAACTTCGTAATTTTCGTAATACGCGTCGAAACCTGCTGACCGGCTGAATCACATACATACCTGGTTATTGGTGAAAACGTTATATAGAGGTTTTGAGTTGACGAAATTCGTTAAGTAGAGGTATTCACACTCTTTTTGGTAGTTGAAAATTCGTTATAAAGAGGTTGTTCGTAAAAAGTTTTCGTAATGTAGAGGATGTTTTACATTGACTCTTATGGACGATTCAAGGGCATTATGAAAAATTTGTTAAATCGAGGAAGTCGTTATATTGAGGTTCATTATATTGAGGTTGCACTGTAGTTCGAATACTTTGGCCCTTCCTGTACGAATATCAAATCAATGTGAATCTTTAGGTAAATATTCCAAATTTATGTGAAAATTGATTGTGAAAAACTGTGATAAATTTCCCTTTTCAAATGGATTATTTCCGCACAATGAAATAATATTTTCGATAATATATACCTAATGGAAATCCTGTACATCTTCAACTACCTAGTATGTCTCCAATTCAAGATTCACTTATTCATTCCACTTTCACCTGCCAGCGTTGGCTCATGCCTCGCTATGTTTACGTTTAAAATACCAACTCTTAAACGCCACCAAATTGAAAGCGGTACACTGTCACTTGATGTTACTTCTTGATCAGTTTCTATTAGTGCTCGGCCGACGAAGGCAGATAGTGCCTTTTCCGCTTCATTTCCGGTCTGTGCACTGCTGAAAGTGATCGTGACAAGTGATAATTGATACCGGATCTTATCCCTTGGCTTCTTGCACTGGTCATGCATGTGTAAAATGCAGACTGGTCCTGCCGGATGAACTTGATAGGAGGTCAAAGTTGTGTATGATTTCGAATGTGGAGCCTGTTGTACGTCCTTTGGTTATGACTGTTGGGTCTTCGAGGTTGTTGTGCTCTAGACTTAACCGGTAAATGGTGAAAATTATTTGATAAGGTGACGATGGTGTACAGTGATTCGTACTTGAATATTGTTGTCAGCAGATTTCTTGGATATTAGGTGAGTTTTGAAGTGTTGCAGGTGTTGTTACTTAATTTGTTGTCCTATACCTATCATATGAATTTACAAAGACAATCAGACGAGAGGCAAATATATGAATTCATCACATTTTATATAAATAACATGTGGAAATCTTTCCTCGAGCAACTCATCATAGTTTGAAAAATTTTTTCTTTCTAGCTCGATTTTATGTTGATGTTAAAATTGGAAATTATTGTCCTCTAGGTACAATTTAGGAATATTCTGTATACTACGATCTATCGAGAATATTCTGTTAAATATTGGTTTGAAACAAGCTCGAGCTTCCGATGAAAATTGGGAACATATTTAAGGCTTCGAATAAATCGCTTGAAAGTTTGAATATAATTAGGTAGTTGAGTTATATCATTTCATCGTCGTATAAAGAAGTGAATTCGGTCATATTCAGTTTAAAAGGACTAACTTTCATCCTATCCTTCAATATGAGTTGTCACAAAATGTCTTATGTTCGAAAAAAGCATACAGAACCAGGTCCAGTTTTATGAACCTTTCTAGTCTTTACTTTATGCGAATACCGAAAGAATTACTAATGACAGAAGTACTTCTTTATCAAACTGCAATAATTACGATGTTTCTTTGAGTTGAATGCCATATTAACTTAGGTATTGCTGTTTTTTGGTTTTTTCGTCCATTTGAAAGGACGAGCGTAAATTCGTTTCAATAAAAGGAAAAAATACATCGTTGTATCCAGTGATCGGACGAAGGCAAGTAGTGCATTTTCCGCTTCATTTTCGGTCTGTGCACTGCTGAAAGTGATCGTGATAAGTGATAATTGTTAGTTGATACCGGATCTTATCCCTTGGCTTCTTGCACTGGTCATGCATGTGTAAAATGCAGACTTGTCCTGGCTGGATGAACTTGATAGGAGGTCAAAGTTGTGTATGATTCGAATGTGGAGCCTGTTGTACGTCCTTTGGTTATGACTGTTGGGTCTTCGAGGTTGTTGTGCTCTAGACTTAACCGGTAAATGGTGAAAATTATTTGATAAGGTGACGATGGTGTACAGTGATTCGTACTTGAATATTGTTGTCAGCAGATTTCTTGGATATTAGGTGAGTTTTGAAGTGTTGCAGGTTTTACTTAATTTGTTGTTCTATATCATATGAATTAACAAAGACAATCAGGTGAGAATATATCACATTTCATGAAAATAACATGTGGAAATCTTTCTTCGAGCAACTCATCATGGTTTGAAATAATCTTTTCCATCTAGCTCGATTTTATGTTGATGTTAAGCATCAATTGGTAAATCATTGAAAATTATTGCCATCTTTAGGTACAACTATTACAATATTTCGTTAAATATTGGTTTGAAATAAGCTCGAGCCTTCGATGAAAATTGGGAACATATTTAAGGCTTGCGAATAAATCGCTTGAAAGTTTTTATATAATTAGGTAGTTGAGTTATATCATTTCATCGTCGTATGAAAAAGCGAATTCGTTCATATTCAGTTTAAAAGGAATAGCTTTAATCACATCCTTCAATATGAGTTGTCACAAAATTTTTATGTTAATTTCCAAGTTTAATTTGATTTTTTGAGCGAAATATTTCAGATTTACCGTGGGTTTCACAAAGCTTGATTGGGCAATCAAATCGTTGATTTTGGTTTAAGTCGATGGTTTTTGTCAAAAATGAACTGAAATTTGCACAGAAATAATGACATTTCAATAATCAAGGTGATTGGAGTTTTGTGAAACCCGGCTTGAATGTATGGAAATTGTTTGCCCAATATAAGACTTCAATAGAGAATTCCTCATTTGTCTTATGTTCCAAAAAATGATGGCTTAGAGAACCAGACCCAGTTTTATGAACTCTAGTTACTTTATCCGAATACCGAAAGAATTACTGACAGAAGTCCTTATTTATCAAACAGCAATAATTCCGATGTTTATCTGAGTTATATGCCATATTACTTAGATATTGCTTTTGTTTGGTTTTTTCGTCCATATGAAAGGACGAGTGTAAATTCGTTTCAATAAAAAGAAAAAAAAATACATCGTTGTATCCAGTTTTTTATTAGTGCTCGGACGAAGGCAAGTAGTGCCTTCATTTCCGGTCTGTACACTGCTGAAAGTGATCGTGACAAGTGATAATTGATAGTTGATTTTATCCCTTGGCTTCTTTCACTAGTCATGCATGTGTAAAATGCTGATTGGACCTGGCCGGATGAACTTGATAGGAGGTCAAAGTTGTCTGTGATTTCGAATGTCCTGGAGCCTGTTGTAGGTCCTTGGGTATGACTGTTGGGGTCTACGAGGTTGTTGTGCTCTGGACTTAAACCGTACATGGTGAAAATTGTTCGATAGGGTTACGATGGTCCATAGTGATTCGTACTTGAATATTGTTGTCGGCAGATTTCTTGGATATTAGGTGAGTTTTGAAGTGTTGCAGGTTTTACTTAATTTGTTGTCTTATATCATATAAATTGACAAAGACAATGAGGTGAGAATATATCACATTTCATGAAAATAACATGTGGAAATCTTTCTTCGAGCAACTCATCATGGTTTGAAATAATCTTTTCGATCTAGCTCGATTTTATGTTGATGTTAAGCATCAATTGGTAAATCATTGAAAATTATTGCCATCTTTAGGTACAATTTAGGAATATTCTGAATACTACGATCTATCGAGAATATTTCGTTAAATATTGGTTTGAAATAAGCTCGAGCCTTCGATGAAAATTGGGAACATATTTAAGGCTTGCGAATAAATCGCTTGAAAGTTTTTATATAATTAGGTAGTTGAGTTATATCATTTCATCGTCGTATGAAAAAGCGAATTCGTTCATATTCAGTTTAAAAGGAATAGCTTTAATCACATCCTTCAATATGAGTTGTCACAAAATTTTTATGTTAATTTCCAAATTCAATTTGATTTTTTGAGCGAAATATTTCAGATTGAATGTATGGAAATTGTTTGCCCAATATAAGACTTCAATAGAGAATTCCTCATTTGTCTTATGTTCCAAAAAATGATGGCTTAGAGAACCAGACCCAGTTTTATGAACTCTAGTTACTTTATCCGAATACCGAAAGAATTACTGACAGAAGTCCTTATTTATCAAACAGCAATAATTCCGATGTTTATCTGAGTTATATGCCATATTACTTAGATATTGCTTTTGTTTGGTTTTTTCGTCCATATGAAAGGACGAGTGTAAATTCGTTTCAATAAAAAAAAATACATCGTTGTATCCAGTTTTCTATTAGTGCTCGGACGAAGGCAAGTAGTGCCTTCATTCCGGTCTGTGCACTGCTGAAAGTGATCGTGACAAGTGATAATTGATAGTTGATCTTATCCCTTGTCTTCTTTCACTGGTCATGCATGTGTAAAATGCTGACTGGACCTGGCCGAATGAACTTGATAGGAGGTCAAAGTTGTCTGTGATTTCGAATGTCCTGGAGCCTGTTGTTCGTCCTTTGGGTATGACTGTTGGGGTCTTCGAGGTTGTTGTGCTCTGGACTTAACCGGTAAATGGTGAAAATTTTTCGTTAGGGTTACGATGGTGCACAGAGATTCGTACTTGAATATTGTTGTCAGCAGATTTCTTGGATATTAGGTGAGTTTTGAAGTGTTGCAGGTTTTACTTAATTTGTTGTTCTATATCATATGAATTTACAAAGACAATCAGGTGAGAATATATCACATTTCATAAAAATAACATGTGGAAGTCTTTCCTCGAGCAACTCATCATAGGTTAAAATAATCTTTTCTATCTAGCTCGATTTTATGTGGATGTTAAGCTTCAACTAAGAATCATTGAAAATTATTGTCATTTAGGTACACTTTATAGGAATATCTGAATACTACGATTTATCGAGAATATTTCGTTAAATATTGGTTTGAAACGAGCTCGAGCTTCCGATGAAAATTGGGAACATATTTAAGGCTTTCGAATAAATCGCTTGCAAGTTTAAATATAATCAGGTAGTTGAGTTATATCATTTCATCGTTTTTTATCATTATTTCGAAATTGAATTCGATATTTAGGATAAAATACAACTACATATTTAAATCTATGAGAGATGGTTACCCTTCGATAGGGCCCTAAAGCGATCTTAGAAGAAGAGAAGATTCGAAAAATCATCACTTGGAATGCCAGACCTGGTTTAAAACACCCTGCTGCCCCAAGAGCATGAATTAAGTATTTTGTATCTAAATATTGAATGTATTTATTCGAATAGTTTTAAGTTTCAATTTTGTAAAAACGGCGAGATAGGGTTTTTTCTACTGAGGTTTTTCCCTGTGCTCTGATATCATACGCCAAAATAATATGGTACCTCGTTTTGCACCAACCTCAGCTAGGGACTTTTTGTTTCATGTATTGTATTTTGATAGCTCTCAATTCAAAAGAATACATACATCGTCGTATAAAAAAGCGAATTCGTTCATATTCAGTTTAAAAGGACTAGCTTTCATCACATCCTTCAATATGAGTTGTCACAAAATTTTTATGTTAATTTCCAAATTTAATTTGATTTTTTCGACGAATTATTTCAGATCGAATGTATGGAAATTGTTTGCCCAATATAAGACGTCCGTAGAGAATTCCCCATTTGTCTTAGGTTCCAAAAAACATGGCTTATAGAGGGCATCAAAGAATTACTAATGACAGAAGTCCTTGTTTATCAAACTGCAATAATTACGATGTTTATCTGAGTTGAATGCCATATTACTTAGATATTGCTTTTGTTTGGTTTTTTCGTCCATATGAAAGGACGAGTTCAAGTTCGTTTCAAAAAAAGGAAAAAAAATACATCGTTGTATCCAGTTTTTTATTAGTGCTCGGACGAAGGCAAGTAGTGCCTTCATTTCCGGTCTGTGCACTGCTGAAAGTGATCGTGACAAGTGATAATTGATCTTATTCCTTGGCTTCTTTCACTGGTCATGCATGTGTAAAATGCTGACTGGACCTGGCCGGATGAACTTGATCGGAGGTCAAAGTTGTCTGTGATTTCGAATGTCCTGGAGCCTGTTATAGGTCCTTTGGGTATGACTGTTGGGGTCTACGAGTTTGTTGTGCTCTGGACTTAAACGGTACATGGTGAAAATTGTTCGATAGGGTTACGATGGTGCATAGTGATTCGTACTTGAATATTGTTGTCAGCAGATTTCTTGGATATTAGGTGAGTTTTGAAGTGTTGCAGGTTTTACTCAATTTGTTGTCCTATGTCATTTAAATTTACAAAGACAATCAGGTCAGAATATATCACATTTCATGTACATAACATGTGGAAATATTTCCTAGAGCAGCTCATCATGGGTTGAAATAATCTTTTCTATCTAGCTCGATTTTATGTTGATGTTAAGCACCAATTGGAAAATCATTGAAAATTATTGTCATCTACGATCTATCGAGAATATTTCATTAAATATTGGTTTGAAACTTAGACAAAGGTTGTCTTAGGTTTGAAACAATCTCATGCCTTCGATGAGAATTGAGAACATACGAGTATTTAAGGCTTTCGAATAAATCGCTTGAGAGTTTGAATATAATTAGGTAGTTGAGTTATATCATTTCATCGTTTTTTATCATTATTCTGAAATTTAATTCGATATCTAGGATGAAATACAACTATTTAAATCTATTGGACATGATTACCCTTCAATAGGGTCTTGTAGCGCTCTTAGAAGAACAGGAGATTCGAAAAATCATCACTTGGAATGCCATACCTGGTTTAAAACACCCTGCTGCCCCAAGAGCATGAATTAAGTATTTTGTATCTAAATATTGAAGGTATTTATTCGAATAGTCTTAAGTTTCAATTTTGTAAAAACGGCGAGACAGGGTTTTTTCTACTGAGGGTTTTCCCTGTGCTCTGGTATCATACGACAGAATAGTTTGGTACCCCGTTTTGCACCAGCCTCAGCTAGGGACTTGTTGTTTCATGTATTGTATTTTGCTTAGACCTTAGTCTAAGGTATTTTGTTAGCTCTCAATTCAAAAGAATACATACATCGTCGTATAAAAAAGCGAATTCCTTCATATTCAGTTTAAAAGGAATAGCTTTCATCACATCCTTCAGTATGAGTTGTCACAAAATTTTTATGTTAATTTACAAATTTAATTTGATTTTTTGAGCGAAATATTTCAGATTGAATGTATGGAAATTATTTGCCTAATATAATACGTCTACGGACGAAGGCAGATAGTGCCTTTTCCGCTTCACTTCCGGTCTGTGCACTGCTGAAAGTGATCGTGACAAGTGATAATTGATAGTTGATACCGGATCTTATCCTTGGCTTCTTTCACTGGTCATGCATGTGTAAAATGCTGACTGGACCTGGCCGGATGAACTTGATAGGAGGTCAAAGTTGTGTGTTATTTCGAATGTGGAGCCTGTACGTCCGTTCGGTATGACTGTTGGGGTCTTCGAGGTTGTTGTGCTCTGGACTTCACCGGTACATGGTGAAAATTGTTCGATAGGGTTACGATGGTGCATAGTGATTTGTACTTGAATATTGTTGTCAGCAGATTTCTTGGATATTAGGTGAGGTGGTTTCTATATTAAACCGAGGTTCTGTTTCTTGAAGGCTGTTTATTTTTCTCGGAAACATGGTTTTTTGGAATTAGTATCATTAAAAAGATAAGGTTACTTGAATGATAGAAACCAAAATATGTTTCGAACAAGGAATCTCCGTTTTCGAGTGTAGCATCAATGAAAAATGCATGCACCATCTTCAATTACACAGATAATAACGAGAATTGAGATAAATAATATTTCAATGACGTGAAGATCTATTAAGACGCTAATTGAAACTACAACAGAAGTTGCAGTTGTTGAATTACTGTTGCAAAACACTATTTACACTTTTTACATCCAAAAATATTTCACATTATCAATCAAATCAGTGGACTTGAAAAAGTGTCGAATTTTCAATGGTCCATTATTTCGGCCAGCTCAATTTATAAATGAGGTTACAAAAAATATTAGAATATTTACAATTCTGAAAAATAATTACGTGAATTCTAAACGTTCACATTCTTAATGGACACTGGCATAAAAGTAATCATTTCGTGATCAATAGGAGAAAAATGTGAAATTGTGGCTACTAAATAGTAAACGAGATCCGTTCGATTAATTTATCGAATGCTCATATTAGGGAATTCTTGAGATCATTAGCTACTAAACATTCAGGAAAATAAGCACTTATGTTCAATTTTATTACAAGATCCATTTATCACCGTTTCATTAACAACCTCAATAACATTCGGTCCATAGATTCATGACAGTTTCACAAAGTGGTAAACCGAATCATCATAATGTGTGTGTGAGTCACCCACCAAATAGATGAAGGCTACACAAGTTTCAGGGGTCAATTATTGATTCTCTATGTCGAATACCAAAAAGACAACTGACTTAATTGTCAACATCCAACGATTCGGTATTCGAGATTTCATTCCAAGAATCGCATTGCTTCACCAGAAAAAAATACATACAGGAGAGAGTTGTTGTGTGTTTCAAGATTTTGTCACAAGTTTCTTATCAATTTTTTTTCTGCCAAATGATAGATAGTTCGGCGAACATCTGAGATTAGGAAAGATCATTACTTGGAAAGCCACACCTACATAGCTTGAAAGCAGCTTTTATCGAATATCGAAGGAATTTCAAGGAAAAGTTTGACTGAAATTTTTATAACTGAGGTGATATTTATATTGCTCATTACTTTTTCGTGGGTTTTCTGTTTCTGTTTTTTCATTTTCTCTGAATCAATTCTAAGATGACGAATCAAATGAAAGGAGAGAATATTTGGTTCAATAAAAAGAATATGAATATTTCAGCTCAATTTTACACAAACTCAAACATAGAAGCACCGGACTTATACGACAGAGGTTTTTACTGAGGTTTTATCTCTGCGTTCTTGTAGTACAAGCAGAAATGTATGATGCATTTTCTCCTGCTTATACTGTGAAATACACATATTCAATAAACGATAAATTGTGTAGAGTCTTATCTCAAAAGACAGTTTGAACTTTTTCGAATAAGTGTAGGTGTGGAACTTTGTCTTTTTGACAGTTTCTATATTATCTATAGATTAAACTGCATTGTTATATACACCACTTACACTGTGAAATATCTTTCAAACTGGGAAAATTTTTGGTATTAGGTACTTCAAGAGGTTATGATTGAGTTTCAGAGGCAATTGAAAAAATCATTTTATCATTATCAGAAATAAACATATCATTTGCATATAGTTTTATGTAACTCAACATCAATTCTTGTGATTCTTCTCCAATTTTTGAATAATTATTCCTTGAGTCCGTGAAGTGATCATGGATATTAATACTTTTTTTCACAAAGATTAAAACTATGACACTTATACTGATTCAGTAGTATCCACAGGTAGAAATGAAAAGTAAGATCTTTGCTCTTATAACTGCCTCAGATTATTGAAATGAAAGTGAATAATAACTAACTCTTAAATGAGAAAGTTTCATCAATAGAATCTTTCTCTTGAAGGCCATCATCAATAAAATAACCGATGCGTTCAAAGTATTTTCCCCAACCTTGGGTATCGGCTGAAATTGATACCGATGACTTGAATACTACAATTTGAAAAATTGTTTGTAGCAAAAAATTATGAGCGAATAATTGGTTGTAATTAAATTAGTTCAGTGAACTGAGAATAAAATTATACAATATAGAAGGTTTAAATTATCTTTGGAAATCATTCGGAAGTATCTAACAGCATTTAGCTCTGCAAATTTGTAGATGTAATGGTTTGAATAATCGATTTTGTGTGTGAATCTTCACTCTTCTATCACTCAATTAAAAAATTTTTTTCTTGTTCGGGAGAAATAGGTAGAAGATCTCAGCCAATAAGAAGAGTTGTAATATTGAAAATATTTCGTTGAAAATGCCGAGACATCTAATTTCTTAGTTTGACCGGGCAAGAATAGTAGCCCCACATCAAAAAGCTTCGCGAACCACCAGTTTACGCAGCGTTTGAATATTTTACGGACTTCGTAAGGCGCATCGCGCATATTGGCATTTCTGCCAGGACACTGGTAGCGTTGCTGTGAAGACATCGCAAATTTAACTCGAAAGTATAGAACGGTTTCTGTAAAGCCGGTCCCAGACAATGCGTGCATTCGGCCAATGTGCCTTCGTAGTTCGCCTTCGGGTACGCTCCCAGACACTGCGCCAATCGCGAAATATTCGTCATTCGTCATTCTGTTGACAAAGGTTCGCCAAACGGCCTCAGTATAGAACAGTAGCGGAGAGGCTAAACGAATAATACCTAAAAACACCGTGGAATCACGTCGCACGACTCTGACTGAAGACAGAATAGGCCGTATAGTACGCGAAGATAAACACATTGTCTGGGAGCTAACACGAATGTGCGCGAATGTACTTCGTCTTCCTTTGGTTCGTGCAGCCCGTACCGACAGGGCTTCGGATAGAAGGCCAATGCCGAATAATACACGAAGTTGAGCTCCCACACACTACGCGAAGCACCGCCAATGCCGAATATTCGTCGAATACACGCAGTGTCTGGGACCGGCTTAAAAGATCTTCGTAGTCATTTTTTGAGGATCCATAGACGTGTGGACTCAACCAGTACCATAAGCAGATGATTGCATTCCTCAAACTCACGGACAAAAAGACCTCTAAGAGTAGCTCAGAAATCACCTGGATAAGAGCTACTCGTCAGAAATGGGCAGAACGACACCAAGACTGACTTCTATGATAATGGTGATACTCCTTTTCTTCGCACGAGTCATAATTGGGTAGACAAAGTGATAGTAAAAAGGATGAGAGATTACTCAATTTTGCCAAAGAATTCGTCAGTTTCTTCAACACAATAATTTCCATCTTTGGCATTGAAAAAATTTCAAATAGCTCTAGGAACAACTTCAAACACAGCTGCAAAACATTCTGAATCCTCAGTATGGTCATTTAATGACCAAACCAGAAGAAACAAACCATAAACCTTCTCTTAAATTTGTATCAATCAGTTGGATTTGATCGTTTCCGTCAACTGTCGGAATTAAACCCCGTTCACCATGTGGTCATGCGACGGATAAACCAAGTACCAGGTACTAATAACGTTAAGCAGTGTTCTGCATCTGCAGGACCGAAAACATATACACCATGAAACGCATATGGATGTGTTATGCAGTTTTTGAAAGTGACTAATTCGTCAGTTTCGTCAACCCCATAAATTCCATCTTTGGCACTGAAAACATTTCGAATAGCTCTAAGCTAAAACACAGCTACAAAACAGCCCGTATCCTCAGTATGGTCAGTTAATGACGGAACCAGAAGAAACAAAGCACAAACCTTGCCTTCAAGATACACCGCAGGTTTTCAATAGTTCTTGAGAAGAAGTCGTTACCATACGGTAATAAAGGTACTAGACGAATACGACCACAATAGCGAAAGAAAAAAATTATGAATTCAGGTAGAGTTTATTTGGAATAGAAATCAGAGAAACCTTTATTGTAGAGTCCTACTTCACATTTCCGACACACTGTTATTACAAGGAAACTGCAACCCTCACCTACGCAATGCTTGTTTATACGTAGTTTTGTCGCATAGGTTCGGTTTATTAGTATCAGTAGACTGCAAGAAACGGGATATTTCTTAAAATAAGTTTAGTTCCATGTAGTTACCAACAAGTTTATTTCTCATATCAGAATCATGATCTCATTGAAATCTTCGATTCAAATGCAAAATATTCTGTATTATCACTATGATAACCAGAAGAAACAAGGCACAGACCTTGCCTTAAATTTGTATCAATCACTTGGATCTGATCGGTTCCGACAACTGGGTGAAATGGCGGAACTAAATCCCGGTTACCATGTGGTCAAGTGACGGATAAACCAAGTACCAGGTACTAATAATATTAAGTAGTATTCCGCATCTGCAGGACCAAAGCCAAGACTTCAAGATATGCCGCAGGTTTTCAATAGTTCTTGAGAAGAAGTCGTTACCATATAGTAATAGGTATTAGGCGAATATGGCCACAATAACAAAAGAAAAAAACATGAATTTTCAATTCAGGTAGAGTTTATTTGGAATGGAAATCAGAGAAACCTTCATTGTAGAGTCTTATTTCACATTTCCGACACTCTGTTCTTAAAAGAAAACTGCAACCCTCACCTACGCAACGCTTCTTTATAGGTAGTTTTGTCGCATAGGTTTGGTTTATTAGTATCAGCAGACTGCAGGAAACAGGATATTTCTTCAAATAAGTTTCGTCTCATGTAGTTACCTACAAGTTTATTTCTCATATCAGATTCATTATCTCAGTGAAATCTTCGACACAACTGCAAAATATTCTGTATTCTCAGTATGGTTACCCGAAGAAACAAGTCACAGACCTTGCTTTAAATTTGTGTCAATCACTTGGATTTGATCGGTTCCGACAACTGGGCGAACTGGAGGAACTAAATCCCGGTCACCATGTGGTCATGCGACGGATGAACCAAGTACCAGGTACTAACGATGTAAGGTAGTGTTCTGCATCTCCAGGACCGAAAACATACACACTATGAAATGTATGTACATGGTATGTTATGCAGTTTTTGTAAGTGACAAATTCGTCAGTTTCGTCAACCCAATAGATTCCATCTTCGGCACTGAAAACTTCTCGAATAGCTCTAGGAAGTTCAAACACAGCTACAAAACATTCTTTAACCTCAGTATGGTCAGTTAATGACCGAAACAGAAGAAACAAAGCACAAACCTTGCCTTAAATTTGTATCAATCACTTGGATCTGATCGGTTCCGACAACTGGGCGAACTGGCGGAACTAAATCCCGGTCACCATGTGGTCATGTGACGGATAAACCAAGTACCAGGTACTAATAACGTTAAGTAGTATTCCGCATCTGCAGGACCGAAGCCATGACTTCAAGGTCGCCGCTCCCTCCATGGCACCTTCCTTCCTGCAAATGTGTGATTTCAGGGCCACGCAAACTTCAGCATCTAGTCACACTCGATCGAAGTCACTATAGATCCGCTGTTGAGGGAAGTGATAATAATTCTTGTGTACCTAGTTGCCGGTGGTGACAAGTGATAGTCTAAATAGGAGACATTTGTTATGGACAAATCGTGGACTAGAGATGACGAATTGTGAAATACCCTGTATAGTGACTCGCGTCTAATGCAACTTTGCTTTCTGTGGATGGAAATTTCATAATTTACCAAGGTAGCTAAAGCATTGTTTACTTTTTTTCTCTACGTGTAATTATGATATGGCTTTATGAATAGTTTTCACGTTGTTAACTGTGGGAGAATACCTGGTGCGAGTTTGATAATTAGGAATTAATTGGATTCGAGGTTTGTACGGTATGACCAGATAATAACATTATTAAAGATAATGAGTTATGTGATAATTTCATACACTTGTACTTTCAATGGTTTATACAAGCCTTGGGATTGTGTGTTATCGAAAATACTTTTAGAATTCATTATTGATATTTATAACTTTAAATATCATATGGATAATAAATTATATAGCTTTGCAAATATCAATCAATACTGGCGGCTCATGAAGTACCCTCATTAGTAATTAATCATTGTGATATAATGTAGCATCTGAATTGAGCAAATATCAGATATTTTGGAATGAGAAAGCCGTATAGTGGAGTGAGGGAAGTAGGCCAGAAATATTTTTACCTTACAAAGGTTTAAAATTCCTCAGAAAAAATGTTGTTGGCTAGAGTAATCAGGAATTAATTTACCCAGTACAGCAACTGAGGATGAATGAAACCCTGACTGATTCTGTCTTCGCTTTCTAGTCATCTGATTAAATGACCCCACCCTTAAAATCTCTCATTCAAGGATATTGATATTTTCATTCACTTTTGAAAATGACAGAATTATTAATATTTTCTTCCAAAATGCACCATCATTGTATAATTCAGTTTATGAAATCAGCACAAATTTTGAGGATTCAAATTAATTACACAGCAATTAAGCTCACAATTATGTGATGAAATTCAATTAAATATTTCCCAGAATAAGCGGAAGTGTCAATATTATTTTTGATAATATAAAGAACATAATTTCCGAAACGCACTTTTGAATGACTCAACAAACTACTCGATATTTTGGATTCATAATCAGATAATATTGTAAGGATAATGCGAATGAAAAAAATATTCGAAATTTTCCAATTTTCCATGGAGGAACGGAGAAAATCATTGATTGAAAAAATTGGAATCCTATTTTTCAATGGTAAACCAAAAAACAATTCCTCCTGTGAAAAAAAGCGGAACAAAGTCAAAACATTTGAGCAAATAACTTTGTAGTCGAAATTGATTCCTCACATAATCCTTGGTGAAACATGATGAATTGAATAATAAAAAGAAGATAAAAAAACACTTGACAAAGTTTCACAATTGTGAATTTTTTTTTAACTTCTTTTTATTATTCAAATAACTTTGTTTCAAATATTTTAATAGTTCAGAATTCCAAGATATAAAAATTCGAGAAAAGCTCTGAGCAGGAGCTTATGAGCGCTCGTTCTTTGGTGGAGCAATAAGACTCTTACCTCAGAATTTTATATGTGATTTAAGATTGATATCAAATATATAAATGCAGAATCTCAGTACGATCGGAATTTTATTCAGGAAATTATTCAAAAATGAAATATATAAAAAATTAAATAATAACAAAAAATAAATAATTACAAAAATTAATTTCTATGGTCTTGATAATGCGATCCTCTTGATCATTCAGTATATCAGTTTTGATTCACAAAATAAATTTCATTCGAATCGGTTATCCTGTTAAGAAAATATAAAGATTCTTCTTCTCAATATTCCAATTGAATTTTCTGTGGTTCTGTTAACACCATCGCCACAAAATTCTGCATGAACATTCAGCGTATCAATCTTTATTTATAAAATAAATTTCATCCTAATTGGATATTTTTTTATGAAAATATGAAGTTTCTTGTTTTTAATATTAATATTAATCTTGCACATGGCCGCAACATTTCATTTCGATGGGTTTCGTTTTGTCTGAGATATTGGGAAACAAAAATTTTGAATGGCCATTTTTTATGGAACACCCTGTACGATTTGGCTAGTTAACGAACTTAACCGAGCCATTTGGGAACCCAACTCACAATTTCAAGTCTCTAGGACAATCCCTTCGAAAGTTATTGTGCTAACGGACAGAATTGAATGTGACCACGAATTTATCATCAGGGAGTCTAACCCTATCGTTCGATACCATTTTTGGCATAAAATTAGAAAATTACAGGTATTTGGGCAAAACGATATAGCTTAAAAATGAAATATAATCATGCAAACTGTACGGAACTAATGTATTTCCGCACTATTTTGCTCAACAGGATATGCAAATTGTAGAAATATCTATCTCTTATTATTATTTTAGAATCAATGATCATCTGTTGAAATTTTATTTCTAAATTGCAGATATCATATTCGTTTGAACAATTTCCCAAGAAATTATTCTACCAAAGATTCCAATTGTAACAGTAAACTAAGAATGATGTAAGAAATGGATAATATCCCTTCTTACAACTGAAAGCCAAACATTCAGTTCTTCTGGGGATCATACTATTAGACGTATAATTTATTCTAATTATAAAGGATCAGATCGTATATTTCAATCTATTTATTTCCAGTTCTCTGTGGGACATGGACAAGACGTTCTAATTCCTTCTCCCCCGTCTATAAATTTTGTAAGAACTTGGTAACGATCTCCTTGTCGATAGTCTTTTGTCGATTAATTTCATATAGAAACTACCTTTTACCGATACGCGTACTTTCAAGTATCAATTAATAAATCAATGTTACTCACTTTCAAATTTTTCATTAAACATGTCTACATTTTCCACGCAGAGCACAAAATATTTACCAGTGATGTATCATTTATAGGTTTTAATCTGAAAAGCATCCATTTTTTGGAATAATAATTATAATATTCAGCCAATGAGCTAATGTTTCACGTACAAGAAAAGAGCTGAAGTGAAGAACTCAGTGAGATGATGAACTTGAAGCTTGACAGTTCTCATAACTTTTGTGTCATGCGATTTCTAGAGGTTGCTCTTGAATTATCTGGCTCTTTTCCCTAACTTCTTCTGACATATTTCAATATGTTGAAATATAGGATTTTTCTTGTGACAACTTTAATTGTTGTCTTAAAGTATACCTCTATCCAATCATTTCTGAAGAACATTTTAGTTATTCACTCCCAATCTCTGAAACAGAAATAATTTAAGAATTTTTAATTAAATCGTTGCACTCAGTTGTCAGGAGCAAATTGGTTATGAAAAAATTGTTGCCTGAAAAAAAGTATTGAATGAAAAGATTTATGTAACGTTTTGGTGTCTATATCAAACTCCTTCTTCAGACAAACTTGTAAAATCTTTCGAATTGTATATTTTTTCGTTTGCAGTCTAATTGACTTTCAAAAATTACATTTTATCAGTAATCCCTATAAAACTATAATGAAACTTCACTATAATCATGATAATTTCGCATTATCTAAATTTTATTCCAGACACGTTCTGTAGAAAAGGCTATATTTCTTGAACGTAAATGAAATCGAATAGAGACCCTAAAACTAGAGCTTGTTTTTCATTCAAATACACAATTTTGAATGAAATTTTTGTTCTTGGTCATCACAACTTTTTCTCAAATATCTGATAGGACAATGTTTCTAGTTCCGAAAAGAAAATTTTCATCAATCAAGTTTTTCAAAGCTTCTGTATTGATCGCCTTGTTTCACAGTGTGAATGTTTTCAAGAATTATTTGGATCTTTCGGCATTATATGTTTTTATTACGTTCTATAGTAAATTATTCGTTTTATTTTTATTCTTTACTTTATTCTTAGTTGAAGCATTATTTTTGCTCCGTCCGTTCCCTTTTATTTCGATGATTCTTTGAAATTAAGTTCTGATGTACAAAACACATAACATGAATTTCCTCCGAATATATGAGTCATATCAAGAGGAATTTAAACGAAATTTCTTCTGAAACTGTGTAACATAAAATACCACGAATATAGGTACTGCGAATGAAGCTATATATTATTATTTCATTATGTATTGCTTTTTAAAACCCGTGCAAAATGATCATTTTTAAGCGTTCGTTCTACTCTGTAATTTTTGAATTTTGAGCAGAGAATGGTCTCAAACGATAGGGTTCGACTTCCGGATGATGAATTCGTGGTCAAATTCAGCCGTCCGGCTGTCTGTTAGCACAATAACTTTCGAACGGATAGCCCTAGAGACTTGAACTTTTCAAGATAAGTTCCGGTCCCGAAAGGCTCGGTTGAGTTTGTTAACCAGACAAATCGTACAGGGTGTTCCATGAAATATGGCCATTCAAAATTTTTGTTCCTCCAATATCTCAGGAAATAAGGAACCAATCGGAATGAAATGTAACGGCCAAATGCAAGATGCTGATAATAAGCCTCATGCAGAATTTTGTGGCCATAGTGTGAACAGATACATAGAAAATTCAATTGGAATATTGAAAAAAAGAAATTTCATATTTCCATGAAAAGATATCCGATTCGGGTGAAATTTTTGTAAATGGAGATCCATATTCTAAATGTTCGTCCAAAATTTCGTAGCCTTAGTTTCAACAAAACTATAAAAAAATTCAATTGGAATATTGAAAAGAAAAATATTTATATTTCCACAGGATATCTGATTCAAGTGTAATTTTTTCTGTGAATGAAGATTGATATACTGAATCTTCTTGCAAAATTTTGTGACCATAATGTTAACAGAACTATAGAAAATTCAATTGGAATATTGAAAGATGAATCTTTCTTTCCTTTCCATAACAGAATATCCGATTGGACTGAAATTTATGTTGAAAATGACAAATATTATAGTGAATGTTCATGCGAAATTTCAAGGGGTTCGCATCTTCAGAACCATAGAATTTAATTTTGTACATATTTATTTTTACATATTTAATTCTTTTGAATAATTTTCAGAATATGATTCAGATTGTGCTGAGATTCAGCATTTATATATTTGGTATCAATCTCAAATCCTATGTGAAATTTTTAGGTAAAAGTCTTATTGCTCCACCAAAGAACGAGAGCTCAGAAGCTCTTGCTCAGGGCATTTCCTAATTTTTTTCTTAAACTTACCACAGAGATTGACGCGAAAAAATTATGTAGAAATCGTGTAACTGGAAACAAACAACAATTGAAAATGGAATGTAAATTTCATAATTGAAAAATCTTCAAAGATTAAAATAATGTGCGTTCAGTATTCGCGAAAATAATCCACATTCAATTAATCAAAGACATCCATTACTGCACTAATTGAGCCTAATCCCAAACATCAATAAGAATTAGGAAACAAACTGACGATGTGTTGAGTTGCGAATAATTAATTTATATTGGAAATAATTAGCTAGTGATGAATAGAGACAGGTAAATGTATGTGAAGAACACTAATAGTGTGTCCCCATACCCCTTTTTATCGTATTAGAAAATCAGAATTGAATTTATCTTCAGATCACCAAGCCTCATTTGAGCCGTTAATTTGCAGTCATTAAGTAAATTGAGTTTTGCTCAACATTCTGAATTAATTCAGTTTATAATGGTTTCTTAATTTCGCACATAAAATCGTGACTTCGGATCGATTCTTCGTAGGTTATTGTGTAGGTCATGTAACATAAAGTGAGTAGAAGTTTAATTATTTTTTGAAGTCGAACAAGTGAATACGAGATTATTTTTTCAATTTTCGAAACTGAATTATGGATATGGCGGCACTTGATTTCACTTTCTAATAACAAACAGAAATTCAAAATAAATACCAAGTTCATCAGATTACCTGGTCAAATGGGTCAAGAGAAAACATTTGATTCATTTAAAAATGAGGTTGTGAGGGTGCTTCGATAAGATCGTTTTTACAACAAATAAAAAAAAATACGAAAAATAACTTAATAAATTACTTCAAGTATTAGTGACTTACTTTTGACTTGAGTTTTGAAATTAATTTGAAAAAATTATCTATGGTTAACATAGGTATCATTCATATTCATTACCTTTTGAAATATTATTCGGACTATTTCCATCATTTTTGCCTTGTGTATTTAAAGTTTCGGCCAGCATTTGCCAGCCATCGTCAGGAAAACAATTGAGACTTGTAACTTTCAGAAAGACAACTTTGTTGTCGGAGGAAGTTCGAATTATCAAACAGTCATTGAAAATATAAGTTTTCGCCTATTTGTTATTATTTTGAGGAAATTAGGATATTGTGCAACGAGCGTTTAATGACAGCTATTGTTCGCGTGGTCACCGCGTGAATAACAGCAATTATACGCGAGTAGCATACTATACTTTATCCACGACTATACTGAATATATTTCTTGAAGATTTTAACATTTGGGGACCGCGACAAGACCCTTGTATGACAAGCGTGGAAAAAGTCAAGTTGACACATGAGAAATTTTTGAAGAACTAGTCATTGTATATTTTGTAATAAAAAAAACTTTAATTTATATAATGAAGGTAGATTTGGCCCTCGATTGACAAGGAATGCCCATATTTGTTAGTTTGGAGTACTTAAGAATACTGAAGAAATACCAATTTAAAGAATATTATATCAAAACTGAATCTTTTAAGCATCTGACAGCAGTGAATTATAGTCTCATTATTTCCTTGTGATTAATGGGCATTATTAAGGCCGATCACAGAGACATACAATGGACGGATTTTACAGTAGTCGACTTATTAATTATTGAATTATTCTACAAAAATTATTGAATTTTTTTTGAAAAATTTGATTCGACATGCAGATACCATCTACACACAACGAAATATAGATAAAGAAGATTTTTTTTTCTTTTTTACCGAAAAAGCAAGCTCTACAAAATTTCTTGTATATCAAACAATACAAATATAGCAAGGTTATATCACAGTATTAGCAACGGAAAACTTTTCCCCCTGTGTAGTGATTAGATGCTAGGATTTGTTTCATTATGAATACGCTGAAATATTCATATTGAAGGCCTTTTTTCTATTAAACCAAATTTTACTTTTACTTCTTGAAATGACATCGGAAAGAACGACCAGAAACAAAAAACCACGAGAAAGTTATTAGGATTATATAATAAAAATTACTGTCACATTTGTACTTTTTCCTGTATTAATTATAAAAACCTGCTCTACAACCAAGATTTTTTATCTAACCAGCTCTGGCTTTCCCAAGAGATGTTCTTTTAGAACCTCAGATGTTCAAGGAACTGTCTAGAAATCCATAACACCCAGTATCATCCCCTATATATTTAAACACTGATATTCCACTCTGAATATTAAAAAATTCACTTTCAGAATAAAAAAAGTGACAAACTTATGATTTTTTTATATATTATATTATGGAAATACCGGAATAGAAACGTTATCGTTATCTTATTCAAATGATATGGAAATTTATTTATTTATTTATCCAGAGTAACATCAGTGTATTACATATTATACAGCAAAGGAAAAAAGTTTGCTATTCGCTCATCTGGAAACAAATGAATTATATTTCATTTAACTTGCTTATATTTTCATTGTTTCTGCTGGAATTTTGTTATGGAAACTCTTGGTGTCAATCTAATATAGCTGCGGGTGTGTTTCAAAACGGAATGTTTATGATAATTTCTCAATGACATTTTTATTCATTTAGGTATTGAATAACAGACGTATATGAGTAAATTTTCCTTTCGTATTGGCTATTTGAATTAACGATGCTGGAATGTTTTTTGCCGCAGGGATTGTTTTCGTTTTGTTATTGATTGGTTGTGAATCTCTCAAGGTTTCAGAAAAATATAGAATTTTTAGATGAAGGATTCTTAAATATTTTAATGACCGCTTCATGTGGTCGTTATGATTTCAGTTTGAAATGAGGGATTGATATTCTTCCCGAAATTTGAAATTGAAAAATTTAATAAAGCCCTGAGCAGGTGCTTTCGAGCATTGGTGGAGCAATGAGTTTATTACCTCAACATTTTATATAGGACTTGAGATTGATACTTAGTATATATATTTAGATGCAAAATCTCAGCACGATCGGAATCATATTCTACATAAATAACTATTTTTCAAAAACTGAAACATGTAAAAAATTGACAATTAAAGGATTAAATTATATGGTTCTGATGATACGATCCTTTGTATGTCAATATTCATTCACAAAATAAATTTCACTCGAATCGGATATCTTGTCATGGAAATATAATTCTTCATTTGAATATTCTAATTGAATTTTCTATAGTTCTGTTTACACTATGGAAACAAAATTTTGCATAAAACTTATTATGAGCATCTTGCATGTGACCGCAAAATTTTATTTCGATTGGTTTCGTTTTGTTTGAGATATTGAGAAACAAAAATTTTGAATGGACATCCTGTACGATTTGTCTGGTTTATGAACTTAACCGCAGCATTTGAGAACCGAACTCACCCTGAAAATATCAAGTCTCTAGGACAATCCCTTCGAAAGTTATCGTGCTTACGGCCGGTCTTACGACCCCACGGCAGAATTGAATTTGACCTCGGTTTCGTCATCAGGGAGTGCAACCCTACCGTTTGAGACCATTTTCGGCTCGAAATTTGAAAATTACAGACATTTGGGCAAAACGATATAGCACTCGTTTAAGTAGAACGAGAGCTCAAAAAGTCGAATGAGTCAATTATTTATTGATAATATAAATTAGGTGTAAATGATTTTTCATTAATTTCTAATGAATTTCAGCGATATGATATTTAGACTTCACGAAGTATCGAATTTTTCTATATATTTTTTCATTTTTCACTCTTATTATCTTCAAGGACTTCCGTACAAGTTTTTAAAATGTTATCGGATAGCTTCATTCAAAATTTCACCAGATTGTTCTGTTTGAAAGTAAAATTTAACTGTTAAAATATTTTTCTCAGTGATTTGATTTGTAGTCAAGCAGAAAAATAGATAACACAGGGACATCCTCAAAACACATATCATTGAAAATTTTTATTGGTTCGAAACAATTTTCATGCATTGAACGAATTTTTTTTCATAAAAGTTTGTTATTTTCGGATTTTTTATTTATTTGGGTGGTGCACACATTTCCATTCTGTAATTAAATTGAGAATCTGCAATTGTTCGTGATTTTCTCGGGAAGAATTCATCTATCCATTTTGGCAGGATGTCATTATGCTTGTTTAAACTGCATTATCCTGAATTACTTTCTGTATATTTATTGTCTGTATATTGAGATGAAAAAAATTCAGATTGGAATGAATCGAAAGTAAAATTCATTTCCACAGGATTAAATTCTTTGTCCTCTAATGTGGCCTCTAATTTTCCAACTTTTTCAATCAACTTTCGGCAAATCGACTCAAATAGACAGACAGATATGATCGAGTAGTATAAAACGTGACTGTCGGAGACTGCAGAATATCATTTCCATAATGTTCATATAAGATAACGACAGTTTCTGTTCCGCGGAATTGCATTAACTTAAGTACATTAATAATTCAGTTTCGTTTTATCTCTAGGTCGCTTGCTTAACCGCTTTACATACTTTTGCCAGACATGCATCACTGGCCACATCCGCCTTGACTCCATAATACTCAGAATTCTCTCACTTTCTTGGTACACCGACAATGAGAAATCGAGAGAAGAACAAAATGCTCAAGGAACTATAGTGACAGATCAGCCAGATCAGATTTTCAGCTGCCATATGAATATATTTCTAATATTTCTTTCTGTTTTTGAGCGCTCGTTCTCCTTAAACGAGTGCTATATCCTTTTGCCCAAATGTCTGTAATTTTCGAATTTTGAGCCGAAAATGGTTTCAAACGATAGGGCTCTACACCCTGGTGACGAATTCGTGGTCAAATTCAATTCTGTCCGTGAGGCCGTTAGCACGAAAACTTACGAAGGAATTGTCCTAGAGACTTGAAATTTTCAGGATGAGTTCGGTTTCCAAATGTCTCGGTTAAGTTCGTTAACCAGCCAAATCGTACCACGTGTTCCATAAAATTTGACCATTCAAAAATTTTTTTTTCAATATCTAAGACAAAATTAAACCTATAGAAATGAAATGTTGCGGCCATGTACCAGATGGTCATAGTAAGCTTCATGCAGAATTGTGGCCACTACACTATAGAAAATTCAATTGGAATATTGAAAAGAAGAAACTTCATATTTCCATAAAAAAAGCCGATTGAGATGAAATTAATTTTATGAATAAAGAGTGATTCACTGAATGATCCTGGAGAATTTTGTGGCCATAGTGTTAACAGAACCATAGAAAATTCAATTGGAATATTGAAAAGAAGAATTCTTTTATTGCCATAACACGGAAACCGATTCAAGTGAAATTTATTTTGTGAATCAACATTGATATACTGAATGTTCATGCGAAATTTTAAGAGGATCGCATCATAAGACTCAAAGAATTTAATTTTTGAAATTATTTTACTTACCTACATTTATCATTTTTTGAATAATTTCCAGAATATAATTCCTATGGTGCTGAGATTCAGCATTTATTTATTCGGTATCAATCTCAAGTTCCATATAAAATTTTGAGGTAGTAGTCTTATTGCTCCGCCAAAGAACGATTGCTCAAAAGCTCCTGCTCAGGGCTTTTCTTCAATTTTTTAACAAGATCTCTTGGATCGTTTGTTCCTAAGGTAACAACGTGGTACTATCTTTATATATATTTTCCATCATGGCCTCAAATGAGTCAGTTGGACTCACTGATAAAGAATGCGAGGTCAGAAGTCATTCTGTCCGGCCAGGCGTTTGGCTGTAAACACGGAACGGACTGAATCAGGGCTTCGAAAATTCTGAGGGTTCCATTCTTCAACCCACCAATTCAGATATTTCGGCAATTCGGAATTTTTTACTATTTCTCAATATTTCCAGAACCACATATCTGATGAATTCGACATTAGGTTTTTAGAGGGATAATTATGACGCGCAATTTCATCCAAATTTTCAATAGAATCGTGAATACGAACAAAAATTGAGCAATGTGGACCGACAAGTTTCTGGTCACTGTAACTCTTGAAAGGAAGTAGTCAAGGACTTGAATTTTTTATGGTAAATTCGAGAGTTTCATAGGTATGCCTTTATGCTCTCGTACAACGGCAAAATCAGTTGATCGATTTTTGAGTACTGCTGGTCTGGATCTGAATACTTATAACCTTCAAAAAGAAAGAGCTAAAACTCATTTTCAGTATGGGTTTTGGGACCAGTATATATCATTTGAGTTCGTGAGTGGGTGGTTAGTTTATTTTGATGTTATTGTCATTGAAACTGCAATATTCATTTTATGGTTCCCAATATTTGTTAAACTAATAAGTGTCTAGGATGGAAATTTGTGTTACGCTAATCACTGCAAAATTTTGATATTGCAGTGAATAAAGAAAAGACATTCTATTCAGAAAAGATGGAGCTACATCTGAGTTTCGTTGAAAAATCTCGCCACTTTCTACTATTTTCGTTCATCGCTTTCAATAGCTGAGACTGCTTCTGAACAGTTATGTTACTGAGAGACAAGCTACAAAGAAGAAAATTGTTAAAATCGGACTGATGGTTCAAGAGAAAATGAGCTTCTGACTTCATACAAATTATTCCCCATACTTGGCACCTGGTGACATTTTCTCATTTCCAAAAATGCAGTTTTCGATGTATGGGTAGATAGGGTATATGAACGAATAAACAGCAGAAATACATGATAGAATTTATTTTTGGGAAGATTGAAGATGCAAAAGATTTGCATTTTTATAATAATTTCGAAAACAACATTGTTCGATCATCCTCAGTTAATGCTTTCAAGAGTAGCTGCGATAGGTGGAAGTGCACGCAACATAGAAGAGACTTTAGTGTTGTCACATATATTTAGGATATTATGGCATTCTATTTCATTTCCATTTTCTTGAAACTGTTAATTTTACATCATCCAAATCTGTTTTTGTTTTTTTATGGCCAATTGTATGCTTGAATCAAATATTGTACATTTGAGTTTATAGGTATATCCTCTACTCAAATCCTTAATATAATAAATAAATAAATAAATGAATAAATAAAAATTAGTTTCAGTTGAAACAATGGTTTTTACTTCGTATTTGTGAATAATGAAATAAAAATACATTTAGTTAGTGGATATTGTAACTTATTCGCCAGAAAGTATACATATAATCATATTCAAGTGAGCATATGCTGATATCATTATGGTATGTAGAAGAATAATGTTTATCCATAAATCTGTTTTGTTAACTCAGACACGTAGTAAATGTCCAATTATCCATAATTCACCTGTTGTAATGTTCCTTTCAGAAGAGCGGTCATTTCACTGCACATTTTGCTTATGTATGAGTTGCATTGTTGCATCTATTTATGATATTACGAAGTGCTAGTTTGTGAAAACGTTTCAAACGCTTTGTTTGAACGCATAGATTCGTGTACTGATGACCTACGTTCACTTCTTTGTTTTTATTCTATTTTGTAATATTAGGTTTCTCCCATAGACATGTTAATTTTCTTATTGGAATCATATCTTGATATGAATTAAGGTATTATTTCATTATCAACACTGAATTTTTAACCAAGGATGTAGTCTGAAACTTCTGGGTTTGACTCAGTGATGAATAATTCGAGGTCAAAAACAATTTCGTCTGGCTTTCCAGCCGGTCGTAAACACTATAGGAATTTATGTTCTTTTTATTATTTGCTCTTAGTCCAAACTCTCTGGACAAATTAATTTTATTTAAAGTTGTTATCGTTGGCTTTAACCAATTTCTTTTGTGAAAAACTTCATACGAGTTAGTAGCTTCATACAGGGATGCCCCGGAAAATGTGGGAAATCTCTCAGATTCAGATAGAACAAAAACAATGAAGATGACAAGTTCCCATAATTTTTTTCCTAGCGGCCCTCCCTACGAAGATACCACCGCGACCTTCTGAATGGCGCCACTGGAAATCCATTTCAGAGGAATAAGTTTCAAACTACTCGATATAATTAGATGAAAATTTGATATGATTAAAAGTATTAAGGACCACTTGAATCACCGCACTCAAATTTCAATTAGCTTGTTCAATTTACCAGGGGCGGACTGGGTTGTACATTTTAATGCTTACATTTTTAACACCCTGTATGATAAGGTACTAAAAAAAAACGAATTTGGATAACTTGAACATTGAGGTAAAGAAAAGGTCTTCTGTTCAGTATCGATAAAATGAACCGTTTTCTAAAAAAAAATATGAAAAAAGGAAAGTAATTGAAATTTATTCCACTAAAACGAATTTCCAGTGGTGTCATTTAGGAGGTCGTATCTTTGTAGGGAGGACCGCTAGGAAAAAAAATTATGGGCACTTGTCATCTTATTTTTTTATGTTCTATCTGAATCCTTGGGATTTTCCACATTTTCCGGGACACCCTGTATACTCCCTGTGTACTTGCTCTTATTGAATTATTAAATAAATCGAAATAAACCTATGGCTCTCAGAATATTTCAATTTGAATGACCTAGCTTATGTCTTTTAGTCATGGCTTTTTTCTTTCTTTTATTATTGCATTGAAAAAATAAGTATGAATTGAGAACGAGAGTCTAGTATTTCAGAATGATTTATTTTATGTAAATTCTGATAATCTTCATCCATCTTTTCTAGGAAAGCATGTTTATGAAATCGCTGAATAATTCTGTAGATGAAGTCATACAGATAATCTCTTATCTGCTCCTTTCATCACAGATCACGTAAATAATCGTGTAATCTGTGACGAAATATACGCTTTAGGAATAGAGAGATTATTTATTATTCGTACATCTGAAGCTCATGTAATGAAGATATATTATCTCGTTTTGAGAGATCTCATCTAATTTTGTTGCACCTTTTGATGGACATGTGATTCTTCAGGAGCAACGTACTTAAGTTTCTTCCAAATTGACCCTTTATGAAAAAATTTGTTTGATTATGCATTTCGGTGTCAAACAGAATGTGTAAAGGATAAGTTCAATATATCTGACCTGTTAGTTGATGGTCTCACTTACTTTTTTGGAAATTTGGAGATGTTTGATTACGATGTGCAAAGACATATCGTTACCGATTATACAGGGTGTATGTATTCGAATAACACCGCAAATTATGCAAAATGGTTTCCATGAGTGTAGGTCAGAAAAAGCATTGTTTCCAATATAAAGGGTGTTGAAGTTTTATTTAAATACTGACTAACAAAGTGGTAGGCATGAGACTTTTTAAACTAACAATTATTTTCAAATTCTTGGCTCATTTTCTGACAAAAAATTCATCTGCCTTTTTTTCGTGTGGTGTACCGTTTTGAAGTAAAATAAAATAAAACATTTCAACGTAACGTTCTACAAGAAATACGTGATAAGATATTTCATTTGCTTACATAAAAATGGCAACCCACACGAAAAAAGGCAGAAGTGATTTTTTGTCACAAATTAATCGAAGAATTTAAAAATAATCATTATTTAAAAATATCTCATTGGTGTACCACTTTCTCAGTAAGTTTTTATATAAAACTAACACCCTGCATCTGGGAAACAATGAAATGTTCGGAGCTACATTAATGAGAACTTTTTTTCATAAAATGATCTGAGGAATCAACCCTTTCATTTTTTCGGTGTTATTCAGATACACTCTGTATATCACATTCACAGCAAAAAAGCTTAAATTTTCCTATTGATATGGAAAATTGCTTTCATTCCTAAAACAATTTCAGTATAAATACTTAAGAAAATATAGTAAATCTATGTCGGAGATTTCAGCATTCTAAGATACTGATAACTGAAGTAATGAAGGTTTAATTGAGGGTATGTTTAGCATGAAATGTAAGGAAATCAATCAATTGCTCGAAAACCGTTAGAGGTAGATATAAAGAGTTCAACAAAAAATATTCAAGAAGCTACGAGTAATCTTAAAATGCTATAGTATACAGGGCGTCGCATATTGCATTTCAACAGTTGCTAAAATTCTTGATGATGAAACATTTATTGAAATATTATTTCGGCTATTTCCATTATTTTTTCTTCTTGTATTCATTCTTTCGTAAACGGGTACCATCGACCGTGAGCCACTTGTATAATATAAAAACACTCTTCCGAAGTTACCCCTCTGTGTCAATTTTGAAAGAAATTCAGGAACCAATAGTGACAATTTTAGTCATATTTTTCAATTATTCTGTTCTTAGCTCAAACCATTCGTCAATGTTCATGTCCCTCTTTGTATATAAATTTGATTCCTTCACGAACACATAATCCTCGAAACTGATTGATATGGTACTGTAGGCTCTTTGATCTCATGAAAAATTCTACCAGGTCAAGGTTGGGAGTCATCACCCACACGTACAAGATAATAAAAAAATATTATTATTGACCCATGACCATCCATGAAACTATTCAGGGATCCATCACCAAACTGAAAAACATCTATATTTCTTCTTCATCCAATGTCAAAATTCCATAATAAGAACAGGCAGTACGCATAAAAATCACTTACGCATAAAAACGCACGTTTAGTAAAAATAACAAGGAATTCCTTCATGTGACCTTGTTTTATTTGTTATTCATGTTTCGGATGACGTTCACTTTGTCAGGTTTGATGCTAATTTAAATTCAGATGTTGTTCAATAACGACTGTTTGTTTTATGCATAATGAAGCGAGAAAGTTCATGGAAAGGCTTGTGTTTCCCTAAATAGCAATCGTTTCGAACGACGGTTTTAATTGATATTTTCGTGTGTGACATTTTGTTGAATGATTGTTGATATACTTGAATTATGTGTGCTTCATCTTCAGCACTTAGAATATATAACTGTTTCAAGGAGTTTGCTCACAGAGAACTCGCTAGGATCTTGGCTGAGTTTTCGCGACCGAAACTTGGTTGAAGAGTCAGGAGCACCTTCTTCTGATTCTAATACCCTGAGAGCTATTGGTTTCTTTTTATTCGTTTATTCACGAATACTATACATAATAAACTGATGTATAATATAGCCATTTTACGTCTGTGTGCTCGGCTAAAATAATATCCATTTATTGCAAGTGTTTAATGAGATATTAATCACTGCTGTCAGATGCTTTAAGATTTAGCTTTGATATAATATTTTTTAAATTGATATTTCTTCAGTGTTCTAAAGTACTCCAAATATGGGTATACCTTGTCAATGGAGGGCCAAATCTGCTTTCATTATATCAATTAAAGCAATTTTTATAACAAAATATACAATAACCAGTTCTCCAAAAATTTCTCATGTGTCAAGTTGACTTTTTTCACGCTTTTCATAGAAGGGTCTTGTCGCGGTCGTCAAATGTTAAAATCTTCAAGAAATATATTCAGTAGTCGTGAATAAAGTATAGTATGCTACTCGCGTATTAGCTATTATTCACTCGGTGATTTGGGCCGCTCGCCTACGGCTCGAAGCTTAAACTTCACTTCGTGAACAATAGCTATCATTATCCAATCGTTGCATAATATACTATACTATTATTCATTCCATTTTTCCAGTCAAGCCTTTTCGAAAAATTTAGTCGTCTGAGTACAAGCGACCGTAAAAACGATAACTTCTGAAATTCGAAACCTGAAATTTTCAAGGTGAATTGAATAGAATGAAAGCAACTGGCTCTCAAAATATTAAATAAACAAGCTTGCGAGCTTCTTACTTCTTCTGGTAAAAACAATAATTCTTCGAAAATATTGAATATTTTTTGATACTTATTTATTCATTCTCTACTTCCGTTATGTACTATTACGCATTGGATGCGAATTATATTTCAGAATCTACACAAGTTATAGTGTATAGTCCTTTCAAGAAAGTTTAAACGCATCGTAGGCGTTTGTTCATTTATTTGAAGTTGGCAGTATTTGCTGTCATAACGTAAAATGAAGTCAACGTTGCCGAATCTACCCGGCCTCGTCCAACGAGCTTTCGAGTAATCTCTATGTATATTGACAACATTGCGTATCAATCTGACAAGAAAATGAACAACATAACCTAACATTTTAATATACACAGTGGGATATGCCAAATGGTCATCGCCAACTGACGGCTCAAACTTTCGTGAACGGACTTTAGTTTTGAAAATACTCAAAAAATTGCAAATCATCAAGTCGGAAACATTAATTCAAAAGTTCATTGACATTATCAATCATTTAGGAATCATAAATATACAGGGCGACCCAGCGTAGATGGTACATTAGACGCTTACTGTGAAAGGGAAGTACGAAACTATTGAAAATTATGTTTCGTGGAAAAGAACTACTGCTCCATAGATCTAAAATATTTGAAGAGCTGCGGTATTGCCGATTATACAGGGTGTCCCAAAACTCGACGTCAACCCGGAACCGGGTGAAAAGGCAAGTAATGCTGGTTGTCAGAAAAATATAAAAAAATCTAAGTAAGCATGATTTTAAAATAATGGGCATTTAAAAAAACACGCAAAATTCCACACCCTGTGACAGTCTTTTCACTCCTGTTGCCACAAATATCACATTTTTTTTATGTGTAACCCTTAATAATGCTTGTCTAAACTGTAATCAAAACTTGAATACCAGCTGCTCTAGGTTTCATCAAAATAGGGCTTACTTCTCAGAAAAAAAAATTCAAAACAAACAATTGCCTAGTTTCAACTGACTATTGAAAAAAATTGTACTACGCAACTGTTTCCAGAAAAAAAAATTTCCAGAGAAATTTCTCCGGAAAAATTTCTCGTGGTTAAAAATTATTTTCTCTGTAAACATTTTTTCCCGGAAGATGGATCGAGCGTTCTGGTCCAATCTCGTGGCCGGCCTGTTCACCGGACTTGAATCCATTAGACTTTTTTTACTGAGAAGCAGTTTAAGAAAAAGTGTATTCAAAGTCAATCGAAAGCAAATTTTAACTACGGCAGCTACAATTCACCAAGTATTATACCATTTTGGAATCCTTACTAAATGCGCCAACTTTTGACAACTTGCGTAGAACATTTTTTTTCAATACAGTCAGTTGAAACTAGGCAATTGTTTATTTTGAATTTTTTCTGAGAAGTAGGCCCTATTTTTATGAAAACTAGAGCAGCTGGTATCCAAATTTTGATTACAGTTTAGACAAGCATTATTCAGGGTTACACAGCAAAAAAATGTCCATTATGTTAAAATCATTCAACTAAGATTTTTTCTATATTTTCCTGACAACCAGCATTAATTGACTTTTCACCCGGTTCCGGGTTGACGTCGAGTTTTGGGACACCCTGTATGAAAAAACTAACTTTAATATTTAATTCAAGACACACTGTACATTACAGCATTGTTTAACTGTTTTTTTCTTCTAGCAAACAACATCAAGGTGTTGACATGAAGGGCTGGTTCGATGCGTTCAGGAACGATGGCGGCCCTACACTCTACAATTTCAACAATAGAACTGCTGTGACTGGAGACGTGACCATTATTACTTTTTTGACGGTATTCACAACATTGTACATCGCATTTCTCATCATCTTTCCTGGCATCAGAAAAGAGAAGTTTACGACTTTTTTCACTGTTTCCCTGAGTTTATTCGTAGGTGCGACGATCTTAGGTAAGAATATTAATGTTGAAAAATAATAATAATAAAAATGTTAACAAAGCGAACTATTACCGAAAGTGATAGGACCTACTTAAGTCGAGAGATACTTGAAAAAACTCTGTACTGTTACTAGTAATAACATCCCACATCATTCGAAAGTCGATATAAGTAGTAATTAAACACAATGTCTGAAGAATCTGTATTATACCTTAAATTGTGGTTCTAAGGACCCAGCCTCAGTGAAGGAAAGATTGTGATAAAAATGTAAAGATCCATTATTGAGCTAACTTTTGGACTAACCTATTCTAGGAACCTATATTTCATGGTGGCACACTTCATCATTCTTTAATGTGGTTTTCTATTTTAATACATTTAAATTAATATATTAGAAGTGTTGTTATTTTATCAATCGTGAAAATATGATAAACCTTATTATCGCCATCGTATTTGCGTTCATGAAGAATTTCAAAATCGAAAAACTTTCGAAAAAAAGTCTGGAAACCTATACTTCTCCTTACATTAGATCGCTAAAGGCAAAAGGGATTGACACTAAGACGGTGCCAAACATGGTATTATTATGTCAAAGGAAATTGTTTTCTTTTGTCGTTATTAAACCTTCCAGGTTATATAATCAGAAGAGTAGGTAGTTATTAACTATCAGAATAAGAGGATTATATAATGAAGATAGCCGGAATCTCGAATTGTCATTAGTTTCATGTATAAATTCACCCCACCAACTATTATTTTGTTCTTATTTCGAGTTCAAGTTAGATAAACTGTTAGTTGAGTTAGTTATAATCAGTATTTTTTCGATTGGTTTGAACGAAGTTATTGAAAATAAAATAGATAGATCCTAAAAAGTAATCATTACTCATCTTAGACTCCCATTTTTTACATTTGGTACTTTTTTATTCAACTTTTTCTTCAGTAGGTACACATCTATCCGAAAACCATTTCAACAATCGCCAAAGTTGTCGGGGGAGTCACAAAAAGTTAACACTGAATGTGCCAATTAACCTTATATAATATTTTTAGTGTCATCAATGTTAATTTTCTTTGTATATAGATGGCTGAAATAGGGAATAATATTTATCAGAAAAACTCGACAATTAACAGAGTCTTCCTCTTAATTGGTAAAGCTTCATAGTTCAAAGCTGTTTCCACCTTTTCAATTTCGAGCCTGTTCAATGCGGAAAATGCTCACAATTACTCAGATTATTCAAGAATATGTCTTCCAATGTAGAGCGATTAGTTGAAAAATTCATATCCAAGATGTTTTATTTTATTGCAACCAATTTTCTTTTTTCCTTTCATCTAATTTGGCTAAAGAGTGCATCTCAAAAACAACAGAACAAAGACGCATTTTTCTCAGCTTATACCTGGAAATACATAATATAATATATGAGAAATTCTACAGGGTGGTCCAGATCGTAACCAAGAAATTTTAACCACGTGTTTTACATCAAAAATAAACCCTAGTTTGTCATACAAACATATGTTAAAATTATAGAAAAAAAATGTTTTTATTATTAACTTTAACACCGCTCGAAATGGTTTCATGAAATTTGAGACAATGGTTTTGAGCGTCAAGTAGCACTTTTTGCATATTATCATTTCTTTTCTATTCTACCAGTAGCGTCCGTACTGCAGCGAGACTGAATATTTTCAGATAAAAAAAATGATGAGCCACTGGTTTTTTCTGACAATAAAAATTACTATTTAAATCCTTATTTAATCTGGAGCAAATTCGGTCTCTTGACTTTTTGCTGTACGAGGCACCGTTTCCGGTTAAAAAAATAATACACGCCAAAATTTGATGAGGTAGTTGCATAATGATAATAAGACTATTTTTGTGAACAAAATTTTGGCAATTTCTCCATGCATGAGAATGTGTTTTATTCTTTTAACCGGAAATGGTGCCTTGTACAGTAAGAAGTCAAGAAACCGAATTTGCTCCAAATTAAAAAGGGATTTAAATAGTAATTTTATTGTCGGAAAAACCAGTGGCGTATCATTTTTCTATCTGAAAATATTCAGTCTTGCTGCAGTACGGACGCCACTGGTAATAAAGAAAAGAAATGATATTATGTAAAACGTGCTCCTTGATGCTCAAAACCTATGTCTAAAATTTCATGAAAATATTTCAAGCAGTGTGAAAGTTATTAATAAAAAACATTTTTTTCTATAATTTTAACACCCCGTATCTCGGAGAGGAAACATTTCAGGACATATGTTCATATGACAAACTAGGGCTTAGTTTTGATGTAGAATACGTGGTTAAAATTTATTGGCTACGATCTGGACCACCCTGTATAGAGCCACATCTCGAAAGAATATATATTTGTTGAGTTTTTATTAAGTATTATTCTTTTTCAATTGTATTTTTATTATATGATTTAAATTCTTATCCTTTTCCAGTTTCAATTTATGGATCATCATGGCACGTATCAGAAGCGTCTATAATGAGTACCTACAAAGCTTTTTCCAAAGAGAGAATAGCCGCCAATATCGGTGTTCACGTTGGATTGGGACATGTTAATATCACCCTAAGGGCGTTACCAGTAAATAACAGAACGCCCGATATTGATTTCAACGAGAGATTCACCTGGATCGATAGCAGCCAAATGGGTGATAATTTCAAGAATGCCATAGCACGAGGTCTTCCATTTCCTATTTTAACCATAGCCGAATATTTTATTTTAGGGGAGGATGGACTGTCATGGGGTAGTCAGTACAGATCTGCGGGATATTTCGCCATAATAATGTTATGGTAAGGAACTTGGAGGGGATGTTATTAGTCATTTTGTTTTATTCATTTGATAGAATATGAGAAGATTATTCACTTTGCTAGTGCTATTGTTTTTATTTGAATAATCAACAGAAATCCAAAAAATTGAAAGTTACTCTCAATGAAACAGTTTCGTAACACAATTTCACTTCCAAATATCTTGGGATGCGATTGGATTCTCCTCTGACTTTCCAGTATCATATAAAAAATGTACGCATATGAAATTGAAGTAAAAGAATAATTATCTTCAAAACCGGCAGGTTCTACGTGGGGTGCTGTTGGCAACTGCACTCTTTGAACTTTGTTTTTTTTGCTAATTAAATCTTTATAGATTGTTCACAGCTCAATGTTACCATAATAATTATTATTAGATCCACACCATTACATTGCTTACCAATAGTTTCGAGTTCCGACTATAGTGTATCGTATAATATTCGTAGATAGACTGCTGTTATCAAGACTACATACATTGCATGCTTTCTCTAACTTGTATCTCACTATATTTTTTACCCAAGATTCTTGAATTCCTGGATTTAAGTCATGTAAACCTTTATGGATTAACGATTTCCTGTATTTCAATAAAACGTGGTGATCTGAAGGATGTTTTCATGAAGGCTTGATTTGTAATCCTGCAGATATCGTTCCTGGCTCCAATATTCCTTGGAAAATTTTTGTGTTCTTCTTTCAAATCGACGGGAGGCGAACAAGTCATAGTGGTTGTAACGAATGAACATTTGCTCAACAGCTGTCCTTATCTAAAGCACTGAACTCCTATGTCATCAACTCAGGGATAATATAGGAGCTGCGAAGAAAAGTTAATGAAGTAGACAAGAACAAAAAGGTATCTTCAGTCTTGGTTTACTTTCACTCAGGAATCCAAAATTCGAATAGGCTAACACCTTAGACTAGAGAAGAGAGAGGACGCGTAACGCTAAGCGTATTTGTGAAGCAATCGGCCACATAATTAGATAGACCATTTTCGAACATTTGGTAATATCCCTCAGACCTGAATTTTCGAAATAACAGTTATTTTATAAATAAATTAATTTTAAAAATCTATTAATTAAGTACAACTTGAAATGACTGAGCAGAAAACAAACTTGAAACTTGTTTGTTTGCCACATATTAAATACACTAAAAAGTGCTTCACTTTGGAACTAGACAAAACGGCTTTGCGCGGTATCCTCTCCCTTCCCTAATCTAAGGCAACACACTAGCCAGACAGGAGGCACAAACGTCACTTACTGGCACAGAACCTTTCTTTGGTATAGGCAATTGCACCTATATCCAAGAAAGAGTTTTTGTAGAAACTGTTGGAGAAGCACTCTGGAGGAATCGAATCATCCCAGAATAAATCACTCCAAAAAAGTTCCTTCGGAACTTTAAAACTGCAAGGTTCAAAAAGATTCAGATCTCAGTAAGAATAAGTAAAGCTTTCAACTGGCTTTCTAACAGGACATTGACGCCTTAGTAGCATACTCCTCTGAGTATTGTCTTAACAGAAACTTTGGAGTATATGTTCTACGAGGAAGAGGAGGAAAATACTGTTGTGAAAATAGCTCTGATGGAAGGCACAATAGTACTGAAGGTAGCAGTGGAATGTAACTCCCTCAAAAATCTACAATATAAGAGCTATTCACTATTCAATTCATAAGTTTTAAGATCAACTGGAGGATATCCATTCAGAGCCTTCACAATGTTAAATTGATGTTTTGCAAGGGATTCTAAAGGGAAGTTCACCCTCATTTCAATCTAGAAACGATGTCGACATGTGTTCTGGCACCAAATTTTCATCCAAAGTGAAAGACTATCTATAGTCCGTTCACGAAAGGTTGAGCACATAGTAGGCGTTTCTTTATTTATTTGAAGTTGGCAGTATTTACTGTCATATAGTAAAATAAAGTCAACGTTGCCGAATGTACTCGGCCTCGTCCGACGAGCTTGCTAGTTATCAGAGAACTCTATGCAATATTGACAACATTGCGTATCAATCTGACAACAAAATAAAGAACATAACCTAAAATTTTAATATACACAATGGAATATGCCAAATTTCCATGGCCAACCGACGGCTTAACCTTTCATGAACGGAGTATAGTAAGTTTCGTTCAGAGGTGCAATTCATAATGGGGAGTTGTAAGGCGCCAAATCCACATTTCATGGTCACTGCTCTAGAATGAATTTGCCACTGTGGTGTGATCTGCTGAGCGTCAGGAGAGAAATATGTTGTATTCAATCAATTAGTATTGTTCTCTTAATTTTTATTATTTTTCATTGCAGGACTTCGTTTACGGTATGGCTCCTCATGAACCTCATGTTAATTGTTGTGCCAAGGTACGGCGCTCTCCTCATGACAGCTTGTGGCTTCCTACTTCTTGGTACCTGCTCTGGTTACTTTTGTTCGCTTCCAGAAATACCCCTCGTGATCCATCTGGATGGAGCAACGATGCAATTCTGTTTTGGATGGTGTTTCTGGTTAGTTGTCGCTGCAGGTATTTATGAGTTTCATAAAGTGATGTAGAAGTTTCTCTAATCATTTTATTTAAAAGCTCAATATACAGTGCTTTCCATAAAGTCTGCACCAAAGGGCACTTTTATTTAATATTTGATATTTCCGAATTTTTTTTTGCAGAAAAGTTTCGCCTCGGAAATGTGGAAATTTCCAGAAATTATAAGGCAATAGATTGTGCAGTCATATTTTTGGTCGATATGCAAAATTTGAGTTCGAAATTCAGTAATTTAAAAGTAATGCCTTTTTCGAAAAATTTGAATTTGAAGTTCAAACTTCTCAGAAATGATTTTTAACTCATGGATCGTAGAATCAGTTCATTCTGGTTCAATTAATTATTCATTTTGCTTCTGTTCACTTTTTCAAATCTCATTATGCGGTCGGCGATATGACACCTGCTATGTCGTAAATTTATTACTATTTCGAAGCAATTTAAAAGGAGAGTTTTTTCTGAATTCGTTGGATGATTCATTGATTTCATATTTTGCAAGATAAAGACCTCAAAACTAGATACTGTAAAAATATCTGAAATTATTTTTCTACTCAAATTACTTCAGAATAACAAGTTTTGCACCAAATTGGACTCATATCGCCGATAGATCGTATTTCGAGATTAGAAAAAATTGAATAGAAGGAAAATGAAAAAAATTGAACCAGAACGAACTAATTCTACGACACATGGTGATAAAAATCATTTCAAAGAAAAACTTGCCAACATCCTTAAAAATTCAAATGTCAATTCTGAATTTTGATTTGAAATTTTTCGTCTAGCATTTTTCGAAATTCCCATATTTTCATCATGTTTTGAGTTGTTTTTCCGAAACTGTGAAATCTGACAGCCTTACAAGTTTTCTTTAGTTCAGATTCATTTTCAAAGAACAACTGTTCTGAAATTTGTTTTTAAATATCAATCGTAAAGAAAAGTGCAATTTGGTGCTAACCATATGGGCAGCTCTGTATATACTTAGTCATGATTAATTTTGAAATTGGAATTCTTTTTCTAGGAGGAATTTGTTTGTTATCCGGAGTGACGATAACAACTATCGAAATTATACTCCCCCATAGTTTTTCAACTATACTAGAAGTGGATTACGACACTCCTTACGATAGACATATCATTATAGAAGATAGCCACGGAAGGCGATTCCAGCGAAAGAGGAATAGTACAAACAAAGTGGAAGACCCAACTGAGGGTCTAGGTTCGAGGATATTGAAGTGAGTATAGATTTGTTCGGCAAAGTATGTAAAAATGAAAAAGAACTGAAAATAGACCTCAGTACAACCAACTGATATTTTTTTGACACATACAAATGTCCAACTTTCTGAGTTCCTTTTTTGCGACGAGTCGATGTCTATATATGTTATCGTATTTTTATGAATTAAGATCCCGAAACAAATTTCCAAATAATAAAACTCGGCCCTCAGACATGATAAAAAGTACGAACAAAAAGTATTTCAAATGGTAGCTAAAACTCTATCAGAATCCGTCATTTTAGTTTTGTTTCCGATTGCCACCCCTAAAATACCTGTACCCGGATATTTCTTTCAAATTGTGCACTTATATGTTTTCGCCTTCAGATGATTACCCAGTACCTAAGAAAAAAATGTTGAAATAATTTTTTATCATTTTGAGAAGGATCAACCCTTAAAAATAATAATTATAAATTGTTCATTCAGTTGTTTCATTGTGTCTTTTGTGTTGATGTTTTGTTTATTGTCTGTATTGAATATCTTAGGACACAAAATGGCGAATGCGCCTCAATGTATAGGCATCGTTTTGCAGGGTTGAATTAACGTAAAATGAAGGAAAACGGGTGGTTTTTAAAGGGGTGGTAATCAGGAACGCAATTTTAACGTCAGAATCTGATAGAATTTTTACTGCCATTTAAAATACTCCTTGCTTGAACTTTCTCCTTTGTCTGAGAGTTGAAATATTGGCTGTATGGTACATCTTGAAACACCCTGTATACGGAGAGTCATAGTGACCATATATTGACAATTTTGAGAATCGAGTAGTTGGAAAGGCAGCCGAAAGTTTCCGCATTAGAAAGTTTGTCGGACTCGTCGCAAAAAAGGCACTCGCAAGGTTTTAAACTTGTAAATGTCAATAAAATGTTAGTTCGTTTTATTAATTATTTGGGACTAAAACTGATCATTTATTTCAAATAATTGCATGAATTTTTCAGGAGAATGTCTTCCAAAACGAAATCCGAGAAGGAAAATCCCGAAGTTTCCCCAATACATAATCATTTTTACGAAACAGAAAGGAATAAGTCACCTTGGAATTATTCGATTAATTCCATTTCTGGTCGAACATTCCAGCCAAAACCGTTACCACGATCTTTTTCCCAAGATACATTATCTTCTATTTCATCTGATTCACATGTCGGTTCTGATTTGGCGAGGTAAGTGTTATAAATATAAGAGGCGTTTCAATAAGAGAGCAATATTTGAATGATATAAATTGATTCAATCGACCATTTCGAACATATCTATTCCATTTTTCATTGATATCGAATCGATTATCGTACTGTATCAACAACATAAACAAAGACAACTTTCTTCATTTTGCATTTTGTGCTAAATCCACAAAAAAAATCGTTATACAGAAAATTTTTTACAGTCGGAAGTGTCGCTGCCGACTTCACTGATAAATTTAAGTTTATCATTCAAACTTAAGCACTTTCTTTTAGACATTTTCGCACAATTTTCACACTAGCGTAATGGTTAGATTGAAATCAAACAGCCAGGGGTGTATTTAATACTGTTTCAGAAGGATCTCTCTGCCCGTCGTAATGATTTAGTTTAAGTTCGGCATTCATAACGTACGTCCGGATAAAAAACTCACCCTTATACCTTCTTACCAATACCAATTCAAAGAGTGATGTTCTTTGAATATTTCGTTATAGAGATAATTTACCTTGTTTTAGAGGGTGTTTTCAACATGGAATTTGGGTTCAAGGTACAATGTCTTGTGTGAAATTTGTAATACTGAAAAATTCGTTATAAAAACGTTCGCTATAGAGAAGTTACACTGTATTATAGTTCTGTCTTCATTCAACGATCGTTCTTGTTATCTTTATACTTACCCGATTAAGAGGATGAGAGTTCATAATAATAATTTATTTATTTTTCAGGTATAGGATTCATCCCCCCAGTAAGTTCTCCCATGAAGTCGCTATGTGGTGATATGACATTTTAATTTCGACAATGCAATTGTGCAATATATTTGAGTGATTGATTCTTGTGATATAATATAGAGTTAAAGCGATTTTGTTGATAGCCATTATTTAATTCGTAATTATTAAAATTATTCACATCGATATCAATTTTTTTCCTTTAGTTTTATCCTCTCTAAATCAATCTGATTCCGAATGACCTAATAAAAATTTCAGGCAACGTTTCGCTGATTCGCATTGTTGGTATCTTTGTAGATACTACTTCGACGACTATTTATTTACCACTCCCAATTTAAAGCACTTAATCAACTAAGCATTCTTTTATTATTGATCCTGTAAAAGTAACAGCAAAAAGTACCAAATTCATTGCCTCATTATATTTTGTTATTTCGGACATACCAAACATCTAAATATTTGTTTTATTTATTGATATAAATATGGTTCGTACTAAAAATATAAAGATAAATATAATGTATAAAATTAAATATAGCTATGTACAATAATATTACAGACACTTTGTGTAGTAGTTGAGATCAATCAAATCAATCGTCTTGACTTTTTGTAAAAACGGGATTTTCGGAGCACATATCTTGCTTGGAGTGGAGGAAATTGTTATCATTGTCCAATTTCACCTGGTCTTCACTGTCTTCAAAGTCGACGTATTTATAACCTCGAGCTAGGAACCAGAAAACCATCATATCAAGGACCATCAAGACAGTGTAGAATAAGAAGTCGTAGGACTGAAAAAAAAATTTCAGAGAATATTATTCTGTGCAGTTAAATGTTTTAATGGAGAGGCAAATAGAGATATAGTATATTATGCACCGAGCGTATAATTATAGCTATAATTCGCGAGGTGAAGTTTAGGCCACGAGTCGTAGGCGAGTGGCCAAATCACTGCCATTATACGCGAGTAGCATACTATACTTTATACATGACTACTGAATATATTTCTTGGAGATTTTAACATTTGGCGACCGCGACAAGACCCTTATATGACAAGAGTGGAAAAAGTCAATTTGACACACGAGAAATTTTTGGAGAACGGGTCATTGTATATTTTATAATAAAAAATGCTTTAATTGATAAAATTAAAGTAGATTAAGCCCTCAATTGACAAGGTATGCCCATACTTGTTAGTTGGAGTACTTTAGAATTCTGAAATACCAATTTGAAGAATATTATATCAAAGATTAATCCATGAAGCATCTGACAGCAGTGAATTATAATATCTTTATTACCTTGTGATTAATGGGTATTATTAAGGGCCGAGCCAGAGACGTACAAAGGATGGATTTTACAATAGTCGTGGGTAAACAGTATTAACAACATCTGAGCTCGTACATTTTATGATCGAATAATAAGCTACTTTCCACGAAATCGAGAGATTCGAAATAAACAATAAATGGTACCAGACATTGTTCGTTCAACGATAACACATTATTGATCCGCCTTGAAAGGGCACAACTTCCCCGGTGAACTACCACATTTATAGTATTCGTTTTGAAGAGTTTCGAGCACCTGAGCTGTTCCAGTGCTGGTGCGCAACCAAGCAAGCCGTATTTCGAGCTTTTGAGTTACTCAGGAGCCAGAAATATCTCAAAACGAACAGGCTTATTGTAAACCGAATCATGGCTACTCCGAAAAAAGTACGTTCCGCCATTGTGGTGAAAGCCAGTCTTTTTGGTGTTCTGCCCATTGCACACGGGTAGCAATATTAACATCGTTGTCAGATCTTCTGTTTTTCCAGAATCACCATTTTTCCCCAAATTCTGATACGCAAAAATTATGAATTCAAAACATACTTACCGCTCTATCAGAAATCTTCATCGCTTCAATCGTCACTACCAGAAGGTTTCCAACCGAATCGGTCAACAAAAAGGATGCTGTCAACACCGATTTCATCGAAACCGGAGCTTGGGAATAGGAAAACTCCAAACCAGTAATGGAGAAAAGTATTTCAGCCGCCGTTATGATGATGTACTGTGGAAGCAACCAAAGCATGGATATCGAATTCGGCTCTGTAACGGTTATTAACCGTGCATCAATCTGAAATAATGGTTTGTTAAAATTGAATATTGTAGACTTCTTCAAAATTATCAAACAATATAATTTTATTCCTGGTCCACGATAACGATCTCATTACGTCGTCATTCTTGGCATATTTTGATATAAATTGGCACAAATTGTCCAATCGTATACAGGGTGTCCGGGGAATAACTGTACATACTCTCACTAGAGATAGAGTTGCACTAGCTGACTACTGATTGACTAGTTAAAATTAGTTTCTGGGTCTCCCTACAAAACTACAGGGTGTTTTTTCAACTTCATGGAAATACTTAGACCATCATAAAATCCAAACTTATTGACGGATATTATTGAAACTTGGGGGGTTATTGGCACATGCTCAGGTCGAGTCAGAAATACATCAATTGTTTCATTATTCCAGGGCCGGACTCATTAATCTTCATTTAAAGTGTTCAGGGTAAAAAAAACACGTTGTATTTCGATTTAGGAATAATTGATTCACTTTTTAGAAAAGCTAAATTATGCTTCAATTTGTGGTATCGCTTAAAGTTGTTACATCCACAATTATTTTTTTATGAAATTTGAATTTGGAAAAAGTTCGAAAAATTTAATTTATTTACCTGAACTGGACTTAGTCACCTTGTGGAGGTCGAAAATAAATAATAAATTTTCTTTAAGAAGTCACTGAAAGTGAGAAAGACTATAAAAATTTGTTGATATACTGGGTGGCCACCCTAGACGCGGATCTCATTGCGATGAAGTGAATAACGGTATATTGCGAAAAAAAATGATTGACCACATGTATAGGGTATACATAAGCATATTTCAAAATTATTCGTATGTACCTATACCGGGTGTTTGACAACAAAGATATAGATCAAAGTGACACTTCTTCCAATGAACACCCGCTATACATACGAATAATTTTGAAATATGTTTATGTATACCCTATACATGTCGCCAAACATTTTTTTAGCAATATACCGTTATTCACTTCATCTTCATGAGATCCGCGTCTAGGGTGGCCACCCAGTATATCAACAAATTATTATAGTCTTTCTCACTTTCAGACTCTTTAAAGAAAATTTATTATTTATTTTCGACCTCCACAAGGTGACTAAGTGCTGTTCAGGTAAATAAATTCAATTTTTCGACCTTTTTCCAAATTCAAAAATTCATAAAAAAATAATTGTGGATGTGACAACTTTAAGCGATACCACAAATTGAAGCATAATTTAGCTTCTTTCTAAAATAGAATCAATTATTCGTTATTCGAAATAAAAAGTGTTTGTTTCACCCGGAACACTTTAAATGAAGATTAATGAGTCCAGCCCTGGAATAATGAAATAGTTGATATATTTCTGACTCGACCTTAGCATGTGCCAATAACCCCCCAAGTTTCAATAATATCCGTCAATAACTTTGGATTTTATGATGGTCTAAGTATTTCCATGAAGTTTGAGAACACCCTGTAGTTTTGTAGGGAAACCCAGAAATTAATTTTAAATAGTCAATCAGTAGTCAGCTAGTGCAACTCTATCTCTGGTAATAGTATGTACAGTTATTCCACGGACACCCTGTATAGAATTCATTCGAATTTTTCTTGTGTGAAGCGAAAACTGTAATGTTTCTCTAAAATCTGAGGTTTTGCAGTTCAATTTTGTATTTGAAAATGGCAGGAATAAGTCTTCCACTCTTTTCTTAGTAATTTCATATATTCTATTCCTAAAAATCATGGAAAGAGAAGAGAATTTGGTTCGGTGTAAAATGTGTGTTTCCATGAGCCGAGAAAATAATGTGAAACAACTTCTTCATAACTTTGTATGCAAATCTCTCTGCGTTGAAGCTAAAGTCTCCTTTACTTCTTTAACATAAGTACTTAAAGATAACATTGAATATGCGAGGGCACACCAGAAATTATAAGAAAGATTTTGTAGAAGCCAATAAATCAAAGCAAGCTAGGGACAATCAGTAAAAAAACTGGAACTGACAAAAAAATTCTCTACTTCTTTAACAAAATACGACTGTCACTTCAAATCCTAAACCTGATGTGTTCGTAAACTTAGAACCCGGGTCCATGATCCGAGTAGATCTGTCACGTGGCCCAATGGATCGAGTTATATATATTGGTCTTTTCCAAGCCCACAGAAAGACTCAAGATACAGATCAGTTGAGTTATACATAGTATATATAATTCTGACAGTCTATTTATAAAACAAGTTTGCAAATTTCATGAATAACCAATATCGATTATTGTATCTTCAGTTATGAGTGGCGATCAAAACATTTCTGAAAATATACTCAACATTATTAAATCGAATTGACAGTAGTTGGGAAGCACTCGTTTATGTTTTTTTAATTTAGGTATCTTTTAAATTTTTTATTTTCAACTCGAGCTGAATATAATGTCAAACGACTTGGATAGACTGATTAACTAAATGAATAAAAACTGAGTTCATAAGTTATTCTGTCCGATGAACCGAAATTTCCAGTTCTGGTAATGCTTAGAACGAGTTGAATATGTGCTATAATGGTTCAACTTATTTCTCAATCTTAGTTAAAGATTTACATGAAAACTCTCGTAGATTTGCAATATAGGTACTTACAATGGTATCATCTTTTCCGACTTCCAACATTAATGTATAGACTCCTCCCAAACGTAGCTTTATGTCAATATCTTTGTCCATTAGCGAATTGTTACTTCTATTACTGAAGAGACCTTCTTCGGTTCTCATAACTTTATAAAAACCAGCAGGTATTTTCATCCTTTCGATGAAGGAATTGTTAACGGTTTTGATGGTACTTTCACCATTGTCATAAGTAATTGAATATAGTTTGTCAGATGTAGATTTGCTCATTAAGGTCCTGAAAAAAGAAACAAAAGTTTATCGAAAGAATTGTTTAAACCGATTTTATGATATTCTTTTACATAATTCAGAGACTGGTGCTTGATCATTGTTATTGAGGCCTGTGGGGAAAATAAAACTGATATGCCTTTGTTAAAAGAGGATCACCTCATGTTGGGTATCCTCCTCATCGATTAAAGCAAAGGTCAATTATTGGATTAACACATCAAGCCAAAGAAACGCAAATAGGCTGTTTGCACTCGCGAAACAGAAGGCCCAACAAGCTTTATCGTTGTCAAAAAATGAATTAAGGCAGCTTACTGGGCTTCTCACAGGTGACTGTTTCGTGAGATATCACCTGCGCATGATCGGTGAGGATAACTCCGATATCTGTATGTTATGTGGATCGTCCACAGAAACTACTGAATACATATTATGCCAATACTATGTAATGGGGCAAACCGCACTTAGGTAGGCTCGTCTGTTTCTATTGAGTGAATTCTCATTATATGCTTTCTAAGGCGACAATCTCTTGTTAGAAAGACAGTTTGATGATTTATAAATATGTTATTTCGAGTCCGATTTGATAGATTTTTTCTTTCATTGTAGGTGAGTTCATTAGAAATCCATCAGCAGTTTCAAATTTCAAGAAAACTTGGCTTACTTCATTTTATGCTGGGCGAAACAAAATATGTTTTTTTATTCTAAATTTGAAACTGCCTGTGGTGTGCTCCAATGCTCCAGATTATCCAGAAATCCAGAAATTATCAAACTGTCTTTCTAACAAGAGATTGTCGCCTTAGAAAGCATATAATGAGAATTCACTCAATAGAAACAGACGACCCTACTACCTACCATGTAATTTCCCATTTTATCCCTAAGAAACAACTCTCCCCAATACTCTCGTTCTTAATTTTTAACAATAACTCAATTTTTGTTAATGATACAGGGTTTTCAGTGAAACATTAAATTTTGCTGAGGCTACATTCATCAAATTTAACCTAAGATTCTGACCTAATGAATATAAATGAAAACTAAGTAAAAAAACATAACGTTTTTTCCGCCCAGACACGGATAACAGGTACAATTCGTCTTGGCATGCCCTCAATAAGGTTTTGAATCAATTAGAGCATCACTAAGCTGTTGAAAATTTTCAGGAGTTGATACGTACGATCAAATTTTCCTCCAAAGAGTATCCAAACATGCCCAATCTGGACTAAGAGCAGGCCGATTGAATTCTTGGATATCAACATCTGCTAAATACTCCCAGGCAAACCTAGCCTTGCGATCGGGCATTATTATGAAATCGTCTCCAATAAACGGTGCATAAGGAACAACACGTGGTGCTAAAACTTCTCTTGTTTTATGTTTTCGCTAAGTCTTCAGTTTATTTTCTTTACGTTTGGATTTAAAGTTAAATCTGTGAACGTACTTTTATAGCCATAGCGAAATTGGGGAATTTAATGTTGCTCTAAAAACCCTGTATCTTCAACAAGAATTAAGCTATTGTTATAAATGAAGCATGAAATTGTCAAGTGAAGATGTGTCTTGATGATGAAATGAGAAATCACACGGTGCAACAACTGGAACACACCAGGGGTGGTTCTAAAGTTAGGGTATTTTGTTTTTGTTGTTTGTTGATTGATTTATAAAGAACTTACCTACAATTGAAAGAAAAATTCAATCTAATCGGACTTGAAATAACATATTTATGGATTAACAAACTTCATCGATTTTTACAGTGGATCGATTATTTTGCCGGTGAGTGTAGTTTTTGGACCTTGCAGTTATAAAGTTTCAAAGGAACCTCATGTAATATTTTTATATATTTCGAACAGGATGGATTGCATAATACAAAATAATGGCATTAAACTGATCTTGTACTAGGATAGAAATTACTCGTATAATAGACGTTCATGTGATCAACTGCAATTAAAACTATATTAATAACATCAAATAAAACATACCTGAGAAATGGAGAACCTGAATCATCATCCTTGGTTATATCATCTACTCCCACATTAAGACCATCATACGTGAAGTATCCCAGCACGGTACTGCCAGACGTAATCGGAAAATCAATTTCTCTAGTAACATCCTTCATGCACTCAGCTTCATAACTCAACTTTATATTTTTCTCCGTCAAATTCCTCATCTTCAGATCAAGAATTTCCACATAGTCCATCGACTTCAAAACGCCATTCAAATCTTCCTTAATACTACAAGGCTCGGCCTCAATTATTTTAATATCACATGGTAAGGGGTTGTAGAATCTAAGTTGAGCAAAACCATGACTTGGCAACACCGGATCCGTTGATTCGATCTGCATAGAAACCAAAGCAGAAACAGCGAAAGCAAGAGCTGTCAAAAGTCCACCCCAGGTCATCTTTTCTAAGGGAGTGCGCAGCATGCCTAGTTTTTGGAACAGAGGGTAAACAGCGTATTGGAAAATAGGGATGAAAACAAGGATCAGAAGAGGGTTGATTAGTTGGAATTGGTCTGGGAGGATGGTGTAGAAACCGATGTTGCCGTCCATTCTTATTGCTTGGAAGGTCCATGCTGTTCCTTGTTGATCGTAGAGGGCCCAGTAGATTGGCAGAGGGAGGTAGAGAAGGAGTACTTTGAGCGTTGCTTTGATGTCATCGACAAAGTGCTGGCCGTACTTTTTTGACGAGTAGTCCAGCCAGTGTTCCTTCTTTTCTGTGGATGATGCTTTGGTTTTGACTGCATTCTGAAAAGTGTTCAATCAGGTTATTTCAAACAAAGATACTTCCTATCGGAGGAGTTTTTTTGTTAACTGCTAAGAATTCTATTTCATACTTGAAAAGTTATCATCAAGAGATACCATAACCTTCAGATATCGATTGAAATATATTCTAGGAGGATTCTGCATTTCTTAGAAACTTTATAGGTTTTCACTTCCAGTCTCTGAAACATAAATAATTAAAAAATGTTTGATTAGGGTGAAGTGCTCCTGCGAAAATCTTTGCACTTATTTGTCAGGAGCAAATTGGTCTTGAAAAAATTGTTGCCTAACAGTAAAACTGAAAAATGAAACAAATTAAAAGGATATTGTAACGTTTCGGTGGCTATATCAGACACCTTCTTCAGACAAACTCTAAAATTCTTCGGAATTGTGTATTTTCTCATTTGTAATCTGATTGACATTGATAGTTGTCAATCTATAGAGATGTTGATTTATTTGATTTTGAAATTTCCTGATGTCACTTCGTTCCTCAATAAATCAATCCAAATACGATCTATTCCAACAGAACAATTTGCCAAATTATTCACTTCATCCAACAAATTGTTCTGTTGGAATAGATCGTATTTGGATTGATTTATTGAGGAACGAAGTGACATCAGGAAATTTCAAAATCAAATAAATCAACATCTCTATAGATTGACAACTATCAATGTCAATCAGATTACAAATGAGAAAATACACAATTCCGAAGAATTTTAGAGTTTGTCTGAAGAAGTTGTCTGATATAGCCACCGAAACGTTACAATATCCTTTTAATTTGTTTCAGTTTTACTGTTAGGCAACAATTTTTCAAGACCAATTTGCTCCTGACAAATAAGTGCAAAGATTTTCGCAGGAGCACTTCACCTTAATCAAACATTTTTTAATTATTCATGTTTCAGAGACTGGGAGTGAAAACCTATAAAGTTTCTAAGAAATACCATAACCTTGTTTAGCTCATTTGTAGCACCAATGAATGTATGGATTCGAATTTATTTGAACATGCAGTTTGGGTTCTATAAAGTGAATGTTTCGTTTAGTTTTGTCGGTACCATAATTTCAAACTCCCTGTTACTTTGTGAAAATTCACTTTATAGAACACAATTAGCAGGTTCAAACAAATTTGAATTCATGAATACATTTGTGCGACAAAGCTACCACTTCCTCTGCTCAAATTGCTGATGGAATTGCATCCTAGATCATGTCTTACTGTCATCAAAAATACAAAAATCCACCTGTCTGAGTGTTTTCACGAATTGTGATTCTTTGTCGAGTTATCGAGACACGAAAAATTTCTTTCTCAATATAATATATTCTTATATTATAGTGCATTTTAGATACGAAAATGAAAATTATTTCGTAAATAGGGGCGCAGGCAGTAAATAAAAACAATGAAAGCAGAGAAGTACGAGTTTAATATTGGTTGATTTTAATCAACTAATATTGTTCTCTGCTTTCATTGTTTTCATAATGCATTTCTTCAATAACATATAAATATAAATATAAAATCTTGATTTGAAATACTTCTTATTATCACATGAAAAAGTCTCGCCGAACTCAATATGCTTTGATGAGTTAGAATGCTTATTCTTATTAATTATCTGATTGAAACTCTGTTGAACTTACCGCTATGCATTTGACAACTTTGAGCACAATATTTCCTTCAGGTTGTTTAATTTTGTATAATGGCCTCCCAAGTCCAAATATAACTGAAAAAAACGAATTAAGTGAGTTTTTGAATTGCATATGAATCAGTTTCAATTGAAACACAAGAATCGAGCCTTGATTGCATAAAATCCTTATAGGGAAAGTGAGGTAATACGATCCCTAAGGGTCAAATGATCCCCCGCCGTAAATCAGAAAATGCTTGTACCATCTATCCAAATACACAAAGCATGTTCCCCTGCGCCCCTGCGAGGTACCTGTAAAATGTCAATGCGGTGCGAGTGCTTGGCGTGATTTTATTAAAAAATAATCAAAAAGTGTGGCTCTGATCTAAGGTAAGCAGGTTTTTGGACTTTCGTTTTTTTTACATGTAAGTGTTTACTGAAATGTTGTTCTATTTGCGGGTATTAGTAGCAGTTAGCTAATATTTAAGCCATGTTCGATCATCGCACGCGGTATGTGAAGGTTTTTTTTGATCGGTATTTTGTAATTTGGTATTTGGGGTGAAATCATCCCTTCTGTGTGTCTAAAATGATCCCTGGAATCATTTTACCCCATTATTATTATTATTATTATGTTTACAGATCATGCCGAGAATTTGTAAACGTAAAACTAATCGCCAAAAGAGGCCTGAAGAACATATGCAAAAGGCATTAGAGATGGTATGGCTTACAAAACCGCGAGAAGAGAATTTGAGGTCCCTGTGACGGTATTAGAAAGAAGAGCCAAAGGTAAAAATGAAATAACTGCAGGCCCAGCTAAACAGTTAGGTAGCAAACAAACAGTGTTCAACCTGGAACAAGAACTGGAACTTGTTGACATGGAGTCCAGAATAATATGCGGGCTGACCACTCAGGAATTCTTAACCTCAGCTCACCAAAAATGGCAGAAAGAAATAATTTACCGCATCAATTTTCCGAAGCTAAAGGACAAGCTGGACTTGAATGGCTTCGTGGATTTAGACGTAGATATCCAGACATTACAATGCGTGCGCGAGTTTTTAATAAGAATGTGGTGGATGAATTTCTCTCGACTTTGAGAAACACCCAAGAAAAATATTATTTTTTCAACCCATCGAATATTTTTGTTTTGTGTGACTTGCTTACATACTTAAATTGTTATGAACAATAAATATTATCATTCAAAAAACAGCAGAGTTTATTATTTCATTTTTATTTGTTATTTATTAACTCATAGTACAAAATGATCCATGGGATCATTTTGCCCCTACCCCAGGGATCATTTTATCCACAGGGGTGTATAAAATGATCCTTTACTAAACTTTTACAAAAATATGTAAAAAAAACTACATAGATGAAATGAAAAATAAGTAGGCAGATACAAAGTTAAGTAAATTAACTACCTTCAACAATTGAAATCTTGCGGTTTTGCCTTCAACTTTAGCCACAATTGAAATTTTCCCTTAAGGGGATCATTATACCTCACCTTCCCCTATCCTTCTGCCTGTTTTTATGTTTAAGACCGACCAACTATTGTGTATTCATTGAAAAAAGGCCTCAACAATAACTAATATGATCACAGTCAGATTGCTTGAACACATTTTTGGTATTAAATTTGGAAATTGCAGAATAAGCAAAATTATAAGATCCATATTCGTCCAGATAACAACCTCGAAATATAATAAAATTCTTGATCATCATTGCCAAATTAAACTCTGGGTATGCACTTTAATTTTCTAGATGAGAAGCAGATAGCAGAATTATATTCCAGTAAATAATGTTCGATAACATTATTAGTCCAGTCAGTTTGTACTCAAAAGAACCCCTAGCAGGAAAGTTCTGGGGTAGTTTTGATTTTTTCGATTTTTTATGTTTTTTGGGGTGCTGAATCCGAATCTGAGGTTTGCTAACAAAATTTCGTGAGGGAACATTGAAAAAAATACAAAAAAAGAGAAAAAATCTCATTCTTTGGCAGTTTTCTGCTTATAACTCGGAAACTATCAACTTTTCGTGAAAAACCTTTCCATACAAAATGAAAGTACATAAAATTTCCTACGAATTGTACTACCACAGCTTGTTCTGAGACCACCTGTTCTGGCTCAAATTATAGTTTCAAATGAGGTATTTTCTATGACTCAATAAATGAAAAAAACTTAAATTTTATGGTCCCGATGATGCGATTCTCTTGAAATTTTGCATGAACATTCAGCATATCAGTCTCGATTCATAAAAAAAATTCACTTGAATCAGATATCTTGTTATGGAAATATAAAGATTCTTCTTTTCAATATTCCAATTGAATTTTCTATGGTTTTGCTCACACTATGGTCACACAATTTTGCATGAAGCTTATTATGACCATCTTGCATATTGCCGCAATATTTCATTTCGACTGGTTTCATTTTGTCTGAGATATTGAGAAACAAACATTTTGAATGGCCGTATTTTGTTTCATAAAACAAGGCCATTCTAAATTTTTGTTCCTCAATATCTCAGACAAAACGAAACCAATCGAAATGAAATGTTGCGGCCAAATGCAAGATGCCCATAATAAGCCTTATGCAAAATTGTGTGACCATAGTGTGAACAGAACCATAGAAAATTCAATTGGAATATTGAAAAGAAGAATCTTTATATTTCCATAACAAAATGTCCGATTCGATTAATTTTTTTTTTGTGAATCGCGACTGATATACTGAATGTTCATGCACAATTTCAAGAGGATCTCATCATCGGAACCATAGAATCAATTTTTTTTTCATTTATTGAGTCATAGAAAATACCTCATTTTCAACTATTATTCGAACCAGAACGGGTTATCGCAAAACAACCTGTGGTAGTACAATTTGTAGGAAATTTTATGTACTTTCATTTTGTATTTAGAGGTATTTTTAGGAAAAGTTGATAGTGTCAGAGTTATATGCAAAAAACTGACCAAGAATGAGATTTTCATTCTTTTTTTGTATTTTTTTCTATGTTCCGTCTGGAAATTTTGTTAGCAAACCTCAAATTCGGATTCAGCACCGCAAAAAACATAAAAAATTAAAGAAATCTAAACTACCCCAAAACTTTCCTGCTAAAAGCACAATTCGACTTGATTATATCTCTAAAAACCGCAAAATGACCATTTCGGATCAATTAAATCACTACCTTCAATGAATAACTCCATTTATGATTCATTCGTTTGTTTATCGATGATAATATTGTCGTAAAACACAATAATATAACTCACCTATAGCGATAACCATAAGTAGTCCAGGTACTCCAAAGGCTAAAGGGTAGCAGGAGGAATTTCCAAAACAGTGGACATCTTCCCTGAGAACAGGAGTTAGGAATGTTGAAAGTAAGCTACCAGCGTTTATAGAAAAGTAAAAAAGAGAAAAGAACATCGCCAGCAAAGTCGCTTGTTCTGGAAGCACAAACTGATCCCCACCAAAAGCTGACACACATGGTTTTATTCCTCCAGTTCCAATGGCTATAAGTACTAATCCAAAAATGGACGATTCTCTCATGGGCAGGTTCAGGGATGGAATGGACGAAATCGAAAGTAATATACAGCCAGCTGCATATACTATCGAAACGTAAAATATAGTCCTGAATTTACCTAGAAAGCTGTCTGATATTATCGCTCCAAGAAGAGGAAAAAAGTATACCATCGTAATGAAGGCATGATAGATGACTGTGGCGTCAGATTTTGGGAATAATAAAATGTTGACTAGATATAATGTGAGGATACCTGAAAAAGAAATGAATCAAATTAATTGCTTATGTGTTTAAAAGAACCCCTGGCGGGAAAGTTTCAGGGTAGTTTTGATATTTTCCATTTAACATCATTTTTTTTGGGGGTGCTGAATCCGAACTGAGGTTTGCTAACAGTTCTACGTCAGGAAATTCTTTTTTTGTATTTTTTCCATGTTCCGTCACGAAATTTTGTTAGCAAACCTCAGATTCGCATTCAGCACCCCATAAAAAATTAAAGAAATCAAAAGTACCCCAAAACTTTCCTGCTAAAAGCTCAATTCGACTGAATTACATGAGATATTCTGAATTTCTTCGGACTTATATCATCAGATAATTTTTATACAAATTCAGGATTCCACAACTACAATTCTTGGCTGAAAGATGAATTTCAATCTTTTTCAGCAGCATTACTTTTTTTCAAATGCAAACATATGTCGTGTGTAGACTCGTTGAAAATCTCGGGACAAATGGTATCTTACCATAGGTACTATTTTCTTTCCTTTAACTTATGTGGTTATTAGGAAATGGAACAAAACTCTCTATTTTCAGGACTCTGAATTGGACAACGCATTGAATGGCTACCAAAACCTCCAACTTTAAGATACTAGATCACTTTCTTTGGGAATGCCTCAGACAAAGTTTATCAAACAGTCGGCTTATATTGAAGATCTCAAAAATAGAATAAGATTGCAAACAAAAAACAGCTGATACCATTCAGATAGCACTGAGATGGTATTAATTTTTTTTTAAGTTCTGTCATATTTCCAGATAACCACATACTTGAGTAAAATAAAAATGTTGTATGTAAAATTCCATTTCACGAGCTTTTCAACTAGCCTACACACGAGGGTTGAAGAAGAATAATTCATTTTATTCCAAAAAAGTTCAATTAAGGTTTTTCAGCTTTCTTTAGTCACTGATTTAAAAAAATATTAATTTTATTAAGTACTTTCGCCAACCTTGTATGTCTTTCATTCTTACAATACAGATTTAAGAAGAAGATAAAAAAAATACATACTTCGCATTCCATAGAAGCAGAACCTCTCACAGAACTCATTGCTGACTATGAAAAATACCGAGTAAGGATATTTGGCTTTCTGTAACAAAAAACAACGATTATTAAAATAAGATCCATCCAAAATTTATTCATCATGATCTCCAAAACTGTCACTCATTCAAATTGCAACAAGGCTCATTAGAAATAATAACAAAATTGGATAATTTCTATTTTCACAAATGATTATTGTAGAAAGCAAATATTGCTGTAGTACCTATTTTCATTTAAAATGTTCATTTCGATTGAGAAACAGTCTAGTGTAATACTCCAATTGAAGAGATTTTATTCTAGACAAGATCGAAACGATCTCGAACTAAAATAATTATCAGAAATCAACTTGCTGTGAAGTAACTGATTGAAATTTCTCAAAACAAAACAGTAGCAACAAACATAGGTAACGTTCGAAATTCCTGATGAGGGTCATCTTGCAGGCATCCGAGAATATTGTTGTATTATGAACACATATGTTATAAATATTTACAAATATTTCATTCAATATTCATGCACATAGTACGGCTACGCTATTTTTAGAGTATCAATAATTGGAATGAATAACCGTGAACTCTTTCATATTATTTATTTTTAAATCAATCACTGCAATGATGATGACCTCTCAATAACGTCTGGCAATTGTTGAATTGGTGAGTGTTCCATACGTCAGATGTTGCACGTATTACGCGCTCGTAAATTTTTTTATTGTGCGAAATTGTTCTCAGAAATGTGCACTGTATTGTACGGGGAATATTCATTGCTGAAATAAATGATGTCTGTGATCTTCAAATAAAGGGTTTTCCAATAAGAGGTGTTATTTTGATATTCAAAGAAAAATGTCATTTTTCAATATAAATGATCGAATATTTATTTCATTATAAAGAAGAAGCTATGCCGTTAATAGTGGAAAATAACATCAGACAAATGACCACGCTTCAAGACCATATCCTTTCAATAAAATTCTCCGTAACCAAATCGTAAAGTGGCTGCCCTATGTCCTCGATAGCCTCACGAATTTCATCTTTGAGGTCTTGAATCGACGCTGGGCTATTGGCCTAGACCTTCTCTTTCACGTGGCCCCAAAGGAAGAAGTCGTAGGGTGTTAAATCACAAGATCTCGGTGGTCAATTGTGATCAATGGTTTCGTTGATTGTGTGACACTTAGCACCGTCTTGTTGAAAGTAAACGTTGTCCAGATCAATACTATCTAATTTCGGTAATAAAAAATCATTCATCATCTCTCGATAGCGCAATTCATTCACCGTAACTGTTGCTGTAGCCTCATTTTCGAAAAAATAAGATCCAATGACTCCGCCGGACCATAAACCGCACCAGTCACACGTTGAGGATAGAGAAGCTTTTCAACAATAACTGTTGGGTTTTCTGAACCCCAGATGCGACAATTTTGCTTGTCGACGAAGCCATCGAAGTGGAAATGGGGTTTGATGGAATTCCGGATCATTTTCATGCATTTCAAGGACCCAATCAGCAACGACACGTCGTTGTTGATGATCGGCTGGCTTGAGTTCTTGTGTCAACTGAACTTTATAAGCCTTAAGAGCCAAATCTTTATGCAAAATACGGTGTAATGAAGTTTTGGAATGCATTATTCCAAAGAACGACGAGGAATGGACAAACCTGGGTTTTCTTCTTATCCACCAATTTCTTTATTGCGGTCCGACAGGGTGCTTCACGACGAACCGTCTCTGCCAAATTTTCACAATTGTTATAGTGAATTTTAATGATTTCAATGCGTAGTTTCTACTTGTCAAACCTAAAAAAACCATTTATAATAACAAATCAATAATTCGAAAAATTATTCAAAAGCTGGAGCACTGAAGAAATGGTTTGGAATTGAGATTCGAACTTTTATTACGTAAATGAATTCAATTAAAGAGAGGTATGTGCATTGAGACTTAATGATCTGTTGTGTCCCCATGCCTTGAGCTGTCTACAGTCCTCGACCTACTGTTCACCTTCCATTTCCAGAGTCTTAGTGAAAATCAGAAACTGAAAACGTTTCATGGATTCCTTTCTCAGGCATTCCCTCCGTTGGGAACCCACGGCCAGACATTCTGTCAGGAAATGTTCCGGTTTCATCCTATTTTCACAGAATCTGCATTCATCGTTTACAGCTACATCTAGTCTCATCAGATGTTTCTGGAGACGGTTGTAACCCGTGAGAAACCCTGTGAGGATGTGCAGCCTATTTTATTAAGGGCCTGTTTCACCACTCGCTGATAAGTTACTGATAGCTATCTAACAGATATCATTGAAATGAAAATGTCTCTATTCATTACAATTAAAGCTTTTCAGATTTTGCAGTTTGGAAAATATTCTTTTTTTCTATAAAATATATGATATTCCATATTACAAATCAGAAAGTATTTCGTTATAATATATGCAGACAAATTCATTTTACCGATATCTGTTAGATCAGTATCAGTAACTTATCAGCAAAATGGTGAAACACAGGCTCTAAAGGTTTTAAGGGAGTTCTTCTCGTATTGAACGTTCCGAGAATTTTTTTTTGTTTTCTAGGCCCGAAGAGCTTTTCCAGAGTGCCTTCCTGTCTGCCTCCGCTCTCGTGAATTCTTCGAGCACTCGTTCTACTAAAACGCGTATCGTATTTCGTTTTGCCCAAATGTTTGTATTTTCGAATTTCGAGCTGAAAATGTTATCGAACGATAATGTTCGACTCACTGAAAATGAATCCGTGGTCGAATTCAATTCTGTCCGTGGGGCCTACAGCCCATAAACACGATAACTCTCGAAAAGTTCTTCTAGAGTAGGGCTGCCATAAATGTTGGAGCATCTACCGGGACAAAAAGGTATATACCGTGCAAAAAAGCTCATCTTACAAGTCTATATAGGTGTTATGAATACAGGGTGTTACTAATAGTATGTCACTACTGGAGGGGGTGAATCTACATTAATTTTAGAAAAAAAAGTTTTTATAAACATGGCTACAGGGTGTTTAAATTTTCAAAAAAAATTGTTTTTTTCTTCATAACTCCTGCAGCTTTTGAGATATTCAGTCCAAATTTGGAATGCGAGCTATTTTCAACAGTCTCCATTATTGCACGTCCTGAATCTTAACTGAAATCTATAGGGTGTTTTCTTTTCCTTAGCCATGTCTCCTTTTTCCCTCTCAAACTTTTTTGCGGTACGCCACTGATCAGCGTATAATCAATTTTTGATATCTTCGTTCAATTCAAAAACTTTTTGACTCCTGTAATTTTTTCGTATCTCTAACCGGTTTTGAGTAAAAAATTATTGAACGATTGTATGTTGATATTGAATAAGTTGAGTCCAGATGACGAGCTATCAAAATAAAAGCAAATTTTGGACATACTATCGATTTTTTTTTATTAATTTTTATTTATCGAATAACATAAGATCGTTCAATAATTTTTCCTCGAAAACGATACGAAAAAGTTACAGGATAACAACCAAATTCAAATTACTGACCGGAACAATTGAATAACTGACGGGGACACCGGAACTCAATGCTTCAAACCGGGACGTGTACCGGCGTACCGGGACGTATGGCAGCCCTATTCTAGAGACTTGAAAATTTCAGGGTACGTCCCCAAGTGCAGAGTTAAGTTCGTTAACCAGCCAAATCGTACAGGGTGTTCCATAAAATATGGCAATTCAAATTTTTGTTCCCCCATATCTCAGACGAAACGAAAGCAATCGGAATGAAATTTTGCGGCCTCATGCAAGATGCTCATCATAAAGGTTGACGCTCACTTGGACGAGACGAGACGAGACGAAGGGAAGAGTTGTTTTCCGCAGGCACGATTTGCACTGAATCAAACGATTCTGATCTTCGCTTCGCGCCTTCCAAGTGAGCGTCTACCCATTTGATTCAGTGCAAATCGTGCCTGCGGAAAACAACTCTTCGCTTCGTCTCGTCCAAGTGAGCGTCAACCTTAAGCCTCATGCAAAATCTTGTGGTCATAGTGTTAACTGAACCTAAGATAATTCAATTGGAATATTGAAAATAAGAGTCTTTAAATATAAAGACTCTTATTTTCAATATGGAAATATCCATATTGAGATATCCGATTCGAGTGGAATTCATTTTGTGAATGAAGATTGATTAACTGAATATTCATGTCAATGCGCGGATTGCATTATCAAAACCATAGAATTTTATTTAAATCATTGATTAAGTCCTAGTCCTATCATTGAGTTTAAATATGCTCAATGGTCCTATACAAAATTTTAAGGTGATAGCATTATTGCTCCACCAATGAACGAGCACTCAAAAGAACCTAATCAGGGCTTTTCTTAACTATTTTTATACTTCATCCGTTTTCTACTAGCTCCTGTGATTTTCGAGATCGCTTCAATAGACAACTAATCGGCTCGCCCTGTACATAATTCATCTGGTCTTGAGAAAATGAATCATAATCGATTTCATACTTGTTCAATTTGTGAAACAGGTCCAGAATTAATAATCAATATGTAAATATCAATCCAAGGATTTAAGAGTTTATTGACGGAATTCCTCTTTTTGCAATGAATTCCGGTCAGCGTGATTGGACTTTAATTATCACTTCTCCTTCCTTCTTGCAAACATAACAACTATAATAAGGTTCTGAAAAATTTTCCATATTGTCGGAATATTTCCTACTGCGAATTTAAGATAATCTTAGAATTGGCCGATCACGGGTTTTCCGGGGATTAATTCTGATTACTTCTTGAAAACTATAATCAAAGTCGTTTGAGTGAAGTTATTCGAATACAATACATATGTGGTATTTATTAAGTACCAAATTTTCCATAGAAAAAACTTCTGGTTTTAGATTTACTTTTAACTGGCAAATTTCAATTTCAATCAATCATCATATTCAGGTTATTTGAAAATGGTAAATTTTTTTGTTCGGGTGTAACTATTCTATTCAAGCAGCATTTATTTAGGTCATATTCACAGCGATGGACTACTTTTACTGATAAAATACAAAGTTACCCTAAGTAGGTAACACCTGTAATCTTTTTTCAGTAATAACTATTTTCTATTACATATACATACTTCGTCATGTAAATGAATGCATTTTTCTGACCTCACTACAAATTATAAGAATTGTCATCGAAACATAATTTGAATCTTTCCAGCTTTTTGGGTCCCTTTCAAATATCACAACTGCTTTTGAAAATTTCAAAACACAATGTGTTCAATTTTTGTGAATTCGTTTCTGGATTATCTAAGAAATGCGTATGAATGGTTTTCAAATAACCTCAAATTCGAACTTGGAAATGTGACGAAACTGTAAAGAAGACATATTTTGCGTCAGCTTTTTGTTTTTTTTCGAATGTCATAGCAAATTTTGAAAATACAAATACAAAAATCTTTGAAAACCGAAAAATATACTGAGATTTTCTGAAATCAGATGTGGAAAGATCATGGCAGATTTCTTTTTAATTTTCTGTTGTTTATAGAAGACCTTCAGTTTGAATATCCAAACGCATAAATATTTTAATTCAATTTGAGAAGGTAATTTGATGAGGGGGATATGCGGAAGAATTAATTTTTTGAGTTTTTTGCGCCGCCTTCAAAAGCATATTTCGAAAATTATAAAAACAGGGTGATTTTCGAGGATCAAGATGTATAAACAATTGTTGCAAATCCAAACACGAATTTTCTAGGTAGTTGATACTTAGATCGATTGTGTAGAAGTAGTAGAATATGTGATTCGTGATTTATGCCATTTCAAAGAAATCAACAAAGCTGATAAAATAACTTATACCTCGATTATGGAGCTTAAAAGACCCATAAACTATAGTATCTTCGGGTCCATCGTTGCCTTTTTCCGTTCATCAATAAAACACCCTGTGAGATATCAATTCAAACTTCACTCAAGATAAAATTCCACCAGATTAATTTTTGATAATGATAAGCTCTTCAACTTTTTTATATCAGCTGAGGCCGTTCTTCTACCATTCTTATAAAAAATCATGTTATATTCGGAAAATACGAGCATAACATGAAATTCCTTGGCTTGATTAACTATCAATTAATTAATTTTTTCATCAAATATCGAAATTCACACAATGAACCTTATCTTGAATATAAATTCGTATAGCTTCTTCAATCCAATGCGCTCCCATTCATTACTTTATGTGTTGCATCATCCTATCTATGAATGGTATGAAGATTCAAAACAAGCGCACAAAAATGAGATTTTTTTCTTTAAATTTTCGAACATACATTTTCAATGTATATATTTTCACTTCAAATCCAAATCAACTAATTGTGCAAATAGATATGTTATTTTTTCTAGTATGATGCAATACGCAAAACCTTTTCTCAATATATTTACAAATACCCTAATTTCTTCAATATCGCATTGAATTATATTAAATCAAATTTAATTGCTGTGTATGTGGAAATCTAGAAAAATACACCCTACTGAATATTTCTACGAAAAATTGATAAACGGCATTCATGAAATAGCTGAAAAGTTTTTTCGATTATGAAAGTTTGATTTCAAATTACTATATTTCCATCAAGATCGAGATCATTTTTTCCTTCTATCAATGATGAACGAAAAATCTATGTTCCCAATTCAAGACAAAAAACTCCCCAAAAAAGATTAAATAAAGATAAATAAAACATATCTTAATGTTACTAATATTTACATTTGATTTACTTTGAGAATATACGACGGCTGTTTTCCCCTCTTCTACATTATTTCCATTGGCCCTTTTCTCTTCACCATTTCTCGAATTATCCAATTTTCCGGCAGTATCAGAATCACAGTGCGAACAAACTTGAACAACATTTAATTTCACGAATTCGGTCTTCATATCGACAAGGTATAAAAAAATAAAAAGTTGTCGGAACTGATACACTTCCGCCGAAAATGGAATACTGCTACCGTCTTGTACCACTACAAGACGATCAGCTTTTAAGTATCCACTGTACTAATTGTAGGTACCATTTAACCTTGCAATTTTTAAATTGCGCAAACTCATTGTATGTTTTCATGCCTATTGGAATCACCAATGGGTCGATAGCCTTATAAAAGTTCCTGGTCGTTTTAGCGATTCGCGAATAGAGAAAGTCATCCCATTTGATGGATAGGTACCATCTGTTGATGAGGTTGACATGACATGGGAATTTAATGATTGTTTTTGGTCACAAGTTATTGCATCATATTTTATGAGATTGAAGGATGATGGTGCAGAATTTCTGTTTGTTTTCACCCAGTATGTATGAAAGAATGCGATAAACTAAATCTAAATGTACTCTAAAATGCAGCCTTTTCGAGATACAGGGTGTTAGAATTAAAAAGATAATAGTCGTTCTTTGCCACTAATTCCCTCGTCGTAATTTTCATCAATCAGAAACTCGCAATTTTGAATTACAAATGGTTTCTAGGTGGAAAAACTGTTTTGCAGGAGCTGTCAGCAGTTTATTCGAGTTTACTCGCGGCAAAACTTGGCAGTCCATTCACAAAAGTTTGGGCGCATAGTAGGCGTTTGTTTATTTATCTGAAGTTGGCAGTTTTTTACTGTCATAACGAAAAATAAAGTCAACGTTGCCGAACGTACCGGGCCTCGTCCGACGAGCTTGCGAGTTATCAGAGAACTATCTGCAATATTGACAACATTGCGTATCAATCTGATAGGAAAATAAACAACATGACCAAAAATTTTATATACACAGTGGAATATGCCAAATTTCCATGGCCAACTGACGGCTCAACCTTTCGTGAACGGACTATATACATAATGCATGCTGATGCTGAATAATCTGTTTCTCATGAAATAGCCTGCCAAATACCATTCGGGCATCTGATTTTTCCTGTGAAAAAAATCGAAAAAACACAATGCAAAGTAATATTTGTTAACAAAAAGCATTTGTGGAGTGCAAATATCCTCGTCTTCGACTCGAATTTTCGTTGCCAAAAGCACTCATGCTTTCTGTCAAAATATTACTAAGCAACGTGTTTTTTCGATTTTTTTTGGAAAAATTAGATACTTACGAATATCTCCGGTACCTCATATCGTACAGAAAACAGTCTACATGAACATTTTCTAACCGTAATGAGCTATGTTTTTCGCTAAATTTCTTTTCTCAAGTCCCAATAGGTGAAAATTTTTAAAGATAAGTAGGAGTTTCTCCCAAACTTCTACTCAAATGAGAAAGGTTCGGTTTGTGAAACTTCAAGATTTTCTATACAAGAAAAATTCTCCTGGTCCTACACTCTTAAGTCGACCGATTTCCAGAAAAATCAACCTTCATATTGAAATCAGGGGTTGATTTGTTGACTCTTGGTAAAAAAGATTTCAAAAATTGACCATTTTTTTCAACATAAAAGTTGATTGTTCTCGAAAACCGTCGACTTTAGAGTCATAACCTAACCTAACCTAGCCCCCTTTTTTGTGAAGAAAATATTGGCGGTTCGAAGGAGCGTATCAGAAACCGTACTATTTTCATTAGCGTGTAAGTTGGGGGGAAAACACACACATACTCTTGAAAACCTTCATCTATTAAGGCTTGAGAAGAAAAAATCAGCAAAATACAAACTGCAAATTATTTCTCCGGCAAACGCAATGTACAGGGTGTTTCTGAATTGATGCGAAATATTTAAGGGGATAATTCCTCAGAATATTTTATGAAAGAAAGTTCCCATGAATGTAGTTCCGGAAATGCTTTGTTTCCTAGATACAGGGTGTTGACGTTTTACTTTTTTTCGAACTTACAATTATTTTTGAATTATTCGTTCAATTTATGACGAAAAATTTCTCAAGCATTTTTTTCGTGTGGAGCTCTGTTTTTATGTAAAAAATAAAACATCTTGAGGTAGCATCTCTACTACATAGTGTGTTGAAGTAACGACAAATACGAGTTAAGATGTTTAATTTTCTTGAATGAAACGGCACCTTACACGAAAAAAAAGCAGAAGAGATTTCTTCTTCAACACCCTGTATCTTGGAAACAATGCATTTTCCAGAACTACGTTTATGGGATTATTTCTTTCATAAAATATTCCGAGGAATCATCCCCTTAAATATTTCGCATCAATTCAGAAACACCCTGTATACCATTGAAATATTATTTTTTCAGGTAGTTAATGGTTCCATAGAGAAATTATTATTAAATACGTTTTATCTAACAAATTACTTTTCTCATCTACTTATACATGTATGATCGAAGGGGAATTATTTTTCATGCAGAATTACCTCCTGAATTTTGTCGCACTTACTCACCCTGCATATTAATTGGGAGAAAAATTAATAATGAAATAATAAAAATAAAAAACAGACCCATTATAGGTGGGTTGAATACCAAAACAACACAGAATGTCAGACTTATCTATAAATCATCATACAATGTACAAATTCATTCATTTAGAGAGGAAACATGCAGGCTTGCTAATTCCTACGGATCAATTGAGATGATGAAATTTTATTGTCGCAACAGGCCGACAAACGATTATAGGTGATCGGAGATTAAAATAAAAATCATCATGGGATTGATGAATTCGCACAGAGTTCACTCACATAAAAAACCCGACATGGCTATCCGAATTGACGAAATTGTCTGCTGTCATTGGTACGGAATTAATAGTTTATAAAATCGACCTAAATACTGACCAAGTTAAATACTCGCTGATTTATTCACTCTCCTTGAGGTTTCGCTAAATTTTATCGGTTAGATATTATTTCCAATTCATTAATTATTCATATTGGATATAGATGTAGTTTATTATTTTAACAAATGAGTACCCTAGTTGAAAGGATGTAGCAATAGAATTCTCGTTACAGGTGAAATGTTTCGTTTTCGGATTATATATATTACCTATGTTTAGTGATCGGACTATTATTTGAAAAATTGTATTTATGGGAGGTTATGTTTTCATTAAGATGAAAACCGACTGTGTGTACTCTATAGTGTGTACTAAGTAAGGATATTTTAATCTATAAAAATTTTCGGCCACTAAAAAAATTTTGAACACGATGTAAGAAATTTCCCCATTCAAAGGATAAAAAACATATATCATTCTCTGAAAATTCTACCAACAGTGATTTTTAAGTAAGAATTCTGATTAGAACGCTAGAAAACATTTTCAAACACAATAGAAGAAATATCCGTTCGTAGAAGAGTAATAAACATAAATAATCAGTGTAAAAGGAAACTGCCATTCATTCTTTATTTCGAATCGAATGCTGTAAAATAAATATGGGGTTGCCATTTGAAAATCTCGAAATATTTCAATTTTAAGTTTCACATTTTTGGAGCAAAATCTTCGAAAAACCTTACGATGTATCAAAATACTGAATGTACCACATAAATGCATGGATTCTCTACAACGAGACTGCTGAGTTTGGTTCCGTTCGCATAAAAAATAATTGAGATATTGCATTTCCAAAATGGCAATGCAGATGTCAAAAGTTTCAGGAATTTGTGAATAACTTGGCAATAGTGCATAGCAGAGAAATTTTTTTTAGTAGGTTATATTGCGAATTCGGTATTGAATCGATACATAAATGAAAATATAGGAGTTCCATTTGAAACAAGAAAGTAGATATGTGTTTGAGATAGAAGTGGCAACACTGTCGACTTGAAAATATTTTAGGCGAAGAACTCAGAATGATATAGTTAGTTCGATTATTTGTTCAAAGATTTTGCCATCATACCATATATAAAAAAACTATATTTTCGACTGAATTTATGTATAAACTTAATCAAAAAGTCACTCAAAATAACCCATCTAACATTTTTCTAATCAATATAGGTACATTTTTCGACGTCCTGTATATCATTAAGCAATAGATATTATACGAGTAGTTTCAAATAAAAATGAATTCATTATCTATGCCTTATCAGATCTAACTGTGTATATTGGAGGTGTAACAAGTTGAAAATTAAACTGGAATTTATGTATAAGAATACTTTGTATATTTAAGTAGTGTTTAATCGGCATCTTGGACATCAGCACAAAGAAACGGTCTCCATCATAATTATCTCTATTTAAAATGCATTCAGTACAAGCGTATCCTGTTATTAAATAGTTATAAAAAGGATTTTAATTGCGAGATTGAGTTGATTGACAGAAGGGTTAGAATTAGCTGACCGCATCCTAATAATGCGCAGCTTCTTCAAAATTGAAGGAATTTTAATAATAAGTTTCATTAACTAGTCAAGGAAATAATTAATGAGATTTAAATGTGGTTTTGAATTGTCCCGACTTTTTGTTAACAACGACAATGAAAGAGATGATTTCGACCTTGCGCATTTCGAGTATTCTCTATTAATTGATTTTTGCGCGCTTCCTTCTAGGATACAGAATCGAAGGTCAGAAAATTTCTGTCAGACCGCTTGAAAAAAATTTTAATTTCGAAGTGACTGAGCTATAGTCATGAAATTCTCAAGATATGAGTAGGGTCACAATATCGCGGTTGAGTTTGTTGATATGGATCAAATCGAAAGAACGTTTTTTTAATTACAATTATTTTTTAATTTTATTTTTGAAACGTTTTTACGAAGCATGCACATCGAATTCATTCTGAATCGGAGAAAATGTTGTTACAATTCTGTCAATGCAACCATTGAGAACTGAATGATAACCCCTTGAAAAGTTATAAAACCAGGTAATGATTAATTGTTATTACACCTCTGTTTATCTTGAGCTAAAAACTGTTAAGGTTATCTGTAGATATGTCATAATTAACACAAAAATTACGTCGATATCTGAGCAATTAGTTATCAACTTATATGACATTAAAATAACGACGTTTCTTAAGCATTAAAAAAATATTATTTTTTTTACAATAAGTGAGTAAAACAGACGGTTTCATAGTTTCAACATATATTTCCGCATTATTAATTGGCTCACATTCATTAGGTATTCTTAAACTCCTTTGTCGTGGTAATTTGCTTCATACTATTATCTTACTTACACAGTGAATGCTTATAGGTCCATATGACTTTCCACATAATGTATAACAATGTCTTTACTCTGTGATATCATTATTTATTTCTCATAACTTTTTGCGTTCTTATTCATAGTTTGTAGTTTCGAAATTTTAGCCGGAAATATGAAATTTGAATGGCAAAGTTGAACTAAAAATAAATGTACCTAATGGGACTAATAATTTTCAAGTTATTCAAGCTTTCGACTTCGCGTTAGAACGCTCTCCACACTTCTGCATTCTTTAGACGTTTCAGCAATTAGTAATCTTCATCTCTAATTTATTTATATAGAATAAACGATCTATTTTATTCAATTCAGAAAAATATGCTGTATGTACGGTTTCAACTATTGTATACACATTGGTGTTTTTTGCTGCTTTCCATTTATTTAATTTCTCATAAATGCTTCCTTTTATCTCTCCATGTGAAGATTTACAATTTTGTAGGTAGGCACAATTAAAATGTTTTACGAGTTGCATTACTCAAACTTAGCAACAGTTGTTTGATGCATGAAATTATCAGGTTATATAAATGCAAGCTTGGTATTTTCATAGGAAAGAAACAGAAGATCTTGAAAATTGCTTCAATAGATATTTCCAAAAATTAAAAATAACGACTGGGTATCAGTAACGGGACTTAAGAAGGATTTACCAATTTTGGTGAAAAAAAAATCAATTATTTCTTTACTAATCACCAATTTTGGTATTGATCCACTAATTTAGCATTTGCAGCGCACATAATAGATTATTAAATGAATTTCATGCCACATTTATTCACAGTTTAGCATGAAACTTAGGTGATATGTGATCAACGACCTAACTAGGCAGGTGCAAAATGGCGAATGAGCTGGGCATGGATACGTATCCTTTACCAGTGGCGTAACAATAGACATTCCTAGTAAACATATTTCAGTGAAAGTATACCATCACTAAACTGAAAATTTCTTTTCAAACAAACCAGAAATGAATCAGATGTGAATTTACTTAGCGTTCGAAAAATTTCGTGAGGATATTTTTCTCAAAGATATAATCTTCATCCCTTCATAATCATCAATTTAAATGCTGAATAGATATTGAATTGAATATTGAATATGCATGCAGAATTTATATCAAATGATATATTGGTCACCCAACCACGTAATAGCTTTACAGTGATGAGTTTTCACATATTTTTACAATTATTTAAATAATTACGAAAGTAGAATAGATAGTTGAATGCCTCCAGTCGTTACTTCATAACTCCACTGCTTTATATCATGTAAACGAGAAGCTTAAAAGAAAATACCTGCTTCTATTCGGATTGGGAATGGGTTTTTCCAGTATATTTAGATATACAGTTTTTTCATGTGAGAGCATTGAGAAAAGTGTTAAATATATACCTATCCAATTATTCATTTAAAATACCTAATTAATTTCTAATTAAAGTTCGAACGTAAGAGCAAACATTAATAGTGGGGATTGGCCACAGAGTGATCAGTTTGCTTCGTTGTAAACTGCGATTCAACATCTAAATTCAACCAATTAAATTAATGCTAACACTTACGTTACACCACCAATTTTGATCGTTTGAATTCACTTGCTTATTTCGGTGATTTCAATAATTTTTTCTCGAAAACCTAATTACAAAATAGAAATGGTTTTTTTGGAAATCGCTGGAAATGCCAATCGAAGAAATAAGTACTGATATTGAGCTGATATTATAGGGTGCTGTAAATTTCAATCATACCGTTGGAACTTGCAAGAAACAAACCATTTCCTGAAATTTTATCTATTCCTTTGCTCTTTCTTGGATGAAAAACGCTAATATTTTGTGTACTTTTTTTGAGTTAGGTTGTCTTGAAAAAAACAAGATTAGATTTACTGATGAATTGATGATCGAATCGGTGTTATTGATTTGGATTTATACAGGGTGTCCCGGAAAATGTGGGAAATCTCTCGGATTCGAATAGAACAAAAAAAATGAAGATGACAAGTTCCCCTATGAAGAAACGACCTCCTAAATGACGCCACTGGACATCCATTTTAATGGAACAAGTTTCAAACTACTCGATATAATTTGATGGAAATTTGATATGAGTAATAGTATTAAGGACCTCTTAAATCACCGCACTCAAATTTCAATTAGCTTGTTCAGTTTACCAGGGGCGGACTGACTGTGTTGTACATTTTAATGATTACATTTTTAACACCCTGTATGATAAGGTGCTAAAAAAACAAATTTGGATACCTTGAACATTAAGCTAAAGAAAAGGTACTCTTGTTTAGTGTCGATAAGATGAACTGTTTTCGTAAAAAAAATGAAAGAAGTAAGTAAATAAAATTTATTCCACTAAAATGAATTTCCAGTGGCGTCATTTAAGAGGTCCTATCTTCGTAGGGAGGGCCGCTGGACAAATAAATATGGGAACTTGCCATCTTATTTTTTTATGTTCTATCTGAATTCCAGAGATTTCCCACATTTTCCGGGACACCCTGTTAAATTACAACAATTTTGAATATTGATATTAATGGACCTTCAAGTCCTATTGCTGCAGCTGGTTTAAGTGTAAATGTATTTTTATACATCTTCGAAGGATTTTTGTTGCACCCTGTGCCGTCCCCATCAACCCTCTACATTTTTTTAATAAGGAAAGTGGTTCATGTGGTACCTTTTTGGCCAGGCCTTTGTTTCCTCCTTACAGACGTGCAAAAATTTTCAATAATTTTTTCGTTCAAAAATTAGTTGGTTTAAAGGTGTTTATAGTATGTGTACTTTGTCATGGCTCAGTTACTTTGAGACGATGGTACCTGATGAAATTTGTCACCGAAAGAAAATCAATTATAACAGTTTTCTTCATGAAAAAAGGATACAAAGACCTTACCAAAAAAGTGCCCACTTTCCCTAGTAAAAAAATTTGGAGGGTTTTCAGGGAGGGCATAGGGTGCAATAAAAATTCTTCAAAAATGCATGAAAATTTGGTAGAAGTTAAACAAAAATCGACCTGTTTCAAGATTTCGTTGCCAAATATTTTTCTTCTCAGAAAATGAATTCGTTCCATAATTTTGACGCGCACTGTATACATAAATACAATCTTATCAGTATTCCTCCATATATTTTCGATTTTTGTGTAGCTACACTTAATTCGTAGATATTCAAACTTAATTGTTCGTTTCTCCTACTTGAAAAGTTACATGTGCAGTGATGCGGATCTTGATAATCTTACCATAAAAAACCTACACTAAGAACAACGCGACTTCCATACATAATGAAAATATATCCCACGGAAATTGAGCTAACTACCGCAGAGATCAATATCAACATAATAGAATTAGTAGTAGTAGTCTACGTATTTATTTGTAGGTCACATGTCTAGAAGTCAATTGATTTCCATTGGAGTTATTTGCAGCTACTTCTTCGGAATATTTCATTCGAAATAACCTTCAAGGAATTCATGCCACAATTGATCACGTGTCATCAGTTCAACACAAATACCGCAGGTAAAAAAAAAGGAAAATCCCCTGCCAAGTGTTAATGATGTCATGGAATCACTATTGCGTTCTATTGATACCTCTGGAATACTTTGTACGAACCAGGATCTGAACTCTTGAATGAATGTCCTTTAAAAAACGAAAGAGGAAAACAAGAAATGATATGACTAGTAAAAAAAATTCAAAAAATAATGATTGTCTTTCCATCTATCAATATTTAAATATGCCATCATTTCCTAATTAAGTTAAGTTTCAATGAATGGTAATGTTTTTCCTTGGTTTCCAGTTTTTATCAGTAATTTCACTAAATAAGAACCAAATTATCCTTCATAATCTTACATTCTCTGAATTAAAAACAATTTTGAAGTCACTTCCATAATTGAAGGAAAATTTTAAATCTTCTGAAAGATTTTAAATATTTGGACTCTTGATTTGTAATAAAACATGAACTAAAATATAGTTTTCAATTTTTTCTTGTAACAAACAACGAAATACTTGACTGTTTTTTTAAATGTTCATTATTTTTTAATTTACCTTATCGTCGGATTTTGCATCACTAACTTCCATTCTTGCACTTGTCATTGTTTCTCAGGAAAAACTACACTAAAATCACTAAAAATCGTCGGGACACTTTCTATTAATTGTCGAAATACAGTTCGTGAATTTTTTCATAACTTTTTAACTATCTGAACCGGACATCGCGAGGTGTAGTCATAAACCGCAGCAGTTTGTTTGTATACAACGCTCCTCTTGATTATGAATTGATATAGAGTGATTGTTAAACAGAGAACATTTCCAGCTTTGATGTCTAGTCAAGGTGAGCTTGTTGAGAGTACTTAGCACTGTTTACTACAGTGCAGTCTGCTGGTGGATTGGGAGTACGCTCCAGTCTCTTGGAGGAGTGGTCACTTTGATTGACGGCCGCTTTTGGGCACTTTTAGGTCAGGTGTATTGCACTCATTATGTAAGAATGGTGCACGACAGGTATTCGGCGGTGGTCAAAGAGTGAATTCGTGGAAATAATGTCACCTGAAATTATCCTATCGCATGTGGAATGTCTCATAAATTTTGCGCATAAATGTGGTACTTTATTTCGATAAGGTTATTGGATTTTACTACGTGAACTACTGATATTCGTTGAAACTATTGGAAAAATAGAAATTTCAAGGTCTATTACTGTTTCGAATGTTGAAATTAGTGGTTTAGCGTGAAATTAGAAAAGGAAAAATTAATATATATATTTGAAAATTATCCGAGCAATGCCGTGACTAAATTTCCGAAGAATTTCTACTGTTATTCATCTATTATTTACTACTTAGTATTCGAGTCTACTAGGCTATTATTGATTTATGAATGCCATTGTCATATATTTTTAACTCAATTTCCTGAATCGTAATTACCTCGAAACGTGAATTTCGAATAATTCATACTTTTTCAAGTGAATGAAATATTTTGCTCACTTGTAATTCTTTTCTGATTAAATGAATAATTATATGAAATGCTGAATTTTTATTTGGAATTTTCTATTTTTCTTTCATAGATCATTTCATAGACGACGAATCATTCGACTAACTTCAATAACAAAACAAGTTTTCCTTTTCCGAAAGAACTACCCTTCTTTTATAGACCTGCTGTTGTCTGTGCAATTTAAATTCACTCAAATTTCGGCAGAATATGTATCGATAAGAAAAAAATTCATCTTAGCGTTCGAGCGATACAATAAGCAAAAAATCTGTATAGCCAATATTCACTAACAATTAATTTCAACCATATAAATGTTATACCTAGTTGGAAAAATATTCAAAAAATAATTTTTTCCGCCGATCTCGAAATAAAAGGTGATTTTAATGTGTACGAAATTGAGCATTAATGACCCATTTTAATGATCAATTTTTAGCCATTTTTAATGTGCAATCCTTATGGCAATCGTACATAAAGTATTCAGAAGCACTACGAGAAATGTCAAAACTCTACTAGAACATAGATGCATAGAAATTCCATTATGTCAAATGTATGTCTTGTGCAAAATGGTAATGTATTTCAATCAAGAATTTATACACTATTCATGTCGAGATCGTCGGAAAAATCTTGTAATCAACACGGTTTTTATTCTAGCGACTAATGGTCTCGAACTATTAACGCGTTCGCTCCGCTCACGCATTAGAATATCTTGACCATAAGTCTCTGTCTTTAATAACCTAGTTGATTAAATAACTATTATCGAATAATTGGAACCAATCCAATTACCTACAATTTTTAGCTTTTTCGTATTACCAAATTGATTTTTTTAATTTTAATATCCTCTCGAAATTAAATATCTTTGAAATATTATAATTCAAATTCAGTACCTACTTAGTACTGTTAACTACAGTGCAGTCTGCCATTGAATTGGGAGTACACCTTAGACCTTTGTCTAAGGAGTACACAGTGCACTCCAGTCTCTTGAAAGATTGGTCTTTTGACTCTCGGCCGCTTTTGTGCACTTTTAGGTCAGGTGTATTGCACTCATTATGTAAGAATGGTGCACGACAGGTATTCGGCGCTGGTCAAAGAGTGATGTTCGTGGAAATCATGTCACCTGATGGTAGTGAAAATTATCCTATCGCATGTGGAATGTCTCATAAATTTTGCGCATACATGTGGTACTTTACTTTGATAAGGTTATTGGTTTTTACTACGTGAACTACTGATATTCGTTGAAACTGCTCGAAAAAATAGAGAAGTCAAGGTCTATTACTGTTCGAATGTTGTAATTAGTTGTTTATCATGAAATTAAAAAAATAAAATTAAGATATACATTTGAAAACTATCGAAGAAGAGCCGTGACTAAATTTCAGAAGAATTTCTACTGTTACCTATTCATCTATTTTTTACTACTTAGGATTGGGGTCTACTGGGCGATTATTGATTCATGAATGCCATATATTTACCGCCATTTCCTGAATTTCGAATGATTCAATCTTTTTCAAATGAATGAAATACATATTTTGCTCATTTGTAATTTTTTTTTTAATTGAATGAATAATTATATGAAATGCTGAATTTTTATTAAGAATTTTCAATTTTTCTTTCAAAATAATATTAAGTAATCGATTTAAATCATAGACGACGAATCATTCGACTAACTTCAATAACAAAACAAGTTTTCCTTTTCCTAAATTTCAGAATATATTTTTTCTACAAACGTCAAAAAATGACAAGGTTCGCGCATTGGCAAGAATATGCGAAGTGACCCTTTTTTTCATTTTCCTTTGTTACTATGACACCGTGCGCGAAGTAGTGTGCGAAATACTTACTTCGCACACTGCATGTAAACTATATGGGATTTTTATATGTTAACTAACAAATTTGGGTATACTTGGCAATCGAGGGCAAAATCTACTTTCATTACATCAATTGAAGCAATGTTCATCATTAAATATACAATGACAATTCTTCCAAAAACTTCCCATATGTCAACTTGAGTTTTGTCACAGTTGTAATAGAAGGGTCTTGTCACGATTAAAATCCCGATAATAGTTATTTTTTCATATTGAGCTAAGCGTTTGTAGAAAAAATTTTGTTTGCATCTCATGCGCGAAATACTTTGGTGATCTCGATTATTTTTTTAACTCGGCTGCGCCTCGTAAAAAAAATCAGTTCTCGATCACCAAAGTAGCATTTCGCGCACTAGATACAAAAATAACTATTCTACTGAGGTTTTGAATCTACAAGGCAATCATTGATCCATCAATGCCATATATAAATCTTAATTTATAGAATAGTAGTAACCGTGAATAATGGATTTCAAATAATTCGAACTTTTTCTAGTGAATGAAGTATTGGCTCATTTATAATTCTTCGTCTGATTAAATAAATAATTATACAAAATGAATTATAACTCATAGACGATAAATCGTTTGAACTTGATTAACAAAACTAGTTTTTCTTTTTCCGAAAGAAATACTCATTTTTGAACATCATCTCTTATCTGCGCAATTCAAATTCACTAAAATTTCAACAGAATAAATTTCGAGAAGAAATATCGTAAATTCTGTTTTATCTTTCGAGCGATACAATTAGTAAAAAATTTAAAATTTGACACCTATTTATTTATTTATATATTATTTATTATTGACAGCTATTATTCACTGGCAATAAATTTCAACAATATCAAAAAATATTCGAATGAGAAACTAATCAACTTATGAATTTCAGCTTTTTTTAATTTGAATATTCTCTCGAAATTAAATTTCTTTCAAATATTATAACTTGAATTCTTTTTTCAGAAATGTACAACTGTGTGAAGATAATTGAGAAAAGCATTATCACAGTTTTTGAAAACAAGGGTGAGAAAATATTATAAAATGAATTTGGAATGAAATATTAACCTATAATTAGTGTCATTGAGAATATATACTCGAAAATCATGATTTTTGCTCAAATTCCCATTCATACAGGGTGTTCCTTAAGTAGAGATAAATCGTATCAAAAAATGATGATCGTACTTGTCTGACCAATAACAATACTCCTTAGGACCACTATACTCTTGAATGCCTTTGATTAATGACCAATTAATTAATTTCTCCTTATAATGAGACAAACTAATTTGCGGTCAGATGAAAGCAATTATTTGGGCCTGCTTTATAACCGTTACCAATGAATAACCACAGTATTTCGAGAAATCTATTATTGAGAAATAAATGAGTACCTACCTATCTTCAAGAATAAATTGCCATCATTTTTTCAATTCAAATGAAAAAATGAAAGTGAAAATGAGATGCAGGTGAATTAAATTAATATTAAACATAAGTATTCATTTGGCCTGAATAGTTCTGCAATTACGATAGATAGCTTTCGTAATTTCTGAACTGGATAAAATTCAAATAAGATCTGGTTTCATAAAACCAGTTATCAGTTACCATTGGATGCAGTTATTTTCAAAACATTTAATTATTAAACAGATCATTAGATGTAGGTTCGAATTTTTGGATCGCCCACATGAAGTAATATGTGCTGAACTCATACATGTTTATTAAATTGTTGGTAATTTATGCATTGCATTTATTTTCACAGACATTTTGACCTGAGTGTAGGTAGGTTTATGAGATGAAAACTACAAAGTTAACAGCCAAAGAACGAAATGGATCTCGATTTATAAGCACGATGCAGCATTTTATATCAAAAGGGCGAATTCTGAATCTATTTGGAAAAAAATTGGGCCTTCAAATACTTCTTTATCAAAAACCTGAAGTTTGAAAAAATAAAGTGTTTCTTGATATCTTGTAAGGCACAAAAATATTTCAGATTTAACTGTGAAAACGTTGAACTGAAGAAAAAATGTCAGGGATGAAGAATAGAGGGTAGTCTACAGTATATGTATCCTCATTGTGGTTAAAGTATTATCATTGTTTTAATAATGGTATTATCGATGAGTTTGAAAAAATAGTTATTTATTATACAAGGGAAAAAAGTATTAGATTTTAGCTCCAGGTTAAAATTTAATTATTTTTCCCGTGTATAATACACTATTTTTTTCTGTGACAGGAAAAACGACTATTTTAGTGAAAGAAGTATAACTGCTCATGAAATTACTTTTTTCCCGGCTACATAGAGAACCATTTTTGACAGGGAAAAAAGTAGTTTCGTAAAAAGTCATATTTTGTGACCTCAAGAGATATAAAATGTCAATTTTTTTCCCGCCACAAAATATGTAATTTCTGTCAGTTTGAAAAGCTGAAGTAATGCATTGAGGGTTATTTGTTGTGGATTTCGAAATAAATATATATTTTCCGAATGTTAAATAACCTCTTCTAGGGCTTCTAGTGTATCATAAAATTCTCTAATAATGAACAAAGAATGTCGGAATTGTATGACAGAAACGGTGAAAAAATATCAACTTACAGGTGCGTTTCCATTGCTTTCAACATCCCCGGCCTCGCTCAACTCTTTGTAATTCTCTTCTGTAAAATTAAAATCACAATTCTATAAGAATTCATTCAAGCAAGTGCAAAAAATATTATTTTATTTTATTTTTGAAATTAAAATTAGAACTGCGGATAGATTGACCTACTGGAATATCTTCATTGTCAATTCAATGTTACCAAATCTAATCACTTTTGTTCATTGTATAAAAAATTTTGAAATGCTGAAAAAAGTTACGAAAGAGCAAAGAAAAACTAAGGAAAAGTGCTACAATTATTTGAAGTCTACCGCTTTCGATAATCTTGTTTCGAAACGAATAAAGATAGATATGAAGTAGAACAAAACTTTTTTATAAGGTCGAAATCAGATTTTAGGAATATGGCTATGCATTGGGGTATATGGTGGATAGGATGAAGAAAGTATCCTTTTCATTATTCTTGCTATCGTTACTATTTTATCTTTTTTTTTCATTTTTCAAGAGTACTAACAGAAAGGGGCATGTTTGAAGAGGCACTTGATGTTCATCTTATTTAAGAGTAATTGTCAAACTTACTCGGTTGATAAAAATTGAGTGGAACCAACCATATAAAATGTTTTATTTTTTCACAAAAAAGACGCCTCACATGAAAAAGAGGCAGATGAGGTTTTTTCGTCACGAATTGATCCAAGAATTCAAAAATAATTGTTTGTTATATCTCAGTGGAGAACCACTCTTTTAATTCAGTTTTTGAGTAGAATTCTAACATCCTGTAACTTGGAAACAAAGCATTTAGCGATCTTCATTTATGGAAAATTTTCTGTTTAAAATGATTTAAGGAATCACCCAAGAAGGTAATTCCTCTTCTTCTCTCGCATCAATTCAGTGTATACGAGGCAGATAAGATGAAAGAAAACCGTAACTTCTCGAAAAGATCTGGCCCTTGTTTGTCGGAATTAATAATTAGTAGAGAATTAAAAATGAGGAAATTTTGAATATACCTTATGGTTTATGGGGGTTACGCTTATAGATGTTTATCTGAACACGCTGAAAGTTCATGCGGCATGACATGAATAAGATACTATCTTTATCCGATAGACATCAACAGACCAGCTCCGTCATACCTAGACATCAATAAATTATCAACATAATAACAATAGAGGTAAGTTCTTAGCGGCGGTCATTATTAGGATCAGAAAGTCCTATTATTATTGACGTTATCATGATTATTACTTATTCGATATACTGAAAACAGGATTATGATTAGATAAGTCACATATTATGATATACTGATAGCAAATGCATGTGGGTGCATTGGTAGACTTTATTATGATAAATCCTCTTCTGAAACAATTTCTGATCACTGAATAAAAAAATTGAGCAAAATGAGCATCACGTCTTTGGCTAATCATGTTAAGTCCTTTTCTATACAGGAAAAAGGGTTGGTATTGAGAACTATGGAACTATGTAATATAGATGTTCCATAAAGCCACTATCTCGGCTAAGAGACAAAAAAGAAAGTTCAACAGGGGAGTAATTTGAACTCTACAAGAAATCTTCGTTGAGAATTTGTTTCAGATCACCAGATCAATTTTTTTGTAATTGTATCCTTCAGTTTTTTCAACTCAACTATTTTTATCACTTTACGTAAATTCAAAATTTAAAAATGTGAATGTGAAGTAGAAAATTATTTTCTTTCATACAAAAAAATAAACCAAATCACCAAAGTTATTTTCATGTTTTGACATTAAGATGATCATTGAACTTTTTCAGAAGTCATGACCATTTCGAAATTGAATTGGGGACAACTGTTCTCATTTGCAAATAATGAAGGCACAAAAAGATATCTTCCAATTTACATGAAGTTATAGGTTGAGATTCCATCAAGTTCTTCCCACTAGAAATGTTGGATTTTCTTATAAGGACATTCGCGAATTATTTTGCATTTCTGATCGATAGTTTTTTAAGCGATAATAACGGGTTTACCAGTTACATCATTATTTATTTCGTTTTGCGCAGTCTGAATCTGAGCGAAAGTTGAATCGCCATTGGACAGGTTCAAAATGATATAGGTATTTCTCCACATAATGATCGGTATATGATTCAATAATAAAAACGAAATCATTTTATTGTTGTGATTGCGACTTTTTCAATCACAATAAATAAATGTCCCAAACTTAAATGAATCATTCTGATCGAGGAATAAGTGGAAAATTGTTGATAACCAGTAAAAAATGCAGCTGATTTTCGTTGTACTTTGAACTCTACACTTTCACTTAGTTTTCAAGGTCAGTTAAGGATTCAACATTAGCCCCAAATTTTGGACGATTCTCAGTTACATTTCCGACAGAACTGAAATAGTTATTTTTGTATTAAGTGCGTAAAATGAGTGTTTTTTTCATGGCACATGAGAGTGTCAATTTTGGCCAAGACCGCAGGTCGAGGCCAAAAATTCACTCGAATGTGCCATGAAAACACGAATTTTATACGCACGAAATACAAACAACATTTTTTGTACAACTGTGAATGTGAATTTACATCGTCTGAAATACGTATAATCATTGAAGATAATGCTTTCAGTACAATATTTAAATCATAGATTATAGAGTATAATATATATATATATATATATAATCTTTGATTTAAATGAATCCAGTGATCTTTCTGTGTCGTAACTATAGAAACAGTTTGTTGAAATTGTTTGAATCTTTGACAGTATTTGCTCGTAGTTGTTTCAATTTCGAATTATTTTAAAGAAGATGAATGTTGAACATGATAGTGGTAGTGATACCCCCGCAGATATGGCTGAAGAAGCAAATACAATTGTATCTTATATGTTACCAGCCAAATCAAAGCTAATAATATGAGAAAACATATAACAAATTTCGAGAATGGCGCAACAAGAACAACGTAAAAAAGGTTTCTGAAAATGTGCTCAGCTCACATGCTATTTCGAGGAAAAATAAAAAATTTTTAAACCTTCCAAGTTATGGAGCTCAATGTTAAAAAAAACATCGAATGTCAAGGAAAATATTGATATAAGGAATTTTTCAAAATTGATCCCGCTTATTAAGAATAAAAGCGTCGGATACCGAGGAAAGAATCTAAAGTGTTATGGAGGGATAATATCAATAAATTTCTGAGAGATGCTGATGACGAAACTATGTAATTTACTTTATAAGGTACAGATACAATCATAAAATCATAATTTTGTGAAATTAGTTGTAATTAAAATATTCATTATTTTTAAGTTGTTCTAATTTTGGTTATCAGCAGTGAAAAAAAGACTTTTTTTAACGGTGAAAAAAAGTGATATTTTACGCATCCATAGTGATGAAGAAAAGTCAAGTTTTTTTGACAGTTGTACAAAAAAAAACTTTTTTCCATCTGTTATTTGCTATTGATGTTATTCGATACGAATCATTACTTTCATTATTATTGTTATGACCTTGAAAGCAGTTGATGAAATTGTTGAAACACCAATAAACTCTCCCACTCTCATATATCAAGAACTATTGGAATAACAATTTTTCAGTAGAAAAATCGAAATTTTATATTTTGCTGCTCCTTAGAATTGAGACATTTTTTCGGAAAATTCGAAAGTGTAGGAACATAAATGAATTCAGGTGCAGGAAAATTAAACTTTCAACTTGTTCGCAAGAGGAAATAGAAGATTTAAACCTCGGATTTTTAGATTGAAACGTTTTTCAATTCGGAATTCTGAAATTAGAGACATTGTCGCAATATATGTCACGTTTTCCTTTAAACAAGTGCTCTGAAATATGTGTGCATGCTTATTATAAGTGCTGAACATAGTTTTTAGGATATTCATTGATTAATTGGTTCATCTGCATCTTACTATCGTAGTTTTGGTTAATCAATAATCTGATTCACCCACGCGCACATTACACACAACTTACAAATTTGAACAATTGTTTCATTAAAAATTAAACAAATGTTTAGAGATAAGATCCAGGATCTGGGTGATCAACATATAAATCTAGAAATAACTAGATAAATGTATATCTCATTTCCACCATTGAGTAATAAAACTGGAGTACTCGAATTCCATTGTGAAGAATTTTTTTTTTGGATTTGAATGCCAAAAACGATAAAAATCGTAACAATACGTTATTGTTTTTCATTGAATGTTATTCTCCTTCATACTCGAATCACGATTTTGCGTTTCACAATAAGTTTTCCATTTGATCATAAATATTATATATAATTAATTATGTATGAAAAGTTTGTTTAGAGAGATTAATATAATAAATCATTGATACGCAATGCAAATCGAAATATAATTATTTAATTACAAGAAAATTATGTACAAAGGTCAATGAATCGACTCGCACATAATCCAAATTCATTTTATAAACAACTATATAACATTAAAAATACATAATAATAATATGAAAACTCTGGAAACAGAATTATTTGCTCGCTTATTCATATTGAAAAATGGCAATTAATATTTCAATATATTGGGTTGAAGGACTTAGGTCAATTACCCTAAATACAGTTATTTATTTTTTATTTATTTCAATATACTGAGTACTATTATATATATAATTCTTTATACAATGCTGAGAACTATTTGCTTACTGCTCTGGAAAGGACCCCGCACATTTTGTATGAGAATGGCTCCCGGTGGATTTGGCTGAAAATTTGATACGATGTTCTACTAATCCTTCTGATCAAATGTCTCTACAGTCACGAAGCTGAAAAATGCATACTTCTAGGAGTTTTTAGCGATTTTTTGTATCCATTATGGCTTACGTATTACCTTTCACACAGAAATGTTCGAGAATATTTCGTGATTATTGAAAGCAGATTCTGTCAATTCGAAATATTTTCAAATATTTCTGTGTGAACGGTAATACGTAAGCCATAATGGATACAAAAATCGCTAAAAACTCCTAGTAGTATGCATTTTTCAGCATCGTGACTGTGGAGACATTTGATCAGAAGGATTAGTAGAACATCATATCAAATTTTCAGCCAATCCACCGGGAGCCAATTCCCATTATACGTAAGCCATAATGGATACAAAAAATTGCTAAAAACTCCTAGAAGTATGCATTTTTCAGCTTCGTCACTGTTAAGACATTTGATCAGACGGATTAGTAGAACATCATATCAAATTTTCAGCCAAATCCACCGGGAGCCAATTCCCATACAAAATGTGCGGGGTCCTTTTTAAGAAGTTTTGAAGATGTGCTTTCCTGAACTTAGTCTACGACCGGTCGTAAAGAAAAAGTACTATCATCAAAACTGTATGAATGAATGAAATGAAACTAAAAGTTCTCAGAGTTGAATGATAAATTGAAATTGACCTTTAATTATGGATATGATGCAATTTCTTTGACAATAACATGGACTAATGCATTAAATTATTTCGTGGATGTGAATTGTAATTTGCCAGATACAATTTTCTCATTTTCTTCAATGTATAAAATCTTACAATGAAATATACATTCTCAACAGATCCTTTTATTTTGAATCATTTAATATTTTATTTCTTTACAAAAAAGTGGTTCATTAATCAATAATCTTATCTAAGTCTTTAGAAGTATGCTAAAGCTCATTTCAAATCAAGAAATATGAGTTCAGGCATTCGGTTTCAAAATAAAAAAGTATTTGAACCTCTTTGACATTTACATGATAAAAAGAGTGTATATTGAACATAGTTAAGTGGAATATGAAATGAAAAATTTGTTACGCATTCTCATTTCAGCTTAAAATCCATATTAGTGTTCCTCCGAGTGTAAAAATCTTTATTCTTCGTAATAACCACATTTCGTCATCGCTGAAGGTTCTATAAAAAATTCCACTCACCTCGTTCCATTTTAGAAAAACGTGGATGTTTATATTATCTCACGAATAAAGGATGATCATAACAGCAACAATAACCTCAAAACTATGTCAACGCAATTTTGATCGCAACTTTTATGATGAAAATCCACGGGTATTCGGAAAAGATAAAAGATCAAATGATTACTGTGTCGGAAAATGATAGCGTTGATTGACTTCTCTGCTATTGGCGGATATTTCTCTTTTGCGCGAATATTGAAATAGTAAACGGTGCTGTCTCAGTTCTTATTGGTTGCACATCACCTTGTGTGGTATTTTATCCATTATGTTATTAGAAGTATAAACATACTGAGCGTTTATAAATGAGTAAGTTATTTGTCTGTCAACTGTAGATTTCTCATGGAAAAATTATATTTTTGTCTCATCCATTTTTTCCTCCGGGTCTTCGTTTCAGGAATGAAGGGTATCAAAAATTCATATTTTTTTCAGTTTTTTGTTAAATTCTCAGGAATACTTTAAATAACAGAAGTTCTTGTACATAAACTGTCACTATCAATAGCAACTTTTACACCACTGGACTAATTTGCATTTGCACAGCAATTTCTGATATACCAATGTGTTTTACATAAGAAAGTACGCTTCGTTGCTCTAAAGTTAACAGATTACGAAAAAACTGCCATTTTATTATTGATAAAATGACTATACAGGGTGTCTGTAAACAAATGGGAGATTATTCCCCCTTTCCAAGATACAGCCTTTGAAGGCGATGACGAGTTGACAGTTTTTAATTTTTTTACGGATTCTTAAGAACACTGAGTCATAAAACTATACACACTAAGTAAATGTTACCCACACAATTTTTTTAAATCTAATAACTTCATTATTGGAAATTGAAAATAACAACCCTCTAAGATTTTCGTTCAAAAATTGTTTTCGTGGGATAAATTTTCGAAAAATAAAATTCTCTTATGATTTTCCATTCAATTCTGGAAAAAAAACCTCCTGCAAAATTTCGATGCAGTCGATACTTATCTCTGGAAAAATGAAAACTTACAAGCAGTTATGATCACTCTCCATTCCATTTCATCGTATAAGTGTTCCGTAAAGGGAATATTCTAAGATATTGTGTGTCTATGACAGGAGATAAAAGCAAAAGTGCATTACTGCCAAGTGTAAATTCGAATAAACTACCATTTTTATAACTGAGTGATTTATTTTATTACTGCAAAGTATTTAAAAAAAATCGAACTCTTCTGAAACCGAAAATTGCAGAAAGAATCATAGAAAATCTTTTTTCTTCTGTCAACACCAATTTTGAGCATAAACAATATCTTAGAATATTCATTCATTCTATGGAACATACGATAAAATGGAATGGACAGTGATCAAAACTGCTTGTAAGTTTTTATTTTTTCCAAGAGTATCGACTGTATCGAAATTTAGCAGCAGACTTTTTTCCCCAGAATTGAATGAGAAACCATGAGAGAATTTTATTTTTCGAAAATCTACCCCACAAAAACAATTTTGAAGGAAAATCATAAGGGGCTGTTATTTTCAACCCGTAATAATAAAGTAATGAGATCAAAAAAAATTGTGTGAGTAACATCTACTTAACAAATCATATTATAGATACTTATATATATTTATGACTCAGTGCTTTTTAGGATTCTTGAAAAAATGAAACTGCTAACTCGCCATTGCATTCCGAAGGCTTTATCTTGGAAGGGAGGTCGATTTCGAAAAAAAAATACCCCTGCTTATTTTCATCGAGAAATCATCTCCTTAAGTCCCTCGCATTTATTTACAGACACCCTGTATACTATAGATTTGGAAGAAGACAAGACGAATGACTTAAGTTAAAAGCAAAAATAATACAGGAGAACCATAATAATGTTGTCAAACAATGAACCTGGTAAGCATGACCTCATTAGGTGATTTTAGGCATTGGTGAAAATCTTAGACTATATACCGATTTACTCAGTCTAAGGCGAAAATATAGGAATAAAAAATTTATTGAAATCTTCACAAGCCTTCGTGACATTTCGAACGGATTCTTCCCTCAATTTTCATTCATAATCCCTGACATTAAAACTTTTAGCAGTTGGTTAATACCGCATATCTACGATTAAATAAGTTATATGGAGATAAGATAGGAAATTTCCTGAATATTACAAAATGTACTTAGGTGCCGGAGTTATCAAGCAATAAATCTGACCTACTCCGATGAACTAAACAATAGTCTCGTTTAGCAAATAGAAATTAGGAATTAAGTGTCAATAGTCTACTCGGAGAAATTCCGTTCGATGCACATGGTAGGTATAGTACCTAGTAGCAGGTGTTCGTTTTCTCTCAACGTCGACCAAAGTTGAAATATAGAGTGAAAATTCGTAAACAACTTGTTGCATCTTTACAAGAATGAATATAAGACTATGTTAAAAAGGTATATTTTTTCAATAGAACAGTACAAATTATAAATATATATTTGTATAATTAATTCAAACTGAGAAAATGAACCATATATCATAAAGTATTCACTGGGGAGTAATATTCTTCGTTTCCTGAAAAAATAAAGAATTAGTTTTATTGAGCGAATAATTTCGTACACAAAATAGAGGGCTGAAAAGTGTGAATTCAGTATACATTTCATAAAGTACCGCGTATACACAAGTTATTTCTCTGATTTGTGGGAAATCCGTCTATTATGCCATTCCTTGTATAGACGAATAGTTTTCCTAGTTATTTTTCATTTTTATGGGTTGGTACTCAGAACTGAAAGTCGCCCAAGACCCGATAGTTCCAATTAAACTCCATCAGAAATGAAAATATTTTTTTCCTTTTTTTCTATCGCTACAATTATAATTTAACTTAAACAAATTACCCATTTCTGTTTGCACCAATGCTTATATATACGCAAAATACAAATACATAATTGAAACTGAAATTATTGATAGGTTTTTCCGCCGACCACGTAATAAAAGGTGATTTTAATGTGTACAAAAATGATCATTAATGGCTCATTTTAATTCTCAATTTATGCTATTTTAATATACAATCCTCATGGTAACCGTTCACAAAGTATTCAGAAGCAATACGAGAAGTATCAAAACTCTACTGGAACATAGATACATAGAAATTTCATTATGTCAAATGTAAGTCTCGTGCAAAATGAGAATGTATTTCAATCAAGAATTCATATTGAGATCGTCGGAAAAATCTTGTAATCAACTCGGTTATCAATCGAGCGACTAATGGTCTCGAACTATTAACACGTTCGCTCCGCTCACGCATTAAAATATCTTGACCATTAGTCGCTGTCTTTAATAACCTAGTTTTCTTATTTTGCATTATTGGTTCCTTTTTGTGTTTTTAGTATTTTGTTATTTAGGCAGCAGTATCTAGTAATCTTTAGAAATCCTCAATAAATCAGTAAAAAATTATAATCTGTCACTTGAAACAGGAAATTTTCCTACCAACCAACATTTTCAAGTGAAAAAATCACTAAACGATATGTATGTAAATTTTCGATTAATTTCATTGAAAAATCAGTGAATCGAAAAGAAATTATCCTATATCTTCATTGAAATCAATGGATAATGTTCTATAAATATTGTTAGATGATTTTTGTAAAGCTGCTTGACAAATAATAGGTAGATCCTTGACATAAAAGTTCCTAGTATCAACTCACAAAATTGAAATAAAACCATGAAATCTGTCACTGATATATCACAGCATGATTCTGCATATCAATGTGCGCCTTCGAGCTTTTGAGTAGCGCAGTAGCACGAAACTCTTCAAAACGAATAGGCAAAATATGTGTTTCATTACCTCTTCTTCTTCTTCGTCCTCTTCTCCATCTTTACCATACAATTGTAATGAATCCCCACCGATCAGAGGGCATTTTTCTCCACGAAAAAGATAAATAGAACTATCAGCTTCCAACTGTACAAATCTGTATCTGGAAGCCATTTCTAGGAAAATCAACATGTCGATGATGATTAGAACAGCAAAGAGGAAAAATTCGTGTGCCTGAAAGTTAGATAATTTATATCAATTGCAGTTCAGCATTTGAACATAACTGATGACTTGAAACCCAAAAAGGTAAAAGTTTTATCAACAGAGGTTTGAACCAAACACATTTTTAAAGATGTGAAGAATCAACATTCAACTTGCCTGGCTTCGAAAAAAGTTGGCCTGCGTTATTATTATGACGAAAAAATTACCCGCGGCCACGCTCATGTACCATCCTGCTATTGTGACTGTTTTCATTGATTTTGGGGCCTATATTGAGAACATTAAAAAAATCAGTTAGTTCATAATGATCACTTAAATGAGGATTAGACATAAGAGGATAAACTCTAGGATTGATCAAGAATATTTAATTGTTACCTGCATAAATGCAAATTCTAATCCAGCTATAGCAAAAAATATTTCAGCAACAGATATGAAGAAATACTGAGGAATCAACCACAATATACTGACTGTATTAGCAGCTGCCATAGGGTAAACATGAAAGAACTGCAAAAGATTATAGATATTGGTATTTAGTTACAACAAAATTTTTTCCGTCGACCTCAAAATAAAAGGTGGGTTTAAAGTAGGTATACGAAATTGATCGATAATGACCCATTTTATTGCTTAATTTTTACTATTTTTAAGTGCATTGTCATGGGCAACCGAACATAAGTATTCCGAAGCAATACGAGTAATTCAGGGTAAAATATCGACCAACTGATGATACCTAATTAAAGTAGACACAATAATAGTTATTTAATCAACTAGATTATGGAAGACAGCGACTAATGGTCAAGAAACTTTCGCTCCGCTCACGCGTTAATAGTTCGAGACCATTAGTCGCTAGATTAATAACCGAGTTTATTACAAGATTTTTCCGACGATCTCAATATGAATTATGTATGAATTCTTGATTGATTCTCATTTTGCACAAGACTTACATTTGACATAATAAAATTTCTATGTATCTATGTTCCAGTAGAGTTTCGACATTTCTCCTAGTACTTCTGAATACGGTTTCCATGAGGATTGCACATTAAAATGGCAGAAATGGAGCATTAAAATGGGTCATTAATGATCAATTTCGTACACATTAAAATCACCTTTTATTTTGAGATCGGCGGAAAAGATGTTTCAACATCAGTCGACCAAATAACCCTCAGAGAAAAAGTAAACTTAAATAACTCGATAAATCTAAGTCAATAAGAGTAATTTTACAACACTACTGAATCATATAAAAACATACACAGGGTGGGGCAGAAAACCTATCCGATTTCAAAACGTTATAAAATTAAAACCACTCAGCTTGTCAAAAAATTTTTTTTATTAACATATCGCAAATTTTATGCCATTTTAAATTTAAGTTTTGAAAAGCACATCACTCAAATGTCGTCCTTGGGAGCGGATACACTTATTTAGGCGCTCGCGGTAGCTTTCCATGACTTTCACCGTCATTTCCACAGGAATTTCTTCTTCATTGCCCGAGCAATTTCCCTTCGTAAAGCAAGAAGGATCCTTGGTCGATGCTGGTAAACCTTCGATTTGAGGTAACCCCAAAGGAAGAAGTCACATGGAGTGAGATACGGTGAGCGCGGCGGCCAGCCAACATCACCTCTCAGAGAAATGAGGCGACCGGGAAACAGTTCCCTGAGAATGTCCATTGATCGTCGCGATGTGTGGGCGGTTGCACCATCCTGTTGAAACCACACATTTTCCACGCCATTTTCTTCCATTTTGGGTCTAAGAAAATTTTCCAGCATTAAACAATAGCGCTCGCTGTTGACCGTTACGGTTTGCCCATTTTCTTCAAAAAGTAGGCCCCCAGACGCCTAGGCGGGAAAGAGCACACCACGCAGTCACTTTTGGGCTATGGAGGGGTTCCTGATGGATTTCCTGAGGATTTTCGTCACTCCAATATCGAAAATTCTGCCTGTTTACGGCGCCACAAAGGTGAAAATGGGCTTCGTCCTTGAAGAGCACAACATCGTCGTTTGGCAGTTCTCGGAGATCGCGACACAGGTTCGTACGGGTTTCAAAATCCCTTTCACTTAATTTCTGTGCAACAACCATTTTGTAGGGATGCATTTTGAGGTCCCGGTGCAAAATTCGCCGAATACTGCGGTTGGAAATCGCCAAAGCGAGCGAATGTTTTCGCGCCGAACGACGCGGGGAACGTTCAATCGCGGCTCTCACATTGGCCACGTTTTCAGGTCCTGTTGCTGTCCTGGGACGTCCAGGCGACTTCTTTTTCAATGCTGAACTCGTCTGTCTAAAATTTGACACCCACACTTTAATCGTAGCGTGATGTGGAACAGGATCATGACGCCCGAGTCCGAAATGAATTCGAAAAGCACGTTGTGTAGCAATTATCGAACCGCCGCATTCGATAAACCGCTCAATAACAAAAGCACGATGTTCACCAGACCAAGGCATGTTGACTACTGACAAATGGCATAAAACCAGCTTTCTAACGGTTTTTACCCCACTACTCTACCTGCTCTCTCTTCTGAGAAAAAGGGATTTGAAATCGGATAGGTTTTTCTGCCCCACCCTGTACATTTTTTATTATGTCAAATGTATCTCTTGTGCAAAATGAAAATGGAATACGATCAAGAGTTTATTCTAAATTCATAATGCGGTCGACGTAAAAATCTCAACTCGTTATTAATACCTATAATGAGTAATGAGCTAGTTGATTGGATAATCATTTCCACCTCCATCATCTCATCTCAATATAATATTCATATGCAAAACCAGAGATAATCAATATTGATTGATCCATTTATCTAATGAGTTTTTGTAATTTCGTTTTTTTAATTCTTGCTAAAAGACAATAATGGATCTTAATGATCTTCTTTTTGACTAATCCAAATCCGAAAGCAAAACCATCATTTTCAGATGTTGGGTTGTGATCGATTTTTTCCAAGCATTATCTATCCAAAAATCAAAAACCGATACTCACTTCAATTCTACGTTTGTTCTCACGAATCACCATGGCATATATACCCCCGAAATCCAAATGGATCTTTCTGATTGCAAGCTCAGGAATTTCGTTGCTACTAATTGTACAATCGTACCTAAAAAGTGAAAAATTTTAAAAATATTTCTGAAAATTCTCACGTAAGCTTCTTACTCTCCATCTGGAAGTTCCATATAGGCCGAAGTCGCAAGATATGTGTTTTCAGATTCATGCACGAAATAGACGTCTTGGAAACCATCTTTATTTTTCAAAGTTATAGTGACATTATGGAGGGATCGACTTGTTTTTATGTAAGCAATCCTGAAAACAATTAAGTTCAAATAGTGAATATATCGAAATTATGAGTGAATATGAAATAAAGAACAGCTTGTTGAATACTAAAGTATCTACTATGGCGAAAAACTATGCTTACAGTAGTCAATTACACCATGTCTACTCACCTTACTCTAGCTCTTCCATTTAAAGACTTCTTGAAATCTATAGGGTCTGTTTGAAATATTTTTATCCTATGTTTCTCTCCCACTCCAATAATGACTGTTTCGACCTGAAATAGTTTTTTCATATTTTGTCTATATTTTTTTATTATTATTTATAACACGATATCGGATTGGTTTGATAAACCAAAATATATTTTCAGAAATATATGAACTCTTAACAAAAAACGCGAAAAGGTAATAATATACATGGTTTTGTTTTTTTGAGAGTCGTTCTTCCCAAAAAGCAAAATTTTCATTAAATTCGTATTTTCCATTCTTCGTAAAAGTCGTGGACGTTCTTTTATAGGTATGTCATCGATTACAGTGGAACTTCCCTATAACTAAAGCGCTAAATTCTCGAAAAAAATTCTTTACAAAGAAATTTCGTTAACCAGAAAATTTGTTTTCATAGTCGACAATGTCGCGGTCGACTTCACTGATAAATTTAAGTTTATCAATCAAACTTGAGCACTTCCTTTTCGACATTTTCGCACAACTTTCATACTAGCGTAATGGTAAGATTGAAACCAAACAGCCAGGGGTGTATTTAAAACTGTTTCAGAAGGATCTCTCTGCCCGCCGCAATGATCTAGTTTGAGGTCGGGATTTATTACTTACGTCCGGGAAATTTTCGGAAAAAACCCAACCTTATACCCATTCAAAGAGTGATGTTCTTTGAATATTTCGTTATAGAGAGAATTTGCTTCGTTTTAGATGGTGTTTTCAACATGGAATTTTGATTCAAGGTGCAATGTCTTGTACGAATTCGTTATACAGACAAATTAGTTATACAGACGTTCGTTATAGGCAAGTTCCACTGTACTTCTTACAAAAACTGCAATAGATTATGAAATAATTTTAATCAGTTTTCTTATTCGTTTGGTGAAACTCTATTTCGAGTTAGAAAATTTATTTAATTCCTTCGGAAATCCATTCACAACATTTTATTGGAGAAATTTATCCAAATGTATTCTCTAGAAGCAATATTTCCTTGCCACAAACAATTGGAAAGAAAAGAGATGGTGTAACAACAACGTACGCTTGCCAGCCAATCCGAATAATTCCCAATATGAAGATATCATTGAAAAGTCAGGTGGACTCAAAGAAAATGCTTTTTTGCAGGTGTCACCTGGTACAAAGCAGAAATGAGAAGGACTTGAAGTTAACAGGAAAGCAGCGGAATAATGAAACCGTATCGGCATATTATAATGTTTAACTATTACCGCTTCAACGGTTTCGAGCTAAGTCCCCAGAATGTTTCGATTTCAAACATTTTTTTGGGGTATACCTACAGAATGTGGTAATTATCATTCTGTACTATGACCAAAGGGGTCTTATGTGCGTTACCATTCTGGGGCTAAGAGGGAGCTCTCAAACGTAAAATTCAAGCGCTAAATAGTAGGTATATTATGCAACGAGCGTATAATGATATCTATTATTCGCGAGGTGAAATTTAGCCACAAGCCGTAGACGAGCAGCCCAAATCATCGAGCGAATAACAGCCATTATACGCGAGTAGCATACTATACTTTATTCACGACTCCTGAGTATACTCCTTGAAGAGTTTAACATTTGGCGACCCCGTCAAGACCCTTTTATGACAAGCGTGGAAAAAGTCAAGTTGACACATGAGAAATTTTTAGAGAACTGGTCATTGTATATTTTGTAATAAAAAAAGCTTTAATTGATATAATGAAGTAGGATTGGCCCTCGATTGAGAAGGTATGCCCATATTTATTAGTTGGAGTACTTTAGAATACTGAAAAATACCAGTTTAAAGAAATTTATATCAAAGCTGAATCTATGAAGCATTTGACAGCAGTGAATTATAATCTCATTATTCCCTTGTGATTAATGGGTATTATTAAGGCCGAGACCAGAGAAGTACAATGGAAGGATTTTACAATAGTCGTGGATAAAGATAATTAGTAATTAAAAATCATTGCCCACCTGATCTTCCACAGGTACCATGGTCATCCGAAAAAAATGTTTCTCAAAGAGCAAATCACCGCAAACTTTCGGAGCCTCTACGGAGATCTCATATCTTGGATGATCGTGCACCGGCAGATTCTTGATCGACCTCAACTCACCAGAATCCATCTCCATCATCCTGCCGAAGGAATTGAGCACTTTGAGCTTGCACGGAAGGGTGTTCACGATGAACATCGAGGCGTGACCTTTGTCGGTAGTTCAGGGTACGTGTTCTCTAGGACAGTTTCCAAAATGCCCGCCGAGACGAAGGCGAGGCTAGCTGCCACACCTCCGATGGCCATGCGATTTAGATTGTTCTTCAGGATGGGACAGGCGTCGAAGAGAGGCTTGAAGACGGTATCGTAGATGGGAATCATCAGAAGGACCATGGCGGGGTTGACAACTTGCATCTGGTCTGGGACGATTTCCAGACCCAGGAGTTTGCCGTTCATGTGTGAAGCCTTTGGGAGAAATTTAAGATGAAAGTCATGACATATGGGTTGGGAAGAAATAAGAGACAAAGGAGAAAGCAAAATAACTTATGTCTCTCCAGAGTAATGCGAAGTTGTTATTTTTGGACAATTTTGCAACATTGATATCATTAACCTCCTAAAAATCTGGCCATTCTATAATAGGAGATGTATAAAAAATAAGATATCCTGGATGTACCAAAAAGATATTTGAGAATAATTATACCCCCTTTCTGGAAATAGGTAGCTGTGCAAATTCACAGTTTTTTGATATGCACTCAAAATATTCATCAACAAAGGTACCTCAAACCAAATTGCAGCTTGAGAGTTATTTCAGAATCACCATTACATTATTGTAATTTTTGGAATGTACCCTGGTTTCTTCAGAGCCCCTGAGAGGCTATCAAGGCTTGTGCTAGTTAGGACAATTACAATTGGTTATGTACTGAGTAGGCTTTGCAGCTTTGCACTTAAATCCATTAGAAAAGAAACATGACTCTTTACCATTCTGTCAGCGAAGTCTCGATAAACTCCGCTACTCTCTGTGGTGCTATGTCCATTATCTGCACTGGTTTCAGAAAACACAAAACAAGGTGTAGCAACTTTTCTTTATGCAGAGCTGATAAAATTGCAAAGCTGCTGTTCAGATGTCCCGATGTCTTCTTGGCAAAAGCAACAATTGCCAATTCCTTCTCTAATAACAAGCTCTGAGTTCTGAACGTAAGTCACACACTCGTACTTAGCTAAGCAGGTATACAGGGTCTTACATAATAGCATTCACAACTTGAGGGGGTGAATCTACTTTTAATTTTAAGAAAAAACGTTCATATAAACATGGGTCCCTAAAAGCTTAGTTAGGGAGCTACAGGGTATTGATATTCCAAAAAATGGTTTTTTTCTTCTTCATACTCCTGCAGTTTTTGAGATATTCCTTCCAATGTAGAATGCGAGCTATTTTCAACAGTCTCCACATTGCACGTCCTGAATCTTAACTAAAATCTACAGGGTTTTTTGTTTTCCGGAGCCATGTCTCCTTTTCCCCTCTCCAATTTTTTTGCGGTACGCCACTGATCAGCGTAAAATCAGTTTTCGATATCTTCGTTCAATTTAAAAACTTTTTTGATTTCTGTAATTTTTTCGTATCTCTAATCGTTTTCGAGTAAGAAATTATTGAACGATTGTATGTTTTTCGCTAAATAAAAAAAATAATAGAAAAAATACTCGATAGTTATGCCCAGAATTTGCTTTTTTTTGATAGCTCGTCATCTGAGACTCAACTTGAGCTTATTCGATATCAAACTACAATCGTTCAATACCTAATGTTTTACTCAAAAACAGTTAGAGATACGAAAAAATTAGGTAAAGGGTCAAAAAAGCTTCTAAATTGAACGAAGATATCAAGAATTGATTTTGCGCTGACCAGTGGCGTACCGCTGAAAAGTTTGAGGGGAAAAAAGGAAACATGACATCCTGTAGATTCTAGTTAAGATTCAGGACGTGCAATGATGGAGACTGTTGAAAATAGCTCGCATTCCAAATTTGGACTGAATATCTCAAAACTAGTTGAGTTAGGAAGGAAAAACAATTTTTTTTGGAAATTCCAACACCCTTTAGGTCCGTACGAAGCTTTTGCGGACCCGTGTTTATATGGACTTTTTCTTGAAATTATACGTAGATTCATCCCCTAAAGTTGTGACACATACTATTGTGTAACGCCCTGTATTTCTTCTCGAAGCAAAACTGAAAGAGATACTTACCTGAAAGGTCCACCTAGATCCTTGTTGATCAAACAGTGACCAAAAGAGAGGTACCGGTAAAAATAAAAATAGCACCGAGAATACAATCTTCATATCGTCAATCAATTTCTTGTTGTATTTATCCTGAGCGTAGTCCAACCAATGATCGTGCTTCTTCGCTTTCGCAGTGACTCTTTTCACTAGAGCATACTTCAGATTTCATAAACGCAAGGGTATCAGAATCGTGAAAATCTTACCGATGCGCATTTCATGAAGTTCAGCATAACGTTGTCCTTAGGGTTTTTCAATCTGTACCATGGTTTTCCGATCATGAATAGAACTGAAATCGCATAAAAAATTTTTAGGAAGCCATGAGCAGGTGCTTTCGAGCACATTCACAAAATAAATTTCACTCGAATCGTTTACCTATCTTGTTATGGAAATACATATAAAGAATCATCTTCTCAATATAGTACAGTATATTTGTGCTTAAAAGAATCCCTAGCGAGAAAGTTTTGGGGTAGTTTTGATATCATTTTTACCTTTTTGGTGTGCTGAATCCGAATCTGAGGTTTGCTAACAAAATTTCGTGACGGAACATAGAAATAAATACAAAGAAAGATGAAAAATCTCGTTCTTGGTCAGTTTTTTGCTCATTTCTCGGAAACTATCATTTTTCGTGATAAACCTTTCCATACAAAATGAAAGTACATAAAATTTCCTACAATTGTACTGCCACAGCTTGTTTCAATGGGTTTCATTTTGTCTGAGATATTAGGAACAAATATTTTGAATGGCCATATTTTGTTCCATAAAACATGGCTATTCTAATTCTTGTTCCTCAATATCTCAGACAAAACAAAACCAATCAAAATGAAATGTTGCGGCCAAATGCAAGATGCTCATAATAAGCCTTATGCAAAATGTGTGACCATAGTGTGAAAAGAACCATAGAAAATTCAATTGGAAAAATGAAAAGAATAAACTTTATATTTCCATAACAAGATATCTGATTTGAGTGAAATTTATTTTGTGAATCAAGACTGATATACTGAAAGTTCATGCAAAATTTCAAAAGGATCGCATCATCGGAATCATAGAATTTATTTTTTTTGTCAATTATATCAGTTATAGAAAATACCTCATTTTCAACTATAATTTGAGCCAGAGCGGGTTGTCGCAGAACAAGCTGTGGCAGTACAATTTGTAGGAAATATAATGTACTTTCATTTTGTATGGAAAGCTTTTTCACGAAAAGTTGATAGTTTCCCAGTAATAAGCAAAAAACTGTCCAAGAATAAGATGTTTATTCTTTTGTTGTATTTTTTTCTATGTTCCGTTACGAAATTTTGTTTACAAACTTCAAATTCGGATTCAGCACCCCAAAAAAACATAAAATGAAAGAAATCAAAACTACCCCCCAGAACTTTCCTGCTAAAAGCACAATTCGACTGGATTAATATTCCAATTTAATTTTCTATGGTTCTGTTAACACTATGGGTACAACATTTTGCACGAGGATTATTATGAGCATCTTGCATGTTGCCGCATAATTTCATTCCGATTGGTTTTGTTTTGTCTGAGATATTGAGGAACAAAAATTTGAATGGCCATATTTTACACCCTGTACGATTTGGGTGGTTAACGAAATCAACCGAACTCACTCTCAAAATCTCAATTCTCTAGGACAATCCCTCCGAAAGTTATCGTGCTAAATGCTGGAGGGGCAGACGGACGGCCGGAATGCGCCACGGATAGAATTGAATTTGACCTCGAATGTTTTATGGAACACCCTGTGTTGACTGGTTAACGAACTTAGCCGAGGCATTCGGAATCCGAACTCACTCTGAAAAAAATTGATGCTCATAATTGAGTTTGATCACGAATTCTTCATCGGACAGTCGAACCCTATCGTCTAAGACCATTATCGGCTCAAAATTCGAAAGCGCACAAAAATAGTTCAATTGTGTAATAGATATTTGAATAGATCTATCGTTGAATCATTTAGTATCAGAAAAAATGTCATATACCTATTCCTTCAAAAGAAGTATCTACTTATCAGAAGAGATTCAATGCAAATTCCCTCTACACTTTTACTAACCGATTGACAGTAACATGAGAGCTGCCGGAAAGCCAAATCCTAGAGGATAACAGGTGTCCTCTCCAAAACAGGTGACATTTTTCCTCAATATAGGTGTAATAATCATCCCCATAAAACCCCCCAAATTTATACTGAAATAAAAGAGGGAGAAAAAATGCTGCAATTCTTCGCATTGGTCTGGGAGGTAGAATTGATCTCCCCCAAATGCTGCAACACAGGGTTTTACTCCCCCTGTTCCTAAAGCAATCAGGAAAAGTCCAAACGGAGTCAGGAATCTGAAAAAATATCAGAATCAATCTGAGCGGTAAATTTCTGTGGTCCCCCACTTGAGTACTCTGATTTTTTTTGGTATTCGAAAAATAAAATCCTATTAGAGACTATTTTTACAACCATAATATTATCAGAAGCAAGTTTCGGAACTTAAAAATATCCTTTCTACTTCTACAGGGTCCGGCACCCGAAGCGTAACCCATTTGAAAGGCCATAAATTCGGTTAGGAAAATGATTTTTATTTATTTTTATGTGCCGGGTGTCCTAAATTCGTTGTTTAGTGAGGGGATCTCAGAAACTAGAAGAGCTAGAACAAAATGAGTGGCACATTTTTTGGGCTCGATTTTGAGAGAATTCATTTGGTGAAAACCGCAACCTTCTAAGTCGAACCGTTTTCGAGCTATTGGAGAAAATTGGAAAATGGCATCAAATGAAAAGTTCTCATAACTTCTTCATTACTGAAGTTAGGGGCCATCCATAAAGTACGTCACACTAATTTCATGAGTTTTTGAGCCCCCCCCCCCGTCCTTGTCACAGGTGGTCACATTTCTGAGACCCCCCCTCCCTAGTGTGACGTCACATGTTTTGCAATTCAACATCAAAAAATTATTAAATTAAAACAGCAGTTCCGAAATTAGTTTTATTTCCATTTAAATTAAGTACTTTTTTATGAAATCAACATAATATCAAACATATGAAGCAATAACAAAAAAATAAACTAATGAATAATGAATTAACTTCTTCCTGTATATGCTGTTTTTTTTTTAACAGCGTAAGTCGCTGTATGTTTCGTATAATCTACAGTAAATATTACCTAAATCTATCTTTTTGTTCAATTTGAACTTGATTCATTAAACTACACTACTGGAAAAAATTTAAGGATAAAAAAAAATTCCAAATTTTCGTCAATTTTCAACATGCCGTAACTTTGAGAGAAATGGTCGTACAAAGAATTTAAAAAGAGGAAGTTGTAGCTCCAAGTGTCTAGTTTTTGTATTAGAACTTCAAAAATTTAAAGTTTCAGTGGTTTTCGAGTAATGATACAAAAATCAGCAACAAAAAAATTCTCAAAATTTTATCACTTATTTTTTTCTTGTCTACGAGCGTGGAAATTTCATTTTTGCATAATCATTATAATGATGAGATACTTTGTTAATTCAGCTTTTGTTTATGTTTTTATTGACCTCAATATCGGTCTTCAAATGGAAAAGGATCCATTTGTCTTTGATTATCGATTTCTCAGCAACCAATGATCGCACAAAAAATTGAAGGAGGGTTTCAAGACCTCAAATGAACTCCCATTATTGAACAACCATTGCTTATTCATAGAATTTTTTTTTCTTCATGTCACATCAATATAAAAATTTAACAAAAAGAGGGCTTTTGGTGGTTTCTTGGAGAATCTACCGCTGGATCGAAAATGTTGAGGAAACCAATACTGTTAAGTGTGACTTTCACAGTTCAATATGTTGATAAAAACCTTACGAAGAGCTAACTCAATCCAAGAGCCGTTTTTTTGTTAGACAGGATTGAATTTCTGAAAAAAAATAAGGATCACGTTTTATGCTCTGAGAAGCTCCTAATCTTCAAAAAAAGGCAAAAAATAATTTTCTCGAGCTTTTTCCACATTTTATTTGCAGATAGTACATAAATTTAAAAAAAGGAAAATAAAATAAAAAATAAAATTTCTATTAATTTAATAACGGGTATTGCCACCCCTGTTTTCAATAACGGCTCTCAAACGTTCAGCCATGTTTATGGATGCTTTTAAATTTGAAGACCGATATCTCGGCGGGAAGTGGACGTATTGAGGTCGATAAAAAAATAAATTAAAGCTAAATTAACAAAGTATCCCATCATTATAACGATTATGCAAAAATAAAATTTTCATGCTCTTAGACAAGAAAAAAATTAGTGGTAAAATTTTGAAAATTTTTTTGTTGCTGATTTTTCTATCATTACTCGAAAACCACTGAAACTTGAAATTTTTGAAGTTCTTATTCAAAAACTAGACACTTGGAGCTACAATTTCATTTTTTTTCCTTGTACGACAATTCCTCCCAAAGTTACGGCATGTTGAAAATTGCCAAAAAATTTGGAATTTTTTTCTGATCCTTTGATTTTTGCCAGTAGTGTATGTTTATATTCACAAAATAGCACAACTAAAAAACGACGTCGTTCACTCAGCGAAAGCAAATTGTCGAATGAAAGATAGAAACAAAAACATTACCTACGCGAGGTGCGGTGCGTTTAGCGGCATTAGTCAAAGGGCTCGTCGGCGATCGGCACGTGTCAGAAGCGGCTATGAACTTGTCAACAAAACAATTTAAACCGTATTGCCATAAAGATAGAGTTGGACATATTTTTTAGGTTAATTAATATTTCAAATTACGCGATAAGTACCTCTAGATTTTGAAATGTGATGTCACGAAACTTAGGACCCCTCCCACCCCTTGTCACACCATGTCACACTTTGTCGACCCCCTCCCCCCCTTTACGTGTGACGTACTTTATGGATGGCCCCTTATAAACATAAAACTAAAACATTATATAGGTACTTTATTCAGGAGAATTCATTGAAGTAATCAATTTTTATTTATAACATCTTGCTCTAGCTCATCGGGTTTCACTAGACAACGAATTTAGGACACCCCGTACAAAACAATTGAAAATAATCTAATTTTTAGAATGAAATCACTTCGGCTCGATATAACCATTCACTGTGACTATTACCTTGAGACAATGGCTTTCTTCAGCGTCTCGAGGCTGGTATACATTTTCAAATTCGGAACTTTCTTTCCAAAATGGCGCAGAGAGAATAATCAATTGAATTCACGTCTTTTCAATTCGAGAACCACTATGTGGTCGAAATGAAGTTCGAAATGTTGATATTCAACCATTCTTTTGTCATTCGCGCTTTGTGAGTCGGTGCAGTCTCCTTTTGAAACATCTATGGTCTGCGACCGAAATGTTAGTCTGTCCGCGGCTTCGAAGCAACCAAAGAACACTTTCCTGATAAAATGTCGCCTAAACTTCGACACCTGGCTCAATGAAAACGATTGGGGTTTTTTTGAACGAGTAGACAAAATTTTAGGACGAGCCGTAGGCGTGTACGCAACACATCCGGAAATGTGTTGCATACACTATTTTTCGACAACCGTGAAGAAACACCATCGAATTGATGAATTATGGCGTATTGTGATACAAAACATGCTGACTTTTGACAACAAATTTGATGTGAACTATCAACCGTTATATCATTGCCCCGGACTAGGCCGGGAAGTGCTACTCTCCCAGAGAAAAAGAGTCCAGGAAGTGAGTACTTCTCGGACGGTTCCAAAAAAATATTCTGTATAATTATTCGACGCAGAAACTAAAGCAATCAATCAATAATATTCATGGAGAAAAAACTAGGAAACTAGCAAATCGGCGAGAAAATTCAGTGAAATAAAGTTGAACAGTACTCAATAAAATGGTACTACTATAAAATATATGTACTTACCCTTTAGATATTTCCATTGTTGAAACTGATGCTCCACACATAAGGAAGTTTCCAATAAGATAAATTAAAGAAAAACAAAGTATAGTCCTGAAAAATCAAGACAAAATAAGGGAAATGATAAATGCGTTTTTCCTTCACAACTACCTGTATTTTCCAATAATACTATCCGCACATATTGCTCCTATGGTAGGTATGATATAACAACCCATTATAAAAACGTGGTATACTATAGTAGATGCATTTTCACTTAGCATGAGTTCATTTCTCAAATAAATAGATAAAATTGCTGAAAAATCGTTTTGAATGCGAATATAGCAGAAACCAAGCAATTTATGCTCAGTATCTAATATAAACACTTAATTTTGGATATCCATACTCACTTCTTAGTCCGCAAAATGAAAATCTTTCACAGAATTCGTTGGCTACAATACAAATAATTGAAATCTGCACTTTATATACTCTCTAAAAAAATATAGTATAGTTTACTTTCTATAATAATTGATTTTTCATAAAATACCTTCATATTTCATATGATTTTCATTTCAAACTTCAGAAGTTCACTTGACGTAAAATATTTTTGAACTGAAAATAACGAACATAGAACTACTATGCTTGATTTATGTAAAATAAGGATGAAAATTAATGTTTCTATATTTTATTGGTATCATTGACTTCCATAAGGCAGGTTCCAAGAAATCTTCAAAATAATCGAAAGATGAACATAGTTTTCGTTTAAAAATTGTGAATCATTATTAATTATGAAACAGCTTACATTGTACTTAACTCTTTTTAAGTCATAAATTTTATTTGAGGTTGGACTACGAAAAATCACATAAATTTATCATCTATAGGAAGATTTGATTGGGAGAATGGACCGTCGTTTATATTAGGATAATGAGGTCTGCTAAATAAAAAGAAATTCAATAAATATTTTTATATAAAAAAGGAAATATCATAATACCTCCAAACTTTTAAGCTAAATATTTCTTACAACTAAACATCTAACATTGGTTATTGAATCATTTCAGATATTATATCCGTGGAAAATGTTTATAAAATTTCTTAGTTACATTATACTCTTAAACCTAACAAGACTCGTAGTTTCATTACACCTATCACAGCTCATTCAAATAAAATAATTCATTTAAATATTTCCAATATGATCCTTACAATTCGGCATCTCAAGTTTCAAAGTTGTTCGTTCTTTTCTAATTTTTTTATAGAATCTGCTACCGATTTCTTTCGTATGTAAGTTTTTATAGTAGTATATAATATAATATAATGGCACGATGTAACAGTCAAAATTCTTATTATAATGAAATATATTATTATTGAGTTCTTCTCTTTCATAATCCAACACAATCCAATTGGAGAAGTGTAACGTATACAGTCAAACCTGTGTAAGTGACAACTGGGTAAGCGAGAAAACTCTTTAAGTGAGTGTAATTGCCTGGTCCCGTCATTTTTAGCCCCTAAAACCTCTATGTATGAGAAATAGAAGCCTCTATAAAAGAAAGTCGTAAACCACCAGTTATATTTGTGCGACCCGAGGTGCGGCCTCTATAAGCCCCATTTCGCACCAAGCCAGTCCAGTCCAGTCGAGTCAAGTCACTTCAGGATTGGAACTATTAACTTCGTTTAAAATCGTTTAAAACAAATGGAATGTGAAATCTAGGCCCTAGTGTGAAACTAGATTTCACATTCCATTTGCTTTAAACGATTTTAAACGAAGTTAATAGTTCCAATCCTGAAGTGACTTGACTCGACTGGACTGGACTGGCTTGGTGCGAAATGGGGCTAAGTAAGACTGCTATTTATCTATAACTCTATAAGCGAGAGTCAATCGAATAGCAATAACTCTCAAACTATGCAACTTACAGAAATGATGTGAGTGTTGTTTTGTAGCTTGTGTCCTTGCGTGTTGAATCATTGAAAAAAAATTATACGTCAATGTGCTAGTTCTTGTACTATTGCGGATTTACTGAGAAAATCAGTACATATTTTCACTATGAACTTTTTCAAAGAATTTTTTATGGCGTCTTCTAGTCGAATGTTTTTATATTGTTATACTTCAATGAAAGGTGGTAGTATCATCTTTCAAAAAACAATTTTTTCACATCTGTAGGACCTTTATCTTCAAAGAAATCGATATTATTTGGAAGGTTCAACGAAAATAAAAGAGTAAATTCAAAATGGGGCCTACTCCAAAACTAAGGGGGTAAACTTCCAAGTTTGGGTGTTTTTGTCGATAATATTAGGTATATTTGATGACCTTAAATTATCGCTAAGTCATGACCAAACACACTGTATATATACATGTGTTACGTTTTTTTAATCGACCTCTATGAGTGATAATGATAATTTCGGAACCTTCATAAGCTAAAAACTCGGGTTAGTGAAAAACCTCCATAAGCGACAAAAACATTGCGGTCCCTTTAACTGTCCCTTATCCAGGTTCGACTGTACATGTATTATCATTGTTTCCACTTCCAAGTTTGATAGCGTTTAATCCTTTTATTGGAGATTAAAGGGAATGGGACTGATTATAGTTTGATCATCTCCTTATTTAATTCTTGACTAACATAAGATGATTATTCATTTTTGATCTACCTCAATATGAATTAATTTTTTCGTTTTAGATCAAAATGCCAAGTCGTAGATCATATCGACGAACTTAATAAAATTATAATTGGTTAAATATATATTTTCTACGAGTCCAAATGAAATAGCACCATTAATGGACATACAGTATCAAAGACAAAGGCGACACTATAACAAGATTATTGGAAAGAATAAAACCATATAATATATAGAAGCATAACATTTCCACAATATACTCTTTATATTTATATTTGTTTGAAAAAACAAAATTCGTAAAATACAGGTTTTTATTTTTTTTTTCATAAATCATAAATTTTGGGCCATGGCGACGATTTTGATAGAACAAAATTTCATCAAACATAGTAAGTGTATAATTTTAAGGAGTTAATTGAAAGAATTCTCACAAAAAAATTGTATTCTGGAGGATAAAAATCTCAATTGTAAATTTCTAATCAGACATAGAGAAAAATTTATGCATTTCATGTTCTCTTCTTTCGAAAGACAAATGATGAGCATAATCCAATTGTTTCAATATATTTAGAATTTTAAACTAATAATTCACGATCTTTTTCATTAAAATCCTTGCAAAGCAATTATTTCAAAAATATCATCGTTGGCTACTGTTTCTTACGAAAAATATTTTTTCTATTATAACTGTTATATTGAATTATTATCGAAAGATAATTTGTAGAGGTTACTACGAATTGTTCTATAGATGTTTCTCGGGAAAAGAGAACATTTTATGTATACATACAGTGTCTCCCAATAAGCTTGATAGAACTTTGAAATGGAATAAAACAACAACAATTAACCGATTTTGGTTCTCAAACATTTATTCGAAAGATATGGTGTATAAGTTTATGATTTAAACAAGATACCGTTCAAATGGCCTCCACGAGCTCGTTTGCAGACCTTAATTCGTTTGACCTAATTTTCCATGACTCGGCCTAGCATTTCCTGTGGTATGGCCTCGATACACCTCGTAATGTTCTCCTCAAGGTCTTGAATTGTCGCTGGAGAGTTGCTGTACACTTGTGATTTCACATATCCCCATAAAAAAAGTCCAAGGGCGTTAAATCACACGATCTTGGCGGCCAGGCGATGGGGCCGTTTTCTCGAAATTAATGAGTCGCCGAACTTATCGCGCAATAAAGTCATGTTGTCGTTCGAAATGTGTGGGGGGGCGCCGTCCTGTTGGAAATGAAGATCGTCGTCACCAATTTCATCAAATTTCGGGAAGAGAAATTCACGCAGCAAGTCGCTATAGCGCTGGCCGTCACAGTAACAGTAACGGCTTGTCCGGCGTAATTTCGGAAAAAATACGGCCCGATGATGCCACCACTCCACAATCCACACCAAACTGTGATCTTTTGTGGATGCAAAGGTCTTTCTTGCACCACTTGTGGATTAGAATTGCTCCAATATCGGCAATTCTGCTTGTTAACGAAGCCGTTCAGCCAGAAATGAGCCTCATCAGAAAAGATGATTTTCTTGTGGAAATCTGGATCAGCTTCTAACATCTCTAGAGCCCAATCTGAGAACGCCCGACGCAAACTATGGTCATGAGGCTTCAGCTCTTGTGCCAGCACTATCTTGTAAGGATGTAGGCCCAAGTCAATGCGCAAAATTCGCCACATTGTCATCCGAGAGAGCCCCATTTCTTGCGAACGGCGATTTACGGACACATTTGAATTGTCGCGGACACTGGCCGAAACGGCGGCGATATTTTCAGCGCTGCGAGCATTTCTGCGTCGTACAGGCACCTTTCTATCATGGAGAGAAAACTCACTTTCCAACTTTTTGATTATACGTCTGATTTGCTGCTCAGATGGAACGAAACCATCACCATTTTTCCGTTGAAACTCTCTTCGCGTGGCCACCGGCGAACGCGAATTTGCGTAATAAATTGGACGATTTCAAACGTTGTGTGAGCGTGAAACTTTTCATGGTAAAACTTTGAACCTTTCTGAATAAAATGACACTTCGATCGTCAAAATTGATAAACAAATATGGCCGCCAAAACCTTACAAAGTTCTACAACCTTATTGGGAAACACTATATAACCCTTTTCTGTATCTTATAGTTTAGGGGATGAGAGATCTGGCCCTCTTGTACATTTTGGATAGAAAGTATCTCAATAAGAAAACAATGTCCATAGTTGAATTGAAGAGATATTCGACTTTATTTATATCCGGGGTAAGACTTTCACAATTTAAACACATTGATAAGTATTGACATATCATTACCATTACCCATTACTTCAAGCTGCAAAAACATAAATGGATGCATAATTTCTCCGAAATTATTTCTAGCTGACAGTAAGATTATAGTCGGTTCTTATCAGGCATAATATTCAAGATATGACGACAAACATTTCAAGGAAGTAGTGATATTTCCACTTACTATACATAGTGACGATAGGTAGAGACATATAGGTACGTTTTTGGATAAAGTTTTCATAGTGAATATAGGAATTTATTGAATTGGTCGTTTCCACATCCAAAGCATAAGATATAGATACCAAAATAATATTGAATTCGTTCTTGATAAGAGTAATAATTATGACATTTGATCGCGTACTCTCATTTTCAGCCTGTACTATTACAAAAATACCTTTCGATAAATATATTTCATCCGCATCGAAAATAAAGCTGGATCCAAAAATATGATCATTCTGAAAATTGAAAACATCTTTTTCAATTCAATCTCTATCCTTCTAAGAATCGAGATAGATTCCGCTATAACTTTCACTAAACTTTAGTGAAATTATGTATCATACAAAGGGCAATGTGAGATTCAAACTGCGATCCTCAAAAAAAACATTTTTTCGAGAATTATTTCTCAACAGGGTCATGTAGCTGTTTAAAAAAATTCCTTGTTTCCAAACTTTCAATACAGCTACTCTTAAAATTTTCGAAAGTTGAGTGGTATTTACTCTCAAAGGAAGAGGATAGTATCCCACCACCAAAATGGTGGTTATTCAAATTCCGGTTCAAAAATTGTTTCCAATAGTCAGGAAAAAACTAAAATTTTGAATATGTCAGCTTTCGGTTTAGTCAACACTCAAATTAGTTTGAAGATGTAGCATCAACAAGAACTAAATGCGGTGCAAAGTTTTTTGAGCATCGAAGCAGTAAAAAATCCTCAAAAAATTTCAGTGAACAATTTGAAGAAATCAGGACCGACTGATCAGTGTATTCCAGCACTCTGCTGGACTTCATTATCGACATGAACAATTTCATATGAATGAAGCCCTAAAAAACCACAAAACATTTCAGATTTCATTTGAGTAGGTACCAATAATTCTTCCGATTGGCATAAATAATTTTATAGCAAACGCAAGAATAAAAACGTTGTTTTTTTTTAACAGTGAACTCTTCACGTTGCCCTAGCATATCATAATCACTTTTACCTAAATCCATATACCTTTGGTAGACGTTCTATTGTTTTCTCATCATAACTCATAAATGTCTCCACCATTCGGTCGAGAAGAGCATCGTTTCTGTTGGCCATCCCTGCCCCGTTGGGGGCTACAGTACATATTATAGCCTGGAATAATGTGAACCCTTACATCTCCCGAAGGTCTTATGCCTTCAGGTCTGTGTCTCCTGGAAAAGGAAACGGTCGTCTTGCAGCAGCAATAATGGAAGAGTTTTATGTAAGCTCCTCTAAAATGCCTATTAGAAATGCAATATATTATACTATTTATGCAAGACTTGCTAATGCCTAACCACGCAAAATTATAAAAAATTCTATTAGGTATTCTATTCATTGTGCCTACGGCTAAGACTACTCCAAACGGTAACCAAAACACTACGAAAAATATGAAACTGTATAAGTTAGTAAGCATAAGAGAATGGTCCCATTTCAAAGTTACAGGAATTTTATAGTTAGGTCTATCGATTCTAATACCCTTCATTTTTATATAGGTTGTTACGAAATAATACAAAGACAAAAAAACTGGTAGGAACACAAACACTACGGCAACAGTTATCTGGTAAGGAATCAGTCCAGGTGTTTTTCTGGTACAATAGTCGAAAGACAGTCTTGGGGCAAACTGCAATCCTGATGTTAAACTACTCATACTCCAAAATACTACAAGAAGCGTTGTTATTTTACCGGAAGTTAGTTTGGCATTGGTTTCAGGTGAGCAACATAGACGGAGATAGTTTTCACCAGCTACTGCAGCAATGGACATGACGCTGACTAAAAAGCATAGAGCTGCTAGGAACCACTGAAATCGGCAAACGTCCAAATTATCTTGAATGCCAGCTAAGATAACAACGGCAGATGCTGGAACTACCAATCCAGAAACCAAGAAGTCTGCCAGGGCAATATTTACAACGAATGTGTTCCCTGAAAAAAAATATTCGTCAATATGGAGACATATTTTTCGGTATTTGCTTCCATTGAACACCATAACTCTATTTTATTTTGTACGTGACTGCTCTTTTTGTCTTATATTTATATTTATATTGAATTCCAGAGATATCGACATTTTTTAAATATGAATATTTTCTGTTTTTTTGCATTCATGTACATTTTCAAAAATTTCAGAAATGTCGTTATGAATCAAGTTTTCATAAAGGTATAATCTTTTTTGAGCGCTTGTTCTACTTAAACGAGTTCTATATTGTTTTGCCCAAAAGTCCGTAAATCCCGAATTTCGAGCCAAAAATTGTCTGAAACAATAGGATTCGACTTTTTGATGACACATCCGTGGTCAAATTCAATTCTATCCTTATGGCCGTTAGCACAATAACTTTCGAAAGGATTGCCCTAAAGACTTCAGATTTTCAGAGTGAGTTCGGTTCTCAAATGCCTCGGTTAAATTAGTTAAACAGCCAAATCGTACAGGATGTTCCATAAAATACGGTCATTCTAAATATTTGTTCCTCAATATCTCAGACAAACCGAAACCAATCGAAATGAAATTTTGCTATCGCATGCAAGATGCTCATAATAAGCCTCGTGCAAAATTTTGTGGCTATAGTGTTAACAGAGTCATAGAAAATTCAATTGGAATATTAAGAAGAAGATTCTTTATATTTCCATAACAAGATATCCGATTCGAGTGAAATTTATTTTGTGAATGAAGATTGATATACTGAATGCTCATGTAAAATTTCAAGAGAATGGCATCATCTGAATCAGGGAATTTTTTTTCAATTATTGATTTTTTACATATCTCATTTTTTAAATAAGTTCCAGAATGAACCTACTTCCGATTTTGCATTCATATGCTTAGCATGAATCTCAAGCCCTATATACAATATACCAACGAATGAGCGCTCAAAAGCACCTGGTCAGGGAGTTTCTTATATTTTTTTTGTAAATTTCGAAAAAGTGTTACACAGCAATAGTTTTTTTTCAGTTTGCACAACAACGCTTTTGTGCGATATACGTAGAATAGAAAGACAAGATGAAAAGCAGTTTTTGATGCTCTTGGTTGTTCATTTTTGTATTGAGTAGGGGAGTTTCAAGTTTGAGAATTTTGAATTTCGTAAAATTTCATACTTTTCGAAATATGTTTTTTTATGATGAATATATAATTTCATTCAAGATGGCATGTCACGCAAGCGACGTAACAAACTCAATTTTGAATGAAAAGCCTCAAATACGTTTCACAATATTTTCGAGACCTCCAACATTTTTTATGCATCTTTGCCTCTCGTATTGGCCATAATGTAACGAATTATTGCGTGATCTGTATTTTCTTATTTTAATATTGAAGTCATACAAAGACGAATAGTTTGCAACATGTAAAAGTTGAATTTATAGTTTAAGTTTTTCTAAAAAACTATAGGTTTTCACGGGAACATAAGAACAAAATCAAAAATAGAGACATTACAAGATCACAAATCGCTGATCATGTATGTTCAAATAGCGGAGATCATATGATGAACTGGAACAACACAAAATTAAGGAATCCACATCCACATGTATTTTGTTAGATGAAGTAGATAATTTGGCCAATTGGTCTGTTGGAATAGATCGTATTTGGATTGATTTATTGAAGAAAGAAATGACATCAGGAAATTAAATAAATCAACATCTCTATGTATTGACAACTTTCAATGTCAATTAGACTGCACATGAAAAACACACAATTCTGAAGATTTCACAAGTTTGTCTAAAGAAGGTGTCTGATATAGACACCGAAACGTTACATTGTCCTTTTCATTTCCTTTTTTCCTTTTTCAGTTTTACTGTTAGCCAACAATTTTTTCAAGACCAATTTTTGTCCTGACAAATAAGTGCAAAGATTCTCGCAAAAACACTTCATCTTGATTAAAAAATTTTCAATTATTTCTGTTTCAGAGACTGGGAGTGAAAACCTATAAAGTTTTTTAGAAATGCAGAATACTCCCAGAACACGATACACTTAAGGGCCCCACTCACTTCGTTCTTCTGCTCCGTTTCTACCCGACGGTTAAAAACGTCAAGAGAACGGACGAAAATCAGGCCTCGTCTGAAATTTGCAACGTCGGGTAAGTGCGCCGTTTTTAGCCCATACACTTCGTTTTTGAGGCAGTTTTACCCGACCGTTTTTAAACCGTCGGGTAAAAACGGCGGAGAAGAACGAAGTGAGTGGGGCCCATTACACCGGTATGCCGATGCGCATCGAGATGTGACGTCACTGCGGAGCATTTCCATTGCATTTGCGGGATAGAAGTGTTAGAACTGCAGAGAATGATTGGAATAATGCAATTAATCGCAAGTTTCATTGAAAATGCAATTAACTAACAATTTCAAATGAAATTTCTCCGATGTCTTTGTTTGTTGATTCTAAAATATATCAATGAAATTGTATAAATATGGATGGAAGTGAAAAGTATTTATTTGTTATTACAGAATAAATTATTGAAGGTTCATTAAAAACTTCGAATAAATGAAAATATTTTTATCAGTTTTAGGGAAATTTCAATGGATTTCACTTATAATTCCTGAATTTGAAAAGTTTTTTGTCCACTTTTTTTTTTCATATTCTGAAAACTGATCTTCTTATTAAGATTCCTGTCTTAAGTTGGTACGGATTATGCTCAAGCAAAGAATAACATCGAATGGAATCTGAATGTCATTTTTCAGTTTTGCAACCGTGTTATCTTCTAACACTTTGAAAATATTTTTTCCTCAGATAATGAAGTAGGTAGGTACTGACGGGATACTTCCGACTTCGGAAAGCAAAAGTACCTTATTTCGGTTCCCTTTTAACTCTTCTGTAATACTTACAGCCAAAAACTGCGCAATTAGGCATGAATGCAGCCTGCAGGTATTATAACAATAATAATATAACTCCACTTTTATCTCTGCTCCTCAATGACGTAGATGAGCGCGCCGGACGAGTTTAGACTCCGAATCTGGCAAACCGGTGTGAGTGTATCGTGTCCCAGAATATATTTCAATCAATATTATAGTTTGAGGGTTGCATTCCTACCTTTTTTTCTTAAATAGTCATCTATCATAACAGCACTTATCATAAAAACGTTTCCAACGCTTCCAATGGATGCCAAACAGACCAAAACGGTCAATCTTCCTAGTCGGGACCAGTCATCGCTGAGAGTAACTGGAGACATGTATTCATTATCTGGAATTTCTGTGCTATTGAATTTTACGAAGTTCATATTCGATCTGTAAAATAAAGAAATTAATCAGGGAGATTTTTAGGTCTTTCGTCTTTCAAAATATGAAATCAACGAATGATCTTATGAATTTATGTTTAGGTACTCTTTTTGAGGGCTCGTTCTTCTTAAACGAAACAAATGTCTGTAATTCTACCTGATCACTAATTCGCGGTCAAATTCAATTCTGTCTGTGAGGCCGTTCCCACGATAGGGGGATTGTGTTCAAGACTTGAGATTTTCAGGGTGAGTTCGAATCCCAAATTCCGGTTGAGTTCGTTAACCAGGCAAATCGTACAGGGTGTTCCATAAAATATGTATAACCATTCAAAATTTTTGTTAATTCGAAATAAAATTTTGCGACCACATGTGAGATACTCATAATAAGCCTCAAGCAAATTTTTGTGGCCATAGTGTCATCAGAACCTTAGAAAATTCATTGGAATATTGAAAGGAAGAATCTTTATATTTCCATAAAAATATAATATTCGATTCGAGTGAAATTTATTTTGTGAATGAAGATTGATATACTGAATGTTCATGCAAAATTTCATCATCTGAACCAGAGATTTTTTTTTTCAATTATTGATTTTTTACATATTTCATTTTTTGAATAATTTTCAGAATATAATTCCGATCGTGTTGAGATTTTGCATTCATATACTTAACATGAATCTCAAGTCCTATACAAAATTTTGAGGTAATAGCAATATTGCTGCCCCACCAATGAACGAGCGCTCAAAAGCACCTGCTCAGGGCTTTTCTTGAATTTATGTTAATTGTTTGAAATTGGAAAAGAAATGAGTATATGGCAAATGAATTATTGAACCATAATAAACTGATGCTGCAGCACATTTGATTATAATTATTTCAGAGATGTTTTTGATTACCAACATCAATTTACAAATTTGAATAGGTATCTCGAGAAAAAGGATAATTTTTCAATTACGATCTGACATTTTGAACACCAAGTAAAAATATGATTTTGAAATAACTTTTCTTCTAGAATTTTTCAAAATATCCACATTATCACTATTTTTGGGCTGTTTTTCACAAAACTGTCAAATTTAGAGCTTTGAGACAATTCCTTGTGTCATGTCCCAATACTCCCTCAAGAGACGCCTATGTCTTGTCATTGTATAATCCTTATACAATGGTCTTGTTACTCATCATAGTTATCTACTGTCCAAAGTGACCATTCTATTGACACTGTATTCATCTTAAATCAAAGGAAACTAATATCTTTTAGCACTGGCGCAGCCAGAGGGGGGCTTTGGGGCTGCAGCCCCCCCAAAGATTAATTTCTTCGTTATTTCTTCCTTCTTTATTTTTTTGCAACTTTCGTTATTCACTGTATCATCAAAAATTTTTCAGTTCAGCCCCCCCCAAAATAAAATCCTGGCTGCGCCACTGTCTTTTAGGGATATTTATGGGTGTGCAAATAAACTACCCAATCTTATAATGAAAGTTATCACTATGGAATTTATTGGTAGGAATTTGTACTCTTCTGTTAAATATGAATTTGTACTTAGATCTAATTACTTGTTATCATTCTCATTGTCATCTTCGAACAATGTAACATTTAAATACAGAGGACACCGTCCCAAAAGACAGTTCTCTTCAACTATCTGTACTAGTAAGTTATATATTCTAATTCTATAAAACTGTTCATCTGTATTCCTGAAGAAATAATTCAAGTGATTTTGTTGTGAAAGTGCTAATAAATTGTTAAGTATAAATCCTCATTTTATACTTTACCAACCACACGATCCCGACCCATTACACTTGTGACCAAGTTATCTATGGTAAACATTCATGTTCAAAGCTATTCTGCGGAATTTTTTTCGAAAATGTTAATGGAAAAGGAAAGACTTTGTATATGACATTGATTTGAAAGTATTGTTGTTACAATTCTCAGTAAGAGTTCTGAAACCAGCTCAAATGACCTATTTTTGTTTTAAATATAAATATGCGTAACAAAAAATTGCTGATTTCGCACAAATTTTGTTTATTTTCTTTACTCACCGGAGGTTTTATAAAAATATCCTATCCTTTGTAGACTATCGACGGAAATAGACCAAAATTTGTATTTATTGGAATCGATATCGAGTAATGATATTCTATCTACGTATGCACTTATTGGTGTTCCCATGGAATCTGTGCAATTGAATTAAATCAATTTTCCTTCGGATGAAATTGGCTGGCATGATCGCTGAAAGGAAACAGAAATAAGTATAAATGCATTCCAGATTGAATGGGTATATTTCTAGAAAATTGACTCATTAGTAGATTATCGAAAATTCTATACGTTTGCGTAGTGTTTGGGAGAAACGTAAGAGTTGAGTCAAAATTAGGTGCTGCAGAAAAAATGTCAAAAAATACTCTTCGTGCCCAAAAGAATTTCTTTTTCGGATTCCGTTTGGAGTTCAGGAGTTATTTAGGAAAAATCGGCTTCATAATATTTCCGCCGACCTAAGAATAAAAGGTGATTTTAATGTGTTTAATGTATGGGGAATTGACCATTGATAACCCATTTTGATGCCCAATTTATGCTATTTAAATGTGCAATCCCATGGAACCCTGTACACAAAGTATTCAGGAGGACTACGAGAATTGTCAAAACTCTACTGGATACATAGAAATTTTATTATTTCAAATGTGAATCTCGTGCAAAATGAGAATGTATTTTAATCAAGAATTTATACACAATTCATATTGAGATCGTCGGGAAAATCTTGTAATCAACTCTATTATTAATCGAGCGACTAATGGTCTCGAACTATCTTATCTTGACTATTAGCCAGTGTCTTTCATAGCCTAGTTGATTAAATAACTATTATTTTATTATTTATTATTTTATTATTATTATTACAGAATGTGAAAATATTATGTATGTGTATGTGTATGGGATAGGTCTTGTTTAGTCTTTGATAGAGTAAATCGTGAAATTCTGATGTCTATCATATATTGGATTTTCTGCAGTTAAATTGCTGCGTGAAATCTTGGATATTTTAGAATAAGGAAAGAGACCATTTAATTACTCGATAAGGCTAGAAACCTCATGCAGCATACAGGGTAGACATCATACAAAAAAGAAATTCATGACGAATAGGAAATTGGGGGGAGAAGCAAAGTCTTCCTGGTTTGGTGGATTTTAGCATAATTCCTTAAGAGCAGATATCAGATTCAGAAAAGAATGGAAACGGGAGTACACCGACTATAACCTCAAAAAAATACCGTAAATTGGAATACAGATGGTTTCAAAACCTCTACAGGAGCTGGCGTTGGGATATACGGGCCAAGTACCAAGTGTGCTCTGTCGCTGGGCTCCTGTAAGAGCGTCTTTCAAGCGGAAATCTAAGCTATTGAAATATGTCTAGATATAAACCCAGTAGGAAACTATCAGACGTGCGATATAGCCATACACTCAGATAGTCAAGCTGCTATCAAAGCACTGAGCTCTTACGTCATCGACTCAAAGATGATCTGGGAGTGCCGGAACAAACTTAATGAGGTAGGCAAGAAAAATAAGGTCTTTTTAATTTGGCCTCCCGGACATTCGGGAATCAAAGAAAACGAAGAGGCCAATACACTTGCCAAAGAGAGCGCACGAATGTCACTCACTTGCCCAGAACCCTTCTGTGGTATAGGTAAATGTACCTTTGAAAAGGAGCTTCTGGAGAAGGAGAAAACCGAGAAGAAAAAATCTGGCGAAATCTCCCAGGAATGGATTATTCCAGTAAGTTCTTTCGGAACTTTGAAACAGCAAGATCCAAAAGACATCTGGATCTTGGTAAGAAACACGGAATGCTTTGGCATTGTGAGCCTAAGGAGAAAAAGCCTTGGGCGAGAAACTTGTAAGAGTCAGGAACTAGCCTCGTTGAAGCCTTCACAGATATTGGATTTCATCAGATCTCTGGAACTGGAAGGCGAGCTGTGAAGGGTGTGACCAGAGCAGCTCTGCGAGGGGGCACAATAGACCTTGAGGTCGCAGTGAACTGTAACCCCTTTTTAAAATATAAGTGTAATTAATCGGTCGCAGTTCCCGGAAAGCTAACCTAGCCATATGATGACGTTATTTTTTAATCTATACTTCTTATGTATACATCAGGCAATGGCTATTAAGGACTGGGAACAAAAGAGGAAGCTTATGTACTGGCGTACGACCAATGGTCAAAGGCAAGCTAGGTCACTTCTCTCTCACTCGACGAGCTGGACCAAGAAAGTTCTCTCACTCGGCAAATTGGAACTGAGAAAACTGACGGGCGCTCTCACTGGGCACTGTCCCGTGAGGTATCACTTAAAAAACATGGGAAAGTCGCCCGATAGTACATGCTTCTGTCAGGAAGCCACCGAGACAGCCAGACACCTGCTATGTGAGTGTGAAGCTGTTCACCAGAAATGGCTACGGCATCTTGATTCCTGGTTCCTAAGGCCTGAACAAGTAATGGATGTGGCCCCCAGGTAGGAGGTGAAGTTCATCGAGACTTTGCTGCCTGACTGGTAAACAGCGCGGGGATGCACAATAGATCTTAAGGTCAAGGTGCTCGCAAGGTCGGTTTTGATCTGTCACCCCTCCTCTAATCTAATCTAATCTATGTTATGAAAAGTCCCAAAAAGTCTCAATCTTTGCTCGTTATTTATACTTTGGTTTGCTCGAAAATGCGGAACGGATATCTCGATTAAAGCTTGAAATTTATATCCAGTTTTATATCTGTAACGAATGTAACGATTATGGATGAAATAAACTTTCAAGCGATGGATATTATCGGAGCATGTTGCCAATAAAATCTACATTGGTTGCAGACATTTTCGTTTTTATAGCCCTTATTTTCTCGAGCCGAAGCATCGATTTCAATCTCATAGAAACATACAAGAGATGATCGTTTCGAAGTTTAACATTTTGTAACGATTATAGGAACATTAATCATCACTTGTGAACAGGATAATATACATTTTCTTTATAGTGCTCCGTCATAAAACAATGTGTAAACCAATAATTCTCTTGTGAGTTGGACAATGAGTTACTAAAATAGAAATTCAGTTTTCAGAAATTATATTGTAGTTATTTTTAGGTGGTTTCCATAATCATCTGATAGGTATATCTACTTTTCGACGTTTCTGCAAACATTTTCTAGCATCAGGAACCTTGTTGTGAATGCGAAGAAGCAGAGGAGACAGTAGAACATCCCATAAAGAATTGTTCCATATTTAAATTTCAGGGCTGCTTAAGCGCTATACATGGAGTTACCGCTTAATTTCTGGATTGGGTTGTTAATTTTAAATCGATTCGACGAAGTTTTAATCATTTCATTTTTCTGATTCATTTTCCTGCTTCGGTTTTTTGTTTTAGATTCAGAATTCAAAAGGCATCTTGGAGAAGGTTATTGGTTAGACTCAATAAAGAAGAAATCCTCCATTATTCAAATAGTTTTCAAGTTTGATTTTTGTTGAAACGGCAAGACAGAGTTTTTTCCACTGAGGTTTTCCCTGAGCTCTGTTATCATCCGTAAAAAATAGTATGGTATCCCGTTTTGTACTAACCTAATTTAGGGATTTTTGTTTTGCTGCCCCCCTAGAGCTTCACAAGTATCCCTTAAAAACTCTTGAAAATGAATTAAATTTCATCCTACACTACCTCCAGTTCATTATTTCTATTTTGAATATTTTGCCTCCCCTCCTAAGGTTGGGGACGCCCTTGGCATCGATGCGTTCCTATCATATGGCAAGATTGGCAAGGGCCTTCCGTGTGACCATATGTTAGATGTTGGTTTTTTCTTTTGTTTTGACTGTTTCCATAATGTATGTATGCATTCGAGGGAAATAAAGCTTATTGTTATTATTATTATTATTAATTGATCAATTTCATTCAAGTCCAAAATTTCCATGTTGAAACAATTTCAAATGTCGAGATTTAAGTTCAAGTGAAATTTTTCTTCCGGTATCTCGTTAAGGGGTTGAACAAGATAGGCCGAAGTAGAAAAAATGACTCGTTCGAAAAAAATGCTGAATTCTGTTAGATTCTGGAAATAACCAAGGGAGTAGGAAGAGAGTGCGTCGTTTCGTCTCGTTTCAAGAAGAGGGAGAAATTACCCTTTGGCACACGCATTTCTGCCCGCTGGGGAACAAAAATAGCTCTCCTAGGCTAATTTTTATATCAGGGATGAAGCAATACCCTACGATAGGGTGGTTTTCGAAGAAAATAATCGAAATTTCACTCAAGTCGAAAATTTCCCATTTTGAAAAGATTTCAAGTGCCATTTTTCATCAGATATCTCGTTACCCTAAGGGGTTGAACGGGATAGGCCCAAGTGAAAAAACTTAGTCTTTTAAAAAAAGAATTGACTCATTTCTATTAAGTTGGACTCAATAACGTCTCCTTTTGAGGGATAATTCTGGAAATCGGAGAGTATAAAGACTTATAGAAGATGAATGAAACAATTTCATCATTACCGCTCTCATTAGGAAATTTTCCCTCTTCAATTATTCGATAATTAATTAATGTAAATATTTTGTATCGTCGATATTTTCGTCATGCATGAAAGGATGAGAAGATAATGAAGATATGCATCATTTTTGCTCATGCTGAATTCAGTAAGATTATTCTGGAAATCATCAGGGAGGTAGGAAAAGTGTGCGTCGTTTCAAGAAGAGAGATGAATGACCCGTTGGCACACGCAGGGGATCAAAATTGCTACCCTAGGCTCTTTTTAAAATCAGAGATGAAGGAAGACCTTGTCTGTTATAGGGTGGTTTTCAAAAAAACAATCGCAGTTTCATTCTAGTCGAAAAATTTCCATGATGAAACAATTTCGGGTAAAATTTTTCATTCGATATCACGTATTAAATAGTTGAATGAGATAATCCAAATCAAAAAAAATTAAAAAATAATTTCTACTACGTTGGATTCAATAACATCTACTTTTAAGGGGTAATTCTTGAGATCAAAATATATAATTTCAATGTTTTTTCGCTCATTAGGAAGTTTTTATGTTCAGACAATTAACAATAATCGAAAGAATTCATTTCTCTAAAAGTTCAGCAATAAAATGCAAAAAAGGGTTATAAGATATGCAATGCATCATTTTTTCTCATGTTGAATTCAGTAAGATTATTCTAGAAATAATCAGGAGAGTAGGAAGAGTGTGTCGTTTCAAAAAGAGAAGGAAAAAATCCTTTACCCGATGGTGGATCAAAAATAGCTCCCTTTTCATTTTGAAAATGAGGGTTGAAGGAACACCCTGTGAGGAGGTGGTTTCTAAGGAAAGCAATCGCAATATCACACTAGTCGAAAATTTTCCATGTTGAAACAAGTTCGAGTGAAATTTTTCATTCGATGTCTCGTTAGCTTTAGGGGTCGAACGAGATAGGCCGAAGTAGATACATTTAAAAAGAAATTACTCATTTCTCCTACGCTGGACTCAATAACATCTAGATACTTTTGAGAGATAAATCTTCAAATTAAGTACTATAAAAAAGTTATAGATGATATTTAAATAAAACAATTTTGAAATTTTCACTCATTTGGAAAATTTCTATGATCAACTTAAGAACAATTAATAGAATTTATTCTCAAAGTTCGCCAATAATTTGCATCGAAGAGATAACTGAATTCGGTAAGATTATTCTGAAAAAAATCAGGGGGGTAGGAATTTGCGCATTAAATATCATTAGGTATATGGTTTTCAAAGAAAAAATCGAAATTTCACTCAAGTCGAAAATTTTCCATGTTGAAATAATTTCAAGTGAATGTTTTTATCTGTATCTCGTTAGCTTAAGGGGCTGAACGACATGGGCCAAAGTAGAAAAATGCGTCGTTTGAAAGAAGAATTTACTCATTTCTACTACACTGGACTCAATAAACGTCTACTTTTAAAAAGTTGAAGATGATATTTGGATAATTCATTTCGAAATTTTCGCTCATGAGGAAATTTTCCATGTTCAAGTAATAATAATAATTGTAATGAACAATTAATGGAATTTATTCTCAAAGTTCGTCAACAATATGCATGAAAGAGTTCTAAGATATGCATAATTTCTTTTTCAAACTGAATTCATTAAGATTATTCTGGAAAAAATCAGGGGGTGTAGGAAGTTGCGTCGCGTCGTTCCAAAAAGAGGGAGAAATGACCCTTTGGCACACCACGCATTTCCACTCGCTGGGGAACAAAAATAGCTTCCCTAGTCTATTTTTAAAATCAGGGATGAAGAAATACCCTACGATAGGGTGGTTTTCAAAGAAAACAATCGAAATTTCAAACAAATCAAAAATTTTCCATGGGATTAAATGTTTCATCCGATATCTCGTTAGTTAAGATACAAGGGTTGAACGAGATAGGCCAAATTTACAACATCGAACTACTTACCCACCCTGCTTATTTCAGTAAAAGCTTATCATCGGGTGGGGCGCCGGGACGGCGACGGTCTCATTCTTATCTTCTCACAGCCCGAATGCACCTTTTCACTGCTACGAAACGTCTGTTTTCGTTTCGTGTAGCTGTGAATTTCACTCGGCGTGCAGTCGAATTGTCTAGACTAGACGCCCTCCCTGATCGACGTCGTCATCGGCGTCGCTTGGGTAGCCTCGCATGCGCGCAACAAGTGAGCTGATCGGACGTCTTTTTCGCGAGAAATCGACGACTGATACGGAATACCAGGGCCCCGCAACCATGTGTGCAATATGTGCAATGCACCAGTGGCAACTTGTGACAGAATAAAGTGATGAGGCACATCAAAAAAGAATATTAATCTTATAAATTGTTTCTTGTCAGCTGAAAAAATCATCACTGATAGTTTGGATTTTTGAATCCAATACAAAAATTTCATCTTATTATGGTATTATACTGACAATTTTCAATTTTATCTTCACTCAAAAAATCCTTCGGTATTAATGCTTCAATGATTCTACCGTTTTATTATGTGGTAATTGCCCTGAGAAAAGTTTTTCAAGTCGCTTCAACCAGTTTTTCACTAAACCCTATCGGAATATGTATTATTTACACTGACAAAAAATAATTTGATCAGAGTTACACTGCCAGTAGGCTAGTAGGTCTCTCATTTTGAAACCTCCGATTTGATTTTCCTACCGCACCGATAGTCACAAGATTTGGAATAGGTCGTATAACTTCTTGAATTGTACATAATTTATACTCATAGGAATGACTCAAAAACTGTTTTTGTTTTATTGAAAAATCTGCAATATTACGAGTACTGCATTTATTTTGGGAATTAGAGACGAATCACTTGTTCTGCTAAAGGCATTTCGCCTCCTGGTAGCCATAACCGAAGTCAATGAACAAAATGAAAATTCTTGTGGAAAGAATTCACACAACACTACTAAGGAAACAAACCTACCAGCAAACGTGGTACCACGAACGGCACAAACCCAATAAACCTAAACCAAAGTGAAATTTCGCTATTTTCCGCTTCCCGATTAACCCCAATATGTGAAGTTTGCCGATGAAATGAAACGAAACGATCGCGGATCAAGGGTAGATAGTCCGGTCAATCCAGAAAAAAAATGAGGGTGAAGTTACATAAAATCCGAACAAGCTGAAAATAGGTAAAATTGTTCAAAACATAATAATAAATAATATATGAAAGTTCCCAATCATTCCCGTGGATGGAAAAAAATTTATTCAAGTTCAAAAGTCGAAAAATGAGTTTTTATCGATTTTCAGCAAAACGGTGAGTTTCATCAAAAAAGTAATTCAGACAAAAAATGTAGATGTTAAAATTATCTTCAAAAAATGTATCAAAACTTTTTTCCTATGAGGCACCGTTTCTGAGATAAAACACTTCAAATGTTCTAAAAGTTGTTACTAAGAATGTTACAGACGTCTGTACCCGGCCTCTCTATGTTTACTACTTCCTCTGAGGTACCCGTCTTGAGATTGAGCTCGGATATTATGGAAGACGAATGCAGTATCGTATAAAAAATTGAGACTGAAGAACATAATCGGATGATGAAATTGATTAATAAAATATTGGATTAATTGGCTCGATATTTGTGATTTCCGTAATTTATTTAGAGAGGCACTGCCTCACCTGCCTCATAGGACAAGCCGCCACTGCAATGCACACGGGCGCCATCCTTTTAGGGCTCCAAAATCCTGGGTCAAAAATCGCAAAAATATTTGCCAAAAAAATAAACAATAATCAATGCTAAAATAAAAATGCTTGTATTTGATGCGTATCTGTAAACGTTCTTCAACGCACAGGTACGCTTTCCTCGGACTGGACGTTGAACCACCGTTACCAACGGTCAGTAGGAAATTTAAACCAAAACTGTTTCACTATGAACAACGAGATGAGACCTCTCATGATCCAAAAATCGCTTTTAAAATAAGCTTTATCTTAACAATTGTAGATCGAACTCTAAGCTCTCTTAAAAATGGATTTGACTTATTAAATGAGTTTGATGATACTTTCGGATTTTTAAGCGGCATGTTCAAATTAAGTGACTGCGATCTTTTGAAACGTTTTTAAAGAACGACTGACAGATCAGGATAATAAGGATATAGACTCAAATGATTTGTTTAATGAAATTAACGCTTTAATGTTGTTCTCATCACCTGATGATACTGACCCATTAAGCATTTTACAATATACAGGGTGTCCCGTAAATACCACGCGAAAGTGACACTGGAGATAGATTGACATTAGGTCTTTCAGATAGCATCAACATGACCTCAGTAAAAGTCCGCTGGTTTTCGAGATATAACCACTTTTGTGTTTTTTTGAAAATCTCCAATTTTCGGTCTTCAAACTCATGTTTTTTTTACCTAGGCTACCCTGAATAGTTTCCTTTAAACAATGAAGTAATAACTTCACTGAGAACTAGAACAAAATCCTTTAAAAAAATGTCTAACTTGTTGTATTTTATGACGAAGTTAAAACGTTAACTTAAGTTTGACTGACTGATGTGAAAAAAATCAGACTGAATTGACAAATAATCGTAAAAAACTGGTCCATTTCCAGCACTTTTCAAAATGATACACACTACCAATTTTTTATGTCAAAAACTTAGAAATTATAATTTGTCGCGAGAGATGTGTTTATGCCGAAATAATTAAAAATTAGGAAAAATGCACAAGTATCACCTGTTGCCAATTACATGTTGCTGATATTCTTCCTCGCTACCGTTTCAAACAACCATTATTTTTGCTCTTCTTTCTCTTTTATCTCACTTTCTCTTTCATTTTTTGTTTGCAAAAGTGGTGATATCTCGAAAACCAGCGGACTTTTACTGAGGTCATGTTGATGCTATCTGATAGACCTAATGCCATCTATCTCCAGTGTCACTTTCGCGTGGTATTACGGGACACCCTGTATATTTGAAAACAATTTAATCTCGACCCTTCCAAACCTTAGCATTTCACTATGAATTCTTCTGGTATTGCCTGAATCTGTAGCTTCTGGCAAGCAATCTTTCCCAAAGTTAAAAATCATTAAAAGTTATTTAGGATCGACAGAGCATCAAGAAAGATTGTCTGGACTAGCAATATTAGCAATTGAACTATTGAACAAGAAATTCATGATGGTATCAATTTTAACGATGTAATTGATGAATTTGCAACAGCCAAGTCTGGGAAAATATAGATACTATTATAGCTGTTTTTCATTTTTCTACTGTACCTATAGTCCATTCACGAAAGGTTGAGCCGTCGGTTGGCCATGGAAATTTGGCATATTCCACTGTGTATATTGAAATTTTAGGTTATGTTCTTCATTTTCTTGTCAGATTGATACGCAATGTTGTCAATATTGCATAGAGTTGTCTGAGAACTCGCAAGCTCGTCGGACGAGGCCGGGTCTATTCGGCAACGTTGACTTTATTTTACGTTATGACAGCAAATACTGCCAACTTCAGATAAATGAAGAAACGCCTACTATGCGCTCAACCTTTCGTGAACGGACTATAGCTTTCATTTTTGATTTTATGAGGAAGTAAACTAGGTATTTTTTTAAAGAAGTAGGCCTGCATATTTTTTAAAATACCTAAGTATAAGTACTTTTATATGAATATATTATATGTATACATTAGCCAATACTTTTTTTAGTTTTCGGTTTTTTATAGTATTTATCAACAGAGTGTATGTACCCTACTAGACAAGGAAATACTTCAAAGTGGTTGTGGACAAGAATTTATGTTGGATTATCTATTTCGTTGTGGTTTTTATTCTGTTTGTTTGTTCTGTTATGTTTTGTTTGTTTTATATTTTAGTCTAAAAAGAAATATCTAGTTTTTGACTTCTAAAGTTCAGTTTTTCGATTTATTTCAAGCTCCTAGCTACCTACCCACCTAATAAATAAAAAAATTCAAAATAACTCAAGAGGCGCCAAAATTCTGTTTTGCACGCAGGAGCCAGCAGCAATGTGGAATAATCGTATGGAGGAAACCTGCATATTTTTCCGAGGTTCTAATTTTTGTGCCCCTGCATATCTACTGGGTGGTCAACAGGAATTCCGATTTAAAAGCGCTCTAAAATTGTTTTGAATAGGAATAGAGAAGTGGGGTTGGTCTTAAACGAAGAAGGGGTTCATGGAAATTCAGTCGCCATGGTTCGCTGGATGGGTGAGGAACGTTTGTTCATGTTCGGTATGCGCGCTTATTACTAAAACCAACATTTTTTACTCTGATGAAGCCCATTTTCATCTCAACGGTTATGTGTATCAACTAAATTGTCGGTACTGGTCTTCAGAAAACCCCAAAGAGAAACTCAATTGCATTGTCTGAAGGTCATAGTTTGGTGTGCAATACAATACACGCACAAGGCATTATTGGCCCGTACTTTTTCGAAGACGGGCGCAGCCGAGCAGTAACAGTGAATTCTGATCGTTATGTGGACATGTTGAACAATTGTTTTGAACAAGCCATTCAAGACTTTGATGGATACAATCGGGACACTTGGTTTCAGCAAGACGGGACCATTATACTCACACTCCAAATCGGCTTTTTTCTGAAAAATTGATTTCTCAGCGTGGAGACCTTCGATGGCCCCCCAGAAGCTTGACCTTACGACTTTTACTTATGGGGATCCTCTAAGGTGTAGTCTATCGCAACAATCCCCGCACTCTTATTGCATTTAAGGAAAATATCCGCCAGAAAATTCAATCCAACGGTCCAGAAACTTTGCAACGTGTTTTCTAAAAACGGTGAACATTTAGACAGAGTAATTTTTAAGAAATTAATTCCCAAAGAGCTGAGCATTATTTGTAGAAAAAAAAATCAAAACTAACTTGATAGTTTTTGTTTTATTTCTCTTAGTTGACCACCCAGTACAATGCAAATCATAGTGCGCGTCAAAATTATGGAACAAATTCATTTTGCCAGAAGAAAAATATTTGGCAACAAAATCCTGAAACAGGTCAATTTTTGTTCCACTTTTAACAAATTCTTATGCATTTTTGTTGCATCCTGTGCCATCCCCCCCATCAACCCTATAAATTGTTTGAATAGGGCAAGTGGGCCATGTGATACTTTTTTAACAAGGTATCTTCTTCACAGACGTGCTGAATTTTTCAAGAAAAATTTTTTTTTTGAAAAATGAGTCAGGGCTCATACACTTTGAGACGATGGTACCTGATGAAATTTGTCACTGAATGAAGCTCCACCCGTGGATTTTTTTGTTACCTTCTTGAAAGCTTCAATTATTTAAAAAAAACTAGATATAAAGTATAATTATTTATTAAGAAAATAACATTAGCATAAAGATTGCATAAATATTCTATACAAATAAAATCAATACATAAATCATAAAAGATAAGGTAGTAAATATAAAGATTGTTACATTATTTGCAATATTATTCACAAGATATATACATAGTGAGCAAAAACAATTCCTCACTGTACATTCATTAATGACTTGAAATCATTATATGTTGATTATCACAAACAAAAAAATAAAATTTTTATTTGAATATATGTACAAAAATTGCGATAAGAAATATTGAGCCTGCTAGATATGCATGCTTCAAACATTTCATCTAAAAATCCTAACTTGTACTTGGGTACACATTCCTTTCAAGTGGCCATCGTTCATCTATCAACTTCAACCATTCAACTTCTTGTTGAGAAGCTGAGTTGTGTTGAGGTTGACTAGAAGAGGGTCGGTGTTCAGGTGGGCCATCCCTCTTTTGTCTTGTTCTTTGGTGAGGGTCTCTTGGGTAATGGCTTTCTTGTCTTCTTCTTTCTTCTAAAGATGGCTGCGCTTTGTACGATTCCCGTCCATACCTAGTATCTCTTTTTTTAGCCTCAGATTGTATTGGATATCTATATGAGTCTCGGCGATCACTTGAAGTGGAAGCGTATGAACTGAAAATATTATTATGTTCAAAAGAAATACTTAGTTCAATTGAATTTTTAAGATATTTTCAAGATTTTATAAGTCGAATATAACGGTATGGAAAATGACATCGGAAACATAAGATATTCAATGCATCAGATAGAGAATTTTGCCGTAATACTTGATTTGAGAAGGAAAACTACATCATTCACATTATACCATTCACTCCATCAGAAACACGTAGCACGTAAATATTCCGAATACAGCACTGTTCAACTAGACAGCACAATTCTATGTGTCAGTTGCAGGAACGTCCATTAAAATTTAAAGGTCCATTAAACTCTTAATCCTCCATTATTACAAGGAACTAATGGAGGATTAAGGGTTTAATGGACCTTTAAATTTTAATGGACGTTCCTGCAACTGAGCATATCTGATACATTGAATGCATAGACTTATAAAAGAATGGACAGGACGTGTGAGAGAGAATATTGACTTCAGACAAGGATAGAATAATATTAGTGCGAAGCACAGAACATATAATAAAAACATTGGATCGCATTAAATATTTTTATGTTCTGTCAGTTTTCCAACATTATGAGAGAGATACTGTGAAGGATGGAGTAATATTATAGTCCGTTCACGAAAGGTTGAGCACATAGTAGGCGTTTCTTTATTTATTTGAAGTTGGCAGTATTTACTGTCATAGAGTAAAATAAAGTCAACGTTGCCGAATGTACTCTATGCAATATTGACAACATTGCGTATCAATCTGACAAGAAAATAAAGAACATAATCTAAAATTTCAATATACACAATGGAATATGCCAAATGTCCATGGCCAACCGACGGCTCAACTATAGTTTAGTTTAGTCTATGCACCACACTAATATTACTCCATCCTTCACAGTATCTCTCTCTCTTATGTTGGGAGCACGAAACTTAGTGCGAAAGTCACGTGACGCCCTGTCCATCCTTTTATAAGTCTATGATTGAATGTTGTAAGTTTCCTATGTAAATTTCTATACCTGAATACATTAGCAGAAAGAGACCCAATATAACAATTTGAATGATCACATTCTCACTCTGAACCATCTAATAAGCGTTAGTAGTAAACAAGGTTATCACAAAGAGTTGTTATTTTATTGAAATATTTACCTTGATCTTGAATGTGATGATCTAGACCTTTCTGGAACTTTGTATTTTCTTCTATATTCCTCCTCAGGTTCTCTGTAACTTTCTGGGTACTGTCTATGTTTTTCCCTTTTGCCACGGTCACTGTAGCTATATTGTGAACTAGTTGATGGTATCTGATCGTGATAACTTCCCCCCCCTTGGGCACTTCTCAGGATACGATCTGTCCTTGTATACCTTGTATTTTTAGATGAGACTGGTTTGTAGGCATTAGGAAGTTCACTATTTTTCAATCTATCAAACTCAGATTCCAGGTCGCGAGTTGCATACGGATTTTTTGACTTGGAATGAGCAAGATCACTGGATTTGATGGTGTCAGAATCATTAACAGAAGATTCGGCAATTTTTGCTCTTTTGAACGGAATTTCGTAATCACTGAATGGTTCTCTTCGTTCAGAGGTTTTCTCCTTTATATTAGGAGAGCTCAAATGAATATTTGGTTCTTCTTGCCTCTCAGAAGATGACTCTGTTTTGTTTAATACTTTCCGTTTTTTATTCCTATTTGAAGAACCTCTATCATCTTCATAAAATTCGCAGTAATTCTTTACTCTAGCTGCGTTTCTCTTCATTGCTTTAGTTTTATCATACATGTTATAATGCACCGATTGTATCGTATCATTATCTGGAAATTCATCAGGTGTTTTCACCATATGAGTTGATTCAATTTCGTTCACTTCAGGTTTGCTCTCACATTTCGTTGGTCTATTCATCAGAACATTTTCAGTTGGAGATAGAAGTTGAGGCATATCAAGAGAGTGATCAGAGTCAATTGATAGATTGAAACTCTTGTTCCTTTTCTCATTTACAATCTGTTCCTGATGTTTCGGTTCAACTTTCTCCGAAAAGTTTTTGGTTTTATTAGTCTCATTATTTTTAGTTTTTTTCGGAGGAGCATATTTACTTGCAGGTATTTTTTTCTTGGAGGATTTATTAGAATCTGTTGAGGTATTTGGAGACAATACCTTTGAATTTGTATTCCATTTTTTCTCGGTTTGTTGATCTTTCTGTTGGATATCAACTTTATCAGTTTTCGATGGAGTTGTTTTTGTTTCCAGTTGATTGCTGCCGCTATTAATTTTAGTGTCAACACGCGGAATTTTTTCATCAATACCAAAACTCTGTCGTGTTGTTAAACTTGGATTGTTTACTACATCCACTGTTGTTGCATAATCAGAATTTCTAACGTTTTTCTGACTCATTGATGCATTATCAGATTTTGATGTTTTTTCGGCTAAGTTATGATCGACTTGTTTGTCGGAAACCTTTAAGTTATTGAGTTCATTTTTGGTGCATGATTGTTCTGTTGAATTTACATCACAGTGAAGGAGTAACGCATAACTATGTATAACATCTTCATCAAATGATAGGGCGCTCTCTGGAATTGGAGCTTCATCAAGATTTGATTCTTGTTTTGGGTCAGGTATAAGTTCCTTTTGGCCTCCAACCATCGGATCAGCTGAAAATAATTAGGGACTTTTAACACCTGCAGATCTCTGAGAGCATTTATCACATCAGCAAACGGACTTCTGGATGAAAATCTGAATATTTAATAATAGTTATGGCGCTCACGGCTCAATTACAAGTTATTTCCAAGATCTACACATTTGAATCTTATTATACATAGCAAGTACCCAATTTAAAGTATCAACTTCATTGTTAACGCAAAATATCAGCAAATTTAGTTACAAATTGAAAAACGATGATTAGATAAAGATATAATGATAACATCACCAATATTGCAGGAGGCTGCCAAATGTTTGCTGGAAGTGAATATAAGAGTCGACATGATGCAGTTTGTAAAATAATTCATCAGGAACTCGCCATTCAACTGAAGATGCTGCAATCCGAACCAATTCCATATTATAAGTATCAGCCTGAAGTAATACTGGAGAACCACCATAACAGGCTTTACTGGAATCGCAACGTACTTACAAATTTAACAGTTGCTAATAACAGGCCAGACATAATTCTAGTGACGAAAAAAAGGAAAAGAGCAATACTTATAGACGTAGCCATCCCAAATAACAACAATTTACTTCAAAAATAAGCTGAAAAAATATCGAAATATCGAAAGCTTGAACTTTAGATCAAAATGCAGTGGGGAATGTCTAGTACCAGAACCATTCCCATTTTCATATCAACCACAGGAACTATTCTTAAGGAGCCTCAAGTCCAACCTCAAGGAGCTAGATTTGGATGAAAACCTTTTCAAAGTAATTAAAAAAGCCGTACTTCTCGGTACTGCTAGAATGGTAAGGAAGTTTGTAGGTCACGATGGACACTAGGAACAACCATGGAGAGAAACATTGCAACTACCACGACATCAACCGAGAAATGCAGGACCAAGCAACGAAGGACGAACAACCCAGGACCCAGGAGAAGAAGAACACTGAGCACCTCAGAGCTCACCCCCCCTGATACTTGCAATCTGGGGTGAGTGAATGTTCCCCTTAATAGGGAGTGTGATAGCCAATTGCTAGGGGGTGTGAGAGACCACACCCTTTCTACGCTAATAGGCTCAAGTCGATATCATAGGTAAAGATTTCATTTTAGAATGAAATATTTTGGCACAACTTTATTGAATGAAAGCATAATAAACTCAAAATAAGGAAATATCATGTCACCACTAATTAGGCCGCATTTGAAATGACCATTAACAAATATTTTTTACAGGTACTTCAATAATATTGTCCAGACCACAATTTTAATGAATAATTACGAAATTATTCTGAAGAAACAGAACAATGAATGTAGTTACACTCAACTGAAGAATTAATTATTATTAAAACAAACTAACATATGCCAACAACACAATACAGGAGTACCATAAAAAAAACCATTAATCACTTCGTTTTTTTATGCAATAAATCAACTTTTATTCGATTATCCGATAGCTTGAAACTCAATAAGCGTATACTGAAAATATTAGAAATCACAAAGGTCTGTGAGGATTTCAATAAATTTTTTATTCTAAGTTTTCAACTTTGGAATTAATCTCACTTCACGAAGTCACGTTCACTAGATTCTAAACTAAATATCTTCGTTTGACAACATAGGTGAAAACATAAGGATGAAAGATTTATCTAAATCTCCACAGTCCTTTGTGACCTTATTTTCAGGTTATGCGTATTAAGCTTTCGAATGAAAGCTGATATATTGCATAAAATAGGGAAGTGATTTGCGGTGTATTTGAACAGTTTGCAACTCTTATGTTACTTCTCTATTGAATGATAATGACTTGAATACTTACTGGGAGCGTTAGAGTTGAATTCTTCATCTGCGATATAAGGTGGAATTGAATTGATCAACTCTTCTTGAATTAGTTCAGATGCGATAAACTCATTGGGTTTAGCTGCAATATCCTCCACCTCAGAACTGTCAACAGTAACTTCACAGCCTGCACTAAAATTATATAAATAATGGAAAAACTCGGTTGGATTATCAAAGAACATCTGGAGGTTCTCACTAGCCATTGTTGGATTCGCATAAGAATTGGAGAAGCTAGTGTCCGTTGTGCTCTGGTTTACAGCACTGAAATCAAAATTGAAAAACTCATCGGATATGTTGAATATTGTGTCATCCGCTTGCTCATTTTCTGGTAATCTCATAGGTGTACTTTGTGGTAGGTTAGATCTATTTATGAATGTTTCAGGTTGGTTCATAGGCAAAATTGGTTTTTCTTCAATATCAACTTGCGAAGTTTCTTCGTTTTTGGTTTCACTTTGCTCTGGTAATTGCAAATTGTTACCGGAGTCAGAGAATAATGAAAAACTGTTTTGAATAGTGCTCAATAGGTTTTCCATACCTTCTGAACTGCTTGGTTGACTAATAACTTTATTTACAAAGCTCTCGGAAAGAACTGGTTGTCCCAGACTAGAATTAAACAAAGTATTGGATAAAGGAAAACTTTCTTTTGTTGGACCTATGTCATCAGATTTTGTAACTGTATGACTAGAAACTTCTTCATTATCATTCATCTCGATTTTGATTTCAATATCCAAGTTCTTCAGGCCGTGAGCAGAAATAGCAGCAGATGCAATCTCACTCAATTTCATAGGCATATTTTCTACACTGTTTATATTCTGAACAATTTGTTTTCCTGATGTTTCAATATTTGAGTCCAGTTCTTCACATGGTTTATTTTGGATGAAATCTTCTTGTAACTGTTTTGAACAAGGCGATTCCTTGAAATTTTTATGATCAAGCACTTCCATTTCACTGTGAGGTTTCAAGGGAGAATCGATTGTACTAGATTGGTCTTCCTGTTGGATATCTGGAGTTTTTAATCCTAAAATGATGTCCAAGCTTCTTTTCCTCTCCTCAGTATCTACATTAGTTGCATTTGCAATGTTTCTAACAATATTCTTATCATCAGAAATGTAAAAAGGATTTCCAATAGCTCCAGATGATTGAAACAACTTCTTATCAACATTAGTCTTGCTGCCAACAATATTGTCAAATAGTTCTGCATCATCTCGCATAATTTCTGAAGACATGGATGAGTCTGACCGATTTTCTATTTGTCGGACCTCCTTCATGATAGATTCATCTATGTCCATATCACTGTTGCACTCTTGGTTCTTTATATCATCGTTTTTGTCATTCTCAAATTCATTCATAGACATGTTGAGACTTTCAGATTCGGATTCACTTATTTTGGAAACGCAATCATAATCATTTTGACCCTCAACTTGAACGATCTCAATGTAGTTTTCAGAATTCAGATTATCATTTGGGTGAGTACTGCATTCTGGCGTTGGAATTGTTACTTCTGGAATTTTTGAATTTGTCAGTTGGTTGATTTGTCCTGAATTAGGTCCATCATAGCTAGTATTAACCGTAACTCGCGATTCTACTTCTGGTATGAAACTGTTACTTCTTAGCGTATTTTCAACCACTGGATGAGAATTATTAATGTATGAAGCTCCATTTGCTGATAGTTCTGGGTTGAAAAGGTTATTATTCCTAATGATATGTTCAGCAGTTGGAATCACTGTACCATATACGCCATATCTGTATGGAATTAATTCAGTGCTTATTGGATAAATTGGAGCGCTGCAGTAATTTATACAAGGGTTGATTGGCTCCCCTCCAGCTAATTCCTCATATGAACATACCCTTTCAACAATAACCTTGCATGGCTTGTCAGTTTTTGGTGTACCATTCCCTTTTTTCTTCTTATCTCTACTTATTTCTTCTTTTTCACGACTCTTACTTTTGTTCTTTCTTGACTCTTTGTCTTTATGTAGCTGGCCAGGATGTTTGAAAATATCTCTTCTTTTATGGGTTCCTTCTAAAACTGTGTTGATTTCCTGCTGTGGTATATTTTCAGTATTGACTTGATGAAAACTGCCACTTGTTGAGGGGGTCACAACCTGATCCGTTTGTATAGAACAGAATTTTTCCTTAGGATGAGTTTTCGAGGATGATTTCAGCATATTTTCAATGGAAAAACTCAATTCATTTACGGAAGGATTCTGTGCCTGATTTGAAGTTGAGGGCTTGGTTGTTTGAATGCTTTGTGGAACTACATCAGATTGTTTTACACTTGGAATGTTATTGCTTGTTTTATCATGTTTAGGAATTGAGAGATTCAGAGCATATTCAGGTTCATCCTTGGTTTCTTGCAGATCTTCAACTGAGTCAGGATAATTATTATAAGTACTGGATATTTCATCAATATCACTTGAATGATTTTCGTTATCCTCAGCCTCCAAGTATTGGGGTTGTTCAGTAGTTTCAACTGAAGCCTCACCACCTTTATTTCTATATAGATGAGAAGATGTATCAATATTCTCTATAGATTCTTTCTCAAGGTTATTGCTGTCAACAGCATTGTCACAGTGAACTACGATTTCTTCACTTATTGCACTCTCACATTCGGATGTTTGAATAATATTGTCCACAGAAAGCTGTACATTGTCACCAATGATTCCTTCATTATTCGAGTTTTCTACCAAAGTTTCCTTGTGTTGAAGATTTTCTGAGGATACTCTCTGGTTGTCTTCTACTAATTGTGTTCTATTTGGTACATCTTGTTCAAATGAAACTTCATTCGGTACTTGTACTTCAATATATTCTTCCTTTTTATCAACAGCTTCAATTTCGGTGTTGTTTTCTACCAAGGTTTCTTTAAGTTGGAGATTTTCTGATGATACCCTCTGGTTGTCTTCTACTGATTGTGTTACATTAGGCACATCTTGTTCAAATGAAACTTTATCAGCTACTTGTACTTCAATATATTCTTTCTTATCAACAGCTTCAGTTTCGGTGTTTTCTACCAAAGTTTCCTTTAATTGGATATTTTCTGATGATACTTCTTGGTTCTCTTCTAATGATTTTGTTACGTTAGGTACATCTTGTTCAAGTGAAATTTCATCAACTACTTGTACTTCAAAATATTCTTCCTTTTTATCAACAGCTTCAATTTCGATGTTGTTTTCTAATAAAGTTTCCTCGAATTGAATATTTTCTGATGATACTCTTTGGTTGTCTTTTAATGATTGAGTTATATTTGGTACATCTTGTTCAATTGAAACTTCATTAGCTACTGTTAGTTCAATATATTCGTCTTTATTGTCAACAGTTTCAATTTCCATGTTGATTTCTCCCAAAGTTTCCTTAGGTTGGGAATCTTCTGAAATTATTCTTTGGTCGTCTTCTACTGACTGTGATACATTGGGTAAATCTTGTTCAATTGAAACTTCTCCAGCTACTTGAACTTCAATATAATCTTCTTCTCTATCAACAGCTTCGATTTCTATGTTGTTTTCTACCAAAGTTTCCGTATGTTGGAGATTTTCCGATGATTCCACTTCTTCTGATTGTGATACTTTAGGTACATCTTGTTCCAAAGAAACTTCATCGCTTACTTGGAGTTTGATAGATTCTTCATTTTCATTGGTAGCTTCAGTTCCGATCTTGTTTTCTTCATTTCTTAAACTCATTGAGTTCGGCGGACGTATAATTTCGTTCTGAATGATCTGAATTCTGCATTTCTTCGGTTTAATGAATTCTTCAACATTCTCCTGTTCTTCACGCTGTTTTCTTTTATTTTTTGGAGATTTCAAATCTGTTATTTCAACAGCCAACTTAGGTTCTTCAGAAAATTCCACTTTGGTTGTATCATCTTTTTTCTCTTGATCTGATGAATTATATATGTAAAGAGTTGGTTCATTAAGATCATTTTCATTGAATGATTCATCAACGAGCAATGTATCATTAATTTCAATATTTTTTGAACAGACTAAATCTTCTTCACCTATTAATTGCACACTTTTCTCATTTTCTTTGTTTTGGAGTGACGAAACGTTCAGATCTAAACTCTCATTATTTGTGAGATCATGTGATTCAGTTTTTTCTGGACTGTCATCAGTGTTTATCATAACTACCGAATTATTTTTTTTCTCCTTATTGTCAGTAGAAAAACCTTGTTCTGATATTTCCACTTCTGTTTCAATTATTCCATCTACACTAGAATCATGTAGATTTATACTTTTCGAAGAAACCAAATCTTCATCATCCATTGACGAATTGTCATCTGCAATGTTTTCAAGAGAAGCGTTGTTGGGATCTACACTTTTGTTCACTATAACTTTTGATTCATTTGCAGATGCTTCTTTATTTTCAATGGAAAAATCTTGTTCTGATATTTCTAATTCCATCTCAATTATATTATTTACTGCAAAATTATCGTTAATGATTCCATTTTCCTCACTTATTTTATCTGCTACATCTGGGTCATTTACTGATTTCAGTTTTTCAATTGCGGAATTTTCAGGATTTTCATTTGCATGTTTTGTGTTTTGACTAATCACTTTGCACAAATCTGAAGATGCTCCTATTTCTGTTGTTTCAACAGTGAATTCAGTGATTTTTTCGGTTTTCGCACTTTCACCCATAGTTATTACTTCAGTTTTTTCATATTTTTGCTCTGATTTACTGATATTTTTATTTTCAATCAAATTAATAGCCTCTTCAAGCTCTATGATAATGTTTTCCTGTGAATTACATGAATCTGAGATCACACTTGCTTTAATATTTGAGCAATCTTTCGGCTCGTTTTCATTTCCAGTTATTGAGGAAGCTCCAATTTCAAGACTTTTCTGAACATCATTCCTTACATTTAGATCTGAATCTTGATTGATTTCTTTGAATGAATTGGAAGCTTTATGAGAGCAACTGACTTCATTTGTCTCAACTGTGTATCCAATAGTTTTTTGTTTTATAGCTTCTTCTGATTCTGATACAATATTCTCAGGCGATAAAGATAATTTTTTCTTATTGTCATAGGGAAATGGTTCGGAAAAAACGTGAATTTCTTCATCAGTGATAACTTTATCATCATTTTTAACAATCTGATCTTCAGAAATAATTTCCTCCGAATTTGAGACTCTATGTTCCTCGTTAAAAACTACTTCTTCGGCTAGATTGGAGCTTGGTTCTTTTCGTTCTTCATCTTCTTTTTCTTGAGATACAATTTCAACTGGAACAGAATGTTCATTAATTATTTCTTCTATCTCAGCTGTAGCGTTTTCATTTCCACTCTTCAAAATGTCAACTTGGTTTATTTGCTCTTTTTCAGACAGATTATCATGAGAAGGGTCCTTTTTTTCCGAATTTGCATCTGTATTCTTATCAGTAGACATAATGTTTGTGTCTATTTCTGCCCGATTCTCAACACAATCAGAAGTTAAATTTAGTTTCTCTTGATTTCTTGTCTGATCCTCAGCACATGGAGTTTTTTCATGATTTTGTTTCTTTGCTTGTTGAATGTCTTCTGTAGTAACAGAATTGATAGGATGATCTTCATCAATAACACTTTTTTCTTGAACTGGTGACATCATTTTTTCTTCTTTCACCTCCCTAGTTTTTCCAGACCTAGATTTTCTTCGGCCTCTTTTAAAATCAACACCTTCTACATCTCCACTTTCAGATTTAGGAGTTTTTTCAATGATTGTATTATGGTCAATTTCCTCATTATATTTAACTGATTTCTCAGATTTTTCACTTTCAGATCTCTTTCTCTTAGATCTTCTAAGGTTTTCTTTACTTTTTTCCTTATCGTCCTTATCAAGAGTAGGTAATTTTTCTAACAGAATATAAGGGTTTTTCTTTTTGATTTCAAGATTTTTCATTTCATCAATTTTCGGTTCAAATCTGGGAGCATTAAAAGGATCAATATTATCTTCCATGGGAATACTTGTTTTTTCAGAAGTTTCACTAGGATATTTGAGTTCTGAAGGGTCGTGTTTCACATCATAAAGCTTTCTCGTTTTTTTGTTTTTTCTTATGTCAGTTTCATTCACCATTTTATTGCATGTGGAACTAATAGGAACATGTTGTTTATTTTTTCTAACTCCACATTTCTTAGAGGGATGTTTCAATGAATTATTGTCTTCCTCATTTGCAATACAAAAAACTGATATCTCGCTTGAGCTAACAGTAGAATTTTCTTCTTTCTTTGCTACACTGTCTTCTTCTACCTTTAAATTTTTTACTTTCCCTGAGATTTTGGATTGATTCTTATTTTTAGATGAATAAGGTTTAGAAATTGCACTTGAATTAGATCTCAGCGATCTTTGAGAACAATTATCGTCTCTATTCATCTTATTTTTCAAAATTGAATCAATATCTGGTATTATAAGTGATACTTTAAGCTCAGTTGATTGCGTAGATATTCGTTTGATCTTTTTTTCATTTTTATTTCCCAATGAATCATCAAACCTTTCAGTTTGAATCTCTGGTGTCTCTTCGATTGTTTTTTTACATTCAGTTTGACCTACCTTATCATTTCCACTTTGTAGTTCTGATACTTGTTCTTTTGTTTTTTCACTTTCTTGGCCATCTTGAATGCCCAAAAGTCCAGGAGACACCATATTTCCATTACTGCTATTCGGTGTTTCATCCAATCCTGACTTTTCTTGGAGATTGAAAGATGAATATTCAGTTATTGAAATTTTCTCCGGTATTTGTTCATACATGTGTGTTGTATTATGACTTTGAAGAGCTGAATGTTCCGATTCTATTATTCCTTTTGGATGTTCTTCTTGTTCATTGTTTTTTAATTCCTCTATACATCTTTGAGTTTCTAAAAGTTCTTTTTTGCGATGTTTTCGAACTACACCCTCAATATTAGTTTTTACATCTGTTGGTATCACCAATTTTTCTTCTGAATTTATTGATTCTTCACTTGTGGTCACACTGATAGTTGCAGATTCAGGCGAAATTTTTTCTGTGGCCAAAGTTTCAGGACTCATTTTGATATCTTTCTCCAAAAGTTCGATGGAAGTTTCGATCATTTCATCATTGATCCTTTGCTCATTTGTCTCGGTGTTAACCAATGGTGAAATATAGACATTCAAGTTAACTCCAAAATTAGTTGTATTATTTCGTGGATTCAAATGAGATTCCTCAATATATGGGTGATTCGGTTGCGAAATGGTTTCAGTTTTTGAATTGTTCAATTGTTCCTCTTTTATGTAGGTGGTATTTGGAAGAGAATCAGTTGAAGCATCTACATTGAATATGTTACGATTTTTCTCATTTAAAAGATCGTTTCGGCCTATTTCAATGTTATCATGTAATGTTAGTGGTTTTGAAATCTCAGTTAATTCATTTGTTATTGAAATTTTGCGATTTGTTTCATCCATATCTAGTGAAATCGATTCCAAAATAGCTTTTTTGAAATGCACAATTCTTTTAGTCTGGTCAGGTGAAGTAACTTTTGGATCGCTTTTCTCGAGATTATTCAATGTATTTTCTGTTTTTGTGTCATTTTCCCTTTCTCTTGAACAATCTATAATAAGTTTTTTCTCCACGCTAGTTTTAACCTTAGATTTTGTGTTATTTTGTTCCTTTGTTTTTCCTCTGCCTTTGGAAACCTTAGTTTTGGAACTTTTTTGAGTATTTTCCTTTTTATTGCTTCGACTGGTATCTGCTATTTCTACTGGTGAAACTTCACACTTCTTCATTCTTATATTCAAAGGCAAACTATCATCCGAATCAGAACTAACCACTTGATTCAGTCTCGAAGTCTTTTCTGTCGTTTTGACAATTTTTGAAACTTTTTTATCTTTACTGGTAGTTCTTGATTGCCTCTTATCGTTCTTTTTGGTTTTTATTTCTTCTTTATTTGTTTTATCAGGCAATTTATCTTCCACATTTTTAACAGCTCTAGGCTTTCTACCAGGAGTAGACTTAGTAGGATTAGAATCTTTTCTGTTGTCTGATTTGGGAGATTTGGAGTTCCTCTTTGGGTATTTCAATTTGCTTTTAGGTGTTGCAGGAGGAGCATCAGAGGGAACGCTTGTATCTAATGCGGTTTCTGTCGAAGGAGATTTGACAGTTTTCATTAGTTTCTTACTTTTGGGGCTCTTTGTTCTATTAACCAATGGACATTTTTGCTGTTGGGCATCCACCTTGAGAGGCTTTTGATTCGAAGCCACACTTGCCAATATATCTATATCTAGTTGTTGTTTTTGAAAATCGCATTCTTTGATATTATTTAACACTTCATTATCCCTATTTTCATTGGGTATAAAAGAAGAATAAAAGGTAGTAGGAGGATATAGCGTGGTGTCGCTAAACGCAGGAGGTATAGATGTCACATTCAAACTAGAATTAGTTTCTGTATCTGTAGTATATGAGGTGTATGTGCATTCTCTGGCTTTTGTATCAATCATAGTATTATTTTGGGTAGTGGGACTAGTATCAAATTTGAGACAGTTTCCGCCATTTTAATGGGAGAGGTGAATGAAATATTCCTTTTTGGTCTTCTTGGTTCTGTATTGGACATCAGCAACATCATTTTACCAAGGTTACCCACTACATTGTGAGAATCAGAACACTTACTTTTTGGTCTTTTAGGGGTAGTTTCTAATTTTTCCAATTTACTTCCAACACTAAGTGGAGTTTCTTCAATTCTATTTTTTTGGGGAATGTCATGCAAAGTTGTTGGTATTCTTGTAGGTGAATCTGAATAGCATTGTTGTTTCTGGAGAATGTTTTCATCCGTTGACTTAGAAGAAAGTTTCTCAATATTGAATTTTTCACCCTCCGATGGAATTTGGATGTCTGTTATTGCTTGATCTGAACTAACATCATTTGATTGTTCTACTGCAGTTTGTTTGCTAATAGTTGATGTGATGACTTCAGAGTCAGTAACATTACTGTTAGCAGCCATATCAGTTACTGTTCCGCTTGTTAAATGATGTTTTTTAAGACTATCATGTATTCCAGCGGTTTGAAAGTCAACTTCAAATTTCTCCTTGATATTGTCAGCATGCTCATGAACTTCACTTTCATCTATTATGTAAGAAGAACTACATTCATCGTCATATAATATTATTTCAGTGTTATCTGTCAATGTGTCAATATTTTCCATAACACAAATATCTTTTTGCGATTTTTCTTGTGGAATATCGGTAATCCCAGATTTATCGATTATGTTTGTGAATTCTTGTCCCTTTTTGCTGTCTTTCTCTTCAACTCCTTCTGTTTCATTGATAACAACCCTTTTTTCTAATGATGAAATTTCCAGTTCACTTTCTTTGATTAATGATGAATTAGTTACAGTTTCTTCTGATTGTCCTGTAGATAAAGATTCAAGTGATATTTTGATACTTCCATGTGATGCAGCATCTAAACTTTCATGGTCCACCTTGGAGTGCACATCAATTGAAGGGACTTCTATTGCTACATTTTCAACACATTGAAAATCAATTGCCGGAGTTTCACAATAGTTTAAATCAGATTCTATTTCAATTTCCACTACTTGATCTTCAACAAACTCAGATTTTGATATATTCTGAATAGTACTCACATCAGTGGCAGAATTATGGGGGAATGGTTCATCTTGGTTCGCGAATTCTTCAGATGGCTGATATACATCTCCTACTGTTGAAACAGCACAACATTTATCTACTGAACAGTTTTCTGTATCAACTGAACTAGCAGATAAATCCTTTAATTCTACTTCTCCATACTCTTGTTCATGAGTTTCTATTTCTTGTTCCGAACATATGTACAATGTATTTGAATCCAAAAATTCGTTTTCAAGATCGACGTTCTCATCAACTGAAGATGCTATAACTTCAGGGGTTTGATTACTTCCAACTGCTTGGCTTTTCTCGAAATCCAATGGAGAAAACATTGAAGAGTTTTTACTCTCACCAATTGCATCTTCAGTAACAGTTTTTATACTATTTTCTGAAGTTTCTTCTTTCTGTTTTAACTTCTTTATTTTCTCTAATGAATCTTTCTCTAATTCATTTTCACTAAAAGGTACTTCAATTATGTTATCATCTTTATGAGTGAAGCACGATGTAAAACTTTCACTGTATGATTCGCCAATTTCTTGACTTGCTAAAGTTACAGTAGCTGTGGAAAATTTTGGTTGCGTATTTTCAAGTAGTTCCACATTAGCGTTTTCAAAATCCAACTCAACAGCTGTGGTAGTATGTATATTTAGATTGAGGGATTCATTTTCATTTCTGGACTCCTGTCTCTCTGGGCAATTTATGATATCGATTACCTTTTTTTCATCTGCATCAGATAGTATGTCAGTCTCTGCCTTGCTTCCCTCGTCTTTTGCTGAAGGTAATGAAGTTACATCCAATTCACTCTCTGCTATCTGTTCAACGTCATTGCTATTCTTAACAGCTTCTTCGGAAGAAGTTAAATGCTGTTTATCTTCATGAATATTTGTTCTCTCCTTCTCCAATTGAATGTCATCTGAACTGATATCTATGTCTTTTTTTTGCCCACTTTCAGAGGTTTTCAACTCTGTTGTACTTGATACTGAATATATCTCTTGATGAATAAATTCAGTAATTACTGGTTCTATTTCTGTACTACTTTTTAACTCAGTTTCTGTTACATTTTCAGGACTTGACGCATCTTGTCTCACTGGTAATGACGATGAAACGGAAGTAAGAATGACTACTTTGGGATTTGAAACATTTTCATCTATATCCAGATTTGTTGAAACTTCTGTTATTTCTTTGTCATTTTCAATGGTTACAACTGAGCTGGAGGATGAATTGACTTCAAGTGGCTCTAGGGTATTTTGGTTTTCCTGTGCTGGCAAAGAACCTTCATGGTTATCGCTTCGCAATTCACAGCCTATTGTCATATTACTGTCATCAATTAACTTTTCAGTTTCAATTCCAACAGATACAGAACCAGAACTTGTTTCGGTGCGAAGTGACTGATTCAATTCTGTTTTCTGTGAAACTTTTGGAAAACAATTATCTACCAGAAATGTTTCTTTTGCGATACTTTCATTTGATGATATTTTCATTGTACTTGCTCCACTTTCACCAACTACTGGTTTTTCTTGAATTGTAGCATCCGAAGAATGTTTCTTCACTGCATCTCGTTCATTTGTATTGTTATCGAAAGATGTTTCTAGTGAATTGATTGGAATATTGTCTTTTAACCTGTCCACTCTCTCAGAGGTAGACTCAGTACAATTCCAATCATCTGCTGATATAAATTCCGGTATCGTAATATCAACTTGTTTTACCGTTGAAGATGATGAAACAGGAGGAAAGTCTACAGCAGCTTTCAAATCATTTTCATCTATGCTAACTTTTTGATTGGGTAAAACTTCAAGTGCTTGTTCGCTATTTTCTATGGTTACAGCAGAATTGGTATTTTCTTGTTGTTGGGAAGATTCTTCATGGTTTTTACTTGGCGATACACAATCTTTTATTGACATATCCATCAATAACTCATTTTTAACTACAATAGATTCAGTAGTGGAAGCTGTGGCCATGCACTCATATTCTTCGCAATCTATAATTTCGATGATATCATTTATCTCCGTTCTAGGTAACTGATTTGATGCTCTCACTTGTGAATCTATTACACGGCACTTTCCTGGCAGTGATGTTTCTGTTGTAATTCTCTCATTGGAAAATTTTCTAGTTTGATTTTCATTCTTCATAGATGTTTCTTGAATTGAAGCACCCAAGCAACTTTTAGTCGTTACATCTTGTTCAGATATTGTCTTAATGTCAAAACTTGTTTTATCATCATGCTCTACAGATCTCAAAATATTTTTATCTACATCGTGAGATTCTGGATTTGTTGAAGCTTCTGGTACTTCTTTATCAATCCCCATAGTTACAACTGAATTAGCTCCTTCAGTGGAAAATATACTTGAGGATGAGCTGACTTCAGGTTGACTTACTATAATTTCGTTTTCTTTGTCCAACAAAAGTTCTTGATTATTGCTGGGCGATACATGACCTTCCATTGACATTTTGTTTTCATCAATTTCTTTCTTCACGATAGATTTGGAGCTGAAGCCTGTGATTGTGCAGTCATAATCTTCAGAATCATCTTCAATTTCAATAAAGTCATTCGACCAGGTGCTATTAGTAGATAATTTTTTAAGCGCATTTGATTGATCTTCACAAGTTTCTTCTTTTACTGAAGCATTTGTAGTTCTTTGCGTTACTTGATCTTGTTCATATGTATTAACATCAATCGATTTTATGAGCATGGCTTTTTGATCTTTCTCTTTATTCAAAGCATCGACTTCTTTCAAAGTAGCATCAGTATATTTCAAATCCTCTGTTATTGTTGTTGATTCTGGCATCATAGCATTTGAATAAATAACAGGTTTTTGAATGCTATTCTCATTTTTTCTTTCGACAGGTTCATCTTCATCAGATGAAGTTATATCTATAAATATTTCGGGTTGTCTGTTTGGTTTTTCAGAATCCAGATTCCTGTTAATATTCCATTCAATAATTTCTTTCTTTGGGACAATAACTTCGTTTGAACAATTTGATAATGATTCTCCCTTGATAGCAAATGTAGAGTTATTTGTATTCAATGTAGTCGAACAAGTTTCATTTTTGTTCTTTAATGTACTTTGTTGAGATTTATTATTCGTAAAAGTAGAATTAAAACCCATATCTGTTGTTGATATTCGTTCTGGTACTGTAGCATTCGAAGAACCTACTTGTTCTGCATTATTTTCATTTAAAATTTCACTATGTTGAGCTTGTATTTCTGGAGTACTACAAGCCAAAGGTATAGATGATTTTGAGTCAAGAAAGGTTTCTTGCTCCTTGGTTTGTACTTTGCAATTTGAATTACTGATTGGTTCATCATCATCTGATAAAATAATATCAACTATTCCATTTATATTATTTTCATTTCTTCTGAACCACCCAAGTTTAGATTGTTTGTTTGATTTAGCGGAATCGAGATTTCTAGTGACATTCGCCTCAGTATTTTCTCTTCTCAAATGAACTTGTTCTGAACACATTGATGATTCTTTTCTAGAAGTAGTCACAGATTTGCCTATATTCAAAGTATTAAAACTGGTTTTATTAACATTCTCTAACAGTCTTAGTTGAGGTTCATTATTTAAATTGCCTAATAATTCATGTTTTCTTCTTTGTTCCTTTAACATTGCCAATACCTGATCGAAATTAGTGAGGCTATAATTAAAATCTTCTTCATTCCTACTACTCTCATCTTCTCTCTCTTTCTTTATTCCATCACTAACAGCAGAATTATAGGAGGATATTGGTTCTGACACTGTTAAATTTGATGCACTTATTTCGAAATTTGTGGATGAAATATTCCTTGTACTGCTCAAACACTCAGCTTTTTTTCTTCTCTCTTTTGAAATATTTCCAGCATCCAGCTCTTCAAAGATATTTGACCGATGTGTTTTTTTGCCTGGTCTAACAGAATTTTTGTTATTTGTAAGTTGATCAATCGATCTACAGAAAATTTTTCCTCTTGAAGCTGGAGGAAAATTCTCTTTGGTTTTATTCTCATTGCAAAGTTCATTGATTTCATTGGATGTTTTTGGTTCTTCTTTAATAAACGATTCCACATTACTTAATGTTTCCATAAACCGCCTATGGTTTCCAGAAGTTGATTCTTGAACACAATCTTTGTTAGCTGGTTCATCTTCATCTGATGAAGTTATGTCTATAACTATGTCAGATTGACTGAAAGTATTATTGGTTATATTTCCATCTGGGATAATTGCTTGTCCTGTGCAGACTGAAGAAGTCACGGAAGTATAAGCAGTCGTTGAACTTGTTCTTTCAGCATTATGGAATATTTTTTGTTGAGATTCATTGCATAAATCACTCAAAAATACATTTTTCCTTCTTTGTTCTGCCAATTTTTCCCTGATATCGTCAAAATTAGTTAGACTATAATTGAAATCTTCTTCTCCATCTTGTCTACTGGAGTTAGAATTTGTATCACATTGTTCAATGTTTCTTACATTTTCTTCACCATCTTGTTTTATAACTCCTTGCAACCCCTTCTCCTTTCTAACAGAAGGAGTATTATTAGTTATAGCATTAGGAATTTTTCTTCTTTCCAACCAAGGTTGTGGATTTTTCGATTTTCTTTGCGACCATTTAATAACTTCTATATCTTCGTCCACATTTAATTCTACAAAGCTCACTATATCATCCTTTCGTATTGAAGAGAACACTTCATTAGAAGATGGAAAGTTAGGAACAGGTTGACTATTTGAAGAATTGCACACTGACTTAAGGCCACTACTATTTTGCTCAGTACATCTCTTATTCTGTGGGGAACTCTGAGATGATTCTATTTTTACATTTCTTGTTTTTATTGGTTCAATTATACGAGAATTATTTGTACTTGGATGTGATTCTGTATCATCAATGACTGTAACTGAAGTAGAGTCTGAAGAATTAATGGCATTATCAGAAGGTTCCTTCTTAACTTCATTGTTTCTTAAGGTGAATATAGTCCTATATGAAGATTCCTGAAAGAATTAGTTACAGTATAGGAGCTTCTTTTTCAAGTTGTAAGACTAACGACAAACTGACAAAAAGAGTTCATATCAGGAGGACGTATTCCATGAAAAACATAACTAGTACATTCGTTTTGTCCTATCCCCTTATATAGGAGGTCACACATGTTATCGACAAATGTTTGTTCGTATAACTGTAATCTTTTATTGTATAATAATTTCGAAATGGCGTCTAGCTTATATACCGTGTGGTGACATAAAGTTACAATTTCTTAAATGGAACGCCCTATAAATTATTATATTTTTGCAAAGAGCTCAAAAACACGATTTCATTCATGTATAACATTAATGGACCGCAATTAAAAAGTCTCTATGGAATGGATTTGAATGAAACTTGCACTGTGTGTTTTTCAATTTAGTTGTCTTTCATATTAAATCGCAAACAATTTGATAGACAAGTGATTAAAATCAATGCGATCGTCTTTCTTCAACCTCTGAATATTTCGAATTTTTCAAATGGAACACCCTATATTGAGTTACATCATTTCAAATATTTTTTCAAGACAAATGTAAATAAAAGCTTTGAAAAGCTATGTACTTCTTCAAAATGGTGGCCATTTTGAACATTTACTATGTGATTTGATTAGATGCTTACTAAATTCATTTTGTTTAGTGGATGGATTTGTTTTTTAATTCTTCTAAATCAAGCAGCTAATGGCAGTAATGTCGTAGCCTTGACAACGATATATTCAAACGATAATGCTATAAAATTTCAACATCACATAAATAAGTCTTCTATAACTTTTCCAAAATAGATTTTAGACCTATGCTACCCTAGATATTCAGATCTTTCGAATGATGTAACTCAATATAGGGTGTTCCATTTGAAAAATTCGAGATATTTTAAGATTGAAGAAAGACAATCGCATTATTTTGAATCGCTGTCTATCAATTTTTTGCGATTAAGTATATGAAAGACAACTAAATTGAAAAACTCCCAGTGCAAGTTTCATTCAAATCCATTCCATGGGGACTTTTTTATTTCAGTCCAAAGTTGGACCCATTTTCACTGAAAACTAGCCATAAATCCGGAACGAAACATTATAGACCATTAATGTTATACATGAATTAAATCGTGTTTTCGAACTCTTTCCAAAAATATAATAATTTATAGGGCGTTCCATTTAAGAAATTGTAACCTTATGTCACCACACGGTATATAAGCTAGACGCCATTTCGAAATTATTATACAATAAAAGATTACAGTAATACGAACAACTTTTATTTGAAACTTTTTTGCGATTACAACCCAATCTACATTACATGTGAGTTCCTATATAAAGGGATGGGACAAAACGAATGGGACATCCTGTACATCGATACTTACAGATGACAAAGAGGCGGATTCTTGACCATCATCATCCGAGCCATAATCACTATCTCTCAGGGATTCTTTCAACCTTATCAAAGAAGGATTAGTAAGGTCTAAATGCAGACTTGAATTGGTAGGCGATTTTTTTATTAATCCTAGGATATCTAATATATTTCTGGAAATAAAAATAATTATGTCATGGTACAGTTACACTATTTCATTTCTTTTTGTGTTTATAGTTGTAACATAGTGATTTGATTGTACTATGTACGATTTTGTTGTGTTGAAAACGTTCTCAAGATGAAAAAAGGCTTATTTTGTGGATTATCGGTTCATTAAAACTACAAAATCAACGTAAAAATATAAACATAATCTCAACTTGAGTTGATTTACCGCTTTTTAATTGCAATATTCATCTAAATGATATGATTTACAAAATAAGCTTATTTTTATGTTAAAAACGTCTTCAACACAACGAAATCGTACATAGACCAATGGCTAGTTCAAATTCCAGTGTAAATGAGGTTTGTTTTGGAACCCTTTCTTTGACGTGTGACGTCACCACTAATGCGGCGTATTGTCACTCCCAACGTTGAGAAACAGACAACACTACATTAGGGGCGTTCGGCATCGACATCGGACGTGTCGAATCGATCTGAACCGTTCGTTTATTACATCCGGATTGAGGGGAGTACACATCTGGACCGTTCGGCATAAAAATCTGAGCAATCGGATGTCTATCTTTTCGCTCGGTCTATTTCGACGGATCAAAGCGATTTTATCCATAGAGTTTTATGTTTTTTATATATTTTTTGTTTTATGTTTATTTCCTGATTCGACAACCGATAGATTGAAAAATCCTAACACTTTTATTCTTCTGTTTTCATTTATTCATTAAAAACCTAATTAATTCATTAAAATTTTTCGATACAACTACCGTAGTTATGAATGGGCAGAAGGAGATGTTGCTTTCTCGTTTCTTTTTCGTGTAATTAATTAATTAATTAGGATCTTTCGGTACAACTATCGCCGTTTCCTTTGCATTCAGTGCCTTTGTACCTAATTATTCAATTGAGATTTTACGGTAGAGCTACAAAAAAGGATGAAAGTATCGTTAAGAGATGAGCATATTTCCCAAAATAGTGATCTTTGAAATCTCATAATCTATTAAAAAAGAAAGGAGCAGTATGTTCTGTGGCAGATGCTCTGTACCGTTCGTTTATTCGCAGATATTACAAATGAATCTGTACGATCTGTGGTCACGTGACTAAAAAATCCGTCTGCTCGCGGAGGTCAATGCCGAACAGGCTTATTATTGCAATCAGACAACGTGATTCAGTCAGTTACAACACGTGAATCTCTGGACTATTTATTTGTTGAACTGGACGGAAAAATTCTCTGTCTGATGCATTGTATATCGTATATTTCCGATGTCAATTCCAAACCTATATAATAGAATTTTCGAACTTGCTGCAATGGTTGCTAATATATTCAAAAAAATTGAGTTAAATGAAAAGATCCTTACTTTACAATTCTGGCAGGAAATTTTTCTTCGTCGCTAGTGTACTTGACGTCGACATAGGAAACAAAAATTTTAAGTGCTTCATTATATATATCATTCCTCTCTTCTCCGAGACTGTTGTCCTCAGCAGAATAGGAGTTCTTCAGAAAGGTAGTAATAGTACGAAACACTCGGTTTTCTACCTGTATTTCATACTTGAACTTATGTTCATTTTTGTAGAGTACATCATATTCCAAGGCAACATATCTACCAAGTAGTTCGTATATTTCCTTTGATGTGGGATAAGTATATGCAATCTGAAACAATGTGATTCATTTAATATAAACTTCGATTCAAATTATATTTGAAATCTACCCTATTTGATGAAAAAATTATATTTCTTACCTTTGCCACATGTGTATTATACTCATGCAGAAGAAACAATTTGTCTCTGATTTCATTGACAAATTCTGGTGTTTGTTCATTGTAACTTGCAACTTCATTGATTTCCCTATAAAATAATGAATGAAATCAGCAAAATGAAATACTTATGGATTATCTACTGAAAGAAAATTTTTGATATTATCTCGAATAAAACATTTGCTATTTTCTTCAAGCTGGATCAGGTGTACTCAATTCTTCTTTCTTCATATCTTGCTACGTGTCTTCTTTTTCTTGCTTCTCTAGTTTTCTTCTTGTATTCTTCAATTTTTTTCTTCTCTTCTTCAATTTTCTTTCTTCTTCCCATTTTCATTTTTTACTACTTTTAGAAACTTATTAAGCAATTTTATTTAAATTTTCAACTAAATCATTCAAAAAAAAAGCATTCAGAAAAGAATATTTCAGTAGGTGTAACTGATTAATGTTATGACAGAAAATATAGTGATGATTATTCTACTACTAATCCCGTTTTTCTTCTTTTAATTCTGTCCTAATATAAAAAAACAATTAGTGAATGAATAAAAACTGCCTGTATTTCGGAACTACTCAAAAAGTGAAATTCAAAACTTTACCTTAAGAGTTTCTCAGCTATCGAAACTGATATATAAGAGTTGTATTCTCCGTTGTTGATAAATCGAAGAAATTCTTTCCTCCTGGCAATGTGTTTTTTTGATATCCTTCCTGTGAACAATATTTTTTATTTTTAATCATCTATGAAAAAAAAAACTTTTAAAAGTTTTTTCTGGACTAGTCAGGTAGAACTTGAAACTCTTGCATGAAAGACCAAAACACATTTAAGTAAATATTGACATGATCAGATAGTTTTCGAAATTCCAGTATATTGACCATGACATCCCTCATGTAATGAATTCAGTTTGTTGAGTATTTTTGGGGTTAGGATGAGTCTATTAGCTTATTCGTTTTGAAGAGTTTCATGCTCCTGAGTAACTCAAAGCTCGAAATACGGGTTGCCATTGGTTACGCACAAGCACTGGAACAACTCAGGAGCACGAAACTCTTCAAAACGAATACTATATCTAGGGCATGCAAAAAGCTGTCATAATCTGTTTTTAATGTGGCTGCTAAGAGCTAAGAGTAAACAAACGGATTTCACTCATGAATTTGGAAGTCATTTATAGTTCTATTCTTTGTATTTTCACTCAATTTTTGTATATCATTATTTTGTTGCTTGTGTCGTGATCAATTGTGGAAATAGCAAATCGTCAAATTTCATAACTGACTGTTTATATTAACTCCCAGGAGCGATCTTGAGAAAAGGCGATGGGCTGTTTTGTTGGACTGGTCTATGAAATCTATTTATTTTCTTCATGTAAAGTTTTCAAATTGATTGTCATTAGGAACAACACACGTATTCACATTTTCCACATTTACTTAAGCAAGAGTTTCATCTCTGTTTGATGGAGTCTTCTAGGCAAAGATGAAACTTAGCTCGGTAATGAATATAGATGTAGGAAATTTGAACACATCCTGATTTTATAATGACAGTTCTAAGTAATGCTCATCAAGTAAAAACCCAATATATCATATTGATAAACCGTATTCAACCAAAATTGGAAACTAATGCATAACACTTTTATAGAATATTATGAGAATATCAGTGCATTCATCATTTATATTGAAAATAATTTTCTTTGAATATAACAAACTGATTAATTAAAACAAATCGTAAGATGTGACTAAAAAATTCATTAGATATTTATGGTGTGAGCAGACAAATGAGTCAATAGCAATATTTATTTCATATCAATTATTCAAAATGATACAATACCAATAACAATATTGAAAAATGAATCAACTTTTCGAATTCAACAATTTTACATCATTTTGTGTAGGGAGACACAATCAGTTGAGAGAAACTTCCGGCTCGATGGTGTAGCTCTTCACTTCTGAAAACCATAAGGGAGGATATTTACTGTTGACTAAATCAAAAACACAAACACTTTCTTCTCTTCTACATCTGGTCCTGATAGAGTAGTGACTCCACTGCAACTTTATGTGTTTCTTATTCCTATGATTCGTTATCTTAAGTTCTATTTTATAAGTGTGTGGGGAAGATACATTTACTCCTCTTCTAGTGTTTCTCTCATAAAGTCGATGTACAGTTATTCTAACTATGTCATCTTCCAATGTATAAAACCCAGAATGAAATGGAGGATTGCATGTCTGGTTTTCCAACAGAGGCAAGCACTTCTTAGGTTCATCTGATGAACTCAATACAAAAACAGTACCTTCTGGAAAAAATCTGAAGTATCTGTAATAGGTAATCAGATGCCAAGGACGGTAAAACTCATCTTGGAAACCGTTCTGTCCACGTCTTATATAAGTAGTTTTACTAATATAACAACCATTGAATTGAAGCCTAGCTCTATCAAGAAACATTTGCCTCCAATTGACATATTTTTCAGCTGTGCAATTCGGCCCCCAAATTTTAATACAAGCTAGTTTCCACATTTCCGACTCTCTGGCACAAAGATAATAACCTCGACACACCTGACTAAACATTTCCAATGATTTCAAATCTAATTCTTCAGAAACAACGAATTTCAAAATGTAGAATATTAATTCTACTGGCAGAACTGATATGTGGGTGGTATTCTGTTCTTGATCGGGAGAGCACATCGCTCCTGATATTTTATTTCTGAATTTTTGCAACAAATCTCTGTTTTTTATCATTTTGGTGGTCAAAATATGCATAGGGTCTTCTTCTCTTTTTAAAAATCTAAGTCTGTAGTCGATATCAGGAACTGATTCAAAGGCGATCTTATAACACTTAAAAGCCTCCGACATTCTACCAGCTTTCTCCCACTTTTTAGCCTTTAAGTAATACATTTTAGCCATCTCTTCTTCACCTTCATCTCGCAATGTTTTGTAATCGATAGATTCCTTGGAATTCTCACCAGGGTTGGGAGTGATTTTCAATTTTTTCTGCCGCTTAGCCATAAATTCTAGTAATTCGTCCTCCATTGTTTCCTTTCGCTTTGATAATGAAGTTGAATCTGTTGAGGCTGTATAGGGAATAGCAACATCAGACAATAAGAATAAAGAGCACTATGGTAACTCAGGCAAAGAAAGAATTACCTATCAGAGAAAATCCAACAATTACTTCATCAACATGAAAATAAGTTTTATTTTATCCTACACTACCTCCTGTTCATTATTTCTATTTTGATTTTATGGCCCTCTACCCTAGCCCGAAGGCTGGGGACGCCCTTGGAAGGAACGTTTTAAATAAAAATTCGTTGTAGTGAAACACCATTTCCATAATAATTAAAAATGAATCTAATGACGTTTTTTAATTGAATAACATCTGCACCTTTCAATCATTGATGTTGAGTAGAATCCACTCTGAGATACAATCATCACGAAAGGTTGAGCCGTCGGTTGGCCATGATAATTTGACATATTCCACTGTGTATATTAAAATTTTAGGTTATGATGTTTATTTTCTTGTCAGATTGATACGCAATGTTGTCAATATTGCATAGAGTTGTCTGATAACTCGCAAGCTCGTCGGACGAGGCCGGGTACATTCGGCAATGTTGACTTTATTTTACGTTATGACAGCAAATACTGCCAACTTCAGATAAATAAAGAAACGCCTACTATGTGCTCAACCTTTCGTGAACGGAGTATATCTGTTCTCAAAACCCCTTTTAAATCTGACAGAAGATAAAGAATATCAGAGAAGAATCGTCTTTTTAGCGTGATATAGAAGATTTCAAACTGTTTCAGAAATATCCTATTACCCAACTGTGAGGCACTGAGTGGGACAGTTACTCTGCCACAAATGTTTCATGAAATTCCAACTTGAAGTGCCGATTTCACGATAGTTATAAAAACATTTGTGAAAATGGAAACAATTTTATTTGGATTATATTGCATTATAGTTTTAGTGTTCAAATTCATTTGTAATGCCAAATTCCTGCTAATAAATGAATGTATAAGCTATTTTCTCACAACAAATAAATCACCATCTGATCTACATAGCCTTTTTGTTCGAAATAGTCTTGATGAGACAACCTTACATGAAAATATTCTAGAAACATATCACTACCTTAGTCTCCTCTTGAGGAATTAGTGGAACAGTTTACTTTATACACAGAAAACAACTATTAAACATGAATATTAATTTGAATTAACGATAATAAAGTTTGCTACTGAATCCCTCACTTATATCTCACATTTCCAAATACCTTCAGACTTTTATTTGGCTATTTTCGATGTGAATATTTCACTGAAAAATTGCGTGAACCACCTGATGCAAAAATTTGAAAGCTAATTTCGATGTTAATAGTGTTGATACACAATTCATGTATCCTGTGTATATATTACACTATATACATATTTTTCATTCTGTTCTAAACCAATTTACAAATATCGTGTTCATTCAAAGATGAGTCTTTATATTTGACAGAACACATTGAAATAAGTTATTTCAGTTCAAAGAACTATAAAAAAAGAAAATGTTCACTCTCTTGAAAACAGCTCAATAATGAAATTAAAATAAATGAAGCTAAACTTTTCAACAAAAATAATTTTTAAATTATACAAAGAAGTTTATACAATTGGTTACCAATAGTTGATTAAGCTGGTGTAATAACACGTCACTGTATGCAATGTCAATAATATCAATTCATAAACAACTGAACAGTCATAAAATACTCATAACAATGGCAATACAGAATTGAAAACAATCATATCTGAGATTACGTTCTCTGGAATTGCATTTGAGTAAAGGAATGATTCATTTTATTTATACTGCAGCAATAACTACGCATGCAAAAATATTTTCATTGATACATGCCAAATATATTACATTCACTATATTAAATGTTTAGTGGATATAGATGATGAATATGTTTCAAAATGTTGAAGATTATTGCAGTTATTTACACAATCTGAGGAACATACGAAATATGATTACATTCATTATTTTCCCCCACATACGTGTTATCATAGCAGGTCTATTCGACATAAATTACTGAACGGTCAATGCTAGATTATTCAGAAGAATTAAATAACTAAGTTCGCATTTCCTTACCTGAAGATGATCCGCTTCTCAATCTGGAAAATGATGGTTTATTCAATTCGTTCTCAGATCGGAGCATTGTTCACTACAAGAGAAAAGATTCAATGTATTTATAGACCCTCACTACTTATATGGTAAACCATATCATGATCATTTCTGAATTTAAAAAAAATTGAAGAACACAACCACAAAACATCTCACATAAAGGTCAATGAATGTTTATCACATGAAAAAATCATTAAACAAATAATTCTACTGGGAAAAATTCAGAACATTGACTTTCATTTCTTCAATCTAAGTACATAAAACTACGAAATACAAACATCATGCGAGACTTACTCTGGATGCAAAAAAATCATCTAAAATGGTACATGTACGCTGTGGCAAAAAGTATTCCACAGCTGAAACAAAGTAAAATCACTTGAACTGTAAACTATATAAAATGAGATTGAAAATCATATGGAACTTTAGTAGACACTTTTCAGTTCAAAATAATCACATCACAAAAACAAATGTAATCTTTTCCAGGATTAAATGTTATGATTAATGGAGCTGAGCTGAATAAGATCTAGGAATTTCGAGGTTGGTTTGTTGGTAGCACTGAAACACATTCTACTGAACTGAACAGTGTTGCCATAAAGATTCCGTATTTTATCTGAGAATTCAAAGAAAATTATGACATTTGATTATTTCTACCTGATGTAAACATAAACAAATCTTCTAATTACTTGATTGTTGCCTCGACAAAAAGAAATAGAAAACAAAAATTTGAACTGCGATAAAAGGCGAGCTGTGGTTACTATCCAACTATGGTTACGCGATTTGACAGAAAATACGTGTATTAACTGTCAACTATGTAACTATGGTAAGCTGTTGTTACATCGCCAAAATTCACCTAAAGTAAGATGTCTAAAAACAAAAATTTTTTAGACATTTTAGCCTAAAGCTTACTTACTGTGTGTTCTGTGCTGAGGAACTGTGAGGGTTGAATACGAAATAACAAACCACCAAACCTGACAGTTCAGTTAGGTTTTTATGATCTGTGGTTAGATCCACAGAAAAGAGGCGATCGTCTACAGAACGGGACATGGAGGTATATTCCTATACCTCCATGGAACGGGAGGAAGACACAGAACATAAATAGAGAAGAGTTCTCCTTAAACAATGACAGAACATATAAAATAAGAAAATCCAACGTTGCCGAATATATACATATTTTGTTCTGTGGTCATCTATAAATTCTTTGCTTCCCGTTTGAAGTAAACGGCGGGAAATTCTCTAATTAATTGAATCTCGTTTAGTTTCCCGTTGAATATTGCTCAATTCAAATAAAATTTTCTTATCATAAATAATGATGGATCTCTAATTTAAGTCTTCATAGTTGTGAGACATTAGAGTCGATTTCTTAAGTTGATAATGAAATGTGATTCTGTCTTTTCTTTCTGAATAAATGAGCAATAATGAAATGGTAATTTTTTTTAATCTTATACAAATAACAAATCCAGGGCTGGTTGAATGTTGAACTCAATAACGTTAAATTATCTTTTGACAGCTCTGTGAGGACCATGGGCGTTATATACAGTATTCGTTTTGAAGAGTTTTGTGGTCCTGAGCTGTTCCAGTGCTTGTGCACAGCCAATGGCAAGCCGTTTTTCGAGCTTTTGAGTTACTCAGGAGCACAAAATATCTCAAAACGAATAGTCTATCTATGTCATAAACTAAGGTGGGTTCAGAAAAATTAACAGTCAGTTATGAAATTTGACGATTTGCTATTTCCACAATTGATCACGACACAAGAAACAAAATAATGATATATAAAAATTGAGTAAAAATACAAAGAATAGAACTATAAATGACTTCCAAATTCATGAGTGAAATCCGTTTGTTTACTCTTAGCAGCCACATTAAAAACATATTATGACAGCTTTTTGCATGCCCTAGATATAGTATTCGTTTTGAAGAGTTTCGTGCTCCTGAGCTGTTCCAGCGCTTGTGCGCAGCCAATGCAAGCCGTATTTCGAGCTTTTGAGTTACTCAGGAGCACGAAATATCTCAAAACGAATAGGCTAATAGTGGACTCTGATTTTAAGAGCATGTCACTGGTTGCATTCAAAAAGTTTAGGTATGCCAATTTGAAGCTAATGAAGCAAATGAGTTAATAGCAATATTTATTTCATATCAATTATCCAAAATGGTACTATCCCAATAACAATATTATTAAAAAATAAATCAACTTCTTGGTTTCAACAATTTTACATCATTTTGTGTAGTAAGACATAATCAGTTGAGAGGAACTTCCGACTCGATGGTGTAGCTCTTCACTCTTGAAAACCACATAGGAGGAAATTTACTGTTGACTAAATCAAAAACACAAACATTTTCTTCTCCTTTACATCTGGTCCTGATAGAGTAGTGACTCCACTGCAACTGTATGTTTTTCTTATTCTTATGATTCATTATCTTAAGTTCCATATCAAAAGTCTGTTGGGAAGATGCATTTATTTCCCTTCTAGTGTTCCTCTTATAATTTTGACTTTCTTGTCGATTTACAGTTATTCTAACCATGTCATCTTCCAATGTATAAAACCCAGAAAGAACTGGCGGTTTGGATGTTCGGTTTTTCAACTGAGACAAGCATTTATTGGGCTCATCTGCTGTAGTCAACACAAGAACAGTACTTTCAGGAAAAAATCTGAAGTATCTGTAATAAGTGATCAGATGCCAAGGACGGTAAAACTGATCTTGAAAACTGTTCTCTCCACTTCTTATATAAGTAGTTTTACTTATATAACAACCGTTGAATTGAAGCCTAGCTCTATCAAGGAACATCTGCCTCCAACTGATCCAATTTTCAGCTTTGCAATTCGGCCCCCAAACTTTCATACAAGCCAGTTTCCATATTTCAGAGTCTCTGGCGCAAAGATAAAACCCTCGACACACCTGACCAAACATTTCCAAGGATCTCAAATCTAATTCTTCAGACACAACCCATTTCAAAATGTAGAATATTAATTCAACTGGCAGAACTGATATGTGGGTGGTATTCTGTTCTTGTTTGGGAGAGCAAATCGTTCCTGACATTTTATTTTTGATCTTTTTTAACAAATCTCTTTTATATATCTTTTGGGGGGTCTTTTTATGTACAGGGTTTTCTTCCAAATTATTATTAGATGTTTTTGATAATCTGAAGAGTCTGCAGTCGATATCAGGTACTAAATCAAAGGCTTTCTTATAAAACTTAACAGCCTCATACATTTTACCAATTTTCTCCATCTCCGCAGCCTTCAAGTAAAACATTTTAGCCTTCTCTTCCTCGGATTCATCTTGCTCTGTTGTGTTATCAATAGATTCTTCGGAAGCCTGACCAGGGTTGGGAGTAATTTGCAATTCTCTCTGCCACTTAGCCCTGAAATCTTCTAATTCGTCCTCCATTGTTTCCTTTGGCTTTGATAATGAAGTTGTATCTGTACAGAAAATAGCAACATCAGACAATAAGAAAAAAGAACTATGGTCAGTGGTATGGTCTATAAAAGCAACACAGGCAGAGAAAGTATTACCTATCAGAGAAAATCCAACACAAACAGTTAATGGTTAAATAATTACTTCATCAATATTGCTGTAAACTAGCTCAATCCACTGGCAGAACTGATATGTGGGTGGTATTTTGTTCTTGCTTAGAAAAGCAAATCGCTCCTGACATTTTATTTTTGATCTTTAATAACAAATCTCTTTTATATATCTTTTTGGCGGTCTTTTTATGTATAGAGTTTTCTCCCAAATTATTATTAGATGTTTTTGATAATCTGAAGAGTCTGCAGTGGATATCAGGTACTAAATCAAAGGCTTTCTTATAAAACTAAACAGCCTCAAACATTTTTTAAGATTCTCCACCTCCACAGCTTTTGAGTATATCATTTTAGCCTTCTTCTCTTCATTCTCATCTTGCTCTGTTGTGCTATCGAAAGATTTCTTGGAATTCTGACTAGGCTTGGCAGTAATTTGCAATTTTCTCTGCCACTCAGCCCTGAAATCATAGAAGAATCGTCAGAAACACATCACTACCTTAATCAACAATATTTGCTCTTGAGAAATGAATGGAACAGTTTACATTATACTCAGAAAACAAAAGTTAAACATGAATATAAACTTGAATTAGCGATAATATAAAGATTGCTATTGAATCGCTCACTTATACCTCACATTTCCAAATACGTCCAGACTTTTATTTGACTAATTTCCATGAGAATATTTCACTAAAGAATTGCATGAACTAAATTTTTATGTTGATACACAATTCATGTATCCTGTGTACATATTACACTACATAGTTTCCATTCTATTCTAAACCAAAATACAAGTATCGTGTTCATTCAAAGATCAGTCTTCAACTTTGACAGAACACATTCAAATATATCATTTCAGTTATAACTACTATAAAAATAAACTATGTACCTGATGTTTCATTTTCGATTTCAATCTTCTTCTTCCTTCTCCATATTAGGCGAAATCGCCTGTCATTCTTCGTCCCCTTGCCTAATGAGCCGTTAGGTTGTCACTCCATCTCTTTCTAGGCCCACCTGGATCTCTGTGGCCGAGTGGGGATTTGTCATATGCTACTCTGACAATTCTTGTACTGTTCATTCCATCTGCAGGTTTGGAAATTCACATCGGAAATTCAATGCATCACATAAAGAATTTTGCCGTACAGTTAACCCGTGCTATAATGGAAAGGTTCAAGTGATTTGTAACTCTCTAAATAAAAGAGCGACTAGAATATTGTAGTTTGGTCTTTCTCTTAATGTTGGGAGTGGCTAAATTGTTCAGTGTGGTAGGGACCCTGCAGTACTCGCATCGATTATTACGAGCAGCCTGACGCATTTACTGAATGCGTCGGACTGCCCGTGTTAGTCGATTTGAGAGAGACAATCATATTATTTGTTCATTGGAGCATCAATTGCGTCAAACTAAAGCCAAACATAGCATGTAAATATGTCCAGTATGGCACTGTCCAACTGCACGGCGAAAAACTCTCTATAATGCGTTGAATATCGTATGTTTCCAATGTGAATTTCCAAACCTGTATACAGGGTGTTCCTAAATTGAACGTACAAACGAAAAGGGGAGATTCCTTAAGTGAGTTTAAGAAAAAAAAGTCCCATAAACATGGGGTCGCAAACGTTTCGTTTTCGAGATACAGAGTGTTGAAGTTTGAATTTTTTTCAAGTTTTTTTCTCATAGTATCTACACTTCACAAGATATTCAACTGAAATTTGGCATAGATATTACAATTGAGAGTTCTCACCACGTGACATGGCAATTTCGATAGAAGATCTACAGGGTGATATTTTTTCTGGAACACTGCCACCGGTTCTTCTGCAGACCTTTTTTTTGGTGAGCAACTGTTAATTTGAAAAAATGTAAAAAGAAGCTTTGTTCTTATACTAAACTTTTCGGTCTCTTGTAGTTTTGTCGTATCTAACAACGATTTCGAGAAAAAAAATTTTGAACGATTCTCTCGAAATCCTCGTGAAAATCCAAATTATGATAGGAAGGCCACTTTGTAAGTTGTGGTGAATGAATTCAGTCTCAGTTTTTATGGAAATTTTCCTGATCTGTAGCGATGATTCGTAAAGATTCGATAAACTCGTATAATCAACACATGTTTTTGATTATAAAACTTTAACACCCTGTATCTCGAAAACGAAACGTTTGCGACCCCTTGTTTATGGGACTTTTTTTCTTAAACTCACTCAAGGAATCTCCCCTTTTCGTTTGTACGTTCAATTTAGGAACACCCTGTATATGTGAGTTCCATTTTATTTTTATTTTATGTACCCATTTGTTAATACAGGTTTTTTGTATGTTTGAGCTTGTTTCTCTGTCCAGGAGTGTTTTTCAGCAATCCTATTGTTGTCTCCAGTAACTGTTATGTCTTTGCAGTATCAGGTCGTGTTTCAGCACAGTACGTCATGATGGGTCTGATCGTGGTTTTATAGATTCTGGTTTGTATCAGTTCTCATGAGTTTGTTTCGCCATATTGTGTCGTTTACACATCCTGTTACTCTTGGCCTTAGTTGTTTGCTGTCTTACCTCTTCTTCTCTACATCACCGTATCCCAAAAATTCTATGCTGAGGTATCTTAATCTCATTTCCTGCTGGATTACCGTCCTTTCGATTTCGAGTTTGCATCTAATGGGTGTTTTTGATGTTTTCATACATTTGATTTTGGCTACAGATCTTTTTATATTGAATGTTGCCGCTATTCTAGTATGCTGGTGTAGAAGTCTCTGCAAGTCTTCTTCATTCTGGGCAATCAATACTAGGTCATCTGCATAAAATAGTATACTTATTCTTGTTGTCCCATTCTTCTCTTGTGTTTGTAAATGTTATATTGTTTTTTGTGATCGAATAAGGTCTTGTTTACTTGTACCTCATTGAATGTACAAAAACTAACCATCAGTTCTTCATTGTTGTTCTTGATTCCAGGAATTACACAGCTACCATTCGAGCATTAAAGTCTCCTTGGATGATTTATTTTCTTCTGGAGCATAGACGGAGAGTACATTCAATTTCTATCCGTTCACGTACATCCGATTTATCTGATTCAGTATACTGCCATAAATTACATAGATCTATTTACGCTATGTATTCACTGCTACTGATTGTATTCTTGATGATATTAAGTGCATTCCTGAATGTTTTTTTTTATATTCGTATGGATTGCAATCGCCACTCCTTCTTTAACTCTCTCGTGTTTCTCAACTCCATTATATACAACTATGTAATGCTTGTATTGTCTCTGTCCCTTGCAGGGCACATATGTCTATTTTGTGATCTAAAGTTTCTTCAGAGTTTCCTGATCCTTGTTGTCTTTCCAGGAAGCAACACATAGCATATTTAGTTAATTTGTTATCCTTCTTCAAGCATGTGTCGTCATCAGGGTATCCGTCCTATTCTCAGGCAAGGATTCGGTTCTGTGATCTGGTATTTGTTTTTACCCTAGGTAGAGAGCCTACCTGGCCTAGCAGCCTTCCTTCTTTATCCAGGCTCAAGTCCAGCAACATGCATGGGCTACTCAATCCACCCAACAGAGCAAGTGTTAATAACTTAATAAGCTCTTTTATTTTGAAATTTTCCATCATGAATGACAGAAATAGGCTAACTTTTGAAAACAGCTTTATAATGAAATTGAAATTAATGAAGCTAAACTTCTCAACAACGAAAATAATTCCAAATTATACAAAAAAGAACAGACGAAATATGATTACATTCATCATTTTCCCCATATACGTGTTACCATAGCTGGTCTATTCTACATCAATTACTGAATGGTCAATGCTAGATTATTTAGAAAATTACTGACCTAAGTTATCATTTCCTTACCTAAAGATGATTTGGTTCTCAATCTGGAAAATGATTATTTATTCAATTCGTTCTCAGATCCCAGCATTGTTCACTACAAAAAAAAATACTTAATAATGAATTTATAGAAGTTCACTACTTATATGGTATATTATTTCAAATGATTATTTATGAATTTAAAAAATGAAAGAACACAACCACAAAACATCCCACGTAAAGGTCAATGAATGTTTATCACATAAAAAACACATGAAACATAATAATTCTACTGGAAAACATTCAAAACATTGGCTTTCATTTCTTGAATCAACATGAAACTACGCTACGAGACCATACGACTACGAGACTCACTCTGGATGCAAAAAATCATCTAAAATGAAATGGTACATGTACGCTGTGGCAAAAAGTATTTCACAGCTGAAAGATAGTAAAAACACTTGAACTGTAAACTATATAAAATAATATTGAAAACGATATGGAATTATGGAACATTACATCACAAAAACAAATAAAGTAATGTTATGATTAATGGAGCTGAATAAGATTTAGGAATTTCAAGGTTGGTTTGTTGGTAGAACTGAAACACATTCTATAACTGAACAGTGTTGCCATTAAGATTCTTTAACTTTAGATCAAGAAATTTAAATTTACTTCTCAGATAACTACGAATCGAAACAAAAATCCGAGAATTAAAAGAAAACTATAACACATGTGATTATTTCTACACTACTATTTCTTGCTGAAGTGATCCTAAACCATTGCCTAAACAGATCGTTGCTTGACTAAAAAGAAATAAAAATAAAAACCTGATACAAAAATTTAAACTGTGAAGCCATTGAGATAAATATTGCTTTCGTCCTATTCGTGCTTTTACTCTAATTCTGAATACCTGACTTGAACTCCACTTTCTAAAAATATTTCACTTAATGCTTTACATTAAATACTTATTCTTTATTCAAATATTTTCCGGAAAAAACTTTCCTTAGAATTATTCATCTATTTGGAAATTTGGCAACGTAGCAATGTTGGATTGGAAAAAAATCCCTATTTCATTGGAAACGTCAAATATTTCCACTGTAGGTAAATTAATTAATTTATGCTTATAGATTTGTCACCTCGAAGTTTTGCCACATATATTTTTCGTTTCCTCAGACAATTCCTTCTTTAACTTAAATTAGAAAGTTGGAATTCTGCTGAATTTCCCTCAATAAAGAAGTCACTTATTTAGTTATTTGTCATTCTAACGGTCGGTCTAATGGTTGGCATTATTGAGTGAACTTGACGTCAGCCAATGGAACACTTCATCTGGACGTTCTGAATCATTTTCATTTACCTTTTACCTTCTGCACTTCAGCTGCGTTGCGAATTGTTGCCTATGTAAAATGGCGTCCAGTCAAAAAGTTTGTTCCTAGGTCGGACGAAGTGGCTTCCACTCGATTTTATGATATTACTTGAAGCGGCTTGTTGTAGAAGCCAAAGACACATTTCAGGAACTTGCATTGATGGTAATGCATGCAAGGAAAACTCAGCGGATGAACGATGGGTAGGCATTGGTGTGTTATTGACACAACTTGGCAGTATTGTGTAAAATATGTCAATTTACTCAATTTTTTAATCGCATTCGTTATCATCTCATTAATTTTTCCATTTTTTATGTTCAGGTACTTCGAGAAGCACCAAGCCCATCCATATCAGGTAAACAATTTTGTTTAATTACATATTTCAATGGAGGGAATTACAGTTTCTTTAATCTAATTATTCCGTGAAAACAATTCGATACAACTATCGAAATAGGTCATTATTCCGGGCGTTTGTATAAATCCAAGAAATAGCAGAATCCATATTTGAATGTAATGAAATTTTTGCTTAGCAATATTGTGGAATTGTAGGAAACAAAATTAATGAGCGAATTATTTCAATAGTCCTATTAGAAAGTTTCCTCAGTAATCATACAGAATTGTAAATGGAGCAATTTCCCTTTGTTTTTGTATTTGAAGATGTTTTGCATCCTTCTTAACCTAATTGACAGTTGAAATGAAGTAGATAAAAAAGAGAAAATAAATTGAATGGAGTCAACCATAAATCAGGAATTCAACTAAATTCACATTAAAAAAACATTCATTAGATAAATTGGGGTTCTTTTCAAAATTCTCTATATTTCTACAGTGGTTGACTTCCAAGTGACAACATAAAACCATACAACTCATTTTTTAACATGCAGAGCTCGAAGTACAGTTCATCAAAGAGTTATGGATCAAGTAGTGATAGATACGAAAGACTTAGGGATTCCCCAAATGGAAATTATCGGTCAGACAGTCCAGATACCAAATCACCAAGGGATAGGGATAGATCTTATCAGTCAAAAAGCGCCTATCTACAGAAAATACGTGAAAAGGAGAGAGAAAATAGAGACTACAAGTCATCAAGGGATAAATATTCAGGTACAGTATAATGTAATAACTTTTAATGATTGGTTTGCATTCATTTTTATTTACAAAGTTTGTCTTGTTTTAATCAATGCTACCAATTCTTCGTTTGGTATTTTCGAAACTTTAGTTAGCGAATATTTTTCTTAAAGCCATCATTAAAACTATTTCACATCATGACAGTGAGAGAAAAAAAATGTTGGCAGGACATATTTGGAGTCTTGTTATACATTTTGCAGAGTGAAGATCCAAAAGCAGACCATTACAAAGTTAAGGATTGGCTGAGTGTTCCAACATATGCAGACTTGAAGGGAAAAAACCTCAGTTTCATTCTACCTTGTTATGAAACTTAACCAGTACCTACCTAAAGGATGGTCACCCTTGATGTTATACAATGAAAGCTGAGGAGATATAACCAATCACTGAATCATAACAAAGGTTACTTGAATAGATATTTTCTGCTCCCACTGATGTTGAAGAGCGATATATGGTCTTGTTATTGATTGTGAAAAATAACCAGTAGAAGTTGTGTAAAATTAGTTTTATCCTTAGTTATTTGATAAATTCACAGAACTAGAATGTTGTGAATTCATCTTGAACCCTGTATTCTATGTTGCAGATTGTACAAGGTCTCCTAAAGAAAAGAGAAGTAGAGATTCTGAACATCGCAGTACAAATGATAGGAACGATGATAAAAGTATCTTGCATCCACTAAAAGTATCACAAAATTCATCAAGAGACAGAAAACCAATGCATAATAATTGTAATGATAAGGTAAGTCTGAAAAATAGGTCATAATATATTCTCTGTGGATATTATTGAGCACAAAGGCTCTTTCTTTTGACGCTGCATCACTCTGAACTGATGTGCATCACTTCCAACTGATGATGCTTTCTGACAAACCGACTTTTCTATTTGATGCTGCATTACTTCCAAACTGATGCAAAATCAGTAATGCAGTGTTCCTATTGGTGGATTCGACCGAAGTGAAGTGATTTCTTCAGTTCAGTCAAATAGAAAAGTCCAAAAATCAGTTTAATTTCCACAATCACTCCAGTTCATCATAATAATAACATAACCTAACATTTTGGTAAAAGTTTACAATTTTCTTCTCAACATAACAGAAAGTCGATTATTATGTTCAGATTTCATTGCTAGTAATAAATAACCCATAAACTTTTAAAGTTGGCTTCCGAACTATCGTCGATATTCTGATTTGGTACTCTGATTTCAAACTTTTTTGTTTCGTTGATTGTCATCCGAAAAAGTCATGTTTTATTTGTCAAAATCGCTTTACTTTCAACTGAAGTGATTTTGGGAATTCTTCAGGCAAATAGAAAGCTAGGAATGTGCATGGAAATTTGGCATATTCCACTGTGTATATTTTTTATTGTGTTGTTTTTTTTTTTCTTTTCAGATGATCGCAATGTTGTCATGGTATCACGATAAAGTTGCATCGGATTTCTCACATTGTCAATTTACATGTGAAAATTGACAAATTGATAATGCAATTCAGACAGTTTTAAATACCTAACGACAAAGATTGAAATTTTACATTACAGATTCACTACTTGAATTGAATAAAAATATCATTGTTTGAGCAATAGAAACTAATGGTTTCGTTGATGTATTAGAGAATGATCAGTTTCAATAGTCAAAGTCAATAAAAGTTCTGAACAAACATTTGAAGAACTAAAACATTGTGTGCGCAGGACGAATCAAGCTATATTTGGAGTAATAAATAGTGGATGCTTTGCTTGAAGTGATTTTTATCCACATTCTCATGAAATCTTCTAGAAAATCAGTAGTTAATATGATTGTTGATAATGTGTAAATATTGACTTGAGAATATCTTATGGATGAAAAGCTTGAAAGGATTAATTTGTGTTAGTTTATCCTCCTGAACCCAAAGATTTTTGGGTTTTTACTTTCGGGATTTCATAAGAATTGTCATTTCCAAAATAGCATCTTTTCACACATTTCCTCATTTCTAATGAATTATTTTTGGCATTTCTCAGAATCAAGCTGCGGTTCTCTGGTCTAAACTCGAAAGCTCGTCAGAGTCGGACGAGGCCGGGTACATTTGGCAACATTGACTTCATTTTACATTATGACAGTAATAGTGCCAACCTATATATATATGCCGGTTTAGAACGTCTTACGACGTTTCCGACGCCTATCGCCATTTATCCTATCGTTGCAATCTTCTTGTTTTAAATCTCTTTCGCTCATGAATTTATGTACAGCACTCTGCCATTCCAGTTAGGTCTACCTCTCTTCCTTGATCTTGATGGCTGCCATGCCAAAAGTTGTTTGGGCAGTCTCGAATCAGACATACGTTGTACATGTCCATACCATGTTAGCTGTTTTGTCTCTATATCTTGTGTATACTGCCCTCAAGTCCCATTCGTTGTTTTATAGTTTCATTTCTTATGTGATCCTTTCGTGAGATACCAGAGAGATCTCCTTATTGCATCCATTTCCACCACTTCAACTTTTCTCTTCAGTTTTTCTGAAATTCTCCAGGTTTCTGCCCCGTATAGTAGCGTGCTCTTTACCATAGTCTCGTATATACGGTATTTAGTGTTCTTTGTTTTCCATTACTCCAGAACACGCCATCAAGACAGCCAATGATCTTCTTTGCCTGCACGACACGTCTTTCGATCTCCTCCGTATCATGCTTGTATCATCGAATGTGACCCCCAATACACGTATTCATGACAATAAGCGATCTCATGTCCATTCTCCAAGTCCAAGTGGAGGGTTCAACTCCCAACATAAATACCGCGTTTTATCGATGTTACCACCAACCCCCAAGAGCGTACTCCTCTATGAGCCAACCTTAGATAAATAAACAAAGGCCTACTTTGTGCTCAATATATCCGAACAGAGTATATGTACCATATACTGGTTTATTATTTGATTCATTCTACAAATGTTCAAGATTTGTAATATAACTTCTCTCACAAAAACATGCAAAAATTTCTATAAATTTTATTCGCCAGAGGGATGAAGTGACAGAGTTGCTAGAGTTGGCGATTGGACAGAACATGTTAGTTCATCTGGAAAGAAGTATTATACAATTGTAAAACTGAAGTATCTCAATGGGAAAAACCTAGAGAATGGATTGAAAAAGAAAGAGATCGATTTAGGTCTAGAGAAAGGGACCGAGATAGAGATTCTGATAGGTGCTGCTCCAGTTCAAGTCGTTCAAGTACTAGTAAGTTTTATTTCACAGTATATCATGAGACTTTTATTTTTTATTGGAAATGTTGAATTTGTGGGTATTATCAATTCATTAATAACTTAAGTAGTAAAAATGGTGTTTATCCACGACTATTGTTCAATCGACCCATTATACATCTGTTTGCGCTGCCAAAATAATACCCATTAATCATAAGTGAATTATGAGTTATTATTCACTGCTGTCAGATGCTTCATAGATTTAGTTTTAATATTATGTATATTCATTATTGATATTTCTTCAATATTCTCAATTACTAACTAATAAATATGGGTAAACCTTGTCAATCGAGGACCAAAACTACTTATATTACAACAATTATAGCAATTTTTATTACAAAATATACAATGGCAAGTTCTCTAAAAATTTCTCATATCTCAACTTGACTTTATCCACACTTGAAATAAAAGGGTCTTGTCATGGTGGCCAAATGTTAAAATCTTCAAGAAATATATTCAGTAGTCGTGGATACAGTATATTATGCTTGCTCACTGGTCAACTGCACATCAAAATTCTCTCTCTGATGCATTGAATTTCCTATGTTTCCGTTGTGAATTTCTGAATTGAATTTGTTTTTATTTGACCTAGTGTCAATCAACCAGTAAATGTACTATTTTTAAGATTTTTATTATGAGAAAGTATTGAAGATGAGTTTGGTATTCGTCTTAAGTTAGGTTGTTTTGAATACTTTCAAAATTTGAACATTGTTTCAGAATTACTTTCCATATTAATTGTTTAGTTGTGAATTGCCAGTTTCAAAGTCGATCCACACATTTCAGTGACCTGACGTACCATAGACATAGATTTATAATACTAACTAGATGGCGAACCTGTCAAAAATTTTGAGGCAAACGGCGGCCATTTGCAGTTTGGGGTGAATTTGAGAGTTGTCACTTTTTCTATGAATTGAAATATTAGAATCACCAATATTCCTACATTTATTATATTTCAACGAATTAAAATGATAGGATTAACAATATTGTGTAATAACAAATCACAAGAATCGAAGATATTTATAATTTTAATAGACCAAAATGTCAGAGTTCACAGAACACTAATATATAGAGTTCGTTTTTCATCACTTCTTTCAAAGGAACGTCTATGTTTCAATCAAAATTCGAGCACAAATGGCATAAAACATCAAAATATTTGTGGTTCACCCCAAACTGCAAATGGCGGCCATTTGCCTCACTTTTTCTACGTGAAAGTAAGTATTAAGCCGGGTTCTCAGAGCTTCGACGTGTAGCTCTGAGAACCCGGCTTTATAGGTCCATGACCATAGAGTTACATTCAGTGAAAAAATATATCGGATAATACATGTGTCTATTTGAAGCTAAAGGAAGATTACGGTGCACTGCCGTCATGAGAATATTTCAATTTTGACAAACGTCACATGGGATGTACCCAGTGTCTTCTTTTTTTTCTTCTTCGTCCCAAAGCAAAATCTTCAGAACAGCAATTCATTTTGCAAGATAATAACATTCATGTCAGATACCAGATCCAAATAAAAACAATGACAGGAAAACATTGACACGGTACGTTGCTGTGTGCATGGTAAAAAATAAAATAACGGATTACACTGAAGGGAGTGCAGCACTGACAGCAACGTTGCCGTTGCGTCATTGAAATGTGTGGATCGACCTTTATACTTCCTAAATGAATTACTAAACATCAATTTTCAGGGCATGAAAAACATTCCAATTCGAGACCCACGAATAGCAGTAGTAGCAGTAACAAGGAAAGTTCAAGGGAAAACGCAAGTAGCAGCCGTCACTGGAGCAGCAGCAGTAATAGGGAAGACAATGAATCATCTGCCAAAGAATCATTACGAACAACAACAAGGAAACATTCGGAGGAAAACACTCATTCCACCCAAGACATGGATATTTCGCCAGGAGACAGTACGCCCACATCGGAAGTGTCTTACAGCAACAATTCCCAGGGGGTCCAAGAACAGCCCGCCCCGGTGGGGCCCGTACTTTTGGCCACGGCGTTACCAAGGCTAATATCCCATCCTATCTATATGCCCCCGACGCCCGGCAGAGGAGAGACCTCTCCGCAGAGTACCCCATCTATGGTACCCGTGCCTGCAACTGTCACAGTTCCAACACCCCGGGACCTCCAGTTGTGGGGGGCTTGCCCATACTGCCTAGAATCCCATCTCAGACCCCCTGTTTAGACAATCAGAATGTTGAAAAGAATGTTCTTAGTTCTGTTTCTAATTTGCAAAGACCACCCGTTTCGACCATAGATAATAGTGCAGTGCTGACTTCTTTAAGTGTGGACACTAGTAATCACTCGGGTACTGTGGTCGAGGGACCCCCCACGCCGACACATTCGGAGAATGCGGATTGTATAAAGGGTGAGTGTTTGACTTTTGAGTTTCATTTTTTGAGCGCTCGTTCTACTTGAACAAGTGCTATATCCTCAAAGTAAAAAGTAAACCTAGAGTGGCCTTCGCGCATTTGTTAAGCAGCCAAGTAGAATCTGTTAATACGCGCGAACAAACTTCCGGCGTTGCGAAATAGTGCCGTATGTTTATTCCGTTTTGGGATAATTGGATTACCGCACCCCTACTCTGATACTAACGGCTTGCATCTGTTACAGATAATTCTGACAGTTTAGCAACATTGTTAGTTCTTGATGCGATGTGTTTACATTTTCATTTCGATTTGACGTTCATAAACTGAATTATTTTGATGATTTGGTGGCAGTTTTCTGTTGCTTAAGGCTATTCTGTTAATTATAGCTAGGGAGAAATTACCAAAATGTTGTATTATATTCAGGAATTGGAGAAATGCAAATTGTTTACTTCACCCCAGTGTGATGCTTTCCATCTCACACTAATGCTTGGTTGATTAAAATGCAGTACTATTCACGCGTAGGAGCATCTCTATGTTTATTTCTTGCTCTGAGGCTATATCGTTTTGCCCAAATTTCTGTAATTTGGAATTTTGAGCCGAAAATGGTCTCAAACGATAAGGTTTGACTTCTTGATGACGGTAAAATTCTGTTCTGTCCGTGGAGCCGGCCGGCGGCCGTTAGCACTTAGAAACTTGTGATTTTCAGGGTGAGTTCGGTTCCCAAATGCCTCGGTTGAGTTCGTTAACCAGCATAAAATATGGCCATTCAAAATTTTTGTTCCTCAATATCTCAGACAAAACGGAACCAATCGAAATGAAATTTTGAAACCCATGCAAGTTACTCATAATGAGTCTCATGCGAAATTTTGTAGCAATATTGTAAATAGTACCATAGAAAATTCGGTTGGAATATTTAATTCATGATTTTAATACTTGAAAAGAAGAAATTTTTCCATAACAAGATATCCGATTCGAGTAAAATGTATTTTATGAATGAAGACTGATTTACTGAATATTCATGCAAAATTTCAAGAATCTTTTGCATTATCTGAACTTGTTGATCTTCAACTCTGTTATGAAAGATTTTTTCACAGCTAAAATGGTCTTTGATTTATGGTAACAACAATCAGGTAGTTTCAGTGCCATCTAATTCATCAGACCCAATGAAAATTCTGACTTCTTTATGGTCTCTAGAATCTAGATTCAAGATAGATAGACTTGACACTTGCCCATAACTAAAAAGATTTCCACGCAGAGTATTCAGCTTCAATTTGTTTCATAGCAGAAGGAATATGTGAATAATAGGAATTTTTCCGATGTTAGCAGGTTTTACAATATTTTTTTTAATAAGGAATTTAAAAATCTATCCACATCCGTCAAATGGTTTCACAAAAATTGAAAATCACTCACTAGTGCGAATTTCTGCAAAATCTATGCTAAAAACTATTTATCTAAACTGCCAGATTACTAGTTTTGAAAATTACTCCACATGAATGGCAAATTAATGAATAATAATGATAATAATAAAAAATTTCTTGTGAAAATACTACAGCTTTTCCAATTGTAATTCAGAATAGGGAATTTGAATTTCAGAATAGTAATATGCAATTAAGGAATAGGAACTTGTAATTCAGAAAAAAAAATTGTAATTTAGAAATAGGATTAATGGATTTGTCTCCTACTTACTACCTTTGTAATACAGTTTCTGAAATTGAATTGATAAGTTCTGAATTACAATTGAAGAGCTCGGAGCAATAACCGGGTAACTCCATTTTCTACGAAACTGATATATCATATTCAATCTGCTAATATCCAACGTACGCAACTTTCGGTGCAACAATGGGGCAAATCCAGCGCTTTTGTAAGGAGTTTCAATCAAAATGGACTTACTTGAATGTATATTTCGGCGCAAGAATCAGGCAAGTCATGAACTTTTTTCTCATTTCTCAACATTTCATGAAAACGGAGTTACCCGGTTATTGCTCCGAGGTCTTCAATTTCCCTTTTCTGAAATTCTATTTGCTGTTTCTGAATTTCAATTTCTGTTTCTGAATGATACTTATATTCCTATTCTGAAATACAAGTTCAATTGAACTTTGACTTTCTGAATCACAACTGTGAAAGGTGAAGTTTTATTTACATGTTGTTAGATTCTAGGTTGTGAAAAAAGGCTTTCCTTACAAATGTAACATTCATTAGTATAGTTCAAATCTTAAAACTACCCTGAAAATTCCTAGTTTGGAAATTGTTCCTTCAGGAAGTTATTGTTTTTACAGCTGGCTTAAGCACGTTAAGTTTTGTAATTTATAACATCTGGAAGGCGTTCTAAACCTGAAATTATCTGTGTTTGTGTCAGATTTGAATAGAATGAAACCAAAAGCTCCCAAGATATTTAAATGAATTACTGTTTTCCTAATATGAACATGCGTGCAAAATCTTCTGACTGTTGACCTTTCATCAATTCTATGCATATACTGTATTCTGAAATGTCAGACAAAACTTTTTTATCTTCTGATCATCTTATACGTTATATGATCCTCACGAATATTTACAGTAATTTGCGCATCTTCTTTGAAGTTTAAAGCGTTTTTCATCGGGAAAACTGGTACGCACCAGAATTGCCCCTGTTCAATTTTTTGTGTTCCATTGTTACAAAGAACAATTAAATGCCCATAAAAAATTGCACTCAAGTCGCACTGGCAATTCTGGTGCGCACCAGTACTCCCAATAGAAAACGCTATCAGTTATTTATATATTGTGGAATTGTATAATCTTCATGAAGTTTCGCTGTCATATTAGCAAATCACCGACCCACATCTAAATAATGTATTGGATATCGATAAAATGATTTGTTTTAGTAAATATTTAGAAACATAAGATGAATAATTGACAATAATTTCGAAACTAACCAACCAAACTCAAATAAGATATTTATTTAGGTCTCGTACCCATCCCAAGATCATCAAATTTAGTTAAAAAAAAATAGGAGTCATCTGTACACAAAGTTGATAAATAGAATGTAAAAGTGATATAACCATTCGTAAAATGGATGGAAAATTAATATTGTTCTATATGATGAAAGGTATAATTTAATTTGAATCAATTTCTCATTTGCAGCTGTATCAGCACCTGTAAGTAGTCCACCTGGTACAAATGTTTCAAGTCTAACAGGAGTTCATTCAAGTTCATTACAAGCTTTAAGACCACAGGGACCTAGCATAACTCCTTCATTAGTAAATTATTATAGAGATGATCTGGTTAATCATGTTCGAGGATGGCCAGCGGATATTTTAGAGAAGCAGGTAAGGGACAGAAATTTCACTTATTTTTATGTTGCTGCTTTAGACATTTATATATTTTAATATTTTCACTTTCGAAAAGTCATCATTCTAGCTATGTTTGACGCATTTTACTGTGTATAAGAAAAACATTTGAGGTTTTTCAGCCAGGTAACTGAGCAATGTTGCCAGTTTCAAACATAAATGTAAGATAAAATAAATTAATCCACGACTATAGTATAATCCACCCATTATACGTCCAGTGGCGGCTTGTCCTATGAGGCAGGTGAGGTAGTGCCTCACCAAATAATTACGAAAATCTCAAATAATATCAAGCGAATTAATCCAATATTTTATTAATCAATTTCATCATCCCATTATGTTCTTCAGTCTCAATTTTTTTATACGATACTGCACTCGTCTTCCATAATATCCGAGCTCAATCTCAAGCCGGGTACAGCTACAGACGTTTGTAACATTACACGTTACGATGAATGCACAAAAATCGGACCATAACGTTACATGTTACAGGCGTTAAGGTCCGATTTTTGTACATTCATCTCACTTCCTCTTCAAGGCGTGAACGGTGAGGTGAGGCTTGCCTCACGCGCTTCCTTGTCTAGTGCGTTATTCACATCGACGTGACGAGATCATGAACCTTCCCTTCGTTGTTTATCTATTGCGGCTTCTAAGGTGAATTTGAGGCTAGCCTCAGTAACAACTTTTATAACATTTGAAGCGTTTTATCTCAGAAACGTGCCTCGTAGTTAAAAAAGTATTGATACATTTTTTGAAGATAATTTTAACTTCTACATTTTTGTCTGAATGACTTTTTTTGATGAACTCACCGTTTTGCTGAAAATCGCGAAAAACTCATTTTTCGACCTGAGTTTTTCGACCTTTGAACTTTAATAAATTTTGTCCATCCACGGGAATGATTGGGTACTTTTATATATTATTTTTTTTCAATAAAAAAGAAACAGTTTTTGAGTTCATCCTATGAGTATAAAATATGTACAATTGGAGAAGTTATACAACCTATTCCAAATCTTGACTATCGGTGCGGTAGGAAAATCGAATCGGAGGTTTCAAAATGAGAGTACTACTGGCCTACTTGCAGTGTAACTCTAATCAAATTATTTTTTGGCAGTGTTAATAATACATATTCCGATAGGGTTTAGTGAAAAACTGGTTGAAGCGAGTTGAAAAACTTATCCCAGTGCAATTACCACCAATAAAACGCTATAGAATCATTGGAGCATTAATACCGAAGGATTTTTCATAATGATAAGTATGCAGCTGACAAAAAAGAGTTTATAAGATTAATATTTTTTTTTGATGTGCCTCATCACTTTATTCTGTCACAAGCCGCCACTGTATACGTCTGTTGTATAATCCACCCATTATACGTCTGTTGTATAATTCACCCATTTACGTCTGTCTGTTTGTTCGGCCATAATACTACCCATTAATCGCAAGTGAATAATGAGTTTTTGTTCAATGCTGTCAGATGCTTCTTCTTTGAATTGATATTTCTTCAGTATTCTAAAGTACCCCAAGAAACGAATTTGGGTATACCTTGTCAATCGAGGACCAAAACTACTTATATTACATCAATTAAAACCATTTTTATTACAAAATATACAATGACAAGTACTCCAAAAATTTCTCATGTCTACTTGACTTTTTCTACACTTGTGATAGAAGGGTCTTGTCACGGTCGCCAAATGTTTAAATCTTCAAGAAATATTTTCAGTAGTCGTGGATACAGTATAGTATGCTTACTCACTGGTCAATTGCACAGCAAAAAAAGTATGCTGCTCGCGCATAATGGCTATCACTGGCGCAGCCAGGGGGGGGGGCTTTGGGGCTGCAGCCCCCCCAAAGATTAGTTTCTTCGTTATTTCTTTCTTCTTCATTTTTTTGAAACTTTCGTTATTTGTTGCATCATCAAAAATTGTTCAGTTCAGCCCCCCCCAAAACAAAATCCTGGCTGCGCCACTGATGGCTATTATTCGCTCGGTGATTTAGGCCGCTCGCGTACGGCTTGTAGCGTAAACTTCCCCTCTTGAATAATAGCTATCATTATACGCTCGTTGCATAATATACTATTTTTTCGCGCTGTTTATTCACTTTGGAAAATTCTTCCAATCTAATTAAAAGATGTGGGAAAACTCTTTACACTATTTTATTTCACTATCTTCTGAATTCTGCAAACATCTAGCTGAAATATAATTTCTATTAATGTAACTATATTGCTTTTATGTACATATCTTTCTGAAAAGAGCAGAAAATGTGGTTTATGTTTTATATAATTTATATAATTCTATTTGTTGAATATAAATCAAATTTACATGATTTCATTGGTGAACAAAATCAAACATTCCTATTTTATACACTTGCAATTCTAAGATTCTCAATTAAAATAATGAAGATGTTAATGAATATATAAGTGTTATCAAAAAATTGTTATTGAATTCCAACCCCAAGAGATACAGTTAATTTTTACCTTATTTTTATCCTGAAAAACTCTTATTTAATGAATGAACCTATGGTGAATATACGACATGGAAAACATTATATGCAATATAATAGGCTTGCTAATGATTTTTTATTTTTTATAGGCACAAAAATTAGCAGAGGAAGCACATATAATGGGGAGCATTCAGTGTTGCAAAGTTTCAGCAGAATTGAAGTCTGCTAGATCATTGGTGCGCCTAACTGAAATACAAGCAACATTACAAGAGCAGAGGTGAGTTTGGAAAATGAATTTGTCTACTTAATAAATGCACACCCTAATTTCACCATAAGAACAGGGTTTTTTTTAAATAGATTTTTTTCGAAGGTGGTAGAAATCGTCAAAAGAGAAGATAAAATTCCGGTATTCATCCTAATAAGACTCTGATTTGGTTTGCATTATTCTTAGTTGTAGTCCAGAAAATAAATATTCCATGTTGGTAACAAAAATTATCTCAAAGGACCCCGCACATTTTGTATGGGAATTGGCTCCCGGTGGATTTGGCTCAAAATTTGATAGGATGTTCTACTAATCCTTCTGATCAAATGTCTAAACAGTCACGAAGCTGAAAAATGCATACTTCTAGAGTTTTTAGCAATTTTTTGTATCCATTATGGCTTACGTATTATGGGAATTGGCTCCCAGTGGATTTGGCTGAAAATAGATATGATGTGCTACTAATCCTTCTGATCAAATGTCTCCACAGTCACGAAGCTGAAAAATGCATACTTCTAGGAGTTTTTAGCGATTTTTTGTATCCATTATGACTTACGTATTACCGTTCACACAGAAATGTTTGAAAATATTTCGAATTGACAGAATCTGCTTTCAATAATCACGAAATATTCTCAAACATTTCTGTGTGAACGGTAATACGTAAGTCATAATGGATACAAAAAATCGCTAAAAACTCCTAGAAGTATGCATTTTTCAGCTTCGTGACTGTGGAGACATTTGATCAGAAGGATTAGTAGAACATCATATCAAATTTTCAGTTGTAATTTAACTAGTGCAATGAAAATTATCGAAAATTTTTGGGAAATATGCTCGAATGCAAGTTAAGTTGAAAAAGAGCACGAGTGCGCGGAGCGCTCGAGTGCCTTTTACAGTTTAACTTGCATGAGAGCAGATTTGTCAAAAATTATCGATTCATTTTCATTGCAAGAGTTAAATTTAATAAGAAAATTTTGTGAATCCATCAAATCGTATTGTGTCGCTGTAAGTTGCTGTCACAGTTTTCATGTTACTCTAATAAGTAATAAACGTTCATAATTACGTCTGCATTTATTTTAAAGGACCTGATAATTTTGCACAAGTGCGAATTATCGATAATTTGCACTAATGCAAAATTATCGCCTAATTGTATGCTCATTGGCTAAAACAACAATAAAAAATCAGTCGGAACATTGTTGTCTGTCGAATTTGACAGATGAATAAAATTTTCAGCCAAATCCACCGGGAGCCAATTCCCATACAAAATGTGCGGATATCCATTTGGTCGAAAAGTTAATGTTCAAAAGTTTGATCTTTTAACAGAAAAGTGCTTTTTTTATAAGGGAAAAACTTAACAATTCACCAATAATATTTATTCCAATTATTCCAACAAATCGTTCGAAATTATCACCATTTGTTTGATGACCACAAAGACTTGCCTGGCGTAATAATGAATGATTTATTTATCCTCTTTGGGCACGAAAAGATTCAGAAGCACTTTTCATTAGTCTCACCTTCCCGATACACCAAACTTTTTAATTGTCAACTAATTAAATATTTGAATGAAGGTGCGGCATTATTCTGCTTATTCGCGTAAACAAACAAAAACGCGAATAGAAAGGATTGGATTGAGTAATTTTATGAATTATAATGCTAATGACTGTTTAAAAATTTCCACTGATCATTGATGGTTTTCTATCAACAGAGTTTTGTTCCTCCGCCAACAAATCAAAGAACTGGAAGAGCTGAAATCACAAAATTCTTTTATGTCAGAGGACCCCTAATGGTAGGATATCACAAGATTGATAGTAATGATTAATCATATTTATACAATGGAATTTGATTCATTCGATGAAATTCAAAAGATTTGATCTATAATTTCTCAAAAATCCATCGAATTTCAGCTTGTTTGAAAGGCAAGGATTTAGCATTTTGTTGTTTTGTTATATACTTAAAGACTTATAGGTAAAGTTTATGTGTATTATACAAAAAATGGTTTTATGTTTTAGGTTAGACAGATTTGATGTAATATAAATATAGTGAAATTTTGTGTATATTTTCATTTGGTCACCTATCTTGGCGAGATTATTCCAGATTATTTTTTGTACAGATATAAATGTAATGTTTTCAGTTATATTTTCACACAATGTAAATTGTTTCAGTGTTTGAATTTTTGGAATTTCATGATTTGATAATTTATTCTATATTAATATAAGTTTACATTACCAATTCTATCATTGATTTCACCAAATGGAAGCATACACTAAAGCGAAACAAGCATTGCATTGGCCTTTGAAAATATATTTTATTTTTTCAAAGTGTTGAAAATCTACATCTTGTGATAAACACCGTCGATTTTTCTGTTCAATGTACGGTAAAGTAGGTTACAATTTGCCATTCACCTTTCTTTTCCTTCCCTAAACAAATAAGAAGAGTACTAAATGAAACATTGTTTTTAAAGGCATTATCTATATATAATGATTTATTTATAGTTTTGTAAATTATTTTCAAAGTTGATTAAAGGAAATAGAATTAACAGTCCTGTTTGCAAGTAATTGGTGATTTTTTCATAGAAGCTGCCTCTTTCTCAACATCAGCACCGTTTTTGGCTGAGAAATACTTGTATAGTGTATCCATGTATTTGAGTGTATGTATGTTGAATATAATCTTATGAATTCAAATGTTCCATAACAGTGACATTAAACTTTTTAATCTATACATACATGTTATTCATTTCGAATTAAAGCGTTTTAGTTTGTTTTGTTGTCGTTCTTAATGAAATTTGAACAAAGAATAAAATTGTTAATACTATTCACATTGATACAGCCACTGTTTCGTAGGGAAAAGACGAAAATTAATATCTTACAATGGAAACCACATCAAATCAATATCAAGGTGCACTTGCTGGCGTATACATACTCGTAAAACAGATCAATATGGATGCAAGTCTGCTTGAAATTCTGCCAAGGAGCATTTCTAGTGATTTATACAAAAAATAATTCCATAAATAATGGACCCTCAAAAAATCAAAAGGATTTTTCGCTTTTAGAGCGCTCGTTCTACTTAAACGAGTGCGTTATCGTTTTGCACAAATGTCTGTAATTCTTCAATTTTAGCCGAAAATGGTCTAAAACGATAGGTTCCGACTCCCTGATGACGAAATCGTGGTCAAATTCAATTCTGCCCGTGGGATCGTCCGTCTGTTAGCACGATAACTTTCGAGGGGATTGTCCTAGAAACTTGAGATTTTTAGGGTGAGATTGGTTCCCAAATGGCTCGGTTAAATTTGTTAACCGGCCAAATCGTAGACGGTGTTTTAAAAAGTATGGCCATTCAACATTTTTGTTCCTCAATATCTCAAACAAAACGAAACCAATTGAAATGGAATTTTGCGGCCAGATCCAAGATGCTCATAATAAGCATGAGGCTTATGAGGCAAATGTTTGTGGCAATAGTGTTAACAAAACTATAGAAAATTCAATTGGAATATTGAAAAGGAGGAACTTCATATTTTGTGAATAAAGATTAATATACTGAATGTTGAATTGGAATTTTGGACTCCTTGTTTGTTTAATCAATATTGTTTATACCAGAAAAATCAAATCATTATCGATGAGTGTTTAATTCAATTATTCATCTAGGTTTTTCAGGATTAATATAAATTATTTCATGAAAAAATCAGGCAATGTTAATCAATCAGTTCTTCCGAAAATGTGATTTGGGTAGAGCTGTAACAGCCAACAGTTGGCTCAGTGGATTGGAACGTCGGACTGAGAACTATCTATAATGACTGCTGGAGGCCACAATCCACTGCTCGGTCCACAAGCTGCAGTGCTGTGCCTAAGGTGGCGTATGAACACAGTACACAAGCACTCCCTCAAGTGGCTTTATAGCTTATACATCTATGCTTCAACATGCTAAGTATTCGAATTTTTACCAGACAAATTGATTGTAGGTCATGGCATTCTTGCAAAAATTATAAAAACGAATAATTTATTTCTTTCCCCATCACGTAAGTTGGTGAAAACGTTCAAACAGGAATAGAATTCTATATTGCACAATGCCGTGAAACTTAACTTTCCTGAATCAGTATAGATGGTGCTAAATGCAGATTTCTAACAGAAATAGAATTCTATAATTGCACAACGCCGTGAAACTTAACTTTCCTGAATCAGTATAGATGGTGCTAAATGCAGATTTCTACACTGAAAAGGAAATTGCTGTTCTCGGTAATTAACATTTGTAGAATTCTAATCATATTGCAATATGATCGTGTTTACGATTGAGATCAGAGATGGCGCCAGGAGTAACTAACAAATTTTGGTTCACTTATAAATCTTCACATCAGAGTCAAAAGATTTCAAGCCGACGAATATTTTGTTACAGGGTTCATTTAGGTACTTTATTTTCTTTTTGAGCTCCCATTTTTCTTGAACGAGAGCTATTATATCGTTTCGCAAACCATAGGCTTCGACTCCCTGATGTCGAATCTGTGGTCTAATTCAATTCTATCCGTGGGGCCGTCCGGCCGGCTGTAACCAGATAAAGTTCGAAGGGATTGTCCTAGAGACTTGAAATTTTCAGGGTGAGTTTGGTTCCCAAATGCCGCGGTTTAGTTCGTTAACCAGCCAAATCGTACAGTGTTCCATAAAATATGGTAATTCAAAATTTTTGTAGCTCAATATCTCAGACAAAACAAAACCATTCGAAATGAACTTTTGCGGCCACATGCGAGATGCTCATTGTAAGCTTCTTGCAAAATTTCGTGGCCATAGTGTTAACATAGGTATACATAAAAAATTAAATTGAAATATTGAAAAGAAGAATACTTATATTTCCATAACCAGATATCCGAATCGAATGAAATTCATTTTGTGTATGAAGAATGATATACTGAATGTTCATGCAAAATTTCAAGATTTTCGCATCATCATTGTCAAGTTTTTTACATATTTAAATTTTCGAATCATTTCCAGAATATTATTCCGGTCATGCTGAGATTTCGGATTTCGCATTTATACAGGGTGTTCCTAAATTGAACGTACAAACGAAAAGGGGAGATTCCTCAAGTGAGTTTAAGAAAGAAAAGTCCCATAAACATGGGGTTGCAAACGTTTCGTTATCGAGATACAGAGTGTTGAAGTTTGAATTTTTTTTCAAGTTTTTTTCTCATAGTATCTACACTTTACAAGATATTCAACTGAAATTTGGCATAGATATTACATTTGAGAGTTCTCACCACGTGACATGGCAATTTCTATAGAAGATCTACAGGGTGATATTTTTTCTGGAACACTGCCACCTATTCTTCTGCAGAACTTTTTTTTGGTGAGCAAGTGTTAATTTGAAAAAATGTAAAAGAAGCTTTGTTCTTATGATGAACTTTTCGGTCTCTTGTAGTTTTGTCGTATCTACTAACGATTTCGAGAAAAAAATTTTTGAAACTTCAACACTCTGTATCTCGAAAACGAAACGTTTGCGACCCCATGTTTATGGGACTTTTTTCTTAAACTCACTTAAGGAATCTCCCCTTTTCGTTTGTACGTTCAATTTAGGAACACCCTGTATATTTAGTATCATTCTCAAGTCCTATACAAAATTTTGAGGTAATAGCATTGTATAAGGATGAGGAAAGACCTCCTTCCTTATACAATGGTAATAGCCTCATCGCTCCTGCACAGGGTTCTCTCAAATTTTTATTTCGATATTTTTGGAGCTTCGGAATATAATTGTCATATGTCATCTGCATATTATATTACTTCATGTAACGTTACAAATCCTAACAAATGTGCCATATAACATTCAAATGGCACATTTGGGATCATTAACCACCAGCCCCTTGTTATTTGGCATGTCGTATTTCAAGTCCTAGACAGATCATCGCTTCGCAATCTAATTAACAGGGAAGCGTCGTTTCATTATTCCCTTTTATTAAGAGGGGGCTGTTCGATTGGACTGTTCTGATCCTTGATGGATCGTCGCGACGCCGTGTGTCGTGTCGTATCAAGTAACTCACCAATCACCATAATAAAACAGGTCCGTATGTCGGTTTGAAGGCTCTTTCTTCTCTTGAATTCAACTCATGTTGCTTGTCTACAGATCTAGTGTAATATATTCTACATAATTATACATATAATTATTTCACATGTTATGAGTTATCACAAATTATTGTTGAGCACTCGTTCGTATTGTACATACCCGTTCTACTTTGTACATCAGTTTGCAAAATGTCTGTTATTTTCGAATTTTGAACCGAAAATGGTCCGGCCGTAAGAACGATAACTCTCGAAGGGATTGTCCTAAAGGCTTGAGATTTTCAGAGAGCGTTCGTCTCCCAAATGTCTCGCTCAAGTTAGTTGACCAGCCAAATCATACAGGGTGTTCCATATAATATGGCCATTCAAAATATTTCTTCCTCAATATCTCAGACAAAACAGAACCAAGCGAAATGAAATTTTACTGCCACATGCAAGATTGCCATAATAAGCCTCATGCAGACTTTTGCGGCCATAGTATTAAGAGAACCATAAAAAATTCATTTGGAATATTGAAAAGAAGAATCTTTATACATACTTCCATAACAAGATATCCGATTCGAGTCAAATTTATTTTGTGAATGAAGATTGATATACTGAATGTTGATGCAGAATTTCCAGAGGATCGCATCATCAGAACCATCGAAATTAATTTTTTTTTAATTATTGATTTTTTACATATTTAATTTCTCGAATAATTTCCAGAATATAATTCCGATCGTGCAGAGATTTTGCATTCACATAATTAGCATTAATCTCAAGACTCTTTGAAATTTTTGAAGGGTTTGTGGGTGTTTCAACTCCCACCTTCTACACTTATGGAGAAAGTAGATAAGGCTTTTAAGAAGCCCATTTGAGCCACCAATGTTATCTACACAAAATAAGTTACTTCTGGTAATACGCTTTCAAGACGACCGTTTTGGATATAATCAACTTTTATATTGAAGAACATTGTCAAGTTTCTGAAATGTTTTTTTTTCAAACTTGATCATGTTATTCAACATAAAAGCTGATTTTTATCGAAAACGGTCGACTTCAGAGCGAATGAACCTAAGCTTACCCGACCATAGCAATTCGAAAATGAGAAAAGTATAAACAAATTTTCACACAGACATTGTGTGAAAACTTTGTTTCATATTAATGCAAATTAAATTATGTATAATGGAAACTTGTTTCTAATTCTTCTATTAATACGAGTCTATGAAAACCTGAACTATTCTACTTGACGAAACAGCTCAAGTGAAAATACCTTCGATTTTATCAAGCTTTCAAATATATTGAATTCACATATAACAACAAAATTCTAATTAATCATTCATCTGAAGTGAATTGACATAATAAGAAATATCCATGTTAATTAATCTCACTATTTTATGCATTATGGTCAAACTTGCTTTCATCTGATAGAAACCTCCCAAATTACCATGTACAGAATCAAATTTCCATGGTCTACTTGTACGACGAAATTCACGAATATAATAATTGTTATCTTTCACAACACATGCTTCAAACTTGTGATAATGAATATAACGTTTATATCTATCGGTTTTATCGCAATGTTTACCGTATCTATCGTCATATTTCCTCTTCGCGGAGCATCTGAAATTCCAAAAGTAATTTAAAGCAACCCTCGCATGCTTCCCTTCTTAGTCATCCCAGTATTTCTAGTTGGCCGTCCAAATGAAATTCCACACGTTACAAATCTAATAAAACGTCTAGTGCAGGATGACCTGCCAACAGTACACTACCAATATTAATTAGACATATTACCAACCCTCAGATATACGACAAGGGAATTCCAATAAAAAAATCAATAAATTCATTGGGTATATTATAATATTTTTGATGAATTCGAGATAGGGCTTTTCTAATTTTCTTTCTTGGAGGTTGGATGTTATATGAGGAACTCTGTGAAACTTCCTCTACTACATTCATAAGGGAGACAGTTTTTCTTGCTCTCTTATCAAACGTAGAAAAATGTATGGTGTCCAGTTTACATTTTCCTTTTATACTGAGAAATACACATGCGATCTGAACCGTTCGTTTATTACATCCAGATTAAGGGGAGTACACATCTGGACCGTTCGGCATAAAAACCTGAGCAATCGGATGTCGATCTTTTCGCTCGGTCTATTTCGACGGATCAAAGCGATTTTATCCATAGAGTTTTATGTTTTTTATATATTTTTTTGTTTTATGTTGAGTTTCTTCATCCGACAACCGATAGGTTGAAAAATTCTCACACTTTTATTCTTCTGTTTTCATTTATTCATTAGAAACATAATTAATTCATTGAAATTTTTCGATATAGCTATCGTAATTATGAATGGTCAGGAGGAGATGTTGCTTAATCGTTTCTTTTTCGTGTAATTAATTAATTAATTAATTAATTAATTAATTAGGATCTTTCGGTACAACTATCGCCGTATTGAATGACCAGAAGGGTATATTGCATTTCTCGTTTCCTCTGCATTCAGTGCCTTTGCACCTAATTATTTAATTGAGATTTTACGGTGGAGCTACGAGAAGGGTGAAAGTATCGTTGAAAGATGAGCATATTTCCCAAAATATTTCGAAATCTCATAATCTACGAAAGTAGAACAGAGCAGTATGTTCTGTGGCAGATTCTCTGTACCGTTCGTTTATCCCCAGATATTGTAGATGAATCTGTACGATCTGTGATCACGTGACGAAAAAATCCGTCTGCTCGCGGAGGTCAATGCCGAACGGGCTTTATATTGTTTGATATACGAAAAATTCCGAAAGGCTTTCTCAACAACAGTTAATGGGGAAACAGTTGTTTTGCTGAGCTTTTTTATCTATGTGCTCTTGTTTCATACGTAAAAAAATGTATTTTGTTCAGTTTACATTTTTCTTTGTTTATAGTGAGAGATACACATGCTATATTGTTTGATATACGAAAAATTCTGTAAGGCTTTCTCAACAACTGGTATAAGGGAAACGGTTGTCTTGCTGAGCTTTTTTATCTATATGCTCTTGTTTCATACATATAAAAATATATGGTGTCCAGTTAACAATTTTCACTGTTTTTACTGAGAAATACACACACCACATTATTCGACGTACGAGAATTTTCGTGAGGCTTTTATCTTTAATTATTATTCGTGATCATCATAATCTTTATTTCATTTGCTCCATGAAAATAATCTTCATAGCCCGTTACCTCGAATCGAGGCTGAAAGCCACACAAAATTTTGTGCTGAGCACGGCAATCTGCAATACCAAAGTTAATATAGCTGGACCACGTACAGCATCACAACAATGGTTTGTTGACATTTCTTTAGGCATAAAGCAAAAAATCACCTGACCATCGTTCCATGGTCGCTAGAAAGGACACTGAGGAGAGCAGCTCACACGCAGCAAGAGCAGATACCCGATGCTCTCGCTGGTTGAAATACATACGCTATAATCTATATTGTTTGATTTTTTTATATAAGCTGAATTCTGTGAGGGTATCTCAACTACACTCATAAGGATATCAAATGAAAGGTTTTTTGTTGCTGAGGTTATTATCTTTGTTGTCTTGTATCATAGGTACGTAGAAATGTATGTATGGAGTTCGGTTTACATGTTACTCTGTTAATACTATCAACTATCCACGCTATATTGTTGAATCTACGAGGAATTCAGTGAAGCTTTCTCAACTATACTAGAAATAAGAAAAATTTCTAGCTTAAGTTTTATCTTTGAGTTTATGATGTCCAGTCCAGTTTACATTTTTCCCCGTTGATATAATCAGAAATACATACTACGTGTATATTGATATACAAGAAATTCTGTAAGCTTTTTTCAACTACAGTCATAAGGGAGACAGTTTGTTTTGCTGAGGTTTTTATCCCTGTGTTCGTTACCACACGGAGAAAAGTTTTCATTAAAATTTGTGTCTCCTAATGCTGTGAAATCATTGCTTATTCCAGAAATGTATATCTCGATTTCGCTAGAATATCAAAAAACTGCTATTACATGAGCAAAATCTGAAGTTATTCGTGATAATCATAATCTTTATTTCATTTGCTCCATGAAAATAATCTTCATAGCCCGTTACCTCGAATCGAGACTGAACTCCACACACAATTTTGTGCTGAGCACGACAGTCTGCAAGACCAAAGTTAATATCGCTGGACCACGTACAGCATCACAACAATGATTTGTTGAAATTTATTTAGGTATAAAGCAACAAATCACCTGACCATCGTTCCATGGTCGCTAGAAAGGACGGTGAGGAGAGCAGCTCACACGCAGCAAGGGCAGGTACCCGATACTCTCGCTGCTTGGAATGCGGTATAGCTCCACCAGAGAGTCGGACCGTCGCCGGCGCCATGG